>CM029601.1:9469516-10857718 GCA_017311375.1 Mytilus coruscus
CTCCACAAGAATTTTAAACATTCATAGATGTGCAAAGAATATTTTTGTCGTTGGGTTGTTGTCTCATTGACATATACCTCACATTTCTGTTTAGTCATAGCATCTGTGCCTTTTCAATTTATTGCAGAAAATATTTGCATAAACATTTTCAAAACAGGAGAGGTGAAATAGTGATCACAGAATTCAATTCAATTCTTTATTAACCAAATGTTTTACAACATATAGGTACATGTATAATCAATATATACTAAATATAGATTACAAAAATATACGATCATGACAAAACAGACAGAAGTATTAAATACACAAAAATAAATACATATAAATATAATTCCAAAAGCAAATATATGTAACAAATGAATTACAAATCAACTTACTGAAAACAGTCATTTCTGAGCTTCAGTGCTCTAAATATATATTTTCCTAAGTTGCACAAGTCTTTTACATTGGTAGTGCTTAATAATTGTAAAGTTTATAAACAGATGGCTTACGCCAATAATATGGTTTTATCAAACATTCACGCAAATTTGAATATAAAGGACATGATAAAATAAAATGCATTTCATCCTCAATATCATCAATACACACTGTACAGGTTCTAAGGTTTCTTTTACATTAGAATACCTTCCTTCTCTATAGCTAGATTATGTGATGACAATCTAAATTTAACAATACACTTTTGTAAATTTCGGGTATTGGTTTACATAAATATGACTGCAAAGAAAAATTGGATATCATTATCTATACAAAAACATTTTGATGAACTATCTAAAGTAGCATCAAACTCTTGTTTGACAATATCGCATAGTCTCTGTTTAATAACCATAATATGATCTTTACATAAAGAATTTTGTGAATACCACAGATCATTTAAACCAAGGTGGAACAATTCCTTTCGTATATTACAAACCCAGTTATTTTTGTCATTCGGATTCTTCAAACACATATCATATAAATAATTGTAACAACCAAGTAATATACAATTGTTATTATTCAATACCTTAATCCAATATTTAAATATACGCAATTTCCTGGTTACTAACATTGGAAATCTGCCAAGTTCATAATAAACCATGACATTCGGTGTACTTGTTTTAACATACAAAAATCAATATGTATTTTTTCTACGTCTTGAGCTTTATGGAAGCCCCATATTTCAGAACCATAACATAGAATACTACTCACATATGTATCAAATAATGACAATAACGTGGCATAATTAAATGAAAATTGTCTAATATTACTAAATAAACAAAACATAGCTTTTCTACCTTGTTCTGCAACTTTTTTTTGTGCTACAGCAAATTTTCCATTAAAATTAAGAACAACACCTAGATAAGTAAATTTGTTAACAATATCTATTTGTACATCATCATAAAACCATTTATCTTCTTCCTTTACTAAGCCACCATTTCTAAAAATTACAATTTTGGTTTTATCAATATTTACCGTTAATTTCCATTTCTTAGTATAAATATACAATGCATTTAACATCTCTTGCAAACCATCTTTGGTTTCCGAAAAAATGACCATGTCATCTGCATACATTAATAAAAATAAACTTAATTCTTTCAACTCTACAGCTTTACAATTATTGTTTATAAACTCCATCTCACAATCATTAACATATAAAGCAAACAAAATGGGCGACAATACCTCCCCTTGCATTAAACCAACATTATTTTTGAAAAAGTCTGTGTAAAACCCATTTATTGTAACACATGATTTGACATTTAAATACATAGACTTAATAACTGACAGTAATTTTCCTTGTATACCAATTTTAGACAATTTAAACCATAAATTCATTCGATCAATAGTGTCAAAAGCTTTTGTATAATCAACAAAACAGCAATAAAGTTTCTTCTTTTCTGACAATGTTTTGAAATAATACTATGTAGAGCAAAATTGCATCAACAGTAGAAAGTCCGTTTCTAAATCCAAATTGAGCATCAGTTATTGTATCATACGTGCTTGCCCATGCAATTATTCTATTGTTTATAATGTGTGTAAAAAGTTTGGCTAAGCAACTGACTAGGCTTATGCCTCGAAAGTTATTCGGGTCACTTGGGTCGCCGCGTTTGAAGACTGGTACCATAACTGCAATAGACCATGATTCTGGAAAAAGTCCTGAAACTAATATACCATTAAATAATTTATTGAACACTGGCATCAACATATCCTGAATTCGATGAAATATTCATTCAACAATCCATCAATACCATGACTCTTACTTTTCTTTAAACTAGATATAGCACATAGAATTTCTTTATTGGTGATAACACAATCTAATTCCTCATAAACCGGTATTTTATCATTATTTGAATTTCCATTTCTTGAATTTTCCTCTGAATTAATTTCGGACGCTATTCGTTTAAAATGATCATAAAATTCCTTTCCTGTAGCTTTAGGTTTAACTTTACGCTTAGATGAAAATTTTCTATAGAATAGTTTAGGATTTTGTCGCTTTAAGCTTTCTAACATATTTCCTTGCTGCTTTTATAATTCCGTTTCAGTTTTGCTTCAAGTAATTTATAATTTCGTTTTGCTGTTACTAAGTTCAGATGATTTGTACTACACTTGCTATGATTAAACACATTAAGGCATCTTTTATAATGATTATACCGACGTTTACATTCATCGTTAAACCATGGTTTGTCTTCAATCGTAGGAATAATTCTGTCATGTTTCTTCCGAGACGTACTCCTTTTGGCTTAACTTTAAAGTATGGCGACATGATTCCATTTAAAATTCACTGAAGTCGGAAACAGTTTTATCTATGCCATCCTGTGATTCAAAATTTAAATTTTCACACAAAGAGTTCAGATTGACAATATTATTAGACAGAGCTTCTTTACATTGAATGAGGACATGTAAAACTGAAACAACACAACACAACAGATAAATATAAACAGGCACCATTGTTAAATAACTGAAACAAACATAGATGATGACCAATATGAGCGACTAGTGTACAAGTAGAGTGAACATTTCTTGCTTCTTATTCTACACATTTTGTCATTTCATGTAAACAATTAAATATGTTACTTTCCGAGGAGAGGAAAGAATTTGTGTATATATGTCTCTGATTTAACAAAACTACCGATTTCAACTTAAAAAAAAATGTACGAAAAGATAAAATATTGATCTTAAAAAGCATTAAGTTGAATCTCTGCCCCCGGCAACAGTTTTTATTTTTTTAGAAGGGGGGGGGGGTCTAGAAATGGGCAATTACCTTATGGTAAAGAGACAGTCGAGTTCACATTTTACGTTCAAGGCGTGTTTGAGTTGATTGTTTTGTCCTGAAACGTATAAAACAAATGTTTGATATATCTGGCTTTAGATCCGATTTTTTAAATATATATTAAGCTACATGTTAATATAATAAAACCGAGAATTCACAGTTTCAAAAAATGAAATAAATGGGTGACGTTAAATACCTTTGCAACGAGTCATTGTTACAGAGAAGGTGTGTTTGAAACACAAAAATTAAAAGCTTCATGCTATTACAAATATTTAACTAAAAGTGTATTTCTTAGTGTATTTCTTAGTATGGTATTTTATTTTTTTCGATCAATTTTTTCACTCATTTTCAATTATTTTAATTATTCATGTAATATATTTAAAAAAAGAAAAGTAGGACACATCGTTCAATTATTCCCTCTTAATTATTTATCAAAAATCAATGACAACAGACTTTTCTTTTGAATCTTTAAAATGCATAACTGAAAAAAAATCTTATTTTTGTGATTTTTGTTTAGGCTATCTAGTCTATATTATCTGACAAAGCCTACCCTTCCATGAAATATTTAAATATTTTTTTTACGTGTTTTATTGAAGTTTCAAACCCCACCCACAACCGATCAGACAATAATTTTATGTTGACAAAAGGCTTAAAGTTACACCAAATGATGCTTAATAGCTAATTGATACATTTTTCTTTTGAAGTACAACTTTTAAATCTTAGGGAACCCCCCTTCCCCTCTTGGAATTTTTTTTTGGGGTAAAAATATCATCTGCGGTAATAAAATCGTTCTTGATCATCTGCATCAAATTATTTTTATCAACAATTTTAGAATTTTAAAACTCTTCCAAGCTTAACAACTGTCACCGTGACCTCCCTCTTCCTTATTCAAAACGAAACCCGCAATATTATTGTCATCCTTTTAGTAAAAACTAAATTGTTACAAAGAAATCTGATTTTAGCTGCTGAGGACACATGATTCTTACGCGCTGAAACAAGACCGAGATTTATTTGGTTGAATAAAAAGAAAAGGATCTACAGTATCGTACAAATTTGCAGAGAAACAATATCCAGGATGCTTAGGCTACACTGAATTTATTATTTAAACTCATCTAAGAAGTGTTCAGGCTCTCCTGAAAGTTTGCCGTGGTCAACTTAGGTTGTGCTTGATTTTCATATGATGAAAACATTATCTTTCAATTAGTTTAATTGAGATCTGGAGTTGGCATGGCAGTAACTGCTAATAGTCCCTTGTTAATTTTATGCATCATTGTCATTTTGCTTAGTTTCTTTAGTTACCTATTCTGACACAGACTCGGACTTCTTTTAAACTGAGTTCTACTGTACGTATTGATGTGTGTTTGTTTATTCTACATTGGCTAGAGGTATAGAGGGAGGGTTGGGATCTCACAAAACATGTTTAACCCAGCCGCACTTTTGCGCCTGACCCAAGTCAGGAGCCTCTGGCTTTTGTTAGTTCCTTTATTTGTTATGGAGTTTAGTTTGACGTTCATTTTCATTGTACTAGTACACATTTTGTTTAGGGGCCAGCTGAAGCCCGCCTCCGGGTGCAGGATTTTCTCGCTGTGTTGGAGACCCATTGGTGGCCGTCGGCTGTTTACTGCTCTTTGGTCGGGTTGTTGTTTCTAACCAATTCTCCATTTCCATTCTCAATTGTATTGAAAAAATCCTTTATTCTAAACTTATGCTCTCCATTTTTATGCAAAACCTTTTACATTTTGATTTTTTGGGTCATTGTTGAAGGTCGTACGGTGACGTATAGTTGTTAACACCTAATTAATTAGGTTTCTGATGGAAATTTGTCCATTAGCAAACATGCCACTTCATTGTTTTTATATATGTATTGGATACTTTAAACCGTATTTTGATGGTCATGCAAAAGGATCGTAATCCCGCAAATCTAATACATATTTTCTTATCTCAAAAGGGGTCAAGAGCTTTTTTGTTTTGTTGCTCAAATCAGATTACGGTAAATTTTAAATATTGATAACCGATAACAGCAGTTTAAATCATCAACCTAAATGAGAAAAACAGAAAACAGTGAATTCAAACATAAAAAAACGGTAATCAGGGGTAATTTTTTCTTCAAAATAACAGTTCACAACAATGTCAATTTTAAGAAAACAGATAACAGCTAATAAGCTAATAACAGTTAACAGAACATATATCTTCAAAATAACGGTTAATAATAGTTTAAAAATGCCCCAAAAAACTCAACAGTAAAGATCTTGCATCCCCTCCCAAAAATCAAATTAAAACAAAATAGAATCAACTTTACTCATATGAAATATCCACCAAATATATGCATGTCAGTAACTGCTAGTAGTCCTTTGTTCATTTATGTATCATTGTCATTTTGCTTAGTTTCTTTAGTTACCTATTCTGACATCGGACTCGGACTTCTTTTAAACTGAGTTTTACTGAGTGTATTGCTATGTGTTGCTTTATTCTACATTGGCTAGAGGTATAGGGGGAGGGTTGAGATCTCACAAAACATGTTTAACCCCGCCGCATTTTAGCGCCTGTCCCAAGTCAGGAGCCTCTGGCCTTTGTTAGTCTAGTATGTGTTTTAATTTTAGTTCATTTATATGTTTTGGAGTTTGGTGTGACGTCCATTTTCACTGAACTAGCACACAATTTTAGTTAGGGGCCAGCTGAGGACCACCTCCGGGTGCGGGATTTTCTCGCTGCATTGAAGACCCATTGGTGGCCTTCGGCTGTTGTCTGCTCTTTGGTCGGGTTGTTGTCTCTTTGACATATTCCCCATTTCCATTCTTAATTTTATGTATATTTTCTTTCAATAACACAAATTTTCTGCATCAATGATCTTGAATATTTGACACTTTTAACTACAATATAAAGGCACAGAACCAGGACCGTTTTTTAAAATCACCAGCACATCGTCAGGACAATTTCGTTTTGCAAATCTGCACGTCTTTTGCAATAAAAAATCGTTGTAATATTCCTCGCATGGTACTTAGGACGTATCAGAGAAAAACTAAGCAACAGAATGGTTGTTTTATTGCCGTTCTGGTAGAATGTAAACAAACCCACCAGCACAGAATCAGGACCCACCAGCACCAGTCAGGACCGAATCACCAGCACAGAACGTTCTCTCGCAGGACAACCTTACCCACCGTGATATAATTAAGGCCACGATCAATTAATAAATGATGTACATCAGAAGCCCAGTGTGTTACCGTTAAAAGCTGGATGCGAAATACATTTTTTTTATTACCCAGCTGTAAAAGTGTTTCTTGTAATGGACATTAAAATCCGTTCTTTTATAAATCAACGATATCAATGGAAACAAAGTATTTCAAGATATGCATGTGCATGCATTCAATAAGACGGGGCCGACAGAATATCAAAAACGATAAGGAAAAGTAATATCCACAAAAGTGCACGAATTTATTTTTAAAATGGCATGATGCATTGCTTTCATTTCGAGACAAAGTACTGATTATTTCTTTTCGTGAACATTTCGTTTTTCGGTATAGTCTTGAGAAATATCGAACTTGTCAATCATCCAGGGACCTATTTCATTGTTGGATTAATAATACTTAGTGTATGTAAGAGAATGAAAATCCCTTTCTTCATGATTAAGTACGAGGGTTAGCGAGTACTTATCATGAAGAAAGGGATTATCATTCTCTTACAAACTTAGAATATTGTAAAGTGCTCAAGGCTCAAATGATCTCTTAATTGGTTGTATTCAAGAATGGTATCATTGTCAGTGCAGTTTTTATAATTAATGCATGACTTCTTCTTAAGGCATTTCATTTATGGATTAGTTTTAGTAGTGTAAGGACATTCTTATAATTTAGAAAAAAAAAATAATAAATTGTGTTTTAGACATTAGATAACACAACAGTATACAATGATATGGTAGGAATTGAATTTGTTTCCTGATATTGAGTATGAATGTAATATTTAAGTGAGGAATTATCTTTTTTGGTTTTTTACGGTTCAAATCAATTAATTCAAAAATTTGAGACACAGCTAAATTTTATTTCACGGCCAATTTTTTGCTCTAGCTATTTACATCTAATACTACTTCATTATGTCAGGATAATATTTAAATAATGCCTCTGTAAGTTAAATTCCTATTTTAATTTTATATTATCAAAACATTGAAAATTACTTATTTTAACCAAGCGAGGATCCAGTAATCTGAGTTTATGAAATCTTATTTGTTAATAGTAGGGTGCCCAGTATCGAAAAAGACGTCTAGTTAACGAGTTTAAGTTAACGGATAACACACGGCTATATTTATATGCAAACTATTGGAAAATCATTATATTTTCCAATCATGAATGTCGTCGTAAGCTCCCGTGGTCACGTTTTTCAATATTTTGTCGTTTCTTAGGGTACCCAAAGATACCTCATCATACAGGCCATCTTCAACACGAAAAATAAAATTATTGCTTTCTGAGTTATTTGTTCAAAAGATACTTATCATTTAGCTTAAAAATTAAATTTATCATATAACAAAAGCTGAAAAGATTTATATAATTTAAGTATAAGTATTTCATGATTTTAGTAAGACTACTTTTTTAGCTGAAATTTACCACATTTTGAACGAAAGAAAATTTATTGCTTGTAACTTTCACGGGATTTTTACTCTGATTACATCAATTAGACATGGTTCATATGTGTGCCAAACATCTTTCGTGTAATGTTAATCGGTGAGAAGAAAATAGCAATTTAAAACACAAATTAAGTGATAATTCTGCCTTGATTCAAACACGCCTTTTCTCGTGCCGTTAATCGTTTTGTAGCTTACACTATCAGGTCATTAACTAAGACAATTGTCACTAACTTTATTTCTCTTTTTTGCTTGTTGTATGGTCGACTTGTATGTTTTGGGTAGTACAGTTAGTTTGAAGATCGTTGTTTTCTTTTAGGAAATATTCTTTTTTGTTGGTTTTTATAACTTTAATTGTTTTTTTTGAATTGATAGTTTTGATATAATTGTAATATACAAATCAAATCCTTCGGTCACGTTTCAGACCCGGAATATGGCACACATTCACAGTCCTTTTAAACTATGCCTACCAAGCCCTAAACGAAGTAGGAATGAAATACAATGGAATAAGTGTGTTATATGTTAGGGTTCTTCTAATGAATTGCTTATTAATATGCGAAGAATTAGCACAAACAAAAGCTTTATCGATGCTATGGGAGCACGGAAAGATCATGTATATTTTAGTATATTGCATGATGCTTCAGACCTAGACCATCTTTGCTATAAATCTTACACTAGCAGACACAACTGCAGTTATTTCAAAGCTAAATCAAGTTCTTGTTCGTCTGTAAAAGTGTTTCTGGATATATATATAGAAGGTCGTCAAATTCCTGACTGGAAAACGTTTCTTTGAGTCAGTGAGAACCAGCAGGCCTTAATCAGATTTTTTGGCGAATCGATTGTTCAGCATCATGGTAGATCACCAGTTTCTATGATACACGAGGAAGACATTTATCTAGCTAGCACTTTCAAGGACCCTAAATTTGCTCAGAAGGAGTATTCAGGTTTTAAGAATTATTTTGTACGCCCGATGAAGTAGATACTCGCCGCATGATGAATTTACATGCTATTCATGTAGACAAAGAGTTCGGTGTGAAAGTAATCAAGAGTAGGATAATAATAAAGTCACAAGATACAGATGTTCTGATCTTATGCGTTCATTACTTCCCCGCCATGCAGCATACGCATGAGCTATGGTTTCAAACAGGCACTATAACTTGCACACAAGATTTGCGCCGCTATATACCTGTCCACGAAATATGTAAAGGTCTCGTGTTTGCCATCTGTAACATTCTACCAGCCGCACATACTGTAACATGATGCGATACAACGTCATCCCTGTTTAGGATCAGTAAGCGCACTGGTTTTTAGTCTTGAAAGACAACCCAGATGATTTCACCGATTTGTCAAACCTTTCTAATGTGACATCGATGAATCTATAGATGCAGCTCGATATCTTGTTGTTAGGTTGAATAATCTCAAGTCAAATCTCAAAATAGATCATTGTGATCTAAATAAATTGAGCATAAAATTGGCTAAAATTTAAAATTTCTCCCTTGTCAAACGTCCTCCTTGTGAATCTACTTTTAAACAATATGTAATAAGAGCTTCACTCCAGACATAAATTTGATGTCTTCCCATATAGCAAAACTACCCTAACATTCTCCTCTTCAGTTCGGATGGGAAAAGAAGAATGACTTGTTCCTGTCTATCTCGAAGGTCAGATGTCATATGAATTTCTGCAAGATTTAGTTTGTACTTGTAGGTGGAAATCTGTGTTTTCAAAGGGTTGCATTTGCTTCGAACAAAATCTATCATGTACAGATTTATCCCCATGTAAGGCAAATGACATATGTCAAAATGTAAATACTCGTCTGGTTGCAGTTAGAAACATTGATGACGACGAAGATGACGATGTATAAGATTTATTTTTCTGTTTGTACCTTATGAATCATTGTTAGCTATCGAATGAAAATTAAGCAGTCCATAATATTTTCTACACAATTTTGAAATCGTCGGAAATATAGTAATAATCTATCTAGTGGGGAAAGATATGTAAAAAAAAAAAAACAACAAAAAGACCCTGTCATATGGTTTCTGACCTTGACGTGGTTGGTGTGCTTAAACTACAGGAGACCATAGAATGTAGTAGGTAATACTAGCTTCGATTATAATTTTCTATTTGCATTTGTTGTTTTTTTTCGTGTTTTTTGCCATGCTGTTGTCAGCTTGTCTTTATTTTATAAGTTTTTAATGTCCCTTTGGTTTCTCACGCCTTTTTTGTTTGCAATTGTTTGTAAAATACATCGGTGCTGTACATAACCCTCTCCCTTACTATATTTTTGGAATACTTGTAAACATTATAGCCAATTGTTGCTCATTTAGTCATCTGTATATGTAGGATGGGGTATTTTACCTAATTCTAATAGACGTTTTGTTTTCATAACTTTGACCCCCCTTTTTCTCCGTTCGCAGTAATTTTTACTCCTGTAAAGCAAAGCTAAACACAGAGCTTTATATTCAACCAAGTTTGACGTTTATGTTACACAAATTTCGAAACAAATCATTTATATATACTCTATCACACCCAATAACAGAAATTTGATATTTACCTAGAAATTGACGAACACCTTGCTATCAAAAGACGTGAAAAACACATTTTGTTTTCGACAAATTATTAAAGTTAAGATCTAAAAAATATCTTTAGATCTTACTTTTAATGAATTTGAATACAAAAATTTCAAATTTAGAAATTGAAATAAGTTAAGGTCACTGTTATTTAACAGCTGTTTGAAAATTTCAAATTTGCACCCTATATGCAAAAAAGTCAATCTAAAGTCATTTTTGGCGACAAAAATACAAAATAAGTTCTAAATGTAGATACAAAAGATATTTTTCTATAAATTAGTTGTTTTTTATTTTGCTCCAAACGCATATATGTAGGAGAAACAAGCTATCTTAATGTGGCTGTGCATTTTTCTGGAATTTTGCTTTGACCTTTGACCCTGATTAAAAAAAAATGTGACCACGACAGACAACGACGACAAAAGTATTTCGATGAGGCTTGTTCTCCCCTTTCCAATGATATAAAATATAGCCGTGTGTTATTCCGTTAAGGCAAATCGATCAAATTTGTTGATTGGGCACCCTACTATAAAGATTTAGGCTATATTTGATATTAAAACTTTTTTCTTTTTTGCATTGCTTTGATATTGTTTAATTTTTTAGTCATTTGAAGTTATTTATATTCTCATAATAACATAACCTGTACCGATTTTACTACACCAGTAAACTTCAACTTATTTTGATTTTTTGTTTTGTTTCAAAATTTAACTTTTAGTCAGTTTCAATGACAAATCCTTTCAATCTGATAAATGTGCTTCGGGGCAGTTGTAACTCATTTATAGAAAATCTTTGTTTGAACTGTAAATAGGTCTAAAAATAGGATAATCCCTTACTAAGAACATGATTTACTTTCATTCTTCACAATTAAGAAACACCAAATTCCACAATTTGATTGGTCGAGAGCACTTTACTATACTCTAAACTATTTAATTTATCGGTGGTCGTGACCATGTATAATATTTTATAGAGGCCATTATATAAGCAGAAACAAAACTCAGTTTTTAATCCTTTTAATTCAAGTTTTTACAATATCAGCTCGTAAACAAAACTTATCTGTTTTTACTCTACACATATAGTTCAAATATAATATTTATATGTCCACAGCTCCAGTATGATATACCACATCCTATACAAAAGTAAACTTTTCTAGACATCACTTGCTTGTACATGTAACTATAAATATCACTGTATCATCACTGACTCCTATAACTGTTTCATTGAAAGCTGCATCTGTATTGTTTATAAGGTAATAAGTTCCAATGATGTCACATTTACCATGCAGTGGATTGTACAGAAACATCCTGCACACAGAGGGGTATTCAATGCAATGTGCAACACAGCCAGTTGGTCGGGACACGTATCTAAATGACTTGATTGGTTCGTCCATACCTAGAAGTACTTCACTAGTGGCCACCTTTCGTCCATGTGCTATTTTCTTGGTTCCATTTACTCCTGTAAATACACAAAAACCATAATTTAGAAAAGACTTGTTTTATTGTTTAATTTTGCACCTGAAAAGGTTCACATCCGATGTTGTAAATATGTACTTGGTGCCACTGAATGTGCTTCTAACAATGCCAGTATGGCAGAACTTGGTCGCTATCCGATTTCTATATTTGTCATTTTGCAGTCTCTTAAATACTGGCTATATTTAAATAAAGACCCACTTTTGATTTTTTTTCAAAATTAGCATATAATATAAAAATAAGGAGATGAGGTATGATTGCCAATGAGACAACTATCCACCAAAGTTCAAGTAAAGTGGATGTAAGCAATTATAGGCAACCGTACGGCCTTCAACAATGAGAAAATCCCATACCGGATAGTCGGCTATAAAAGGCCCCGACATGAATCAACAAAAAGGACACTAAGTACAGATCTGAGAGTACTCGCAGTTACTGACAGCTCGTTCAAAGCCAATAGCAACTAATAAAAAAAAATCATGTATCTAAGACTAAAATATCAACATCCAATGGATTTAGTGTAAAGACGTCATTAACAGTCAGAGAAAAACATGACCTTGTGCAATGCCAAAATAAAGGTATCGACAGACTAGAGTACCGTTAAAGTGCATATGTGTATAACAAAACTATTTAGTATCTAATTTACTGATAACAAAATCAATATTTATACCAATAAAAACAATATTCAAAGATCTAATTACAGTGTCGAATTGGTAACCTTTTAGAATAAGTTCATTTAAAGGATTGATCGTCAATCGAAGAAGTTGATTGTACCTTTCCATGTGTCTAAAATTCATTGGTTTACGGGTTTATTCCTTGAATGCCAACATCCTTTGATCTACCGACAAGTTACCTGTAAAATTATGTTGGCGTTCGAGAAATAGGTGTAAGTAGTTATCACAACTAAAGTGCATGCTTATCAAAACATACTAATTAAACAGATAGGTAAATTACAGGTAGCTAAATCTAGTTCATTGTTGAAAATCAGTTTTTGCTGTTACTGCATGAACAAATATGGATTCTCTTAAAATGAAACTTTGAAAAGTGTTGCATCACAAAGTCAACATGTGCATATTATCAGGAATTCTTTTCAATATTTCTATAGTTGTGTGTGCTGTAATATCCTCCCATATTACTTGTAACTTTGTATCTCGTGTTAGATTACAACACTGTGCAGGACAAATTTGCCATTCCAGAATTGGCAAATCTGACTTTGTCGGTTTACAAGATATCAAAAATATTTTTGCCCAAGTGATAGATAATCAAAAAATTAAATTTCCCATATGTCCCAACATGTCACCGTTGTCACTGTTGTCACCACAGCTGATTAAAAGTACATTTCCGTGGAAATTTAAAAATTCCATGGGAATATTCGAAGTTCCCATGGGAAAGTTAAAGTTCCCATCGGAAAAGTACTTTTCCCATGGAATTTTAATGTTCCCATCGGAACTACAATTTCCCATGGGAACATTAGTAGATAGTTTCTTCCATGGGAAATTCTAAATTTCCCAAGGAATTTTGTTCCCAAGGAACTAATTTTTCTTCCATGGAACACCTTTTCCCTTGGGAACATTTATTCTTCCCATGGGAACTAAAATTCTTCCATGGGAAGATATATTTTCCCATGGGAACATTATTTTTCTTTTTCTTTTTTTTTCAGAATTTGTAAAGAGCTATGAAATATCGCAACGGACTGACAGTTACTAGTAACCATGACTGGAACAGTTTAACAAGCATTCCATTTGATAAAAAATGTAATATCAATAAATTAAAAGTATTTCTATCATACTTTTACACTCAAAAGTCTTTTATTACCGTTGAATGATTGATAGAAATTCTACCGTCCAGCGGCTGATTTTACAATTTGAATCTCTCACCTTTGTTTTCGATCAATAGCATCGTGCATTTCATGTAATAGTGTTCGCTGAACTGTCAAGTATCAGAGCCATGCCTTTGTATTTCAGAATTTAATTCAAGAATCAAAATTATAAATCTGTTTTAATCTATATACATGGGGAATCACGAATCGTGTTTAAGATTGTTTTCTAATTATAATCCTATAATTTCATGAAAATGACTTCATAATTATCATTAATGTACCTATTCTTTTCGTCGACGTAACTCGATATGCGTAGTTTTGCCATTAGAAAGATGTGCACTTACTTTTTTAAAGTTTATTTCATTCATTTGGTCAAATTTCCTAATCATGCTAATGCAATATTGTTACTCGTCTACACAAGTTTTTGGCAAACACCTTTGAAAGTCTTGTTAGATTTGTCTTTTATGATCTCTCAGGTAAATATCAAAGAGAATCCAGAGTTTTGCATTTACAAGGACGGAGGAGGATTTAATATATACTTTATGATATATCCACTTGTACTTTACCGGTAGGCTGTCTTTGTGTAATTTATGGTTAAAAGGAATACGAATACTTTATTTCTCATAAAACTTCAATTACTAGTTATCGAGAACATACATAAACATAACTATAAGGTAAAATTATTACATGCATGTGTAAACGATACAATTAAATTAACTTGGAGGACTGACTTTCACATTTATAACTTTTACATAGTTTTCTAATATTACAATATTTGATGAGTTAAACTGTTGATCAACTTTAAAGATATTAGGGTTTGACTTACAGTAGTTCCGTAAAAATTTCCTTCTTTCTATAAATGTTATACAATTCATAATGTAATGGTACTCGTCACCAATGTTGTTTATGTCACAGAGACGGCAGATTATGTTTTCTCTCTGTAAATCCTGCCACCTTCCAGACTCAATCGGCAAGTGGTGACTACCACATCTATATTTGCATAATATATAAATGAATTTAGTAAGGTAAAAATGAAAAGTATTTTTTTCAAATTGTTAATTCTTTTTAAAAATACGATAACATTAAGTTTTATGCGATTCTGCAATAAAAGCAAAGCATTCTTGTTGAAACTGGTCTTTGGGTTTTGTTTAATACATTTTGACACCCATTTATCACAAACTGTGCATTATAATATTGGACATAATCATACCGCAGATCATACCGTAATTATCAAAATATTTTTCATACATGTGTATGATATCCACTAGTTTCTATTCCGTTATTAGCATAATATAAAACACAAGTTTGTATAATTCAACACAAATTTTACTTTCTTTTCCATTAAGAAGTATACTCTAGAAATGTATCATTCGCAACTTTACATAGGACAGTAATGGGTATATGTCAAGCTCTGTATACGCTATGAAATTTGGAGTAGACTGTTTTAACTGTAAGGAGCATTGTCGTCTTTTGCATCTAGATCAAATACTAAAATGAATTATTTTTCCGATTGGATACAGGTGAAAGAAATATTTGATTTTTTAATTGACGGTGATTTTTTGTACGAATAGACTGAGACTACTATAACACATAGAGAACAATTCGAAATAGTTTTAATTTGCAATTTTTTTTAAATTTGTATTTTTTCCTCACTAGGTAGGTGAAATTATGTATAAAATTTATTGTAAAATTGAGAAACTTGCATTACGGGCATATTCTATACTTCTAAGTTTGAATTAAGAGTCGAAACTTTTTTCAAATATTGTATACGCAACCAAATCTCTGTAATCTTATACATGTATTATTTATGTTTTTGTCAAAGGCGTTTGATTGGGTATTAGTTTAAGGTAGGCGTGGTTGTCGGAAACTTTCCTCCAATCAACTGGCCTATTCGACAAACCTGTTTGCGCTGATGCGTGTAAACTGGCTATTGTAACGGCACGTCTCTTACATCGGAATCTGTCGTGCGTGACCAATGTTTATTGTAGAATGTCTTGTCATGTGGTCAAATTATCTGACATACAAGTTTTAAAGGTTGAAACTTAAATTTGCTTTTGAAAGATTATTTTCGGCAGTGCCCCGATATACGGTCTTAAAGTGTTTAAGAAAACAAGGCTTTAAAGAAGGATGCATATTAACAGATAATATAATCTGGGACTATTATACTTAGTATTAAAGTCCCAGATATAATACATGTATTATATGGCTCTGATATTAACTATAACGTGTTCTGGAAAAAATAAGTGTCCGAGAATTTGAATTACCTAATAAGGGCATCTCGATCACTTTCGACAAAATGTTATTGCATGAATGGTAAATCGCTGATTTTAATTCTAGAAGTGGTTTGTGACTGTTATAATAGAGACATTTATACGCATTCTGGTTTAAGTTTACAATGAACACACTATACATTTTCTTTGAAATATCAATCATTTTTGGCCGACTTGCTTTTCTTTTATTCGTAAAATTATCATGCGTTTCATTATATTTGAATGTTTCAAAATGCTTCAAAATACTATAAGCCTGTATTATTGTTATGTTTTAGGTCAATGACTCCCAAAAAAGTAAAATAATTGTATATTTAATTTGAATAATTGTTTTAAAACATAATATCAATTAAGGTCAGCCAAACCCAAATTCAACAACAAGGAGTGTCATTCACCGGGTTTATTTTCTTTTAGAGATTTTGATCTTTTTATTTTATTCAATAAATAATAGTAAAATTTACTTTGCATATACATGTTTGACTTCCTAAATAACACTTGAAAATAAATTTTTAACAACGAATTTGTCACAATTTCGCTTTTGTCGTCTGCCCAACTTAGTTTGGTCTTGCAATATGCATGAGATACTTGTCACTGAACGTTGAACAAACAGTAACTATCCACCAATCCATCTGCAATTGCGATACCTCTGTTACATACCCGTCATTTTGTCACATGCTTGGTACTATTCTTTGAACAAATTTCGTGTTGTATGCCGATTTTGTCCTACATTTAAATTGTTCTTGTCAAGTAATACATTCCTTGAACAGGTTAAAATGTTAAACTAAATCCTATAAAATCAATTTGGTGCATTGGTTCTTTGAAACACAATTTTGTTAATTTGAGCGTGTCAACCCCTCGTCTAGTAGTGATTTCGGTTTGTATAATCATACAACAAAAGTCTATATTGGTATACTAGTAGTAAGTTATTGTTTCATTTTATATGTTTACTATTGGCGACATCAAATAAAATGTTTTGCAGGTTGTACTAAGCTAGCCATATGAAATTTAAAATATCATATTTATATGCAAACTGAAGGATCTAAAATTTAAATGATTTATGTAAAAACTATAATGAATAGGGAGCGGGGGTATTGCACGAAGTCATCCAGACTAGCCGAATTATAAATCCTAGCCTCCATACTTGTATGATCATTTGATCCAAAATTAAGCTTGTCAGATGGAAAAAAAAACAACGCTTTTGGTTAAGGACTACAGTTGAAAAGTAACATTTGCTACCAATCCATGCAAAATAGTATGATGTATGTTCCTGAGCGTATAATGCACAAAGAAAGGGTTGTTATGTACTTTTGAACTTAGTAAGGTAGTATGGTTACCATACGCCTTCCTGTTACAGATACGATCGACGTGCACTACAGCAGAATTACGGTTTCAGTTGTTATAGTACACACACAAATTAATTGGGCTAATTTGAAATCTCCTGCATAGTTTATTTCATTGGCAATCATATTCAAGAAAAGTTGTAAATCTTGAATATTTTATAATATCTTTATGAAGCTTGATTGAGACGTATAGATTCACTCAGATACCGATCATTGTTATCTTTTCTTCATTTACACAAATGAATGTCCGGGATTCGGAATATGGCAGTTATACATATATTCCCAGTTTATATTTAGTTTGAAGCATTATCGAACTAATACGACTTTCATCTTTAAAATTTACTTTGCATTAAATATCTAAATGAGATTACATAGGAATAACTTGCATGTGGTGTATTTATGTATATGTAATAAGAAAAAAAAAGAAAAGAAACCAACAGCAATATTTGACGAAGACGAAATTAATGATGAAATTTTAACGTCCAGTGACATATATTACAATGCATGTCGAAACAGAACTTGAAATTGACAATAGGTATTAATAGAACCGTCGCTTTTCCGAAGAATTCACGCTTAGTTGGGATTTCACGTGCTATTTCACAAGGTTCGCATTATAGTTATGCATGTACAAAATAACTAACAATTGTAATGATTTCTTTAACTGTTCTAGAACGTTCTAGTTGAAATATAAATCTGTGATTTTTCTATATTCGTACTTTCGATGAAGCAAAGTAAGTTCTATATAGATCTGGACATATATGCATAAAACAATATCCAATCGTAGTATAAATTTATTGTAGAACATGTAGAAAAATCCGTCCGTTCGGGTCAAATCTTAACTTAAGTACCATTATGCATATACGGACCCTGGATTTAAATCAGATCTGTTCTGGCGGTTTTTGTCTTTTTTTTCAAAATACATATGTTTAATTGTGACTATCTTTAGTTCCGAATCTTTCTATCTTTCTAAACCAACGATCGGCAAGTGCGTTCATTTTGTGAATTAATATTTAAATGTTTTGAAATATCCATTATTATTGACAAGTAGTACAAACTTACATTTTCAAACTTTACCGATGGAAAATATCTCAATAAATTGTTAATTCCTCAAATCTTTGGTTGGAATTAAATATCATTCATTGCACGAGAACTGTATTTCATAAACAACTGGTAGTAAAATTGACTACACGTATGAGTTTAGTAAGATATAGTATATCAATGTACACATGATGTATATTATAACAGATGATTTTTAAAATAAAGTTCCAAATTACCGTCCGCGCGTACACTGCTCAGCAGGCGGTGTGGTGCGTAAACCTGCATTACGTGTAATAAGAGTTTTAAGCCCGATAGAAATCGCTTGAATACCTGGAAGGGTCACCTCACAGTACCTCTGGCAATAATTTCCTTAGCCATGCTGATGGTCAAGTTAAGGAATTAAATAAAGGTATTATATAAATACTGGGACATAAAAGATTTTATAAATGTATATTAGTCCCAGATAAAAAATATAGGAAACAATTTTACACGGAACACCGCTAGTTAATTAGGGTTTCCTGAGACTACTACAACACAGAGATTGGTCACTATCGATTTATCGGATTATCTGAGTCTCCGGTATAGTTAGCTACGTTATTTTAACGTAGTTTCGTATTTAACCGTAGTTTTGTATTCGACCGTAGCAGACGACATATATCACATCTATAACAGTATCGGATATTATTTTTTCTTCTAAAAATAAATTAAAACAAAATTGAATTAATCAAAAAAAAAAGGAAAATAGTTTTATTTTTCAAATGTAGTTATCTCTATTCATATTTAAATTTTGTTTTAATCATTAATAATTTGTTAATAGTTTGTTATTATGCGGCCACTTTTGAAAATGTGAATGTGATTAATCTTATCAATCTTACAGTTACATTGTTTTGCTACACGTCCGTTAATTGCATCTAATATACAAATATTTTACCTGTAAAGACAGGTAGTCTCAAAAGCATGGGAGATGAATTTTGTTTCACAGCTAGGTGCCCAAGATACACGAGGCTCCGTTTATTGCAGTAAACTTTTATTCTATACTTGTAAGATATTTTCACTGCTGAGTGCCCAATATACATGTTTATTGTAGTTAACCTCATGTTTATTGTAGTAAACCTTGTCAAATATCGTCGGTGCACTTGTGGTAGGATTCAGGAGGGTGTGGATGGGTTTTTAGAATGGAGAATAAGGGCAAAACAAGTATAGAATGGAGAAAATGGACCGACAAATAAAGAATAGAGAAAATAATTAGGTGATATAGTGTTATAGTAGTCTCAGGGTTTCTAATTATATATGAGAGAACCCTTAAGAGAAATTGCTCTCAATTAATTCCCTATATTTACTTGAAAACTTGAAGTATGCATTATAAAGAAATAAATTTGATCGTATAAACTTAACCTTTATTATACTAATTATGGAATATGCATACATATGTCAGTCGTTAAGCTACATATTTCGTTTAGGTGTCAGACCACCAATTACTCCTCCAATTTAGAACGTATGTAAAAGTAGCCTACTCTGACACAAAATAGTGCTTTTGATGTCATTGTTTACTTAAACTAACCAACAAAGTTGCAGAAATGAAACTTTTGGTGAAAGGAAATATATTTAGACCATTTTGAGCCAAAATTCACTTGTCTATGAGTTTGCATTAAAAATTCAGGATTAATGCGCTACATAGTATACTAATTTAAGATTTCCAGAAAAACCGGGAGTTATTTTGGTAGTACCTGTGTTTTCAAGATCAGAATTTTCTTATAAGACTTTAAACATGGGTTGAAAATTGGCATGTAGAAAGGTGATACATGTACAATTCATGATATACCTGGTTTCTTTGAAGTTAAACTTTAGGTAAATTATTTAGAAAGCTGTGAAAATTGAAAAATTTGGTTGAACAGATGGGATTTTTAATTGGTGGTCTGACACCTCGAAATAGGCCGGAAATTGCTAGTAGACAGAAGAAAGTCAAGAAAGCTCATTGTGTTATATTCTTTACATAAAGAGACTGCCCTTGATTATCTCTGCGATTTAATGCTCCCAATTATTGGTCAAATTCAAATTATGATTTACGAATTAGTAACAACTATGTAGTACCCGCGTCATAGACTAGATATAACCAAAACATCTTTTTCCCATCTACTTCTATTGAATGGAATTTTAAACCCCGACATATGGACTTTCTGAAATATAAAACAGCCACCCTTCTTCTTTAGTTGTGGTGTTAGAAAACTTTATATCATTCATGGTTCAGAAGTATGCGAAGCTCCTTAAATGCAGATCTGTGTTAATATTAAACTAAATCCCGCAGTGGCGGATCCAGGTAGGGGGCGGTTGGAATCCGGGGTTGGAACCCCTTTTTGACGATCAATGCATTTGAATGGGGACATATAGTTGGAACCCCCTTTATCCTGGGTTAGGAACCCCCTTTTATAAATGGCTGGATCCGCCCCTGTCCCGCATGCAGATCTGTGTTAATATTAAACTAAATCCCGCATGCAGCTGTAGCCATGCTGTTGAGGATTGTATTTACAATTTTTTCGAGTGCCCATTTCACAATGAAGCAAGAGAAATATTGTTTTTGATTTAAAAAGATATTTTATACCAATTGACCTGTTCACGGTGACCTTTATACATTTCAGCAAAGTAAAGCAATTTTTGAATCTGTGCAATCTTATATCAGAATTACACAAAGATTCAGAACTTCGCATACAATTAAAATTCTGAATTCCTACTTTTCACGCCAGTTCATATTACAAAAATATTATATTGCATTTTCGTTTTTGTTTATAGTTTGTATTACATCTATTTCTATTTTGTTTTTCGTTATTATCTTATGTATTTTGTGTTCATTCCCATATGCTACTTTTGAAAATAACATGTGCTTAAACAAAAACAAAACAAAAACGAAGATAAGTCACACAAAAAAAACCTCAAAGTAACAAACTTGTACATTTGGTACATGTACATGTAATATGTCACAGAAATCACTAATCCATGTCAATGTTAAGTTTTTAAAACAATACAACGGAGACTAATAATATGACTTCAATTTACTTTTTTTCTGTTCTTGTAATTCATCTACATAAACTGCCTATACAAAATATAATACGAAAAGAATCAAAATATTGAAATAAAGACGTCCGTAGAAATACCACTAATGACCACCTCAATAATACGCACTAGGGACATGATGTGATGATACAGTTGCCACAAAGGACATGAAATATAAAAGTAGGCTATGTTATTTTAAATTAAAAAAATAATTCCAAATTATATAATCACATCTTTAGTAATTACCATGTAAATGTTTTAAAGACACGTGCCACACTCTATTGATCGTCATCTGTGTGTAATCGATCGAAATTCATGTTCATTCAACCAGAACCCGTTAATTACGCACGTGTATACAGATTGTAAATAAATATATTATCTCAGCATGTTATCATGGTTATAGTGTTTTTGTTTTATGGGTCTTGTATTTTGCAAAAAAAAAATATTAAAAAATGGGGTATTTTTAAGCACCGGAAAAAAGTTGTTAAACATTTATTATCTATTTTCCAATAAGTTCAATAATAGAAATTTGTATTCACAACACACACGCACAACTTATTTAAAAACTTACTTGCCATTGCTTCATATTTAACTGGATAATCAGAGTTTTTATGGAAGTTGCATGTTGAGAGCAGCTTTAGATATGAAACCATATTGACATTTTGTAGAAAACCTGCATACTGCAATAATTTAACATAAATCCTGCATTTTCAACAAATTTTTATTTTTCAAGGAGAAAAACAATCAAACGGAAAACATGTTCCATACATAAAATATCTGTTTCAATGAGTAGAAAAATGGTTCCCCAAGGTAGACAAATTTTCCCATGGGAAGAAAAATTGTTCCCATGGGAAGAAAAATTGTTCCCATGGGAAGATAAACTGTTCCCATCGGAAAGTTAAATTCCCATGGGAACTCTCTGTATTCTTCTTTTCCCATGGGAACACTAAAATTCCACGGGAAAAGTACTTTTCCGATGGGAACTTTAACTTTTCCCATGGGAACTTCGAATATTCCATGGAAATGTACTTTTAATCAGCTGTGGTGACAACAGTGACAACGGTGACATGTTGGGACATATGGGAAATTTAATTTTTTGATTATCTATCACTTGGACAAAAATATTTTTGATATCTTGTAAACCGACAAAGTCAGATTTGCCAATTCTGGAATTGCAAATTTGTCCCACAGTGTTTTACTATGTTTTATTTTGTTCAGTTGTTCATGATATTTTTCTTGGTTATAATATTACACCTTTTTTTTAAATACTAGTATTGTAAGTGATTCATAATATATTGTTTAGGTGTTTATCAGGAATTATAAAGGAACACTGACAAAAGGAAAACTCATATCTGCAGTGAAAAATTGATTACAAGAAAGATGTGAAAAATATTTCTTTTCACGTTTATCTGGTGAAGACCAACACATATTACGTACATAATTACAAGCTAAAAAAGGAATATAAACCTGAGACTTATGCAAAGTTGAATGTTTCGAAACTAAATATTAGACAGTTTTGTAAATCAAGAATTTCTAAACGTAATTCACACATCGAAAAAGGCAGATATAAGAATACACCTTTGGGTCAAAGAATATGTAAACATTGAATTAATAACAAAATTGAAGATGAGTTTCATTTCATATGTGAATGCAATCTTTATCAAGACGATAGGAAAAAGTTTTATTTTTTTCCCTATCTTTGCGTTATAACGCAAACATTTGCGTTAAACGCAAACCTTTTGCGTTATAACGCAAACCTTTGCGTTATAACGCAAACCTTTGCGTTAAACGCAAACCTTTTGCGTTATAACGCAAACCTTTGCGTTATAACGCAAACCTTTGCGTTATAACGCAAACCTTTGCGATATAACGCAAACCTTTGCGTTAAACGCAAACCTTTTGCGTTATAACGCAAACCTTTGCGTTATAACGCAAACATTTGCGTTACAACGCAAACCTTTTGCGTTATAACGCAAACCTTTGCGTTATAACGCAAACCTTTGCGTTAAACGCAAACCTTTGCGATATAACGCAAACCTTTGCGTTATAACGCAAACCTTTTGCGTTATAACGCAAACCTTTGCGTTAAACGCAAACATTTTGATTTCAATTATTCATTAAGTTTTGTATATGCCCGTCTGTCATTAAACTTCTGTTGTGATTTAGTTAAGAAAAGAACCATAAATACAAGGAAAAGTCATTATAATAAATATGCATAGGAATCAGAAAAGTATATAATTTAACAAGAAAATAGATATGTTATAGACATATTTTATTTGAAAGGCCAACATTTTAAAAATTTTTATGAAGTAGATAAGAGCAAAATAATGTCATACAATTGTAAAACTGTCAAGGCAAATAGACAAAATGATCTTTCTGCTGTAAAATGAATAATTAAGAAAGATTTTTTTTATTTTTAATTTTGATGTAAGAAATCTTTTTTTTAAATCTCAGAATATGATAAAGATTCTTTGATAAAAGTCATGAAATTTTCAATCTAGAGTGGTAACTTGGTAGCAATTTAAATGGAGAACATAATTTTATTAATAAAACATCTTCATTTTATTCATTTATTACAAAAGGGTAGTTAACCAACCTTACACAATCCTCAAAGGAGAGCTTACTTTGGAAGTATATTTATATTCGGCTATAGCTATATTAGCAGAGTTGTTTTTTTTTTCTTTCTTCGGTATAACTTTAATTTACTCAATTTTCAATGTAATATATGTATATATATTATCATGTATATCATTTTGGGGCATTTTATAGCTTAATGTTCGGTGTGAGCCAATGCTCCGTGTTGAAGACCGCACTTTGAACTATAATGGTTTACTTTTACAAATTATGACTTAGATGGAGAGTTTTCTCATCGGCACTCATACCACATATTCTCATATCTATTATCCTGCTCATTATTAGTTAAATAGTAAAGCATTTTACTTTGCAATGAGTACAAAGAAGATAAATTTTAATATATGCAGCCTCCTCCATTACTAACTGCTGCTTCCTTTGAATCTTAAATAAGAAATAAGATAAAACAAATGTTTGCGTTATTTCGCAAAGGTTTGCGTTATAACGCAAATGTTTGCGTTTAACGCAAAGGTTTGCGTTATAACGCAAAGGTTTGCGTTATATCGCAAAGGTTTGCGTTATAACGCAAATGTTTGCGTTATAACGCAAAGGTTTGCGTTATAACGCAAAGGTTTGCGTTATATCGCAAAGGTTTGCGTTGTAACGCAAAGGTTTGCGTTATAACGCAAAGGTTTGCGTTAAAACGCAAAGGTTTGCGTTATAACGCAAATGTTTGCGTTACAACGCAAAGGTTTGCGTTATAACGCAAAGGTTTGCGTTATAACGCAAAGGTTTGCGTTATATCGCAAAGGTTTGCGTTATAACGCAAAGGTTTGCGTTATAACGCAAAGATAGGGAAAAAAAAAAAAAAAAAATGTGTGGCGCTAATACGCTTCCGTACTTTTATACATTTTGTAGTTTTGATAAATTAAAATATTTCATGAACTGTACTGAGACTGATGTTTTCAATATAAATAGATACATGTACCATAATAAAAATTCATCAGTGGCAATGATTGCATAATTGATGTGTGTGTGTTTTGTCTTTTGTTTGATATAGGTGCCAAAATTATTATTTCTATTTTTTTTTCTATGTTTATATAGAATTTCAGCGATGATCCTCTTGTACTGGATTTTATACTGAATGGAATTATTAAGTAAGTTTATATAGATATTTAGGTGATTTACCTCTTTTGATTTATTATGTGTCAAAACTTATGATAAAACTGTTCTTAAGTTTTAAAGTTATGGAATATTTGTGTCACAGATAATCACGGACATATTCCACTTTTTGTAGCCGCATCACCGTCCCTGTCCCCTGATTTGGGGAGTTCATCCCGTGTTGTTCGTTCTTTATAGTTTTTTTTTGTAATGTTTACCTTGATAAACTATGCATGTATACGTTGTAGCTGGGACTATCATATTATGTTATGTCCCAGGTTGTAGTAACCAAAAATGGTTTTATATATTGGTTGTCTTTCATCGTTTTTTTTTTTTTTTTGCCATTGTTTGGTGTGTCTTTCTTCAACTAATGTTTTTATGTTTTTTGAATATCCACTAGGTATTTTATACCTCCTCTTTTACAAAAAAAAACTTTATTCAATATAAAACGATTTCAGAACTTTCAACGATTCCCCTCCTAATATGTTATTTCTGCATTATAACTATAACTTATATATTAGTACATTAACCTTGTTGCAAAAAAAATAATAATGTATTCCTCAATGGTTATGAAGCACTAACAGTGAACAGATCTTTAACTTGGATATTTTAGATTCTTATGATGTCATGTCGATTAGTTTTAATGGTGGATGAATTTGAATATGATAACTCTATAACAATTCATTAGATTGAGTGCATCTTGTCAGTTTTGCCATCATACTTGAATATTCGAGCAAGCGTTTAATACTATTACGGTAACCGACCGAAGTGGTCAGTACAGATAGACCATTGGGCCGCCAAGGCTGCAAAGAAATGCATCTTAAAATACAAAATAAAGTTTCATTAAAATATACTTTAAGTGAGTTTTATACTGTGCATGCTTAAACAGGAACTACGGTAAAGGGTGATTTTGAAAAAAAAATTAATAAGATACCAACCTCCAATACATCCAAAAAGAATGCAGATAACTAATCCCAGACATTCAAACTTACGATCCCGTGTAGATTGTTTCATTTTGAATACTGAAAAAAATGTGCTTCAACAGTACTGTGTTTCGATTTTATTTTGCATTCGCTGCATCATTTATATCATTCCGGTTACTATGTGCTTAAATTCATATAATTCTGATTTCTCTGTGAAATAACAATGCATGATCCAATCAAGCTGAATAATTCAGAATTTATTTTAACAATATATTACAAATCAAACAATTGAATCTTTCAAAAACTTCAGATAAATTTCCAATCGGAACAATAGTGCAATGTGACATTATAAAGTAATCTCTAATTCTCATTTATGATATCATAAATATCCTGTTAATGTTAAAATTGCATTTTCGATTATATATATCCATTGCTCGTCCTTTGTTAAATAAATGGAATCATAATTTCAAATAGAGTAAAACGTAGCGCCAGAGATATAGTACAATTATATGGTATGATATGTCTCTGGTAGCACATTGTTATGCGAATAATTAGTCAAAACATTAACCCCTCCCCCCCCCTTTTCGATAGAAACAATGCATCATTTTGTGTATAATAGAGTATATGATAGGTAGAATGTTTACAGACTTTTTCACAAATTTTTGATTGATTGTTTCTCTGGAATCGCTGGCTGAATATATACTGTGACTATTATACTTTAGTATAATAGTCCCATATATATCTTTTTTTTTTATAATTAGATAATGTTTAAAATTTGGATAAAAATTATTCAAAACGAATATAGCTTACTGTTTACGCCAATGAAACAGCAGTCCAAGGGCATAAACCAAAAAATAATCTACAGTTGAGGCTAGCATATAAATATATATATATATATATATATATATATATATATATAGTTTTCAACAAATAGTAAAATGCAAACAATATATATATATATATATATTTGCATTCGAGCTTTGGAAAATGTTGTTTGTGCTGTATTTAGACCCTTCTACAACGAAATTTGTTTTACATGCACACGTATAAAAATTGCGGTTTTTATCCAACGCAATCATAGGTTTGAACGTAGTTTTCAATTTAGACTTGTATATATCAGAGACATATAATACAACGTTCAAACCTATGATTGCGTTGGATAAAAACCAAATTTCTTTGTACAGGGGTCTAAATACAGCACAAACAACATTTTCCAAAAGGCCAAAAAAGTGAAGAAGTATATTTTAACAAAACGCATTTGACTAGCAGGTCGAACAACGGATGTTCTTAAACCCTGCTGACTGCCATGGCGATTGCCAATATAAGATAAGATAAGATAAGATAAATTTTATATTCCAAATTAGGTCCCCAGGGGGGCATATACACATAACATATATAATTGATACAACATACAGTATTTTACATAACATTATAAAATAGACTATTGAAATAAAGTCATACAGGTATTATTTGTTAAATGAAAAAGTATTTAAGAGTTGCTACTCCAGAGATGTGGCAAACTTATTATTTTTTTTTTTTTTTTTTCTCACTTGATTTTTAATATTTTGCTGGAAATGTATAAATATAAATGATTGTTTAGCTGCAACAGACACCAAGGGACGATGCTCTAGGATTGTGAGCTTGAAAGCTCTAACAATCCTCCTCGTATCTGATGCAGAAAAACAAACACAAATGTAAAAAAAATCATGTGTATTCACAGCAAATAAAATATACTGCAGTAATAGGTATTGAGAATATATATATATGTGTGTAAAGTTCTAAATTGTCCATAGTCTAGAAAAATTGTGTTTAAACAGAAACTATCACAGTGTGAAAACTGATGAGAAAAGTATCCCTCTTTCAAATAACCATTATTTTTAATTAAAAAAATACAACAAAAACGGATTTTGTCCGGGACTGACCTGCTTTTTAATTCTTTTAGGCTGGTTCTTTCACTTCCACGGGTGTCAGAGCCAAACAGATAGAGTACAGGGAACCAGAATATTTATTCTTTCTTTCGGAACACTGTGACCCGAGAAGTATTGGGATGGCGGATTTTTCGACTTGCCAGGTTTTTGAACTCCCAAATTTAATACAAATCAAAACTGATTTAATCAGGGCAAACAAAGAATGTTCACGGCGTAAACTACTTAATAGTGCTAAATGGTAAAATTTCATGCAGCTTTCCGTGTATTAGAAATATATTATATAAGCAACAAAATTTCAGGATACTTAAAATTTTATTTTGTTCTTTGACTTTGGCTTTGCCAAGTGTGCAAACCATGTTTGGTTTTTGACAAATGGATACTTGTTTGTTTTACCTGTCAGCTGCATAATCCCTTAAGGGATTCGGATTCCAGAGTTTCTGATTAAGCAGGTCTCTGAATCCCTTTCCTTTGAACTCTATACTGGAAATTTTCGCTTTCATATCGATTCAGCCCACATTCAGGATAATATATAAGAGATAAATTTGTACAGGTAAAATGTGTCCATGGGGACAAATAATACTAGTATAAAAAGTCCATAGTCATGATAGTTACAAAGATACATAGATACAAAGATTTGATTAGTAAATTTGGCTGTACCTGTAGAAAACTGATTAAAAACGGTATTTCACATCCTAAATTTTACGGTAATATTGTACTTAAAGCGCGGAAATCACTATATGATCCGTGTAAACTCATCGAACCTTTAAATAAACTTATTAGTTCAGGTTATCTTACCAATGTTGTAATTAGATCTTTGAATATAGTTTACATTGGCACTAATATCGATTTTGTCATCAGCAAATTAAAACATAACTAAATTTGTATTCTTTTCAAACGGGATGTTTAAAGACACACCCACGTTCATTTTGATCTATAAAGAGGTTAAACTAACTATCCTACTGTCTGTCGATACATTTATTTTGGCATTGCACTAGTCATGTCTTCTTTGACTGTCCATGACGTTAAAATACTAAATCCCTGGGATGTGTTTTAGTTGATTTTAGTCTCTGATGCATGATTTTTATTATTAATTGTTTTGGCTTTTAACTAGCTGTCAGTAACTGCAGTACTGTCAAATCATACTTTCTTGTTTATTTGACCTGTTGATACTAATTGTAATGCTTTTTTGTTATTTAATGTTATTCAGGGTTATATCTGGTCTATATACCAGCTTTGATAAGTGTTTGGTACTAATATAAATTTCCACTTAGTACTATGAACATCAAAATTATTTATTTTGTTAAAATATTTCCTTTCTCTATTGTAACTGTATACGTATACCTAACAACAAAATTATTTTATTTACCTGTGTTTAAAGTTATTGCAAATGGCTGATATTTTTGTTCGAGCATATTGTTTTTCTTAAATTGTTTAACATTTCATACCGATATAACATGTCACTTTTATTATTCTTCCCTTAGTTTATTTATTTTGAATTTGCATTGTATTATAGGTCAAATTTATTTGTTCAGTGTATGTTCAAGGGTGTTACTATGTCCTTTGATTGAGTTAAGCTATTTCAGTTGATATTTTATAGTGTGTCTTTTATGTTGTGATGTTACACTATTGTTTCAGAAAAAGGGTGAAGGTTTGGTACCATTAAAGCGTTTAAACCCGCTGCATTTGTTTGCACCTGTCCTAGTCAGAATCTGATGTTCAGTAGTTGTCGTTTGTTGATGTGGTTCATAAGTGTTTCGTTTCGTTTTTATATAGATTAGACCGTTGGTTTTCCCGTTTGAATGGTTTTACACTAGTAATTTTTTGGGGCCCTTTATAGCTTACTGTTCGGTGTGAGCCTAGGCTCCGTGTTGAAGACCGTACTTTGACCTATAATGGTTTACATTTATAAATTTTGACTTGGATGGAGAGTTGTCTCATTGGCACTCATACCACATCTTCTTATATCTATTTACAGAATTTACTAGTATATTTAGTCCGATGTCAGTATTTTATGTCCCCAAACTAATTTTCCTAGGAATTCATGTCCATGTCATAAATGTTCCTAGGTAATATAAACATCCATGTCCTTTATTTTACTAGGAAAATGTTTAATGAAAGAAATCATTTACATGTAAAAAATGAAATTTTTAAATATGTTTTAATGTTGTTTAACAGTTGTGCATTAATCTCTTAATGAAATTTATGTGCCCAGACTAATTTTCCTAGGAATTCATGTCCAGGTCATTAATATTCCTAGGTAAAAAATGTCATGTCCTTTATTTTAATAAGAATATTTGTAATAAAAGAAATCATTTATATGTAAACAATGGAATTTTTAATTCTTATGATTTCATGTTGTCCAGTTCATTAATTTTCCCAGTGTATTTATACTGTTTAACAGTTGTGCACTAATATTTCACTATTTTATTAAAATATGGGTGTTTTTTTTCCTAGGAAAATTGATATCACAGACTTTTATGATGTACATAATCATGATAATTACAGATGTTCCTTTCTTAATTTTAATATTGATTAATTTAAAGAATGTCTTAAGAAATGAAATTTTAAAGGGACGTTTTTCATAGAAAATAAAAGAAAAATGTGTCTGAGGACACGAATGCCCGAGCCTCAAGCTTCAAACAAACAAAATGGGATGGACGGACAGACAGAAAGACGGACGGTCAAGGGTAACACTTAATGCCCCCATTGCTTATGGCAGCGGCATGAAAATGAGAATTCAGATATATAAAAAATTTTCTAGAAAAATAAGTGCCAGACATATTTTACTAGCTATGGACTTATTTTCCTAGGAAAATTTATCCTGGGACTTACATTCCTAGTAAAATTATGGTTACAGACATGATTACCTCGGGAAAAAAGTCTGGCTGACAAATTTGACCACCGGACCCAATTTACTGTTAACCCTTTTGTTGTTCTAATGTTAGTCATATGGAAATTTGATAAAAAAATCCACAGCCTTTTCTCTTGTACTCCTATATTTGACAATTCAGTGCTTAAAAGACAGACAATTATTGCATGCAGTGCCAGCAATGATTTCCCTAAAATAAGTATATAAATAAAGATATCAGGGGCGGATCCAGCCCTTTTTATACGCCTGTTTACGGGACGTATTATGGTATACCGTTGTCCGTCTGTCTGTCCATTGTCAACATGTCGGACATTAACTCAAAAACGCTTTAACCAATTTGCATAAAACTTTGGTGAATTGTTTATATCTATTGACGTGAGCTCCCTTTCATTTTTATAAATTTTAGATGTTGCGTTTCCGAGTTATGGGGTTTTATTCATTAAAAAAAGGGGGGTTTTCCAGTTTTTGGACAATAACTCAAGAATGCTTTCACCAACTTGCAAGAAATTTTGGTTAATTGTTTATATCTATTGACATGAGCTCCCTTTTGATTTTTATAAATTTTAGATTTTACGTTTCCAAGTTACGGGGTTTTGTTCATAAAAAAAAGGGGGATTTTCCAGTTTTCGGACAATAACTCAAAAATGCTTTCAGCAGTTCTCATGAAACTTTGATGAATTGTTGATATCTATTGATGTAAGCTCCCTTTAGAATTTTATAAATTTTAGATTTTACATTTCTGAGTTATGGGGTTTTATTCATTAAAAAAGGGGGGATTTTCCAGTTTTCAGACAATAACTCAAAATGCTTTCAACAATTCTTATGAAACTTTGGTGAATTGTTTATATCTATTGATGTAAGCTCCCTTTAGAATTTTATAAATTTTATTTGTTTATAGTCTGACAACAGATTTACTAAGTATTGCGCAACAGCATAGTGTATTGCACAACAGCAAGAAATCTTTTATTGAATATAAATTCAATTCATATAACCAATTTCAAGTTCTTTGACTACATTTATTCAGAAACCTATAATATGTCAAATATTTAATTACAATCCAAATTCAGACCTGTATCAAGCTTGAATATTGTGTCCATTTTTGCCCCAACTGTTCAGGGTTGGACTGCTGCGGGCGTATCCAGCTGCGCTCAGCGAAGCAGTTTATTGATTCAGCCATGCTGGATCTATGTGATCACTCTGGTTTGGGAGATGGTGCAGAATACTAAGTTGAAGACATATCATGGAACTAATTATGTGTTTTTATGCCCCACCTACGATAGTAGAGGGGCATTATGTTTTCTGGTCTGTTCGTCCGTCTGTCCGTTCGTCCCGCTTCAGGTTAAAGTTTTTGGTCGAGGTAGTTTTTGATGAAGTTGAAGTCCAATCAACTTGAAACTTAGAATACATGTTCCCTATGATATGATCTTTCTAATTTTAATGCCAAATTAGAGATTTTCCCCCATTTTCACGGTCCACTGAACATAGAAAATGATAGTGCGAGTGGGCATCTGTGTACTATGGACACATTCTTGTTATGACTTGCAGAAACTTTCTACACCATTTTAATCATCAACTGCAAACATTTGACATGTTATTTGCCCTTAAATTAAGAAAAGATTGGTCGAATAGTGACTTTATTTTAGATATACACTTGCATATAGTTCCTTTCTAAATCAAAAATTTATGATGATTTACTATTTATGAATTAATTTGAAAAAGTATTTGTACATCAATTGAATCAGTTGATAAGAATTTTGAAAGTATTATATTAGTATCTTGTGCTTGTGTAAATTATTGTTCAATGAAATGTTGGTCAACATGTGTATTAATATATCTAAGTTGATTCCACACTTTTTGAAATGGTATTACTCCAATTCTTTCCATAGGCAAGTAAGAGTCAGAATGATTATTAACTGTCATGATTTTCATATAAGTATTAATAACATGTAGAAACAACCCCAGGCTTAATTCAAAACAGTTAAAGGAAACTTCGCAAAAAATCAAAATTGATATTATGTCCATTCTGTGTAAAAAGCTCAAATTCATAAGTATTAAAGTTTTATTCTGCTAGATAAGAGATCACCATCGATTTTAAATTTAGAGTATCAATTCTCTGCGTTCGCCATTTTGTCATCTTCTCCGTTTAGAAACCACGATAGGTCTATAAACCACAAAGGACCAAAACTACAGTAACCTAATGTAGTCGTAATTGCGTGTCGATATCTTTTCAATCGTACGGTTGTTTTATCCGACTTACTAACTTGATACGGAAAATGTTATTATTTTTAAATAACCATGGTCTGTCGTTTTAAACTGTTTATATGGAAATTAGTTAAAAGTCAAAGTTCAAATTCATTAATGATCATGAATAAGTGTTCCGTGAAAATTATTTTCGAAAATCTAATTTGTTCATAATTCTATAATGCAATAAACTTATTTAAATAAATTTGGACCTTCCTTATCTGATCACCAGCATGGCTGAAGGTATTACTCCCAAAGGTATTGTGGTGACACGTCCAGGTATTCAAGTGATTTCCTGTTGGGCTTGCAAGTTCATGCATCGTTTCACTTCTGAGGTATTGATCAGTGTACACAGCCGATAACTTGTAACTTTCTATTTTGAACTATCAGGTGTATATTATACATCTCTGTCTTGCGTGTCCGATAATGATATACTAGTCATAACTTAACTCATACGCTTGCTTATAAATAACATTTCTGGTGTAAAGAATATTATTTACAAAAAATCTTAATAATTCCAAAAAAAATTTTAAAATGATAAAATAAAAATCTATTTACATATTTTTCCACGGGTAAATTTGGGAAAATGTAAGTATATACTTGTTGTCAATAGTGAAGGACAGTTTGAAACATACAAGAAGTATTGTTTTATCAAAATGTACACACTTGTCAATCATTCGTTTATACACCTGGATAGAAAGTTACGGAATTATAGATAGTCGCAATTTAAAATATACATGTATACATTGAACATAAGAAAGAAACATACATTTTGTTTAAATTGGGGTGAAAGTTTTGTAAATAGACTAGTCCACGTATGCCAACAGTATGTAATCATCGGATGTCGATGGACTATTGTATAACAAAGAAGAAGAAGAGAACCAATTTGATTTAAATACAGGTCGATATCTAACTTGCTTTGGTTCATCGGGTTATGGACATAGTAAAATCACAGATTTATATTTTAATTAGATTGTTCTTGGAACAAAGGAAAAAATTCGTCATCATCACAATTGTTGGGTATAATGGATAATAATGTGAACATGGTTCTGAAAGTGTTTTATGCCAAATTTCCTGTTCCGACATGTATGTTATATATATGTCACTGGACGTAAACTGATTATCCCCAAGGGATGTGATTTTTTCAGGAAAACTATTGAGTATCAAAGTTTCAAATTAATTTCGGATTTATTTTCTTTCTTGGTATTCGATAACAGAAATTTAAAGAATAAACTGCTTGTCCGCTTTAGGGTATTCTTGCCAGTTAAAACAGACTTATAATTATATACAAAAATAGGAAAGATGACATCAAATTGGTTCTGTCTTTTTTTTTAACATCATTGGTCAAATAGCTAAAGTATTATCGTTGAGACGAAGACTATTTTAATAGGGACATTCCGATTATGTATAAATTTTGTTGATGTTTTCACACCTGAAAAGAATATTTGTTCGTAATTTTTCGATTCCATTCCAAGAAGATCCTTAAATTTTTGTCAATTTTTTTCAAATAGCTGAAGTATTTATGCGTTGTGAGATTTAAAATATTTTGATGAGAACATTAATTCCTGAATATGTAAATAAAGATCGTTTTGGATGGACTAAATTCTATAATTGCAATTGGTAATGATCTGTTTCAAATATTCAAGGTTACCGATTCTAATTTAAAATAGCACAATTTTTAGTTCATACACTCGTGTTCAGAAGGCTATTATTATCTATAAATTTATTCAATTAAATTAATTCAGTATTTCATCGTTACAAAAGTATCGGCGGTCATAATTCATTTAAAAGTGAGCTTACATAAAATATAAAATATACAACGACTATCCAGTTATTGTGCGACTTAATTACTCCGCTAAATTAATTTTAATTTTTTTTATATTTTCTGTGTCTTAAACCAGCACTCCGTTTATCATTCATACGAAATGTTGTTCACACCTGGAACGGTAAACCGTGACGGCTACAATTCACTGAATGAAGATCAAAAGATTACAATTACAGAATGCTAATCTTTTAATTACCTTGAGTTTAACCACGAATTCAACATTCACTAAGTGTCACATAACAATACACATTCTATTTCCACAGTACAAGTAATATTTGCTGGACTGAAGCAAAAGGTCAATACAAATAAGTATTTTTAATACACTATCGATCATGTCAGTTTCCTATGTTTGTTTAAAGTATTTGTCGGAAAAAATCATAAAATGTTTTATTGTATGATTTACTTTTATTACTAAAATTGTATCAAAAATTGTTAAAACATAAATCCTACTATCTAATTTTAAAAGTTGCATGGCTATCACCTATTTTTAGTTGGTTAATAGCTACACGAAAGTCGTCGATGCGCTTTAAATCGCGTTATTAGATGGTTAACGAACAAGACTTAAATGAGATTAATTTCACTCCCGGCATGCAAAAAGACTTAAACTACGTCACATAAGTCAGGAAGTTTGGATAAATAAAATTAATAATTCCAAATTTTCTTCTTTATTACTTTTCATATCAAAATAAAACTTGGTGAATATGTTTTTTATGGTATTATGAACATAATAAGATGATAAGTGAAAAATCGCGAATTTTCCCTTTAATACATGTATCTCATGACCTGTTACATAATTAAATAGACACAATTTATTACACACCTAACTGAATACACACATTCTTGACCTCAATAGTAAACCTACAAATGTATTATTTATTTTGATCTACACTACATTAAAATATTCTGTTAATTTTGCTAGCTAGCTGAATGATTAATCTGATGTGGTTTTTTTCAAAGAAAATACTTAAAATGAAAAAATATGTATAAAAATGCAAGCAAATTTTATTTTACTTGTGAAATCAGTGCCATTATCATCTGACATACATTTGTAAGTCAATAATCAAGTTCTAATTAATTAGTTACAATTATCAGAAATTTGGTTGAAATATTAAACAAAATTGCATAACTCTTACCTGAGCATTTTCTGCAATAAAATTTATTTGTTTGTTTTACATTTATATCCCATTATATTGCTATTTAACAGTAATTGGAAATATCTCAGCATTAGGTATTTGTACATTCAGATTTGAATACAGGAAATGTATTTTTTCTTAATGAAGAATGAACACCAATTTAGATAAAAAATAGTTATTATTTTTATTAATTTTTGTTGTTGAGCAAGTGCATATATAAGGCCTCTTTCTGGAAATTATTAAACCTGTCATTATTAATGGCATATAAAAAATATATTACTTGTTTGACGATTTTCCTTTCCATTCTTGTCAAAAATAAAATCTGACACAGTCTAAAATTGAAAGATTAGTATATATATCTATATTTGCATCAATATTGCGAAATCCCTACCTTTGGACAATAACATAGAAATTTTACAGTAAGATTGGAAATGAAAAGAAAAAATTTAGAAAAAAGTATGGTCAGAAAGAATATCAGACTAGCTATGAATATGGCTGGATCACAACATCAGCGATGCTTTGATAAAAAGGGGGATTCCCAACCCAGGATAAAGGGGGGGTCCAACTATATGTCCCCATTCAAATGCATTGATCGTCAAAAAAAAGGAGGGTTCAAACCCCCAGAACCCCCCCCTTGGATCCCCCATTGGATATTGGTTAAAACAACAAGTATAAATATGGACTTATTCAAGTACACCAATTTGGGTGCTCTCAACTTTAGTGACTCAACACAAGTTTTTTTTATTGTAAAAGTTCTTTAGGACATTTTGTAGACAATAAACGCTATCACATCAATTATTTATTCATTAATGTATTATGGGGTAGGAATCAACTAGGGGCCCGATCAACTTGGTGAAGGAAGAAATACAGGAACAAACTTTGATATTGAAAACAATGTTACAGAAAATTGTTATGATCCAAATGCTTCTTGAATAATTTTAGGGCTGCAGAATTATCATCAGCCGTAGATGCATCAGTTGATTACCAACAAATCTTGCTTCTCCAGGAACCTAAGGTATTTGTTTCAGTAAAAAAGGATATGTTATTGAAACAACAAACAAAAAGCAAACTTATAATATGATTAATGTATATAAAAAAGATCAGATATGTTCAGTCAGCCATATCCTGCATGTACAAAAGTGATATACGAAAAGAAAACAATGCAATCATCACAACATTTTACCTTGCTGAGTTTAAACAAAATACATTTGTACTTGTGGTAACATCACAGATTTGCAGTTATGCAATGCAGCACTTTCACTCATATGAAAATATTTGATATAAAATTTGAAATAAATTTATTGGTGCTTACATAATTCATTATTTAATCTGATGATGCAGCATACTTCCAGAGAACAGAGAACATAGTTTTATGAGGTGTACATGGATGAGACAGGAACCCAACAACACAAATAACTAAAAAAAGAAATATACTGGTGTCCCTAAAGTATGTCTACCACTAAATTGTCTCAATTTGAAAATAGACAATTTAAAGCCAAATTCTCCAAATAACAAAAACATGAAGATATGACAAAAAGCCAACAACGGACGAGGTTCCTGACTTTTGACAGGCACAAAAACATTTGGCATAGTTTAAGTAATTAAGGGCAGGCGGGAACACTGTTTCTATGTTATTAGGTTAAAACACTGATTCAAATCAAACCTGAAAAGAGGTGTTCAAAAAGAATTTGACCTCTGAAAAAACCTACAGAATAAATAGATGAATGGTAGTTATGTTATATTTACAGGATTATTATGATGAGTATGATAAGTTTGCTTTGGCCTCAAGTTATTTTGATCTGAAAGAGTATGACAGAGCAGTATACTTCTTGCAAGAATGCAGTAGTTCAAATAACTATTTTTTGTACCTGTATGGTCGCTATCTGGCTGATGAAAAAAGACAAGTGGATAATGCTTCAGACTCTATAGGTTAGTAGTGTTAGATAGGAATTCTCCATACAATGAACCTTATCCATATCCTTAAATAACAATATTATATGCAGTATTTTGTATACGACTTTCTTCTGTGGCTGGAAGATGAAGCTAGATAGTGATGCTGTAAGATAAAGCTAGACAGTTTGGCTGTTGTGGCTTGAAGATGAAGCTAGATAGTGATGCTGTAAGATAAAGCTAGACAGTTTGGCTGTTGTGGCTTGAAGATGAAGCTAGATAGTGATGCTGTAAGATAAAGCTAGACAGTTTGGCTGTAGATAAAACAAGACAATGTGGCTGTAAGATAGAACTAGACAATGTTGCTGTAAGATAAAACTAGACAATGTGGCTGAAATACAAAGCTATACAATGTTGCCGTTTGATAAAGCTATACAATGTGGCTGTTTGATAAAGATATACAATGTGGTTGTTTGATTAAGCTATACAATGTGACTGTTAGATAAAAACTAGACAATAGGGCTGGAAGATAAAGTAAGACAATGTGGCTGGAAAGATAAAGCTAGGTAATGTGATTGAAAGATGAAGCTAACTTGTCTCCCAGTCAGGTAAACACTGTAGATATCTTATGGATTGGAAACTAGGAATATGTCAAAGAGACAACAACCTGACCCAAGAGCAGAAAACAGCCCAAGACCACCAAAGGGTCTTCAATGCAGCGATAAATATATGGCACCCGGAGGCAGGCTTCAGTTGACCTCTAAAGAATAATGTATACTAGTTCCGCGAACTGTGCCCCGACACTAAACTCTGAAACATACAAATGTTCCAAAATTAAAAAAACACACAAGACTTACAAAGGCTAGAGGTTTCTGATGTGGAACAGGCGCAAAAATGTGGCACGGTTAAATATGTTTTGTGAGATCTCAACCCTCCCTTATACCTCTAGCCAATATGGAATAAACAAACACACAGTAAAACTCATTTAAAAAAGTTTGAGTCCGATGTTAGAATAAGTAACAGAAGAAACTAAGGAAAATGACAATGAAAATTAACAAAGGACTACTAGCAGTTACTGCTATGCCAGCTCCAGACTTCAATTAAACTGCTTGAAAGATTATGTCTTCATCATACGAAAATCAACCACAATCCCTCCTGTTAGGGGTTTAGTATCCTGCAGTCATAAATTATACGAGAAGAACAAAACCTGTATCAGGCCAACAACTGGTTTTAGAATAAATGTGTTTATTTCGGAATCAAACCCTATGAGTGAATTACTATTAATTCCAAGAAATGCCATCTTTAATGACTTGACAACAGTATTGTAACTATATCCCTTGTAAATAAGTCTGTTTAAAGGTTTGGTTAGCTTTTGAGGTAAAAGATGACATTTTTGTGCTTTGTTTAGAATATTGCCCTAAAAGATGGGATTTGAAATACCTAAACATATTACACAATGTATAAGATGTCTTAATGTTGATTTATGTTTACGAATGATGTCCTTGTTGCAATGATGAAATTTAGTAAAAGTATTAACAAGTTTGTGATATTGAAAACACTGGTGTAATAATTTTTATAGGACCGAAATTTTGCGGTCGCATATTGGTATCACGTCGTTGTCGTCCGAAGACATTTGGTTTCTGGACAATAACTTTAGTATTAGTAAATAGAAATCTATGAAATTTAAACACAAGGTTTATAACCACAAAAGGAAGGTTGGGATTGATTTTGGGGGTTATGGTCGCAACAGTTTAGGAATAAGGGGCCAAAAAGGGGCCCAAATAAGCATTTTTCTAGTTTCATGACAATAACTTGTGGAACGGTGTATGGATCTCTCTGAAATTATACCACAAGTTTTCATACCACAAAGGGATGGTTAGGATTGGCTTTGGGGGGTTATGGCTCAAACCGTTTAGGAATTAGGGGCAAAAAAGTGAGAAAACAAGAGTGTCCTGGTTAATGGACAATTACTTAAGTACAATGTTGTGTTTGAATTACCTCCCTTACACTGCTTTTAAATTATGTATAAAGAAATGTTGTATTGTCTTGAGGTGATTAGCTGTCAATTTATTTTTGGAAGTTACTATTTTAATAATTTAAAAATTGATTAAGGTATATTAATTTTAGCCATGATTATGTATGTCATTTTCTATTTTAAGACTTTTATGATGTATTTAAATGGGTTATTATGGTTGCAAACTCCATTGGAAATTTGAATTGAGATTATGACCATATCTTGAGGGAAAGAATTATTTATTTGAAAAGGGAGGGGGGGGGGACAATTTTTTCTCCTCAAGATTTCAGAAATCAAAAAGAAAATTTCTTCAAATTTTTTTTTTTTTGCACAAAAGCAAAAAAAAAGGAGGGATAAATTTTTGGGGGGATGGGTGGGGGTAAATTCGCAACAGCATAGTGTATTGCTCAAAAGCAAAAAAATGAATATAAATTCAAATCATATATCCAATTCTAAGTTCTTTGAATACAGTTATTCTGTGTCAGAAACCTATTATGTGTCAAATATTGAATTACAATCCAAATTCAGACCTGTATCAAGCGCGAATATTGTGTCCATTTTTGCCCCAACTGTTCAGGGTTGGACCTCTGCGGTCATATTCAGCTGCGCTCCGCTAAGCAATTTATTCAGTAATAAAGAGATTTCTTTAATTAAAATCAAATATGTTGTTAAATACATTAGCGACTTAAACAAGTTGAGATAAATAAACACCGTATATTGGTGCCAAGGGAACATCACCATCTAAAAACGTATAATTAACAATAGGAAATAAAAAATCATCTCTTTTATCGTAAATTTTAGTAATAAGCTTCGTGTTAGAGATATAGTCAAGATTATCTAGTCTAATGAAAATCATGAACACATTTTGATAAAATAAACCATCTTTTTGTATTTTAATAGGTCCTCCTGATCACCTAGAAAATGAGCATTTGAAAACTTTAAAAATAGAACTAAGTAAAAAATACATTATGAAAGAACTTGATGGATTTTGTTTATATTTGTAAGTATATATTCATCTATAGTATTAACACTAGAACAAATAGATTGAAGCAATTTCAATATCTTCCCCCCTCCCCTTCCCCACACACAAAAAAAAAAGAGATATCATATTGATTGGACGTTTTAAATAGTTACTTGGTTTCTGATTGAGTACCCTATTACTATATTCGAAAGTGAATTCTCTAGTAAAAACAAGATATATTTAGTTTCAGAATTGAATATTAATGATAAGCTTTGCTGATCGAGTGGTCTAAGTAGTTCATTTACAATGAGCACTAGGTTGCAGCATTTAGGTTGTTAGTTTGAACCCAACTTGTGGCAAGGTGTGTTCATTTCTGATTCTAAGGGTCAGTGGTTCTCTCCAGGAAATCCAGCTTTCTCCACAATAAGAACTGGTCACTATAATATAGTCAAGTTGGCTCAAAGAGGCGTTTAACACCAACAATTAATCTTTCAATCAAATTTTTATGCCCCCATCGCAGCGGAGGGGGCATTAAGTGTTACCCTTGTCTGTCAGTTTGTACGTCCCAAAATTGTTTTCTGTTCGCTTAACTTCAGTTTGCCTCAACCAAATGTTATGAAACTTATACACAATGCTTATTACCATAAAACACAGGTCAATTTTGAATTTGGGTGGCGACACTTTTACCGTTCTCGAGTTATGCCCCTTTATAACATTATATGCAAGCAGGGCATCATACACATTATCCATTTATTTTATAAGTAAACATAGTTGTAAATTACTTTAAAAAAATTAATTTGATGTGAAAACCATAATGTCATTTTGATGCTTAACATGTATATTTTCCTTAAACTGAAATTTATATCTGATGATTTGAACATTTTATAACATTTAAGCAAAATTGCTATTTTGTGAATATATTTTCGAGTTGGATAGTGGTTTATATTGACCTATTTTACTGAACATAAAATTAAATTCATATTATAATATAAGAGTAAAATTAACTAAACAATAAGGTAAAGTTAGTACGATTTTTTTGTGTATCTATATATCTATTTTTAGATATGGTATAGTTTTAAAGAAGCTAGACTTACTAAAAGAAGCTTTAGAGATGTTGGTAGAAGCTGTTAATTTTGAACCATTACATTGGGGTGCATGGTTAGAACTTGCTGTCCTCATACCTGATAAAGAAACTGTGAGTATTTATACCAGATTAACTCAGAAGCAAAGTTCTGCTGTATTATTTACAAGCAGACAAAGAGTTATTTATAATATTAGTTTGTATCAGATAGAGGTTGTTGTTAATGAGGAAGACACAATAGAAATATACTGACATGAGGAGACAACTGTAGCTACACAGGGAAAATAGATATTTGTAACAGCATGAACAGTAACATCTACATATTAATGAACATTAAAGCTAAGGCCTACTGAACTAACTTCTTCTATACATCTTTTAATGTACTTATGAATATGAATTTTAGATAAAAAAAAGTTCAGTGTTAACAAATTTAAATATTTACAAAAATATTGTATATTATTCATGCATATGTCTAAAAAATATGAATTTGATTATTAAGTGACATGGTTGATCTCTTGGGAGTAATTATTGTTGGTCAATTGATTATTGTTGGTTTTTCATACTTACAGTTATATTTGTTCATTACAGCTGTTGTCATTATCATTACCCAACCATTGGATGAAGAATTTATTCTTAGGACACATGTACTTAGAACTACAGCTAAATGAGGAAGCCCTTAAAATTTATCAAGGTCTTGTAGATGGAGGATTTAGTAAAAGTACATACATTGTATCCCAGATGGCTGTAGTTTATCATAATATGAGAGGTAAGACATTTAACATCTTCAAATTTAATGTGATGTGCAATCAAGGAACATAAATGATTAAAGGTACCGTCTTTTAGTGTGTTTAAACGCACTCATGTACCCACCCTCTTTTTCATACATTTACCTTCTGTATTCCTTGTTAGAACACATATACAAAGTGGGTAATAAACTCCAGAAACACCTACAGTAATTTTGCCATTGACAGAATCCTTCATCTCTAATTTGGACATGATCAAATGCAACTTCCGGGCAGCACGGAGAACAGACACAAGAAAATGCAAAAAACAACTACTAAAGCATTTAAATGATTTTTATTTGCATATAACATTACAAAACAGATACAAATATACATGTAAAACATAACAACAATCAAGTTTATGCTACGAAAATATTTTCCTTCTAACTACCTGGTTTCTTGGTCGGAATTTGGACCTGAAAAAGTCTTTTAAGAACTTTGTAAAATATGCACCACCTTTTCAGAAATCTATTCCAGGGTAAAAACCAGCTTACACACCGAAAGAAGGTAGTCTTGATGGAACAGTGGGTATTTAGGAGATAGCTGTATTGTATTTTAAGCTTGGCCTGTCGCAAATTTTAGTTAGCAATGACAATAGGACTAGGTATTAATATTTATTTTAATGGAAAAACAACAGATATTCAATTTTGATCTTAATTTGGTGAAAAATCAAATAAATAAAAGATTCAACCATAAACATCATGCTTTAGTAGAATTTATGTACGCTTCAGAACGAAATAAAATTTGACAAAAAAGATAATTTTAGGTCAGACATCTGCTGATTTTGTTTATTATTGAAGAAATCACATTCCAATAATTTCCAGAATACTCCTCTTGGTAAAAGACTGGTTTACTGTGAAATTGACCCTCTTAAACCATGCTAAATCATGATTTCCTATGGAGTATCAATAGTGAGCCATAGCATGGTTTTAATCATTCAGTGTTGTGTCACTTATTTTGCAGAGATTGATATGTCAGTGACAGCATTTGCAGAATTACAAGAATTAGATCCATACAGATTAGAAAACATGGACACATACTCAAATTTACTCTATATAAAGGTAGGTTATTTTAATGTATATACATGGGTCAATGAACATATTTAATGCATCTTTAAAAAAAAGAGGCAAGATAGGCAAACACATGCTTGAATTTGGTCAGAAATTCCTCATCTGATCAACATTTTAGAATTACAATATGTTGACAACTTTGCACTAGAGAATGAAGCAATATGGTCCTTAGTTCGGTTTCATTGTTTAAAAATGGCAATTTGGAACAAAAATCAAGCTTCACTATTACTAACATATCAATTTATTGTATTTATTATTACATGTAGATAAATTTTTTATGCCCCCGCCGTAGCAGAGGGGGCATTAAGTTTTACCCTTGTCTGTCTACGTACGTACATACATCCCAAAATTTGTTTCCGTTCTCTAACTTTAGTTTGCCTCAACCAAATGTTATGAAACTTATACACAATGCTTATTACCACAAAACACAGATCAAGTTTGAATTTTGGTGGCGTCACTTTTACCGTTCTAGAGTTATGCCCCTTTTCAAATGGAAAAATTGTTGAATTTTTCGTTTCCGTTCTCTTACTTTAGTTTGCCTCAACCAAATGTTATGAAACTTATACACAATGCTTATTTCCACAAAACACAGATCAAGTTTGAATTTTGATGGCGTCACTTTTACCGTTCTAGAGTTATGCCCCTTTTCAAATGGAAAAATTGTTGAATTTTTCGTTTCCGTTCTCTTACTTTAGTTTGCCTCAACAAAATGTTATGAAACTTAAACACAATGCTTATTACCACAAAACACAGATCAAGTTTGAATTTTGGTGGCGTCACTTCTACTGTTCTAGAGTTATGCCCCTTTACAAATGAAAAAAATTGCTGAGTTTTTCGTTTCCTTTCTCTAACTTTAGTTTGCTTCAACCAAATGTTATGAAACTTATACACAATGCTTATTACCACAAAACACAGACCAAGTTTGAATTTTTGTGGCGTCACTTTTACCGTTCTAGAGTTATGCCCCTTTACAAAGGGGAAAATTGCTGAATTTTTCGTTTCCGTTCTCTTTCTTTAGTTTGCCTCAACCAAATGTTATGAAACTTATACACAATGCTTATTACCACAAAACACAGACCAAGTTTGAATTTTGGTGGCTTCACTTTCACTGATCTAGAGTTATTCTGCTTTACAATGGGAAAATTGATGAGGTAAACTAAAGTAAGAGCGACGAAAAATTCAACAATTTTGAATTTTAATTTTTCGTTTCCGTTCTCTTACTTTAGTTTGCCTCAACCAAATGTTATGAAACTTATACACAATGCTTATTACCACAAAACACAGATCAAGTTTGAATTTTGATGGCGTCACTTTTACCGTTCTAGAGTTATGCCCCTTTTCAAATGGAAAAATTGTTGAATTTTTCGTTTCCGTTCTCTTACTTTAGTTTGCCTCAACCAAATGTTATGAAACTTAAACATAATGCTTATTACCACAAAACACAGATCAACTTTGAATTTTGGTGGCGTCACTTTTACTTCTACTGTTCTAGAGTTATGTCCCTTTACATATGAAAAAATTGCTGAATTTTCGTTTCCTTTCTCTAACTTTAGTTTACTTCAACCAAATGTTATGAAACTTATACACAATGCTTATTACCACAAAACACAGACCAAGTTTGAATTTTTGTGGCGTCACTTTTACCGTTCTAGAGTTATGCCCCTTTACAAAGGGGAAAATTGCTGAATTTTTTGTTTCCGTTCTCTTTCTTTAGTTTGCCTCAACCAAATGTTATGAAACTTATACACAATGCTTATTACCACAAAACACAGACCAAGTTTGAATTTTGGTGGCTTCACTTTCACCGATCTAGAGTTATTCTGCTCTACAAATGGGAAAATTGCTGAATTTTTCATTTCCGTTCTCTTACTTTAGTTTGCCTCAACCAAATGTTATGAAACTTCTGAACAATGCTTATTATCACAAAACTCAGATCAAGTACCAATTTGGGTTGCGTTACTTTTACAGTTCTTGAGTTATGTCTCTTTATAACGATATATGCAAGCGAGGGCATCATCTGTGTCCCATGGACACATTCCCCATTTATTATATAATAAAACAAGAAGTAAATGATTTTAGCTAGTTAAGTAATTTCAGTCCACTAAGCTAGATTGTCCAGCAATATGTAACAAAGTTTCTGTCTGACATGTGACTTTTGTTCTTGGCCTCATTTTCATATACAGTTAACTCTCGTTGTTGTCTCAAACTCGATTGACTCAAAATTTCGGATGAGTCGAATTTTCCGTGGTCCTGAACTTTGTTCCATATAGATACATGTATTTCTACTCCTGATGAGTCGAAATTGGATAAGTCGAAATTTCGGATGTCTCGAATTAAATTTACAGTCCCAAGGCTAACAAAAGCATTTAAATTACATTCTTTATGTCGAAGTAATACACATGTGTCAAAATGTGACCTCGGGATTTAAATTGATTTCATGACGAGTTAATCTGACAGTACACTTGTAATTAAATTTCCGGTCATTGAACACTGTATTGATTTATGACAGAGTGTTTACCTATGATTATCTTTGATGTCAGTAATAAATAATTTGCGATGCATTGTTATAGATTATCTAAAGTTATTTAGAAGGTTTATAATCAATTATCCTTAATAATACACTAATTAGCACTTGGTTGTTCATACATGAGGATTAAGTGTGCAACTCAATACTTCTCAATCGGCGTCTTTAATCTTTTGTTTTCTCTCGAGGAAATAAAAAGAAATGAAAGAAAATCAAAAAAGTCTAAATTTCTCAAATTTGAGAAAATATTTACTTGTGTTATAAAAAGGTTCCGTTGTTTTTATCCAACATGCCTTTCAGAATGTCTTCTGATGAAACTGTTACACGTGAATCTGGTGAAGGACCCGAGCTTTGTCTTGGGGGATAGCCAGATTTACAAATGTTGATCAAGCTAGTGAAGGACCCAGTCTAAAACTGGGGGATACCGTATAGCGGGTTTTTTTGGGTGTAAAATATAGCGATTTAGGGGCAACAAAGTATACAAAAATTTTGGCGTTTTTATTTTGGTGGATTCTTAAATACCAATTAAATATTTTGGTGGATACTGAAATGGTTGTAGCTAAAAGTTGTAAAATTGACAAACAAGTATCTATTGTTATTGTTAAATGATTGTTTTGCTGGCATGGCGCCTTATTTATTGATTATATATTGATACAGTTAATCAATAGAATACAGGTGTACACATTTCTTGTAAATATTACAGTTGATTAGTTACGAAATTGATCAGACCTTTGATGTACTAATTAGTATTAAAATAACCGAGAGTGACTTGCAACTCTTAAATGTAATTTGACACTAATTGATAAGGGTAAATATCTGACAGAGTACCTTACACTTATATTATTTGACACTAACAAACTAATTAACACCTATTAGCCATTTTATAAAATATATGTAATACTACGGTTAATGCCCTTTGGCATCTATGTTGTTAAAACTAACATAAACCGTTATTGACCCGCAGTTTACAAAACGCCCAGCTATTAGAAAGTATCATACCTATGCATAAATTTTAGTGGAATTTATTTTTGCGATTTTCCTTTATCCGCCAAAATAAGCGAAAATAAACACCCAGCGAAAATAACCCGCTATACGGTAACTAGCTCGGCATTAACAGTCAAAGGCATAAAACGTAAATTAGATGCTAAATCATATGAGACAAAATATGATGCTATTATGGCAGTAGAGAGAGGTGGTAAAACCCAAAAACAAATTGCTTCAGATTTTGGCATTCCTAAGTCTACCTTATCAACTTGGTTAAAAAGAAGTGAAGAAATTAAGCAAAAATATCTTTCGGGAGAAATTGGTTCACAAAGAAAAAAATATAGAACTGCTAAATTTCCAGAGGTAGAAGATGCTCTTTTAAAATGGTTAAAAAATGCTAGGGAACAAAATGTTGCTATATCAGGGGAGTTGATGAGAGAAAAGCAAAATTTTTTGCTACAAATTTAGGCATTGCAGAAAATGCATTTGAATGCTCTTCTGGTTGGTTAGAACGATTCAAAGGTCAACACAATATTGCTTTCAAAAAAATCTGTGGGGAGTCAAAATCTGTTCAAGAAAATTCAGATGAAATGAATGAATGGAAAAATAAATTGTCCAATCTTCTTAATGACTACTCGCCTGATCAAATCTATAATGCAGATGAACCTGGTTTATTTTTTCGGTTATTACCTGATAAGACTCTAGAATTTAAAGATGTAAAATGTAGTGGTGGCAAACAAAGTAAGGAAAGGTTGACTGCTTTAGTTTGTGCAAATATGTCTGGGAATGATAAATTGCCTATTCTAGTCATTGGCAAATCTAAAAATCCTCATTGTTTTAAAAATGTTAAATCATTACCTTCTGAGTGTGTCGCCAACAAAAAGGCTTGGATGACTTCAGAATTTTTCATAAATTGGCTTCATCAAGTTGATAAACAAATGACTAAAAGAAAGAGACGTATAGTCATGATAGTGGACAATTGTCCAGCTCATCCTCATGTTCCTGGTTTAAAGTCAATTAAATTGGTATTTTTACCACCAAACACTACTAGTGTAACTCAACCAAAAGACCAAGGTGTAATCAGAAATTTAAAACTTACTATCGCAAATTAGTCATCCAAAAGCAAATCACTGCCATTGACACTAAAACTGAATTTACAATAACCGTCCTTGACAGAATTCATATGCTAAATCATGCCTGGAGTAAAGTTACTCAAACAACAATAGCCAACTGTTATCACCATGCAGGTTTTGAATCACCCATCATCGCACCTAGTGACGATATCAACGACGATGTAGACGACGACATTCCCTTGGCTTTACTCTGCAGGATCGGGTTACCAACCGGTACCAGTATAGAGGACTATACTAGCGTTGATGACAATTTGACAACATCCGCCCAGATGACAGACACAGATATCATAGAAGATATCATCTCATCCAGATCCGCAACCGACGATCAGAGTGACCGGAAGATGAACCAGTGCCTCCTCCAAGACTGTCAATGTCTTCCGTTTTCGCTGCCCTTAACACATTAAATGCTCATCTCGAGACCGTTCAGAATTCAAACAGCACAATGTCTCACTTGAACTTTGTTAACTCTTTTGTGATGAAACACCACCTCCACAGTTTGTGTGTAAAGCAAAGTGACATATCTATCTTCTTTCAGAAAGCTGAGTCGTCAAAACAGGATTGAAAGACATTTAATATTTTCAAAACTATTTGTGTTTAATTAAAGATATTTATTTATTATTATAAAATTGTTTCTATTGTTAGTGCTGATGTGATGATACTTATTAAATTATTGAATACAAATCGTATTTTATTATGAAACAATGTAAAATATACTGTCGGCTGGAAACCACAAGAAAATGAGTTATTGTACAAAGAAAAAAGAGAGACAAACTAAAAAACACAATTTTATTATAATCATTAAAAATAATTACATAAAGATACATCGATCTCAGAACAGAATATCGATCCCGACACATATCCACCGTGATTCATTTTAGCCTTACCCAGCTAAACAAGAGTGGTGTCCCTTGGTCTGTCATACTTCCAGTAGTCATTTGAGTCGAACTACGGGTATCTCGAAATATTTCTCTGGTCTGACTGACTTCAGATAACAAGTCGACTGTATATGGTTTCAACAACTGCTTTATTTTGATTTTGTTATTTCATTCTCAGAATCTCTTTTCTTGTATTTTTTATTTAAATAGTCTGCAAGAATGACATTAATCGATATTCAATCACAATTAGATAAATAGAAAACAAAAGAAATGAGTACAGGGAGGACTCTTCTTGTATAAAGTTATACACACTTGTGCTGCTGGTATGGGTCACTTTTTTGGAATGGGACACAATTTCACAGAGGTTATATAACAAAATGCTCTGATATTGTAAAGATGTTAACCACATTTACATATGTTTTCTATTGAATGTTGTGAAATGTAGAAATTGTGTTCATTCTTTAATAGTATAGATATTTAAACATTTCATCATGTAATATATATGTACGTAATGATGCATGTTTATATGTACGTAATGATGCATGTTTATATGTACGTAATGATGCATGTTTATATGTACGTAATGATGCATGTTTATATGTACGTAATGATGCATGTTTATATGTACGTAATGATGCATGTTTATATGTACGTAATGATGCATGTTTATATGTACGTAATGATGCATGTTTATATGTAATGTAATGATGCATGTTTATATGTAACGTAATGATGCATGTTTATATGTACGTAATGATGCATGTTTATATGTACGTAATGATGCATGTTTATATGTACGTAATGATGCATGTTTATATGTACGTAATGATGCATGTTTATATGTACGTAATGATGCATGTTTATATGTACGTAATGATGCATGTTTATATGTACGTAATGATGCATGTTTATATGTACGTAATGATGCATGTTTATATGTACGTAATGATGCATGTTTATATGTACGTAATGATGCATGTTTATATGTACGTAATGATGCATGTTTATATGTACGTAATGATGCATGTTTATATGTACGTAATGATGCATGTTTATATGTACGTAATGATGCATGTTTATCATCTGTAAGATTATAATACTTTTTCTAATAACAGGAGATGAGAGCAGACCTTGCCCATTTAGCACATAGATGTTGTGATATTGATAAATACAGAGTTGAAACATGTTGTGTAATTGGTATGTAAATACTTTAGTCAAAACAATTGTAAAGTTTAAAATTTATTTGCTCTAATTCTAACACAATAATGCTTCCCCTGAATGGTTGATTATTTTAAGTAATCAACGTGACATTTGCTTAATCTCTGTTTTTCATTGGTCACAATTAATTACGAAGGCAAATTTTTTATGGTTTCTGCTGATTTGCTATTGTGACATCACGAAAAAAGGTCTCAGAAAAAGATACATTATCACATGTTATTGTCAGTTAGAATGTAAACAAGTTGCAAAATTTAGTCCAGTAGTAAATGTATACTTGATTTTTACTGACAACTTGAATGTATATGCATGTCTTAAGGTTTACACAGTGTTTGTATATTTTACTATTGTACATTGACTGATTGTGATAGGACAATTCATAGTAAAATTATTGAGAAAAAGCACAAATGAAAAGAAAAAGGGCTCAAGTCTATTTAGTATTTGGCCTCATTGTAATTTATCATAGTCAGGACATGTCATACTTAATACTTTTTATCATTTCAGGAAATTATTATTCATTAAGACAACAACATGAGAAAGCTGTAATGTATTTCCAAAGAGCATTAAAACTTAATCCTCATTATCTGTCAGCATGGACATTGATGGGACATGAATTTATGGAATTAAAAAATACCTCTGCTGCATTGCAGGCTTACAGACAAGCAATAGGTGTGTATATGTGTAGTTCTTTTTCATATAAAAATTGACAGGAGTATATGCCAGCTGAAGTTGTGTGTATATGTGTATTTTTATGGGTGTGTGTAGATGTGTAGTTTTCCATTATACCAAAATGGACAATCTTCAAATTTAGCTGACCATTTTCGGACAAAATGGGTCAATACATGCATGGTTGTGGTTGTAATTCTGATTACAGATCAATAGGTAGTCCTTTGTTTAGAGCTTAATCTGTCTTGCATAATTGGAAAACTTATTCAGTAACAAATTTTGTTTTCAAATAAAATGGGATTTTGTCAATCCTGCATAGAAAATGGTGAAAGTGAGACATTGTGATCCTACATTCTATTGGCAGTAGTGTTGTGTCTTTGGCGACCAACAATATCTTATTCTTGACTGTAAGATTTCACCATCTTGAATTTTGATTAGAGTTTGATTATGATAATCTTTTTTTTTATGTTTACATAATATAATTATACATTTTTGGTCTATCTGGACAGAACTGACTATTGGGTTTAGTTTGATCTAGAACAATGTGTTATAATGAAGATGTGCTATTATATTTATTTCAGAGGTAAATAGGAGGGATTATAGAGCCTGGTATGGATTAGGACAGACATATGAAATTCTGAAAATGTATCATTATTGTTTATATTATTACAGACAAGCTCAACAGCTGAGGTAATTATGATGATAATTAACCTATAAAGTTTGCAGATCTATAAGTTTGCTTGTGGAATTAGATGTAAACATTATTTCCAATTAAGTCAGGACAAAGTTTGTCAGTAGTGATGATAATGCTGTTGCTAATCAGCTGACCAAAAGGGACAGTCTGAACTATCTCTGTCATAAAATTGCCATCTGTTTTTGTTCTTCCTTTTTGTGGAGCCTGCAAGATTTAGTTGTGGAAGCGATACATTGTGATCCTCCATTCTGTCATCTGCTTCTTCAACGTTTAGTGGGTTTTTTAGACATCAATAACCTTGTTAAACCTAGCAAATTCAAATGTGGCCTATACGAAACAATCAAAGAGTTTCCTGCATCAATAAAACAAATACTGACAAATGCTTGCTACCATATAGTTTGCATGTCAATTCATAAGATGGGGGCTTTTACAATAAAATGGAAAAGACATGTATGGTGACTTATTTATGACATAAAGTATCTGCATCAGGGTTTCCGCTGGCGGTCGCCATTTTCGCATTTTGCTAAAAATAAAAATTGTGGCGATTAAAATTGTTATTAGCGAAAGAATTTGGCGAAAGAAATATAACTGTTCGACTCGTCCATCTTGTTTACTTTTTTCATGTTTCTCGGACTTTTTCCCTGATCAGACAATACTGGGAATTCACCTTGAACTCGTTAAGACAATATGGCTGTGTTCAGGTGAAACTCTAGAATTAACTTTACTAACTCGGGTTTCAACAATCCGAGTTTACTCGAACCTCTCGAGTTAACCCCTCTTACCCCGGTTCCAGCCCTCACTGAACCAGGGTTAAACTCGAGAAACTCTTGAATGACGTCAAACCAATCAGATTTTTTCCTTTTTTTATGCTTAGTCAGGGCCTTACCCTAGAGTAACTTAGAGTTGTTCCGAATAGCAACTCAAGTGCGTTCACGTGATACTCTTGAAACTCTACAGTGGACTGAGTTTTTCACCTGAACACAGCCTATCTAATTGCATTTTATAGCCATCGGCAACAAAGGATTATAATTAATAAATGTGTTGATGGTATTGTTTCGTGAAATGGTGTGGTTAAATGGCTTCACATGTCACTTAAAGGATATTTTACAACTTTGATTGAAATAATTGTTTTGAAGTGGGTACTTTACAATCCTTTTAGCGACGCACATTTTACGTCTCCTCTTTTTCTTTTAACGATGGTCTGGAAAAAAATCTGTTGTTATGACAAAAATGTTCAAAAGTAAGAAAAATCTCTGACTTTAAATTTTATCTTATAACTTTTGAGAGTAATAATTCGTTTGAAATTGGTTAATTTACAATCGTTTTAGCAACACACGTGTTTGAGGCATAATTTTACGTCCAAACTTTTTTAATGATGGTCCGGAAAAGAAATCTGTTGTTTAGAAAAATATTCAAAAGTAAGAAAAATCTCTGATCGATTTTATCCTTCAACTAGACGGGAAGTATCTTATAAACTATTATAGATGAATCCCGTGCTTCATTGCAGAAGTGAACATGATGATTTCATGATCTTATTCTATATTACAATTTTACAGTGTCTTTTAAAAACAAAATGTTTGTTATTATTGAGTGTTTATTTATGACAATGAGATTAAAAATGTATATTTAGAATTATAAAAGACATAGTTAGTTTTCTCGCTTGAATTGTTTCACAATTGTCATTTCGGGCCTTTTATAGCTGACTATGTGGTATGGGTTTTACTCATTGTTGAAGGCTGTACGGTGACCTATAGTTTGGTAACTTCTATGTCATTTGGTCTCTTGTGAAGAGTTGTCCCATTGGCAATCATACAACATCTTCTTATTTTCATATACTAGTAGCAATGTGGCAAACTAATTTTTGTTAGACAAGGAAATTTTAAACGAAAATAAGTTTTGTTTGTTGGCGAAAAAAAATTGAAAGTGGCGAAAAATATATTGTTTTGACGAAAGAGGTGGCGAAAAGAAAACTGATCCAGGGAAACCCTGATCTGCATACACTTGACAAAAACAAAAGCAAAGGAACTACTTTTATTGCAGTTCTTCATCTCAAAGTCACAGTGAGGCCTACAGCATGTAGCAAGAGATCACACCTCTCTGCAGTTTCAAAGAAGTCCCTAGCACAGATTTAAATAGAGTTCCTTGCACGGTATTAAGTATTCTTTTACAAGTTTTCTAAAGATATAAAACTGCTGCTTCAGTATTTCTTTGGGTAAAATAATCTTTTATATTTTCAGACCAAATGATTCAAGAATGGTTGTAGCACTTGGGGAGTCTTATGAGAAATTAGAAAGATTACAGGAGGCAAAAAAATGTTTTAGGAAAGCCCATAGTATTGGTGATGTAGAAGGAATGGCCATCATTAAATTAGCAAAGTCAGTACATTGTTAAAACAACAAATATATGTGTTTTCTATTACCTGACTGTCTTTTCTCTGTTGTCATCCATTAATACTGTTTTCAAATTTCACAGACACACTGTTAATCAAGATCACAATTGTTATATATATAAAAATAAGCAGATGTGGTATGATTGCCAATGAGACAGCTATTCATAAAGACTCATTGTTTCCTATCATTATAAAGTATCAACACTGTGCATATTTTTGGACTAGCTGCCATTTAAAAAACCATTAACATGAGTTATAATATAGAAATTCCAATAGAACACATTTAATATTATTTGAAGTATTTGAACCATTTTTGTCGAACCTGCAACATTTATGGTGATTCTAGATTCTGTCAGTGGCGTTAACATTTAGGTTCAGTCTGTAGTTAAAGTTTTTGGAAAGTTTGCTATAGCTTGCTATAGCAATATACTTTCCTAAGGCATCAGCTTCAAACCGGTAGTTGGACAGACTATCTTACTATAGGATGTGTGTTCTGCTCCTAGATAATGTAGTACTAGTGTTGAATACTAATTCTAGGAAGATGCTTTTGAAATTTTGAGTTACTTCTATTTTGATTAGCTTACAGTTTGAATTAGATTGTACTGAATGTTCATCAATAATTCAAATGGATTCAACTTCATTTTGAAAATGGCTATCACAAACACTATTTTGCGGATCTGCGCAGCGTGGAAAATAAAATCAATACACATCTACACGATACAGCAGTTTCTAAGTTATGCTTTTATCGGTATTCCCCAGACGTCGTGATATCCATATATGTGTGCCTCCCTAGGGAGTACAATAATTCTGGTTTCAGAGGTTTCCTCTCGTCCTCCGTTGAAGAGAAAATAAATACCGTGTTTAAAATAATTCATGAATGTTTCGACGCTATTTTACTACGATCTTTACAAATGTTTATTAAAGATGTAAAAGCCTGAGTGTATCGAAGTGTCCTGGTATCTCATCTTGGCCCATAAAAGACTCGGACTATAACAAACTTGGCCTATTACATTATCGGCATCACAAAATCAGACTATAACAAAATTCGTATATACTATTCAGTACTCCAGCTAGAAATTGAAAGGGCAGGGTGCCAGTGGAGGGCAGGGCACTTTTTTATGATAGGAAAAGGCACTGCTCATTTTTTTTGTCTACGTTTCTGTGTGTATCACGAGTTCATATTTTTTTACTGTATATGTTGACAATAAAGATAATAAGTTGTTGTTTTGATTATTTATTCTATAAAATTTGTATTAGAAAAGTCATAATACATGGCAATACACGTTCATACATCACATCACTATTAACCAAAAGAGTCAAAATAGACTTGATAAACTTACTATAACCCCCACCCCTTTCCAATAAAAAACAGCATTTAAACTAAACATCTCATATTTTAGAGTTGTCTCATTTAAATTTTCAGCTAGAGTTTGGCCCTCTCAACTTTTCCTGTTAAGGAATTATTTAGTATAACTTCACCAAATTAAATTGTCATGATAGTTTATCTACACCTAACTCAATTGTGTAGGATTACAGCCTAACAACTTTCAGCAGGTTTCAAATATATTCTAAATTGACAATGTCTAGATAGAATATGGATTGACAAAAGTATGATTATCAAAAATAAATTGCAATATATTTTTTTTTGGTATGTTCAAAGATAGTTTTGATCCTTAAGGTAACATTCTTCTATAATTTTGTATTCAATTGGTACTTTATTCCTATTTTTATGATAGATAATATTTTAGGAGCAAAAATTTGTAATATGCTAAAACAGGGGAAGTAACTACAAAATTAATTTCCAACATGTTTACGATGAAGTTGAGATGGACGGCGTTTCTGTGAAGGCATAGTTGTATTTTGATGACTTAAATTCTATTCCTAAGTCATGAAAGTCTTCATTTATACACTCTTCCATTGTGACTTGGAGATAGAAAATGCCGACCCAAGCTAAAAATTCATCAAATGTATATTCAATTTGACAACAAGGTACATTGTCTTAATTAAATTACCTAGTTATTAACACCTTTGAAGTATTATCCACTGTAATTGATTTTAATGACATGATTAACCTGGGGGCAATCACCAGGTGTCATATATGTAATTAACTTTGTGATAAGAAATCCATGGGACAAAAGGCAATTTTACAAGTACGGTACATTGCCAAAACGGCACAAGGTTTTTTTGGGGAAAAGGCGTCAGGGCAGAAGGGCGCGGATGAGGGCATCCAGGGCGCGGCTGAGGGCACCCAGGGCTTTTGGGCTAACGAGACCACTGCTATTTGTTTGGAGACTTATTGTTTTGCTCAGTTCTGATTATTTTTCTTCTTGGGGTCTATTTAGGGTATTTTGAGGGTCTACAGAAGGGAGGATTTACTATAGAACCCTATGGGATTTTATTTTTAAATTTTCAAATGACTATTACTTGAAAACAGTAAGTGATAGACACAGGCGGTCTTCAGTAATGCTATTAAGGTTGCGTCCCTGGGGTCACCCCACCCCTTCAATTTGAGAATGTGCTTTTAATTTGTAAAGGGTCGAGATCCCCACCCTAAACCATATATATTCTTGAATGGGACAATAAAACAAATCAAATGAAATATTGGGGAGTCCCGGGGTTGCTCCACCCCTTCTGTTTGAGAACTTGTAAATGGTCGAGATCACCACCCCTCAACCATATATATTCATGTATGGAACAACAAAACAAATCAAATGAAATATATCCGGAGACCCTCTGGGTCACCCCACCCTCCTGTTTGAGAACTTGTGAACGGTCGAGACCCTTACCCCTAAACCATATATATTCTTGTATGGGACAATAAAACATATCAAATGAAATATGGGGAGTCCCTGGGGTCACCCCACCCTTCCTGTTTGAGAACTTGTAAACGGTCGAGATCCCCACCCGTAAACCATATATATTCTTGTATGGGACAATAAAACAAATCAAATGAAATATAGGGGAGTCCCTGGGAGTCACCCCAACCCCTCTTGTTTGAAAACTTGTAAATGGTCGAGATCCCCACCCTAAACCATATTTATTCTTGAACAGGACAATAAAACAAATCAAATGAAATAAAAGGCGAGTCCCATGGGGTCACTCCCACACCCTTCCTGTTTGAGAACTTGTAAACGGTCCAGATCCCCACCCTGAACCATATATATTCCTGTTCATGATTTCAAGAAGATTTGAATGACATACAGGGTTAATCCCTAGGCGTCACTTATGCATATCTCTTTACTAGACCAAACCAACTTGTACTGGACTTTGCCCAATGTCAGGCGACCATGGGAATGACTAATTATGGGAGCTTTGTTTGGGAGACTTCGTAATAGCATCCTGATGCATTTATTTCTTGTATTAAGTAAAAATTTTAAAATAGTCGGAAAAACTGTTAACCACAAAAACTTCTAATTGTAGTCCGAGTTTGTTCATTATATTTCTGCATATAAATAATGGTAGGCAGAGTAAGTTTGTTCTTGTCCCAGATGAGTTTCTAATAGTCCGATTTTGTTTTAGTTGTTATCCAGAAGCGTAATTGACATTACTGAATAAGCAACATGTTTATATTTTGACTAGGCCAGCGTTGACATGTCATATCCCAAAGTCAGATCAATTCGGCCTTGACTTTGTCCTTTGATACCTATAGTAAAATCTTGTACAATTCATTTCTGGGTCATATCTTTTGTACTTTAAAATGCTGTTGCATTTTGGGCTTGGTGTGTATCATATACCACTGACCTTTCTCATCTGACCTCTATGATAGTTAAACAGTGTCTGGTTTGTGTTTGGTGCATACATTTTGAACTGTTGCACTTTAATTGACAAAACTTTGTGCGCAGAAGCATCATACTGACCTTGACATTCAATTTCAGAATTTACAGTATGAACCTCACACTTTGTTCCTGGGTCAATATGATTCTTTAAACCTATATTTAACAATGTGTCAACTCAACACAGAGGCAAAGATTATATCAATTGAATGGCTGAAAACCAAAAATCTCATAATGTCATTGCCTCAATGCAGAATTTCACAGCAGCAACGTTAACTAAAATGTATTACATGGTTATAAAATTAAGTACCTCTACGAATCTAGTGTATATTATCTTTTATTCCTGTCTACATTTTGCCATTGTTGATTAAAGCCTTTCATATGAAATCACTTTCATTACAGTTGTATTGATGTAAGTTTGCTGTAATATTCAAATTAAGAGATGTTTTTTTTTTGCAAATGAACCAGCTAAAGAGTTCAAAGAAGGAAGATATATAAACAATTATAGGTCACCATACGGTACCATATAGTAAGCTGAAAAAGGCCCTGATATAAAATGTGAAACAATTCAAACAAGAAAACTAACTGCTTAATTAGTAATAATACAATTTACTAAAACAAATATGAAGGACCTTTATCAAAATAAATACTTAATCACAGGCCCTTTACACATGTTACATGGGATGAGCACAGAAAGAAATTAACAGAGCTTTCTCTATATTTGATTATTTTAAATCAACAGTTTAAGGTTGCAATAGAATTTATCAAAATTTTACATGACATACATATGAAAAAGTGATTTTGATAATTGCTGATGAGACAATAGTTTAGGGAAAAACACCAAAGCTGTGATTAAATACATATTTGAAATAATACACATCTACAACCTATTAGAAATAATATACATCTACCGTTGCAAACTTTCCACAGGTGCTATCCAGCACTTTGATACTATTTGTAATGCTTTTTGTTATTTAATGTTAACATGGATCTTATCTATATACCAGCTTTGATTATTTGGAATTACTACAAATTTTCACTTCCTCGTACTATGAACATCAAAATTATTTCATTTCTCCTTAAATACTGTTCTTGCACCTGTACAGGAAGTTTTATCTAGCACTAATTGTATAGTTTTATTGTTGATATTCACCCCATATGTACCAAGTGTTAGATTAGTTTTATTGATATTAAAGAAATTTCTTGGTATTCTTAAACGGAAGATTTTATACACAGAAGAAGAAGTATACTTAACAACAAAATTATTTTCATTTACCTGTGTATGATATGACACAGGTTTTTTAAAAGTGATGATTTTCTAAATATTGTTTAACATTTCACAGTGGTATCATACTTTAACTTTGTTTAAACCTGTTTATTTACTTTTGACCTTAATTATTTATCCCTTATAATTTTTATTAACTATGTATTTGCATTCAAGTATCACAGATCAAATGTATTAGTTCATTGTGTGTTACTTTATTTTTGATTGAGTTAAGCCTTCCAATTGATATTTTATAGTGTGTCTTTCTATGTTGTGATGTTATACTGTTGTTTCAGAAAAGGGAGAAGGTTTGGTACCATTAAACGTTAAAGTCCTAAGTCAGGAATCTGATGTACAGTAGTTGTCGTCTGTTTATGTAGTTCATACGTGTTTCTGGTTTCTCGTTTTATATAGATTAGACCGTTGGTTCTCCATTTGAATAGTTTTACACTAGTAATTTTGGGCCCTTTATAGCTTGCTGTTTGGTGTGAGCCAATGCTCCGTGTTGAAGGTTGTACCTTGACCTATAATGGTTTACTTTTGTAAATTGTTACTTGGATGGAGAGTTGTCTCATTGGCACTCATACCACATCTTCCTATATCTATCTACAACCTGTTTGAAGTAATCTACAACCTATTTTAAATAATACACATCTACAACGTATTTGAAATAATACACATCTACCGTTGCAAACTTTCCACAGGTGCTATCCAGCACTTTGATTTAAGACACCAATAACTTTGTATAAATCTTCATGGAATTTTATGAAATTTGGACAGAAGCTTGTTTATGACCAAATTACAGTAAGCAAAATTTCGAAAATATTTATTGTCATTATTCCGTATTTTACTGATAAATGGACTTAGTTTTTTTTCACTAAACAAGTAGATACAGTCTGGGGTTAAAGTTTGTTACACATCAATGACTTTGTCAAACCTTCATGTAATTCTATGAAACTTTGGCAGAAGCCTTTTTATGATTCAGAGATAATGTCTGAAGCAAACTTTTGAAAATATATTTTCTTTTTCAGTATTTTTCTGAAAGATGGACTCAGTTTTTTACAGTTAACATTTACAGACAGTCTGGGATTAAATTTGATTCAATTTTTTAGACATAAATTTGTATACCGTCTTCCTTGTCTATCTTGGGCAGAAGCTAATCTTCAAGACCAAGAAATAGCATCTAAAAAAAAAACATTTTTTTTTTAAATTCTGTATTTTACTGATAATGGACTCACTTTTTAAGTCAACATTAAACTTGAACACTGACCATAGCAATCACAGACAAGACACAGGGTTCCGTGGAACCCCTTATGAATTTTTAAGATGTTTCAGCCAGTGGCCTTTTTCATTTTCTTTATTATCCTTTTAACCTATGTGGTAGACAACTTCACAATCGTTTTGATTGGTATACATCTAAATGATTTAAATGATTGTAAATGTATAACACTTAAATGATTGTGAAAAATGACTTGTCCACCATGTAGGTTAGAAGGATATTAATAAAGAAACTGAAGAAGACCAGTAGCCGAAATGTCTAAAAAAAAAGGTTTAATTACTACTATAACACTCATTTGACCTATGAAAAGTACTGATTAACATTTGATCCTGATATAAAAAAATGAATGTAAATAGACACATTGATTTAGGAGATAAGAACATGAGAAAGTATTTGAATATTTTCCTTGTTCTGCTTGATTTCAAATGATAGATAATAAATAATGTAAGTCAGTCAACAAATTTTGTCTTTCTGTTGGCTTTCATAATTATCTTTTTCATTTTTCATTCTGTACTATAACTGTTCATGCTGAGCACGTACACCATAACTGATGTCATGTCATAGATGGTATGCATATGGATCAAAATAAGTTCAGATTAATCATTTGCAAGACAGTAATGTATCAGCAAAGTTTTTCAGCAAATTATGCCAAATTTTAACCAAAGTGACTGCTTTTAGTGAATTATTATTCAATATTCCCTTCTTATAAATGTTAGAAACATAAGAACATACTTTAATTTTGTCAACTTATATGGTCAAAATCATAGCTGATGCCACTTTAAGGATTTAAATATTGCAATATATCAGTAATTTAGTGAACTAAGTAATGATTTGAAAAAGAAGGCAAAGGATTATACTGCATTCAGTCAGATTTTCATTAATTTTAACCTCTTTTTATAAATGTAGACTTCATGAGAGGCTATCAGAAGAACCACATGCTGCTGCTGCTTATACAGAATATGTTAATGAGGCTAACAGACAAGGGGTAAGTATCAGTTATTGATGAAACGAACAGATGTGTCATGAGTGTAAGATACTCCTCTCCTTAAAAATCAACTCTAAATTGCAAATTCAATTTCACTTAATTAAACAGAAATGTAAATAAATCATTGCTGAAAACTGTTGTGTTTCAGTTAAAGTTTTGTCTTTACATCAAAACAAAAAAATTATGGAAAAATATCTTAGATTTTGAAGATGCTGCTATTGTTGCATATCTTTAAATTAATTTTTAATCATCTTTAACCCTGCCACATTTTTGTCGAGCCTGCGACTTTTGTCGCAAAAGCAAGACACAGCGATCCTACATTCCGTCGTCGTCGTTGTCGGCTGTGTCCACAAATATTCACTCTGTGGTTAAAGTTTTTGAAATTTTAATAACTTTCCTAAACTATCCTGCATTTCAACCAAACTTGGACAGAAGCTTGTTTATGATCATAAGATAGTATCTAGAAGTAAATTTTGTAAAAAAAAAATCCTGTTTATCCGTAGTTTACTCATAAATGGACTTAGTTTTTCTGCCAGTTAACATTACATTCACTCTGTGGTTAAAGTTTTTCAAATTTTAATAACTTAAACTATCCTAGATTTGTACCAAACTTGGACAGAAGCTTGTTTATAATCATAAGATAGTATCCAGAAGAAAATTGGTAAAAAAAAAAATCCGTTTTATCCGTATTTTACTCATGTATGGACTTAGTTTTTCTGCCAGTTAACATAACATTCACTCTGTGGTTAAAGTTTTTCAAATTTTAATAACTTTCTTAAACTATCGTGGATTTGTACCAAACTTGGACAGAAGCTTGTTTATGATCAAAAGCTAGTATCTAGAAGGAAATTTTGTAAAAATTTATTTCCATTTTTCCTTATATTACTTATAAATGGACTTAATTTTATTCCAGTTAACATTACGTACAGTCTGCAGTTAAAAGTTTTTAAAACATTTATTAGATTCATAAACCTTCTTGGATTTTTACCAAACTTGAACAGAACTTCTTACAATCAAAAGACAGGGCCTAATCTAGGATTTTTGAGAGGGAGAAGTGACTTCTCCTTCCATTAGAGAGTTGGGAGAAGTGGTCAATTTCTTGGAGAAGTGAAATTCCATTACCGTTTCGTTTGCATAGTGTTTTCGTGAACATCATTAAGGGAAAATTGTTTTATTTGTGCAATAAAAAATATACTTGCAGTGTTTTATATGATTATGTTATTGTATACAATGTATAAATTGAACATTCTTAATAAAAAGGTTTAGACAATGTAGTTGTTATTTATTCATTCAACCTTTTGTGCTATCAACTTAAAATTAAGTTTGTTGCTTGCCTAGTTATATTATCATGCATTAATCCCATTTGCATCTGCTTCAAAAAAGTCCAGAAAAATATGACTCCCAGTTTGTGTGATAACTTTTTTTAAATGACTTGGCAATTTAATGTTTATCATCACATGTAATAATTTTGTAAAATATTGACTGTCCAGGACATCATGTCAGCTGTAAGTTGAGAATCACGTGAAAGATTGTAAGCCTATATATAAATGAAAATATTTATCAATCGCATTTTAAGAAATCGAAAAAGAGCTATTTTTATACGACCGCAAAATTTTTGCGGTCGTATATTGGTATGACGTTGGCGTCGTCTTCATCATCATCGTCGTCGTCCGAAGACATTTGGTTTTTGCACTATAACTTTAGTATAAGTTAATAGAAATCTATGAAATTTAAACACAAGGTTTATGACCACAAAAGGAAGGTTGGGATTGATTTTGGGAGTTTTGGTCCCAACAGTTTAAGAATAAGGGGCCAGAAAAGGGCCCAATAAGCATTTTTCTTGGTTTTCGCACAATAACTCTAATATAAGTAAATAGAAATCTATGAAATTTTAACACAAGGTTTATGACCACAAAAGGAAGGTTGGGATTGATTTTGAGAGCTTTGGTCCTAACAGTTTAGGAAATAGGGGCTAAAAAAGGGCCCAAATAAGCATTTTTCTTGGTTTTTGCACAATAACTGTAGTATAAGTAAATAGAAATCTATGAAATTTAAACACAAGGTTTATGACCACAAAAGGAAGGTTGGGATTGATTTTGGGAGTTTTGGTCCCAACAGTTTAGGAATTAGGGGCCAAAAGGGTCCGAAATTAAACTTTGTTTGATTTCATCAAAAATTGAACTATTGGGGTTCTTTGATATGCCGAATCTAACCGTGTATTTAGATTCTTAATTTTTGGTCCCGTTTTCAAATTGGTCTACATTAAGGTCCAAAGGGTCCAAAATTAAACTTAGATTGATTTTAACAAAAATTGAATTCTTGCGGTTCTTTGATATGCTGAATCTGAACATGTACTTAGTTTTTTTATTATGGGCCCAGTTTTCAAGTTGGTCCAAATCGGGGTCCAAAATTAAACTTTGTTTGATTTTCAACAAAAATTGGATAAATTGGGGTTCTTCGATATGCTGAATCTAACCATGTATTTAGATTTTTGATATTTGGGCCTGGTTATCAAATTGGTCCACATTGAGGTTTAAAGGGTCCAAAATTGAACTTTATTTGATTTCATCAAAAATTGTGAATTCTTGGGGTTCTTTGATATGCTGAATCTAACCATGTATTAAGATTTTGGATATTGGAATACCACAAAGGGATGGTAAGAATTGTCTTTGGGAGTTATGGCTCAAACAGTTAAGGAATAAGGTGCAAAAAAGGGGGGAAAAGGGTTTCCAGGTTAATGGACAATTACTTAAGTACAAAACATAATTTAAAAGGCAGTGTAAGGTTGGTAACTGGAACTCATTTGAATATCTCACCTAAACTGCTTTTAAATTATGTATATTGGAAATTTGCCAAAAACTTTATTATTAATAAATTCCATTAGAAATTTTCAATTGCACAGTATTGCGCAATAGCAAGAAATCTTCAATTGCACAGTATTGCGCAATAGCAAGAAATCTTCAATTGCACAGTATTGCGCAACAGCAAGAAATCTTCAATTGCACAGTATTGCGCAATAGCAAGAAATCTTCAATTGCACATGTACAGTATTGCGCAATAGCAAGAAATATCCAATAGCACAATATTGCACAATAGCAAGAAATCTTCATTTTCACAGTATTGCGCAATAGCAAGAAATATTGAATTGCACAGTATTGCGCAATTGCAAGAAATCTTCTTTTGCACAGTATTGCGCAATAGCAAGAAATCTTCAATTGAAATTTAATACAAATTTTTTAACCCATTTAACATTTTTAGATAATTCACCACATTTATTTTGTGTCAGAAACCTAAATATACAATCCAAATTCAGACAGTATCAAGCTTGAATATTGTGTCCGAACTTGCACCAACTGTTCAGGGTTCGACTTCTGCAGTCGTATCAGGCTGCGCTCAGCGAAGCATTTTATTTATCATCTTGTTGAGATACATGTATCTCCCTCATTAACAAATTGGTCGTGAATAACCCACTGCTTATCACAGGCTGGCCATGTTTTACGTTTGCAATCAACTTATCCATTAGCTGTCTTTCTTCCTTTTATATTTCAATTTTTAATGAAAGAATATAAAAAATCTTCCGTTCATTCCCACCCTTATAAACCTACCGAATAGTAAAATTGATTGTCTCGTGATAAATAAAAAGAAAACAAATCAGCTGAGTGATTACGCAACATCCTCCAATGAAAATCATCGTAAATATAACTCAAACAGACGCTCTGTTTTTCGTTTCAATAGTTATGGATGTTAAATACATGGATGTTCAAAGTCACCGTTGTATTTATTTCATTTAAACGCGACAGTACTAGTCCTGGGTCGTTTCGGAAATTTCGATTTTCCTTGTCGGTTGCCATCTTTGTTTACCTGTGAGACTTGTAAAATGCAAGTTGTCTCCCTTTTACCGATTTTGATAGTGATTTGACTTCGCCATGAAGTCAGTCGGCCGGCGAGTTTTAGCGATTTTCAAAATTCCTTGGCGACTTAAATCGTCATTTCGCCGGCAAGATTATGGCCTGAAAAGATAGTATCTAGAGGAAAATTTTTAATAATTTTTTCCCCATTTTTGTTGAGCCTGCGACTAACAGCAAAAGTAGGCGAGACACTGGGTTCCGCGGAACCCTTACGAATTTTTTATATTACAGTCCCAAGCCAGGATTGTGTTATCTAGTTGTTGGCTGCTGTCTGCCATTATTGTTTTTCTTTTATTGGTTTAGTATAAATTAAGCAGTTGGTTTTCTTAATGTTTCATATTTTGTCATCTCAAAGCATTTAATAGCTTTATTTTTACCATATGAGTTTTTCTCATAGTTGTAGACCATACAATGACCTCATATCCTTGTCATTAGGTCTTTGGTTTAAATTTGTCCCATTGGCAATATCTCTTTATTTTTATATTGGTATGTAGATTCATTGCAAGGTATACATGTCCATCAGACAGGATTTGCCAAACCTTGAACTCATTTCATGGTTAGTGGCCAACTTAAGAATTCTAGATTAGGTCTGTTTTTCAAATAATATGGATATGTCCACTTTAACAGGGTTGATCTGACCATGACCTGATTTTCAAGGTTTCATTGAACATTGATGATGTTAAGTTTCTGTTATACATATAGTAAGACCTCAATCTTGAATACTTTCAACATAAAATTGATTCATTATCAGTAAGGCAGGCGTAACATTTCAGGTAGTAAAAATTACATTAATGATACTCGTTAAAAAAACTAGTTTATTTCATCCTAGATTTCTGTTAGTTTAAGTGAAAGGAAAGGACTACAGTGATTAAAGTTGCTGTTTTCTTCAAAAATTATATTATTAATAGCTTAATTCTCTGCAGTTGTTACCCTGTATTTACTTATTTCAGATATTTAATCCAGAGGATTTAAGCCAAGCTTATAAATATCTGGCAAATTTTAACTTTGCTCAAGGTCAGCTAGATGAAGCATATGCTGCAGCCCAGAAGTGCACAGAATTTCAAGAGGTAAGTGTATTTGATAAATGCCTAGCATTTTGAAGTGAATTCCATAGAAACTTGAGGGATACTGCAGTGTTTGAATATCCATATTGTTTCAGCATTAACATAAGAACTTAACAGACTATTGTTCAATTATCAAAGAAAAATATTGAAATAGTTGTTTCATCTTTCCATGAACCCTACAATCACAGGTTAATTAAGGAAAACAAGATAAGTTGAAATGGTGTACCACATTTGATTTTACAAAAAAAAATCATTAATGCTTAAGAAGAATTTGTTACAGGTCTTAGTCATTTAAAATCAGATTTTGTAATTGGAAGAAGGACATACCCAAAGCATTAATTAAAGGGAAAACATACAACAAAAGTTTTTAGATATATTTCTAGTTAAATATTCTGTGTATCTGAATGACAGTTAAACTCTAGGAGGAAGATAAGTGTACAGCCATATCTGAACATATCTTGGTTGGCAGTCTATAAACTTCACAAGACACAGTGACTGTTAACAATTTAAAAGACCCTAACACTGTGAAATGTCAAGTAGAATTTTGAACTGATTTACCTTTTTTGCTGGGACTGAATGTACTTCTGAGCTACTCAATTAATCGCTAGACTTGTATGGTCTGTCTCATGACTTTTTACTTAGTTAAAGGCAGTTATTCCAATTTTGCTCCCTCATTTAAAAGACCCTGACACCACAATGACTTAATGGTTTAATTGACCCTGACACCACACTGACTTAATGGTTTAATTGACCCTGACACCACAGTGACTTAATGGTTTAATTGACCCTAACACCACAGTGACTGTTAACGTTTTAATTGCCCCTGACACTACAGTGACTGTTAATGTTTTGATTGACCCTGACACCACAGTGACTGTTAGCAATTTTGATTGACAATGACACTACAGTGACTGTTAACATTTTGATTGACCCTGACACCACAGTGACTGTTAACGTTTTAATTGAGCCTCACACTATAGTGACTGTTAATGTTTTAATTGAGCCTAACACTCCAGTGACTGTTAATGTTTTGATTGACCCTGACACAACAGTGACTGTTTACGTTTTGATTGACCATGACACTCCAGTGACTGTTAATGTTTTGATTGACCTGACACTACAGTGACTGTTAACGTTTTAATTAAGCCTTACATTATATTGACCATTAATGTTTTAATTGAGCCTGACACTACAGTAACTGTTAACGTTTTGATTGACCCTGGCACTACAGTGACTGTTAGCATTTTAATTGAACCTGACACTACAGTGACTGTTAATGTTTTGATTGACCCTAGCACTACAGTGACTTTTAGCATTTTGATTGTGCCTGACACTACAGTGACTGTAAAAGTTTTAATTGAGCCCGACACTAGTGACTGTTAAGGTTTTAATTGACCCCGACACTACAGTGACTGTTAACGTTTTAATAGACCCTTGCACTACAGTGACTGTTGGCATTTTGATTGACCCTGACACTACAGTTACTGTAGACATTTTAATTGAGCCTGTCACTACAGTGACTGTTAATGTTTTGATTGAGCCTGACACTACAGTGACTGTAAGCGTTTTGATTGAACCTGACCCTACAATGAATGTTAACGTTTTGATTGACCATGACATTATCAAATGTTGATGTTTTGATTGACCACGACACTACATTGACTGTAAACATTTTGATTGAGCTTGACACTAGAGTGACTGTTAACGTTTTGATTGACCCTCGCACTACTGTGACTGTTTACGTTTTGATTGAGCCTGACACTACAATGACTTAGTGTTTTGATTGACCCTGACACTTCAGTGACTGTTAATGTTTTGATTGACCCTGGCACTACTATGACTGTTAACGTTTTAATTGATCCTCACTCTTAATTGACTGTTAATGTTTGAATTGAGCCTAACCCAACAGTGACTGTTAGCATTTTGATTGACTCTGACACTACAGTGGCTGTAAGCATTTTGATTGACCCTTGCACTTCTGTGACTGTTAATGTTTTGATTGACTCTGGCACTATAGTGACTGTTTACGTTTCGATTGACCTTGGCACTACAGTGATTAAGCGTTTTGATTGAACCAGACACTACAGTGACTGTTAATGTTTTAATTGCGCCTGACGTTACAGTGACTTAACGTTTTAATTTACCCTGACACTATAGTGACTGTTATCACTTTAATTGCCCCTGACACTACAGTGACTGTTAATGTTTGAATTGAGCCTGACACTACAGTGTTAGCGTTTTGATTGACTCTGGCACTATAGTGACTGTTAATGTTTTGATTGACCCTGGCACTACAGTGATTGTAAGCGTTTTGATTGAACCTGACACTACAGTGACTGTTAATGTTTTAATTGAGCCTGACACTACAGTGACTGTTAACATTTTCATTGAGCCTGACACTACAGTGACTGTTAGCATTTTAATTGAGCCCTGCACCACAGTGAATGTTTACGTTTTAATTGACCCTGACACTACAGTGATTGGCATTGTCACTGCAATTCCTGTTAAGGGTTTATTTAAACCTGACTATACAGTGACTGTTGTTGTTTTAATAGACTCTGAAACTTTAGAAACTGTTAATGGCTTAATTGACCCTGACACTACAGTGACTTTAATTGACCCCGACACCACAGTGACTGTTAGGGTTTTGATTGAGCCTGAAACTAGTGACTGTTAGCATGTATTTTTTAGCCTCACACCACAGTAAAAGTTAACTGTTAAATTGACACTGACACTGCAGTGAATGTCAATGGTTTAAATGAAGCTGACAATACAATGACTGTTAATGATTTTGTTAATGTTCCCATTGACTTGAAAACTACATTGAAATTTTAAGACAATGAAATAAAGTGTTCTCTTCATATTTGGATGATTTGGACAAAGTCACCTTTACCTGTTCAGTGTCCAGTAGTAAACAAACACAAATAGTTTCTGCTAAATTCAGAACTTTTGAATCAAGTGTAGCTGAACTTTAAAATAAAAGAGAAGATACCAAGGCAATCGAAAAAGTTGAAAACCATGGCCAAAATAAAATGATGAAAAGACAAACAGTCCACATACCACTACACAGAAAACTAAAGTTTGAGTAACACTAACCTCACTTTAAGAGGGGATGACCTCAGGTGATCAGAAAGGCATGTATTTTCTGCTTAACAAGTGCTAGTCCTCATGTTGGTCATTGCAAGCAAAACATTGTTATAATTTTAATCAGTCTTTCTATTTTTCAAACAATGTAAGGCAAGTGACAATCAATCTATTTCTTATAAACTGGCATTACTGTTTCATGGTCATGAACACATTTATTAAACATTAAAACACTTATATATTTACTATCTGATTTTCCTGTAATTTTATTTAAGGAATGACTGTAATATTTTTTCTGTCTATGAAGAAATAACATCAAAAATGTGGTGCACACTGAATAACTCGCGTAGCGGGTTATTTTAAAGTGTGCACCACATTTTTTATGTTATTTCGAATAGACAGAAAAAATATTACAGTCATTTCTTATAATTTAATTCTTAATTCCATTTTAAACCGGTGTAAATCATGAAAAAACGTTGATGACGTCAAGGTCACATGACAAAATTATGTCTATGAGCTGATAAACAAAACAACGTCAGCCAATCGGAAGACGCGTTACATCCAAAAATAAATTATAATGTTTTGTATTATATGTATTAAACAGACAAGAGAAGAAGCTAAAGTAATTCTACGTAATATACAGGACCTAAGATCCAAGAAGGAAACTGTATCAGACATTAGAATGGATGACAGTTGTGGTTCTATAACAACAGAGAGATTCCATGGAGCAGATCACACACCAATTAGTTCATTATCACCTGTAAATCTTAGATTCACACCTGGTGATTCTTGTTAAAATAAAGATCAAATTATATGTGGTATTTGTAAAGTAATAAACTCATCAAAGCATGTATATATATGCTGTCCAAAAAGGATTAAAGACAAATGGACATTGTAATGGGCATGAAAAGAAATATAATTGAAAGACACCTCTCTCATTTATTATCATGGACTAGATTTGGTTTTTTTTTAATCAGGTTTTTATGAACTCTGTTACTGACAGAAAATCAAAGAAAGATATTGCCACTAAGAAAATGATTATTGTGTCTTCCATTCATTTCTAATATCATCTGTGATATAGTCATTTAAACATGATAGTGAATATTCCAGTACTGATTCTTGGATGTCTTTGTTTCTGAAAAAAATGAAAAAATGAAATATAACACTGAAATGAAAGAAATTAAAATTTCTATTTATAATTACCATCCTTAAAGATCAGTTCTTCTCATGCATCATTTTCTTGGTAAAAGGTAAGCCAAGACAACATTTAATCAGGGTACATTTGTTTAAAATCCATCACAAAAAATTTTGCTTAATGTACTTATGCTATATTGTATGATGCACTTAAAAATTCATCACTCATCAACTTCCTGGTAACCAAATACTTATATATTCTTACACATGATGCCCATGTATAAAATTTTCATAGCACTTTTCTCAGGAACTACAAATCAAGACTTTCTGAAATTAGGAATCAAGCAATATGTGAGCATACTATACAGTGTGAAAAGTTTTCACATTTCAGCAATCATTAACTTCCTGTTTATTAGTTAGCAGGGTATCAGTAGTGAGTCAAAGCTGACAGTTCAACTTGTTATGCTTGGTTAGTTTGTCAGTTCATATGAGTAATTATAGATAAATGACATGTCAAGTAAAGAATCGTTGCAAGATATATGTATGTTTGACAGGAGTCACCTAAAGCGCATCTGGCATACACAATTTTAATCCTGGTATCTATGATGAGTTTTTTACTGACCTCATGTTCTTTATTCAATGATCAATTCAACCTTAAGTGTTCTTGATAGATGTAGTAAGAACTTTATTACAAATACTGTCAACATATAATTCACTTATAACCAACAAGCATTCTGAGAGTATTACATATGCAATACAAATTACAATGTCCCCTACCAGCTGTAAGATTTACATTAATGGATGAGTTGACCCTTATATTGGACAAGCATTAAGTTTGTTACTGATGTAGTTTCCATCTAATGTTTTAATGTTTAATTGTGTCAGAATATTTTTTGGAAGATGTGGATATTGTTAACAACTGCAGGACCAACTCAACCCTTGAAGCATCAAGGTTTTTGTCCTGCCTTGACGGAGTCAAAAAGCGAGACATAGGTATGCTGTTTCCGGCGGCGGCAGCGTTAACAATGTATTAGTTTGTGATTAGCTCTAGTTTAAGGTGAACCACTAGTGGTTGGTTAATGGTATTTGGTATGCAGTTGTATTAGCACTGGCACATCTCATTTCCATGGAGATCATTTGGCCCTGCCCCCTCAGTCATGGTCTATTTACTTTGAAACTTTTGCTTAGTTTACATGTATTAGTTTGTGATTAGGTCATTTTATGGGGAACCACTAGTGGTAAGTCAATGATATTTGGTATGCAGTTGTATAAGCATTGGCATATCTCATTTCCATGGAGATTATTTGGCTCCGCCCCCTCAGTCATGGTCGATTGTCTTTAAAACTTTTGCTTAGTTTGCATGTATTAGTTTGTGATTAGGTCAGTTCAAGGGGAACCACTAGTGGTAAGTCAATGATATTTGGTATGAAGTTGTATAAGCATTGGCATATCTCATTTCCATGGAGATTATTTGGTCCCATCCCGCAGTCATGGTCTATTGACTTTGAAACTTTTGCTTAGTTTGCATGTATTAGTTTGTGATTAGGTCAGATCAAGGGAAACCATTAGTGGTAGGCCAATGATAATTGGTATGCAATTGTATAAGCATTAGCGCATCTAATTTCCATGGAGAATTATTGGTCCCACCCCCTCAGTCATGGTCTATTGACTTTCAAACTTTTGCTTAGTTTACATGTATTAGTTTGTGATAAGATCAGTTTAAGATGAACTGCTAATGTTAAGTCAATGATATTTGGTATGCAAATTTATTGGCATTTACAAGTCTCATTTCCATGGAGATTATGTAGCCCCACCCCCTCATCATGGTTCATTGACTTTGAAACTTTTACATAGTTTACAAGTCAATGTTTGTGTTTAGGTTTGTTGAAAGGGAACAACTTATGATAAGTCTATGGTATTTGGTATGCAGTTGTATTAGCATTGGCACATCTCATTTCCATGGAGATTGTTTTGCCATGTACCTTCAGTCATGGTTCATTGACCTTGAATATTTGCATAACTTACATGTCAAAGTATTGCTATTTTAATTTCAACATTTGCATTATCAAAAGTACAAAAAGGCGGGACATATCTCTGTGTTAACAGTTTATTATTTCTCTAAAACTGACACTGTTTTCAAAGCAGTTTTATATGTCCAAATACCACAAGTCCTCCAAAATTAACTAACAGGAAAGAAACACAAACCTCTATCTAACTTCTTACAGCACTTTATACCATACATTTTATCAATTTATTCAGGCTCTGGAGACAAAAGTGAAGAACCAATATTTTCAAGCCATTTCCTATGTTCATGGGCCTCAAATGCAAAAAATACTTAAACAGTCTTTTGTTTTCTATGTTCTGTTTTGTGTACTGTGGTTTGTCTGTTTGTCTTTTTCTTTCTTTTTTTTTTTTTTTTTTGCCATGGCGTTGTCAGTTTATTTTCTGCTTATGAGTTTGAATGTCCCTTTGGTATCTTTCACCTCTCTTTTATAGTCCCCTACAGTGATCTGAAAGGATTTTTTCTCTATGGGCCCAGGGCCCCCCAGACATAAATTCAATGGGTCATTTTTAGAATTAATGGGCCATGTTGTCAAATGAGTGGGCCATTCGTTTACAATGAAAAAAATAAAAAGTGTATATTTCAGCAAAGATATAGTGGTTACTGGTATGATTCTAATTGATATCATGGATATTGTTCCTGTGCTTTTGTAATTTCAATTTCAATGAATAACTTCTTCCAAACCGGGCAATATTTACGATAACCTTTATCTACAATGTTAAAAAAGGTACTGTTGCCTTGTTCATGTTCATGTTTTTTTTACATTACATTTGGGTCTTCGTCGATTGCCATCCTTTATTCCAGACGTTCCGTATTAGAGGACGTTTCTGACATTTCCTCTGCACTTCTTGTATTATTATAACATCATCACGATGACAAGAAATAACAGTAGAGAGTTTCGTTAATTGATAAGGGACAACAACAATTCCCTGAAGGCATGTTTACAAAATATTCAAACGAGCCAAAGACCAAAAATTGACAAGGACAGTTTAGCGCCTTTTGTGGAGACAAATACTAAATTCATAAAAAGGCTTTAGGGTTTTTCAATCAAAATAGCAAGCCTTACTTTAAAGATTATAATTAGAGAAAAAAATCTCGTCTGAACTAGCCAAATTTCACAAATTTTAAGTTGTTTATAAAAATTTATACCATGAATGATGGTTAATTACGTTTTTTTGAAAAGGGATTAATATAAGTTGCAATAACTTGTTTTCCAATCCACTATAAATAAATATGTTTAAACTAATTACGTCTTTTTCGGTAATCAGTTATACCGCATGTTGCTGTTATTACCATAGGAAAACGCCCGAGACGTCCCAAAAATATATAGGCAGTGCTCCTATCATTGGAGGGAACACTACACAGTTTTGTACACACACACATGGCGACACGAAACACGATCGGAAATCCATTTTATGATATCTAAACGTTTCAAAACGAAGTGAAAAATTTTGTGCGCCACGTGGGCGCTTACATTTGTCACTCTATGCGCCATTTCTGGTCGAAAAGCGCAATTGGCGCATGTCCTTCCCGATCACTGCCCTATGGGACTAATTAAGCAGGCTTACTGAATCTTATGATAAATTTGAGAGGACTATCCACAGTGGGTTGATGGAAAGAGCAAAATCCACCTAATCTGTAAAGTAGCTAATGATATGCTAAAAACAAACCTTGCATCAGCATTGGTATTCTTTGGTTTGCAGTCTTGAAAGTAAACATCTCGGACACCTTTCAAAGCAGGGTTGATTGCTGCATTTAATGTGTGTTCTGCTCCTTCAGCTGGTGACTTACTGAAAGCTAGATAAAAAGTGCAAGTTAATAGTTTTATTCAGAATGCATTTAGTTCAATTGTGCAGCTCAAATATTTTGGCAGTCTATGAGTAAGGATTCATTGGGAGATACTTGTGTATTGCTTGTGGGATGATACTGGTGTTAACATTTTTTTAAACCTCAATTTGATAGAAAAACTTTTATGAATATAAAAATTAGGGGATGTGGTATGATAAGAGTACAAATGACAATCATGTAACTATAAGTCGCCATACAGCCTTCAACAATTAGCAAAACCCATATAAAAATTTTCAGCTATAAAAGGCTTCGATTTGACAATTGAGAAAATGTGAATCCACTCAATGAGAAATGCAATGACCAGAATTATGACAGAACAATTAATGAAAATGATTGAACGAGAAAACCTCAATAATTCAATTTCTAGACTTCCATAATCCGATACTTTTTTATCAAGACCTCCAAAATTGGATTTAAGGATATCCTTAAATCAAATTACTAAGGTCCAGAATTATTTCAGTATATCTTGAAATCGAATTATGGAGGTCCTGAAATATTTAAGGAGGTCCTTAATGATTAATGGATATCCTGAAATTTTTCAATATTCCTTGAATACAATAATTTTGACTAAATCCGCGCCTCGTATAACTCAACAGTGTGGTGCAAATCACAACAAACATTAAATAAAAAAACACAAAGTACAGACTTAAGATTACTTGCAGTTAAAGAAACATAGTTCAAGGCAAATTGCTACTAATAAATACATGTAAATCACGATCTCCCAGACTAAAGAATCAATTAGTACACCTCCAACAAATCTAGTGTAAAGACGTCCCCATTGGTCCGACACCCCAATAGTCCGACAAAGGAAGGTACATTACTGCCGTAATAGAAAATCTATTTCGTAGAATCGTTGTTTGCGTGGTATTTGAACTACTCTTTCTCATAAGTGTCAAAGAAACAGAAACATATCATACCACCCATCTGGTATTAGGAAATACCATGACCATATACATATAAAGTAATCGAGAACCTTCTAACTTTTTGGTTAACCATTACACGGTGTGTTCTATGAGAAAATACACTACACTAAAAAGAAAATGTAATGAACAGTCCTCAGGAGTGCAGTCTCCCATCGTTCACGTATTTTAGTATTGGAAACTGTCATTACCGAAAAAGTATCATTTTACTATGAGATGCTAATGGAAAATCTTTTTCAAGCAACGATGATTTCTGTTCATACCCGAACTTATAGATCGAAAACTTTCAAAACTGAAAGTTGTCGGGTTGTTAATTGATAATATAATCGAAAATTAGTGAGTTTAAAATTTTGTTCGAAACATCGATAGTAAAATTGTTCAATCAATGGTAATTGGTTCTATATATGAAGACTTCATTGGGGTTGAAACTTCGATAAAACAGATGAAATTTGCTGTCAGAATGAACTTAAGAATACATGAAACATTTGCCAATGGACATTAAACAAACAAAAAACCATCAACTACGAATAGTCATGGGAATGTTCTTTTAATATCAGCGATTAGATTTCTAATTGCATATTCATAAAACAACTACTGAACTTTTTTCTGTACATTTTTTATTTCCTTTCGTGTTTTATTTTTCTTCTTTAAAAACTAATCGCTTGTCTTTTCTTTCCGCTTTACAAAAATCGATCACCGGTCGACATTTTAATCGATTCCACAGCACAAGCAAACAAGATTGGTGAAAATAACTCTAGCAACCCCCCAACGCTTCTCTGACATTTACATAGGAATACTATGAGAGATAGGATGCAAGAACGCCTCAGGAATAACAAATTTTAACAAAAAACAAGACTTTACATGTACCAATCTATTATGTATATTTTCATAAAAAAAAAGGTGGGAAAACAAATTCTTCCTTGCCCACCTATACGACCAGATTATCATGTCTCCATGCTTCGCTTTATCAGAAAGTAAAATCTAAAAACACTTTGACCAGCGTAAAGGAAAATTGTGTTTCATTTCTTGACAAAAAGATTGTTTCTGTGTCAGAGCTGTTTGGGTCCATTCCTGTACAAATCACTTCAACTTCTATCCTTGATATTGCCTTATATATATGTTTTTAAAAAAGTCCTGTTAATTAAATTTATTTTTCATTTTTCTTTTTTCCAAAAATGTCTATCAACAGTCATTATCCATATTATCGTTTAGTTGATATCCGTGCTTTTTGTCGAGCCTTCGACTTTTGTCGAAAAAGCGAGACATAGCGATCCTACATTCCGTCGGCGTCGTCATCGTCGGCGTCATCGTCGTCGGCGGCGTCCACAAATATTCACTCTGTGGTTAAAGTTTTTGAAATTTTAATAACTTTCTTAAACTCTCCTGGATTTCTACCAAACTTGGACAGAAGCTTTTTTATGATCATAAGATAGTATCCAGAATTAAATTTTGTAAAAAAAAAATCCTGTTTTTCCGTATTTTACTTATAAATGGACTTAGTTTTTTCTGCCAGGTAACATTACATTCACTCTGTGGTTAAAGTTTTTAAAATTTTAATAACTTTCTTAAACTATCCTGGATTTCTACCAAACTTGGACAGAAGCTTGTTTATGATCATAAGATAGTATCCAGAAGTAAATTTGTGAAAAAACAAAATTCTATTTTTTCCGTATTTAACTGATAAATGGACTTAGTTTTTCTCCAAGTAACATTACATTCGCTCTGTGGTTAAAGTTTTTAAAATTTTAATAACTTTCTTAAACTATCCTGGATTTGTACCAAACTTGGTTAGAAGCTTGTTTATGATCAAAAGCTAGTATCTAGAAGGAAATTTTGTTAGAATTTTGTACCTGTTTATCCGTATTTTACTTATAAATGGACTTAGTTTTTCTTCCAGTTAACATTACATACAGTCTGCAGTTAAAGATATAAAACATTTATTAGATTCATAAACTATCCTGGATTTTTACCAAACTTGGACAGAAGCTTCTTACATTGTTGAGCCTGCGATTAACAGCAAAAGTAGGCGAGACACTGGGTTCCGCGGAACCCTTACGAATTTTTTTAATTTGAAACTGACTTAACTTCTTACTGATTCTCTCAAAATAATCACAGGTTTTGTTAGATTGATATTTAGTTAAGAGTAATTCTCTGTAACCACCAACCATTTCATATAGGGGGTCGGCACGCATAGTCACCGATTTTCCTGAAACTTAGTCTAACCATATGATTAGGTGAAAAAGTAAGAAAAAGCCTCTCAAAGTGTTGCTAGGCCACGGTTGACATGGCAACCAAGTCAATGAGTTTTCCCATACATTTTGGGGATTTTAGCATTGAAAAAAACACCTACTTTGCAAGCATTCTGAAACAAACCAGATTTTATTTAATGATATTTGTTAATATTTTTCAGAAACATGATACTTAACAAACATAACAGCAATGTCATACATAAATAATATTTTGGCTGAATATTGTCACAACCGCAGGAGCAGAGTTCATTTTTCATTGCATTTGTAAAAGCGAATTATACACATTTAGCATGAACAAAATATACATTTTTGCATCCACCTCCATTTAAGTTGTGGTAATAAATATAAAGTATTAATGTTTCTAGTCAATAATATACAACAAATTATTTGAGATTCAGGGTGCTAGGATGGTTGCTATGGAAACCAAAATGTGTCATTTTTGTTTTTTTTTCTTCAGAAATTCGACAATGTTATTAAGATTACCCGAAAACAGATATTACAATTGCTTGACTATGATGTGAAAACTATTGAGCATTAAATGACATTCAATTTAACCCAAGGTCAAAGATCATAGATGACCTTGACCTTTGACCTGGCGTATATTAATTGGATTTTGTAAGAAAATATAATAGAAAGAAGCAAACAATATGTTTTGATTCAGGACTATGGATTATTACATAGACCAGGGTCAGGGGTGAATGTTATCATACTAGTCCTCAGCAACCATTCATTTATAGTGCAAAAGTGCCTAGCAACCATTTATTTATGTTGGGAAGTTGCCATTCAACCATTGATTTATATTAGAAAAGTGCATAGCAACAATATATTTTCGGTTTCATTGAGACAAAAATCAGAAAAAAATTGATATCAAACATGCAGTTTTCTTTAAATTAGTAATCCCTTATAAGAACACACATTGTATGTACCGAATTGTGAATTACACTGACTTGATTTCACACATGCATAATCCAGAATAGTTAATTATATGGAAAATTTAATTTCAAGGTTGAAAAAAATAAGGGTTTGATTACAAATCCAAACACAAAAATGTATGATTGCCAATGAGACAACTCTCCAAATGTTATATTTAAGACAGGTCCTCTGAACCTACAAAAACAAGGCGAAACGAACAAAATTGCTTAGAGAACGACCAATTTATTTCTTTGGTTAGAGTTGGGCTTTTGAGCAAGAGGTTTTGTGTGGACAGAATGATCATTTTCACCCGTTAAACGGCTGGACCACTTCTTTCATTTTTTTCGTCGAAAAAAATATTTTTCGTTGTGTACACACCTATTTCTTTTTTCAAATCGTATGTGCATCTGAATGTACAGAAAAATTCATTTTCAGCATGTCTTGGGCAATGATATTCAGTTCAAGACACCACATTCATTTCATTCAACACCCCCATCACAAAATATAGAATGATCCTTCCCTAGCTAATAGAACTTCTCTGAATCCGCTCAATTGTTACTTTTGTTTTCTGTGGATAATATAAAAAAAAAACTCCTTCTTAAAACCAAATACATTGTGTGTTCTGCAAAATTTACTTTATTTCATATATAATTCTTATATGATTTGCATATCTATAAATACTTGAATTGGATTGGTCAATTAGAATTTTTTCCTTGGTTTACGCGAAACTTCATGAATGATTTAGCGAATTTACGTCATGGCAAAACACGAATGTAAAATTTAAAGCGAAATATTATTTCGTTACTTGTACGCTTCAAATTCGGATAATATCTCATTAAAATGAAGTTTTTGAGGTAGGTGCTATTTCATTTTAGATTCTGTTGCATTTATCGAACATTTATGGATTTTAGAAAGTCAATATGGCGGCCAACTCCTTAGTTACGACCTGTCAATTGTGCATTTGATGGTAATTATAATAGCCATTACACAAAAAATGTTAATTAAAAATCGCGAATATTTGGCTTAAGAATTATAAGGATTAAACACATTTTTTCTAGAGGTTATTGGTGTGTAAACCGAGGCTCTTACTCACAAACTTAACATAAAAGTCCTTCGGACTTTTATTCAGTTTGTGAGTTAATAGCCCCGGTTTACACATCAATAACCTCTAGAAAAAATGTGTTTAATCAAGGATTTGTATAGTTAGACTAACTATACAAATCCTTGGTTTAATCCTATAATATTTTACCTTGGTGTTCACATTTTCTCCCTATCTATATAGTTTTTAAGCTAATTGTAAATCTCAAAATTTAACTCAAATAATTCTTTTCGGGCCATAACTGATAAAGAAAGTTGATTCACAATTTCAGCAATGTTAACCCATTGGTAAATCCTATCTTTAAGCTCATTTAAGCTGTATATTGCCTCTCTTTACCTATTAAAATTTTCAAGAACGGCAATAAAATTAATGACAATTTCAGTAATGTCAACGTATTTTAACTCTTTTCTCGTTGATCTGTTTTTCTGAAAGTATATCTCTGTCTATTAAAGTTCTTATAATAAAACCCAAAACGCAGAAAGGGAGAAAAATCATTAAAAAGTGAAGTTTTTAAAACAATAGTATAGAACCCAATTCATACGATGCCACTGCAAAATGTAGTTTCTAAAACAAAAGCATAACTAATTTTTTACAATGCCACTATAAAATGTAGTTTCTAAAACAAAAGCATAACTAAATTTTTACAATGCCACTATAAAATGTAGTTTCTAAAACAAGCCTAACTCAGTCTATTCTATGCCTTTACAAAGTGAAGTTTTTTTTTGTACAGTTTATTTATTTATTTATTTAATGGCAATTTGTCGCACCTGGGACTTGCATGAATAATACAGTCTCTTGGTCTCAGATTGTCTTCCTTAATTTTTAGCTCACCTGGCCCAATGGGCCAAGTGAGCTTTTCTCATCACTTGGCGTCCGTCGTCCGTCGTCGTCGTCCGTTAACTTTTACAAAAATCTTCTCTGAAACTACTTGGCCAAATTTAACCAAACTTGGCCACAATCATCATTGGGGTATCTAGTTTTAAAAATGTGTCCGATGACCCGGCCCGCCAACCAAGATGGCCGACATGGCTAAAAATAAAACATAGGGGTAAAATATAGATTTTGGCTTATATCTCTGAAACCTAAGCATTAAGCGCATATCTGACAAGATGTAAAATTGTTCATCAGGTCAAGATCTATCTGCCCTTAAAATTTCAAACAAATCAGACAACCCTTTGTTGGGTTGCTGCCCCTGAATTGGTAATTTTAAGAAAATTTTGCAGTTTTTGGTTATTATCTTCAATATTATTACAGATAGAGATAAACCGTAAACAGCAATAATGTACAGCAAAGTAAGATCTACAAATAAGTCAACTTGACTAAAATGGTCAATTGACCCCTTAAGTCTCGAGATATTGCCCTTTAAAGTCAATTTTTAACAAATTTTTTGTAAATTTTGTAATCTTTTACAAAAATCCTCTCCTCTAAAACTACTGAGACAAATTTAACCAAACTTGGCCACAATCATCATTAGGGTATCTAGTTTAAAAAATGTGTCCGATGACCCCGCCTACCAACTAACATGGCCGACATGGCTAAAAACAGAACATAGGGGTAAAACGCAAGTTTTGTCTATTATTTTTTGAACCGTTATAAATAGAGAAAATCTGAAAGGAGCAAAAATGTTCAGAATAATGAGCTCTACCAATTGTCCATATGTATATATACGTCAAAACTGTTAGACAAATTCTTATAGGAGTTATTGCCCATAAATGACAAATTTTACCATTTTTTCATTTCTGCCTATAATCATGAAAACTATGATATTTAGAGAGAATTTTTTTTCCCGTTATGCCTTATATGATTTAAATTATAATAGATAAATAAACACTTTAAATCACAAAAATGATCAGCAAGGCAAGATCTATTAAAAAGTCAAATTTTGCCGATAAAGTTTGTAGACTGTCACACTTCATAGGAGTGATTGCCCTCTTTTGTGTTTTATCTCAAAAACTATAGCAGTTAGAGCAAAAGTGATGAATAAGTCAAGATCTATCTGCTATGAAATTTTCAGACCAATTGGACCACCCATTGTAGGGTTACTGTCCGAAATAGTTTATTTTTATGAAATTTTAATGTTTTTGGTTATTATCTTTAATATTATAATAGATAGAGAGAAAGTGTAAATGGCAAAAATGTTCAGCTAAATAGGATCTACAAATAAGTTAAATTATCAAAATAGTCAATTGACTCCTTAAGGAGTTATTGCCCTCGAAACGTTTATTTTTTACATTTTTTCGTGCAAGTCTATTATTATATTTTTTCAAAAATTTTCTTCTCTGAATCTACTGGGCCAAATACTTCCAAACTTTAACTGAATGTTCCTTAGGGTATCTAGTTTATAAATTGTATCCGAAGTTTTGATCCATTACAAACATGGCCGCCATGGCTAAAAATAGAACATGGAGACAAAAGCAGTTTTTGGCTTATATCTAAAAAAAAAAAACTACAGCAGTTAGAGCAAAAGTGAAAGGGAGTTTAAGTTTAACCAACGACAATCACTGAACTACAGGCTTCTGACTTGAGACAGGCACATAAAGAATGTGGCGGGGTTAAACATGTTTGTGAGCGATCAACCCTCCCCTAACCTGGGAGAGTTGTGTAAAAGCACAACATAAGAACAAATTATAGAAATCAGAAGAAAAAGGCTTATCTCATCAGATCGATACAAAGCAGAAGAACATCAAACAAAAACACAAACCGGACGTGGCAGGGTATTTATCCATCCTTCATCCCTAACAACAAAAAAGACACTTAAGTACAGATCTGAGAGTACTCTGAGAGTTACTGACATCTAGTTTGAAGCCAATAACAACTAATAAAAAAATCATGTATCTAAGACTAAAATATCAATCAGTACACATCCAACATCCAATGGATTTAGTGTAAAGACGTCATTTTAAAACAATCAGAGTTACACTAAATACACACAAAAAATATCTATGATGTCAGAACAGGAGACAACGTGGCTGATGATGAACTAAAATACACAGGAGTAAAATCATGTCAGTAACTTATTTCTGTTTTTAAAAGGAATTTGACATTCTAATTGAAAGAAAGAATTTCATTTTAGCTTCAAAATTTCGGAATTTTGTCACAAGGGATCAAAACATTGATGATTGCTAGGCATTTTCCAACTATATGAGGATAGCTACTTAAGTCTTTGGTAACGATATTGATATCTCACCTTTAAATAAGGATCTATATAACAGTTCATATTAGTCTGAACCCAAATATGTATGATTGCTAGGTACTTTTATATCAAGTAAGTGTCGTTGCTAAGAACTTTTTACATGACCTTGACCTCTTGTATTTTACCCTTGTTACCAAATAAAAGCAAAAATCGTTCTGAACATTTTTTCTATTCAAGGTATGGGCATATTTATAACCATTTCTGACAAAATCTAATAAAAAAAAGACTCAAGGTCAAAGGTAAAGGTCATCAATAACATTTTACCTTTAGATCAAACATAAGGTCATTGAATGCGCAATATTTTTTCAATTAATTTTCATCCTTTATCTGTCATAGTTTATGAGATATTTAAAATAACAAGGTATAAATTATTTTACAAAATAACAAACATTTCACTTTTAGGTTCCCTTAGCAACCACCCTAGCAACCTGAATCCCAAACCTTTAGTTATAAATTATTACTAGGCAACAGTGTTAGTTTATATTAATTATTTCAATGTAAATGGGTGTGGATGCAAAAGTGTGTAATTAGTTCATGCAAAATGCTTATAACTTGCCTTCTGGAATACAATGAAAACTCCTTTATTTTAATCAGTGTTGCCACCTTCTCCCCTTTTCATCAGAATTATTTTTTATCTTTTATCTAACTAATTAAATGTTATATTTTAATGAACAAATGTTACAATATTCATCATAATTGAAATGTGTGCATGATAACTGCCTGAAAATGGTAATTTTTCTACCTCAAAAAATGCAATTTTGAGCCAAAATCCAAGCGGACCCGTAACCATGGCAACGATGACATAACATTTTTTGTCAATCTATTTCTTTTATGTTTGTCGATAGCTACCAACAAACAAAATTTCAAAAAAATCTGAGACTGTGCGTGCCGCAACTTGGTTGGTGGTTACAGAAAATTGCTATTAACCATTTCTTCATAAACGATTTTACATACTATAATAGAAAATCTGAGATTTTTTAGTAGCGGTTTAACGTCAAACATCACATATTTTACTTATATTCAGGGCAACAACACATTGACACGAAGACAACTAGTCGGAGATTTGTCTGACGGTCCAACAAATCCTAAAAAGGCCCTCAGATGTCAGAGCAATCTCGGACATCCCGCATTATACAGACCGACACGCTGAGAAATAGCAGCAAATACCACTTTTAAAGCATTTTGTTGTTATCTTTCTTTTTTTTTCTCGTGCAGTAATTATCTATGCGGCAGAATTTTGTTATATTTTTACGAAGATTTAATATTTGACACGTGGATGTATGGCATGTCACAATAACTGATGTATACACAGACACTTGTTTCTGAATTTTTTTTACATATATACATAAAGGTAATTTTTTTTTTCAGAGACAAGTGCCTATGCCTGTGGATGTATAGCCTTTTACTTTGACATTACAACATATTTTTTGTGAGAATATTGTCCGATCTTACATTCCTTGATTTATTTGTATTGTACATATAAAAAAAAAAATTTTTACTTTGCCTTATTACCCTAATTACAAAAGAGTTAGCCTTTGCTTCATATCGTTTAATTTTTCTTTTAGTTTTTTCCCAAACTTGTCTGCTCTAGCTTCATAAATATCATATGGCATAGTGACATGTTCCCATGACCTATATTCACTAGAAAAATACATAGTCCGCTAGGATCAGAAGTGGTTTATTGCATAGCAACATACGGATTTCATACAAAACTCCATAACCATCTGATCTCCCCGTTTGTTAGATGTCTAGAAAATGATGAAATTATTAATTTGATTACCCATATTACTATTTACCAGCTTGTATATTGTTGTTGTGAATTCATATAGTCAAATCAGATTACTTACGGAGAACGTGTCAAACGAAGACCACATCTTCTTATTTTTATATTTACATCTAGTCCTATTTTGAAGGCATTAGAGCCTTATTCTCTGCTTTAGGAGAAATAACAGATACGAATCTGCATGCAAGTAATTCGACAAAACTTAAAAATAATTTTCTAGTTTTGATAAAATGTTCAATATAGTTTAGAAATTGATAGTACTCGATTTTTAGTCACGCAAGACAATGTGGTCCGCGTCTCGATCATTCTATATATTGTATTGGGGAATATTTCCCAATATTTTAACAAATATATATCTATCAAAATACCTTGATAACTTGCATCAGTCGATGGACAAGGCGTTCGGTTCTAAACACAGTTGTAATAGTAAATAAACACTTCAGCAGGCTTTCTTATATAAAAAGATATTAACTATTGTTCAATTATTCGGTGTCGGACTATTGGGGCGTCGGACCATTGGGGTGTCGGACTCATGAGGCGTCGGACTTATGGGGTGTCGGACCAATGTGGTGTCGGACTAATGGGGTGTCGGAATATCGGGCTGCCCCAATAGGATGTCGGGTCAATGGGGCGTCAGACTAGTGGGGTGTTGGAAAATCGGAGCGACCCCTAAAGACGTCAAAAACAGTATGAGAAAAAATAGCCTTGTACAATGCCAAAATATAAGTAGGAAGTATCGACAGGAAGTAGGACCATATACGTTTTAATAACTATAGGCATTAGCAATAAATATTCAGTTATGTTTAAATTTATCAAAAACAAAATTAATGTTAATACAGACGGAAAAAAATCTTAATACGATGGTTAATTGATAACCTTTAATAGCAAGTTTATTCAAATGATCAATGAGTCAATGAGTTTACATGGATTATTTCTAAATTGTTGAGCTCTATAAACTACATCACCGTAAAAAATTAGAATGTGACATCATGTTTTAAATAAGAATTCTACAGTCACAGCCAAACTTCCTAACCAAATCTTTGTATCTAATAATTTACCAGTTAAACATAGATTACGTTCATTGACGAGACCTTGTCTGCCATTCGTCAGCTGTTTTTGACCTCAATAATAATTGACATATGATTGATCAAGATAATTTTCATTATTACGTCTGTTCCTCCGAAACTATGCCTTTAATATATGTTTTGTACATGTTTTTGTTATTAGCATATGGCTTATAATCTTGACCTTATTTTTCTGCCTCGTGGTAGGGTCAAAAATGTGTAGCAAACCTGATTTAGATACTTTACAATCAATGACCTAAATTGCAAATTACCTCTTACAATTTTCCAGGACCAAGTCATCCATGAAGAATCTTGAAATCCTCGCGTTACTTCTGTGTCTACCAATCCGGGATTTACTGACAACACACAAACATTACTGTCAGCAAGCCGACGATTCATAAAATACATCTGTAAAATCTGAAATGGAGTGTGCTCTGTAAAGTGAGAAAATAAACGAAACGAAATCTATATTGTAAGAAACGTGGTTTTGCCTTTCGATTGAGATTGAGATTCTTAGTAATTTTTCAATCGGTTCGAGAATCAAAGTAGGAATCAAACCTAAACATTGTGATGTCGACTATGAAGGCAAAACAAATATTTTCCCACTTTGGCCAGTTTTAGAAAGCACCTTCTGCCTGGGGAATAATATATTATGTCCCAGTTCCTGCTAAAACCCTCACTCTTAAGTTTGCATGCAATACAAAATCTTCAGTTATACCATAACCTGTTCATTACTCATTTTTTACAATCTCTATTGAGATTCGAAGTTCAGAGCTGGTTTTTTTTCTGGTGGGCTGCCAAATAAGAGGAAGCTCTGAACCCCGAATCCCGATAGTGATTATAAAGAATGAGTTATGAACATGTTACTAGTATAATGTCAGGCTGTTTGTACTGTAAAACATACATCTTCTACACAGTCAAATATTATTTCCAAAAACGTTTTTTTTTTGTCTTGTGACACTTTTCTTGTAAAGCTGAAAAGACTCTCTCTTTCAGTTAATTATTGACATCTTCTTCATACTATAGTTTGTTGTCGAATCTTCAAAGCCTTATATTCACCACACATTCGGTTCATACTATAGTGTGTTGTCGATAGCCTTATATTCACCGCACATTCTGTCCATCCTATAGTGTGTTGTCGATAGCCTTATATTTACCGCACATTCTGTTCATCCTTATAGAAGGGGATCAATAACAGCAAAACAGCAAATTGATTTGGCTTAAAACAGATAACAAGGAATTGAAAGGGAATAAAAACAGATAACAGTGAATCAAGAATTGTTTGAACCTAATATTTACGTATTCGGATACAGGAAATATTATCCCCATATACATGACATATGTAAAAATTCGTAAAGGTTCCACGGAACCCAGTGTCTCGCCTACTTTTGCTGTTAGTCGCAGCTGGCTCCACGAAAATGGGGAAAAAATTATGAAAAATTTAACCACAGAGTGAAAGTAATGTTAACTGGCAGAAAAAACTTAGTCCATTTATAAATAAAATATACGGATAAACAAGATTTTTTTTACAAAATGTCCTTCTAGATACTATCTTATGATCATAAACAAGCTTCTGTCCAAGTTTGGTAGAAATCCAGGATAGTTTAAGAAAGTTATTAAAATTTCAAAAACTTTAACCACAGAGTGAATATTTGTGGACGCCGCCGCCGACGGAATGTAGAATCGCTATGTCTCGTTTTTGCAACAAAAGTTGCAGGCTCGACAAAAATCAAATTCGAACTTACAAAAAGGAAAACAGGGATACCTGATGAGGATAGGCCTAGGTCCATACGAACTTAACCGAAACACCTTTTATATAATAAAGAATACAGACTCAGCTCTGTGATTCTTTTTAAGAATACGCACACTATTCAAATTACAAGCACAATTTAAATGTTCACCAACAAATGCTGAAAACAGTATTCCATAACATAAAATTATCATCATACATTGAGTTAAAGAAAATGAATTTCTCACAAAGGATTATAATAAGATATACTGGAATAGTCCTGGACACGACTGATTTTAATATGTTTAAGTGACGGTCTGTGATGTGTACATTACTGGAATGCTTCTCAGAATAAGGGACCACCATATTACCAGTTGTAAGACCCCAATGTACAATGATTTTCATTTTCTACCGAAGATTGGCTGTCAAAAAGCTAACATTCCTATTTTCAATAACAGTTAACAGCAAATACATTCTCACAATAACAGATAACAAAAAAGATAATAGTCCTATAACAGCTAACAAGGAATATGACAATAACAGCTAACAGCAAATGCAATTTCAGAATAACAGATAACAAAGAATTAAATTGCCCCATAACAGCATTACAGTTAAACCCCTTGCCCCCCTCCTTATAGTGTGTTGTCAAATCTTCATAGCCTAATATTCACCGCACATTCGGTTATAGAATCTTCCTAGACTTAGATTCACCACACATTCGGTTCATACTATAGTGTGTTGTAGAATATTCCTAGCCTTATATTCACCACACATTCGGTTCATACTATATTGTGTTGTAGAATCATCCTAGCCTTATATTCACCACACATTCGGTTCATACTATAGTGTGTTGTAGAATATTCCTAGCCTTATATTCACCACACATTCGGTTCATACTATAGTGTGTTGTAGAATCATCCTAGCCTTATATTCACCACACATTCGGTTCATACTATAGTGTGTTGTAGAATATTCCTAGCCTTATATTCACCACACATTCGGTTCATACTATAGTGTGTTGTAGAATATTCCTAGCCTTATATTCACCACACATTCGGTTCATACTATAGTGTGTTGTAGAATCATCCTAGCCTTATATACACCACACATTCGGTTCATACTATAGTGTGTTGTAGAATCATCCTAGCCTTATATTCACCACACATTCGGTTCATACTATAGTGTGTTGTAGAATCATCCTAGCCTTATATTCACCACACATTCGGTTCATACTACAGTGCGTTGTCGAATCTTCAAAACACAGGATAGGACCTAAACAGAATAATCGCCTAGCTGTAGTAATGTTTGCATTGGGATGTTTAAACCCTAAGTTACAGGAGTTGTTTTAGCAAAATTACACAATTAGAATAACAAATATAAATTTTATTAAAAAGATGTCTTACCTGATATAATTTCGAGTTTCCATAGTATTTGAATCTTGGAAAGTTATCAGCGTTGTATTGCTTCCCTTGTATTTTATCCACACTGAATGGAGTTGAGTGGTTATTATGTCCATGACTGCTTACAAGTATTACCCTGTTATCATCACCAGATCGCTTCATTATTGGCAACAAATGGAATGTTAACAAAAGATGGCTTAAATAATTTACCTGAAAATAAAAACAAAGTTAAAAAAAAAGAGATAAAAGCCCTGTTCCTTTATCCCCCATATCCTTTCTTTTCTATTAATACATACAGTTTAGATTGTTTTGAAAAAAAATCCAGGATGATAAGTACTCGTTTGTAGTTTTCAGATACTGGTTGATTCATAAACAGTTTGGATTTGTCTGTGCACTGTCCTCGTCATTTTTCTTTCGAGATTTTGATTGTTCTCATGTAATCTTTTTACTCCTAACAAAGTAAATATTTCACAACTTTATTGGATTTCGGATGTTATGAATAGTGTAATATAAGGATATGTGGTATGATTGCCAATGAGGCAACTATCAAACAGAGTCCAAATGAAGCGGATTTAAGCAACTATAGGTCACCGTATGGCCTTCAACAATGAGCAAAACCCATACCGTATAGTCGGCTATAAAAGGCCACGATATGACAAAATGTGAAACAATTCAAACGAAAAAAATACCAACGGCCTGATTTATGACAAAACAATAAACGAAAACCAAATAGGACCGACAGCAAATTGAAATTCAGTACTTCAAACTTCCGAATCAAGAATTCTATGGATACATACACTCTTACCTGAAACATGGTTTCATTTCCATCCTCTGTGTATTCTGGAAGTAAAGTTTTATACATTTCTATAAGTCTATAACTAAACTCACAATTGTGTTAAAGGATGCAAGAAAATAAAAACGATAAGCTACAAACTGAATATGTGATAGTGGTCCGAATTATCATATATCGTTTAAACTTTTTTAATATATCTTTCTAAAAAAATATAATGTTTTCAGGACATTTTTGCACGATTCATAAACTCAAAAAAATAAACATGCTTATTGAGCATATTTAACAATTGTCATCAAGGTAAATGCTCAAAATAATTTAGTCAATGGTTACGGTTTGTATGCGTGTAGATCGTTTGCATATGATCTCATTTTATCCTTGTTGACTTTTATGATCTGGAATTTTTATTTTGTTTGAGAGTATCAAAAAAAATCTCATAATATATCACCTCTAAAAAAAGAATTGACCTCTCGTTATGTACAGTAGTAATCCGTGTAATGTTCCATTGGTGTAGTGTACTATGTATTTTTCAGTTTTGGGGGATGTATGACAGGCCGTATTTATATTTATTCAACGTTCAATATATCTTATATACAAACTTTATAACACATCTTCAACTTTTATCAGATATCTTTTCAATGATGTAAGATATTACATAAAAGTATATAAGACTAGAACAAACCCGGGTCCGTGACTGAATAAAAGTGCTTATGTCTACTTTTAGCAATTTTAAGTATGCGTTTTGTCATAAATTCATGCTGATTACAATGTGCACAGTTTTCTCTGGTTTGAAAATCTTTTTGTTCGAACCCGTCCTGGTTTCTTACATGTTTTTAATTTTTTTTATTTTCTATATTTAGAGGATGGCCAGACTTGGAAACTGGGTAGTCAATGCTCGCATAAAATCTGTACCGATACAGTGTGTTAAATGTCCTCCTTAACACCATAACCCATGGTGGTGCTCCTATTAAAGGAGGAAGATACATGACATACATACATACTACAACCGGAAACTACATGTGACATATACTATTTGTATCTGTATCGGAATCGACCCGGAACTTGTTAATTACCGGTAATATTAATTATGTGGAAACAAAAGGGCCTGGAATGGTGTAATTTTTAATCTACACCATTGTCGTATATTGGTTATATATAAAGTTGATTTCTTTGATTCGTCGTGTTTACGTCATGCCGGCTAACAAATTGGACCTCGTTATTTTAGTATTATAGATATCTTATAAAGAAAAGGAAATTGCTTTTTTTTTGGCGGTTGATAATAGATTGAACGAGACTTAAGGTTTCAGTCTTAGGAGATTAATGTTATGATTATACCTGAAATGTGACTTTGGTGAACTAATTTTATGGTGTAGTTTAAACGCATTTATCATTTTGGATATAATTGTGTTCTTTAGATTTTAGTATTAAAAATACCTAGTGGATGAAAAGCAATTCCTGCATTGCATATCAGTGTGTTGAGTGGCCGTCCAGACTCAGTAAATTGATCTACAAATTCTTTAGTCGATTTAAGGGAACTCAGATCTAACTTCATAAATTCTACAGATAAATCATCAGTTTGTGTAACTCCTTCTGTTTTCTGTTCTTTAACTCTCTGGAAATCTGACTTCATCCTTGTGATTGCCTGTAATTTAAACATTTGTCGATACTCACTACATTTTCAAACGATTACAAAAATTATAGTTATACCCTATTCTAATCTTAATAGTGTACAGTCACCCTATTCTAATCTAAATAGTGTACAGTCACCCTTTTCTGATTTAAATACTGTACAGTCACCCTATTCTAATCTAAATAGTGTATAGTCATCCTATTCTAATCTAAATAGTTCACATGTACAGTCACCCTATTCTAATCTTAATAGTGAACAGTCACGCTATTCTAATCTTATTAGTTTCACGCTGTTCTAATCTAAATAGTGTACAGTTACGATATTCTAATCTATTGTGTACAGTCACCCTATTCTAATCTAAATAGTGTATAGTCATCCTATTCTAATCTAAATATAGATATAAGAAGATGTGGTATGAGTGCCAATGAGACAACTCTCCATCCAAGTCAAAATTTATAAAAGTAAACCATTATAGGTAAAAGTACGGTCTTCAACACGGAGCCTTGGCTCACACCGAACAGCAAGCTATAAAGGGACCCAAAAATTACTAGTGTAAAACCATTCAAACGGGAAAACCAACGGTCTAATCTATATAAAAAACGAGAAACGAGAAACACTTATGAACCACATCAACAAACGACAACTACTGAACATCAGATTCCTGACTTAGGACATGTGCAAACAATTGCAGCGGGTTTAAACGTTTTAATGGTACCAAACCTTCACCCTTATCTGAAACAATAGTGTAACATTACAACATAGAAAGACACACTATAAAATATCAATTGAAATGGCTTAACTCCATCAAAAGACATATTAACACCAGTGAACATACACTGAACAAATAAATTTGATCTATGATACAATGCAAATACAAAATAAATAAACTAAGGGAAAAATAATTAAAGTAACATGTTATACCGCTGTGAAATGTTAAACAATTTAAGAAAAACAATATGCTTGAACAAAAATATCAGCCATTTGCAATTACTTTAAACACAGGTAAATGAAAATAATTTAAATGATTTACATGTACAGTCACCCTATTCTAATCTTAATAGTGAACAGTCACGCTATTCTAATCTTATTAGTGTACAGTCATGCTATTCTAATCTATATAGTGTACAGTCACGCTATTCTAATCTAAATACTGTACAGTATCGCTATTCTAATCTAAAATGTGTACAGTCAACCTATTCTAATCTTAATAGTGTACAGTCACCATATTCTAATTTAAATGATGTACAGTCATAGCCTTCCGGAGCACTTGAGATCACCCCAAGTTTTTAGTGTGGTTCGTGTTGCTCAGTCTAAGGTTTTCTATGTTGTGTTTTGTGTACTATTGTTTGTCTGTTGGTCTTTTTCTTATTTAGCTATGGCGTTGTCAGTTTATTTTCGACTTATGATTTTGAATATCCCTCCGGTATCATTCGCCTCTCTTTTTCACCCTATTCTAATCTTAATAGTGTACAGTCACCCTATTCTGATCTAAATAGTGTACACTCATCCTATTATAATCTAAATAGTGTAGTCACCCTATTCTAATTTAAATAGTGTACACTCACCCTATTCTAATCTAAATAGTGTATAGTCACCCTATTCTAATTTAAATAGTGTACACTCAACCTATTCTAATCTAAATAGTGTACAGTCACCCTATTCTAATATAAATAGTGTACAGTCACCCTATTCTAATCTAAATAGTGTAGAGTCACTCTATTCTAATCTAAATAGTGTACAGTCACGCTATTCTGATCTAAATAGTGTACAGTCACCCTATTCTAATTTAAATAGTGTAGTCATCCTATTCTAATCTAAATAGTTTAGAGTCATTCTAGTCTAATCTGAATAGTGTACAGTCACCCTATTCTTATCTAAATAGTGTACAGTCACCCTATTCTTATCTAAATAGTGTACAATCACCCTATTCTAATCTGAATAGTGTACCGTCACCCTATTCTTATCTAAATAGTGTAGTCATCCTATTCTAATTTAAAAAGTGTAGTCACCCTATTCTTATCTAAATAGTGTAGAGTCACCCTATGCTAATTTAAATAATGTACAGTCACCCTATTCTAATCTAAATAGTGTACAGCCGCGCTATGCTGATCTAAATATTATACAAATTACTAGTTATAATATTCAGAAAAGTTCATAATTTGTTCCGTCTCCACAATCTCATTAAGTTACAATAAAATGCTCCACAGGGCGCAGCTTGATACGACCGCAGAGGTCGAACCCTGAACAGTTGGGGCAAGTATGGACACAACATTCAAGCTTGATACAGCTCTGAATTTGGATTGTGATTAAATATTTGACATAGCATAGGTTTCTGACACAGAATGAATGTGGTCTAAGAACTTAAAAATTTTAATATTATGGTCCAATATCCAAAATCTAAATACATGGTTAGATTCAGCATATCAAAGAACCCCAAGAGTTCAATTTTTGATGAAATCAAACAAAGTTTAATTTTGGACCCTTTTGACCTCAATGTGGACAAAGTTGATAACTGGGCCCAAAAATCAAAAATCTAAATACATGGTTAGATTCAGCATATCAAAGAACCCCATATATTCAATTTTTGTTGAAATCAAACAAAGTTTAATTTTGGACCCCGATTTGGACCAACTTGAAAACTGGGCCCATAATCAAAATCTAAATACATGTTTAGATTCAGCATATCAAAGAACCCGAAGAATTCAATTTTTGTTAAAATCAAACTAAGTTTAATTTTGGACCCTTTGGACCTTAATGTAGACCAATTTAAAAACGGGACCAAAAATTAAGAATCTAAATACACGGGTAGATTCGGCATATCAAAGAACCCCAATAATTCAATTTTTGATGAAATCAAACAAAGTTTAATTTTGGACCCTTTGGACCTCAATGTGGACCAATTTAAAAACGGGGCCCAAAATCCAAAAACTTAATACACTGTTAGATTCAGCATATTAAAGAACCCCGAGAGTTCAAGAATAAAAAAACCATTGAAATTGGTCAAGAAATAAGCAATTCATACAAAGTATCTTCTTTTGCACAATACTGTGCAATTGAATATTTCTTGCAATTGCGCAATACTGTGCAATTGAATATTTCTTGTTATTGCGCAATACTGTACAATTGACAATTTCTTGCTATTGCGCAATATTGTGCTATTGGATATTTCTTGCTATTGCGCAATACTGTGCAATTGAGGATTTCTTGCTATTGCGCAATACTGTGCAATTGAAAATTTCTTGCTATTGCACAATACAATACTTATTATATAATAATTTACACACCCTGTTTGGTGTGTATCTCCTGCCATATCATTATTATTTGCTTTTAAATATAAATCAGAAATAACCAACTTAAAATGGAAAATTTTAAAGAAAAAAAAAGGAAAAAAAGGAAAAAAATCCCCAAATTTTTGAACCCCTTATGATTCATCACCCCAAACTCAATCCCAGCCTTCCCTTTGAGGTATGGTACCTTGCAGTACAATTTCAGAGAGATCCATACACTTGAACACAAGTTATTGTCTGGAAACTAGAAAAATGCTTATCTTTGGCCCCTTTTTGGCCCCTAATTCCTAAACGTTTCAGGCAATTACCCCCAAACTCAATTCCAGCTTTCCCTTTGTGATATGGAACCTTGTAGTACAATTTCAGAAAGATCCATACACTTACACACAAGTTATTGTCATGAAACTAGAAAAATGCTTGTTTTTGCCCCCCAAAAATCAATCCCAGCATTCCATTCCCTTTGTGATATGGAACCTTGTGGTACAATGTCAGAGAGATCCATACACTAACACACAAGTTATGTCTGGAAGTTACAAAAATGCTTATTTTTGGCCCCTTTTTGGCCCCTAATTCCTTAACTGTTGGTACCATAACCCCCAAAATCAATCCCAACCTTCCTTTTGTGATATTGAACCTTATGGTAAAATTTCATAGAGATCCATTCACTTAAACTAAAGTTAGAGTGCGAAAACCAATGCGTCTTCGGACGACGACGACGACGCCGGACGACGACGACGACGACGACGACGACGCCAACGTCATACCAATATACGACCGCAAAAATTTTTTGCGGTCGTATAAAAATTGTCCAAAAACTACGTTTGCGACAGTTTACAGATATTTTATACAGTACAATCTCAAAAGTCACCCATTGAAGAACTCACCATATTTCATTAGTTCAAAATGAGTCACTACTTTTTCAACAGTTCACACATGATAAAGTTTCTTCATTCTTAATAGTTTGTCTAAGTGATTCAGTCAGATCACACTTGTTAGTTCGGTCTTATTGGTTCAGTCATATTATTCTTAATAGTTCGAACTAATTGGTTCGGTCACATCATACTTAATAGTTCTGTCTAATTGGTTCAGTCACATCCTACTAAATAGCTTGGTCTTATTGATTTAGCCACATCTTACTCAATAGTTCGGTCAAATTGGTTCAGTTACGTCATTCTTAATAGTTTACAAACTATCTTTTAATTTTTAACAGTTCAGACAAATTGTTCAGTTACTGCATTGTCCACAATAACTAGATATGTATATAGTAACACCAATTATTATACCTCAGTAATCACTTTCTATATAAAATAAGTACACAACATTTTCAATATTTTTCAAATTGCAAGCGTTGAACTATTTGACCGGTCAATAGTTTCCAAATATTTGCCCTCGATGAAAGTATTTGACCGCAAGCGTCATTACATTTCGCTAAATTTCAACTGAAGCTACGGGATTGGAGGATGTTGAGAATACCGCCGGAGTTACGACGTCGCGATTTACCTATCGAATCTAGGGATGACGTCAGTTCGGGACGTAGCCTTAGATGACGTAAACGTTAAACAGTATGGTTGTGTTTCTGCCTTTTATATTACGATAGTTGATTTAGCCCCGACATTTATTGTCCGTTGTCTCTTTCGGTATAATAAAACACTTACTGACTGGATATTCGTGGAATAGTAAGTTTATTGTCCCCTCGGATACAACTATTGCCTTCGGTTACGCCTCAGGGCAATAGTTGCACCTCGGGGGACAATTAACTTACCATTCCACTCATACCCAGTCAATAAGTATAAATTTTTCAGTTACTGCATTGTCCACAATAACTAGTACCACCAATTGTTCAGTTACTGCTTTGCCCACAATAACTAGTAACACCATGTTTTCAGTTACTGAATTGTCCACAATAACTAGTAACACCAATTGTTCAGTTACTGCATTGTCCACAATAACAAGTAACACCAATTTTTCAGTTACTGCATTGTCCACAATAAATAGTAACACCAATTGTTCAGTTACTGCATTGTCCACAATAACTAGATATATATATATATATATAGTAACACCAATTGTTCAAGTACTGCATTGTCCACAATAACTAGTACAAAAAATTTGCGAAAGCAAATTTACAGATCTAACATTGTTGGGTTGATGTTTAGACGAGTTGTATATATATATATATATATATATAAAGTAACACCAATTGTTCAAGTACTGCATTGTCCACAATAACAAGTAACACCAATTTTTCAGTTACTGCATTGTCCACAATAAATAGTAACACCAATTGTTCAGTTACTGCATTGTCCACAATAACTAGATATATATATATATAGTAACACCAATTGTTCAAGTACTGCATTGTCCACAATAACTAGTAACACCAATTGTTCAAGTACTGCATTGTCCACAATAACTAGTAACACCAATTGTTCAAGTACTGCATTGTCCACAATAACTAGTAACACCAATTGTTCGGTTACTGCATTGTCCACAATAACTAGTAACACCAATTGTTCAGTTACTGCATTGTCCACAATAACTAGTAACACCAATTGTTCGGTTACTGCCTTGTCCACAATAACTAGTAACACCAATTGTTCGGTTACTGTTTTGTCCACAATAACTAGTAACACCAATTGTTCGGTAACTGCTTTGTCCACAATAACTAGTAACACCAATTGTTCAGTTACTGCATTGTCCACAATAACTAGTAACACCAATTGTTCAGTTACTGCATTGTCCACAATAACTAGTAACATAAATTGTTCGGGTACTGCATTGTCCACAATAACTAGTAACACCAATTGTTCAGTTACTGTCCACAATAACTAGTAACACCAATTGTTCAGTTACTGTCCACAATAACTAGTAACACCAATTGTTCAGTTACTGTCCACAATAACTAGTAACACCAATTGTTCAGTTACTGCTTTCGTCAATATGTCATAATGTGTTCGTTCAATAAAAAGCTGAAGCTTCAAAATTGTATTTAATGCATAAAAAAATTAGCAAATATTTATGATTTTCGAACTTTTATTATCTTTTTTTCTTTATATGTTTTACATATCTATTTTTTAATTTTTGTCTTAGTAAGATTAAATTATCACTTAGACTTTTATTGTCATGCATGCAATTCAGATTTCACTAACTTTATACCGCGACCACATCAATTAATTCTCAACATTGTCGTTACATCTCAAACTGTTGCAATCAATGTAGGACATTATAAAAAAAAACACCTAGATATTTCACTTTACCTCCTGTGCTCTTTTTTCTGACCTGCAAGCAATTATTACAGATGCCCCCAACATTGCCATCCATTTTGCTGTCTCATAACCAATACCTACAGAAATACAATATATGTGTGAATGTGAAAACCAACGAACATACCATCGATTACAGAGGAGACACATATCTTTTGTGAGTTCACTGTTTAAGATTATAAAGAGTGAGGGTTGAGTTCTAAAAAAACACGATTAACCAGCCTCATGTTCATGTACCTGTCCCCAAGTCGGGAATCTCGCCAATGGTTGTCTTTCCTTATAGAGTCTGACATATTGAATAGACCACTGCATGCCTATTTTTATTAATAACGAGAAGTTGATGCACCAACATGTTAATAGAGATTAGTCCTCGGCTAGGTCAAACTTTAGAACCATCATTTGCCTTTTCTCCTCTAAGCACGCGCTACTTAGGAGTAAGGTCAAAGACTTGTTGGACTTGGGTCGGAATGATGTGTCTGAGGAGAAAAATACGTCTTCCTGCGGACTGTTACTTTGTAAGTTATCACGTAATATCTATCGCCAGACTTTAAAAGGCCATCAATTGGTCGATCTTAAAGATGATATGAATATTTCCTTGGACTATTATATTAGAACAGCGTGACTGTACACTAAAAGATTGGAATTTTGTGAGAGCAGCGATGACAGATTTTGAATAATGTTGTCTAAAAGTCCCCGAAAGAAAATACTAACGAAAACTGTTGTAAATGAACTTGTAGAATTAATAATTGACATGCAGTTGTCCTAAAGGTTTGTGTCGACACAAGTTGAGAAAAATGAAGCAAACATTTCTTCATTTTCAATTAGTTCTGATGTTGAGTCTCTTCTTAAAAATATGAACCAAAACAGGTCTTGTAAGTCAGATTTTAGTTGTTGCATGACAGGTTGGTTGTCTCTTGTATATCTTTTCAATTGTTACATTTTGTTTACCATTTTTAGAGGCGGAACTATTCCGGTATGGACAATTTATGATGCCTTCAAATGTCTGTGTAAAGGCAGAATAAAAAAAACCTTGAAAATCAGTAGTTGACATTCTGAACTTATAATTGTGGTCTGTTGATGGTGTAGCTGCAGATGCTGGACCTTTGATGTTGTGAACTTTGTGTTGACCTGTCATATGTACATGGAAAACGGTGAACTAGATCGATATCCCCATCCCAATGCAACAAGCCTGTTTTACTGCACATTTTGAAACAATAATTACTATCATGAAACAAATGCAAATGTTTTAAATTATTTCCGATCAAAGAGAAGCCAAACTAGATTTAACTTTGAGAAATTTAAGTGTAACACGGAGTTCGGAAATCAATGGGGCTATTGAAATAATTTTAACAGACCTGGGTGATATCCTATAGTAACCGTTTTTATAGGGATAAATTATGAACTGTAATTCCTACTTATGTAATAATGCTGTATTTTGATTGGATTAGAGACATGGTTAGATATAAGAAGATGTGGTATGAGTGCCAATGAGACAACTCTCCATCCAAGTCAAAATTTATAAATGTAAACCATTATAGGTCAAAGTACGGTCTTCAACACGGAGCCTAGAGTCACACCGAACAGTAAGCTATAAAGGGCCCCAAAAATTACTAGTGTAAAACCATTCAAACGGGAAAACCAACGGTCTAATCTATATAAAAACGAGAAACGAGAAACACTTATGAACCACATCAACAAACGACAACTTCTGAACATCAGATTCCTGACTTAGGACAGGTGCAAACAAATGCAGCGGGTTTAAACGTTTTAATGGTACCAAACCTTCACCTTTTTTCTGAAACAATAGTGTAACATCACAACATAGAAAGACACACTATAAAATATCAACTGAAATAGCTTAATCCAATCAAAGGACGTATTAACACCATTGAACATACACTGAACAAATAAATTTGACCTATGATACAATGTAAATTCGTATTTTTCACCAATTTCTATGTATTGAGATTTTCTTTTCTCTGCCGGGGTATTTGTCATTAGGGAATTCCATGTGCCGGGGTATTTGCTAGCAAATACCATGGCAGATGGGGAATACCATGTCTAAAAATAACCCAATGAATTATTTCTAATCTAATAGGACAAATTTATGGTCATTCTTAATATACGGTTCCAAATGAAATATTTAGGATAAAAAACATCGTTATTGAATTTGGAGCGAATGACGTCAAAATTCCGCGAACCTGTACTTTTAATGACGTCATAAATAACACTCAACGGAAACACATTGTCAACCGGTCATAACATAAACAGGAATCCGCTTGTATTACGCTTCACCCAAACTGATGAACAATGCGTAGTAGTCAGCCGAGAACCAGCTTATCATAAACAGGGATATATATATACGGTCAGTGACTGTACATAAAAAATGACCAGAAATGATTTTACGGCCAATGCAATTTGACTGCGCAAATAGCACAGCTGCAGTATATACAAAAAATATACATTAAAGTAGAAACTCCATATGATACCTGATTACAATAAACTTTCTGAGATGGATACAAAGAACATTCGGAGGAATTAAACAATTATATCATGCTTACAAGGGGTATTTGCCAAAAATACCGGTTTCGAGGTAATCAAATTTCCCTCGCCTAACGGCTCTGGAAATTTGTACCTCTCAACCGGTATTTTTGGCAAATATCCCTTGTAAGCATGATATATTTGTTTAAAATCCCCAACATAGTTTCTTTTTTATTGCACAATTATTGTTTTTATTAGGATTAATCATGATCTATTAACCTTGTAAACGTTGTTTTCTTAGCGGTCAAGTACAGCGCCGGCATTTCGACTAAATTTTTTATTTCAACACTTATTAGTAATTTTTAATAAACTATAAGAAAAGTACAATGTATTTATCTTTTCCGAAACAAATTCGATGATTTAGTTAAAATTGAAAAAAAAAACTTATTTTGATCGGCATTTTTTCATCCCTGTGTAAAAACATTTCTTTCTAGTAAATGTATTTAGTTTGTTAAATTGGTTTTATTATTTATATATTTTAGTTTTTGCATTTAATAATTTCTTTTTCATTTTAAATCCACCAATTTTAACGGTATTCTATATGCTGACTGTATCGAAGGATAATTAACCACGTGACACGATAAGCTGTCAATCAAAACAAAAAATCAATAATCCGCTATCGGGATAATGAACTCTCAACAGATCGATCAGTTTCCAGTCCCGTTAGTATAATAGTCCCAGATATTTCCGAAACACGAAAAAGGTTGAAAAACTAGAAAATGAAAATGATCAAACGTAAACAACGACATCCATTTTGAAATACATTTAATTATCGATTACATTTCTGTGTGTGAAACATGTGAAAGTAGGTCTAGTAAAGAGTTTTTGTATAATGGACTTTACATACCAGTATTTCCTCCTGTTACAACTACTATTCTGTCCTTGCTGATTGGAATTCTTTGGAATGATATGTTGCCACCCATTGTTGTTTAATACTTAGTAAAACACACTCTTGTAAAAACGTTATCTGCATTGATATACACTGTCTTATGATAAGTATGACCTAACATGATAAGGGTTAAAAGGTTTAATTAATAGCTTTGATATGTACTCGTTTCTGTTAATATTTGAAGATAAGTGCACACAATATTTATGACCTGACTCAAAAGGGTATTGTCATCGTTTCGATCAAAAACATTTATGATTTTATTATTTTTTAATACCTGTTTAAATTTTTTTTGTTGTTGTTTTATTTATTTTTCATTTTCGTCTTACAGCCATGTTGCCAAACAATACTTAGTAAGATTGAGTTCTCAATTAGACTGTTGGAATGTTTTTTTTTATATACGGATATTTTGGAAACCTTTCCTCTGCGGTTTAATTTTTTACCCTTCCCCCTTTTAACACAGCTGGTTTACGTCCTCCATTACAGAAGGATCATGGCTTACACGCATGTAATAAAAGAACATACTGAATTTATGTTTTCAGTGTTTTTAGTTTATAAAATTATTGATGGGTTACTTTAATGTTCATACGAGCGGTCAATGCTATTATGACCGAGTGATTTAATGCTTTGGTCACCATAGTTCATCATAACATAATTGTCTAAAAATATCAAACAAAACAAATATAAAATAAAATTTCAAAGCTTCATTGAATAAACTTAAAAGATCACACAACGGGAATCAGTGTGTCATAACGACCTAGTATGTTTTCTATTTGGCTTTGGCACCCTTTTAACCGGAATCATAATTTGTTGCTGCAGCTTTATGAACTTGTGATCATTGAATTAATGTGTCACATTCAGCGAATAGCCTTATAGAAATCCTCTTAAAAAGATATTCACAATCAGGGCTTCTCAAACCATTACCTCCCTTAAGTTTAATTGGTCTATTGATTAAGCCTATTAAAAATTTATGCCAGATAAAATATCGCATTATTTTTCTTTTTTTTTTTATATTCCTGCCGTAATCATTATTTGCAATGCTAGTAATAAGTTACTTAGAATGCGTTTCATTTTTTGTTCAGTTTATATTGTTTATATATAAAGACGGATTTCAGTCTTTAATGATTAATGTAATGTAATGTTACGAGTCATTTATTTCTTGTGGTGTCAATTAAAGTGCTGAAAATGAGACTGTAGGCAAGTAGTAATGGTCTTCTAACATGAAATGCTTTAGAATTATCTGTTTGTGTGTAGGCGAGTAGCATTGGTCTTCTAACATGAAATGCTTTAGAATTATCTGTTTGTGTGTAGGCGAGTAGCAATGGTCTTCTAACATGAAATGCTTTAGAATTATCTGTTTGTGTGTAGGCGAGTAGCAATGGTCTTCTAACATGAAATGCTTAAGAATTATATGTTTGTGTGTAGGCGAGTAGCAATGGTCTTCTAACATTAAATTCTTTAGAATTATCTGCTTGTGTGTAGGCGAGTAGCAATGATCTTCTAACATTTAATGCTTTAGAATTATCTGTTTGTGTGTAGGCGAGTAGAATGATTTTCTAACATTAAATGCTATAGAATTATCTGTTGGTGTGTAGGCGAGTAGAATGATCTTCTTACATTAAATGCTCTAGAATTATCTGTGTGTAGACGAGTAGCAATGATCTTCTAACATACAATGCTTTAGATTTATCTTTTTGTGTGTAGGCGAGTAGAATGGTCTTCTAACATTAAATGCTTTATAGAATTATCTGTTAGTGTGTAGGCGAGTAGCAATGGTCTTCTAAAATTAAATGCTTTAGAATTATCTGCTTGTGTGTAGGCGAATAGAATGGTCTTCTAACATTAAATGCTTTAGAATTATCTGTTTGTGTGTAGACGAGTAGCAATGATCTTCTAATATGAAATGCTTTGATAAATTGCATGCTTATATTGGTGATTTCGAATCTGTTCAAAGTTTTGATTTTTCTACCCTATATACCACTTTGCCTCATAATCTTATTAAGAAAAAATTCACACACCTGATTAAATGGGCATTTAAAAAGTCGGAATGCCAATATATATATGTTCAAACTCTTTTAGGTCATTTTTTAGTAACAACAAACAAAAGAACTATGTCAATTGGACCTGCTTTGATACTATAACTGCCTTTGAATTTTTACAAGATAACATTTTTGTTCGCTATGGAGATTCCGTATATCGTCAGGTTATCGGAATTCCCATGGGGACTAACTGTGCACCACTTATTGCGGACCTGTTTCTGTATTGTTATGAGTTACAATTTATGACTAAAATCAGCAAAGACCCATCGAAACAACATCTGATTCAAAAATTTAATAACACTTTTAGATATTTAGATGATATATTGGCTCTCAATAATGACGACTTTAGTATGTACACTAAAGAGATTTATCCTGCCGAACTGACTTTAAATAGAGCTAATACTAACAATGAACACTGCCCTTTCCTGGATCTTGATATCTATATCTTTAACGGGAAGCTTAATAACAAAATTTATGATATAAGAGATGATTTTTCATTTCCTATTGTTAATTATCCATTTTTAGATGGTGACGTTCCTTTGTCACCATCTTATGGTGTTTATATATCTCAACTTGTTCGATTCGCTCGTGTATGTAACAACGTATTTGATTTCAACGAAAGAAATCTCTGTATTACTGAAAAATTATTACACCAGGGTTTTCAATATCACAAACTAGTCAAAACATTTACTTAATTTTATCATCGGTACAAGGACATCATTCGTAAATATAAATCAACATGCAGACATCTTATACGTTCAGGTATTTCACATCCAATATTTTATGGTAATATTCTTTACAAAGCACAAAAATGTCGGCATTCACCTCAAAAGCTAACCAAACCTTTAAACAGACTTATTCGGAAAGGATATAGTTACGATATCGTTGTCAAGTAATTAAGGATTGCATATTTTGGGATTAATATTGATTCACTCATATAGGGTCTTTGCATCGGAAATAAACACATTTATTCTAAAACCAGTTATTGGCATGATACGGGTTATGTTCTTCTCATATATTTTATGATGGTATGATACTAAACCCCTTACGGGAGGGATTGTACTTGATTTTCATATGATGAAAACATAATCTTTCAATCAGTTTAATTGAGGTCTGGAGCTGGCATGTCAGTAACTGCTAGTAGTCCTTTGTTCATTTATGTATCATTGTCATTTTACTTAGTTTCTTTTGTTACCTGTTCTGACATCGGACTCGGACTTCTTTTGAACTGAGTTTTACTGTGCGTATTGCTATGTGTTTCTTTATTCTACATTGGCTAGAGGTATAGGGGGAGGGTTGAGATCTCACAAAACATGTTTAACCCCGCCGCATTTTTGTGCCTGTCCCAAGTCAGGAGCCTCTGGCCTTTGTTAGTCTTGTATTTAGAATTATCTCCATTTTACTGAACTTTGTGTGTAGGATTTTCGAGTAGCAATGTTTGTAACAAGTCTTCTTCTAACATTAAATGCTTTAGAATTATCTGTTTGTGTGTAGGCGAGTAGCAATGGTCTTCTAACATGAAATGCTTTAGAATTATCTGTTTGTGTGTAGACGAGTAGCAATGATCTTCTAACATTAAATGCTTTAGAATTATCTGTTTGTGTGTAGGTGATTAGAATGGTCTTCTAACATGAAATGCTTTAGAAATATCTGTTTGTGTGTAGGCGAGTAGCAACGGTCTTCTAACATTAAATGCTTTAGAATTATCTGTTTGTGTGTAGGCGAGTAGCATTGGCCTTCTTACATTAAATGCTTTAGAATTATCTGTTTGTGTGTAGGCGAGTAGAATGGTCTTCTAACATGAAATGCTTTAGAATTATCTGTTTGTGTGTAGGCGAGTAGCAATGGTCTTCTTACAATACATGCTTTAGAATTGTCTACTTGTGTGAATAGTCGATCACGTCGTCTTTGGGCAATATAACCTAACGGAACTTTAAAACGATAGATAAAGCCGCCAAGGTTTAACTGTGCGGGTTTTTTTTTAAACACGATATTCTTTTTAGTAAAATTACAAAATTTGCAAACATCGAATTGATCAAAATGTTTGTCGTAAATTTTGGCCACTTCCGAAACGAGTGATTCCCTTATGGACTAACGGTCAACAACAGTGGTATTTTTACTCACTAGAATAACGTTTATCTTTTACCTTGAATAAAATGTAATTTTCTAGCCAATAATAGAAATGCAAAATCAGTTTTTAACACGAGATACCCATTAGACAGAGCTCAAAGATAAAAGAGATTTCTTTGATCAAAACTGGTTTAAATACTTATTTAATATAAATGTCTTTTTATGTACTTCTTTGCATTATTAAGTTCTTTTTGAATGCTAACAAAATGGTTTTGGAAGTCATGATACTAGCATCAGCTCTTAGATGTTCAGTCAATCTTCGTACGCATATAAATCAGTAATGTATGACTAAATGTCTTGTTAGATGTGTAAGCCATGTTAAGTTTGTATACATGGGCTTTGGTCGGTAAGGTATTCCTGTACTATAATGAAATGAATCAATCATGTTTTTTCTTTGTGAATTTTAATATTTGGTAGCCAAATTATTCATTATAAGTTTCAAAAAAGCTGACTGAAAATTTAGGTACATTTAATACTCATACTTCAAAATAGATATATATATGTTAAGTTGTTTTAGTGATTCAACTTATCAAAGAATAGATTGTAAATCCTACGATAACGAAAAATTTATGATTGTTTTTCTTTCTAGTTTCAATGTTCTTATTTGAATTTTCTTACAATAAATGATTTTTAAATTGATACTAGGTATTTTATTCTCAGTTTGGTGACTATTGAATCAATAAGCTTTTGTGGAAGGATTTGCATTTGGAATTGGTAAATATTTTTGTTCTTGATTTGCATTTTTAAGACTTTTCAAGATGTCTTCACGGGGAAAATGTAAATGAAGATTACAACTTCCCAATTAAATTGTGTAATATGAATTAGGGTTACCAGAAATGTGCATTTACATTTCTTCTCCAAAGTACAGCTGCCAAAATAAGTGTGTAGAACGCTATAATTTCAAAATCCCATTTTGTATTGTTAAATGATTTAACTTTATAACATATTTAGTATTTCAGAAAATAAGTTTCATTTCAATAATTTTGCTTTTCTTGACGCGACGAATATTGTTCTTTCTATTAAAAAATGTCGATAATCTTCAAGAAAAGCAGAAATTTTGTAGGTTGTTACAAAATTAAATGTCATTCAGTCCAAACTACGGCCATATAAAGTTGTGGCACGAGTGCTGTGGTTGGCCAAGCGTGGAGCTAGTTACTTTCGGGAAAACAATGTTAATTTTCTGGTTTTTTATCAGACTGAATAGTATTCGATGGTTCAACAATTCCACCAAATTTAAATATGAATCTATAAACTTTGTACAGCTATGAATTACATTATCACATTTATCTGTTGATGTATTGAAAATGATAAATTTCGAAAATATAATTCTTAGCTCCTTTATTCTGATATGATGTGCGTGTCTGTGCAGGGATAGTTAAGAATTGTATTTCAACGGGATGGACAAGTATTTTTGAATGTACTCAGCATAGAATTGTGTTTGAATATATCCGTTTGAACACCAGTGATAATGGATTAATTGTAAGGCGTAGTTTATTTAGCAATTTTGACTGAGAAGATGGAAATGCGTAATTTCTTTGTTCAACTTTAATTCGCTTTAATTTGTAGGTTTTTTGACAATAAAATTATTTCAAATTATCTTTAAACCTCGAGAATCCCCTCATTTCAACCATGGCAATGTTACAAGCTAATAAAAAATTATGATAGATAGCCGCTGTTATTAGACAATCCGCACGGAAACCCTATCCTGTGAATATTATGACTTGTTGATATTTTGATAGATCCATGTAATACTCGGATTATTAAAATTAAAAACTACCTCTCTATAATTATTTTGTATTCTCAAAACTATTTTCAGATCCACTATGTATATAGAATGAAAAAAAAAGTAATACCAAAAGAAAAAGAAAATATATAAATGATTTTACGAAGTATCAAATTGAAAAATTAAAAACACAGAAACAAACAAATTAGAAAGCTAAAGAAAGACAAGACAAAACAAAACAAACCAAAACCACCAAGCAAAGAAAGAGAGACGAAGAAAGCATTAAAACTGTATAATGTAGTGGCATGGATTATGATATTACTAGAACGAGTATTTAAATCTGGTTTGTTATAACTAATTTTGTTTTGCTTTTTTATTAATAGGACTTACAACAAATGTGTCCTGAAACCGTGTCCATTTTTAAATTTTAAATGACCTTGGATGGATAAAATGTTGTAAAATGATCAGCTTGAATACGTTTTTTTGACCGAGTTTTATTTCGGTTTTCCTATTTCCCCTATACAACACACCATTCCAATGGTAAACAATGGTCATTTATCCTACAATAACAAAGAAATAACAACAATAATCTGGTGTCTCAATTTCGTTTATCTTTTCAAGTAATAGTTAAAAAAGTTTTTTAATGTGTATACACCTTCATCATTTTTAATATTTCGTATCAAGTATCGTTTGTTTCTTAAGATTTTTATCAATTAATCAATCCATTAGTTCTTTCTTTTATATTCATTCATTCAACCATTCATTAATTCATGCATTTAGACTATTTTTTATTCCAAATTACAAAACATAGTAAAATATAACTGATAAAAAGTTGCCTTATTTATCGCTGATTCTTATCAAACAAATTGACAATTATGTCATATGTTTCAGCTGTCCCATAGATACTTCTATGGCTGTCCTTACTGGCTGTTTATGATTTATTCTTTCCTACTTCTGATATTTCAACCGACATTGGTGTACCGTCAAAGGGATCAGACGAGTTTTAAAAACAATTCTATAGATAGGATATGCAAATTTTTATAGCTACAACAGCTTAACAAACGATCAATATGTATACCCACACCCCCTTTATTCATATGCAAATATTTGGTCATTTTTAGTTTGGGTTTTAAAATTTGAACAGGTCACCTAGTTCAAATATATATAAAAAGCAGTCAATGTTACGGTCACGACACGGGTGCTAATAACAAGGATTAACTTAGTAAGTTAGTATAGTCATTTCAGACTGGAATCATAGAACCCAAAAGAGGTAAATGTTTTCTTTTTTTCTTTTCTTTCAATTAAGATATTTATGATTTACTTAAATAGAATACTCTTTACAGAAATTCTTCTAAAATACATTAGTCTTCATACGCCTAAACCTTTCCACCTGTAATGAAGGTCCGAGTCCGAGTTGTGAAGCAGTAATAAGTGTCTATAATGTAACATTGTTTGTCTGATCTTTTAGGTCCACCCACACTATGATGAGTACTGTATGGACAATTATCGACGCGTGTTTAAAAAATGATCTCAGAATCATAAAGATACTTCACATCGAAATGATTGTGCACGCCAGAGTATTATATATCTTTCGAATTATTCAAGGATCAGGTTTAATAGATATAGGAAGATGTGGTGTGAGTGCCAATGAGACAACTCTCCATCCAAATAACAATTTATAAAAGTAAACCATTATAGGTCAATGTACGGCCTTCAACACGGAGCCTTGGCTCACACCGAACAACAAGCTATAAAGGGCCCCAAAATTACTAGTGTAAAACCATTCAAACGGGAAAACCAACGGTCTAGTCTATATAAAAAACGAGAAACGAGAAACACGTATAAATTACATAAACAAACGACAACTACTGTACATCAGATTCCTGGTTTACTTATAACCTGTAAATCAATAAAGAAGTGTATCATGCATGTAAGTGCATATTGTGCATATTGTGCCTAGTGTGCTTGTTTTAAAAACCTGAAGAAGATTTGATAATTGTATATAATTTCAAACAGCTTTTAGATACTAACGGTAATTCCTATTATGGGTAGATGAAAAAATAATTATCCAGTTTTTAGATCAAGCTTTCTTTGGACTGTTAAAAATGTTGTTACGATGTTATTTATTTGGTAATGAACTGATTGATATTGAAGTTAAGTAAAATATTTTGTGAATAAACAGTGAGTAATTCTAGGTCGTGGAGTAGTGTCTTTTAGCTTTTTATTGTCCTAAGTACCGATCTTATGAGGTTTGATGAATTATGTCACAATTACACCACTGGATCAGTTAGTGAGGGTTTTTAGTGTATACAAGCATGTTTGACACCCCTCCCCCACTAAATGCGTCTTTCCAAGCCATAATCCTATTGTCCAGTGATTATCGTAAGGCTCTGCGTTTATTTGTTTTTCGATTTATGTAAATTTAACTTAATATAATTAAACTAAAAAAGGCCGTCGGTTGTTTCTTTTAAAATTTGGTTATCAACGTAAGTTCGAAGTATATTTGTGAACATTTCTCTGATTTCTAACATTTAAATAAGAAATTTTAAGCTTCTCATAGATTTTTTTAACTTTGTAGGCGTGTGAAAAATTCTTATTTACAGGTAAAAAAAATCAGACGATTTAGGCTGTCTGGATTAGGAACTCTTCGATGTTATGCTCTCAAACTATTTTTATATTTTTCCAAAGTTTTAGTCTCGATTGTACCCGATAAAGACACTTACAGAAACACGTGTTTTACACGGGAATCATATCGTATGAGTTTAACAATATGTTCTACACGGGAATCATATCGTATGAGTATAACAATATGTTCTACACGGGAATCATATCGTATGAGTTTAACAATATGTTCTACACGGGAATCATATCGTATGAGTTTCACAATATGTTCTACACGGGAATCATATCGCATGAGTTTCACAATATGTTCTACACGGGAATCATACGAGTTTAACAATATGTTCTACACGGGAATCATATCGTATGAGTTTAACAATATGTTCTACACAGGAATCATATTGTATGAGTTTAACAATATTTTAACCAATTTATGATTAAATGAAATTGTTGAATTGCAACTATATGCTGTTGAAGCACGACTGTTGACGATGTTTTTAATTTTAAATCGTCCATTAGGTCAATTGATAATTTTAAGTACAGAAAAAATATTTTTAAAATAAAAAAAAAACAACATCATTCTGCATTTCATTTACCTTTAATTACCGCGTACAACATAATGCATGTAAAACTGAGTTACAAGGCTATCCGTTATATTAGGTCGTTTTCTGTTATGCATTTAAATGTAATAGAGAAGACGTTCTAAGTTGAACAAACTTGTGTCTGATCCATTTGTCCTTGTTTTTGGACAATAAAATATGTTTAGACTGAATTCGTCCAACACATCGAACTTCATATAGGAACCTATGAAAACACCCTAAATAGGTATTACTAAGAAACCATCTCTGCTTACTTATACACTTAGATGTGGTCACTGCTGATGTTTCTAGTTATTTCATGTTTTTAATCATTCTGGTCAGAATTTTAAAAATAAATGCATAAACATGTCTTATTCTCGTCAGACTATTTAACATCAAGCCCCCTGCTCGATTTTATAAAATATTCATTGGTATAAGTCATGCTTAAGCATAACTTAACCTCTTTTAACTTTTTCAGTTAAAGACATGGAAAAAATAGAAGAACAACAAGTGATGGAGGTATTTAGTACCGACGTAGAACAAAAATGTAAGTCAATTATATTTCATTCATAAAGTTGGAAACATTTTTATAGATTCTGAACTCAGCAGTGTATAAATATTGCCATAATATAAGTTTATATTTTGACCTATAGTTGTTAACTTCTGCGTCATTTTGTCTCTGGTGGAGAATTGTCATGGCAACCATACCACATCTTATTTTTATATGAAAATAAAGTGTAATGAATTTTTTTTGCTCAAATCAATTTCTGGAATGAACTATTAGCGGGAACGATCAAAGTCAAAAGTTTGAGTCGCCAAAAGAGGCCAGAATAAAAACATATATAGAAGGTAGACAAAAAGCGGTTTTAAATAGCCAATTGATTTGTTCGAGGTAAAGCTGTGCTTGATGGTTTTGAACTTTCAGTTATTGTAAAAAATATTACAGATGACAACTTCAGGAAACTAAGAACCAAAATGACCACTTAAGTACCTAAAGTTTTACAACAAAAAGGATATAAAATGGGTAGATAAATCGACTGACGTCATCTATGTACGAAGAGAGAAAATTGGGGCTTATTTTAACCATATTTTTTTATTTGTAAACTTAAAACTTTTTTTTTAAACGTGTGTTAAAATCCTACTTATCAACTCACATTCGGGTTAAAAGCAATGAATTAACCCCGCTTGACAATTTTGGAAGGATTTCAAAGTAAACTATCATTATAGTATTCAAATGAACTCACAATGAAAACAGATTTCTTTATATAAAATAAGTAAATGTGGTATGATTGCCCATGAGACAACGGTTCACTAGAGACCAAATGGCGTAGAGGCTAGCAGCTATATGTCACTGTATGGTGTTCAACAATGATCAAAACCCATACCACAGACCAAGCCATGAAGGACCCCATACATCCTGTTAATTAAAAACTGACAGTTAAGAGAAAATGTTAGTTCGAAATGATGTGAAAAAATCCAATTTCCGTATAATGATTGAACATTTTTTTTTAACGAAGCTGCTAAGAAAAAAACAATAAATAAAACTAGCACACCTTGTAGCTCTTATATAATAGCATCGGTGGTCTCGTGGTAGCGTGCTTGGCTTGAGTGCGGGAGGTCGTTGGTTCGATACCTGGCTGGGTCAAACCATACTTGAAAATTGGTATTTGCTGATTTTCTGCCAAGCACGCGGCATTAGTGAGTAACATCAAAGACTGGTCGACTCAGAGTCAGAATAATGTGTCCGGGTGGGACGTCAAACTGTCACCTTGTGAACGAGGCCGGTAAAAATCCGGCTTAGCGTGTCTGTCCAGTACAAAGCAGTGTTCTTTTTTCATATCTCAATTTGAACTCATCCTGATATGCATGTTATATTTGTCACTGGACGTTAAACATCAATCCATCATTATCATTATCTTTGGTTTAATCCGCTCTTCTTTGTATTAAATTTTGGATATTCAAATATTTTGGCCTCGAGCATCACTGAAGAGACATTAATTGTCGTAATGCGCATCTGGTGCATTAAAATTGGTACCGTCATTATTATTACTACCACTGGGTCAATACCTCTGCTGGTGAACTGTTAGTCCCCGAGGTTATCACCAGCCCAGTAGTAGCCAGTACTTCGGTACCGACATGAAAATACGGATATTGTTTGATCAAAATTTGCTGTTACAAAATTTTTGAAATTATTTTAAATTAAGAAATATATCTCCCGCATGCAAAGCTCTGATTCCTTGTCCGGATTTGGCTATACTTTAGGTCCTTTTTGGTTTGATCCGCTCAATTTATTAGATTTTGGATATTCAAATATTTTGGCCTCGAGCATCACTGAAGAGACATAAATCATCGAAATGCGCATCTGGTGTATTGAAATTAGTACCGCTTATGTTATTATCATGTATGAGTGTTAGATATTTTGATTGCGAGCTTTAATTTGTTAATTTGTTAATTAATGTTAATTAATTTCTTTCATTTCTGTATACGTGTTTTATTTCCTTTTGCAGGTATCTTTTCTTCCAATCCGAGGTTTAAGGAAAAAAGATCGTTATCGTTTAATCTGCTCCCTTTCAGACTTAAACAGAAGTCGAAAAGAAAGAGATGTGTGTCTTCCTCCGATATAACTGAAATCGAAGAACATATATCTGAACCAGAATCTGACAAAGTGATGTTATCAGATGATTTCAGTACCAGTTCTAGTGAGGACGAAGACAGTGAATGTGGACATGTCAATATTTCATTTGAAAAAGAGGTTAATGGTCATGCTCTTCTGTACAAGACATTCGGGTGTCACGGAACCAGGGATGGTAATTTGAAAGATGGGTCTGATATAAGCTACATGAGTAAAGGAAAGTGTATAGTAGCCGATCTACTCAATTGTCGACTTAACATATTTTCAAAATCAGGAAAAAATACTTTGACGATACAAAACGAAGATACAATCGAACCTTGGGGGGTAACAGTACATGAAGATATTGTCCTTGTGACCTCTAGAAGGAAAAGGTTAGTACTTAAAATGTCACAGACTGGTGATTATGAAGAGTCGTCTTTCGGTGATTCGTTATTCCAGGATCCATGTGGTATCGCTACAACGAAGGACCATAGAATTATTATTACAGACATCCAGTCAATGAAAGTTTCCATACATGACTGGAGCGGCAAATGGTTGGATGATATTTGTCTACCTGATAATCATGGTCTGCAATTCAAAACACCCCGATATGTAACAGTTTCTCCATTAGGCGATATCATTGTGTCCGATTCAGGAAATCATCAGATTTATATATTTTCTTCAAATGGAAATTTCAAAAAAACATTTGGATGTTATGGTTCAAATGATGGACAACTGAAGGTCCCTTATGGTATATGCTGCGACAATATTGGAAATATATTTGTAGCAGATCATTACAATGATAGAATTTCGTTTTTCTCAAAAGATGGAGAATTTGTTCGCCAAATTGTCACCAAACATGACGGAATCTTTCATCCACAAGGCATTTCAATTTCACCTGATATGAAACTCTTCATTACACATGGATCTTTAAAGGCATGTGAAGTCAAAGTATTTAATTTAATATCAAAATCCAAGGTTACAGACGTTATACCTGTGTTCCATCTTTAGACAACGCAAGATAGTTTTTAGCATAAGATATAAAGTATAAAAATTATCTCTTTCAGAATGTGACTAATATTATCTTAATAAACTTTGCCTTTATTTTGTACATACCTATGCAAAGTCAGTTATATTCTTAAACTTATTCACAAGAAAATGTTTTACAATAAAATTTTTTAGTAAATAATAATTTATTTATCTATATATATATACATGCCTATAGATAGATTGTTGTAGTTAACAGAGATGAAAAACGAGGTAAATGCAACGCCATAACCAATTTCTAGTACTTTGATAGTAACCAGCATTCCAAATAAACTCTTTTGTTCTGTATACTGTAGTTTCTTCGAATATTCTGACCAACGTTCCTGGAGCAAGAATCTCCCCTGTTAATTACATTGGTAAATTTTTAGAAATTAGATCGTTCTCTTAAGTTCCCGGATCGAAAAAAAACTCTTTTTTACAAAGTGTTATTTTCATTCTCCCGAGTGTACCATCCGTCTGGTTCCTGGTGCTTCACCATTTTGTTTTAAATGAATTTGTAGTAAGATAAGAACTATACACTAAAACAAACATATATATATGTATGTATGTACTATTAATGCTTGTATGAACTCAACAAATGCAACTTAGTTCATGCGTACTTGTAACCAAATGAAAATGTATCTGTTTACCCAAAACGTTGCGTTATATCTCTTTATTAACCTTGATTTTCCATCTATGTAAAATGATGCGGCTATGACACGTCACATTCAAAACACGCGATTCCCTACAGTTATATATAATATATTGTGCATGATCATCTTGGAGAAACATACGTCTAAAATTGACAGTTTGATGGCCCACATTCTGGGTTGACTTTCAATTTTAAAGTCAAAATCCAGTTCTTATATATACAAGGTGGTCTACAGTCGTATAACTTGATGTTAAGATACAGGCTTGTACTAAAATATATCATCTAGAAAGGTTATAACAATTATCAAATTCTTTCTTTCAGAAAATGCATGAATCTTTTTGATAATTCATGTATAAAACATTTTTTTAAGTGACACCATACAATATCGTTGATAAAAATCAAATCAAGACTGAAAACAAATTAATTTTAACATGAAGCGATTTTGTACCATCTGTCTAAGCAGCGAACTAAGTTGAGATTTTTGACATAACTTTTATAGCGTATTTTTGTCATGGTATGATTTTCCCCACTGCTGAAGGCCGTATGGTGACCTGTAGTTGTTGACATTCTTGGTCGTTGGTGGATAGTTATGTCATTGACAATCATACCACATGTTCCTACTTCTAAAGTGATCAAATATTTTTGGAGGTCTTGAAATGAGTTCTGTCTATATAAGGATAAGTGTGTTCCAATTGATGGCTATGATTTCTACATCCACATAATCTCATCAAATGGACTGAATTAAATTTTCTATTTGATAAAATTGTCTTTGGCCTGTTGTAGTATTAATACTTATCAACAGTTTTAACCTAATACATGCAATAACAATAGTTGCAAGATTCTCCATCTGTATGTCCCATTAAGTGTATACATGTAATTGGTGCAAATAAAACTTCGAAGTCCAAAAGTTAAATTCAAGAATAAATACAGTTGTCTGTGCATCTGATTTAGTATTGTTTACCCTTCCCCTTCATTCTAAAACAATCCTGGATCTGCCCCTTTTGATCATGTCTTCATTTTTTAATATCAAGTCTTTTCCAACTTAACGAGAAATTAATTTTCAATTATGTTAAACATGTTTAATGAACGTTTTTCCACCTGATGAAGGAACTATATCAGAAACACGAGTTATGAGCACGGAAATTGATATCATACGTCTTTTTAAAAAAAAAAGAGTAAAGTTAATACTCTCCAACTTCGAACTTGGTGTGTCCTTTTAACTTTTTACTTCGAGCGTCGCTGGTGAGTCTTTTGTAGACAAAACGCGCATCTGCCATACAAAATTATACGCTTGGGGCCGGTATCATGAAGTAATCTTAGTGCTTAAGATCATCTTAAGATCATCTTATCTGCTAAGAGTGTATCTTGAAGTAATCTTAGAATGATTGACAGCCCTTAAAATTCATGTCCTACTCGCAACCCTAAGAGTACTCTTTATCCTTCTCAGAACGCTCTCTTAGTTTTAATCTTATCGACTGGGTATCTCGAACGTCGATAATCAACTTAAGATCGTCTTTGATTACTCTTAGCAAATTTTAAGTGTATCAACATTCTTTTTTTACTGAAAACTTAACACCCCTATCTCTCTTAGTTGATAAAATAGCGCTTGCAATGTTCTTCCATGTGCTTTCAAGGGAACAAAATAGGATATCCAAAAGGGTCTTCAGAGATCAAACAAATGCATTGGTTTTCCTAGACGACCGTAAGATTGTCCGTGATTACAGAATCGGAAATTGTCCCTAGTAACAACATTTTGTTTTGCTGAATAGCTTTTAGCATTGTTTCCAAATTATCTTTGTTAAAGTTGGCTTTTCTCATTAAAAATAAAGAGATGTGATATGATTGACAATGAGACAACTATCGTCCAAAGTTCAAATGAAGTGGATGTAAGCAATCATAGACAACTTTCAACAATGAGACAAGAAAAATATCAAACAATTCAATTGAGAAAACCAACAGCCTAATTTATATAAAAAAAAAACAATTATATATACGAAAAAACAAATATGACAGACATGAACCAACGACAATCAGTCCATTAAACTACAGGCTCGTGACTTGGGACAGGCACATAACGAATGTGGCGGGGTTAAACATGTTTGTGAGCGCTCAGTCTTCCCCTAGTTGACAGTGGAGTTACAGCACAATATAAGAACAAACTATAAAAATCAGTTGAAAAAGGCTTAGCTCATCAGATTGATACAAAGCAGAAAAAATTCAAACAAAAACACAAACCGAACGTGGCAGGGTATTTATACATCCATAACAACAACAAAAAAAAACACAAAGTACAGATCTGAGAGTATTTGCAGTTACTGACAGCTAATTCAAAGCCAATAACAATTAATAAACAAAAATATGTGTCAATCACTACACACACATCATCCAATGGATTTAGTGTAAAGACGTCATTAACAGTCAGAGAAAAACATGACCTTATGCAATGCCAAAATATAGTTATCGACAGATTGTAGTATCGTGAACGTGCATATGTGTTAAACAATAACATTTAGTATGGCTTTAATTTACTGATAACAAAATCAATATTTATACCAATACCAAAAAAAAAAAAAAACAATATGCATGGATCTAATTACACTCAGTTTTGAATTGGTAACCTTTTAGAATAAGTATATGTAAAAGATTGATAAGTTTACCCAGATTGTATCTAAATTTCCGGGCTCGGTAAACAACATCACCGTAAAAGTTTTGCTGTGTTATAATAAGTTTTCTACAGGTACAGCCAAACCTTTTAAAATCAAATATTTGTATCTATAGAAGAATTTAGTAAAGGTTTTAAATAATTTGTGGTAACGAAATTCATGACTCAATAATTTACCAGTAATACATAGATTACGTTCATTAAAATCCAAAACGTAACTACAGACACGGGCATACCGAACGAGTTGGGATATATAAATACCGCAAGACGGTTCCAAAGCAACATCACCGTTCAAAAAAGAAAAAAAATTAACAATAGGGAAAGACAAATTGTCACATGTTTTCTTCGGACCGTTTGGAGCACCTCCTTCTGTCATTTTTTTTATTCAATGTTTGAAAATATTTCGTTAATATAAAAATAAGGAGATATGGTATGATTGCCAATGAGACATATATCTACCAAAGTTCAAATGATGTGGATATAAGTAATTATAGGCAATCGTACGGCCAATGGATTTAGTGTAAAGACGTCATTAACAGACTGAGAAAAATATGACCTTGTGCAATGCCAAAATGCCAAACGATCGACAGATTGTAGTACCGTTAAAGTGTATTTGTGTATAACAAAAGTATTAGTATGATTTTAATTTACTGATAACAAAATCAATATTTATAGATATAGGAAGATGTGGTATGAGTGCCAATGAGACAACTCTCCATCCAAGTAACAATTTATAAAAGTAAACCATTATAGGTCAAGGTACGGTCTTCAACACGGAGCCTTGGCTCACACCGAACAGCAAGCTATAAAGGGCCCCAAAAATGACTAGTGTAAAACCATTCAAACGGGAAAACCAACGGTCTAATCTATATAAAAACGAGAAACGAGAAACACGTATGAACTACATAAACAGACGACAACTACTGTACATCAGATTTCTGACTTAGGACAGGTGCAAACATTTGCAGCGGGATTAAACGTTTTAATGGTACCAAACCTTCTCCCTTTTCTGAAACAATAGTGTAACATCACAACATAGAAAGACACACTATAAAAAATCAATTGGAAGGCTTAACTCAATCAAAACACGTAAATTAATACACAATGAACGAATAAATTTGATCTGTGATACCTGAATGCAAATACATAGTTAATAAAAATTATAAGGGATAAATAATTAAGGTCAAAAGTAAATAAACAGGTTTAAACAAAGTTAAAGTATGATACCACTGTGAAATGTTAAACAATATTTCATAGCCAGAAATTAGTAGTACTTTTTCTAATTAATATTCATAATATGTATGACTAGACTGGTACCCGGCCGTTATTAAAAATCTTGACAATATTCACTTTTGAAAAAATCTGCGTCATATTATACACAGGTAAATGAAAATAATTTTGTTGTTAAGTATACTTCTTCTTCTGTGTGTATAAAATCTTCCGTTTAGGAATACCAAGAAATTTCTTTAATATCAATAAAACTAATCTAACACTTGGTACATATGGGGTGAATATCAACAATAAAACTATACATTTAGTGCTAGATAAAACTTCCTGTACAGGTGCAAGCATTGATTAGATATGAATTGAAATAATTTTGATGTTCATAGTACGAAGAAGTGAAAATTTGTAGTAATTCCAAATAATCAAAGCTGGTAAATAGACAAGATCCATGTTAACATTAAATAACAAAAAAAGCATAACAAATAGTATCAACAGGTCAAATTAACAAGAAAGTACGATTTGAGAGTACTCGCAGTTACTGACATCTAGTTAACAGCCAAAACAATTAATAATAAAAAATCATGCATCAGAGACTGAAATCAACTAAAACACATCCCAGGGATTTAGTATTTTAACGTCATGAACAATAAAAACAATATTCAAATATCTTATTACAGGATTGAATTGGTAACCTTTTAGAATAAGTTTATTTAAAGGATTGATAAGTTACCCGGATCGTATTAAATTTCCGGGCTCGGTAAACAACATCACCGTAAAATTTAGGATGCGCTATTCCGTCTGAAATAAGTTTTTTACTGGTACAGCCAAACTTGCAAGCCAAATCTTTGTATCTATGGAAGAATTTAGTAAAGGTTTTAAGTAATTTGTGGTATAAACTGTAGTTGGGTATAGTAAAATGGTTATATAAATAATAAAAGCATAAAAGATTTATTTAAAGTATGGTATACATATAACAATACAGCATAAGCTCTGTAGAGATTTTAACATGTGGTAACAACTGAAACCTTCCAAATTATAACTATGTCATTGTGAAATTGCATTGATTCCGATATAGAATGGATACATGATATTATTTTGAAGTTTGCCTGGTAACTTTAAATTTGGTAGAATTTTACTCTATTAAATTACATGTCACTAAAAGAGTTATCTTCCTTTAGCTTGGGTAACCATATTGTATGAAATAACATTAACGGTACCAATTTTTATGTACCAGTTGCACATTTCGACGATTAATGTGTCTTCAGTGATGCTCGAGGCAGTAACATTTGAAAATCTAATAATCCTAATAAATACGTTAAAAGAGATGATCAAAATAAAAAGGACCTAAAGTATAACCAAATCCGGACAAGGAATCAGAGCTTTGCATGAGGGGGATATATTCATTAATTTTAAATGATTTTCAAATATTTTACAACAGCAAATTTCAATCTAACAATATCCGTATTTTCATCTGGGCTGGTGATACCCTCGAAGACTAACAGTCCACCAGCAGAGGTATCGACCCAGTGGCAGTAATAACATTAACGGTACCATTTTGTATGCACCAGATGCGCATATCGACAAATAATGTCTCTTCAGTGATGCTCGCGGCCGAAATATTTGTTGAAAAGTTTCCGTTCTATTTCTCAACGCAAGAGGTAAAAGCTTGCTGCCATTACTTTGTCATCAATTAATGTCTCTTCAGTGATGCTCGAGGCCGAAATATTTGTTGAAAAGTTCCCGTTCTATTTCTCAACACAAGAGGTAAAAGCTTGCTGCCATTACATTGTCGTCCCTGATAAATGATCATAAATGTGCAGACTGACATCTACAAGGATAACTATATTATCAAAATCCTATTTTCATTTGTATACAAACCCATGGTCAAGGCGGTCAAGGCAGTGATCAAATATTATGAATCACTTTTCATTATGAAAACGTGTTGGTAAACGTGTGTTTAAACACTTACTTTTATTCAAATGTTTTTTTTTTATTTTACATATTGTCAAGGTTAAATCCTTACAACAAAGTGGTTTATTAAACTTTATATGGGGTTCAGTATTAAGAATGGTAAATAAGGATATGCCACGCTAGCTTAACTTTTTCAGTACTTAATTGTTCTTTAATTTCCTGAAAAGTCTCTTAGTATGAAAAGACATAAATATTTTTTTAACCTCTTTCAGATCTTTTCCTATACATTTAATATGTATAATATGAAAAGCTAACGTCAAAGAGAGTGAATTGATCACGATATCCCTTCTCATACAAGGAATTACAATTACTATTTTAGCTATTTCCATGTAGAACCAGTATGGGATATAAAATTTTCTTCGTCTTTTGAACAAAATCAATGGGGAAAAAACTCGTCAAAGATACCAAACAGGGGCCAGTATCATGAAAACCTATCTTAAGGTTCATTTAAGAGAAGACTTACGAACGCTTTACGAGAACGTTACGATGGTGCTAAGAGCGTATCTCCAATCCTCTCGTGGATTACTCTTAACAATTTTACGCCTATCTTAGTATACACTTACGACTGTGAGTTAAGATAGCACTCTTGTCGACTTTTCCGAAGTGACCGTCTTTGATTTTTGAAGAGAATATTAGAATTCGCAGCAAAATCAGTAGTAAAATTCATGTGTGCGTTTAAATAGAACGCTCGGCAAAACATCATACTTAAATTGAATACTTGAATTTTATAGTTTATTCTATGTTGTACTGTTACACCACTGTCCAGGGTGAGGGGAGGGTTGGTGCCTTCAAACATGTTTAACCCCGCCACATTCTATATTTGCCTGTACCAAACCTATAATTGAGCGCATGGGTTGCCGTTTTTTTTCTCTTATGGTTGTCGTTGGTTCATGTCTGTTAAATGTGTTTTTCGTAAATTGTGTTATTATTAGTTTACTCAATTGAATTGTTTCATATTTTTCATGTCGTGGCCTTTCATAGCCGACAATACGGTATGGGATTTTCTCATTGTTGAAGGCTGTACGGTTGCCTATAATTGCTTACATCCACTTTATTTGAACTTTGGTGGATAGTTGTCTCATTGGCAATCATACCTCATCTCCTTATTTTTACATGCAGGTATTATAGAGTATGTAGTATATGAAAAGAATTTCAAAATCAATACAATTACTTAACTTGTATAAATTTATGCCATATGTTGTATTGACAGGTATTGTTTCATTTTGAACAGAAAAGAACAGATACAGAACAGATACCACTACTTCAATAAACTAGCTATATATCATGACCAGATTACAAATAGTAACATCCATTTTATCCATTGCTTGTTTTCTTTTACCATGGTATCTTTTAAGATACAATTGCTCATGTAAATCACAGCAATATATTCTAAACTGGACTCTTATTATCTTGTCAACTAGACATAAGCTTTTTACCATATTGATAAGAATGAAATTAAATTTGTAGCTTTTCTTATTTCTGAGTGCTATTCCTATTAATCATACAATTCAAATATTGACTATTTTATTAACGAAAAATCTAACAAGATACTTTAATCTTACAATGTTCATGTACACAGTTTCTTAAGAACATTACTGTAAACAATCAAAAAATAAAATAAAAATGTGATCGCTCGATCATTTATTTAAAGGGCATTAGCTGTCAAATTCATGTTAACCGATTTGACTCAAATTTTCATATTTGAGTTATAACACACTAAAACGTATATCCAAATTATCAAAAACTAAAATAAACAATTTACGATGCGTGTACCTGATAATATGTATCATTTCGTGTATATTTTAGTCTAAGCGCCATCTATAGGTTACAAGAGCGCAATTATTCGTAATGCATTTTACCCTACCAGTGGTGTTCCATATTTTTTCTCGAAGACTACACAAACTAGGAAAAATGGATAGCAGTTCCTGTTACTAGAAATGTCAGTGTTGCATAACAATAAAAAAATATATATATGGTCATGCGACAAGAATTGACTTAACATGTTGTTGAAAACATCGTCTATTTTTTCGCGTAATGAAAAGGGCAGATTTTTAATGGCTCCGACGTGCAGATATTGAAAATTTTTTCTATCCTTTGTAAAATGTCAATTTGATTTTCTGGATTTTTGAGTTTTGAAGAGAATATTAGAATTCGCAGTAAAATCGGTAGTAAAATTCACGTGTGCGTTTAACAGAAAGCTCGAAAAACATACTTAAATTGAATACTTCAATTTTATAGTTTATTCTATGTTTTACTGTTACACCACTGTCCAGGGTGAGAGGATGGTTGGCGCCTTCAAACATGTTTAACCACGCCACATTCTATATTTGCCTGTACCAAACCTATAATTGAGCGCATGGGTTGCCGTTTTTTTTCTCTTATGGTTGTCGTTGGTTCATGTCTGTCAAATCTGTTTTTCGTAAATTGTGTTATTATTAGTTTACTCAATTGAATTGTTTCATATTTTTCATGTCGTGGCCTTTCGAAGCCGACAATACGGTATGGGATTTTCTCATTGTTGAAGGCTGTACGGTTGCCTATAATTGCTTACATCCACTTTATTTGAACTTTGGTGGATAGTTGTCTCATTGGCAATCATACCTCATCTCCTTATTTTTACATGCAGGTATTATAGAGTATGTAGTATATGAAAAGAATTTCAAAATCAATACAATTACTTAAATTGTATAAATTTATGCCATATGCTGTATTGACAGGTATTGTTTCATTTTGAACAGAACAGAACAGATACAGAACAGATACCACTACTTCAATAAACTAGCTATATATCATGACCAGATTACAAGTAGTAACATCCATTTTATCCATTGCTTGTTTTCTTTTACGATGGTATCTTTTAAGATACAATTGCTCATGTAAATCACAGCAATATATTCTAAACTGGACTCTTATTATCTTGTCAACTAGACATAAGCTTTTTACCATATTGATAAGAATGAAATTAAATTTGTAGCTTTTCTTATTTCTGAGTGCTATTCCTATTAATCATACAATTCAAATATTGACTATTTTATTAACGAAAATCTAACAAGATACTTTAATCTTACAATGTTCATGTACATAGTTTCTTAAGAACATTACTGTAAACAATCAAAATAATAAAAGAAAATGTGATCGCTCGATCATTTATTTAAAGGGCATTAGCTGTCAAATTCATGTTAACCGATTTGACTCAAATTTTCATATTTGAGTTATAACACACTAAAACGTATATCCAAATTATAAAAACTAAAATAAACAATTTACGATGCGTGTACCTGATAATATGTATCATTTCGTGTATATTTTAGTCTAAGCGCCATCTATAGGTTACAAGAGCGCAATTATTCGTAATGCATTTTACCCTACCAGTGGTGTTCCATATTTTTTTCTCGAAGACTACACAAACTAGGAAAAATGGATAGCAGTTCCTGTTACTAGAAATGTCAGTGTTGCATAACAATAAAAAATATATATATGGTCATGCGGCAAGAATTGACTTAACATGTTGTTGAAAACATCGTCTATTTTTCGCGTAATGAAAAGGGCAGATTTTAATGGCTCCGACGTGCAGATATTGAAAATTTTTCTATACTTTGTTAAATGTCAATTTGATTTTCTGGATTTTTGAGTTTTGAAGAGAATATTAGAATTCGCAGTAAAATCGGTAGTAAAATTCATGTGTGCGTTTAAATAGAACGCTCGAAAACATACTTAAATTGAATACTTGAATTTTATAGTTTATTCTATGTTGTACTGTTACACCACTGTCCAGGGTGAGGGAGGGTTGGTGCCTTCAAACATGTTTAACCCCGCCACATTCTATATTTGCCTGTACCAAACCTATAATTGAGCGCATGGGTTGCCGTTTTTTTCTTTTATGGTTGTCGTTGGTTCATGTCTGTCAAATGTGTTTTCGTAAATTGTGTTATTATTAGTTTACTCAATTGAATTGTCTCATATTTTTCATGTCGTGGCCTTTCATAGCCGACAATACGGTATGGGATTTTCTCATTGTTGAAGGCTGTACGGTTGCCTATAATTGCTTACATCCACTTTATTTGAACTTTGGTGGATAGTTGTCTCATTGGCAATCGTACCTCATCTCCTTATTTTTACATGCAGGTATTATAGAGTATGTATTATATGAAAAAGAATTTCAAAATCAATACAATTACTTAAATTGTATAAATTTATGCCATATGTTGTATTGACAGGTATTGTTTCATTTTGAACAGAACAGAACAGATACAGAACAGATACCACTACTTCAATACACTAGCTATATATCATGACCAGATTACAAATAGTAACATCCATTTTATCCATTGCTTGTTTTCTTTTACCATGGTATCTTTTAAGATACAATTGCTCATGTAAATCACAGCAATATATTCTAAACTGGACTCTTATTATCTTGTCAACTAGACATAAGCTTTTTACCATATTGATAAGAATGAAATTAAAATTGTAGCTTTTCTTATTTCTGAGTGCTATTCCAATTAATCATACAATTCAAATATTTGACTATTTTATTAACGAAAAATCTAACAAGATACTTTAATCTTACAATGTTCATGTACATAGTTTGTTAAGAACATTACTGTAAACAATCAAAATAATAAAAGAAAAATGAGATCGCTCGATCATTTATTTAAAGGGGCATTAGCTGTCAAATTCATGTTAACCGATTTGACTCAAATTTTCATATTTTATTTATAACACACTAAAACGTATATCCAAATTATAAAAAAAACTAAAATAAACAATTTACGATGCGTGTACCTGATAATATGTATCATTTCGTGTATATTTTAGTCTAAACGCCATCTATAGGTTACAAGAGCGCAATTATTCGTAATGCATTTTACCCTATCAGTGGTGTTCCATATTTTTTTTCTCGAAGACTACACAAACTAGGAAAAAATGGATAGCAGTTCCTGTTACTAAAAATGTCATTGTTGCATAACAATAAAAAAAATATATATGGTCATGCGGCAAGAATTGACTTAAAATGTAGTTGAAAAACATCGTCTATTTTTTTCGCGTAATGAAAAGGGCAGATTTTTAATGGCTCCGATGTGCAGATATTGAAAATATTTTCTATACTTTGTAAAATGTCAATTTGATTTTCTGGATTTTTTAAACGCTATTGGATAAGCTTTCGATTAAAAGTAATTCCATCTTGTATCATCCAATCAGAAGCCGTACAAGATTTTATTCTGAATACCATCTGGTAAAAAACTTCCCGGTAAAATGTAAACAAATAATTGCGCTCTTGTAACCTAATTAATGCCTCGTTCACACGTACGTTTGATTCGGATTGAATTCGAATCGAATGCGAATCGAATTCCCTAATCGCGTTCACACACTTTTTTTTTTTAATTCGAATCAATTCGAATTGGTTAATTCGCATTATCCAATTCGCATTAGAAATGCTTTTTCGTTAATACGAATTAGTTAATTCGCATTAATTCGAATTAAACTGTTGTGTGGACACTTTCTAAATTGTAATTCGAATTGAATAATAATAATGCCTCGTTCACACGTACATTTAATTCGAATTGAATTCGAATCGAATGCGAATCGAATTCGCTAATCGCGTTCACACACTCTTCTTTTTTAATTCGAATTGATTCGAATTGGCTAAATCGCATTATTCAATTCGCATTAGAAATGCGTTTTTGTTAATACGAATTAAAAGTTAACGTCGTTCGGACAGTAAAGCGCATTTGACGTGCATTGCAATTCGAATTAGAATTTACGTTTGGACGTAAAACGTTTCGAATGCGAATTAAACTAATTCGAATTAGTTAATGCGAATCGAATTCGAATTACGTGTGAATGCAGCATAAATTAATTGATAATGCGAATTAAAAGTTAACGTCGTTCGGACAGTAAAGCGAATTTGACGCGCATTGCAATTCGAATTAAAATTTACGTTCGGACGTAAAACGTTTCGAATGCGAATTAAACTAATTCGAATCAGTTAATGCGAATCGAATTCGAATTACGTGTGAACGAAGCATAACCATCGATGTGACCTCCGACGGTCATATAACCCGATATAAACATAAATATAGATATAAATAGATAGCAAACACGTGCAATTGGATTTGTCTAGGTCTGTTTGATTTCATATTAAAGGTTAAAACATTTGTTATTCATCGTTTTTACTCAAGTTGTATAAGAATGAGTTTTTGTGGATCGTATCAGTCAACCAAATAGTTTAGCCATGTTTTACTTTGAATATTGACATTCTTTTCTTTTAATTGCTGAATACGCCTTGTTTATGTACTCTTGCATACATTTGTTATTTCTTACGTATTAAAACATGTTTAAACATAGCCACTTAAATTTGACCGATTTGAACCTTAAGCTCTTAGTAAATATTTATAATAATGTTTTGAAAGTCCCGACAGTTTAAACATATGCAGTCACTGATATCAATCATTTTAAAGTTTCTGTGATTTTGAAATAATGATTTTAGGCAAAAAAATGCCATCAATATGGAAATAAGGAGATGTAATATGATTGCCAGTGAGGCAACTATCCATGAAAGAACGAGGACAATTACATATCACAGTACGACCTTCAATATCCCATACATTGAAGTAAGCTATGAAAGGCACAGGGAACCCGGATGACAAAATGTGAAACAGTACAAGAGAAAACCAATGGCCTGATATAAACACAAAAACAATAAACAAAAACATTATTACAGCAGACATCAACGAACGAAAACCACTGGAAAACAAGTTAACTCATCTCTTTTTATGTGCAGTATATTTAACATGTTTCTGTAATTACCTATATATAATATATATATATATACACGTCTTCGGTTATTTATGTACTTCGGTTGCTCTCTCATTGGCTTATACTCCATCATATTTATTTAGCTATATACATAGTACGTTATTATGAACAAAAAAATACGAGACAGAAAAATAGGAAATTTAATCAGACAACCAAAGTTAATACATTGTTTACTAGAGGAAATACTTCAACCATGATTATGTACACTAATGTATACTGTTTATCTTATATATGCATTAACACAAACTTCCTTCAAATAATATTAAATAAAAAATTATCAGCTAAATATATGGAAACAACAATCTAATAAGTTACAATGTATTTTACGGAGCATTTTTATTCCTGCTTTAGCAATGAACATGAAAATTCAGGCTTACAGCTGGACCAAGGGTAGACTAAAAATTGTAAAGGGTTCCGTGGAACCCTAGCCTCGCCTGCTATTTCTGCTGTCAGTGTATAAGTGTAATATTGACTGCCAAAATCGAGGTCCATTTACCAGTAAAATACCGATTTTTTTCTTCTTCGAATACTTTCATGAGTTCGATCTGGAAGCAGCTTCTGTCCATGCAAGTTTCATAACATTCCATGAAGGTTTAACAAATTTATTAATGTCTATTTTTTGTTTTATCTCAGAATGTTAATAATGTTAAATGCAAAAAACTAAGTCCATCTATAAGTAAAATACTGAAAATGAAAATATTTCAAAAATTTTGCTACAGACATTATTTCTTAATCATAAGAAAACGTCTGACAAAGTTTCATAAATCTATGATGTTTTGTCAAAGTTATTGAATGTCTAAAAACTTTTACCCGACCAAGCCTGTATCTTAATGTTAACTGCAAAACAACCAAGTCCTTTTATCAGTAAAATACGGAATTTCTTTTATTTTGCTCTAGATACTGTCTTTTGATCATAAGAGCGTTTCTGTCAAAGTTTCATAAAATTCCATAAAAGTTTGAGAAAGTTATTGGTGTCTAAGAAACACAGACTTAACCTTAAAGTTGACACGAATGTAGGATCGCTATATCTCGCTTCCGCGACAGAATGTTGCAGACTCAATAAAAATTCAATAAGAGCCAGTTTATCTTTATTCAAATTTCCTGCTCATTATAAAAATAAGGAGATGTGGTATGATTGCCAATGAGACAACTATCCACCAAAGTTTAAATGAAATGGATGGAACAATTATAGGCAACAGTACGGCCTTCAAACATGAGAAAACCTTATACTGTATAGTCGGCTATAAAAGGCCCGACATGAAAAATATGAAACAATTCAATTGAGAAAACTAACGGATTAATTTATAATAAAACAATGTACGAAAAACAAATATGACAGGCATGAACCAACGACAACCACTGAACTACAGGCTCCAGCTCATTGTTTGTAAAATTGTTCTAATTTAAAAGGATTATTCTAGTTTAAAATTGATGCCCTGATCCGAACAACTAACTAAATTTAGCAAACCAATAAAATGTTGAGATAGAATGAGGCTCTATAGAAAACCGACGGACAATTTGACATCATATTGTGTATGTTTGAAATTTTGGAAGGCCAACGAGCTTTTGCCATCACAATTGGTGTTCGTTGTCCGTTGTCTATCGTAAACTTATTTTTCAAAGATTTTCTCCTCCAAAACTATTGAACCAATTGCAATCAAACTTGGCCTAAATGTGTTGTTGTTTGTAGTTTAAATTTTGTATTTTCTCTTATTATGGTCAGTAAAAACATGGCCGCCATTGCTAAAATTAGACCATGCGGTTACAATGCATTAATTGTCTTATATATATATATACTATATATAAAGTGCCTAGAAAATCAACCTAACGATGTTAGAGTAGATCTGATTCTTTACTTCCTCCCCGAGCGGGCTGGAACCTGTACTTTTTATTCTAACTTCTACGACAACACCGCCTAGCATTGCGCAGGGCCTTATCACCTCCTCTAACTATAGCTGATAAAAATCAGCTTTCGTTTCGGGAGGTGTTACCTTCTCGTAGGAATTAAACAAGGGCATCTGATAATTATCATCTACTCATCTCTTCAGTATAATTACAGGATGCTAATCTATTTTTAGAAGATACAATTACTGTAAATTAATATATGTATATGTCTGCCTAAGTGTAGTGACAACTGCTAATTATACCGTGTCCATCGGATTTCTTATGATTAAGAAATACCAGGCGTTAGAATATGTATAAAGTGCCTAGAAAATCAACCTAACGATGTATATATATCCAACGCAATAATAGGTTTGAACGTTGTTTTCAATTTAGACTTGTTTATATTTTTCGTTTGCTTCTATTATATTTGCCTTCGTGTTTATATGATCCGTTCATCCTATTTTGACTCTTTCAAAATTCAAGAGTCTATCCTAAATTGAGGTAATTATATGGCCTTATTTGTCTCTTCAGTGATGTTAGGAATTGGAAAGCCATACAGTTTACCTCAATTTAGGATAGACTCTTGAATTTTGAGGAGTCAAAATAGGATGAACGGATCATATAAACACGAAGGCAAATATAATAAAGCCCAAACGAAAAAATATAAACAAGTCTAAATTGAAAACAACGTTCAAACCTATGATTGCGTTGGATAAAACCGCAATTTTAAATTTTTATACGTGTGCATGCAAAACAAATTTCTTGTTAGAGGGTCTAAATACAGCACAAACAACATTTTCCAAAAGACCAAAAAGTGAAACAAAACGCATTTGACTAACAGGTCGAACAACACATGTTCTTAAACCCTGCTGACTGCCATTGGCGATTGCCAAATAAACGGATCACCGATGTAATAAATGGATCTTGATTAAAATTTAATACTAAACAGAAAACAATAAACTTGCGGAAAAGATGATATACCGCAAACAAAAGGTGCAAAGTTTTTGTACACCATATCCGGATTTCGACAATTAATGTCTCTTCAGTGATGTTAGGAATCGAAACGGTGTTTGGAAAGCCATACAGTTTACCTCAATTTAGGATAGACTCTTGAATTTTGAGGAGTCAAAATAGGATGAACGAATCATATAAACCCGAAGGCAAATATAATACAAGCCCAAACGAATAAATATAAACAAGTCTAAATTGAAAACAACGTTCAAACCTATGATTGCGTTGGATAAAACCGCAATTTTATACGTGTGCATGCAAAACAAATTTCTTGTTAGAGGGTCTAAATACAGCACAAACAACATTTTCCAAAAGACCAAAAAGTGAAAAGTATATTTTAACAAAACGCATTTGACTAACAGGTCGAACAACAAATGTTCTTAAACCCTGCTGACTGCCATTGGCGATTGCCAAATAAACGGATCACCGATGTAATAAATGGATCTTGATTAAAATTTAATACTAAACAGAAAACAATAAACTTGCGGAAAAGATGATATACCGCAAACAAAAGGTGCAAAGTTTTTGTACACCATATCCGGATTTCGACAATTAATGTCTCTTCAGTGATGTTAGGAATCGAAACGATGTTTGGAAAGCCATACAGTTTACCTCAATTTAGGATAGACTCTTGAATTTTGAGGAGTCAAAATAGGATGAACGAATCATATAAACCCGAAGGCAAATATAATACAAGCCCAAACGAAAAATATAAACAAGTCTAAATTGAAAACAACGTTCAAACCTATGATATATATATATATATATCTTGCAAACAATAATAGAAAGAGAAAATCTGACAGGGCAAAACTGATCAAAATATCATGATCAAACTTCTTCCTATTTTTAACAAAATTATAAGATGGCTCCTAAAGGAGTTATTGTACTTAGATGACGATGGTTGACTAATATTCGTGTCCATCGTATACTTTCTCAAAGATCTTCTTCCTGAAACAAATGAACCAATTTCACCAAACTTTGAGTGAGATCCTAAGCCAAGGGATCTAGTACAAAGTTTGTGGTTTTATATTGGTCAGCCAACCAACATGGCGGCCATGGCTAAAAGTAGAACAATGGGTAAACAGTATTAATGGTCTTCTATTTTGAAAACATAACAGATAAGAAAAATCTTACAGGAGAAAATTGACCAGAATATTTAGATATACCTACTACCTATTTTCACCAAAATTACCAGACGAATCATTAAAGGAGTTACTGCCCTTTAATGACGAATTTTGATTATTTTGATGTTTTTGTCTATTTTATCATAAACTATAATAGATAGATAGAAATTGTAAACATTACAAATGATAAGCATTACAAGATCTACAAAAAAGTAAAATAACTGAAGCCGTTGGATGATTCCATAAAGAGTTGAAACCCTAAAATGGATATTTTGACAAATTTTCGTGTCTTTGCCAATTCTCTCAAAAAGTATGATAGATAGGTAGAAACTATAGATCGTAAAATTGACCAGCCATACACCATCTACAAAAATATCAATATAAAAAAAAAAAAAAAAAATGACCCATTATTTTAAAGGAGTAACTGTCCTTAAATGACAATTTTTTACTATTTTTTGTTTAACAATTGAATATCTCGAAACTTCAATAGATAGGTAGAAACTGTAAACAACAAAAACGATTTTTGACAAATTCTGTGTTTTGCCAATTATCTCGAAAAGTAAATAAGTAGAAAATGACCAGCCATACAACATCTACAAGAAATGTCAATAAGACTTTAACAATTCGATAACCCATTAACGACAGAAAAATATCAGAAATACAAGATCAACAAAAAGTTATTTTGGTCATGAATAATACGCTGGTCTATAATGTCGAAGAGTGGCAATTGTTGTAGATGCACATAGATCCAGATGAGCTACACAGATTCATTATAGCTTGTAGTTTAAAATGAATTGTTTAATTCTAAATTTCTTGAAACAAATATATTTTTGTTTTTTTTTCAGAAGGAAGCGGAAAAAATGTTTGTTTCTGTTGAAAATTATAAAAAAAATAAAACAATGTATATTAAAAAAATCTTGTTCCTACATGTTATTAAAACAAGAGTGCAAATACTGAAATGTCTCACCGTCTTATTTTCGGAATAACAGAAACTTAACATAATAAATGATCAATGATAATAAGTTCAAGGTCAATTGAGCATGTACACCCTAAAATCATTCTATACACCCTATATAGTTGCCAAATTACAAAGAAAGAGTCCTAATAACGAAAACTCAAAATTGACCAACGAAACAAGAAAATAAAGTCAAGATCAAATGAACCCTGTCAGACGGACATGTACATCCTTCAATCATTCTACATACCAAATATAGTTGATTTGCTTATAGTATCTGAGAAACGGACCAATTCAGGAAAACTTAACGTTGTCCAGTTCTCAATGAAAATGAGGTCAAGGTCAGATGAACCCTGTCAGAAGAACATGTACACCTTATAATAATTTTATATACAGATTATAGTTGATCTATTGTTAATAGTATCTGTGAAACAGACGTATTAAACAAAACTTTAAGTTGATCCCTGAAACATGAAATGAGGTCAATGTCAGATAAATTTTGTCTGACAGACATGCATACTCTGAAATTAACTTGTATACCAAATTTAGTTGTAATATTGCTACCCTCCAAAAACCCAACAAATTAAATAAAATAGAAAAGAAACAAGAGTGCACACGCTGAAATGTCTCGCCTGATTTCCTTATGATTGAATTATGTTGAAAGTCTGTAATATGAAGGTTTTACTACAAGTATCACATAAACTTAACATTACCAATGATCCATTAAAATGAAGTCACGCAGATGAATCATGCCAGACAGACGTGTATATCTTACAATCATTCCATACAACAAATATAGTGGTCATATCGCTTATAGTACTTTAGAAATAAATCAAATCACAAATAAGCATTGTCCAATGAACCATGAACATGAGGTCAAGGTCAGATGAAACCTGCCAATCAAACATGTACACCTAATAATCATTCCATACACCAAATTTAGTGGCCTTATTGCTTAAAGTATCTGAGAAATCGACCAAATAACATAAACTAAACACTGTCCAATGAACCATGAAATTTGGGTCAGATGAATCCTGCCAGTCGGACATGTACACCTTACAATCATTCCAAACACCAAATATAGTTGACCTACTGCTTATAGTATCTTAGATACGGACTTGACCTTGTAACTTTAACCTTGATCACTGATCCATGGAATGAGGTCGAGGTCAGGTGAACCCTACCTGAGGGACATGTAGACCTTGCAAGGAACCCTTATGCCAAATATTGTTATCCTCTTACTGATAATAAGCGAATATCACACTTTAAAAAAAAACTGTATTTTTTTGCATGCAGTCACTTAACCATGCAAATGAGGTCAAGGACAATGGACATGACAAACGGAAAATTCGTAACATAAGGTAAATGCATAAGGTATGAAGCATCAAGGTCTTCTAGCTTCTAAAATACAAAGCTTTATACAAATAGTTTATCTCATCCCCGGATTGTAATACCTATGACTCGTATTCTGGCAGATGAGACAAAAAACGGAAAAACTTCGGAAAAGAAACAAAGAAGATAAATGGGCGGTGTCTTAATCACCATCTATAAATATGACAAATTTCAATCAAACTCCCTGACGAGACCTAAAAAACTGTAAGTGAGATGTGTTAACATTTGTACTTTGTTAAGAAGCAGTATTTAACAAACAACAACAACAACAACAACAACAACAACACTTTATTTTAAGAGGTTACACAGTTAGCTATATAACTAATCTTCCCGAGGCCCTCATCATAAAAATCAAACAAAATGCAAACATATACATTGCATACATTAGTATAAAAAGACAAGTATGATAAAAATGTTCAATACAACTTGATAAAATGTTATGAAAAAATAAACGTGATGACATAATCAGTTTTCAATATTTTTTATACAGCTAGGTTGATTTCAATAAATGATCTGTTATTTTGTATTTGAAAGAATTAACATTTGTAATATTTCTTAACGGTATTGGCAAATTATTCCACAAGAATGGTCCAGAATACATAAAAGATTTTTTGAACAATTCTGTTTTTGGTTTAGGGAGTATGAGGTTTCCTTGAATAGCATTTCTCAAGGGGTATGGATTTCTGTCTGAAACATAATGAAACTTGTTAGCAAGATATGATGGTGCGTCATTTTTGATGCACTTAAATGTCATCACAAACTTGTGATATTTTATTCTCTGTTCAACTGTCATCCAGTTTAAGTGTTTGAATAAGGGCTCGGAAGGAGCGAAAGGGTCTGTTTCTAGTATTAATCTAGCAGCTCTCTTTTGTAATTTTAATATCCTATTTAAACCCTCACTGCTACAACTACTCCACACTATACAACAATAATCAATTAGTGGCAAGATATAACCATTATAGAATAATTTTCTGCAGTCTAGATTTAGAAATTTCTTGATCTTTAATAGTAGATATAGCCTAGATGAAATTTTGAGCAGATCACATCAATTTGTTTTGTCCATGTGAGGAAGGGTCTATTTTAATGCCTAAGAGACTTTCGCATGTGGAAGATTGTATCACTTGATTGTTAATAGTTAAACAACTCTCATTGTAATGTGGCATTGCTTTTGCTTTGTTCCAATAATCATATATTTTGTTTTATTTTTATTGATGAACATATTGTTATCATTACACCATTCCTCAACACCATGTAAATCTTCTTGTACCTTTGACTGCAGAGTTTGATAACAATTACCAGAAAGATGTAAAGTTGAATCATCAGCATATAAATCAGTGCAACAATTTTTCATATAGATAGGAAGGTCGTTTATGTATAATATAAACAGAAGGAGCCTAATATGGAGCCTTGGGGACACCATACTTGATATAAAGTTTTCTGAATGAGTATTACCAATTTGTACTTGTTGAGTTCTTTCATTCAAATACGATTTAAAAAAAAACAGCAGCATTATCAAATCCATAAATTTCAAGTTTTTACAAAGAATATCATGATCTACTACATCAAAAGCTTTCTTAAAATCCAACAGGACTGCTAAGTTGATGTTACCTTCATTCATATCCTGTACCCATTTATCTATGATATTGATAAGGGCAGTTTGGCAAGAGTGTTCTTGTCGAAACCCAGACTGTGCTGGGTGTAAAGATCTAATCTTTTAGATAGTCATACAAATGTTTTGAAACATGCTTTTCTAAAAGTTTTGATAAAACAGGAAGTACAGAAATTGGTCTATAATTTGTTGCCATGAATTTTCCCCAGCTTTAAAACAGGGGTTACTCTTGCATTCTTTAGAACTCTGGGTAATGTACTTGTATCTATTATTCTGTTAAAATGTAAGTTAAAGATGAAGTTATGAAGGAGCACTCAATTTTAAAATTTTTGGTTCTATGTTATCAGATCCGTGGATTTATTAATGTCAAGTTTGATCATCTCATTAAATAGATCATTTATTGTGACTGGTGGAATTGAAAATTTTACTTGTTTTGACTTAGTAAATTTCTTTTGTACAAATTGAGTTAATTTTGCATAATCATGATTTTTGCTCCTACATCTGTCAGTCCTCAGGTTTTCAACACGATGTAAAAAACTTATTAAAAACATTACAAATATCACTGACATTATTAGTTTTAGCACCATCTTCATTTAAAAGTTCATATGGTTTTTCTTGTTGGGATGGGTTAAGACTGTGAATACATTTCCACAAATCTTTTGAAGCTTTTGAATTTTTTACCATCTTTGAATAAAAATTTCTTTTAGATTCATCGATTATGTGTTTTGTCCTGTTTCTCCAAAATTTGAACTCGGACCACATTCCTAGTCTATGGTATTTCTCTCTCATTTTCCTGGCATATGTAATTTCATTATTGAACCATTCAGGTTGTCTGTCTCTTTTTACTCTTTTAGTAACAATTGGTGCATGTTTATCTAGAACTCCATTAAATATGTCATACCACATCTGAATACATGTATTTGGGTGACTTTCATGTTCAATTTTATCAAAAGGTGCAATAGCTAAGTCACTTAGAAAATTTGTCTCATTGAATTTTTTGAAATTTCTGTAAGAAATGGTAGTATGAATATCCTTTTTGATATAAGTGGAATTTTTTCTTTTCTAGTTAAACAAACTGGATAATGATCACTTATTGAGAATTTAGCAACATGTGATTCTAGTATCAAATCTTTATTGGTGACATAAACATGATCAATTAGTGTACTAGAATCAGGTGTAACTCTTGTTGCTTCTTGAATTATCTGGTTGAGATTATAGGTTTCTAATAAACTTAGCCATTTTTGTGGTTGTTTATTAGGTTTCAAAAAATCTATATTAAAATCACCAACTAGAATAATATCTGAATTATGATTGATGGCAGTTGTAATTTCTTTTTCAAATTCATCAATCCAATTAATTAATGAACTAGGAGGTCTGTATACTGAACATAATAAAAATGATTTTTTGTGAACTGGTTTAATTTCAAACCACATTGTTTCAATGTCACTTATTTCAAATTCAGCTTTTCTATTAAATGTTACTTTTTCTGAAAAATAAGCAACCAGACCACCTCCACCTCGTGATATTCTATCTTTTCTGTTTAAAATGAACCCAGGAATTTGTATAAAATTATCCTGGGTGTTACTGTCCAAAAATGTTTCACAACAACAGTATATATCTGGAGGATTTTCAGAGAATATTAAATTGTATTTGATTTCATCTAGCTTGTGTTCAAGTCTGTTGACATTATGTGAACATATTTTTATACCCTTTGTTAAAGAAAAGTCATAAACATTATCCTTTCCTTCAGATGTTTCTTGTAAATTAGGTAATTCATAACAATTATTTAGTAAGGCAAATAAACATGCTGTAACTAATACACTTAATCCAATAGAAAACAAAGCTTCAAATCAACAGGTGATAAGGCCTCAGGGGATTGCATAAAACATTTGTATCAGTACATTGCAAATTAATTACTTCATCATTAGATTCATAAGTACCATTATCAGATTCTGTAACAGCTACAGAAAGATTTTCATCCACTGTCAAATTTTCAGCATTAGTCATACTGGTGATTGCATTTATTTTGTTCGAATCACTTATATTAGATTTGTCCATTCTATTTGAAGAATGTTTAAGTTTGGTGGTTTTTCACTTTTCTTAAAAAGATAATTTAGACTCCTGTCTGTAGGGCAGATACATTTGTAAGTATTACATTCTTGACAAATTTGATTTAAAACATCAAAATAGTTTGGGAAGTTTTTTCATTTTTAGAAATAAATTTTAAAGATGAAATGGCTATATCTTCGTTGCCATTTTTTAACTCAATACAGATCACAAAATTTCTCCTTATGACCAAATGATTTACAGGAGAAACAAGACACAGGTTTACCATGCCTACATGTATTTAGGTCATGACCTCTTTCACCACAGTATTGACAGTAATCATTGTTTGATGAAAGTTTAAGAATTTTTACATATTGATCAATGTTTTGTAAAATACTGTTGTTCCCATTTTGTAAGATGAATGCCATCTCTTTGAAATAAAGTCTTTTAAAACTGGTATGGCCAACCTCGTCAGCATATCAGTAACTTGACAGCTAATTTTGACACTGCATTCTCAATTCGGTGATGGGTTAAAAACATCCTCAACAATTGATATCTAACCACAGCGTAACACCATTTACGTTAAGGTGTACCAACAATAAAGTTAAGAACCCTTCAGATTTTGCAATGGAAACGGTAAAGTATATACCCATATATTTTGTTCTTTAATGTTCATCTTTGTCAATGGATTTTAATTCTGAACTGTCTTTCCTATTGATTGCTGATGTATTTATTCTGGAGTCAATAATTTTGTTTTTCGTTTTATCAAAAGCTTCTTTATATAGCCTATGTAAAAAACAAGAGTGCACATGCTGAAATGTCTCACCTGATTTACTGACCATTGCTTTTATGTTGAAAGACTTTAAGTCTTATCAAAAGGTAAAGGTTTAACTAAAAGCATCACAGAAACTCAGGTCAGATAAATGCTGTCAGACAGACATATACACCTTACAATTTTTTATACACAAAATATATTTGACCTATTGCTTATGATAATTGAAAAACAGACCAAAACAAAAAAACTTAACATTGATCTATGAACCATGAAAATGAAGTCAAGGTCAGATGATACATGCCAGATACTTAAACTTCTTACAATGATTCCATACACCAAATATAGTTGACATATTGCTTATAGTACTTTAAAAACAGACCAAAACACAAAAACTTAACATTGACCAATGAACCATGAAAATGAGGTCAAGGTCAGATGATACATACCAGACAGACATGTACACCTTATAATCCTTCCATATACAAAATACAGTTGACCTATTGTTTATAGTACTTGAAAAACAGACCAAAACAACAAAAACTTAACATTGACCAGTGAACCATAAAAATGAGGTCAAGGCCAGATGAAATCTGCCAGACTGACATGTACCCATTAAAGTAATTCCATACAACACATATAGTTGACCTGCTGCTTATAGAATTTGAGAAACAGATCTAATCACATAACTTTAACCTTGATCACTGATCCATGAAATGAGGTCAAGGTCAGGTGAACCCTATCTGACGGACATGTAGACATTGCAAGGAACCCATAAACCAAATATGGTTATCCTATTACTCATAGTAAGTGAGAAATTCACATGACAAAAAAACTCCAACTTTTTTTTCAAGCAGTCGTTGACCCATGAAAATGAGGTCAAGGACATTGGACATATGACAGAGGGAAACTTCGTAACATAAGGTATCTGCATACAAGATAAGAAGCATCCAGGTCTTCTACCTTCTGAAATATAAAGCTTTATACAAATAGTTTACGCCGCTCCCGGATAAAAATACCTATGTCTGGCATACTGCGACTTTTGTCGCAGGCGAGACAATAAAAAAACAAAAGAAATTAAAGCCAAGTACTTGCCTAAAAATCTGTCATTATGGGCCTCTACAAAAGACTTGATAACTGTTAACTAACTTGAATATATTGTTTGACATAAAATTTGCAATAAAATTTTTGTAGATTTAAATCAGTTTTAAATTAGAGTTATCTATAAAAATTTCTTAAGTTTTTAAAATTCTAAAAGCTCTTCTTACAATTAATAAAGGAATATTACAGAATCTTTAATATGATTGTTTGATTGATTGGTGGCTGTTTAATGTTCAGTGGCAATTATTAAATGAATATAGAAGACAAGAATATGTAAATGTAATATGGATATAACCTGCTAAACCTGTATGCAGTCAGAGATGAATATGGAAAGTGCTGCATATCAACCAACTTTAACATTATTCTAATTCTAAGCCGACCCTGCTGGGGATGGCACCAACAACCTCTGGCACTTGAGGTGAGCACGCTTCGATGAGACCACCGAGGCAGTTGCTTTAATATGAAGAAATAGATATAATATTTTTTTTTTATTTTGTAAATTCCACAAAAATCTTTTTTACATAATCATACATATTCAAAACTGCATAGTAGAAAGAAGCACAAAAAAAACAATTTATTACATAACTGATTAAATCAAAGCACACTCTATGGTGTTAGTCAGCAAATATGACGGTGTCACAAAAAGCAACATTTATAAACATGTAAATTACCAAAATGTATAACATTAAAATATTTCTTTACAAATGTTTTATTCAGATGTTGGAAGTTCTCTTTTCTAGTATTTAAAGGCATATGCATGTGATTTGCTTAAAAGTCTTACTTCAGTAGATCTTACTCTGGCAGAATCTTGTTACTTTTAAGAATTAAGTATAAGATATTGATTAAATACTATCATAATTTCTTATCAGCTGTTTAAAAATGACATATTACCTATTTACTTCATCAAGATTAGTGGTTGTATTATATCATATCTTAATGTTCTTTCTCATATATGAAGTATTATGGTTGATAGTAGATCTTTGAGAGTGTTTCTGTTTAATTTATTCAAAACTTTAATAGACTCAGGAAGATTTACCGCTTGACATATTGTATAGAAACTTGTCTATTTTTGAAGACTGTATGTTGCTCGCTCGACTTCTTTTGGTTATTTTTTTTTTCGATAGATTGCTGTCTAATTGATCTACAACCAACATCTCCTTTTATTCATATTAAATAAATTTTGCAAATCAAAATTTTTTTTCTAATCGGCCTAAGAAGCTAGTAATTGTTTTTGTATGGCCTTACTTAGATGAGATGTGCATGAAAATAGTTATATGGTAATCACAGATCATACGGCCAAAGAAAAATCTTTACTCCTTTAATTTTATTTATAATTATGTTTTACGATGATTTTTTTCATAACAAGTTTGATGTAATTGTCAGTTTAACACATACATTTGTTAGATCATTGTATTTGTCTTTTAATATTGTTGATTACTGTTTACTATCAAAACTATTTCACCCCAATGTAAAACTTGACGAAGAATGGTCAAACTGGTTTTCGTACCCCAAGCAGTCATTCAAATTAAGTTTTATCAAAAGTTATTTTGTACAAAACTATGTTTCATAAGTTCATTAGGAACCTAAGATAGACAAAAGTTGTCAGTTGAAGTAATTAGCCCTTCTTGACCTTTTGATAAGATATGCTAAAAATGGGAATAAAATAAAATTTTAATTTAAAACTGTAAAGATAAAGTTTTCTGGTACATGTATACAGTAGCAAAATATAACAATAATAACAATACATGTTAGCTAGGAATGGTGGTCAAGCACAAAAACAACAGGATTGAAAACACAGAAATGCCTCACCTGAAAAATCTTAGTAACAGGTAAAATGACAGGTACTAGAACTGACGTGGTAGCTTTGCAGCAGAAACAAAAAAATACTAAAATAACTTTAAATAAAGGAAAATTGAAAACCATTTGGATAATATTATACCTAAAAGCTAAAATACAAACCAGGGCTCCAAGGATCATGCATTGGTCACATTGCATTTTAGCATAACAATGAATCGATGCAACTAGAATATTTGTTTTGAATGCAATTTGTGTGGGCAAATATCTAGTCTATTTGATTCTTTTTGCTGGACAGTTTCTATCTATCCATTATAGTTTTTAAGTTAATTGGCCAAAACTAGTAAAAATTGTGATTTCAATTCAATTCAATTCAAAGTATTTTATTGTTCAAGTTTCAAACCTTTATTGTGAATTAGGGGTAATAACTTCTGTAGTCAATTGGTGTTTTCAATCAGATTGACTTATTTGTAGATCTTGTGTCGCTATTATCATTTTTCCTGTTCAATCTTTCATTCAAACTATTAATATCAAAATATATGGTAAAACCCACTCATTTCTATCTCTCTCTCTCTCTCTCTCTCTATTATAGTTGTCAATAAAACATTTTAAACTACATAGCCAAATACACAAAACATTGGTAAAAACAATCGATAATAACTCCTATAAAAATTGTATAACAATTTTGGTCTAAATGGAATGTAGGTAGATCTTGACATTATAAACATTTTGCCTTGCCAGAGTTTAATCATGAAGTATGTATGTTATAATCATGGATTGTATCTGCTTTTTAATACCCTTGATACATATTAGCTGTATACAACATTATAATAACGACCCTGAAAAGTAACACCTGTCTCTAGCATTGAACTACCTATATTGTAGATATGACAAACATTAATTGCACATTATTTTCTTCCAACAGTAGTAAAATAGCAGCTGTTGTTGCATTTATAAATATTCAGGTCTTAAAACTTTATTCTCTACTGTCATTTTTCTTTGCCTAACTTCATCTTCTCTAGGATTATCATAAGTTTTAACAGGTTTATCAATATCATGAAGAGTTTCTCCATTTTTATCCTTTTTCTCTTCTAAAATTACTGTATCATCTTCCTCATTTTTATAACTATCTATTACTGATTCTTGAGAAAATAATTCTGATTTAGAAATATTTATTTCTTCTGTAAATACTGTTTGTATTGATGTCATATGGTCACCTGACAAAGTCACATTTTCTGTGGATAAGTTGCTAGTCACAGACTTTTGTGAAATAGAGCTGTTACTTTTCAAAGAATTATTAAGATTTCCTTTTGGCTGTTTTTCGATATCAGGTCCAATACTATCCACAAAGCTGGACTGTGTTAGAATTTGTGAAGAGTCAGCAAATACATCGCTTGATTCTGTTGAACACTGCTTCTCTGTATGTTTTGTTGTTTCTGTTTCATTGGGTTTGTCTTTAATGAGATCATAGGCTTTACCTAGAACAATTATACTTGTTAGGACTTTAAATGTCATCAAACTGAAAAATAAAATAAAACTTAATGTTTCAACTGTTTTTTAGGTTTGGACTATATCTTGTAAACAGTGGTTTCAATATCATTTAAGTGGGATTGTTCTAGTACCCTGAAAAATCTCTCCCCTTCATCTTTAGCATGTATAGAAGTCATTCGGGTAAATGAAGGGCACAACAAAAACATTCTAGTACCAAATAAATTAGTATACGTTGTGATTGGTTTAACAACTCATGCGTGATGACCCCTATGGATCTGTATGGGGTCAGTAGAATTCATATGGGGTTCATGACAATTAATGGTGACGTCATCAATTAATGTTATTGTATTTCATTGCTTATTTTTATACATAACTTGGCAGAAAAAGTCATGTGTGCAATAAATTTGTTATACAGTTAAATACTGACCCCCTACAGATCTATAGAAAAGTAGGGGGTCAGTAACAAACCATATAACTTATATTGTATGTAAACTATTCTTCAAATATATATACACTAGATTTTGTTGATGAAAGTATCTGTCTTATCCTGGGTGTGAGTGGTTGTAGATTGGGAGAAGGGGTGATATGTCATGCTGAAAGTATCTGTCTTATCCTGGGGTTGAGTGGTTGTAGATTGGGGAAGGGGTGATATGTCATGCTGTATGTATCTGTCTTATCCTGGGGTTGAGTGGTTGTAGATTGGGGAAGGGGTGATATGTCATGCTGTATGTATCTGTCTTATCCTGGGGTGAGTGGTTGTAGATTGGGGAAGGGGTGATATGTCATGCTGTATGTATCTGTCTTATCCTGGGGTGAGTGGTTGTAGATTGGGGAAGGAGTGATATGTCATGCTGTATGTATCTGTCTTATCCTAGGGTAAGTGGTTGTAGATTGGAGAAGGGTGATATGTCATGCTGTATGTATCTGTCTTATCCTGGGGTGAGTGGTTGCAGATTGGGGAAGGGTGATATGTCATGCTGTATGTATCTATCTTATCCTGGGGTGAGTGGTTGCAGATCGGGAAGGGTGATATGTCATGCTGTATGTGTCTGTCTTATCCTGGGGTGAGTGGTTGTAGATTTGGGAAGGGTGATATGTCATGCTGTATGTGTCTGTCTTATCCTGGGGTGAGTGGTTGTAGATTGGGGAAGGGTGATATGTCATGCTGTATGTATCTGTCTTATCCTGGGGGTGAGTGATTGTAGATTGGAGAAGGTATGATATGTCATGCTGTATGTATCTGTCTTATCCTGGGGGAGAGTGGTTGTAGATTGGGGAAGGGATGATATGTCATGCTGTATGTATCTGTCTTATCCTGGGGGTGAGTGATTGTAGATTGGAGAAGGTATGATATGTCATGCTGTATGTATCTGTCTTATCCTGGGGGAGAGTGGTTGTAGATTGGGGAAGGGATGATATGTCATGCTGTATGTATCTGTCTTATCCTGGGGGTGAGTGATTGTAGATTGGAGAAGGTATGATATGTCATGCTGTATGTATCTGTCTTATCCTGGGGGAGAGTGGTTGTAGATTGGGGAAGGGATGATATGTCATGCTGTATGTATCTGTCTTATCCTAGGGGTGAGTGGTTGTAGATTGGGGAAGGGTGATATGTCATGCTGTATGTATCTGTCTTATCCTGGGGTGAGTGGTTACAGATTGGGGAAGGGTGATATGTCATGCTGTAAGTATCTGTCTTATCCTGGGGTGAGTGGTTGCAGATTGGGGAAGGGTGATATGTCATGCTGTATGTATCTGTCTTATCCTGGGGTGAGTGGTTGCAGATTGGGGAAGGGTGATATGTCATGCTGTAAGTATCTGTCTTATCCTGGGGTGAGTGGTTGCAGATTGGGGAAGGGTGATATGTCATGCTGTAAGTATCTGTCTTATCCTGGGGTGAGTAGTTGTAGATTGGAGAAGGGTGATATGTCATGCTGTATGTATCTGTCTTATCCTGGGGTGAGTGGTTGCAGATTGGGGAAGGGTGATATGTCATGCTGTATGTATCTGTCTTATCCTGGGGTGAGTGGTTGCAGATCGGGGAAGGGTGATATGTCATGCTGTATGTATCTGTCTTATCCTGGGGTGAGTGGTTGCAGATCGGGAAGGGTGATATGTCATGCTGTATGTATCTGTCTTATCCTGGGGTGAGTGGTTGCAGATCGGGGAAGGGTGATATGTCATGCTGTATGTATCTGTCTTATCCTTGGGGTGAGTGGTTGTAGATTGGGGAAGGGTGATATGTCATGCTGTATGTGTCTGTCTTATCCTGGGGTGAGTGGTTGCAGATCGGGAAGGGTAGATATGTCATGCTGTATGTGTCTGTCTTATCCTGGGGTGAGTGGTTGTAGATTGGGGAAGGGTGATATGTCATGCTGTATGTATCTGTCTTATCCTGGGGTGAGTGGTTGTAGATTGGGGAAGGGTGATATGTCATGCTGTATGTATCTGTCTTATCCTGGGGTGAGTGATTGTAGATTGGGGAAGGGTGATATGTCATGCTGTATGTATCTGTCTTATCCTGGGGTGAGTGGTTACAGATTGGGGAAGGGTGATATGTCATGCTGTATGTGTCTGTCTTATCCTGGGGTGAGTGGTTGTAGATTGGGGAAGGGTGATATGTCATGCTGTATGTGTCTGTCTTATCCTGGGGTTGAGTGATTGTAGATTGGGGAAGGGTGATATGTCATGCTGTATGAATCTGTCTTATCCTGGGGTGAGTGGTTGTAGATTGGGGAAGGGTGATATGTCATGCTGTATGTGTCTGTCTTATCCTGGGGTGAGTGGTTACAGATTGGGGAAGGGTGATATGTCATGCTGTATGTATCTGTCTTATCCTTGGGGTGAGTGGTTGCAGATCGGGAAGGGTGATATGTCATGCTGTATGTATCTGTCTTATCCTGGGGTGAGTGGTTACAGATTGGGGAAGGGTGATATGTCATGCTGTATGTATCTGTCTTATCCTGGGGTGAGTGGTTGTAGATTGGGGAAGGGTGATATGTCATGCTGTATGTGTCTGTCTTATCCTGGGGTGAGTGGTTGTAGATTGGGGAAGGGTGATATGTCATGCTGTTTGTATCTGTCTTATCCTGGGGTGAGTGGTTACAGATTGGGGAAGGGTGATATGTCATGCTGTATGTATCTGTCTTATCCTGGGGTGAGTGGTTACAGATTGGGGAAGGGTGATATGTCATGCTGTATGTATCTGTCTTATCCTGGGGTTGAGTGGTTGAAGATTGTGGAAGGGATGATATGTCATGCTGTATGTATCTGTCTTATCCTGGGGTTGAGAGGTTGTAGATTGGGGAAGGGTGATATGTCATGCTGTATGTATCTGTCTTATCCTGGGGGTGAGTGGTTGTAGATCAGGGAAGGGTGATATGTCATGCTGTATGTATCTGTCTTATCCTGGGGGTGAGTGGTTGTAGATTGGGGAAGGGTAGATATGTCATGCTGTATGTATCTGTCTTATCCTGGGGTGAGTGGTTGTAGATTGGGGAAGGGGTGATATGTCATGCTGTATGTATCTGTCTTATCCTTGGGGTGAGTGGTTACAGATTGGGGAAGGGTGATATGTCATGCTGTATGTATCTGTCTTATCCTGGGGTGAGTGGTTACAGATTGGGGAAGGGTGATATGTCATGCTGTATGTATCTGTCTTATCCTGGGGTGAGTGGTTGTAGATTGGGAAGGGTGATATGTCATGCTGTATGTATCTGTCTTATCCTGGGGTGAGTGGTTGTAGATCGGGGAAGGGTGTTATGTCATGCTGTATGTATCTGTCTTATCCTGGGTATGAGTGGTTGTAGATTGGGGAAGGGTGATATGTCATGCTGTATGTATCTGTCTTATCCTGGGTATGAGTGGTTGTAGATCGGGAAGGGGTGATATGTCATGCTGTATGTATCTGTCTTATCCTGGGGAGAGTGGTTGTAGATTGGGAAGGGTGATATGTCATGCTGTATGTATCTGTCTTATCCTAGGGGTGAGTGGTTGTAGATTGGGGAAGGGTGATATGTCATGCTGTATGTATCTGTCTTATCCTGGGGGTGAGTGGTAGATTTGGGAAGGGATGATATGTCATGCAGTAAGTATCTGTCTTATCCTGGGGGAGAGTGGTTGTAGATTGGGGAAGGGGTGATATGTCATGCTGTATGTATCTGTCTTATCCTGGGGTGAGTGGTTGTAGATTGGGGAAGGGGTGATATGTCATGCTGTATGTATCTGTCTTATCCTGGGGGTGAGTGGTTACAGATTGGGGAAGGGTGATATGTCATGCTGTATGTATCTGTCTTATCCTGGGGTGAGTGGTTGCAGATTGGGGAAGGGTGATATGTCATGCTGTATGTATCTGTCTTATCCTGGGGGTGAGTGGTTGTAGATTGGGGAAGGGGTGATATGTCATGCTGTATGTATCTGTCTTATCCTAGGGGTGAGTGGTTGTAGATTGGGGAAGGGATGATATGTCATGCTGTATGTATCTGTCTTATCCTGGGGTGAGTGGTTGTAGATTGGGGAAGGGTAGATATGTCATGCTGTATGTATCTGTCTTATCCTGGGGGTGAGTGGTTGTAGATTGGGGAAGGGTGATATGTCATGCTGTATGTATCTGTCTTATCCTGGGGTGAGTGGTTACAGATTGGGAAGGGTGATATGTCATGCTGTATGTATCTGTCTTATCCTGGGGTGAGTGGTTGTAGATTGGGGAAGGGGTGATATGTCATGCTGTATGTATCTGTCTTATCCTGGGGGTGAGTGGTTGTAGATTGGGGAAGGGGTGATATGTCATGCAGTAAGTATCTGTCTTATCCTGGGTGTGAGTGGTTGTAGATTGGGGAAGGGGTGATATGTCATGCTGTATGTATCTGTCTTATCCTGGGGTGAGTGGTTGTAGATTGGGGAAGGGTGATATGTCATGCTGTATGTATCTGTCTTATCCTGGGGGTGAGTGGTTGTAGATTGGGGAAGGGATGATATGTCATGCTGTATGTATCTGTCTTATCCTGGGGGTGAGTGGTTGTAGATTGGGGAAGGGTGATATGTCATGCTGTATGTATCTGTCTTATCCTGCGGGTGAGTGGTTACAGATTGGGGAAGGGGTGATATGTCATGCTGTATGTATCTGTCTTATCCTGCGGGTGAGTGGTTACAGATTGGGGAAGGGGTGATATGTCATGCTGTATGTATCTGTCTTATCCTGGGGGTGAGTGGTTACAGATTGGGGAAGGGGTGATATGTCATGCTGTATGTATCTGTCTTATCCTGGGGGTGAGTGGTTGTAGATTGGGGAAGGGGTGATATGTCATGCTGTATGTATCTGTCTTATCCTGGGGTGAGTGGTTGCAGATTGGGGAAGGGTAGATATGTCATGCTGTATGTATCTGTCTTATCCTGGGGGTGAGTGGTTACAGATTGGGGAAGGGGTGATATGTCATGCTGTATGTATCTGTCTTATCCTGGGGGAGAGTGGTTACAGATTGGGGAAGGGGTGATATGTCATGCTGTATGTATCTGTCTTATCCTGGGGGAGAGTGGTTACAGATTGGGGAAGGGGTGATATGTCATGCTGTATGTATCTGTCTTATCCTGGGGTTGAGTGATTGTAGATTGGGGAAGGGTGATATGTCATGCTGTATGTATCTGTCTTATCCTGGGGGAGAGTGGTTGCAGATTGGGGAAGGGTAGATATGTCATGCTGTATGTATCTGTCTTATCCTGGGGGTGAGTGGTTGTAGATTGGGGAAGGGGTGATATGTCATGCTGTATGTATCTGTCTTATCCTGGGGGTGAGTGGTTGTAGATTGGGGGAAGGGGTGATATGTCATGCTGTATGTATCTGTCTTATCCTGGGGGTGAGTGGTTGTAGATTGGGGAAGGGGTGATATGTCATGCTGTATGTATCTGTCTTATCCTGGGGTTGAGTGGTTGTAGATTGGGAAGGGTGATATGTCATGCTGTATGTATCTGTCTTATCCTGGGGTGAGTGGTTGCAGATTGGAGAAGGGTGATATGTCATGCTGTATGTATCTGTCTTATCCTGGGGTGAGTGGTTACAGATTGGGGAAGGGTGATATGTCATGCTGTATGTATCTGTCTTATCCTGGGGTGAGTGGTTGCAGATTGGAGAAGGGTGATATGTCATGCTGTATGTATCTGTCTTATCCTGGGGTGAGTGGTTACAGATTGGGGAAGGGTGATATGTCATGCTGTATGTATCTGTCTTATCCTAGGGTAAGTGGTTGTAGATTGGAGAAGGGTGATATGTCATGCTGTATGTATCTGTCTTATCCTAGGGTAAGTAGTTGTAGATTGGGGAAGGGTGATATGTCATGCTGTATGTATCTGTCTTATCCTGGGGTGAGTGGTTGTATATTGGGAAGAGGTGATATGTCATGCTGAAAGTATCTGTCTTATCCTGGGGGAGAGTGGTTGTAGATTGGGGAAGGGTGATATGTCATGCTGTATGTATCTGTCTTATCCTGGGGGTGAGTGGTTACAGATTGGGGAAGGGTGATATGTCATGCTGTATGTATCTGTCTTATCCTGGGGGAGAGTGGTTACAGATTGGGGAAGGGGTGATATGTCATGCTGTATGTATCTGTCTTATCCTGGGGGAGAGTGGTTACAGATTGGGGAAGGGATGATATGTCATGCTGTATGTATCTGTCTTATCCTGGGGTGAGTGGTTACAGATTGGGGAAGGGTTGATATGTCATGCTGTATGTATCTGTCTTATCCTGGGGGTGAGTGGTTGTAGATTGGGGAAGGGGTGATATGTCATGCTGTATGTATCTGTCTTATCCTGGGGTGAGTGGTTGTAGATTGGGGAAGGGGTGATATGTCATGCTGTATGTATCTGTCTTATCCTGGGGTGAGTGGTTGCAGATCGGGAAGGGTGATATGTCATGCTGTATGTATCTGTCTTATCCTTGGGGTGAGTGGTTACAGATTGGGGAAGGGTGATATGTCATGCTGTATGTATCTGTCTTATCCTAGGGGTGAGTGATTGTAGATTGGGGAAGGGTGATATGTCATGCTGTATGTATATGTCTTATCCTGGGGTGAGTGGTTGCAGATCGGGAAGGGTGATATGTCATGCTGTATGTATATGTCTTATCCTGGGGTGAGTGGTTGCAGATCGGGAAGGGTGATATGTCATGCTGTATGTATCTGTCTTATCCTAGGGGTGAGTGGTTGTAGATTGGGGAAGGGTGATATGTCATGCTGTATGTATATGTCTTATCCTGGGGTGAGTGGTTGCAGATCGGGAAGGGTGATATGTCATGCTGTATGTATCTGTCTTATCCTGCGGGTGAGTGGTTGTAGATTGGGGAAGGGTGATATGTCATGCTGTATGTATCTGTCTTATCCTGGGGGTGAGTAGTTGTAGATTGGGGAAGGGGTGATATGTCATGCTGTATGTATCTGTCTTATCCTGGGGGTGAGTAGTTGTAGATTGGGGAAGGGTGATATGTCATGCTGTATGTATCTGTCTTATCCTGGGGGTGAGTAGTTGTAGATTGTGGAAGGGGTGATATGTCATGCTGTATGTATCTGTCTTATCCTGGGGTAGAGTGGTTGAAGATTGTGGAAGGGATGATATGTCATGCTGTATGTATCTGTCTTATCCCGGGGGTGAGCGGTTGCAGATTGGGGAAGGGGTGATATGTCATGCTGTATGTATCTGTCTTATCCTGGGGGTGAGTGGTTACAGATTGGGGAAGGGATGATATATCATGCTGTATGTTAGAATCATTTTGACAATCAGATATATTCTTAACGGAATTCTTTTTCACTATATAGAATTAAAATCAATTATGTATAAATCATCCTGCAATTCTAGACTTTTACTTATTTACAGCAGAATTTAAATATATGATCAAAGTTCAAACCAGTTATTCAAAAGTCATATATTTTATTTTTATTTATTTATGTACATTTCATTTCAATAAACAATGTTCCAACCCACACAAATAATTCAATGATTTTAATTATTTTATACAATTCTATCTATATAAAATGACTGTTAGTGTAGAACTGAGTACAGAAACTTCTAAGTTGAAGAATTAATTAATTTAAAGAAATTTGACTGGTAACACAGGGTGACTATATTGACTATAATACTGCATGGGAGACAACTCTGATTTGATTGAAATTATAAAATGTAATTAACATTGTTATCTCTTCAAATGCAGTGTGAAGAACCACAACCATGCCAGTAATTCTACATTGGCAAGGGAATTATCTTTCTATTCTTAAAAAATGGTTTATTTATATAAAAAGTACATTCTACTCACCATAAATATAAAGCAATTATAATACAGATACCAAGAGATGTAAACATTCTACTCACCATAAATATAAAGCAACTATAATACAGATACCAAGAATTGTAAACATTCTACTCACCATAAATATAAAGCAATTATAATACAGATACCAAGAGAACCTGATATCTTAAATGATCTGGTACATATTCTGACCAGCAGGCAGGCTAGTGGTAATGGTGTAAATCCCATCCTCCTAGCCAACAGATCAGAATAGTCTATGTAAGCCTGTAAAATAGGGTAGCTCTATCACCACAATAGGTCAGAATAATCTATTTAAACATTGTATTGATCTGATGAGTTAATATAAAAATAAGGAGAAGTGGTATGATTGCCAATGAGACAACTATCCACCAAAGTTCAAATGAAGTGAATGTAAGCCCTTTTCAACTAATTTTTATAGTTTGTTCTTATATTGTGCTGTTACATCACTGTTCCAGATTAGGGGGAAGGTTGGGCGTTGGCAACATGTGCAACCAAAACCATTATGTGCTTGTCCCAAATCAGGAGCCTGTAATCAGGGGTATTGGCTTGTTGCTGTATATCATATTTGTTATTCGTTCATGCCTTTAGTTTTCTCCTTTGAATTGTTTTACATTTGTCATTACAGGGGCTTTTATAACTTTCTATGTTGTATGGGTTTTGCTCATTGTTGAAAGCCGTATGTTGGTAACTTCTATGTAATTTGGTCTCTGGTGGAGACTTGTCTCATTGACAATTATCATCCATGCCTGTAAAAATAGGGTAGCCTTGGCAACACAACACCCAAAACCTGAAACTAAGACTTGTATATTTGAATTGCTACTGACCTCTTAAGGATGTTAATGTTTTGAGGATTTCTGAGGTACAGGCAAACTGCAATTTAAGGTTTAATTTGAAAAAATGTTTAACTAGATTTATAAGTGAAACATACTTTGACTGTTATTAACCTAATAAAACCATGGCATAAGGTACCTTCAAAGGAGCTAATTATTCAGAAATTACAAAAAAATTGCATGCATGAATTAATTGAATACTTATCATATAAACACAAAGATGATTTTCTGTTCACTCTGGTCATTTCCCTCACTAGTTACTCTCACATCTATCGATATGTGATACAGATTGTTCTTGTTGGTTTATACCTCATATAATAATCTAATCCCATATAAAAATGGTAACTATGAAATTGCATAAATGGGAAAAAAACCTCGCATAATAACTATACATAAAAGTTTATACCCTGTTCTGTCTGTTGGCCACAAGGTCTTCTGCTAGTCTTACAGAGAAGGAATGGTACACCTAAAATTATATCAACACTTTATCTTAGAGAAGGAATGGTACACCTTAAATTATATCAACACTACATCGAACAGAGAAAGGATTGTACACCTTAAATTATATCAACAATTCATCTTACAGAGAAAGAAAGGTACACATTAAATTATATCAACACTTCATCTTAGAGAGAAGGAATGGTACACCTTAAATTATATCAACACTATATCTTAAAGAGAAAGAATGGTACAACTCAAATCATATCAAAACTACATCTTACAGAGAAAGAATGGTACACCTTGAATTATATCAACACTATATCTTACAGAGAAATATTGGTATACCTTAAATTATATCAACACTATCTTACAGAGAAAGAATGGTACACCTTAAATTGTATCAACAATACATCTTACAGAGAAAGAATGGTACACCTTAAATCATATCAACACTATATCTTAAAGAGAAAGAATGGTACACCTTGAATTATATCAACACTATATCTTACAGAGAAAGAATGGTATACCTTAAATTATATCAACACTATATCTTAAAGAGAAAGAATGGTACAACTCAAATCATATCAACACTACATCTTACAGAGAAAGAATGGTACACCTTAAATTGTATCAAAACTATCTTACAGAGAAGGAATGGTACACCTTAAATTACATCAACACTATAACTTACAGAGAAAGAATGGTACACCTTAAATTATATCAACAATTCATCTTACATAGAAAGAATGGTACACCTTAAATCATATCAACACTACATCTTACAGAGAAAGAATGGTACACCTTAAATTATACCAACACTTATTCTTAATAGAGAAGGAATGGTACACCTTAAATTATATCAATAATTCATCTTACATTGAAAGAATGGTACACCTTAAATTATATCAACACTACATCTTACAGAGAAAGAATGGTACACCTAAAATTATATCAACACTACATCTTACAGAGAAAGAATGGTACACCTAAAAGTATATAAACAATTCATCTTACAGAGAACGAATGGTACATCTTAAATTATATCAACAATTCATCTACAATTCATCTTACAGAGAAAGAATGGTACGTCTTAAATTATATCAATGAAACAAAATGTTGGACGCTCCACAAAACTAGAGGCTCTAAAAGCCTGTGTCCCACACCTTGGTTTATGAGCATATTCAACAAAAGACACTCTCCAACATTGTTGAGGAGAATATAATTCATGACAAAAATCTGTTTTGTTGAACTTGTATTGCTGATCAATTTGTCTGTTTAGTTTATCTCTATCTTCTTTAGTATTTGCTCAAAACCCCAAAGAGGGTGACAGTCTACCAACTATATCGGCAAAATTTGATTTGTTTATAGATCTTGCCTTGCTGATCATTTTGTTATTCAAAGTGTCTATTTATCTATTATAATTTTCATCATATAAGACAAAAGCATAAAATATTGGTTAAAATGTCAATTAAGGCGATAACTCCAATAAGGAGTCGTTAGACGATTTCCTCAATATCACATTAATTGTAGATCTTGTCTTGCTAATAATTTTGCTTATAGAAGTTTCTATCTATCTATTATAATTTTTAAGATATAAAGCAAAAAGCAAAAATTGGTAAAAATCGTCATCAAAGGGCAATAACTCTAATAAGGAGTCGACTGACAATTTCAACCATGAGACTTTTTGTAGAATTTGTCTTGCTGTTCATTTTGCTATTCAAAGTTTCTCTCTATCTATAATACTTTTAAAGATAATAGGCAAAATGAAAAAAATGGTAAAATTTGTCATTTAAGGGCAATTACTTCTATAAGAAGTCGCCTGACAGTTTTGATGTATATGGACAATTGGTAGAGCTCCACATTATGAACATTTTGCCTCTGTCAGATTTTCTCTATTTATAACAGTTTTCAAAATAATAGACAAAACTTGCATTTTACCCTTTGTTCTATTTTTAGCCATGTTGTCCATCTTGGTTGGCAGGCGGGTCATCCGACCAGGGCTTCCAAAATTTTTTGAGCCAGCCGGACATTTCATATCTTATCCGATTTTAAATCCTTTAGACTTAGTAAATTAGGCAACTATGATAATCAGTTGGCCATCATATATGATATAACCAATGATTGACATTAAAGCGATATTAAACTTTACTTTGATATAAATTCGATGTTCTGACGTAAAGTGTTAAATTGAAAGTGCAGCATTGGAAGTGTGCAACATCAGCGTACTAATTCTGCCTCATTCCGCTTTAGACTCTTTATTTGTGCAAAATAACGTTGTCAAAAACTTTACTTTCGTTTTTAAAATCACATTTTCCTAATGCCGGATGTTGACTAGACAATGGTAAATCACGGATCAGAGACGGATACGTAATATCCGTGTAAATTTAGGATTGAGTTAAGTAGCCTTTTCAAGTTATTTCTTCAAGAAAATACTCGAAATGAACGTTAGATAAAGGTATCAATGATAATTTTAGCATTATTGAAGAATTAGGATGCATAATTAAATTTCCCACCAGCGCACAATAGACAATATAGACACATGCGCACGTGTACTAGTTCAAACAACGTGGTTCTGACGTTTATTCGTTTAAACCTTTTCAAATTTTTCATCAAATCATATTTATTAACGTATTTCTTATAATTTCAGACGTTTAGACTAAATTAATTAGCTGCAACCGCTGAAATGTAAGAAAATAACTTTGAATACCCTTTAGCGTACCCCAGTATTTAACACGATGTACAGTGTTTATAATGAATTTATTTGAAGAATTATTTTAAAATCTAAGGATACTTTTTTAAAACTGAATGCTCATTTACAATAATATCTACAAAGCGTAATTAAATAGGATGTTGTTCCATACACGCTTACATGTTTGACCTCGTTTACCTGATCACCTTTATGTCCATTGTTATGCATCATCAATTCTATTGATTAAGACAAGCTAAGGTCTCTCATCAAAGGTAATGACATGTAATCAGTGAATGATTTATGGCTTCATTATTACTTATTGAAGGGATAATTGTTTGACAGCTTGTTGTTTTTTAAATAAAAGAACAAATGTTTTTTCTACTTTTTATTGATGTACCAAGCCGTGCATTTATGTACCCAGAGGATTAGACTAACTGAGACACTTCAAAGTATGAAATATGCTGCATCTGTTTAATTAAACCCAAATATGGCCCTTGTGAAATAGATTGCCACAATTATAAACTATAATGCCCAAACGGGCATTTTACCGATCGATAGTTGGTAAAAAGTGAAATGACCGTTTATGAAAATGCCTTGAATAACAAAAGTGGCAAACCTATGATATTTGACCGTTTGAGGCTGAGAGCAGCGGACTTTTATATAAATTTCGGTCAAGTCCGAATATATGACCGTTTTGGAAGCCATGCATCCGACTCATTTTTAAACTAGATACCCTAATGATGATTGTAGCCAAGTTTGGTTAAATTTGGTCCAGTAGTTTCAGAGGAGAAGATTTTTGTAAAGTTAATGGACGACGACAGGCGACAAGAGATGAGAAAGCTCACTTGGCCCTTTGGACCAGGTGAGCTAAAAAGGACAACAGTTGGTATTTCATTAAACTTAATTCATACAATGTTTCCTATGTAGTTGACTTACATCAGCTGGTATTTCATTAAACTTGACTATGAAAGCATGTTTAATCCAGTCTACGAACAACTCAGCTACTAATACTAAAACTGCATCTGGAATGATTACCCAAATATGATCTGAAAAACAAAATGTAAAAAACTTTCTGGTCATGAAAAAGCAAACTATGAAGATTGAAATTCTATTTATTATATACACGTGTCCTAGACAATAATAGAAAAATGAATTCTGATGTCAATGAGTCTAGTGATATATTGTCTCCCTTTGCTGTTATTAGTGATAAAAGAAGGAATAAACCTTTCTGCTAATTTTGTTACATTTAACTGAATTCTATAAGAATTCTGTTTTATGTCTTATATGTTGGCAACTTCCAGTAAAATCCTTTTCTAAAGTATGTAACACTTTTTCCCAGAACTTCATGGAGAACTCGGGTATGTTTTTAATCAAAACCTTTTTCAAAGATCATGTGACTGGATGCTTAACAAGGAGAATTTTGTCATATTTCTAATAAAAACTACTCTAATCACTATAACATACAGAACTTTTATCTATAGATGACATGACACCTTTCCTCAGATCATGTTACAAAGTACCTGGATTCCAGGAGAATTCTGTCATATTTCTAATGAAGACTACACCCAGCAGTATACATATAAAAATCTTTCTACAAGTCATGTGACACATACCTGGATTCCAGGAGAATTCTGTCACATTTCTAATGAAGACTACACCAAGCAGTATAACATATGTAAATCTTTCTACAGATCATGTGACACATACCTGGATTCCAGGAGAATTCTGTCATATTTCTAATGAAGACTACACTCAGCAGTATAACATATACAAATCTTTCCTTTACATCACTACAGGCTATATGGTAGAGAAAACCTTTATCTATCTTCTTAAACATGTTAGATTTGATTTCTACGAACTAAAAGCAAAATAAAGTTTAAAGTTGTATCAGTTAAAAAATAACTATCTTCTTTCAAACCATGATGATCCTACTTAAACTGAAAAATATCTTTAAGAAAAAAAAATACAAGTGTTGATTTAAATAGCTCATTAATAGATTAACATACTGAACATTTAAATCATGGACTACAGAACAGAAATAAATGCAAAAGGGTTATTTGCAATACATGGAAATAAGGAATGTTTTTTTGTCTTGCATGCATGGCTGCCATGGAAGCAACACTTAACCATGCTTTACCAGTGCTAGCAGCGTCATTTATTGGAGAGGTTTGTAATCAGGTAAGTTTAAGGAGAACCACCAATGGTAAATCAATGATACATGAATTTGGTATGGAGTAGTATTACCATTGGTATATCTCATTCCCATCCCCTCAGATTATTTGGTATCATCCCAGAGTCAGTGTCCACCGACTTTTGAAACTTTTGCATATTTACATGTTGAAGTGTTGCCAATTCATTTTTAACCTTTGCATTATACTATCAAAAATTACAGGCAAGACAAATCTCTGTGTCAACAATTCATTTTTAGTTAGAACAAAATTAACAAATAAAAACAAGCTGTACTCACATTATTTGACATCATTATCGTTAACAAAGCTTTGTTGTGAGAATTAAATGCTACATTCAATACAGTAGCCTGGAACAAAATCAACAATGTATGTATAACTGATGAATGGGTTAAGGAATCACCTCTACTAAATGTAGGAAAGAACTCTTTCTTTTAAACTTAAAATTAAAGGATTTTTGTTAAAAATCAGACTTACATCTAAACATTTCCTAACCAGAACATGTACGTTTTCACATTTATTTTACCGATAATTGTAATTTTAATGAAAATTGTCCATGTGCCTCACTTTTCTAAGAATATATAAATTTTCTTTCTATGTACAATAATCTTACTTACAGAAATATGTGTCATGCAAACAGAAATCATAATTGTAATATGACATTAAATAATAATTTCTCAAAAGGATACTGACATAAATAATAGCTAATATAAGATGTGGTATGACTCCCACATGTTCTCTCTTTCTGTCTTTTGGTTCTGTTGCTGTCCAGAATAATGCTTCTAAAATATCTTGTCCAAAACTTGAAAACAGTCTATCTGCCATCTGAAAGTATAAAGGAAGCTTCTAAAAATTCGTAAGGGTTCCACGGAACCCAGTGTCTCGCCTACTTTTGCTGTTAATCGAGGCTCCACAAAATGAGGAAAAACATAATAAAATATTCCTCTCTATACTATCTTTTGATTGTATGTAGCTTCTGTCCAAGTTTGGTAAAAATCCAGGATAGTTTATGAATCTAATAAATGTTTTAAAACTTAAACTGCAGACTGTATGTAATGTTAACTGGAAGAAAACTAAGTCCATTTATAAGTAAAATACAGAAAAATGGAACAAAATTTTAACAAAATTTCCTTCTAGATACTAGCTTTTAATCATAAACAAGCTTCTGTCCACGTTTGGTACAAATCCAAAATAGTTTAAGAAAGTTGTTAAAATTTTAAAACTTTAACCACAGAGTGAATGTAATGTTAACTGGCAGAAAAACTAAGTCCATTAATAAGTAAAATACGGAAAAATGATTTTTTTTACAAAATTTACTTCTGGATACTATCTTATGATCATAAACAAGCTTCTTTCCAAGTTTGGTAGAAATCCAGGATAGTTTAAGAAAGTTATTAAAATTTCAAAAACTTTAACCACAGAGTGAATGTAATGTTTCCTGGCAGAAAAACTAAGTCCATTTATAAGTAAAATACGGAAAAAATGGAATTTTTTTTTTACAAAATTTACTTTTGGATATTATCTTATGATCATAAACAAGCTTCTGTCCAAGTTTGGTAGAAATCCAGGATAGTTTAAGAAAGTTATTAAAATTTCAAAAACTTTAACCACAGAGTGAATATTTGTGGGCCACCGACGACGACGACGTCGACGGAATGTAGGATCGCTTTGTCTCGCTTTTCGACAAAAGTCGAAGGCTCGACAAAAAGAAACTAAAAATAGCTTGTTTATCTTCATGAAAATATTAAAAGCAGCCTAACATGATCACAAAATGTTGACATGTAAACTTAACTAACTGATAAATGACTTTGGACAGTATTTTGCTTGACTCATCAATGTGCTGAACAAATTAATGTGATTTAATGTCAAACTGAGTGGAACTGTCTTAGTGAACTCAAACTAATGTCTCTCCTTCATCTATAAAAGTCATTCCAGTAAAGAAAAGGCCAAGCAAACATATTCTAGTACTCTATCATTGCAAATAAGAATATATGTATATATATATGGTTGATGGGTAGGAATCCTAACCAATCTATTTAATAATTAATGATATGAGGGGTTGGAGCATGACCCCCACCATCAACCATGGCAAAATATATAGTGCACTTAGTAGGTCTTGTGATAGCAGTGCAGAATATAGGGTTGGGGATCTATAAGGATTTTGAGATTTTGATATATTTAACATTTGACACTATAAGGTGGTATATCATAGAAGTGTCTATATAGAATAGAGAATGGAAACTGGGAATGTGTCAAAGAGACAACAACCCCACCAAAGAGCAAAAAACAGCCCAAGGCCACCAATGGGTCTTCAACGCAGCGAAAAAATCCTGCATGCGGAGGCGTATACTTACATCCAACATGTTATAGAAGACATACAGTTTGATAACAGCTTGACCTCTAACTAGGTGGTACATCATGGACGTGTCTATATAGTTGACTATAACACAGCATACTACTAGAATAATACCCTTTAGAATATCACAAGCTTGGGCTGGCTCTAATATATGTCTGGTCCTGAAAAACAAACACATAATTTAGAAAATACGGGAACCAATTACTCAAATTTTATGTTTTCTACAAAGTTTATGTTTTGTTTTTATGTTTTCATTTAATTTTAAGGTTGCTGTCATTTATCACTATCTTAACATATTCTTGGTTGATTGGTACAAGTCATCTGATATAATTGTAAAATAGCTGACCACCCAACTACCATTACAGCAATTCACCAACATATGCTTCACACAGGCTACGTAACTGCAGAGGAAATGATCAACATTGGTGTTTCAAATCTTTGATCTTTGGTAAGGCAGCCACATTAGTTGGTTAGTGAGATTACAGGATTTATATCCAACATATTTTTGATCGTAGACAGAATAAGAATGATACTGCCAAAGTTTGGTTTCAACTGAAATACTGTAGTAGTTTTACAAGAGTAATTAATGGATGACAGATTTTACAAATGATGGTAACAGATCACACTGACCTGAAATTTTGCCTAGTTGACCTTATCATATGCATATTGTAAAATGCTGCAACTGCTGTGGTTTCATTTATTTCGTTGGTACCAATTTTCGTGGATTGAGGAAAAATTGTATTTTCGGGGATATTTGATATCATGGTTTTGCCAAAGTCGGCATACAAGCCTATAGAAAATTTATACTTCATTGAACATTAAAATTAGTGGTTCACACATTCCAAAATACACGAAAATTGGTATCCAACAAATAATAATGAATCCACAGTATCATATATATGAATTACCTTGATGAGAGTAACCCACATGGATGAGTTAATATATATGAATTACCTTGATGAGAGTAACCCACATGGATGAGTTAATATCTATGAATTACCTTGATGAGAGTAACCCACATGGATGAGTTAATATCTATGAATTACCTTGATGAGAGTAACCCACATGGATGAGTTAATATCTATGAATTACCTTGATGAGAGTAACCCACATGGATGAGTTAATATCTATGAATTACCTTGATGAGAGTAACCCACATGGATGAGTTAATATATATGAATTACCTTGATGAGAGTAACCCACATGGATGAGTTAATATCTATGAATTACCTTGATGAGAGTAACCCACATGGATGAGTTAATATCTTGAGGAATGCTACAACTATTCTTAGAGGTAGGAATGTAAAAATAAATAGGAATGCATCCATGCAGTGCAAATACCCATAAAGCAAGAACTGAAAATAGAAACAAAATATGTATATAGAACCAATAAAAATAATACATAAATAAAATCAAAACAATCAACAAGATTCTTACCTTGACTATGTAAAACAATGTAAAATGTTTGCAATATTTTTATAAGTAACACTGTAAGTATATTTCATGCATGTACACAAAATATATACTATTACAGATTAAATGCATAAAAAAAATGTCCACAGCAAACTCATAACAAGGAATTACATTGCGAAATACAATCATCTGAAGATATAAATGCATATTAGTTTTTCCTTTTTAGTTAATCATCACAAGTATCTAAACAAAAGACAATTAAACCATTTATTCTTATGCAGACCATAGTCAGAAAATTTTACACTCAAACTTTGTAAAATATCCTTTTATTTTAAAATAGGTGAGGGTTGTTCTATTACTGAGTAACACATATGGAAACTATGTAAACTTCTACAACCAAAGCTATTGGTATTTTAAAGTTTCGTTTAGTTATATTTCTGTATCCAAAAATAACTTACCTTTTCAAGTTCCCTTGGTGTTTTCATAAATGTATACACTCTCTGTCTTCTTTCTGTAAATTTTTCTTGATCCCTTTCCAACAGGTAACCTCTTGTCAACTCAGATTTAAAATATCCAAACACTGACACCCCTAAATAAAGAGCATGGAGTATCACATTATTGATTAAAATTAAATATTCTGAGTATCATTTACAAACAATGCAAAATCTTAGTATGTTACACTAAAAAACTAAAACTGATATTAAATCATGAGGAAATAAGGTTTATGTTGTCCAAGCATCAGTGCAAGCATGAAAGATTTTGTTGTAAACCAGAGCACAAAATACATACATTTACCAGTTTTCTAAGAAGATGACTGGATAGTTCTATACAAATTGTAATAGGAGCTTTTCAAAGATTATTTATTGAATGTTGAATTTTAAATCATTGAACACATTTAAACTGACTTAGTACATGTACATGTATAGCAATGTACAAAATGACTTAAAACAGAATCCTCCAACGTTTTAATGTCTCTAAATATTTCCATTCTGAAACCTATTTAAAAGGAAAATGTCTTTAATGCAATGCACATATAAGTGGCAATTAATGTAAAGTCTACCAAAGATAACTAAAAATTGTTACACATATGAAAAAAACTGTTATTACAGAGATATGTCTCACCTTTATGTTATTTTTATGGTATAAACAAATGTTGAAGAAAGCTTTAACATGTAAACTATGCAAAAATATAAAAATCAGTGAACTATGACTGAGTGTACAGGGCCAAATAATGTATAACTAGTGTACTGCATACCAAATATCATTGTCTCATTGTTCCCCTTTTACTTGCCTAATCATAAATCTTAACATGTAAACTATGCAAAATTTTCCAAGTCAATGAACCCTGACTAAAGCAGTGGGGACATATAATCTCCTTGGAAATGAGATGTGATTATGCTTGAACAACTTATCATTGATGTATCATTAGTGTTTCCCCTTAAACTTAACTAAACTAATCACAAACTTAAACATGTTAACTATGCAAAAGTTTCAAAGTCGATAAACTATGACTTAGCCAGTTAGGGGGCTGGGCCAAATAATCGTCATTGAAATGAGATGTTCTTATACTTATACAACTACATACCAAATATCATGGACTTACCAATAGTTGTACATGTTCCTATTAAACTATATCATGGAGAGACAAAAATCACAATTTAATTAAATCCACAGAACATTGATCTTTAAAACATTTGTATCTATAGAAAACCTGAAACTTAAATATTTTTTTTGCATTATCCACGTCCTCTTCTTCTTTGGATCAACAAGGCTTCAATTATGAAGAATACATGTTGTGCATGCAAAATTGACGAAAATTTATACAAATTCCTAATAATTTAATAACAATTTCAGTGTTTGTATATACAGGTTGTGATTACAAATAATCACTGTTATGTACATGTTTTGGTTTGAGTGTTTTTATTTAAAGCTGGAAAAATCAGCTGTAGTTAGCTGATCTTTGAAGCTTTCAACAGAAGTGGTTTCAATGATAGTCTGAGGGAGCAAGTTCCATTGTATGATTGTTCGAGAGAAGTACGACCATTTCTATGTGTCCTTGGAAGTTTGGATATGTTTGTATGTCTGTGTATGGTTTTGTCTTGTTCTATTGGTGGTTTGCTCAAGAACATGCGTTGGAATGGCTACAAGACAGTGTATCACTTTATAAAATAAAATAAGTCTAATTTTTAAACGTCACTTAGCTAGTGGTGGTCATTTTATCTGGTTTAACATTTTTGTGAAACTGCTCGTGTAATTGTAGTTGATGTGTATGTAGTGAGCCGTTGGTATCTGTACCTTTTCAAGCTTTAGCTATTGGTCTTTCATATGTGGGTCCCAGACAATACAACTGTATTTTAGTTTGGGTGATACTAGTGCCTGATATGCTCTAGATTTTAGTGTTTGCAACTTTTAAATTTCCTTTTAGAAAACCAATTGATTTATTCCCATTTGATACAATGTTATCTATATGTGTGTTCCAATTTATATTAGGTTGTAGGGTAATGCCAAGATATTTTGCAGATGTAACTGAAATTATCAGACTAGGGAGTACATATTAGTGCATGGTCCATATGGTACATGTATTCAATGGCATTCATAGAGATTTTCTATATGGTACGTAATAATCATGGTACAAATAGATATGGTATGAAATATTTAAGGTTCGAAATTACTTTAATACATTTACATATCCGCCATTTCAATACAGACGCCCTTCTACAGCATGTGTTTTATTGCCGAACGGGAGATGTGACCATATTTTCAGCATCCTATTAAAGACAACCCGGGAGGTCTTAAAAATACAAACAAAAATATATAAGTGGAAACCGTCATTACGAGGTGTCTGCTGATTCGAAGTACTATTCATTTTAAGTCTTTGATTTTGCTGCCAGTCGGAATCTCTTAAAGGTAGTGGGAGATATCAAACAAATGCGATATGTAGCAAGGCATTTTCACTTTCGTCTGTAAACAAATCTGAGTCTTTCCGATGCCTTCGATTAAGGTCTACCTTGATGTTGCTTCAAGAGGCTTTGTGATTAAGATCAAATTTACACTTTTAGTGTCTCCTGTACTAAAGAGTTGTCAATGACGTGTGCCGATTCTTGACAGCAGAAACACTTATGGCAGATAGAGGAAATAAAGACTCTACACCTCCACCACTTCTACTAATGCCTGCTGGAGGGGGTTTAACCCTTAATCCTCCCGATAATCAGAATCTTCTGATGCCCGTCGTTCAAAGTGAACCTTCACTTCTAGATTCAGGTTCTGATTTTATTTTATATCTTTGTGATGTCTTTAAATTTTAGTTAAAGTGAAGTATATAATTTGACTGTATAATGCACAATAGGGATTGTGGCATTACGTTGTATTTGTTTATAAAAAAAGACCTGATAGGATATTTTTTTATTTTATGAATATTGTAATACAATTTTCAGAATAAATTGAATTTTACTAGTGTATTTCATAAAATGAATGACATATTAGAATACCCAGTAAACCATATGGACATATAGATACCATACTGTGACTACGCATTTGCTTTTCATCTACTAGTGTTAGGATTCCACTTCATTAGTACCAATGGAGCTGCACTAAATTCTACATTTAAACAAAATATGTTATTTCCATCATGTTGATGAAATAATTTTTATGGCAAAGTATCTGTAATAGAGCAATGTTTCAGATTTTAGGAAATTTTGTATGCATTTAAAACTTGTTGATAAAGTTGCTTTTAATATATTCAAGAGAAGCTATTAATAAAGAATTTGTGAATAAGATCTACAAATGTATAGAACGAATGTTAAAGGAGGTCAAAATATACATCTTCTTACTTTGAATTGCATTTTCTAAAAATACAATTCTCATAATTTTGATTAAAAATTATTGTATTGCTGTGACATTTCTGTTTTAATAATATAAAATTAAAAAGGCTCATCAGATTCATTTTTTGTCTCGCCTTGACGGAGTCAAAAAGCGAGACATAGGTATGCTGTTTCCGGCGGCGGCGTCAACAATGTATTAGTTTGTGATTAGGTCTAGTTCATGGTGAACCACTAGTGGTAGGTCAATGATATTTGGTATGCAGTTGTATTAGCATTGACACATCTCATTACGATGAAGATTATTTGGCCCGCCCCTCAGTCAAGGTCTATTGACTTTGAAACTTTTCATAGTTTACATGTATTAGTTTGTGATTAGGTCAGTTTAAGGGGAACCATTAGTGGTAGGCCAATGTTAATTGGTGTTCAGTTGTATAAGCATTAGCACATCTCATTTCCATGGAGAATATTTGGCCCCGCCCCCTCAGTCATGGTCTATTTACCTTGAAACTTTTGCTTAGTTTACATGTATTAGTTTGTGATTAGATCAGTTTAGATGAACTGCTAATGTTAAGTCAATGATATTTGGTATGCAAATTTATTGGCATTTGCAAGTATCGTTTTAATGGAGATTATAGAGCCCCACCCCTGATCATGGTTCATTGACTTTGAAACTTTTACATAGTTTACAAGTTAATGTTTGTGTTTAGGTTTGTTTAAAGGGAATGACTTACAATAAGTCAATGGTATTTGGTATGCAGCTGTATTAGCATTGGCACATCTCATTCCATGGAGATTGTTTAGTCATGTACCTTCAGTCATGGTTCATTGACTTTGAATATTTGCATAACTTACATGTTAAAGTATTGCTATTTTAATTTCAACATTTGCATTATCAAAAGTACAAAAAGGCGAGACATATCTCTGTGATAACAGTTTATTCAATAAAAATCAATTAGTCTCGATATGTCATATGAAGTGGGAAAATTAATTTTTCATACCTTACTGAAGTTACTTATTATACTTAAATGGTTTAGAACCCTACATGTATTGTTGACAGGGCAAAAGTAAATCATCAGTTACAGAAATCAATATTTGTTATTGTGGGGTTGAAGTTTTTTAGACATCAATAACTTTGCAAACCTTCTAAAAATTTTAAGAAAATTCTTGAAATTGGTTTCTATTCTCATTTCTCAAACTTTATTTTGGCACAACAATATGTCATGAACACAATGCTTATTACTACCAAACACAGATCAACTGCGAATTTGGGTGGCGTCAATTCACTGTTCTGGAGTTATGTCCCTTTATAAATAAAAAAAATAGTGAATTTGCCGTTTCCACATTCTGTATTATATCTTTACTTTGCCTCAACAAAATGTTATGAAACTTATACACAATTATATAACAATACCAAACACAAATTGAGTTCAAATTTGCAGTTTCTGAGTTCTCACTTTAACACTCGAATTTGAAATATTGCACTCTATCACTTTTACTGTTTTTGAGTTATGCCTCTTTAAAACTTGAAACTTCTTTTTGTCCGCACTCTAACAGTTGTATGTACTTATCAAAATACAAATTTTAAAATTTTCTGGTTTTTTGTTCCAGTTAAGGGACTTAAATTGCAAATTTATTAGAATTTTCCATGTTTTGATCAAATTACTACAAAATTAACACTGTTGTTGGGATTGGAGAATGTAGACTTACTTTTGATTTTGAAAATTTTCTGGTTTGTCATTCCAGAGTTATGGGACTTTTAACAGTCATATTTGATTTGTATACCCCCAAGGGCATCTTCATGCATATTTTTCTCTGATGATTAATACTGGTCCAGATGAACTGTCTCTTGATGATTTTTAAATTATGTCATTGTTCAATATTCTGTTTGTCATGATACATAGCCAATATGCGATGACACAACCTTAAATACTTATCAATCAATCAATATTCAGCTGTCTGATGTTTTTAAAATACATCATAACATGTTCCAAATTATTTTTTTTTTTTTAATTATCTTAATGTTTATAATTGCTCACATGTTACATTATATTTTCCCCCTTTTTATTTACTATTTTAGGAACAACTTCACAAGATGAGTCAAACACAGATGACCAAGGTTCTTGAATGTCTTTGCTTATTTCACATTGCTATAATGTCCTGATAGTTACACTTTATTTTCACCATTACACTCATGGCTTGCAGGTTTTGGTGAACAATCATTATGCTTCTAACCTGGGCTCTTTTCCTATATGTATCTCCACAACTTTAATTTACATTCCACTCATCAAAATCACTTTTCTTGTCAGTGTACATTTTATATTGTGAAGGTGTCTTAATTTTTTGGGTTTTTATGTTCAGTTGTATTTTCCATGTGAGAGGGATATTTTTTCTGTTTCTTTGTCTGTGTAGTTGGTGTATTATTAGGGATTTGAAAATTTGCACTAAATGCTAAATCAATTTTTGATCCTTTTTACATTTATGATGTACTTAAACCATTAATTAAAGAATACTTACTGATTTTAATGTTGCTAACCTAACTTGAATGGATTATTCGTCTATAGTAACTGCTATTTTTTTTTTATCAAGAAATATTTTTATGTATTTTGTTACCTTATTACATTCGTCAATTTGATTTATTACAGAAGAAGAAGGAGAAGCAGACAGTTTTGTTGGACAAGTACCCGAGCCTAGTAATAATCCGTTCCAGAATGTTGGTGGTTCAGACCCCTTTGCTAATGTAGGACACAACCCTTTTCCTTCAAAACAAATACCCAATTCAATACCACAAAGGTTCAACACTCAGACTCCTCCCCAGAGATCTAGTCCAGGACCAGGAGGACAAATGGGAACACCTGGTCAATTTCCTGGTATGGGAACACCTGGACAGATAACTGGTATGGGAACACCTGGCCAGATACCTGGGTTTGGAACACCTGGACAGATACCAAGACCTGGTGGGCCACCTTCTGCAGGTGATTTATATATTGATTTTTTTTATTTCTTTGAAGAGCTTAACATGATTATGTGGAACTGTGTAGTTTTAGAAGATAGAGCCCAAAAAGAAGTTGATATTTTACTTTCTGTACTTATGCAAACATGCATTTTTTTAAATGAATTATGCTATTTAACAGATTTTGACAAAGACTATTATTACGAACCAAATGAAACTTTTCCACAGATTCATCTCCTATTGTTCAATCTATTTAAACTTTTGTCAGTTCTATTGTCCCATCGAATAAATACAATAGCTATTGTTCTCTGTATAGTTTTTTCACTGGGACCTTTAAATTTATTCTAAGAGAAATCCATCACTCATTGATTAATTCACCTGAGTAAAAAAGTTATCTTCTAAAACATGAAAATACATGATTTACATTAAAAAAAACTGCATGTGATTTTGTATTTATTCAATATCAATAATATATTTTCAATCTGTTCAATGTAAACAGTGATTCAAACATTAATAAAAGTTGATTTCTGACAAAATTTTCAACATTGTTCCTATTTAAATTTTTTTTTGTGTTTGACAAATAAAAACTGGAAAATGATGATGTTTAAATTAAGGCCTTCTAAAATGTATTCTATAACTTTAAAAAAAAATGCAAATTTTAATCGGAACAATGCTAAAAATTTGTCAGAAATCAACTTTTATACGACCACAAAATTTTAAGTCCGTATATTGGTATCACATCGTCGTCAGCATCGTCCGAAGACATTTGCTTTCGTAAATATAAATAGAAATCTATGAAATTTAAACACAAGGTTTATAACCACAAAAGGAAGGTTGGGATTGTTTTGGGGTTATGGTCCTAACAGTTTAGGAATTAGGGGCCAAAAGGGGCCCAAATAAGCATTTACTAGTTTCAGACAATAACTTGTGGAGCGGTGTATGGATCTCTCTGAAATTATACCACAAGTTTCAAAACCACGAAGGGATGGTTAGGATTGGCTTTGGGGGTTATGGCTCAAACAGTTTAGGAATTAAGGATAAAAGGGGAAAAACAAGGTGTCCTGGTTAATGGACAATTAAAAAAGTACAATATTATGTTTGGATTACCTCCTTACACTGCTTTTAAATTATATATTAAGAAATGTTGTATTGTCTTGAGGTGATTAGCTGTCAATTTATTTTAAGAAGTTACTATTATTTAAATGCTGATTAAGGAATATTAATTTTAGCCATGATTATGTATGTCATTTTCTATTTTAAGACTTTTATGATGTATTTAAATGGGTAATATGGTTGCAAACTCCATTGGAAATTTGAATTGAGATTATGACCATATCTTGAGGAAAGAATTTTTTTGGAAAAAGGGGGACAATGTTTTCTCATTCAGATTTCAGAAATTAAAAGAAAATTTCTTCTAATATTATTTTTTTTAGGGGGTCAATTCGCAACAGTATAGTGTATTGCACAAAAGCAAAAAAGGGGGTAAACATTTTTTTTGGGAGGGAGGTCAATTCAAATAGCATAGTGTATTGCACAAAGCAAAAATTGAGTATAAATTCAAATCAAATCATATAACCATTTCTAAGTTCTTTGACTACAGTTATGCTGTGTCATAAACCTATTATATGTCAAATATTTAATTACAATCCAAATTCAGACCTGTATCAAGCGCGAATATTGTGTCAATTTTTCAGGGTTGGACCCCTGCGGTCATATCCAGCTGCGCTCGTCGAAGCAATTTATTACGATTGAATTAGTGTTTATATTGAACAGATTGAAAATATATAATTGATATTGAATAAATACAAAATCACATGCAGTTTTTTGAATGTAAAACATGTATTTTCATCTTTTAGAAGATATTTTATTTTACTCATATAAATTAATCAATGAGTGATAGATTTCTCTTAAAAGAAACTTAAAGTCCCAGTGAAAAACTACAGAGAACAATAGCTATTGTATTTATTCTATGGGACAGTAGAACTGACAAAAGTTTAAATAGATTGAACTATAGGAGATGAATCTGTGGAAAAGTTTCGTTTGGTTCAATAAAAAATTAAAATCAAGTTGAGCTGACATTCTTCAACACTTATAGATTATATATAAACAGTTACTTACTATATACAGTAGCAAGCACAGGAGCCATTGGAAGCCATCACAACAATTGACCTCAAACAGCAAAAAGTAAAGAAAAAAATTGAACTAATGTACAATGGTTTACTTTTATAAATTGTTATTTGGATGGAGAGTTGTCTCATTGGCACTCACCACATCTTCCTATATCTATGAAGCCATAAAACATTATATTCTCATGGGGCTGCTGATATATTGTTTTTGAACCGATTTCAAAGGAAATTATCGGTTATTAATTTGGTGATGTATGGCTGGTGGGCTGTAGGGCGAGAGCTGCCAAACAGTGTCCGTTCAATTACTTGAAAACGCTTTGACGATAATCTTTTCAAATTTAGATATGTTGTTTCCTGTGACTATATGAAGGTCAAGTCCGATTTTCACAATTCAAGCTTTTATCATTGTTGAGTTATAGACCTTTAAGAAGCAAAAGTGATACTTAGGCGTTGTCCGTGCAATAACTTGAAATCGCTATGACAAAATCTTTTCAAATGTAGATATGTTGTTTCCTGTGACTAAATGAAGGTCAAGTTTGATTTTCTCTTGTTTTCTTTTATTCTTATCACATCATTTGACCTTATAAGTATACACAGATGCCCTTTTATGTTACAAATGTATTTATTGTTTCTAAAGTTTACACTGTTTTTATGCCCCACCATAGCGGTGGGGCATTAAGTTTAACCCTTGTCCGTCTGTCGTCGTCCCAAAATTGGTTTCCGTTCTCTAACTTGAGTTTGCCTCAACCAAATGTTATGAAACTTATACATTATGCTTATTACCACAAAACACAGATCAAGTTTGAATTTTGGTGGCGTCACTTTAACCGTTCTAGAGTTATGCCCCTTTATAAATGGAAAAATTGCAAAATTTTTATTTTCTTCTAAATATCAAGTAATTTTAAAATTGGAGTTATCTTCCTTTGTCCATGATTATAGTTGAATCAACTACAATCAATGCTTTATACAATGCAATGTTTAATTTTGACTTCCACTGATAAAACACAGATCAAGTTGAATTTGGGTAGTGTCACTTTAGTTTAACCATTATTGAGTTATGCCCCTTTATAAATCGAAAGATTGCAAAATTTTTAGTTTCCATTCTGTAACTTAAGTTTGCCCCAACCAAACATTATGAAACCTATACACAATATTCATTACCACAAAACTAAGATCAAGTACAAATTTTTTGTTTCCGTTTTCTAACTTTAGTTTGTCTCAACCAAAGTTATAAAACTTATACACAACCGTTCTAGAGTTATGCATGTTTACAAATTGTGAAAATTGCTGAATTTTTAGTTTCTATTCTCTTCTTAGGTTAGCCTCAACCAAATGGTATGAGACTTACACACAATGCTTATTACCACAAAACTCAGATCAAGTTCAAATTTGGGTAGCTCACTTTTACCGTTCTTCAGTTATGTCCCTTTATAACTGTATGATATGCAAGCAGGGGCATCATCTGTGTCCACATGTGGACACTATCCACATTATTTCCTTAGGCAATGTCTAGTTAATATTTTATGTTTTCTTATCAGCATTGTACCTAAATAAATGAATGTTAAAATACCATTCAAATGGAATTGTAATGAAATGTTAACAATTATCTTAAATTTTCCAAACACTGTCGTCTTGAATCCAATTGTAATTCTTACTGTTTAAGTTATCCAAGAGGAAATAAAAATCCATGTGACAGATAAAGTGTTTTAATGTGTCAACAATATAAAATATTTACATTTAATGGAACTTATCCGTAAAATAAATAATTTGTTTTCATTACAGGTTCTACACCAAAGAATGCTTTTAGGCGACAGGATGCTGGCAAAATGAACTGATTAACTCCTGTCCCCAAGGGAGCACAGAGATTCCCAGGGCCAGCATCACTTCATACGAGTAAAGTGAGATACATCATCACATGTGCTTTTATCCTATGATTTGACCCCTAGTCAGTAGATTTTAATATGCAAATAAACAGAAAAAACATGTACATGTATTAATAAAATCATGAATTATTATTTTTAATGCACATGAGCAAAACACAAGATATTGTCATTTCTCAGTGAAAAAGGGGGAGGGTCAAACCTTTTTGAAAACAATATTGCTGCACCTATTCAACTATTAAGCTAGTTAGCTACTACTCATTGCTTCTAATATAAAAGGTTTAAATGAAGGTGGCTTAGCCACAAGGGAGAAGCATTTTTCTTTCTTTGTGATAAAACTTTCAAGAATTAGATTTTTCTCTCTCAATAATACTTATGTATTTAAATTAAATGATAACACAGCCTGAGTAAATTTTTTGTCTTATTTCAGTTCCAGACATATCATTACTTTTAACATGAGATGGCAAACTAGAGGTTTAAAAAGTCCTGAATAACTGATAAGCATTTTGTTTTATTAGGCAAGCTCTAAATTGTTTATTTATGGTATTTATGCAATTGAAATTACAGTCGGTATGTTAGAAATATGCTAATATGAAAACTGTTGCTATGGTCTTGATATTAAATGAAAATACTTAGTTACTGACCTTTTCGACTAAATATTTCGAGTTAAATCTTATGCAACTGTTTCTCATGTAACACTGCAAACTATAATTAGCACTATTTTGATCTGTCGTTATTTAATGACGCCATAATACATGTGATGTCACAATGTTTCCTTTAATACCTCATGTGGATTTCTCACTGATAAAAGGTTTTCACTGAAATCCATGTAAAAACCTTTTTCTCAAATAGAATTATGTGAAAGGACAAGTTTTGAAAATTTGCACTTCATTGCACTGTAATTATATGATAAGAATGACTTTCCCAGTAGTTTAGAGTGGTTTCACAGTATTATATACCAGATTTCCACTAGTAAGAATAATTATTTTGGTGTTGTTTTTTTTATAAAATCTACATTTTGCATAATTTCTCTGTCAAAATGCACTTTTAGGCACAAGAAAATTTTATAGAATGCTTTAACAGGGCCTGTGTATTGTAATTTAAGGTTATCATCAGAAGTTTTGTCCTTGTTTTGACTAGTGAAGGTATACTGGAAGAAATTAATTATACATACACATTGTATTCAAAATAAATCAATATAGCGATAAAAGTGTCATTGCCTTATAGTGCCTAAACAACTTTATTTTTTTCAGAAATGGACAAAATGCACAGATTTATTCAGAATGTCATACCGATGAAGATCACATAAAATATTTGGAAAAATCAGAACTATGGATTTCAATATGGGACAATATCCTAATGCGCCTTGAAATGAGGAACTCAAAAGTCACGTGTAAACAAAAAACTGTGTGTAGTGATAGTTGACACATTTCTATGATAAACAAATGACTGAGCTGAACCATTTGTGTTAATTTAGAAAGTAGGGAACACAGAATAAATGTGTAAAACTATGGAGCTATTAAATGTGTTCAAAGTATTAAACTTTCAAAGAACTTATTGTGTTAAAATGGGATTTTTACCACGAGGAGCCACATCACAAAAGGATACTCGGGTTTGCTAATTTATGGAAAAAGTAATCTCACTGCACTCGAAAATTTAACCACATATGTGAAAATGTCTCAGCTTGAAACGAGCCATCATACATATCCAAGTTAACGATATGGACTGAGCAACAGAAGAAAACGTTACCATTACCGCCTATGGAGAAACTAATACATCTTGACCCATATCTTGAGGAAAGAATTTTTTGGAAAAGGGGGTGTGAAAAAAGGGGGGGGACAATGTTTTCTCATTTCAGATTTCAGAAATTATAAAGAAAATTTCTTCTAATATTATTTTTTTAGAATTCACAATAGTGTATTGCAAAAAAAAAAAGGGGGTAAACATTTTATTTTTTTTGGGGGTCAATTCGCAACAGCATAGTGTATTGCACAAAAGCAAAAAATTGAGTATAAATTCAAATAAAATCATATAACCAATTCTAAGTTCTTTGACTACAGTTATGCTGTGTCAGAAACCTATTATATGTCAAATATTTAATTACAATCTAAATTCAGACCTGTATCAAGCGCGAATATTGTGTCAATTTTTCAGGGTTGGACCCCTGCGGTCATATCCAGCTGTGCTCGTCGAAGCAATTTATTATGATTGAATTAGTGTTTATATTGAACAGATTGAAAATATATAATTGATATTGAATAAATACAAAATCACATGCAGTTTTTTTAATGTAAAACATGTATTTTCATCTTTTAGAAGATATTTTTTTTTACTCATATAAATTAATCAATGAGTGATAGATTTCTCTTAAAAGAAACTTAAAGTCCCAGTGAAAAAACTACACAGAGAACAATAGCTATTGTATTTATTCTATGGGACAGTAAAACTGACAAAAGTTTAAATAGATTGAACTATAGGAGATGAATCTGTGGAAAAGTTTCATTTGGTTCGCAATAAAAAAATTAAAATCAAGTTGAGCTGACATTCCTCAACACTTATAAATTGTACATAAACAATTACTTACTATATACAGTAGCAAGCACAGGGAGCCATTGGAAGCCATCACAACAATTGACCTCAAACAGCAAAAAGTAAAGAAAAAAAAATTGAAATAATGTACAATGGTTTACTTTTATAAATTGTTATTTGGATGGAGAGTTGTCTCATTGGCACTCACCAATCTTCCTATATCTATGAAGCCATAAAAACATTATATTCTCATGGGGGCTGCTGATATATTGTTTTTGAACCGGATTTCCAAAGGAAATTATTGGTTATTAATTTGGTGATGTATGGCTGGTGGGCTGTAGGGCGGAGAGCTGCCAAACAGTGTCCGTTCAATTACTTGAAAACGCTTTGACGATAATCTTTTCAAATTTAGATATGTTGTTTCCTGTGACTATATGAAGGTCAAGTTCGATTTTCACAATTTAAGCTTTTATCATTGTTGAGTTATAGACCTTTAAGAAGCAAAAAGTGATACTTAGAGCGTTGTCCGTGCAATAACTTGAAATCGCTATGACAAAATCTTTTCAAATGTAGATATGTTGTTTCCTGTGACTAAATGAAGGTCAAGTTTGATTTTCTCTTGTTTTCTTTTATTCTTATCACATCATTTGACCTTATAAGTATACACAGATGCCCTTTTTATGTTACAAATGTATTTATTGTTTCTAAAAGTTTACACTGCTTTTTTTATGCCCCCACCGTTGCGGTGTGGGGCATTAAGTTTTACCCTTGTCCGTACGTACGTATTTACGTCCCAAAATTGGTTTCCGTTCTCTAACTTGAGTTTGCCTCAACCAAATGTTATGAAACTTATACATTATGCTTATTACCACAAAACACAGATCAAGTTTGAATTTTGGTGGCGTCACTTTAACCGTTCTAGAGTTATGCCCTTTATAAATGGAAAAATTGCAAAATTTTTATTTTCTTCTAAATATCAAGTAATTTTAAAATTGAAGTTATCTTCCTTTGTCCATGATTATAGTTGAATCAACTACAATCAATGCTTTATACAATGCAATGTTTAATTTTGACTTCCACTGATATAACACAGATCAAGTTGAATTTGGGTAGTGTCACTTTAGTTTAACCATTATTGAGTTATGCCCCTTTATAAATCGAAAGATTGCAAAATTTTTAGTTACCATTCTGTAACTTAAGTTTGCCCTAACCAAACATTATGAAACCTATACACAATATTCATTACCACAAAACTAAGATCAAGTACAAATTTTTTGTTTCCGTTTTCTAACTTTAGTTTGTCTCAACCAAAGTTAAAAAAACTTATACACAACTGTTCTAGAGTTATGCGTGTTTACAAATAGAAAAATTGCTGAATTTTTAGTTTCTGTTCTCTACTTAGGTTAGCCTCAACCAAATGTTATGAGACTTACACACAATGCTTATTACCACAAAACTCAGATCAAGTTCAAATTTGGGTAGCGTCACTTTTATCGTTCTTCAGTTATGTCCCTTTATAACTATATGATATGCAAGCAGGGGCCTCATCTGTGTCCACATGTGGACACTATCCACATTTATTTCCTTAGGCAATGCCTAGTTAATATTTTATGTTTTCTTATCAGCATTGTACCTAAATAAATGAATGTTAAAATACCATTCAAATGGAATTGTAATGAAATGTTAACAATTATCTTAAATTTTCCAAACACTGTCGTCTTGAATACAATTGTAATTCTTACTGTTTAAGTTATCCAAGAGGAAATAAAAATCCATCTGACAGATAAAGTGTTTTAATGTGTCAACAATATAAAATATTTACATTTAACGGAACTTATCCGTAAAATAAATAATTTGTTTTCATTACAGGTTCTACACCAAAGAATGCTTTTAGGCGACAGGATGCTGGCAAAATGAAATATGCAATGCCACCAGAAACATTAACTCCTGTCCCCAACATGTTTCAACAACCACCAGGAGCACAGAGATTCCCAGGGCCAACATCAAATCCCCTACCCCCATCACCATTCACACCACCAGTGGCTCAAGTAGCACCAACAATGTCTACATCAGGGTACAATGTTGAATTTCAAGGGGGCTTTAATGGTCAACAACAACCTGGGTTCAATGGTCAACAGCCATCTGGGTATTACAGTTCATCACAGCCTGCTCCATATAATACAGGGGACCAGGGTATTTATCAACCAGTTACTCCACATTGGTGTTACAGTAAAAGAGTGGAACTAAAGGAATGTTGGTATACATTTTCACTGGTGGACAGTATAAAACTAGAGGAAGCTTACAATTCTGGTAAGATATCTGTGTTACAGGACTTAGAAAAATGCTAGAATATACCTTTTTTACTTCTAAGAACTGGAGCAAGCTGATGAATTTTAAAGATATCACAGTCGCATTTTACTACAGACCTTATAAAACTCGCATTTGACATTTTATACATGACTATTATAGATAGGGAAGAACTATGGAAATGGGAAATGTGAAACTTTTAGGTTTATTAAAAAAATCAATACATACTGGTTAATGTCTCGTCAAACAATGAACATCAGAACAGTTGGTTATTAGTCCCCTACCGACGAAGTCGAAGGGGACTTTAGGTTTGCACTCCGTCCGTCTGTCTGTCCTTCTGTCAGTCCGGCAAATCAGTTTTCCACACTTTTTTTCTTCATGCTTAAAGATATTGATTTGATATTTGGTATATTGTTTTATCATGACAAGTTACAGATCAAGTTCGAATTTTGTTCCGGTTTGATAATTTTGTGCAGAGTTATGGTCCTTAGACTTAGAAAATTCACTCAAATAATCAGTTTTCTGCACATTTTTTCGTCATGCTTGAAGATATTGATTTGATAATTGGTATATAGTTTTATCATGACAAGTTACAGATCAAGTTCGAATTTTGTTTTGGTTTGATGATTTTTTGCAGAGTTATGGTCCTTGGACCTAGAAAATTCACTTAAGTTATCAGATTTCCGCACTTTTTTACGTCATGCTTGAAGATATTGACTTGATATTTGTTATATAGTTTACACCATGACAAGTTATAGATCAAGTTAGCATTTTGTTCCAGTACAATTAATTTTTAACCGGTAGGGGACTATGTATTGCCATGCAATACTCTTAGAATGCTTGTTGACAATCATTTTCCTGACTTGGTATAGGTACTTTACAAATTCACTTTTTATTTGTGGAAACTTACAGTTCTAAGAACTATTTTGTTTCGTATTATAAAACACAGAAGACTATTTGTGATATCTGAATTCAATATTATAAGAATGAGGAAATATTGGGCTCTGACTTGTGGATCTGTTTTGATTAAGGTGAATTTTTTTTTAGTTTTAGAAGAAATTTTTACTTTTGTATTTCTAGGTAATGACACAATAGATATACCAACTGATGGGGGAAGATATGATGTCAATATATCACAGAGGACAAAGAAAGCTGTTTATTGGGATGATATGCCATCCTCTGTACGCAGGTGTACCTGGTTCTTTAAGAGAGAATCTGACAGTAGATATGTGCCTTATGAAGAACAGTTTGCCCAGCAGATTGAGGTAAATATAAAGATAAGGAGATGTGGTACAAACTATGATTGCCAAGCAGACAACTATCTACCAAAACACAAATATGTTAACCCACTGTCTTCAACAATGAGCAAACACTTTGTTATAGAAAGATTTATCCTCTCATTTTCTGCATTATTTGTAAAATATGCATAATAATACCAAAAAATAAAATGAAGGCACTGATTTGAAAGCTTAGTTATATAAGGAATCTGTATTATTAAGCTTCGCACAAATGCACGTTATGGTAAAGACATTGCATGTTATTGTGTTGTCTGACTGCATCCAGCTATCGCTACCAGTTCATAGGGATCAACATTGCATGATTTTAGTATATTAAGTTGATATTTTAAAAATTGTATCAGACTTTCTTATATATCAATATCTTTAGCCAATATTTTATAAAGTAGAATAAGTTTTCTGTCAACCATTGGCATCAATCAGCTGACAACAATAATTGTTATATATGAAAACACACATTTTTCAGAATGAATACAGAAATGCAGTGTTAAATAATACATGGCATAAAAGGCTAGAGTTCCCTGGTGGTGAGACTATAGTGATGCATAATGCCAATGTGATTGTACATTTCACAGCGTCCTCACAGCCAGATGAGTGGGGAATGGTCCAGGTTAGTCAAGATCAACTACTATAAATTGCAGGGCTCACGCTACCAGGCGACTAGGCGAAGAAGTCGCTTTCCGTCCGTCACTTACGCTTTGCCCGACCCTCAAAAGCGAAAACAAGTCGCCCTGTTGTTTACGATACTCGCTTTCAGTCGCTTTCGTCATCGGACATTTTCAATTTTACCAAGTTGATAAAACATCAATTTTTATTGATTTTAAAGAAATTCAGACATAAACGATTCATTTTCTTTAGAAAAGAGGTTTAAGCATTGACTTTACAGTGTGTAGCAGGTTATTTAATAAAAGACAACTTTTATCACTGCATGCACTTCGGTACTTGTTACTCAGAGAGCGTACATCAATCTAACTTTCGCGCAAAATAAGTTTGTTACTTCATTTAAAAGTGATAAAAGTTGCCTCCAGTAAATGTTTAATCCATTTATTGCATTAAAACGTCATATTCCTTTCCAAATAGCTTGTCAAACATCGTTTATTTTGTAAATTTTCTTCGTCCGCCATTAATCGTTTACTAATTACGGATCGGAACCGGACCAGCTATGACCGAAATCCGTATTTTTACAATAATAACTACGGACGCATAAATAGAAAAGCTGACAGAAGAATATTGATCCCAAAAGGAAAAATTACGCATTCCACACGCATTAACAGACTTTTGGTTAGATCTAATTGATTAATGTATATAATTCCATATAATGTATATGGATTGTTTCAAAATATTGATTAAAGTTGCTTAACTACTATTATCAATATATTATGGCCCAGCTTAACTTTGTATATCTTTTGATGAGAAACACTGAATTTCATAACATGATAAACAAGATAGTTTTTAATTGAATTGTAATTCATATATTATAATTTCTTTACCTTTTGACATAAAAAGTTCTTTTAGTGCTAGATATTTTGTTGGTAGTTTCTCACAAGAACCTAAACTTAAACAACTTTGAATTTGAACTGTTAATTTAATTGTATACTCAGATATGAATTGAACAATATAAAAGAACATTATTTACATATGACCCTTTATACTATAGTAAAATCAAAACATTGAAGCGCATGAGTGACACTTCTCTTTCAAATCTCACCACTTCTCCTATCAGTTTCAAAAGAGAAGTCACTTCTCCCTATGATTCTGAAGTAGTGTGAGCCCTGAAATTGGTTATTATAATTTATAGCTTATTAACTAATTTACTTGTTGAATTATTAAGTAGAACCTTTTAAAATACAATATTGTAACATATGAAACTTATTCATGTATAACATAGAAATAGTAGTGATATAAACAAAATGAAATCGGTATCTTGATAATCTGCAAAGGTCTACATGTTAATGTATTAGCATGTTAAGAAGTTGCTTTAACCAAAAACAAACATTGATACCGACTTCTTGGCATTTAGCATCATATAATATTAGTAGCCAAGTAGGAAATGTATAAATTTAAACCAACACAAAGTTATTGATATTTAATGAGAGACTGAATTTATTGCACCAAGTATTTTGGCTTCAGTATTTATTGTGGAGAAAAATGGTTGATAAAAATAAAAATCAATGAAATGAAGAATTTGAAGCAGAAATCATTACTTATTCCTCAGACTGATGTCAAATCCATATTTCTTTATGTATTGAAAATGTGTTGTAACTAATGCGTAAATCTGATATGTATAAATCTTCCATTTTTCTCTGATTCAGGGCATGTCTCCTATGGTGGTGAGTCACATTTATTTTATTCCCATGTGCTTGTTTTTAGTTTCTTCCTTTGTTTTCATTGTCAGTTTTTAGTTGTGTGAGATATATTCTTTACTTATTATTTCAGGTATATTAATGGGATAAAAACAAAACAAGTTCAGGTTCCTGAAACCATATTTTGTATTAATATAAGAAATTTGAAATGCCATCATCTGTTTAGTACATGTTGTAAGCTGTTTATTTTAAGCCTTAATCTATGGCATATATTTATTTTTTGAATTAAAAATAGGTCATATTTTCTGATATCCCTGTTCACAACTTACTGTAGAATAATTTATTTTCGTTGGTACCAATTTTCCTGGATTGAGGGAAAATGGTATTTCGTGGATATTTTATTTCATGGTTTTATCAAAGTCAGATGGAAAAATTGTACTTGTTGATCATTTAAATTTGTGGTTCACCTTTAACCTTGAAGTCCATGAAATTGGTGTCCCACGAATAATAATGAAACACATTATATAAAAAACTTTACCTTTTGATCTTAAAGTAGGACCAGAATGATATCATTTCTCTTTTCCATAGCTTAGATTACCTTTGAAAAGAAGGGAAAATTTTGTGGGTTGATTAGTAAATAATGATAAAGCTTAGAAAAAAATTATAGTATTTTTGTGTAATTGGTTAGTTTTTAAGATGTGAAATATGTAATAAACAGCAGTAGAATGATATCATAGACCTTTTCTTTATTATCACGAAAATTTCTTTTAATGAGATGATGTCTTATCATTGCCCATGGTTACATTGTGAAAATGTCCAAAAGTGAATTGTGTGAAAATAAATGTACTTTCAGTATAAACCAGCTTTTTAATAAATGTGCTTGTCAAAGGAATGTGTTTAATATAGATAAAATATAACCAGTTATATATATATGAAGCATGGTGGTATTAACATGATTTTGCATAACAACTTTAACCAGGTTTATGCACTTTTAACTGCCAGTGTGTATTATGGATATATTTAGAGCTGGTCCAAAATTGATTATGGTGAGGAGATGGGAGGCACTCAAATTACTTAATTGTAGGTGGTTGCATTTTCCTTTGAATTTTATATTTATTATTAGTAAATAGACAATTTTATATTATGGGTGGTTGGGGTAAAAAAAAGTACCCCCCATAACCCCCATGGGTTAAATTCTGGAACAACCCTTATTATGATGTTTTGATGTGGATTTGCAAGTAAAATCTTTTTATCATTTTGATATTTTTAATTTTTAATTTAAAAAAAAAAAACATTAATTCTTGTGTGTTTTAAGTTTTAAACCAAATTTCTGAATATTTTGTTCTTCAATTACTTCTTATATTTAAAATCTGACTATCGTTTTAACTTGATTGTTTGTTTTTATATGAAATTAAACAAATTATGCATGTTTTGACTCCTTTTGAGTGAGTCAGTACACATATATGTGTACTAAAGATTCTAAATTAGCATGATTACATGGGGTAGTATTGTATACAGAAAACATATGTTGGTTCAAATAATATCACTCTCGTAAAAGTTAATAAAAAAAAAAAATCATTGCAAAAGAAGTTTAGAGTGATTTTCACACCTGACTGATAAATGACCCTTTGGGTAAAATTACAAGTTTCCTGTCAACTGAAGCACTTTACAATGAATTTAGGAATTATACAATTGTCACATGGTTGCATGTTGAACAGGGTTTTTAGATATTATCTTATTTTAATTGTATCAAGTTGTTGCACAGTTTTGTTATAATTATATATCATGTATATGTACCATGTTTTCACAATGAATGAATGATGAAAAATTTTATTCTATTAAAATTACAATAAGAGTGAAAAATCAATATATATACAAAAACGTATGAGCATTCATAAAATATTGACTGTATAAAAGATGTTATTGTTGAACAATGGACAAATATGGAAAGATTGATTTATGTGTATCAGAAAATATTGCATACAAATGAATGTAGCACTTTTAGAATTTAAAATGCAAATTTTAAATAATCCAAACTCACCTTTTCATATTTTCACAGAACTTTATAAAACATCGCCAAAAATCTGAATGTACAGTATTTTTCTGTGAAATTAATATTAAAGATATATAAATAGATTAAATTGAAACAATCAAAGTTGTACCATCAGCACCCAAATTTCCAAACAACCAAAAATATTAAGATATTACATTTGACAACTATTGACAAGGTGTCTGACTAGAGACAGGCACATGCATATGTACTGAATTTATTTTAAAACATTACCAAGAAGGCAACGAGAAAAAGATATATTCTGGTCACAAGTTTAAGATTTCTGTAATTTTCTTTTCTGTAGGAGAAGGAATGAGACCAAGAGTAGTAAAAGAGGTGTAGAAGATTTTGCAACAATTGAAGATGGTATGGAATTTATTTTTGTTAGTCATTTTGTATAAATACATTTATATTCAGGTGATAAAAGAAACACATTTTTGCTCAACTGGCTCTTTCTAGCTATATATAGTGTTGGCTTTTGCCATCCCTTTGCAGCATCTGTCGACTATTGTGTATTGTCAGTCATACACTTTTAAAAAAATCTTGCACTAAACTTTGCCTGCATCATCTAGCTTCTAGGTCTACTGGAAACCTTTAAGTCTGATGACCCTGTTGGCGAACCAATATGGCAACTACTGGTAAAATAGAACATAGGAGTAAAACCAACAAAAAAATCAATTAAATTAATTTGGAAATTATTTGGATGGCTTTTTAATCGCTTAGTTTTTATAACATGAAGTATATTCCATTATTCTGAGACAACTTGGGGATTTCAAGAACCCACTAACAGGAAACTTTTTAACAAATGACCATAGCATGTGAGTAAAACAAAATTCTGTATTAAGACGGAAATAAGTAACATATGATTCAGATATTTTTGCTGTTATGAAACCTTTATTTTTCAGGGGAGCCATCTCAGGTTGACCATGTGGTATTTGTTGTACATGGTATAGGAAAATTCTGTGATGTTAAATTTAGAAATATTGTGGAATGTGGTAGGTCTCATGTTAATTTATCATTCGTCAGAAAATTGTAAGCTATAGAGATATAAGTTTTCAAGTGCTAAAATCATATAAATATCTTTATCAACTGGATAAAGAAACTGAAGATTACTAAATTTGCTATCTGAAAAAATATATGTAATTGTTCAAAGTGTAAAATATTATTTAATGAATAAAACGTGAGTCATTATTTCAAGCAGTCAAACCTGTTTTAATGGTCACCTCGTTTCAGCGGTCACCTGCCTCTTACGGTCACTTTCAGACCCTCCCAACGGTTTTCTCTACATAATTTAACTTAAAATCAGCGGTCAACGTTCACCTATTTTTTGCATGAAATCTTTATTTCAAATTTTAATAATGGTCATTTTAATGTTTTTTAACTGTCTAAATTATCATGACGAAAAATAAATGTTCAGTATCGAAGTCAAAATGAAAATCTAAACCCCTTTTGCAACTGAAATTTCTCAATAGGAGGGGAATTCCTTTCCCTCTTACATTGAAAACTGTATCACTGAATTATTTATCCATAAATATTAACATATTTTATTTTTTTTCTTTAAATTTACAGTGCCAGAGAATCTGCCATTTTAGCTCACCTGGCCCGAAGGGCCAAGTGAGCTTTTCTCATCACTTGGCGTCCGTCGTCGTTAACTTTTACAAAAATCTTCTCCTCTGAAACTACTGGGCCAAATTTAACCAAACTTGGCCACAATCATCATTAGGGTATCTAGTTTAAAAATTGTGTCCAGTGACCTGCCAAACCAACCAAGATGGCCGCCATGGCTAAAAATAGAACATAGGGGTAAAATGTATATTTTGGCTTATAACTCTGAAACCAAAGCATTTAGAGCAAATCTGACATGGGGTAAAATTGTTGATCAAGTCAAGATCTATCTGCCCTGAAATTTTCAGATGAATCGGACAATGAGTTGTTGGGTTGCTGCCCCTGAATTAGTAATTTTAAGGATTTTTTCTGTTTTCGGTTATCTTGAAAATTATTATAGATAGAGATAAACTGTAACAGCAATAATGTTCAGCAAAGTAAGATCTACAAATAAGTCAACATGATCAAAATGGTCAGTTGACCCCTTAAGGAGTTATTGCCTTTAAAGTAATTTTTACCAATTTTATACGACCGCAAAAAATTTTGTGGTCGATATTGGTATGACGTTACGCTGCCGTCGTCCGCATCGTGTCGTCGTCCAAGACACATTGGTTTTCGCACTCTAGCTTTAGTTTAAGTGAATGGATCTCTATGAAATTTTACCATAAGGTTCAATACCACAAAGGAAGGTTGGGATTGATTTTGGGGTTATGGTACCAACAGTTAAGGAATTAGGGGCCAAAAGGGCCAAAATAAGCATTTTGGTAACTTCCAGACTTAACTTGTGTGTTAGTGTATGGATCTCTCTGACATTGTACCACAAGGTTCCATATCACAAAGGGAATACTGGGATTGATTTTGGGGGTAATTGCCTCAAAATTTAAGGAATTAGGGGCCAAAAAAGGGGCAAAAAACAAGCATTTTTCTAGTTTCATGACAATAACTTGTGTGTAAGTGTATGGATCTTTCTGAAATTGTACTACAAGGTTCCATATCACAAAGGAAAAGCTGGAATTGAGTTTGGGGTAATTGCCCAAAACGTTTAGGAATAAGGGACCAAAAGGGCCAAATATAAGTATTTTCTAGTTTCCAGACAATTACTTGTGTTCAAGTGTATGGATCTCTCTGAAATTGTACTGCAAGGTACCATACCACAAAGGGAAGGCTGGGATTGATTTTGGGGGTAATTGCCTCAAAGTTTTAGGAATTAGGGGCCAAAAGGCAAAAACAAGCATTTTCTAGTTTCAGGACAATAACTTGTGTGTAAGTGTATGGATCTTTATGAAATTGTACTACAAGGTTCCATGTCACAAAGGGAAAGCTGGGTTTGAGTTTGGGGGTAATTGCCCTAAACATTTAGGAATTTGGGGCCAAAAAGGAGTTTTGGTCCCAACAGTTTAGGAATTAGGGGCCAAAGGGTCCAAAATTAAACTTTGTTTGATTTCATCGAAAATTGAACTATAGTGGTTCTGTGATATGCCGAATCTAACTGTGTATTTAGATTCTTAATTTTGGTCCCGTTTTCAAATTGGTCTACATTAAGGTCCAAAGGGTCCAAAATTTAACTTAGTTTGATTTTAACAAAATTGAATTCTTGGGGTTCTTTGATATGCTGAATCTAAACATGTACTTAGTTTTTGATTATGGGCCCAGTTTTCAAGTTGGTCCAAATCGGGTCCAAAATTAAACCTTGTTTGATTTCAACAAAATTGAATATATGGGGTTCTTCGATATGCTGAATCTATCCATGTATTTAGATTTTTGATATTCGGCCCGTTATCAAATTGGTCCACATTGAGGTTTAGAGGCCCAAAATTGAACTTTATTTGATTTCATCAAAATTGAATTCTTGGGGTTCTTTGATACGCTGAATCTAACCATGTATTTAGATTTTGGATATTGGAATACCACAAAGGGATGGTAAGAATTGTCTTTGGGAGTTATGGCTCAAAGTGTTAAGGAATAAGGTGCAAAAAGGTGGGAAAAGGGTTTGCAGGTTAATGGACAATTACTTATATAAAACATAATTTAAAAGGCAGTGTAAGGTTGGTAATTGAAACTCATTTGAATATCTCACCTAAACTGCTTTTAAATTATTTATTTTGAAATTTGCCAAAACTTTATTATTAATAAATTCCATTGAAATTTGCCAATAACTTTAGTTTAATGAACTTCATTGAAATTTGCCAATATAAAATATTGCTGATGAAGCTTTTTGTTTATCTCACCTAAACTGCTTTTAAATTATGTATATTGAAATTTGCCAAAACTTTATTATTAAATTTCTGATTTATATATAAAAGCAAATAATAATGATAAGGCAAGAGATACACACCAAACAGGATGTGTAAATTAATATATTAAGTATTGTGCAATAGCAAGAATTTTCAATTGCACAGTATTGTGCAATAGCAAGAAATCTTCAATTGCACAGTATTGTGCAATAGCAAGAAATATCCAATAGCACAATATTGCGCAATAGCAAGAAATTGTCAATTGTACAGTATTGCACAATAGCAAGAAATATTCAATTGCACAGTATTGCACAATTGCAAGAATATTCAATTGCACAGTATTGTGCAAAGAAGATACTTTGTATAAATTGCTTATTTCTTGACCAATTTCAATGGTGTTTTATTCTTGAATTCTTGGGGTTCTGAATCTAACTGTGTATTAAGTTTTGGATTTTGGTTCCCGCTTTTAAATTGGTCCACATTGAGGTCCAAAGGGTCCAAAATTAAACTTTTGATTTCATAAAAATTGAATTATTGGGGTTCTTTGACATGCGAATCTAACTGTGTATTTAGATTCTTAATTTTTGGTCCCGTTTTCAAATTGGTCTACATTAAGGTCCAAAGGGTCCAAAATTAAACTTAGTTTGATTTAACAAAATTGAATTCTTGGGGTTCTTTGATATGCTGAATCTAAACATGTACTTAGTTTTTTATTATAGGCCCAGTTTTCAAGTTGGTCCAAATCGGGTCCAAAATTAAACTTTGTTTGATTTCAACAAAATTGAATATATGGGGTTCTTTGATATGCTGAATCTAACCATGTATTTAGATTTTTGATTTTGGGCCCGTTATCAACTTTGTCTACATTGAGGTCAAAAGGGTCCAAAATTAAACTTTGTTTGATTTCATCAAAATTGAACTCTTGGGGTTCTTTGATATGCTGAATCTAACCATGTATTTAGGTTTTGGATATTGGACCATTATAGGTGAATGTCCAATTTAAAATTTTAAGTTCTTAGACCACATTCATTCTGTGTCAGAAACCTATGCTGTGTCAAATATTTAATCACAATCCAAATTCAGAGCTGTTTCAAGCTTGAATGTTGTGTCATACTTGCCCCAACTGTTCAGGGTTCGACCTCTGCGGTCGTATCAAGCTGCGCCTCTGGAGCATTTTATTTGTAAATTTTGTAATCTTTACAAAAATCTTCTCCTCTGAAACTACTGGACCAAATTCAAGCAAACTTAGCCACAATCATTATAAGGGTATTAAGTTTGAAAATGTGTCGGTGACCCAGCCAACCAACCAAGATGCTCCATGGTTAAAAATAGAACATAGGGGTAAAATGTAGATTTTGGCTCGTAACTCTGAAACCAAAGCATTTAAAGCAAATCTTACAGGGATTAACTTGTTTATCAAGTAAATATCTATCTGCCCTCAAATTTTCAGATGAATTGGACAACTGGTTGTTGGGTTGCTGCCCTGAATTGGTAATTTTAAGGAAATTTTGCCGTTTTGGTTATTATCTTGAAAATTATTACAGATAGAGATAAACTGTAAACAGCAATAATGTTCAGCAAAGTAAGATCTTCAAATAAGTCAACATGACCAAAATGGTCAGTTGACCCTTTAAGGAGTTATTGCCTTTATAGTCAATTTTAACAATTTTCATTAATTTGGTAAATTTTGGTAAGTTTTACAAAATGTTTTCCTTTTGTAATCTTCTTTTCTGAAACTGCAGTAGAAAGTCAATATAGAAAACAATCTACTAATGAACTGGCAATAAAATAATTGATAATTCTATAACATGAAAAAAACCACATTAATACCTGATGATGGTGTTTCTTTCTTTACATTGAAAATGATGTCACAACTATAATCCCGAACAATAGGTCGAATGTCAGATATGTTTCAGTACTTTGGCTTCATTTTCTACAGATTCAAGTGCAAATGATGCTTGAATTCCTACACTAATTTATACAGACTTCATCCCTTTCACAGGTAATGCCTGCCTCATATTATATTTAAAACTTTAATAGAATATCAGAAATTTTGAGAGAAAATTATTCAACCATGCAAAATCTAAAACTTAATTGATATTGTTCAAATTATCAATTAACTATTAAAAAAAATTCTCATTAAAAAATATAGTTCTTCATTTTATATTTTAACAGAAGTTTAGGGAAAAAATTGAATTTAATTGTGTCCCTTGTTCTCATTTCCTGGGACAAATCCAATACAAATTAAAGTATTGCTATTGAATTAATATTTAAGAAATATTTCAAACCTTACCATTTTCTTCACAAGAATGAAGACCATATTTTCAGTGTCATGAGTATCAGTCATCATATTTGTTGTACTTTGTTGTTTAAAAGTTGAATACAAAAAGATCAACAAAGCAATTTAAAACCACTTGAATTTTGCAACAGCAAATGAGAGTTTTAACGACCTCAGCTGGCTATACAACCCTTGCACAATCAACTGAATTTTGCAGAAATCATTAATAGGAAAGATTGCCCTTAAATGATAATTTTTATTACCTTTTGTTTTGTTTTTTTTTTGGGGGTTGCAACAACAATACTTCACAACAAACTTTCTCATCACTTCATTTTCGTTAGATAAATTTTACAAAATTCTCCCTGAAACTACTGTCAAATTAAACCAAACTTGGTTTTAATCACCACTAGGATATCCAGGGACCACTGTGTATGATGACCCTGACTGCCAACATGGCACACATAGCTGAAATAAAACATAGGTTTCAAACGCACTTTTTTTATCATTTTGATATTTTTAATTTTAATTTAAAAAAAAAACATTAATTCTTGTGTGTTTTAAGTTTTAAACCAAATTTCTGAATATTTTGTTCTTCAATTACTTCTTATATTTAAAATCTGAGTAAAATTACAAGTTTCCTGTCAACTGAAGCACTTTACAATGAATTTAGGAATTATACAATTGTCACATGGTTGCATGTTGAACAGGGTTTTAGATATTATCTTATTTTAATTGTATCAAGTTGTTGCACAGTTTTGTTATAATTATATATCATGTATATGTACCATGTTTTCACAATGAATGAATGATGAAAAATTTTATTCTATTAAAATTACAATAAGAGTGAAAATCAATATATATACAAAAACGTATGAGCATTCATGAAATATTGACTGTATAAAAGATGTTATTGTTGAACAATGGACAAATATGGAAAGATTGATTTATGTGTATCAGAAAATATTGCATACAAATGCATATAGCACTTTTAGAATTTAATGCAAATTTTAAATAATCCAAACTCACCTTTTCATATTTTTCACAGAACTTTATAAAAACATCGCCAAAAAATCTGAATGTACAGTATTTTTCTGTGAAATTAATATTAAAGATATATAAATAGATTAAATTGAAACAATCAAAGTTGTACCATCAGCACCCAAATTTCCAAACAACCAAAAATATTAAGATATTACATTTGACAACTATTGACAATGTGTCTGACTAGAGACAGGCACATGCATATGTACTGAATTTATTTTAAAACATTACCAAGAAGGCAACGTAGAAAAAGATATATTCTGGTCACAAGTTTAAGATTTCTGTAATTTTCTCTTTTCTGTAGGGAGAAGGAATGAGACCAAGAGTAGTAAAAAGAGGTGTAGAAGATTTTGCAACAATTGAAGATGGTATGGAATTTATTTTTTGTTAGTCATTTTGTATAAATACATTATTCAGGTGATAAAAGAAACACATTTTTTGCTCAACTGGCTCTTTCTAGTGTTGGCTTTTGCCATCCCTTTGCAGCATCTGTCGACTATTGTGTATTGTCAGTCATACACTTTTAAAAAAATCTTGCACTAAACTTTGCCTGCATCATCTAGCTTCTAGGTCTACTGGAAACCTTTAAGTTTTAACAAATGACCATAGCATGTGAGTAAAACAAAATTCTGTATTAAGACGGAAATAAGTAACATATGATTCAGATATTTTTGCTGTTATGAAACCTTTATTTTCAGGGAGCCATCTCAGGTTGACCATGTGATATTTGTTGTACATGGTATAGGAAAATTCTGTGATGTTAAATTTAGAAATATTGTGGAATGTGGTAGGTCTCATGTTAATTTATCATTCGTCAGAAAATTGTAAGCTATAGAGATATAAGTTTTCAAGTGCTAAAACAGTGCCAGAGCCTCTAGTTTTATTTCACTGATGCAAGAACCATAACTCTACCAATTGAAAACACTAAAAAGATTTGCCCTGATCCCGACCACAGGCGATGTCGGAATCAGAATTGTTTTCGGAACCTCATTTCAAAGGTCATAGTACTTAATCTAGAGATTTTCATTTTTTTATTTGGTATTACTGGCAGGCTATTGAATTGAATTGGATATATAATCAAATTTACTCATCTGTTATATTTTCATTTCATTACAGTTGATGACTTCCGTTCAATATCACTAGAATTACAGAAGAGCCATTTTAGGAAGTATAAGGATGAGAACAGAATTGGCCGAGTTGAATTTCTTCCTGTCCTTTGGCATTCTGTGCTACATGGAGATGCCACTGGAGTAGATCAGTATGTTTATTGTATAATGATCATGTTCCTATTTACCTACTATTTATAAAGGAGGTAGCACTTGTAGCTGATTTTCCTGAACCTTTTTTGTTTCTCCAATAGATTTTTAGCTGAATTTATGTGTCCAGTTGAATGATAAAGATTTTCTTATGACAAAGTTGTCATCCTTTGATTTAAGATTTCACAAAACAATTCAATATCTTATTTGATGCAAGCAGGGGTATTTGGGTCACACTGACACATTTAGAAAATTTTGTATAAAAAGAAGATGCTAAATTTAGGGTTTACTTTTGACATTTTAACCGAATATAATACCGAATTGATAAAGTACTTAAGTTTAAGTACAAATGTATAAGAAACACATTAGTTGCCTGTGAGGTAAACCTTTTACCTCTGTTTTCAAACATGGATGAAATTAAAGAAATCTGAATATTGTCGTAAGTTTTAATATTCCACCAATGGTAAAATATATGTATTTTCTACACCTTGCATAAGACTATATGTATGAATTGTCATAGTTACCTTCCATGTTTATCTGAATTTTAAAATGTTTTTACAGGCGGCTGAAAGCTATAACTTTACCAAGTACTCAGAAACTTCGTAACTTTGTAAATGACACGTTGATGGACATCTTGTTTTATACTAGTCCAGTTTATGCACAGGTATTTCATTTAATCAAAGTTTTAGATTTACTATATTTTAAAGAAAATGAATTTAAATCATAATTATTCAATTTTAATTTGTCTAATGGCTGAGGTCTTTTTGAACTTGATTTAATAAGAATGATAATGAGATTGCTCCATGTGGTCTCAACTAATGTTAAAACAGGAAAAAACTTCTTTTATAATAACTCATGTCAAATATATTTTGTGGTTTAGATAATTAATAATGAACTACATATGAATGGAAGTTCTGCAATTGAATACCAATTTTGCTCTTTATGTAGTGTATAGCAGACACAGTTGGTACAGAGATGAACAGATTGTATCAGCTGTTTTGTAATAGAAATCCCAGCTTTCAGGGAGCAGTGTCAGTGGCAGGGCATAGTTTAGGTAGGTTTTAGTTGGGCAATAATCTCATTGCAGGACATAGATTATGCAGGTTATAGCAGAACAGAAATCTTAGCTTTCAGGGTCATTGCATTTCAATTAAATGGAGCTCAGCTAGTTATAGATGATTGAGGAAACCTGTAAATATAATGCATTCAGACATTATTCATAAAAAATATTATTATTATTAACCACCTTTGTTGTCTTGTGATAGCTTTCTTGTCTCAAGTAGGGATGTAAACAGTTCATTCCCTAGCTAGGTCCAACCAAGGACTTTTTAATTAGTATTTTCTGCTTCTCAGTCAGGCTTGTGTTATCAGGGGTAAGAACAAAGACTGGATTAGTGAGATGTCAGAATAATGTGTTTAGTAGTGTGATGTGTATTGTGAACTTGCGCATTAAAAATCTGACAACACATAAGTCTAGTACATAGCAAAGAAGATTCATACCTCATTTGTTTTAAGTCCTGAATATATGTGTAATATTTGCCTCTAGATGTTAAACAGTCAACTGTCAATCATAAAATATTAAGAGACAAGTGAAAGATTTTATTTTCATGGATATATCTTACATTATTAGGTTATTTCTTTTCATTTATAAGTGGAGGTTTGATATATGTTTGATAACACCTTGTAACTCTTTTTAGGCTGTTGTGTATTATTTGACCTACTTCTTCACCAGAAGGATGAGGATATTGATGAAACTCCCACCCAGGAGCAGTATGTCCCTCCAACACAACCAGAAGTCATACAACCTGTAGAGACATTGAATGGGGAGGTGAATTATATTGTACTCTTTATAAAAATAAGAAGAAGAGGTATGATTGCCAATGAGACAACTCTCCACCACACACCAAATGACATAGAAGTTAACAACTAAAGGTCACCGTATGGCCTTCAACAATGAGCAAAACCCATACCACATAGTCAGCTATAAAAGGCCCCAAAATGACAAATGTAAAACAATTCACACAAAAAAACCAACGGCCAGATATATGTTCAAAACAATGAACGAAAAACAAATATGATATACAGCAACAAAAAACAACCACTGAAGTGAATTACAGGCTCTTGACTTGGGACAGGCACATACAGAATGGGGTGGGGTTTACTTTAATATTTAATCTTAAAGTGACTTGATAATAAGTTTACATGTAGCAAATATTGATCGAAACAAGATTGAGTTTTGTCTAACTTTCTGTGTTAAAGTTTGAATTAAATAGCTTAGATAAACTTAATAATGTTCAAGATAACACAAGAGTTTTTTCTCAGCTTCAAGACAAAAAAAGCTTATGATTACATATAGCCTGTTAATTATAAAATACGAAATATAAAAAATATTGTATAGGTAGAAGAAGACACTGAAGAAGACGCAGAGATGACATTAGAAGATCTCCTGGCTAAAGTTGGACTGAAAGAGAAAGTACAGGTGTTTAAAGATGAACAGATTGACATGGAAGCTCTTGTAAGTCGCATGATAATCTCTCATTCTCTTGCAATCAAATGACTATAGATAACAAAAATTCTATTATAATCCATTTAAGATAGAAAAAAAACCCACATGAATCTTCTTTTCAAAGGGTACATCACAGTTGAAACCCAAATCAGCATCATAAATTCTTTAAAGTTATTATTTAAATGCCTTCAAGAATAAGTGTTTTTTTGTAACTTTTTTATTTTTCATTCAATTAATTTAAGATCAAATTTAATTGTTATTCGTCGTTTTCAAAGCAAGATGTATGATTATACATTTATTTGGTCCAATCATGATAATATTAACAGAAACAATCTGTTTATAAATATTATAAAGCAAAAGAGATCCAATGTGTGTAAAGGAACTATGCAAATTTATTTATACTTGTTTTCAGTGACCCTGATACAATGTACTTATAATAATAATATGCAAAAGTTTTACTTTTATAATATGAAAGAGTTATCCTTATTCCAATTGTTTCCCTGGAATGATGATATATATTAGCAATAATATGATCTTAATTTAGAAAGTTACTGTAATTTGATTACTCTCTCATATTTTTCCAATGTTTTTAAGTTGGAGCTTCATTCAATTAAAGTATTTCTGATTTCTGTATTTCATGGCTCATGACAATTTTCTTTTACATCAGCTCCTCTCATATGAGAATGATATATATAGAATTTTATTTTAAGAATTAGGTAGTTATAATAATCTAAATTGAAAAATGGGAGATCTTTCACTCTTGTAAGATTTTTTTTGTATTTTATGCTTGGATGTCTTCTACACTTGTAAAACAAAATTATATTTTTTTCTCATTCCCATTACTGATCTGTAGAAAAAGTGAATTTCACCCAACCATTACAAACCTTATAATCTTCATCAATGAGTCAAAATACATACCTTTAAATTTAAAATTGCTAACTCTTCTCCACTTAAAAACTGTTTTGCTTGAAAGATAACCTAAATATTCAACTTTGCGGTAAAAATGATATTAATCTTATATTGAAGATGTTTTAGATTATAAGTATGATACATATTGCATGATTTGTTGTAATTGTTTATGACATGTGTTTTTACAGACCATGTGTAGTGAAGGTGATCTTAAAGACCTGGGTTTACCTATGGGGCCAAGGAAGAAACTTCAGGGTATTCTCAAGGAAGAACAACAGAAAAAGGTACTTCAGAAGTTTTATATAATGACTCTAAATATTCAATTTCTCTAGTTGGAAATATTAATTATATGGAAAATAGCCTTGTGAGTGCTCCCATGTGTACAATTCTTGCCAGATTTTTATGAAACTTAAATCATAGGTTTATATCATCAATGTCTCAGACAATTCGAAAATCAGTGCTGATCAATTATTTTTAAAATAGTTATGCCCCTTGGAAATATTGATTTAAATGGAAAATTGCATTGTTAGTGCTCTCATGTGTACAATTCTTGCCAGATTTTTATGAAATTTATATTATAGGTTTATATCATCAATGTCTCGGACAAATTAGAAAATCAGTGCTGATCAATTATTTCAAAAGAATAATGCCCTTGGAAATATTGATTATATTGAAAATTGCATTGCTAGTGCTCTCGTGTACAATTCTTGCCAGAATTTTATGAAACTTATATCAAAGGTTTATATCAGCAATTTGACACTTTTGAAAATAAGTATAGGTCAAATATTTTAATGAGTTATGCCCCTTGGAAATATTAATTACAACGAAAATTGCACTGCATTTGCTCTGAATCCTTCATTACTCTAAGATATTTATAAAAAGTTTTAAAGAACAAAACAAAAGTGTTTTTTTAGCTATTGCCCTTGTACCTTGGATAGATAAAATATGTGCAACGCGGGGGACATTGGAACTCTGTTCTTTTATTGCCTTAATGATGGTAAAGTATTGAATGCGTAATTAATCAATGGCCATGCCATAATAGAAAAGAAAGGATATGGGGTATCCATTCATGACACAAAATCAGTATATGCACAGCAAAAAACACCAAAATGCAAAAGGCGGCCGTAGCACCAGTTTGAGCGGAATTTTATTGTGTGGCAAAACTTTAAAAAAGATAACAAATACCATATCTCTTATTTTCATTAATGCCACAATTGTAATATAATAGTGCAATAATGTTCCTAAACAGTAAAATATATATTGTATTTTAAACATATTTTTTTAGATGAAATGATACAAGTATTTGGTTATTTAGATAGAATTTGAATTAAAATTTTAATCCACAGTAAAATATGAATACTTTTTGTTATTTTTGTCTCGCCTTGACATTTTGAATTAGCATTGGCAAATCTGATTTCCATGGGGATTATTTGGCCTTGTCCCCTCAGTCATGGTCTATTGACTTTGAAACTTTTGCTTAGTTTACATGTATTAGTTTGTGATTAGTAGATATAAGAAGATGTGGTATGAGTGCCAATGAGACAACTCTCCATCCAAGTCAAAATTTATAAATGTAAACCACTATAGGTCAAAGCACGGTCTTCAACACGCCTAGGCTCACACCGAACAGTAAGCTATAAAGGGCCCCAAAATTACTAGTGTAAAACCATTCAAACGGGAAAACCAACGGTCTAATCTAAATAAAACGAAACGAGAAACACTTATGAACCACATCAACAAACGACAACTACTGAACATCAGATTCCTGACTTAGGACAGGTGCAAACAAATGCAGCGGGTTTAAACGTTTTAATGGTACCAAACCTTCACCCTTTTTCTGAAACAATAGTGTACGTAACATCACAACATAGAAAATCACACTATAAAATATCAACTGAAATAGCTTAACTCAATCAAAGGACATATTAACACCATTGAACATACACTGAACAAATAAATTTGACCTATGATACAATGCAAATTCAAAATAAATAAACTAAGGTAATAAAAGTAACATGTTATATCGGTATGAAATGTTAAACAATTTAAGAAAACAATATGCTCGAACAAAATATCAGCCATTAGGTCAGTTTATGGAAACCACTAGTGGTAGGTCAATGATATTTGGTATGCAGTTGTATAAGCATTAGCATATCTCATTTCCATGGAGATTATTTCGTTCCGCCCCCTCAGTCATGGTTTATTTATTGACTTTGCACTTTGATACCTTCTAAAAATCATTGACTTAAAAGAACTTTTAATAGAGTAATTTTTTTGTACATAAAATTTGAAAATAACAAAGTATCACAAAAGAAGACATTAGTCTGTCAAAGATATTTGTATTTTGTTATTTAGTCTGATATTTTTTTTAGACCCTATAATTTCTTGCATTTCAGGAAATCATGCCAAAAAAGTTTCATTTTGAGATCTGAAATTAATTTTTACTTTGCCATACCTAGAAAGATATTTTGCTTCAAGATATCTTATACAAATATGTTTACATTAGGAAAATTCTTTATGGGTAAAGCTGTTACTCTTTTTAATATAGAAAAATCCTAAGAATAAAACAGCCATCTCATATGAAAATCTCATTTTGGATATGTTTTTGACATTCCAGTGATATTACAAATGACATTTGAGCTTTTAAGTAAGCAGACTATATCATCAATAAAGACACAATTTTGAAGGATTTGAAGTTTCATAGACCAAATAATAGTTCTTACCATAGTTCCTCCTTTGGTTAATTTCAGTGACAGTTATAGTAAATCATCAAATTTTCCATTGAAAACCCCTGATGATACAATCAGCTTACTTATTCTAATAATGCTTAATTTGTAATGGTTCATTGGTTAATTTATGGCTAATAATTTAATACAACATCACCTCTAATGATTGTATTGTGATTAGCTAAATTACTACAGATACACAAATACACTACTTTATTGTTCACATTGCATTACAGTTCTCGTATGAATTGGAAGTTATACACTTGATACTGTTCATACATATAAAAAAATCTTTTTAATTCCATGTAGACAACTTGTAACTGTCAGTTATAGCAGTCAATTCTTTTGTACTTGAACCTTCTACAGATCAAATATCTTGATATATGTAGGAAAATACAAAGTTAATTTCTTTTACATGTACTACAAAATTGTTCATCTAATATCATAGGTACATTTAGATAGATAGGGATGGAATAATTTTTGTAAATAATATGTAAAATAAGGTTGAGTTAAAAAAGAAAAGGATGAAAGATGCATATTTAAAAAGTATAAGTTTTTTTTTGTGGTAAAAAAGGTTCTCCTTATTATTTTATTATTATTATATGTTATACTAGATAAGCAAGAAACAATCAGCAGATAAAAAGAAGAAAGCAGATGAAGAAAGGAGAATTAGACAACAGATAGCACAGGAAATGCATAAACAACAAGAAGCTAGTCAGCAAAGGTAACAAAATCTGACTCAAAAAAATAGGCATTAACCAAATAATGGACATACTGTGGATTCATTATTATTTGGACAACTATCTAACATAAGACCAGGATGTAAACTTAAGGTTTCTAAAAATGAGCAAAATGAACAATGCTTGCTTTTTCTTTTGACTTGTTTCACATTTTGTTATACCATGGCCTTTTATAGATTACTATATGGTATGGGTTTTGCTCATTGTTGAAACTGCACAGTGACCTATCCTTCTATACATCCTTTTCCTTTGGTCTTGGTGGATATTTGTCTCATTTTGATCATAACACATCTCCTTATTTCTTTACTTTACAACCAGCAGTAAATATTAAACATGATATCTGCTTCGGAAAAGGTTGGGATGTAACAGGGGAGAAAAGATTTTGGATTGGAAAACAAATAGTTTTGACTTTAAAAAAACAAAGATCAGAAAGAGAGCCTTGTCGAACATGGCTTTGTTTACAAAGCGAAAGAAGAGAATTATCTTAGAATCATTTATAACAAAAAGACACAAATAAATATAGATTCTGTGTCTGCATCAAGTATAAGACATTTCTCTACTGGAGACATTTTCAAAGTTAAAATGTGAGGCATGCCAAGTTTTATCTTTCTTTTCCAATGATTTGAAAACATTATTTTCTGTTTATGTGACATTATCAGGCATGGTCACCTTTTTTTTGTGATATTACATTAGCAAATTCTGAGAGAGGCAAGAAAATTGATGTCATAATTGAATTTGACCAATGAAGAACTGAGAATTTTAATCAGATTTAATAAAGTATTAGTATGAAACACACAAAGATGATTAATAAAAAAAGAAAACAAGTTGGTGAAAGTTTATCCAGTATAATTGTAGATTATTTATTTTGATCTGCATGATAAATTTCTTTAGTGAGATGTTATTTTATTTTACAGTAATCCTCACAGATCCTCCAGTATGACTGTAGATTATTTATTGGGATCTGCTTGTACTACAGTGAGATGTTATTTTATTTTACAGTAATCCTCACAGATCCTCCAGTATGACTGTAGATTATTTATTGGGATCTGCAGGTACTGGTCAACCATCTGTTAAATATCCTCAGTTAGACTTCCAGCCAAATTCACTGTTTGCTTTTGGTTCACCTATTGGTATATTTCTATCAGCCAGAGGAGTACAGAACATCGGGGAAGATTTCAAACTTCCAACCTGTCCAAGAGTATTCAATGTTTTTCATCCAGTAAGTGATATCATGTAAAAGGAAGATAACATAATGAGGTCATTATAGAGTATCATGAATACATTTCTGACAAAGCATTTTGATATTTATATTGTTTGTAGCTGTTTGAAAAAATGTCATAATTTTTTTCATGGAAAAGAATTGACAGATTATAATTCTACACTTTAAAATGTTTCATTGATTTTGAAATTTTGTTTGTCCTAAAGTTTGCTTGAAAACTATTTTAAGGTTGAAAACTGTAGATTGAAGTTAATTTAGGACCAAATGGGAATTGTTTATGAATGTTTGTAAAAGGTAATCTTAGAAAACCATCCACTGATGTTTTGTTTTATTTTATTTCAGTTTGATCCTGTTGTAAGTATAAAAAGATTGATTATTATTTTGAAATGAACAAGAATTGCTAAATTTTTAATTGAATTCTTTTTATATTTATATTAAAGAAACATATTTCCTGCAGAAAATAGCCATATCTGTTTGATCATAAAGAGTCAATATATCTACTAAATGACAATGCTTTCTCTAAATACAACACTTTTCTCTATATATGCAGACCTTAAGATTTATGAGAAGTCAGAGCTATAACATAAATTCTAGAAGCAAACTTAGGATTTGCTACAATGGATGCCTTTTACAGTCAAACTAGTGAGACTAATTTGTTATATTTTAAAAAAAATTTTAATTTGTGGCCACTTGCATGAACATTGTAAGAAAACTTTAAAAGACTGAACAAATCTATTACTAGTACGTGAACCAATAATTGAACTTTAAAGGTTGTACTGATTTTGGTAGAGTTATTTCCCTTTTACACACCTTTTTATAAATTGTAGGCCTATAGATTGGAACCTCTAGTCAATGCATTTACTTCCGGTGTTAAACCTGTGTTAATTCCACATCATAAAGGCAGAAAAAGACTTCATTTAGGTAAGAGCAGTTTATAATATGAGTGTGACAAATAGGTAATGGTAGAGACCCTGACATATAAACAATTTGTAGTGGTAAATTTAAGAAAGAGGAATAAAATGTTATTAAACAAGATTAAGAAAAGGATTAAGAAATTTTGTTAGTTATCTGGTAATATCTGGCCCTAATTTACTTATAGAAAACAATGATACTTAGTAGATCCTCTATTACAGAAACTTTTCTGCACTGAACTGTCATATTCAATTTCAATTCCAAAAAAAATATAATAAGACAGGTATATATCTTGAATATAACTTGAAATATTTCACCATATTCCACCGTTTCACATTTCTTTTTGGATGTTTTTAATAGTGACTTATACTGGTTTATATATATATTTCAGAACTGAAAGAGAGTTTAACGCGAGTAGGAGCAGATATAAAACATAAGATAATGGAATCATTGAAGAGTACGTGGAACTCTATAAACGAATTTGCCAAAGCACACAAATCTTCTCAGTTATCATTAGAAGAACAAGTAGATTCTCAGATGTCTTCTGTCATGCATGATTTAGACGATGACAAGTCTGATACAGCTTGTAAGTGTTATCTAGTAGTCTTTTAGTATGAATTGTTGATCATCCATTCAATGATTATTTTAAATTAAAAAAAAAATGGGAAAGTACTCTTTTGAATATAACTTGAAAAATTGAAAATTTATAATCATTTCATATTTCTAAATATAAACATTGTGACATAATCTATTAAACGATAAAAAAAAACAGTCTACAAAACACTCCACAGAAAACTTAAGAATGAGCAACACAAACCTTACCGAAAAAGAGGAGCGTACTAAGGTGCTCGAAAGGTAAGCTTGGGGCTAAGTGCATTCAGTGATGACCAAATCAAAGAAAGGAGGACAGTGAATCATGTGTGGTCTTTGATAGATATTTTATAATAGTCAACCAATTTATGATGGCGTCAGTAACACTTTCAAAGAGATGACTTCAACTTTACCATGAAGAACCTTTGGTGCAATAGCTTCCTTGTAAACAGCAGCTCTCTATCAAAAAAAAACATGATGAGAAACATTTTTTTGCTTGTGAAACACATGATATCAGTCCCTTTTATTTTGTGTGCTAAAAGTCTTAGCTGCAAGTGTCTCAGGTCTGTTCCTAAGCTTTACATTGTTTGTAAGTATGCTTGAAGTGGATTTTTGTGTTTTTATAACATTGTTTGGCACAAAAAAAACACACAGAAGTTGTAACTTAGTTAAAAAAAGTTGAGATGTTTAGCAAACAGGTCATCAGATTTATTTGTAAGGGATGTGTTGATATATGAATCCTAAAGAAAAACTGAATTATTGGTAATTACACATAATGGCATTGCCAGAAGTTATAAAAGCTAAACATTACAAATTAATCTTTATACTTAAAACTATTATAATGACAATTTTTTTCAGCTCAAGTATCAAACTATGAAGATGACATGGTAGTAGGACAGTTAAACGAAGGTCGTAGGATAGACTATGTGTTACAGGAACGACCTATAGAAAGCTTTAATGATTATATATTTGCATTAACTAGTCATGGATGTTACTGGTAAGATTTTATTACTTTATCCATGTAAATCCAGGAAATGAACAGTAAACTTAGCCAGTTGTCAAAAAATGATTTGGAAACTTAATTTACTTATACCATACATGTCAGAGTTATTTTGATTTTCAAATCTGAAGTAGATTGCTAACATAAACTCATCATAGATACGAGGCTTAAAATTTTGTACACCAGATGTGCATTTTGTCTACAATAGGCTCATCAGTGATGCTTGAAATAAAAATGTTAAAAAGACCAAATAAAGTACGTAGCATTGAGGACCCAAAATAAAAAAAAAAGGTTTTGCCAAATACAGCTCAGATAATCTATTCCTGGGATAGAAAATTCTTAGTATTTCAAAAACTAAAAGTTTTGTAAACAGTTGATTTATTAATAATTTAACTTAAATCTGAAATAAAACAGCAAAGCCGTTTGTCTTTCAAATTATTTTCTTTACAATTGTAAAATATTGTTTAACCATTAGCTTATTTGACTATTTATCTTATTTTCTATAGGGAGTCAGAAGACACAGTTTTATTAGTGTTAAGAGAAATATATGGACCTTTAGGAATGATGCCACAAATGCCTGGACCAGATTCATCTAAGAACAGTTTTCCCTCAGGACCTCCACCGCTTCCTTTATACAATAAACCACAGAGTGGTGTTGGACCACCTCCTCCTCAATTCACACAAGCAGTGCCCCCTATGGGACATACTACTAGTGTTCCTCTTATGTCAGCTGGACTGCCTCAGTCTCATGATAGACGAATGTCTGCACCTCCACCACCCAGCCATCATTTTGGTCCTCCTCCAATGCAAGGATTTCTAAAGAAATAATTTATTGAAATAATGCTGTGATGTTTTTATTATTGGTTAAAAGGTAACTGGAAAATGTTGCTGGAAAAGATACTGTTAGTTAGTGATAGTTCTAATACCGAACACACAATGTAATATCTGGCATTCACATAATTTGCCGTATATTTTCAAATATTTGTAAATAATATATGACATGTTTTTTTTTAAAACGGATCCCAAATTAAATGTGCAAAATATTTACAAGGAAAGATGTGTTTTATGTGTTTGTAGATGAAGTTTATGGTTTTATTTATTTTGGTAATCTGCTAAAAATAAGCTCTGTTATCTGTAAATTGTTTCCCAGTTTGATGTTGGTTTTTGAGGCAAAATATTGGAATAATAAAGTTACCTTGGTAGCAAGAATTCATACATTTGATGAATTTTTATTGATAGTAAGAATATATACACTTAAAGTTACACCTACAATTTTGAGATAAATTCAAGAAACTCATATTCAGTGAAATTATTTGATAAAATGGCCATGTGTAACACATGGTATGTATTCCTGAATTGAACTGAAATACTAGTATGTGTCATTAGATTTTTATTCATGTCATGTCAAATCTGTAAAGATTTATTGTTCATTTTAACATAATTTTAAGTTGGTGCAATATGTTTTCATGGTTAGCATGATTATTATATATAATATAGAGGTTTAGCAGCAGTATAACATTTTTCAGTGAAATCCTGCTTCAAAATAATTTCTCTTGATACATTTACATATATATTAAATTTTGTGAACGTTCATCATTTCTACATTAGTCACTGGGTATATCCACCAATAATTTTCCCCTGCATGGTAACCATGGGTGCATTTCAAATTTATTTTTGCAACAAACCCCTCTTTGAAAACATCAGCATTTAATCTGCATTATATGATGTATAAGAATTTCTGAATACTTCCAGCATGGTGTCATACATGTCATAGTTTATTTTTAGTTTCCCATTTACCAATCAGTTCTGTTTAAACGTTATTACTTCCTTTGTTTTTCTGTTGTTTTCTGACGTAATGGTAGAGCATTATTTTTATTTAACATTCCAGTGTTATAGTGGTATCATTCTCCCAAAAAATTGAAAGGTTTGTTTTTATAGGAAATCAAGAGTTTTAGTTTAAGTTATAGACGTTTAATTGAATATTTACAAAAATGGTGGTTGTCTTTTAAATATCAACCAATATTCCTTTTTACTAATAGTCTTTTGATTGTTATTTATATTTATAATAAATTAAGGTTGTGGTTAGGGAAAGGGCTGAGCAAAAGATTTAAGTGCAAGTTTAAAAATGCTCATCTAGTTTTCTTCTCCTACTCTACAACATCTAATATCATGAAGGAAAAGATATGATTACTAGTGCTTTCCAGTAAATACATACTATTTATATCTGATTAGTCTCTGAGAAAGGTTGTCTCCTGTACATCAACCAATATTCCTTTTCTACCAAAGGACTTAGTTTGAATATGTTATATATATATTTGTACTAAAGTAAGGTTGTGAGAGGATAGAGCAAAAGATTTTTAGTGAAAGTTTGAGAATGTTTCATTGCTTAATGAATAAATATTAAATATGAAATGCATTATAAATGAAATTTGTGGTATATACATGATATTTGTTATAAATGTTTGAGTGAAATGTACCTGGCAAATATTATGGCAAGACAGTAATCCATCATTGAAAAATTATAAAAATAAAGGCAATTCTATTACACATTCATTAAAACAGAAATATTGTATCATTTAACTTTTAAATCATGACAAATACAATATTTTGCATTTTCTCCCTGATATTGGCATTAAAGAGGCTTATTTTTATCAACAAGAAATGAATTAGTTTAAATGATCATATCTTTTTGCCATAACATTTCAAATTAGTATGACTGGTTTAAAAAAGGGCAATTTATAAAAAAAAACTTTCTTAAGTCAACATGAGCATGGATGTGTTTAAATTTTTTATTGTCTCAACTAAGGAAAGAGGAAAAACAACTTAGGGAGATCAATTGTTCTTTCTATCATTTGTACATTTAGTGACCTTTTCTTACACTGGAAACCATTTATATCCTCCTTTTCATAACAAGACTCTGTATGCATGAACTCCAATCCCTTCAGGTATCGCTGAAAAAGTTTTTTTTTCATGTGCATGTCATGATTTTGAGAATGAATTAATTCCCCATATCCTTTCTTTTTTCTTTTCTTTGAATTCCCTGAATTAAACAAATGATACAAAACATTGAATGTTTTGATTGTTAAAGGTGTGTCTTCATATGTCAACATTTAAAGGTGTATATAAGTATAAATTATTAAAACTTTAATGGTGCTGTACTTTTTGTTTCCTTTGTTTTAAAAAAGAGGCAGAAGATACCAAAGGACAGTCGAAAATCACAAGTAGAAAAAAACCCAACAACACCATAACAAAATGATGAAAAAAAAAAGACTACAAAACACTACATAGAAAACTTAAGACTGAGCAACACAAACCCAATAGCTAACAACCTTGATATGAGAAATTTATAAACAAAAATTAAATGCAACTATAGAACCAGTTATGTTATATATCTACCAACTTAAATGACTTGTAAAAAACGGAAGATACTAAGGGGGACAGTCAAAAACTGTCAGTAGAAGAAAGATTAAACAGAAGCATGACCAAAAGAAAAAAAACCAAACACAAAATAAAAATAAGGAGATGTGGTATGATTGCCAATGAGATAACTATCTACTGTAGTTCAAATGAAATGGATTTCATCAATTATAGGCAACCGTACAGCCCTTCAACAATGAGAAAACCCATACCACATAGTCGGCTATAAAAGGCCTTGATATAAAAAAATGTGAAACAATTCAAACAAGAAAACTAACTGCCTAATTTATAACAAAACAATTTACAAACTAGGTATGCTCTGCATGAGTATAGTTCAACATATGTTAGATTTGACAAACAGTGATGTTGGCATACAACTTGAAATTGTTACGCTGTCTGTAAGACACAAATGATGCACCCGCCTGACCATAGGAAATTATAAATTTAACACTGTATGATGATCTATGTTTTATTCTTATGCTAAAGACTACACTTGCAGGACTGAATGTCTAGCCAAAAGGTTTCAACTTTCAAGAATACTGTCGGCTACAAGTTTTTGTCGCAGAAAGCTCGACATAGGGATAGTGTTGCGGCGGCTGTGTAACTAACTCCTTAAAAGCTTTATATTTTAGAAGGTGGAAGACCTGGATGCGTCATACTTTGTATATAGATGCCTTATGTGACGAAGTTTCCGTTTGTCATATGTCCATTGTCCTTGACCTCATTTTCATGGTTCAATAACTACTTGAAAAAAAAGTTAAGATTTTTTGTTATGTTAATTTCTTTCTTATTATGAGTAATAGGATAACTATATTTAGTATGTGCGTACCTTGCAAGGTCCTCATGCCCATCAGACAGTTTTCATTTGACCTCGACCTCATTTCATGGATCAGTGAACAAGGTTAAGTTTTCATGGTCGTCCATATATATCAGATACTATAAGCAATAGGTCTTCTATATTTGGTGTATGGAATGATTGTAAGGTGTACATGTCCAACTGGCAGGTGTCATCTGACCTTGACCTCATTTTCATGGTTCAGTGGTAAAAGTTAAGTTTTTGAGTTTTGGTCTTTTTTTCCAATATTATATGCAATAGGTCAACTATATTTGGTGTATGGAAATGTTTTATGATGTACATGTCAGTCTCGCAGATTTTATTAGACCTTGATCTCATTTTCATGGTTCATTGGTCAATGTTTAGTTTTCTTGGTTAAGTCTATTTCTTAGAAACTATAAGCAATAGGTCAACTATATTTAGTGCATTGAATGATTGTAAGGTGTACCATGGCTTCCAAAACGTTCATATATTCGGACTTGACCGAAATTTATGTAAAAGTCTGGCTGCTCTCAGCCTCAAACGGTCAAATATCATAGGTTTGCCACTTTTGTTACCTGGTGTACATGTATCTCTCGTTTGGTTTATCTGACCTTGACCTCATTTTCTTTGATCATGTTAAGTTTATGTGATACTTGTAGTAAAGCTTCATATTTAGGACTATCAACATGAAATCAATGGTTAGTAAAGAAGGTGAGACATTTCAGTGTGTGCAGTCTTGTTCTTAAATATAAAGCTGTAGCTCCAAAATTGTAGGAGGAGATAGCCAGAAAAACCACGATCGCTCTATGCAGCTTGTACCTAAAAAATTACTATGTCCAACTACCTGTCATTTTCAGAATATTTAAAAGAAATCAAAATCCTGTGGCCATGCACACCTCCATTATGTGTGTGAACAACCTACAAAATATTAAAGCTGTGTCTCCAAAACTGTAGGAGGAGATATCCGGACAAACCATGATCTCTTTATGCAGCTAGTACCAAAAAAGGTAAAAAGTCCAACTACCTGTCATTTTCAGAATATTTGAAAAAAATCAAAAACCTGTGGCCATGCACACCTTCATTATTTTTATGAACATCCTACAAAATATTAAAGTTGTACCTCTTAAACTGTAGGAGATATCTGGACAAACAATGTATCCTAATCCAGACGGACAGACAGGGGTAAATTAATATGCCCCTCAACATTTTGTCGCGGGGGCATAAAAACAAATATGACAGACATGAACCAACAACCCTTGAACTATAGGCTCCTAACTTGGTACAGGCACACAAAGAATGTGTAAGGTTAAACATGTTTGTGAGTGCTCAACCTTTCCCTAACCTGAGACAGTGGTGTAACAGCACAACATACCGACAAACTGACAAAAATTAGTTGCAATTGGGTTTAACTCAAAAGATCGGTACGAGGCACAAAAACAACTAACATAAAAACAATAGACACAAAGCACAGAAATAAGAGTACTCACAGTTACTGAAAGCTACTTCAGAGCCAATTACAACCATGTTCTCCCAGACTAAAGTATCAGTCTGTACACATCCAACTGATTTAGTGTAGACATCATCAACAGTCTGAGAAACGCATGACCTTGTTCACCAAACGCATGACAAAGTCCACCAAACCCTACACATGAAACTTTTAAAAAGATTGAGCAAGAGAATCACACCTCAAACCTGGGTGCTCAGATTTGAAGTTTAAAATTCTCTATTATGAGCATTAGTGTTATTGCTTCTATTTAACATGGAAGAGAATATCAGTTTTCAAAAGTTTTACTATGTACCAAATAGCATGGATGCAGCCATCTTGTGAAGGGAACATGAGATAGAGATTACAATAGTCGACTCCAGCCTTCAACAAGTAGGAATAGTGAATTTTGTAAAAGATGCTATGGCCATATTATTCTTTATACATTTACATTTTCTGAAGTTGTTCCTTTGCCAGTTTTTCAGCATCCTATTTTGAGTGTTTTACTGGGTTACTTGTACATCACATTTTGAAACTTAAAATTTTCTAAAATATGCTTTTGATCCCACTGATGTGAAAATTTTCAAAAGGTTCATTCAATTTACTTGTGCATCTTATATTCTAAATGTATGGTAAAATGCTTTTAAGCTCACCTAGCCCATGTATATAAAAGTCAACTTGCTGTCATTTTTGACTCCTTGAAAGATTTATTGCCCCTTAAATGACAGTTTTCAACAACTTCTGCAATTTTGGCTTCTTAAAAGCTAAAATTGGTTGAAAGAGCCTGTAAATAGCAAAATCTGATCTTCATGACAAGATCTACACATAGCTCAACATAGCCAAAACTGTCACGTCAACAATTTATAGGAGTTATTGACCTTGGTTGACAATTTTGGTTTTTTTTTGTGGAAACTATAGAAGAAAGAGATGAACTATTTCTAGTGATAAACTGTTATAAACATAGAGATATGTATTGCCTCTTTGCAATTTTGATAGTAAAATGCAAATGTTTAAATTGAAATAGTAATACTTAAACATGTAAAATATGGAAAACATTCAAAGTCAATGAACCATGACTGAAGGTACAGGGCCAAATAATTTCCCTTGAAATATGATATGCCAATACTTAAACAACTGCATACCAAATATCATAAGTGGTTTCCCATAAACTGATCTAATAATAAACTTTAGTATGTTAACTATGCAAAAGTTTCAAAGTCAATAGACCATGACTGAGGGGGTGTGGCCTAATAATCTCAATGAAAATGAGATGTGATCATGCTGATTCAACTGCATACCAAATATCATAGAATTAGCATATGCGGTTCCCCTTAAACTGACCTAATCACAAACTTTTAACATGTTAACTACCATATGCAAAAGTTTAAATAATCTCCATGGAGATTGGACAATACTTATACCACTGTGTACCAAATATCATTGATTTACCTTTGGCGGATCAAATTCCCCATAAACTGACCTAATCACAAACTAATAAATTATTGACACAGCCTCCACTATCAGAAACAGCTCTGATACCTACATCTTGCTATTTTGACTCAGTGGAGGTGAGACTAAAAATGATCAGCAGGGCAAGATCTACAAATAATTTAACATAGCCAAAATCTTCAATTGACTCCTTGCAGGAATTACTGTTCGTGAATGATGATTTTTACCCATTTTCGTGTTTTTGCGGAAACTATAGTAGATACAGAGAAAATGTAAAAGCAAATATGATCAGTTGAATAAGATCTACAAATTAGTCAAATGTCAGACATCATCATTTGACTCCTTATAGGAATTATGGTCATTGAATGACGACTTATCCATATTTTTTGTGGAAGCTAAAGCAAATAAAGAGAAATTATAAAGTTTTTTCCAATCTTCACAATTCAGTTTGATTTTATATACTGAGTATATAAAATCAAATTGAATTGTGAAGATTGGAATTACTGTCAATTAAAATTTTTGCACGCATTTGCTATTTTAATTGAACAATGGAAGAAAATGTGAGATCAATTATTGTGATTTCTGGAAATGCTGCATACAAATTTTAAATACCAGTTCTATATTTGCAAGGCCTATCCTGTCGCAATTTTTGCAATAATAAAAATGTTGTTAAAATTCATAAATTTACAGAACTGATTGATGGCTTAATAAATAATAATTATTAATTAGTGATATTTTATTCATCAAATATATCATATAGATAACAATTAGTGCTACTTTGTTTTATTTCAAGTGGATACTCTTATTCATTTGTTGTTACTTTTCATTTAAAAAATACTATTAATTTCTATAACAACTACATGTTTCATACTGTCAAATATTGATATACCTTATTATTTATAAAAATTTTGATTCATTTCATTTGCAAAGCTAAAAAGCTGATCTACTCTGAATAAATTTTCCTTCATAAAATCCTATTCATCTCATTCAAAACAAATTGAACAGATGCCATCCATTTTACCTGAAAATAAGGAACCAATGTTCTTTTGCTTGAGGATACTCAGAGGATACTATTATATTATTTTAGTACTTTTTATTTTAGGTATTAAGAGTGCAGTGAAATACTGTGATATCCCAGTAAAATAAAACCCAAATGTTTCACACGTGAAATAAAGCCTGTATATTTTCATACAACAATAGCTGATGTCAAATGAGGTCAATGTCACCCCAACCCCCTTCCCCCCAAAGAAAAGTGAGAACATGTAGAAAAATATGTAATTCCATTATTTATCTACCTGCATTTAATAAAATATGTCCAATTTAACTTTGAAACAGTGCAAGATTACCATAATGAATGATATGTTCATTTTTTTTTATTTGAAAATTCATATCTAACAAGGCACTTAAAACTATCCAATTTTAGCTTTTGGTGCTCTGAATTTCAAAGTTAAAATTAGTTTAACAGCTTTAAAAATATTCAAACTTATGAAATAGCACAAAAAACAAGCATCAATTTCTAGAACAAAAATAAAAAAAAACTAAATTAGAATTAAAAAAACTATTCTGATAATTGTTGACAAAATATAATGATTTCTAAATGTTGGCAAAAAGATGTGGAAGACTTGCATTGTACTGTTACTACAACAATTAAATTAGTTATAGATCAGCCACTAATGAGTGTGTATATATAGTAGATGTATGATTCAAATAATGAAAACATATATATATTCTATATAACAAATCAAATAAACTAAATAACAAAAAAAAAATAACAACTTCAGATAAATAAAACAGCACTGTATTATATAGTGTATATTCAAAGGTATAAAATATAAGTAGAGAGTTGTCCTATGCCAAGAGATTTTCTGTCATGTAGATCTTGTATTATAAGCGTTAACATTTTAGTTTTGTTTTCAGTCAAAAACTTCTCCTTTTTGAGAGTATTTATTACAACTACTGTTAAAATAAAGTCAAACAAATAAAGAATTAATGAAAAAGAAACAATTAAGATCTGAACTTTGGAACATAACATAAATTACCTGACAATTACCTTTAATAAAATAACAGATTTATGTATGGACTATTATCCTAAATGATTCTTTGGTCTAAACTGACCAACGACTGAATGATCATTGAAAGAAGAAAATATTAGAACTGAAATCCTTAAATAAAAACTGAATACCAATGTAAATTCTTATGATTTATTTCTTCAATCATCAACTGTAAATATTTTGTATCTGTAATTGTGTAAGATGTTGTCTACATTTTTAACAAAGTAGTATAGTTAACATGGACTATAAAATAAAATAACCTTACATAAAAATTACCACCGGTATCCAATCATAGAATAGAATTCCTAATTTTCTAAATCATAAGAATTATACATGTAAAATTGTTTCAGACTGAAATGCATCATTCATTTGCATTATTTATCTTCAATTTGTAATTTTACCTTTGTCATATTTTTGAGATAATCATATTTTTACAAAATGGTCTTTTCTAAAGCATTTCTTTATTCTTATTTTTAAAGATACTTTTCTAACTTTCAGGAAGAAAATCTTAAGATTAAAACAAATTGTATATATTCCTTTTACCCCAAATTAATTTATCCCTCATCTTTACTTTCAAATGTATATTAAATATACACAATACATGTACATGTAGGTAAAAATATGGATCCACATAAATTCAAAACAAAACAAAATCCACTACATGTATAATTCTTGAATACAACAATGTTTCCAATCCAGAGATAGATCAAAATTGGACACAAACAGACTATTCTGAATGTAAGTGTATGTAGGATGGCTTAGGTGTGTAGGAAGTCCATCTACAAACTGGACAATAATGATTGTCCCGTGTTAACCATATGTGTATACATGTTTGATGAAAACTGTGACCACATGGTAATCCACACAGCCACACACCTTTTGTGTAATCATCCAAACATATTACACATTGACTGTTTTCTAAGTGTAAATGTTCCTCCTCCATAGCATCCTTCTCTTGGTCCGTGTCAGATTGGTCGGTAGTTGCAGGATCAGAATTTTTCAGTCTGTCCAAATGTAATTGTTTCTTTTTTACCGATGGAGATGACTTTGGTCCATTACATTCATTTTGTAATTTTCTACACTTTTGACATGATTTTGTATTGAATGCATTGCCAGGAAGATCTGAATTACATTCACATTTACAGGTTTCTTCAGGCTGAGAAATATTGTCAATGTTACTGAGAGTTTTAACAGTTTTGTCCATTATAAATTGCCATTTGGGTAATTGTGTGATATAATCATCGGGAACGCTACATATCTGTCGTAGGGTGGGGATATCTCGCATATGAACTCTTTCTGGATCTATTGCTGGGATTCCAGCTGTTCTGAACAAACCTGCTGTGGGACTAAATAAATGTTCTAAGGTTCTAAATTCTGTAAAGTTCCATTCATCTGCTTCAACATCCTCTTCCTCTTCCAGTGGTCCTTTACGTTTGTATTGTATGTATCCAACGGTTACAAGATATAAACCAAAAAATATTTCAGTAAAAACAAAGTGACGCGAGTAAAAACAATAATCTTTGTAGAAATGTGTTCCAAAGGTTGATAGTCGACATAATCTTAGTAATTTTAAACAAAGAACTGTTATGTTATGCATTAAGGGAAGCTGTAAAAGTGTCAGTAAAGCTATCCATATCAATAACAGACACATGTTAAACTTTACAATACACCAGATAAATTTCATCAATCTCTTTATAAATGTTCCTTGTGCTAAACTTATTTCCAACAGTGTTACACAATTACATATTATTATACTCAAAATAAAAATATCATTGACACAAGGATATAAAGTTTTCAGATAAGTTTCCATAGATTTGAAATTAAGATCTTCTCCAAAGTTTTGTCCATATACCAGAATGTACTCACTTGTAATAATTAAGTAAGTTGGTGGTTTTACTGATTTAATATTATACAGAATATCTTTTCCACTTTTACTTCTGGTATCAACAAAACCAAATTTGACACGACCTGGAAACTTTACACTGACTGAAGAATAAAAGAGAGGAATCGATGGATATTTAGAAAACATGACCACCCTTACTTCTGATGGATCTCTAGGAGTTATGTACTGCATCCAATTGATGGAGTATGAGTTCAAGCTGTTCACTGTGTGCACTTTCTTACTGATACTTTCTTTTATCCATGAATGGATGTTGTTAACTTTAAATGGACCTGTGTATTTAAACAAAGTAACTTTAGATTTTGTCTGGAATTCCTCTGGGAGACCAAGTATAAGACAAGTGTAATACCAATCTCTTCTTGCACAGTACCTGCAAAATAAAAAAACAAGTGAAACTGCGAGCTACTGCTCACTGATGATACCCCAGCTGCAAGTGGATAATTTTAATAGTGTGAAAATATGTAAGTGTTTGGTAAACAAGAAGTTGTTGAGTGATGAATCTGAAAACACATCACACAGTATAGCTGACTTATATAAACCCTGAAACCAAATTTCAGAAATCCTTGTATTGTAGTTCCTAAGAAGAATATGATGAAAATTTTCAACTTGGCTATCATGTGTAAAATGATACAAGTGTTAGGTAAACAGGAAGTTGTTGAGTGATGAATCTGAAAAGGCATCACACAGTATAGCTGACTCATATAAACCCTGAAACCAAATTTCAGAAATCCTTGTAATGTAGTTCCTGAGAAAAATCTTAGAAATTTCAGAAATCCTTGTACTGTAGTTCCTAAAAGAATATGATGAAAATTTTCAACTTGGCTATCATGTGTAAAATGATACAAGTGTTAGGTAAACAGGAAGTTGTTGAGTGATGAATCTGAAAAGGCATCACACAGTATAGCTGACTCATATAAACCCTGAAACCAAATTTCAGAAATCCTTGTAATGTAGTTCCTGAGAAAAATGCAACGAAAAATATTCATGGAACAACTGACGGATGGACAGACAGAGGTAAAACAGTATACCCCCTTTTTTAAACCGGGGGTATAATAAAAACAAATGACTGCTCTCTGTAATCTTTAAAGATAAATTGCAATATTATGTTAAACTTTTTCAATGTAAAAATAAACTGCCAACACAGAGATATGTTCTACTATAGTAACCCTAATCACAAATTAAAAAAAATGTCTACCTTTATTGACTATCTTCACAGGCAAGACAAAATCCTAGCCACCAAATTTATTTACAAGACTCCTTTGCCTGTATTTATCATAAACATTGGAAAACCAAAGAAAAGATTTATAGCAGTAAGAATAAACAGCTGCGCCATCAGCGCATGATACGCCCGTCGTCTTGTGTGTGAATTTTTATGCAATAAGCATAAATAGTTTCTGACATACGGCGTGACATGCGAAAACCCCCTTTTTTATTTACAAAAAACTCAATATCTAAAAAATAAAATTTTGAATCAAAACCAAAAAGTATACAGATCTTAAGATTAATATAACTAAGAAGTGTGTAAAATTTTAAGCAATAATCATAAACTGTTTTTGAGATACGGCGCGACATATGAAAAACCCTCCCTTTTTAACAAAATACTCAATATCTCTAAAATAAAATTTTGAATCATCACCAAAAGTATACAGATCTTAAGATTAATATAACTAAGAAGTGTGTAAAGTTTTAAGCAATAATCATAAATCGTTTTTGAGATACGGTAGCGACATGTGAAAAAAAACACACACCTGTTTTAGTTACTAAGTCCCGTAACTCAAAAAGTTTTAATCTTATTTTCACCAAAAAGTATACAGATCGTTTGACCATCATAAGAAACAACTATGTTTAGCTTTATACATGTATGGGCGACTACACAGGTGTAATAGTCTGTGGACCACTCGGCTAACTAATTCAAGCCCCTTAATTGAATAGCATTAATATTAAATTATTTTACTTGAGCAATTTGACTTTAAAAATCAGACAATTAAAAAATAAATACCATACAATACTTTATTTGGTTTCTAGTGGATATTTGTCTCATTGGCAATCATATCTCCTTATCTTATAGTTAATCAAAAATATTTTATAGTAAAAAAGGACCAACAGCAAAAAAATAAGATGGATAAAAAAATAAGTCCATAAAATATTATTCAGAATAATAAAAACTGAGTAACAAAATCCCACCAAAAAGCAAGGAATGACTTCAGGTGCTCCAGAAGGGTAGACAGTTCCTGCTTCACTTGTGACACCTGTTTATTTGTTTACAATAAGATATGTGTCTGTAATAAGTTATAAACAAGAAAAGAGGATGGATCACGTTTGTCTTCATCAGTGACACAGATATTCTGTAATAGTTAACCAAATCATGACGGCATCAATTAAACTTTTAAATAATTAGCTTCAACTTTACAACCTTTGGTTCATTATTTCATTAGCCTCCTTGTTAGAAGCAATCCTAAGAATGATAGGAAAGACAAGACTTGGAATATTGTATCAACAGGAAATATAAACATATAGTGCCATTTTCCAAACTTTCAAGGACCGTAGGACGGAATGGTTAAAGTGAAAATTGCCAATATCTATTGAAAAGTTTGATACATATAATATATAAATATATATATTTTTTTCAAATAAAATCCCATCCAGTAATTCGGGAATTTTGCTTTAAAAGAACATTAACTGGGAAAATACATGCATCATTTTAACTGAAACTTTTGATCATATTTTTAGGTATTTTGTATTCTGCTACTTTTGGTTTGTTTCTTTTTATTGTTAACAATCTCATATCTGTACTTACAAGGGGTCTAAACTACAATCAAAAACTCCTATATTAACGCCAAATAAAGACATTTTTTGTTTGATGATATTCCAGCTAGTATCTGCTAAGTAGTTGACATGGCTTTGATCTGGTATGATATAAACCAACCAAATGCTATCCTTAGCATCTTCTACATGTTCATCAAACAGACTTCCGGTTGTAAAATTTGTTACAGCAACTGTAGAGATTTCTTCTTCCTTAGTTGTCTTTGTGTCTTCTGCAATGGCACCTTAAATGAAATTGAAATAATTATACAAATTGTGAATACATTTTTTTATTTTCTATTTACAACAAAATTTGATTTCCAAATGCTATCACTGGGAAAGCCATTTGGTTAATGCGCCTGCTTATTATCTAGAACCAGGAATACATCTAAAATATGGACTATGGTTAAAAGATAACCAGTAATCTCTAAATATGGGTGTTTGACAAAGAATTAGATGTTTGACAGGGAATTAGATGTCCGTCTTTAACTTTAGCTGTTTGCTGTATTTTTAGACGTTTACCGTAATCCTCTCATACTCTTAGATAATGATGTCCCTTTAATAACTCGCGTGAACGATAACGTGTGTATTAATTAACGTTAGCTATAGTATTGAAATGTTCCAGTTAAATTAATGCACATGATTTATCTAGTTTGACGGAATTACCTGTTCGTCCGACAAAACTGATGTGTATTGAGTTGTCAATAACAGAACCAGTGATGCGTGAGCGACGGATTAAAACATTGTTGTAAGGAAATGAATACATAAACAATGTTTACAGAATCTGTTAAAACTAACCATTTTATTTCCTTCGTTTAAACGATGTTTTTGGAAAATATACTTATAGTTACCTGTGAATTAAGACAGACACAGATAATATAGATCTATGAGTTAGATGGTTATAAATATTTTTTCTTGGAAGCTTTTATCAGTGTTGCAGGGAAAAATCGACATACAAATACGAAACGCTTTTAAGCATGGCTTTCCTGATGAATTAAATATCGAATTTTTTCATTGGTCAATAATAAAAATCTATTTAAATACAACCAATGGACAAGATGAATACACGTGGTAACTTTGTAATACACAACTACAAATTTATGAATGGAAGTGGTTTAATCAAATTTACAAATGTGTTTAACTGAGTTTTATTTCTATATTTTGTCACTTGTCAATAGCCTATATTCATTCTACAACAACGGATGCCGTTATAATCGATAAGTATGTTTCAGCTGGGAACAGTATCATGTTCCTGGTTCCAGGTTATAAATATTAGGGACTAATAAAATGTTTTTGATTACAGGTACATGTATATTGTTTGGTATGAACACACTTAACAGGCACGTGATATTTATTACTGTTATAATATGATGACCCTACTAGAATTTATAAAATGCCTTTCTGGTAATATTACGATCTAATTTTAAAATATCTAGTTTTTATTATAAAGTCAGAGTTCAATAGATGTATGCTATTTTGTTGTTGTATATAAGTAATTTAATCACATGCCTGTCAATTTGAAAAGTATAAGAATGTTACGAACATCAGAGTTTTACTGGGACAACCTTTTAATTAATTGTTTTACTTGAGATAATTGTTTTGTAAGAAGTTTATGATTAACATATTTTACCACTAATTGAAAAGGGAGGGAGGGCAGGAAGAAATTTGAAAAATAAGCAGGACCACCAGCATTAATTATCGAGGGGTGGACAGGGTACAGGAACATGAGAATGAGGGATTGGGAAGTGGGTGTCAGATAGACGAAAGCAGTAGGGTGCGGAAATGGTTACTAGGTTTGTTCTTTACTCTCTTCTTAATTTTCGGTTATTAAATCCAAATAATAAGTATATAAATAGCATACGTAAATACATATGGTGCACAGAATGTATAGAGTTCAATTTCCAAAGACCACATTTCATATAAAATATTTGTATAGGTATGTTCCTTCCACACAAAGATCATTATATTCTTTCTGCAACAGTCATTTTGACTTGAAGACTTTTAAGTTGCTGCATATTTATACCTGCCACAAGGGCCACACAACGTGGGAACAGGTTTCGAAATTCCTATCAAAATGAAGATGTCCAAGGGATGACCATTAGTTATGAGCCTGTTGTTTCGTACTTTGGTTTACTTTGTTGTATTGTACATATCATGACCGACTCTAAATAAAATTTACTTACTTACTTACCTGGTGTAGTTTAAAGGTGTGTTTACCTTTTGTGGTTTTGAATATAGATAAGGCCGTTGGTTTTAAAACTTCGATTTAAAACCCAAAGGCCTTTTTGTATAGTATTTGTCTCCATAAAAGGCCTGGTCAATTTTTGGTCTTTGGTTCGTTTGTACATTTTGTAAACCTGCCTACAGCGAATTGTTGTTGTGTCTTATCAAAAACGTTACTCTCTTTTGTTATTCTTGATAAAATAATAATAATACAAGAAATGCCGAGGTAATGCCTGAAACGTCCTCTAATATGGAACATCGAGAATAAAGTATGGCAGTCGATTTAAGACCCAAATTTAATGTCAAAGGAACATTAATTCGACCTGTTGATACTATTTGTAATACTTTTTTGTTATTTCATATGTATATGGATCTTTCTGTATACCAGCTTTGATTATTTGGAATATCTACTAATTTTCACTTCTTCATACTACATTTGTATGAACATCAAGATTATTCTCCTTAAATCTGTACAGGGTAGTTTTATTGTTGATATTTACCCTTATGTATCTAGTGTTAAATTAGGTATTTACCCGTTTGTATGGTTTACACTGGTCAGTTTGAGCTCTTTGTAGCTTGCCCTTCGTGTGAGCCAAGGCTCCGTGTTTAAGGTCGTACTTCTCGAGGGGAGGGCATTTTCTTGGTAGGGTGACGGAAACATCTAATGCCAAACCCTTTTCGTATATTTTGTTTATGAAAATATATACCTTGTCGTATATCAATAAACAAAACAGACCTATGTCTTGAAAAGTTGTTGACTGGCACACATACCACATATTCTATACCCCAGTCAAACTTGGAAACGAATAATTAGATATAGGAAGATGTGGTATGAGTGCCAATGAGACAACTCTCCATCCAAGTAACAATTTATAAAAGTAAACCATTATAGGTCAAGGTAAGGCCTTCAACACGGAGCCTTGGCTCACACCGAACAGCATGCTATAAAGGGCCCCAAAATTACTAGTGTAAAACCATTTAAACGGAAAACCAACGGTCTAATCTATATAAAATACTATGTTCCAGAGTCAGCTCAGTAATGTGTACGTTGACCAATACTGCCCCGTCCCCTTCAGAGTCTGTAGCCCCATATTTCTTAGTAACTTAAGATAATCTTTTATGAAATGGTGTGTTTAACAAAGCGGGTCCAGGAGCCCCCATTTGTGGGGAAAATTGATTACATAGGAATCACTGAGACACGACTGGAGCCCCTTCTAGGACAGTCCATGTTCCCCTTTATGAACATTTCTGGATCTGCCACTGTATAATTACATAATTCGTTCTTGTTATTACGTCCAATTAATATTCTCTTTATAAATGTCATGTGACCGAAACACAAAATGGACTAAGTTGTATATAGACATACCTGGGTAAACCGAACCCTGAATACACCGGATTCCTGTCTATTCGGTCCCACTATTTTCCTTTCATAACCTTTGCAAAATACCTCTATAAACCGGACCTTGTGTATTCAATTCGATCTCATTAGGAAGTCCCATTACACATAATTGCATTATTAAATGCCTGTCAAAATCGGTTTAATTTATTTAACTGTACATCATGATCGAGTATTGATCGCCGTCAATCAACACAAATTTGTTTACACAAGAGGGTCCTTACGAGTATTAAACCGTGACCTTATTGTAGTGAACTGTTTTATAAACAATATTAAGTGGTCATTAAAATAAGTTAGTTCAAACAAGAATGCAGAAACTTTATGTACGCCTAAAAGAGAAAATAAGATTTTGATAACATTCTTAATACACCTTCGCCAAAAGGTCTCGCAAAGAACTTACATTTAAACAAACGTACAATCTTATTACGGAATATGAAAAAACACCTAAGCCAACGCAAAAGGTCTTGCATTACAGTTTGGGATTGGCAAAACAACTGTTTCATACATTTAAAAGAAGTGGTGAATATAAAACAATTTACGAGGACAACACAACATCTGCAAGAGAACTGTACAGTGCATGATAACCTATAAAATGAACTAACAATCGCCATGGTTTATATATTTAATTAATTTTACCAGCATATAGCATTATTACAATGAAAAAATAATAATTTTTTTTAAAATCTAATATATCAAACTTTATATTCTTTTAAACTTTAATGTCGAAACACAATTCCACCATTTATTAGATTGCACTTTCATATATAATAGCTAAATGTCTTAAATGTTAACATTCCTGGATGAGAATAGACCAGTATTCGCCAAAAAAAAAAAATTGTATTACTTATCTTCAATAACGAATTCTAAAATGTATTAAATAATTCTTTTATAGTAGATTTAACTTTTAAAGTAAATTTTAATAGCGAAATTATGCACGTCATTTATATATTTGCATGCCAGTAATCAATTTGATCTTGAACTTGACTTAGCTCACAATAGAGAGCTGAAATCAATTTTGTCAACTGCACGAGATTTTCATACGGTAAATAGCATGTAACTAACACAAGTGATAAAACTGACCGACTGTGGAAAGTCAATTCAGGGTTAAATTTGATGTGTAATGATTGACATTGTTGTGCGTTAGCGTTGAGGCTCTTGAGGAAAGTTCATTACAATTGATTAACGAGAATCTAAATTGGTGCTGTTGTTCTCGATAATTTCACAGTAGAGATAACAATTTTGCTTGGTAGAATTGCTGGAAATACGCATTGATAGTTTTGTTTATTATCGTTACAGGAGAATAATTCACTTCAAGTGAGTAAACTCACATTTTCGAGTATCGACATTACGTTGCACTCGCTTTTGCGAGTGCGACACGATAAATATCGGAAACTTGCGTAACTCTTGCAGACCTGCTAAAAAAGCAGTTTCAGTGTCAATACAGTTATGTTAGAAACATTTTTGGTGATCCCGACTGGGGTCACGTTGCTCCCAGTAAATCTGCTACTTTATTTTCCCAGCTGTTTTTGTTATATAACACTATGCTCTCGTTATATGTAGACTAGCCTCAGGGACATTACATGTGAACCTTTCTAGAAAAAGCCTGCACAGGTAATACCTCGGATGTACTCTAATAAACATGTCATCGCTGTCCCACAGGTGTCCTTGTGTAAAGAAATTTCAAGGTATTGGTGTATGCTCAAATGGTTAACTTAGATAATCAGTGAGAGATAATTAAAGATCCGATTATTTTCAACCACCTACTTATTGAGCGTTTATAAAATATTTTATTACTGAATTCAAACAAATAAAAAATATAACCTTTCTATATTTTCTTTAATTTAAAAAATGAAGTTGTGAACGTAACGTAATTGCAATGAATTATTCGTTTATGCAGATTTTCTTTGACCATTATACGAGTTTATACGCTTTATGTAGTTTATTGAATATCGACTCTGAATAAAACTTTGAATCTTTGAATCTTGAATCTTGTAACGAGGGTCTGGATTGGAAAAGGGGAGAGATCTTAATCCAGTATTTTTAGGTTTTGTTTTAAAGTCATTTATCTCTATTTTAATAAATTTCTTTACATATTAGCATATACCCATTATCCATTATTCTCTATTCTTTGTAGTCTATTTTGTAAAGTCTACTTTTTTTCGCCTTCTATTCTGCACTTTTCAATTCTTTATTCTGTAAACCCCATTCAGACCCTCATACACGTAATGAAAAATCTAGTACGTAAGTTCTGCTACTAACACTAGTTGACATGGGTACAGAAAATTTTCATCCGTTGTCCATCCTTTATTCTGTTAACCCCATCCATACCCTCATATACATGACGGAAAATCTAGTACGTTAGTTCTGCTACTAACACAGTCTAGTTGACATGGGACATAGACAATTTTCATCCGAGTGTGTTTCATGGAGGACATTTTAATGAAAAAATCGGACATTTCAGCACCAAAGCCTAACCCTTTTAGCGAAAATTGAAATGCTCATTTTAGTGAGTCACTGACATTTTTGATCCATTTCATAAAAATAATAAATTAAATTTTATTGTAAAATCAAGACAGCACAATGTGAAAAGAATACAGTGCATGCTTTCCTCCAACACATTCGTTTGACACATTTGTTTCAATGATGAACCAAAGTAAACATATAAACAACTTAAACATTAAGCCAGAATAAATAACTGCATGTTCATGGTTTTAGTAAGGTGGTGTATTATTCAACCTGGGATATCGAAAATACAGTTGAACGGACTAATCCTGCACTAAAATGGGCTCTAATATATCTATCTAATGTATGCGCTAAAATGTCCCCATGTATTTTAAAATTTTCACTAAAATGTCCTCCGCCGTGTTTTCCCGTCCGTAATATCTTTAACCCTTCCTTGCTGTGTTAGGCAGTTCGGCATCTAGGATTTATACAAAATTCTAGATTTCCATTACCTTTGGATGATATTACATGTAGATATTAGTATTTACAGAAAAGGGAACTAGCCAAACTTAATAAATGCTGAATAGCAAGATGTCAAAATTAAAGTAAAACAAAAGCAATTAAAACGATTTAAGTAAAATAGTAAATATATAAATTGCAACTGTTAGTAATTATTAATTGATGTAATTCGTGAACAGTGTCACAAATGTGAAGGCATTAATACTACTACAAAGACGATGTCATTTTATTGCTACAACAAACCACCGATTTAAAAATATACGAAAGAAATAAAGATTAACTTGAAACAAAATATCAGACATTAATGTATACCTTTATTTTTGTTTTCTGTTAACGGTTCTCGTACCAATTCACGTTGAATTTTAAAATAATTAAGTTGAAAACATTATTTACAAATAAAAAAAAGATGGAATACTCTCCTGTTCTTTTGGGCCTTCTGAATAGCATAAGTTATTTCCACGTCTGGTACATCTGCTCCTTCTAAAGTCAAATTCATTCTTATTTCAAGAATGAAAAAAAAATCAAAATGAATCGCTGACTCATTTCCACATTTTGACATTTCGGGATAGTTTTCGTAAGTATTTTTATTTTTCTTTGTTCCTAACAGTCCCAGGATTTTGAAGGCGGAAAGTTAACCCTTTGCAATAAATAAATAAAAACCTTTTAACCTACAACATTTGTTATAAGAAAGAAATATATATACAAAATATTTGCCACTGGACTTGTAACAACAAACTTCCAATCAGTCCAAAATGAGTAGAAATGCCAGTTAGTAAAATTGAGAATGGAAATGGGAAATGTGTCAAAGAGACACCAACCCGACCAAAGAGCAGACAACAGCCGAAGGCCACCAATGGGTCTTCGATGCAGCGAGAAACTCCGCACCTGGCGGCGTGCTTCAGCTGGCCCTTCACAAAAATGTATACTAGTTTATTGATAGTGGACGTCCTTCTTAACTCGAAATATACACAAGAAATATACACAAGAAATTAAAATTAAAATCATACAACAGAGGCTCCTGAATTGGGAAAGGCGCAAAATGCAGCGGGTTAAACATGTTTTTGAGATCTCAACCCCCATACCTCTAGCCACGAAATTTGCTTCAGAACGAAATCCTACTTTTAATTTTAACTTTTAATAATATCGCACGAAGACAATAATCAGACAGTCCTATCTTTCTGAAATTAATGCATTAAAGCTCATTTTAAAAATACAAATGATGCTTGCAATTTAAATTGCTTGGTCTTTCTTCTTCTGTTAGTATTATCCTTCCATTTAGGAACACCAAGAATTTCTTGTATCAATAAACGATATACACTATTTACAGGTTCTCCATATGTCCTCTCAGGAAATATGTACATGTATACACGACCCAAGAGTCACACATATATTTCCAAATTTGCTCAATAATATTCTTTAAAATCTAAAATCATTTTGCAACAATCAATGAAATAATAATAATTAAAGATTTAACATGAAGCTTTGAAAGTGTTCAATTTACACACACACACTTCTGTTAACCCTGTTTACCTGTTGACTTTTGTTTAGAATAGCAGGTGTGCGTTGATCGATATTTACGACATGCAGTCATGCGTTTATAACCCTTTATCTCCAACTTCTCCGTGTAATGATTGACATGTATTGTAATCAATGTAACACATAAATCGGGTACAATAAAGGTATCATGTTTTAAGTAAGTAAAAACAATTCTTTCTTTATTAGAAGACAAAATTAAAATTAAAACATGTTGAAACTACACAAGTAATTTAATTGACACAATATAAATTTGGTATAAATAAAGACGATATTTATTTTTTGTATAATTATCTTTTTGCACTCACAAAAGATAGCAAACTTCAACATCGGAATTGATTTTAAATCGTAATTTCCAAATATAAGATTGTCAGCGGACTTCGCGGATCAATAGGGATATAATCTAGGTGACAAGTTATGATAATTTCATTTTGTCCATCAAGGATTTTCCTGAATTTTAATGAATGTCCATCACGGAATCGAGGACGGAATCAAGGAATACGCGTTTTTGCAGTATTGCAGTGTAGAAACCTGCCAAATTCTTTTAAGTCAAGCCCTTCAAAATTATTCAATAGTGATATTATCCATATGCTTCTTTGTTTCCGTGACCAATTATTGGCATCGATATGTAATCACTTCCATTCATAAATATTTGTAGTTGTGTATTACAATGTTACCACGTGTATTTATCTTGTCCATTGGTCGTATTTAAATAGATTTTTATTATTGACCAATGAAAGAATTCGATATTTAATTCATCGGGAAAGCCATGCTCAAAAACGTTTCGTATATGAATGTCGACCTTTCCCCTTATATACTTAGTTTGAAACCTGCAACACTGATAAAAGCTTCCAAGAAAAAATATTTATAACCATCTAACTCATAGATCTATATTATCTGTTTCTGTCTTAATTTACAGGTAACTATATTTTCAAAAACATCGTTTAAACGAAGGAAATAAGATGGTTAGTTTTAACAGATTCTGTAAACATTGTTTATGTATTCATCTCCTTACAACAATGTTTTTATAACCATCGCTCACCCATCACTGGTTCTATTATTGACAACTCAATACACATCAGTTTTGTCGGACGAACAGGTAATTCCGTCAAAGTAGATAAATCATGTGCATTAATTTAACTGGAACATTTCAATACTAAAGCTAACGTTAATTAATACACACGTTATCATTCACGCGAGTTATTAATGGGACATCATTAATATTATCTAAGAGTATGAGAGGGATTACGTAAACGCCTAAAAATACAGCAAACAGCTAAAGTTAAAGACGGACATCTAATTCCCTGTCAAACATCTAATTCTTTGTCAAACATTTATATTTAGAGATTACTGGTTATCTTTTAACCATAGTCCATATTTTAGATGTATTCCTGGTTCTAGATAATAAGCAGGCGCATTAACCAAATGGCTTTCCCAGTGTATGTATTATTTGTGTTGTAGTAGGTATCATAAGATCTGCACCATTTAATATTTTGTGAATGTATTTTGCATTGGAAAATATGTTGTATTAAAAAATATCATTGATATGATTGACAAATGTTTGTTTTGCCCCTAATACTTTGCAAGATGAGAAGCTTTTATATGTATATCAATAGTTGAACTTCAAAAGCATATCAACTCTATATCTTTCAGAATAATAGGTAACAGCATGTTTTTGTCACAAACTGGTAATAGAATAAGTAATCTTGTACTACAAGTATTTTCAGTTGGACTGTCATTTCATACATTGTACATGTCATTGTGCATGTAGTGTGTGCCTCCATAACGACTGAAGGCATTTCCCTAGGAATAGTCACTTTGGAACTCTATAACTATGAAGGGTCTCAGTGGCGGTGTGGTTTAAGTATTCGAACTACTGTATCACTAGCCTGTCAACACTGAGGTTGTGATCTCTAATCTCGCAAATGCTAGGAGGGTTCGAATCCAATCTTAATTGACTAGGATTGTCAAGTTTCCCACCAAAGGTTGTGGCTCTCTCTAGGCACTCTGGCTTCCTTCACCAATAAAAACTGACCACCACGAAATAGCACAATAGTGCTGAAAGTTGCGTAAAACACCAATCAATCAATCTATTACTAAGTATCCACACATTAATTCAAAACATTAGTCTTAGATCCTGGAAAGAATTGTTTTGTGTATGGGAATGAACCTAAAATTGGTTGTTCTTGTTTGAATTGTTTCACATTTTTTCATGTGGGGACCATTTAAAGCTGACTAAACAGTATTGGTTTGGCTCATTGATGACGACTGTCCAGTGACCTGTAGTTGCTTACATCCATGTCATTTGGACACTGATGGATAGTAATCATAGGCAAACATACCACATCGCCTCATTTTTATGTACATGTAGAATCAGTTTGACAGATTTTTTTTGTTTGACCAGACTTTGCATGTGTCATATTTATGTTGAAATAGAATTTAATTGAAATCAATCTGAAGTTCCCTCCTTCTGCAAGTATAATTATCTTTTTAATCCTGTTAACAATACATGTAATAAGAGGCTTGTATATGTAATAAATTACATGTAACACAATATGTTTTTCATCAAATTTTAAATGCCATTTTATCATGTTTATGCTTGGTCTTATCCTTTTTTGAAAGTTTTTGATACAATTGGCAGTTAAATAAATGTTGTCAACAGTAAAACAAGAGGGGTTGTCAGGTAACCTGAATCATATTATTTCTTTTTGTCTGTTATCATGGTACAAAATGCAATATCTACATGTATCTATTTCTTGATACAGAAATCTGCAACATGTTTACAATTACTTCCCACATTTTAAAATGTTAAATTGTAATTTGTTTAACCTGATGATTCAACTAATTCTGCAAGCTCTTGTTTCTCTATTGCCCCTTCATAACTGATCCCTCTTTGGTCTAGCAAGGCTTTTAGTTTCATCACAGACATAGTCATTGGATCAAGGAGTCTACGGGACAGATTACCCACTTCAATCCATGTTAAAGTTTCAAGTATACGTGTCAGAAGAAATAGTATAACAATGTATACAAGAAACAATATCAGCTTGAGGAACATTGTTATAAATGGCGGGAACAAATGTCAAAATCAGTAAGTGACACGTCTACATTAAACTTCTCAGAAAATTGGATTACAAAGACACCAATATCAAATGACAGTTTTTTTAAGACAATTTAGATTTCAATAAAATGCATCATTCAAAGCAGAACTAATGCCTGGTAATGGCAAATTCGCCCATTATATCTGACGAAAGACAACTTTCGTCAACTTTGCAAAGCTGTAATTCAACCGGAAGTAAACAAAGGTCAGTGTTGATCTAAACACCAAAACGTTGACGGAGACAACAGAACTTCAAGTTTATTGTTTGTATTCGGGTGTTTGGCAGCTTTTTTGAAATAATTTATTTTTTATATGAGGTGAGGTATTACATAGACATTTCAATGGGTTGATAATCCATTGATCCTGACAAAAGCTCTTCAGAGCTTATGTTTATGCTTGCAATATTTATATCGACTCTAAATAAAGCTTTATGTCTTATGTCTATCCTGCAAACTGGTTGACGTCAAATGATGAAAACATATCCAAACCATGGATTGTCCTACTATAAAAATGCATGCCTAGACTTTCTGAAACAAAATTATCTGTTAACCTATAGTACAATGAAAACAGATATTCTTGTAACTGACATTGCAAACTTTATTAAATTAAATTTATATATTATTTCCATTCACTTGGTACTTATTTCCACTTGCTTGGTACTCCTGTGGGGAGCGACTGTGCTCCTCTACTCAATGATTTGAGCATCAAGGCCTCAGCCCGGTTCAAATATTATCATAATGCAGCTTGGAAGTAGATAGTTCAAGGGCAAAGCCAGGGTTGCAATTTACAGATGCAAAAAGTTGATTAATTGATTTTAAATATGTTTCACATTTGTCTAATGTTCAGTTACAAATATATTAAACAGGACAAGAACAAATCAACAGTCCAATATATATAGATATGTTAGGTGCAGAATAGGTCGACCAGAATGAAGGGCGTTAATTTCGACTGCAACTGGAAAAGGGGGGCATGTTTGTTAATAAAATAAGCATCAAGTCAGTTCACAATTCATCCTTTAGTTTTTTTCAAGGTATACTTTGTCCGTTCCTAAAACAAAATACTTGGTCAGAACAATGAAACAAAGTTTGACCTATGTTTCTATTCTGTCTTTAAAAGAGAGGCCAAAGATACCAAAGGAATATTCAAACCTATAACTTAAAAACAAATTGACAATGTCATAGCAAAAAATATATAACATATGTATCAAAAGACAAAAAACAGTATATAAAACATAACATAGAATACTAAAGACTGAGCAGCACGAATCCCACCAAAAACCAGAAGGGTGAGCAGATCCTTCTCGACATGTGGCACCCTCAGTGTTGCTCATCTAAGTACAAACCTGGTGATAAGTCGTAATTAGGTAGGTCACATTGGAGGAAAAACCAAAAGAATTGTGGTTACAACAATTGGAACATATTTTTTTCATCTGTGAAACAGATATTCCATAACTTTCAAATAATTTGTGATGGCATTTGTAAAATTTATGAAGGAATGATTTCAACTTTACCACTTTGAACTATTGGTTTAAAAGCTTCCTTGAAGGCAGCATACCTCTATTAAGGAAATCATGAAAGGAAACACAAGCCCTGGAATATCGTTTCAACTGGGAGATATATAACTAATATGCAAGCGCTGCTGGATACATAGAAATGTAAAGTTCATTGCCTCAATGGAAGCTACGACACTGGACACACACATTCATGTAAAAAAACTACATTTTTTCGCTTTAAAATAATAGTTCATACATTTGTATGAAGATATTGAATAGAATTAGAATATAAACTGAAGGCCTTTGATGGCAATGTGACATTCATATTAACAAATACATGTATCTTTATCAATTAATACATCTATACCCCATATGTGAAGCTCTGAATCACATCAAGAAAAGACACATAACACGAGACAACCAGTGACAAGTTGTCTGGTATAGACCTGGCCAAGGATACTAAGCATTCTTCAGAATGAGTTCAGCCAAAATGATGGCGAAAAAATAAAATATTTAGATTAAATTTTATAAACTTTAATTTGCAATAAAACAATGATAACTGGACTCAGCTGATACAATTTGGATGCATGTTTGGACTTATGAGTTCAGAAAATAATGAATATATATTTGTTTTTTAATTTATTTTATCATAAAATAAGTATTAAGCAAATAAAATTCATTGAAATTGACTTAAGAAGCTGATTTACCGTAGACACCAAAGTCCACATTTAAAGGCATGATTTACAATCTGGCAGGCTTGTACTGTTTGAAGTTAAAGTACACAGTTCAGTTAATTCTCATGTGCACCAATCAGAAAGTATTATTAAAAAATGAGGTTACTCAAAATTTATTTCAAACTGAAATACAGAAAGAAATAAATGAACACAAAAATTTCTAAATTTACAGTTCATGTCATGCATGTAGATTAAATAGGGATTTATATTTTATAATATTTATTTACAAATTTTCAGATGTTTTAGCCTCCTTATTGAGTTTTTTGCTCTGTAAATAGAATATCATAAATACATTTATTCTCCAATCAGCAAACTATTGTACAAATAAAGTCTCCTATTACTCCGCTTCTATTTTGAACTAAAGGTAATGTGAATATTTCTTTTTGTGTGACAGTTCATTTTGGGGTCCTCTTTGCGGTCCTTGTTTAAACTATCTCGATTTCTTTGAGAAACAACTATTTGGATTTAAACAACTAAACCTTAAAGTGTCAGGTGTAAATTGTAGGATAAAAACAATATAAGTACATTGTCAGAAATATAAAAAGTTACATGTACTCGCTACGAAATAGGAAAAAAGCTCGGCAAGCCTCGCTTTTTGTCCTGTTTCTTAAGCTCATACAAATAAATTTTAAATTTTCCTTCAATATACCTGTATATACATTGTATATATGTACATGCATAATTTAAGGTTATTTTGGTTTTTACCTTATATGTATTATTTAAATGTTTGTTGTTGCAGTGATGAAAGGTGGCAGTTGAACTGACTAGATCTGGCGTCCTACTTTGAGAGTAGGTATTTAAGTCCATTGGAGAAAAAATTTATAGATAACATAAACACAGATTTAAAGAAATTTATACTAAGTGGTACAAAGAAAAGGTATGAAAAAAAAAACAGTTTAAATGTGCATTTTGAATCCTAAATTTTTATCCCCAATATTTAAAAATGTTTAAGCTGAAAGTTGTTCCTTGCCTGATAAAAAATATAGTTTGATTCTTTTCACCATATGATGAAAACTTATAACCTTTCCATTTTAATTAGGTTATTCATACAAATATTCAATGCACTTCAGCGTAATTCTTTATCCAATATTTGAAGAATTCCTATATTAGTTTTTGTACAAATATTGGAATTGACAACATACTACATGTATGTAACTAGGTTAACTGTAGTATACAAGTTTTCTTATACACTTGACCCTCTTATTCTTTAGTACTGCTTTACCAATTTCTTGTAAAAATAAAATTGAGAAACTTTTCAAGTACAATAAAAAAAGGATTTGATATTGGAGTCCGACATTCAATATAAGATTAAGGAGATGTGGTATGATTGCCAATGAGACAACTATCCACCAGCCTGAGGGACTGAATGACATGGATTTAAGCAAATTTAGATCACCATATGGCCTTCAACAATGAGCAGAACCCATACTATATAATAAACTTAGAAAAGGCTCTGACATGACAAAATGTAAAGCAATTCAAGAAAACCAACAGCTTGATTTGTTAACTACCTTATATACACTGTATTGATTTCAGCAATTTTGTCCTACATTATTTCTGATTGAAATATAGATTCTGTGTTCATGCTTGGCTTGCTTACTTACTTAATCCTCTTGGTGCATACTTGCACATGAGGCCACTACCAACGCCCTTCACTGTTGCCTGTCTTGTGCATTTCTTTCTGCCTCTCCACATGTCATTCCCATGATTCTCATTGTACTCTCTATTGTGCTTCGCTATGTTTCTTTCAGTCTCCCTCTTTTTATGTCATGATTGAACATGGCCAATCCATTTCCATCGCCTTTCTTTAATTTCTGTTCTGATGTCTCTTTGTAAGGTTAAGTTGTATAGGTCTTTATTACATATGGTTTTTGGCCAGAAGATCATGCAGAATTTACGAAGACACGTAGTATGGAATGATGACAGTTTGTTGAAGTCAGATTTTATAACCCTCCATGACTGCATCATATAGCAAAACTGAATTCACATTGCTATTATAGATTTTGATTTTTGTGGACCTGGATATCGATGTTGTTTTCCATATTGTTCGAAGTCTGCAAAAAGAAGTTCTGGCTTTGTTGATCCTTGCCATTATATCTTTACTAGTTCCGTTGTCCTGGCTAATATTAGTACCAAGATAGGTAAAATTTTCAACTTCTTCTATGTTATCTCCTTTAAGTGTTATTAGTTGTTTTCTAGTTTTGTCATTTAGGCTTATTATCTTTGTCTTTTGTGTATTTATCTTTAAACCTACAGATAGAGCAGTCTCATGTAGTCTTGATGTTTTGTTCTGCATGTTTGTTCGATTTGTTGATAATAGGCATATGTCGTCTGCAAAATCAAGGTCTTCTAAGATTGTGTTCATCGACCATCTTATTCCAGTTGTTCTATTCCCAAGTGTTTCTTTTCATGCGCCAGTCAATGACAATGAGGAAAAGAAGGGGAGAGATGATGCATCCTTGTCTTACTCCAGATTGTACATTGAACCAGGTGGATTGGGTTCCGTTATGTAGGACACAGCATGCTTGGCTTACAAGGATTTAATCAACTATGTTTCACTTTCTGTTGTGAAAACATTTATGAGATCCCCATGTTTTGTCGTAATGATCCACCCTTAAACAAATTGGAGGCTAAATTAAGCCATTTATGATTTAAATAATTTTGATAATTTGCTAATATTTATCCAGTATCATTCAAATAAAAGGTGATGTGGTGTATACATTAATACAAATATATTTATACTTGATTATATCAGCAACCTAAACGACACAATAAAACCAAAAGATTAACAAACCGTTTTTAACAATAGACCAAGTGTCTTTACAACATGCCAAACTCTAAATGGCCCTGAGTAAACTTATCAAGTATAAATTTATTTTCAGTGTGTTGATTTTTCCACCATTTGACAGTTTCCACAGGTTTCTAGCCCATAAATGCACAGAGGAATATAAAGAATTGAAAAGTTTTTCCATTGGACAAGGAATACTCAGGAGACTTGTTATTTGTGACCAGAAAGATTTTATCGGGTAAAGAATAACATGTCAAAACTCATACATATTATATGTAGAACTGTTTCACATGTAGAAGTAATGAAAACTGTATTTTATTCTAAAAAATTAAAAAAAACACAATATTTACAGTAAGTGGCTAGAGTTAAAAAGAGTAACACATTCTCTGTTAAGTTCTAAAATGACACTCTACTTTTAATTTTGCTAACAAAGATGTGTTCTTAGTTCAACAAAACATGAGGTACACATGCTTGATAATGATTGATTGTTGCTTGGTTACATCCGATAGCAAATTACACATGATGATGTCACAATTAAATATGCAATACCAGTTGTATTTTGAACAAAGCATGGACATCGGTGACTATAGATGTTAACCACTATGTCATTTGGTCTCTGGTGGAGAGTTGTCTCATTGGCAATCATACCACATCTTCTTATTTGTATATTGTACATTGTAACATTCATGCTCAGTGTAAAGATATGGACAAATAAAATGCCAACCCATTTTAAAATGAGCAAAGAGCTTGACATGAAAGAATTATTTTTAAATTTTTGGGGCTGGTGGATAGTAGAAAAATCAGAAAAATAAAATTCATTAAATATGATTTAAAAAAAAAGTAATTATGGCCTGTTGTTCTGTCAAATATTTTTTGTAATTCCTGTTACCCTTTTTATGTGTTAGAATAATGCAGTTGGCAATGCATGTTTGTAAAGCCTAAAACCCTATAATGTTAGAATAATGCAGTTGGCAATGCAGGTTTGTAAAGCCTAAAACCCTATAAATTTGTAAACAAATGTATAAAGAAATAGACATGATTTTTGCACCACTTCAGTCATTGTCAGAAGTCTAATGGTAGCATGCTCACCTTTATTGCAGGAAGTTATGGCTTTACTTCTATTCTGCCTGACATGTGACATTTAGGATCATAGTACTTTGGTGGATAGTTGTTTCATTAGTAATCATACATCATCTCCTTATTTTTATATGTTGTACAAACATTTATTTATTGTTAAAGATGGCATGTTGACCTCTAGATGTCTTTTGATTTTGTTGTGAATGTTTATTTTTATACCCATGATACCCCATGCTATATTGTGTCTGGTTCAATATTTTCGAATTCCTTAAAGGTATTTAACAATACCTGGTATTATTGTTGCACACTACCAGAATGTATGTTGTGAATAAGGTTGGAATGTCTGTCTGCAAAGCCAAATAATGTCACTAACATAGTTTCAAATATACATGTCTGTGCAAGGGGTGTCTGATTCAGAACTATTAAATTCTATGAAGGATATTATTGATACTTGGTGATTTTGTTGCTCTCACCAGAAGATGTTTCATGAATAATGATGAAATATCTGAGAAGAAGGTCAAGGTCACAAACTTATCCAAATGTACAAAGTTGTATCAGTGTATAACTTCTGACTGCTGCATAATTTCCTTGCTTAAAGACAATATGGTTTCTTAAAGACTTTGTCTACTTAAATGAATACAAGGAGCAAGGGAATCATCTTATGTGCTTTGCTCACTGAACATCAAGTTTATCTTCAAAATTACAATACAGAAATATACTTACTGTTTGATAATAGATTTATTTTAAATGAAAAACATGACATGAATTTGTTTAAAAGAAATACATTTTGACAGTAGCACATTAAATAGATAATGATTTTATTATTATTTTTTCAGTGAATCATCAAACTCTGGTATCTGTATGTCAAACCCCAGACCCTCGGTGGGTAGGGGTAGGGCAAGGGGAAGAGTAAAGGATGGAGATAGTCCAGGAATATCACCAGTAGGTGTAAGACAGTCAGGGATAACAGATTCTGGACATCATATCAGAAAACCAGATCAACTTCCTTCTGATTTTGCTGCAGATGACCTTGATCAAAACAGGTTAAGAATACAGAGGTAATAAACACAGAATAAATGGTAAACATTAAAGTTATTATGATACTACTGATTCCTGACTGTGTAAGATTCTCATGGATAGTGTGGTCGTTAAACACCCCCTAGTACTGTATATTCAGAAATTATTGCATGTAATTATTATTGCGATCTTGGAAGAAAGTACAAAAATGCAAGATTAATTATTGCGATTTCAGGAAAATCCGCATACAGATATATGTATTGGAAATTAGAACGTGAGTTCTTATTATTGCGATACTCACCAAGTCACAATATTCGCATTAATAAAAACCTTACAATAATTTCTGAATTAACAGTATTATGCTTAGTAAAAAGTATTGGTTGAATTCTCTGTCTTATGATATTAAATTACTTAAAATCACTGACAATATTGCGTATGCTTTTTTCTGTTCCTATTGTTTAACTGATCTAGCAGGTTAGAATGTACTAAGAACTAATTTTGTTTGATTTAAGTCAATTGTATGAATAATATTTACTTACTTGACTAGAATACACATTAAATCAATTAAGAATATCAAGTATTTTATTCAGGCATTACTACGACTCAATTGAACAATAAAAAAAAATGCAATTCATGCTTGCAGGTCAAGAGGTAGGGGGAAAAAGCCAGAAGTTCAACTTTATGTTCCAAGAGGAAGGAGATCTCAAGATAGTAGTAATGGCAATTCACAATCACAAGAAAGTCAATGTCTTCAGAGCAATTCTACTGAATGTGACCAATATAACCTACCTGAGCTAAAAAAACAACAGGGTGGTACTACAGACTCAAATGAAAAGACTGATGATATCGAGAAAAACTTGACCAGCTCAGATATCAAGCTGGTACAAACTAAACCAAAAAAAAGTAGAACAGCTCAGGTTTACATGCCTCCAGGAAGGAGAAGGGAGCAAGAGAAGGGTCAGTCATTGAGTGAGAGTTCAGAGAGAGGCTCTGATGGGGATCATTGGGATGTTAACAATACAGATACAACGGTAAGATCTCAGAGCAAGGAAAAATATATCATGTCAGATGAATTTGGGGAAAGGTCACATGGAATTGATTTGAGTTCTGAAGTGAAATGTTTGGATGTGGACAGTTCTACAGTATGTTTGTCAGGTCAAAAGATAAAATCTCATGAAGAACAAGGAACAGCTATTTATCAAGAGAAATCTCCAAGGGAAGATCAGAGAATAGAATTTGATAATTCAGTAACATTCCATTCAAATGATCATCAAAATGTAAAAGAATGTTCCACCATAAATAATGATACACATAATATAGACACTAAAGTAGATAAATGTGGCAAGAATGAGGAGGAACTAGCTAAAGATTTATCATCATTCAAAAATGAGAACACAACATTCAGTATGTGTAAAACTTCTGAACATTTGAACACTGATATTTCGCTTCAACCAGAAACAAATGACAATGTACATATATGTGAGAATCTAGATCAATCAGAACATGATACAGGAGATGTGAGTACAAAAGTTCATGATAAATTAGATACTGTGTCATCAGATTCTGTAAGGGAACAAATAGGAAGTGGTAATGAATCATGCATGAACAATCTGACAAATATATCAGATTCTATAGAAAACAATGAACGTTTAAATCATTCCAACAATCATGACAATTCAGGGAAAGTTATAAATAGTGACCTTTCTGATGATCTCATGACCTCTGATGCTGCACTGGAACAACATGAAGAAAGTGATATTGTAAATGTTAAGGATAAAGGTTATAACACAAACGAAGGTTCAGAAGTCAGAGAAATTAACAATACAATCTGTGATGCTTCCAAGGCACCATTTGATAATAATGTAAAAACTACCACATCAAATTCTGATAATGACAAATCAGATTTAAACATGGTGAACACAGAAGAGTCACAGCAAATTATGGCTTCCTCAGATTTGTCGCGTATCAATCATGATTTACTTGATTCAACTGAGGATGACACACAGAAGGTAGGAAACTCTTCATCAACATCACAAAATTCCACATTAGATTTATCGAAAAACATACATGAAGTTTATAACATTGAAAATGTGAAATCAGATGACACTATTTTGTCTTCAGGAAGCAACAGAACAGAAGAGTGTATTTCGATGTCACATGATTCAGGTGCTATTACATTAGAGTCACATCCCATCCAATCTGGTGAAGCAACAGACTCACAAGATAAGACAGTACTGGATGCCTGTTTAAAAAAAGAGTCATCAGACCTGAGAAGTGAAAAGGATGAAAACAGTTTACAATCTAATTCAAATGATGAAAGTAATCATTCCAAACATAAAGTGTCTGAATCTGGGGAAAATGGAAATTCTGATTTAGGTTCATATAAGGATTCAGCATATTCAGCACATACAACAAAAAAGTCAACAGATGTAAAAAGTAATGCATCAGAAAAACCTGTAAAAGGTGAAAACAGTAGCACTAACACAGAAAAAGGGGTTAAGAATTCTTCCAAAGTCATTGTCCGTAATGATAAACTGGCAGCATTTGGATGGGAGTTGTACACCGACAAGACAAACGAATCAACTGCAGAAAAAGAAAGGGCAGAAAGTGAAGAAAAGGATAAGAAGAAGTCAGGGAAAAAGAAAACTGGAAAAGGAAAAAATAAATTGAAAAAGAAACAGGACAGTGCTGCTGAGTCAAAGGAGATAAATCAACAAGAATCAGGTTTAAATATTTACAATTTAAAGTTCTCTTGCTGGCAATATTTTTAAAGAATTATAAGAATCCATGTGATTCTGATTGATTTACTCTTATAAATTATCGATGGTTTTTCAAACGAGTGGGTATTCTCAGCTACAATCTCATCAAAGGACAACAGCTGAGATGAGATGTGGCCTAGAAAAATCGACTAGTTTGAAAGACCATTGATAATCTGTTTACTGACGTTGTTGATGTTTACATTGACAAAGGCACGTGAACCCTTAGTTTCTAGCGATAATTTTCTATCTCAAGTCAATATGAAAAATTATCACAGAAAAAGATCAAAGGAAAAATACACAAAATAGCAATAAATAATTTTCTCTCTGTTTATTCAATCAATAACAGAATTCATGACATGGTCCAAATTTATAGACTAATCACAAAAGAAAGCTAGAGATTGACTTACAAATGTATTTACAAGTAATTCAATGACCTTCATCATGATTGATTTTAAATGAATCATGTTTATACATACAGTTTACTGTATAAAGCTTTTAAAATGTTAAATTAAAGATTTTCGAATCATTTTAAGTTAAGTTTCTGTGCTACAATGTATAAAACTGGAGACGGCAACAATTACATAAATGAATTTCAGATTTTAGAGAATGGGTTGTTTGTGAAGACCATATTGTATGATGTTAAGAATAGGTAAATAAGTATGGGATATTTATATATCACATTTATATTAGAATTTGCTTTATTGGTAGATCATGTAGATAGGAACTTGTTTATTCATAACTTCAATGATTAAAGATAAGAAAAGGAAAAATTAATCTGTCTTTAATGTATTGAAGGGATAACTGTATGAAATTCCAATGATTTATACAAACATAAATAGGTCAGAGTCCATGGAAATTTTTCTAATTATGATGATAAAGAATTCAAGTATACTGTGAATTCATTTATTTTCATGGGTGCCAATTTTGATGAATCAATGAAAACTTGTATTTTTGTGAATATTTGATTTCGTGGTTTTGTCAATGTCTGCATACAAGCCTTTAGAAAATGCGTAATTTGTTTAACACATAAATTTGTTGTACACCTGTACCCACTTTATCCACGCAAATTGGTAACTAAAGAATAATAATGAATCCAAAGTTCATTTGAATCAGTAACACAAAGAATATTACTTTTGTTTAAGGTTGAATCTGTCTTTTCAGAAACAGTTGTATCAGAGAAAAAGCCAATTCAGTCTGAAGAGGATGAGTCATGGGATACAATGTTTGATGATGATGGGGAGAGTCTAGATCCTAATACTTCAGAAGAGGTAGGTATCTTCCACTCAATGTTTGATGATGACGGGGAGAGTCTAGATCCTAATACTTTAGAAGAGGTAGGTATCTTCCACTCAATGTTTGATGATGATGGGGAGAGTCTAGATCCTTATACTTTAGAAGAGGTAGGTATCTTCCACTCAATGTTTGATGATGACGGGGAGAGTCTAGATCCTAATACTTTAGAAGAGGTAGGTATCTTCCACTCAATGTTTGATGATGATGGGGAGAGTCTAGATCCTAATACTTTAGAAGAGGTAGGTATCTTCCACTCAATGTTTGATGATGACGGGAGAGTCTAGATCCTAATACTTTAGAAGAGGTAGGTATCTTCCACTCAATGTTTGATGATGATGGGGAGAGTCTAGATCCTAATACTTTAGAAGAGGTAGGTATCTTCCACTCAATGTTTGATGATGACGGGGAGAGTCTAGATCCTAATACTTTAGAAGAGGTAGGTATCTTCCACTCAATGTTTGATGATGATGGGGAGAGTCTAGATCCTAATACTTTAGAAGAGGTAGGTATCTTCCACTCAATGTTTGATGATGATGGGGAGAGTCTAGATCCTAATACTTTAGAAGAGGTAGGTATCTTCCACTCAATGTTTGATGATGACGGGGAGAGTCTAGATCCTAATACTTCAGAAGAGGTAGGTATCTTCCACTCAATGTTTGATGATGACGGGGAGAGTCTAGATCCAAATACTTCAGAAGAGGTAGGTATCTTCCACTCAATGTTTGATGATGATGGGGAGAGTCTAGATCCTAATACTTTAGAAGAGGTAGGTATCTTCCACTCAATGTTTGATGATGATGGGAGAGTCTAGATCCTAATACTTTAGAAGAGGTAGGTATCTTCCACTCAATGTTTGATGATGATGGGGAGAGTCTAGATCCTAATACTTTAGAAGAGGTAGGTATCTTCCACTCAATGTTTGATGATGATGGGGAGAGTCTAGATCCTAATACTTTAGAAGAGGTAGGTATCTTCCACTCAATGTTTGATGATGATGGGGAGAGTCTAGATCCTAATACTTTAGAAGAGGTAGGTATCTTCCACTCAATGTTTGATGATGACGGGGAGAGTCTAGATCCTAATACTTTAGAAGAGGTAGGTATCTTCCACTCAATGTTTGATGATGATCGGGAGAGTCTAGATCCTAATACTTTAGAAGAGGTATGTATCTTCCACTCAATGTTTGATGATGATGGGGAGAGTCTAGATCCTAATACTTCAGAAGAGGTAGGTATCTTCCACTCAATGTTTGATGATGACGGGGAGAGTCTAGATCCTAATACTTTAGAAGAGGTAGGCATCTACTACTCAATGCTCAATCTTTGAATATAAAAATAAGAAGATGTAGTATGATTGCCAATGAGACAACTCTGCACAAGAGACCAAATGACACAGAAATTAACAACTATAGGTCACTGTACGGCCTACAACAATGAGCAAAGCCCATACCGCATAGTCAGCTTTAAAAGGCCCCGAAATGACAAATGTAAAACAATTCACATGAGAAAACTAATGGCCTAATTTATGTACAAAATAATGAACGAAAAACAAATATGTTACACAGCAACAAACAACAACCAATGAATTACAGGCTGCTGAGAATGTGAAGGGGTTAAACTAGTTTGAAGGCGCCAACCCTCCCCTATCCTGGGACAGTGGTGTAACAGTACAACATAAGAACAAACTATAAAAATCAGTTGAAAAAGGCTTAACTCATCAGATGGATACAAATAGAAACAACAAAAACACAGAGTGGACGTGGCAGGGTACTTATACATCCCCACAACAAAAAGACACTAAGTACAGATCTGAGTGTACTCACAGTTACTGACAGCTAGTTCAAAGTCAATAACAACTAATAAAAAAATCATGCATCTAAGACTAAAATATCAATCAGTACACCTAACATCCAATGGATTTATTGTAAAGACGTCATATATATATCTGAAGGTTTTAGAACATATTTATGTTGATACATACTCCTTTGGAATTGGTTATACTCATCAAATGCAAATTTCATATTTACTTTACAAAAAAAGAATACACAATGAAAAAGATGTGATATCATATGTACAGAAATAATATGAGGTTATTTTAAAAAAACAAATAGAAATAGAAATAAGAGTAAAAGAAGATGAGGGGTACAGCAGTAAGACAGCAATACAACAGTACAAATTGCTAAAATAAATCTTAATGTCAACATACTGTCCACAGGTGTTTATACATTATGTACAGTAGGAACAGAAGCATTTGAGCAACATTCATTTGTACATAAAATGAAACCAAATTTACAATATTTAGTGCTGTGTATGCTTTATTTTTTTCATCAAAAAGAAAATATGCAACTTGTTGTATTTCAATTTAATGAGCCCTTCGTTTCATGTGAAGTAAGAAGAAAAATTATGTACAATTTTTCAATTTACTTCTTCTTTCATGGGGTGTTTTCCAGAGCATAAATTAATGTTTAATGATGTTTTTTTTTAAATTTAGAACCTTCAATTCTATCAAAAGAAATACTAAGACATGCATATCAGATAATTTTTATGTATGACCTTGACTTTTGATTATTTGTGTCATTGGGTTGCTGACTCATTGACTTATACTTCACATCTCATTTTACTCATACCTAACAGAGAGAAAAAAGATACCAAGGGGGCAATCAAAAATCAAAGTTGAAGAAAAACAGAAATAACCATGGTCAAGAGGGAAAATAAACAATTCACAAAATACAAAACCAAAAAATCGATAAGAGCAACATAAACTCCATAAACACAATGCTGTTCTGGAAGGGTACTTGCTCAACCACTTGGACCTGTTGTGTTTAAAATGGCAAGCAAAAATCTATTGAAGAAAAAAGAATCAAGTAGTTCCCAAAGGAATGTCCACCAATCATAGCATTTATATGATTTCTAAACTTACTCCAAGAACAACTAATTCAGAACACATAATCAGTTCTTAGTGTGAAGATAATATAAAAAAGAAGATGTGGTATGATTGCCAATGAGACAACTGTCCACAAGAGACCAAAATGACACAGAAATTAACAACTATAGGTCACCGTACGGCCTTCAACAATGAGCAAAGCCCATACCACATAGTCAGCTATAAAAGGCCCGAAATGACAATGTAAAACAATTCAAATGAGAAAACTAACGGCCTTATTTATGTACAAAATGAACGAAAACAAATATGTAACACATAAACAAACGACAACCACTGAATTACAGGCTCCTAACTTGGGACAGGCACATACATACATAATGTGGCGGGGTTAAACATGTTAGCGGGATCCCAACCTCCCTAACCTGGGACAGTGATATAACAGTACAACATAAGAACGAACTATAAAAATCAGTTGAAAAAGGCTTAACTCATCAGATGGACAAAAATACAAGTGGACTTGGCAGGGTACTTGTACATCCCAACAACAAAAAGACACTAGGAACAGATCTGAGAGTACTCGCAGTTATCTGACAGCCAGTTCAAAGCCACTAACAACTAATAAAAAAATCATGCATCCAAGACTAAACCATCAATCCGTACACATCCAACATCCAATGGATTTAGTGTAAAGACGTCATAAACAGTCAGAGAAAAACATGACCTTGTGCAATGCCAAGATACAGGTATCGACAGATTGTAGATCCATGAATGTGTATATGTATATAACATACTAGTAATATTTAGTTTGCTTTTAATTTACTGATAACAAAATCTATATTTATACCAATAAAACAATATTCAATGATCTTATTACAGTGTTGAATTGGTAACCTTTAGAATAAGTTTATTTAAAGGAGCGATAAGTTTACAAGGATCATTTCTAAATTTCCGGCACGGTTAACAACATTTCCGTAAAATGAGGATGTGCTATCCCGTTTGAAATAAGTTTTCTACAGGTACAACCAAACTTCAAAACCAAATCTTTATATCGGTGGAAAAATTTAGTAAAGGTTTTAAGTAATTTATGGTAATGATATCCCTGGTTTAATAATTTACCAGTAATACATAGATTACGTTTGTTAAAATCAAAAACGTCACAACAGACAGGGGCATAGCGAGCGAGCTGTGAAATATAAACACCGTAAGATGGTGCCAAAGGAACATCACCATCAAAAATGGAAAATTAACAATAGGGAACGAAAAATCGTCCCTTTGTCGTAAATTTTAGTGTGGAGTTTCCGTTTAAAACCAAAATATCTAAATCTAGGAAAGGACAGTTATTACCGTTTAAATTTGATTTATTTAAAGTAAGTTCCTTGGGGTAAATTTCAGCAGTATATTGAGAAAATTCTTGATTATTTAACGAAAAATATCATCAAGATAACGGTAAGTGTTGTTGAATTTATCAATTAAATGCAATTTCGACAGGTCTTTACTGATTTAGTCATAAACTGTGATTCGTAACAGTACAAAAACAAGTCTGCTATTAAAGGGCACAATTAGTGCCCATAGGGATACCTACAACCTGTCGATAAACTTTGTTGCCGAAACGTATATAAATATTATCAAGGAGAAAATTTACAGCTTCAGTCATCTCATCACACCTCCAGTAAGTATATCTAGCATATTTACCTTTCTCATTAGAGAAGAAGGCTTTAAATGAGTTGCAGCAAATATATTTGCATTCAGCTTTACCAAACGACCATTTAATTAAATAGGAAAACTTTTGTTTGATAAGATAGTGTGGGAGTGTAGTGTAAAGAGTAGAAAAATCAAAACTGTCAACAGAATCAAAAGGACCATCAAAAGCATGTAATTTATCTAAAACATCCAAAGAATTTTTTACACTCCAAAAATAGTTTATACCACTATGTTCATATATTTTATTACAATAGTTTATGATAAGCTCTTTAATAGTAGTTAATGAACTTGTTAAAAGCACTGAAAGATTAGTTGTAGAACACTTACTAGAGGCCGAGATGAAACGATATTTAAATGGTTTTTTGTGTAGTTTAGGTTGGTGGATATTTACTATACAAAACAGTACGAGAAACCAAGTCTTTCTCTCCCAACAACTGGCATCCTATCTTCGGAGATCAGCTTTGAAGAATGGACACTCCATCCATTTATTATATTTTAGTACAAATGTGAACAAATACAGCATACATTTCTGTTTAACAATTCAGGATCACCGTTTGTCTTTCACCTGTACATACTTCCAAAGAACTGTTGTTTATTTTCAGTTAAGTAGTAATGTTGGTAAAGTGAAAGTAAAGAAGCCTGTCATTAACTACCTCAATTATCAACCAAAGGAACCAGACTTAGATTATGAAGGTAAAACCAATGTTAATATTTGTCTTTGCTAGTGAAATAATTTTGAATTATCACCCTCTGAGAGAAAAAAGGATAAATTTGTAATCTTAAAATATTTATTTTAATGATATTCCATATTAAAAAATGAACAAAATTAAGTGGTTAAGCTGGAATATCACATTCATTGAAAGTACAATAAGTTTGTTTGTTTGTTTGCTAGGAGAACCATAAAATTAGAATTGTCTGTTTACTAACTACAAAGAGTAAACATAGTTTTTACTAGCCAATCAAACCATGGATGGGTAACAATATTATGACTGAAAAACCCAGTTTAACCAGTGTCTCTATATTTACAATGGATAAAAAATAACACAGGTTCACTTTAAAAAAACAGGCAAACTCAAGTTTTATGTACAAAGTACACACTTTAAAAATTGTAGATATTGTCTCCATTTGTTGAATCTTGTTTGCATATTCCTTGTCATTATAACTATTGTTCTGTTATTTCAAATGATTAAAGAGGGTAATTAGTTTTCTGAAGACTTTCCTCATATGAAATGATTAAAAAACATTGAACTCATATAGTTTATTTATAATTGTAACATAGGTAATTGCAGTAAGGTTTCAGATTCAGTTTTGATTGACAAATTATCAATTGTTTGTTGTCCTCCATCTTAGTACATTTTGTATACATGTAATTCCTGGTTACATTTCAGGTATGAATCATGTGATAGAGATTTATGACTTCTCATCAGAAATGAAAACAGAAGATCTCCTCTCAGCATTCAGCATGTTCAAGTGAGTTGTGCTCTCAAAGGAATACTGTGTCTGATCCTCTTTCTTTTTTTTAGCAAAAAATATATTTTTATAGAATTAAATTTAATATTGTTAAACAAATATTTTTTAATACCGTGAAGACAGTCAGGATTAAACATTATATGAGTCTCTGTCTTCTTTATTCTAGTTTGCCTGACCTTGAAATGGCATTATGTATGAAAGAAATCCCTTATTGTATGGCTTCTTGTAATTTGTAACTTAAATGTGATATATTATTTTTCAAAATACTTTCATAGCTGCAAATGTAGGAATGGAATTATTTTGTCCATTAATGAAAAGTAATTCATTCATGTGACTGTTTTATCATTTTCAGATCAAAAGGATTTGATATTAAATGGGTAGATGATACTCATGCTTTAGGAGTGTTTTCAAGTGTTATAGCAGGTAAACAAAAACTATTTTAAATGTAGTATTGATGCATTTCTTGATAGACCAAAATGAGATAATACTGCAGTTTTATTTCAATGCTCTTCAACTTCGTACTTTATTTGGCAGTTTTAACTTTTTTTGATTTGAGCGTTACTGATGAGTCTTTTGTAGACGAAATGCGCGTCTGGCGCAAATAAAAAATTTCAATCCTGGTATCTATGATGAGTTTATTTCTTGTCGTAACCAAACATAGGAATGTAGTTTTCCTCAATTTATCTATGAATAAAGAGAGATTTCCAGTATTCGTCATTGAGACACCAACCCAGAAACACTTAACCTTAAATACATCTTGAGGTCAAAATTAAGTTTGAACAAGATCTAAGGGAAACAATCTGCCCTTATATTTTTGTGTTAAAAAAAGCTGAATTGATCAGGCATTATTATACATAATAAATTGTGCAAACTTTTGCGAAATATACATATGTAGACAAGGATCGCATGTGAAACAATTCAAAAGTATGAAAATATAGCTTTATAAGCTAAAGAAAAGAAATTATTTTTTTTAGTTTTGTTTTATGATTTTACAGCAAATGAAGCATTACAGTTTACACATCCTTTACTAAAAGTGGGACCATTATCTCTAGCCTGCAGAGAGTCTAAAATTAAAGCTAAGAGAGCTGTTGGTATGTAATGCATGAAATCACACTTTGTGCAAAGATTCTTAACTTAAGGGCATACGATACAGTTTTGATCCCATAATGAAATTTTGATGAAAATTTGCATATAGGCTATTTTTTACCTGATAAAATCAAATATGTAATAAAAAGAATACCTTCATGTGCTACTATTTGAGTAAAATGAGGTCGAAATTTCACATATTTGCTCATAATCGGATTTGTGGACGTATTTTTTCTTTTGACAGAAATACATAACTTTTTTGTTTTAAAAGATAAACACAAGCTGTTTTTTGTCAAATTATTTGTAATTTCTGTTTTATATAAATGTCCAATAAATTTATGCGTTTCATTTTTACAAATAACTCATATTTATCAAATGTTCATGAATGTAGAAAAAAACGTAATTTTTTGCTGTATATTTATCAAATTTAAAAAATTGCATTGTTGACTTTTTCTTGAAAATTGGTACAAATAATCTTAATACGTTATCAAACTAAATGTCATTTTAAAACAGAGGGGTCCGTGAACTAGTTTTCAAGTTAAACTAGTTTGAAAGATAAAAATCAGTCAAAAAATGCATCTTTTCCCGATATGTCACAGTTTGACGTCGTGAAAATAACATTTTACGTTAGCAACGTCGTTACCACCCCTGTAACTGTATCGTATGCCCTTAAAGCTAAGAGTGCTGTTGGTATGTTATGCATGAAACCACACTTTGTGCAAAGAGTCTAAACATAAAGCTAAGAGAGCTGTTTATATGTAATGCATGAAACCACACTTTGTGAAAATCTTGCCATTTATTATCTGAGGTCAGCAATTAAAAAAAGGAATGATGTGAAATTCAAAATTGAACATCAAGTTCAGATTTTATGAATGAATTTTCTACTTACCACCTGATACTTTACATATAGGATTTATCTCCCTTTGACTGTTCAGACTCTCAAAAAATTAAAGCGTCTCGATGACCCTCATCTCAATCATATAATCATAGTCACCAAGACGCATGCGTCACCCTACCAAATCAGTTTTATTTTCTGGTCATTATACCAAATAACCATAGAAAAAATATACTAAGTGGGGAGGTAGGGCGGGCAATTTCTCAGTTGTAAGTAGAAAATTCATTCATAAAATCTGAACTTGATGTTCAAATTTTGAATTTCATTTCATTCATTTTCTACTTACCACCTGATACTTTACATATAGGATTAGATTACAAAGCCTTACCTTCCATTGGAGGTCAGGTAATTTTTCTATGGCTCTGCATATCTTTTCTTCTCTCTCTTTATCTCAGTAGATGTTTAATTTTCTATTTACAAATGTACATATTTACAATGTTCTTTCTTTTTTTCTATTTTTTAAATGTTTTTTTTTTTTTTTTTTTTTTACTGCATCCAAGCAGAAACAATAAATTTTAAATTGTCTTTTTAGTTAAACTTTCACATCCACATTTCTAAAGTAAAATTTAGTAAAAGTTGTATCCGTCGACCAATCTGCCGATTCAAGAATACTTTTCATGCTTGCTCCATTAAATAGAGCCCATGATGGTCCAATCGCTCTAGTGGAATGTGCATTCACTTTAAAATCATCTTCTCCATAGGCCATTTTAATCGTATTTACAATCCATCTTGCAATGGTCTGTGAAGAAACAGGTTTAAAAGGTTTCACTAAGGATAAAAACAGTTTGCCTTCATCTTTTCTCACTTTCTCAGTTCTCTTTAAATAGAGGCAATTGCTCTCTTTGGATCCAATTTCTTATTGTCTTTAAAACATGGTACAAAAATTTTTGAACCATAATGATTCTGTCTGTCCTGTTTAGACAATCCAGGTCTTAAAAAAGTAATACCTCTACTTTGAACATTGACAAAGCCCCCTCCAATCCTTAACACTTGAAGGTCTGAGCATCTCCTGAACGTTGTGATTGCTGTAAGAAAAATAATTTTATAAGTTACAAATTTAATCTCAGCTTCACGTAAAGGTTCAAAAGGTGATTTTTGTAACATGTCTAGAATTTTATGCAAATCCCATTCAGGTACTAATTTCACTTTTGGTGGTCTTGAATTGAATACCCCTTTTAACAATCTAATAATATAAGGATGTTGACCAATGGGTTTATTGTCAATAGGTGATAAAAGTGATGAAAGCATTGACCTATATCCCACAATAGTGCGATATTGTAAACCTGATGTATACAAAGATGTAAGAAAATCTGCACAATCTGCTAGATTTGCTGTATAGGGATCTTTTTTCCTCTCACTACACCAGCAATTAAACGTTTTGAATTTGCTTGTGTAATCTTGTTTTGTACCAGATCTCCAGGATGCCCTGAGTAACTTTCTAGTGTCTCGTGAAAAGCCTTTATCTCTGAAATTTCGGTTGATAGCAGCCATGCTGTTAACTTGAACACTTCTGGGTTTGGATGATAAATTTGTGTTTTTGGTTGATGTAGAAGATTTTTTAGTAAAGGAATGTTTATTGGTTTTGCTATTGACTTTTGTAGAAGTTCTGTGTACCAATGTCTTCTTGGCCACAGTGGAGCAATTAGTATTATCTGACATTTGTACTGACTCATGTGTTTCAGAACTTTTGGTATTAGGCAAATTGGTGGAAACGCATATGCCCACATGTTCTCCCACGAAATTGTCAATGCATCTACTGCTAGGGCCTTGTAATGCGGAATCCAAACACAAAACACTGGTGCTTTGTGATTGTCTCCCAATGCAAACAAGTCGATCATTGGATTCCCCCATATTGAAAAAATTGTTTGAACCACTTGATCGTTCAGTGTCCATTCTGTTGGGAATATTTTGTTGCGTGACAACTGATCTGCCAAAATATTCTTTCGACCTGCTATGTGAGCTGCCCTTAGAACTATTTTGTTTTTGATTGCCATTTTCCACAAGTCCCAAGTCTTGTAGCATAGATCTATTGATCTGGTGCCCCCTTGTTTGTTCACATATTGAACTACTGTCATATTGTCGCTTTTGATTAGAACATTTTGTCCCTGTAACTGAGGTAGAAAATGTACTGTGCGATGTACTTCATCTAACTCTAGAATATTGATGTGTAACAATTGTTGGGTTTCTGTCCATTTGCCCTGAAAAATCTGACCCTTCATGTGACCCCAAAACCTGTTTTGGAAGCATCTGTGGTTATTGTTATATTGGCTGACCACTGGTGAAGTGATCTGCCCTTGGCTGTGTTGGCTCTGTCTAACCACCATATCAAATGACTTTAGGTGTAGTGTAAATGGTATTTGACAAAGTAGGTCTTTTGACGAGGGTTTCCAGTAATGTAGTAAATGTAACTGGATAGGCCTCATAAAAAGTCCAGCATTTGGGATCATTTCTATGCATGATGCTATTAAACCCAATAGAACCAAATAATCCCTTGCTGTGTTGTGCCCTGTCATTAAATTTTGAATGGACATTTCTAATTTGGTCATTCTCTCTGGAGTTGGTGACACAATTTCCCTTTTGAAATTGAAAAGTGCTCCTATGTATGTTATTGACTGAGCTGGGATCAATGATGATTTTTCTAGATTGACAATGAACCCCAACCTTGTTAAAAGATTGAGTGTTTTCTCTCGATCTAATACAAGACTGTATTTCTGCATATTTACTAGTAACCAGTCGTCTAGATATGTCGCTAGCCTTACATTCTGAATTCTTAAATGAGCGGCTATGACTGTTACAATCTTTGTAAACACCCTTGGAGCTTGAGATGGGCCGAAACATAGTGCTACAAACTGATACATTTTGCCCTGTATACAGAAGCGTAGGTATTTTCGATGTGATTTGTGAATGGGTACATGTAAATATGCATCCTTCAGATCGAGAGACAAAGCCCAATCTTGAGGTTTTACTAAATTTAGGATTTTTGTCAAAGTGTCCATTTTGAAGTGTTGCTTCACTAGATACTGGTTGAGGGGTTTCAGGTTGATTACTGGTCTCAAGTCCCCGTTTTCCTGGGAAGTAGAAAAAGAGTACTGTAAAAACCTTGACTTATTTCGGATTGAGGTACTGTCTCTATTGCACCCTTTTCTAACAATGCATCTACCTCTGATAAAATAATAGGAAGACTCTGTGCATTGACTTGTGTCTGCTTTATACCTGTCCAATGAGGTTCTGTCTGAAATTCCAATTTGAGACCTTCTTTTAGAATTTTTAAAATCCATTTGTCGTCTGTTATTTTTTCCCATTCTCTTACAAAAAACCTCAACCGTCCCCCCACCGGTATCTGGGGAAGCAGCGCTAAAATCTTGGCCTCAGGAACAATACTTATTTTTGGCATTAGAAGAAAAACTTACCCAAGGTTTATTTGTTGAGTTCTGCTATGCTGTATATGTAGCTCCTGACTTGAAATCAGCTACCGGTTTCTTTGGTATTTTGAACCCATTGTCAAATTTCCCTTTCTTAAAACCACGTCATTTGTTTCATTGGTACTGGTTACTTTCCTCTTCATAGGAAGAGAGCTAGGTACCCTTTTTAAATTTGGTAAACACTCAGCAATTTGTTTATTTCTCTCTGTCTTTTCCTTAAGTTTCTCGTCAAATTGAGAACCAAATATTCCCTCAGAAGTAAGAGGTAAAGACATCACAGTATTAGCATAATCTTTTAAATCACTAAGTCCTGTGTCATACATTGTTGCTCTTCGCCTAACCATATGGTGAAAAGAACCAGTCCTAGACATTTGATCGAATGTCTTTGTAGATAACGCAAAAATGTCTCTCACATTTTGCACAGCAAAATCTAAATTAGGTGTATCAGACTGTAAATTGTCCAATAAAATACCAAGTGCCTGTTGTGTATAGCAAGATGTTATCAAACCCATTCTTGCAGCTAATTGTCCCTGATATGCAATTTTCTCTAAAGACTTTAACTCTTTACTGAATAAACAAGGAACTGTACCAAAAGCTGCTTTAGGTCCAAATCTCTTGACCAACAAACTCTATACGGTATTGTCAAAAGTAGGCACATTGAAATAATTTTCACAGCTAGGGTCTACCGGAAAACTTTGTCTATAACTGTCTCGAAAACAAGTTACCTTCTTAGGAGTATCTGACCTCCATGCCCCTTTCAAAATATCGATTTGATTCTGTTCTAATATGATACCAGTCTTGTCTTTGGAGCGATATGCATAAGCATCTTCTCCAAACTTTTCTCCTAGAACATTACATCTAGTTTTCTGATTAGAGTCTGTTGTACTAGTAGCTGTACTTGTATTCTCAGGTTTGTTACCCAAATACCTTTGAAACCTTTCAGTATATTTTACACCTTCAAGATCCAGTAATGATCTATTGTCTATACTAGATGCGTATTCTGAATGTTCAGATGCATTTTCACTGAACATAAAACCACTATTTTGTCTTTCATTGTCTGACACACAAATTGACAAAGTATCTAAATTACCGTGATTTGGCTGCTCATCAGCAGATATCAGGGGTAATATTGGTCTGCGAGCTGCACTAAATGCCTCGTCTGTGACCGTTACAGTTTCTGACCTAGCAACCCCCGCTTCGGGTTCTGTATGCCTTTCAATTGCCAAAATGTTCACTAGTTGACTTAACTTTTCATTCAAAGATGAATACTGTTGCTCTTGCTCAACAAACTTAGCATTCATATGACCTTCTAAGTCATGAACATCGTTAATTTTCTTTGAAGACCTTTTCTTACCGCTACAGTTATGTTTCTTTTCGTCCGCCATGTTGGAAGTTTCTGACATAACAGAAGCACTTTCTTCGTCTGCTACAATATCAAAGCCTTCACTTCTCATTCTGCCACGTTTTAAATCAAATCTTGAAACAACAGAAGTTGTTCAAGAACGTCTGAACTCTTTCGCACAGAAAATAAAACTGATTTGGTAGGGTGACGCATGCGTCTTGGTGACTATGATTATATGATTGAGATGAGGGTCATCGAGACGCTTTAATTTTTTGCGAGTCTGAACAGTCAAAGGGAGATAAATCCTATATGTAAAGTATCAGCTGGTAAGTAGAAAATGAACGAAATGAAAACCATTTACCTGTGAGAAATATTATGTGGCTAATCAATAGATAGAGAATATCATATTAGCACCATTGCTATTAATTGTATTACACATACAATTTACTTGTATTTGGTACTATAAAGTATATAATGTTATATCATATGGCTCTTGTGCAAATAAAGCTTCAAATTAGTGATGTCATCAGCGACAAATATATGTTTTAAACAGTAAAGCTTTACATTCAATAAAAGGGTTATTTCATGAATATTGGTGAATGTTACACATCATAGAATATATATTTCACTAGTAAGTGGTTGCAATATAAATATCTACCAGAGACCGTATTCACCAATACTCATGCAATAACCCTATATTATTTACATTGTATTCACCAGTAGAAATTGTCTATAAAAGTAGACTTTAGTTATATCATGAAGATATTTTCAATCTGTAAATATTTATTACAGAATCTACATTTATTTTATAGTGGAGTCATATATATTTAGTTCTCTGTTAATTAAAACCCTATGATCAGATTTGTAATACTTGTGTTTCCTTGTTTGTCCTTAATTTAAACTCATCTTTTACAGAATTTTTACAACCGTACAAGGAAAGACCAGAGACTACAGCTGTTGTAGCCAGGAGAATGTTAACTGGCGCACTTGGTATAAAGACTAAAGTGTCTAAAGAACAGAGAGAAAAGGAGACGGAGGAGAAAAGAAAATTAAAACAAGCTAAAGGTATGAAGTCTACATCAGATTAATGATGAAGAACCTAAAGAATGCAATGAATACATTGACATTTAGTTTATACACAACTATACATAAGATTAATCTAACTAATTTTTCTGCTGGTATTTGAATTGTGACCAATATTATATGAGCCAAGACATAGGTTTTTCTTCTCCATCATTGATAGCATCAGTAATAGCTTATGTTGAGTTTTCAGATAAGTAGGAATAAAAGACTTGGGTGATATGTCAATGAGACAGCAACTTAAGGTAAAAACCAAAGACATCTAGATTTCAGGGCTTCCAAAAAATATTTGAGCCAGCCAGAATTTTTGTTTTGTCTTATCCCTATTTTAATCCCTTCAGACTTAGTAACAAAAGGCAACAAAATGTGAGACATAGGTATTGCTTTTCCAATGGCTAAAGTTAGTTTGATGACTTTATCGAGGCCCTGCCCCCTCAGTCATGCTCCAGCGACTTTCAATTTATAAGAAATTTTCAATGTTCTAAGTATTCTGCTTCAGTTAATTTGATAGGAACTACTTGTGATGGATCAATGATATTATCTATAAAGTTGCATTACTATCAGTACATATCAGTTTGAAGACTATTTAAGGCCCTGCCCCTAGGTCATGGTCCAGTGACTTTGAATTAATAAGCAATTCTCAATATTAAGTTTTCTGCTTAAGTTAGTTTGATAGGAATAACTTGTAATAGATCAATGATATTTTCTATAAAGTTGCATTACTATCAGTACATCTCAGTTTGAGGATCATTTTGATACGCTGCCCTCTTTGTCATGGTCTAGCAACTTTGAATTATTGGCCATATTGTTGTCCATCAGATTGTCAATTTTTTCTCATTTCAGATTTCAGAAATTAAAAAGAAAATTTCTTCAAATTTTTTTTTTTTTTTTTGCAAAATAAAGGGGTGGAAAAGGGGGGGTCAATACGCAACAGCATGGTGTATTGCACAAAAGCAAAAAATTTAACATAAATTCAAATCATATAACCAATTCTAAGTTCTTTGACTACAGTTATTCTGTGTCAGAAACCTATTATGTGGCAAATATTTAATTACAATCCAAATTCAGTCCTGTATCAAGCGCAAATATTGTGTCCATTTTTGCCCCAACTGTTCAGGGTTGGACCTCTGCGGTCGTATCCAGCTGCGCTCAGCGAAGCATTTTATTTTTTTTAGCTTCGTAACAATCTATTGAGTAAAGCCATTTGCAACTGACTGTTAAACGACCGCAAAAAAGCGTTGGGGGTTCAAATTTGTTTGGGGGTTCAAACTTTTTTCTTCAAGATTTTTCAAAATTTCAAATTTTTTCAAACATTTTTTTTGGGGGGACAAATTTTTCGGGGGGATTTTTTTTTTCATAATTTTTTTTTTTTTTTTCCCAAAAATTTTCCATTTTTACATTGAATATTTCTGATTTATATATAAAAGCAACAAATACTGATATGTCAGGAGATGCACACCAAACAGGGTGTGTAAGTTATTACACATAACAGATTAACTAAGTATTGTGCAACAGCACAGTATTGCACAATAGCACAGTATTGCGCAATAGCACAGTATTGCACAATAGCACAGTATTGTGCAATAGCACAGTATTGCACAATAGCACAGTATTGTGCAATAGCAAGAAATCTTCAATTGAAAATAAATACAAATCTTTTAACCAATTTCAATGGGATTAATTTAAAGTCTTTAATTATTGGAGGTTCTAACCTTGTATTACTATTTTGGATATTGGGCCCCATTTTTAATTTGGTCTACATTGAGGTCCAATGGGTCCAAAATTAAACTTTGTTTGATTTCCTCAAAAACTGAATTATTGTGACTCTATGATATGCTAAATCTTGTAGTGCATTTAGATTTTATATTTTGGGCCCTGTTTTCAAATTAGTCCATATTAAGGTTTGAAGGGTCCAAAATTAAACTTTGTTTGATTTCAACTAAAATAAAATTTTTGGTATTTTTTTATATGCTGAATCTAACCATGTTGTTAGATTTTGGATATCAGACCATACTAGGTAAATTAAATGTCCCATTTCAAATTTTTAAAATCTTTGACCACATTTATTTTGTGTCAGAAACCTATATTATGTCAAAAATTTTATCACAATCCAAATTCAGACAGTATCAAGCTTGAATATTGTGTCCAAACTTGCCCCAACTGTTCAGGGTTCAACCTCTGCGGTCATATCAGGCTGCGCTCCGTGAAGCATTTTATTATACCCCACGCAACGAGTTGCGGAGGGTATAATGTTTTTGACCCGTCCGTCAGTCCGTCCGTCCGTCAGTCCTGTTTCTTGTCATCGCAACTCCTCTCAAACCACACAACAGAATTTCACGAAACCTTTTAAGATAATAAGGACATACTATGTAGTTGTGCATATCGACAGGAAATTACGATTCAATTCTTTTTCTAGGAGTTACGCCCCTTTGAACTTATTTACTTTCATGTACTACTGCAACAGTTTGTCATCGCAACTCCTCTCAAACCACACAACAGAATTTCATAAAACCTTTTCAGATAATGACATACTACGTAGATGTGCATATCGACAGGAAATTGCGATTCAATTTTTTCCCAGGAGTTACGCCTTTGAACTTATTTGCCCAATATACTACTGCAACCTTTTGTCATCGCAACTCCTCTCAAACCACACAACAGAATTTCGTGAAACCTTTTCAGATATTAAGGACATACTACGTAGATGTGCATATCGACAGGAAATTACGATTCAATTTTTTTTCCAGGAGTTACGCCCCTTTGAACTTATTTGCCCAATATACTACTGCAACCTTTTGTCATCGCAACTCCTCTCAAACCACACAACAGAATTTCATGAAACTGTGTAGATAATAAGGACATACTATGTAGATGTGCATATTGACAGGAAATTATGATTCAATTTTTTTTTCTGATACAATTTTTTTTTTTACACTTATTTTATTTCTCCAATGACAATGTGGGGACATGGGGTATGTGAGCGCGCTCACTAAGGTTCTTTCATTACAGTACGTTCTTATGTTTTTCTGTTACACCACTGTCCCAGGTTAGGGATAGGGTTGAGCACCACATTCCTTATTTGCCCTTTTGTTTACTTGTTTGAATGGTTTCACATTTTACCTTTATAGCTGCCTATGCAGTATGGGTTTTTCTCATTGTTGAATTTTAGAAAAATTATCAATTTTATATGCAATTTATTGATAATGCTTAGGTGTGTCCCTTAAAAATCATTTTGTTCCAGTTTAGTTGAGAAAAGAATTACACATATGTTATTTGGATTGAAAGATAAGAGACTTATTGTTTGAAGCATGTAATAGACCGCATGTTTGCACAGATTTTTATTTTACATTGACAAATATAAATAACCCCTTTATTTTTTTGTACTTAACACTTTAACTTGGGAGGTTTCCTATGCCTTATCCCAAAAAAATTCTTTTCACATGCTCTTTTGCTTTTTTTCAATTCTTAATTATAGTTCAGGTACAGTGAGATGTATATATGTCTAGGATATCAAATCATCTAGTATTCTATTAAGCTATATTGGGCGGTCTTTTCATTCTATACAACAACTTTTAACTATACTGTATAGAAATATTGTAATCAGTGAACTTCTCCCATCTGGCTGTAAAACCCATGCTAAAGAGAGGCATCTGTTTGGCTGTGCAGGATGCATGACTATGTTTCCAAGTCTGGTTGGAATTTGAACATTTAATCTGATGCCTTTTGTAAGGATAGTACCACACTCTCACATTCTCAAGAACCCTTGCAATAAATCTTTTGAGAAGTTCTTAGGTGGCCTGTTGGGTAGCAAAATTTTCACCCATTTCAAACATACCCTCATTTTCTAGTGGTCGAGGATTTAAATCCATGTTATAGTATGGGAAACTCCAAAAATCCCACATTTTGTCCTTGTTTTGTTGAATTGTTTTAAGTTGTTTCAAGGAGTTGTGGATAAATAAACTGATATAAGTAGAAATAGCTTAGTCCTTGTTTTGGTATCTGAACTCTAAAAATCACACTGATTAAAAACTAAAATACCAGGTGCCTAACTTCATGTCCTGTCAACAGAATAATCTGATCAATTTTGGTTGAGTTCTGTGAAGCTATTTCAACGAGTTGTAGACGAACAAAGTGCCATGCAGCAAACGACAATTACACAAGACCTCAGAAGTGATGGGTTTCTCCAGCTGGATGCTGTCAGTCAACACAATGAATTTTACAATAAAATTAACATTTTACCTCCCATTGCCATAGGTAATGAGATCAAACCCTGTCTGGGTCAAGCATGTAGGTTTAGGAATTGGAACAAAACCTTATCAATTTGGAGTCAGAATAATATGTCATGGTATGGAGATATGTCAACCAACTAACCTTGTCAGCTAGCATATTTAAAATCCAATGCAACGTTAAAGTCAAGAACTAAAAAGGGTATATTCATATTGCAGTAAAATGTTGTCCCTCTTACTGTGCATTGAGTGTGAGCCACAGTTCCCACATCAATCAATTAAGTCAACCAAATGACAAATTATTTACATATAGTTTTATTATTTTACAGATAAGAAGAAGAAGGAACGTAAACAGAAAGATGACATATGGGAAGGAAATGTTACCTCAGAATGAAACACTTGACCTTATTGACCTTCATTAAATTTATATTTTTTAAAATGTTTAATGAACCAACTTTTGTCAATTGTTTTAGTTTAGGAAGTCAAGAATTGGTTCAATCCATGCCAGGTGCAAGTCCTTCTTCTGTCAGTTATTGAAGCAATAAATGAAAAAAGGAAATATTACACAGAGATTTTACAACTGTTTGAAAGAGACCGGATTAAAAGACCAAGAAATTGTAAATATGTAAGACTGTGTTATTAATAGTATTTGTTAATATGTATTTTTAACCAAAATCCAAAAAAATAGAAGAAGAAATGGTGTGTTTCTTTGTATGTTTAGGTCTGTAATTGAATTTCCAGATATTGTATGTAATAAAATTGTGTACATTTTGAATTTAGACTTTATAGCTATTAAAGTTGAATTTTAATAAATTTATGGGACATGTTATTTAACTCATGAAATGATACAAGATGCACAAAGAGAAATTATGTAGTTTTAAAGAAAATGTACTGTTATATAACTTTCAAAGCATTTTATTTATTTTACTCCAATTGTAAAATATTTTTCCATGCTTATTCATGGATAACTTATGGATATTAAATATTTGTTAAGCAAGTATGAGAGAGCATAGAGTATATTTTTTATTTCAATTTCATAATTATTTATAAATGTGTTTAGTTGTCTTAAATATGTCAAATAATTTTGTTAATAAATTACATATTCTAATTATTCATGTATATTGAAAAGCTTTGATATATCAACTGTTCTTTGTGTGCATTCAGATAACTGGTGACTTTGTGAGGATCAATAGAAAAGTAAATCTTCTTAAGATAATGGTAAACAAAGGTTTGTTTACTTTGGTTACCAGGCATTTGTACAAATGTTTAGATTTAGTTGATTTTAATGAATTGTCCATAGTTCCTTACTATCAAAAGTTTTTAACTTTGCTGCACTTCTCTTGATGTTGTTGTTATTTTCCATGAACTTCTCTGTATAGAGTATAAAAAAAAAGTTTGCACAACATTTTCAGCCAGTAAAAAACAGTAGATGAAATATTGAACTTTAAGAATTTGTGTGCATAGCAATTTTATGAATTTATTTAACACTAAACTATATCTTACTATTCTACCCCATGCTTATAGATATAGGAAGATGTGGTGTGAGTGCCAATGATACAACTCTCACTCCAAATAATAATTTATAAAAGTAAACCATTATAGGTCAATGTACGGCCTTCAACACGGAGCCTTGGCTCACACGAACAACAAGCTATAAAGGGCCCCAAAAGTACTAGTGTAAAACCATTCAAACGGTAAAACCAACGGTCTAGTATATATAAAAACGAAACGAGAAACACGTATAAATTACATAAACAAACGACAACTACTGTACATCAGATTCCTGACTTAGGACAGGTGCAAACATTTGCAGCGGATTAAACGTTTAATGGTACCAAACCTTCTCCCTTTTTCTGAAACAATAGTATAACATCACAACATAGAAAACACACGATAAAACATCAATTGGAAGGCTTAACTCAATCAAAACGTAAATTAACACACTATGAACGAATAAATTGATCTGTGATACCTGAAAGTAAATACATAGTTAATAAAATATTAGGGACAAACATTCAAGGCCAAAAAGCAAACAAACGAGTCCAAATAAAGCCATGGCAAAACACTACATGAAATATTAAACCCTTAGAAAATAATCACTTTTGAAAAACCGGTTTTCATAATATATACAGGTAAATGAAAATAACTTTGTCGTTTTAGGTATACTTTTCTGTCTATATAAAATCTTCCAATAATTAGGAATACCAAGAAAGGTCTGTCATACAAATACCTAATTTAACACTAGATACATAAGGGTAAATATCAACAATAAAACTTCCTGTACAGATTAAAGGAGAATAATCTTGATGTTAATACAAATGTAGTACGAAGAAGTGAAAATTAGTAGATATTCCAAATAATCAAAGCTGGTATACAGACAAGATCCATATTAATATAAAATAACAAAAAGTATTAAAAATAGTATCAACAGGTCGAATTAACAAGAAAGTACGATTTGAGAGTACTGCAGTTACTGACAGCCAGTTAAAAGCCAAAAACAATTAATGATAAAAATCATGCATCAGAGACTAAAATCAACTAAAACACATCCCAGGGATTTAGTATTTTAACGTCATGAACAGTCAGAGAAGACATGACTTGTGCAATGCCAAAAATAAATGTATCGACAGGTAGTAGGATAGTGAGGAGCTACTTGTTTAGAAGAAATAGATGATACATAAGACCAAGATGGTTTTGTTTTAGACTATTGACCTTTGCTTTTAACCAGATTTTGTTCAAATTTTGTATGAACTTTCGATTAATAGCACATTGCTGAGAATGTTCTTAATATTTATAAATCAAACTAGAATGGAGATAATTTTTATGGTATTAAACTGAATTCCTACTGTTAAATGATTAATAGGACCACATTTAAGTAACTCCTTTTAGTGTTTAATGAGTCACATTATTTGTCAATTTGCAAGTTTTAACATAGTGTACATATTATAAGTAACTAAATTATATAATGTTCTATTGACTTAAAGGATTCTTTTATCAGAATGTGAAAATTTGTAGACTTTGTTTATGAAATAGAAGAAGTTGATTATCAGTTACATGTATCTCACTTTATTTATGAATTTACACCAGTTGATAATTAGATGCATGTTTCTAACATAAGCAGTGCATTTTCATCAAGACTATCAACTTATATATATACTAAAACCTTGGGTTATTTACAAAACTGGCAATTTTTGTGACACTACATTGTTATTTTAGTAAAGCATCATTTTTTATTCATAATGTACATGCAGTCTTATGATATAGTACAGATTTTTTAAAGTTCCATACTTAAGGTCACTTATTTTCCTGGAGGAACATATACACCTATACAATACATACATACATTACATCTATAAACTTTTTATAATTTTTTTTGGCTTGAATGAAATTACAAAATGGTTATATGACTATTTTAACTGTCAGTGAACAAAATATCTACTTACATTATGAATTATAACACCATTTAATTTTGAAAACCTAGATCTTGTTATACTCAAATATATTCTGTTGTATATTTAATTATTTTTATTCATCTGACAAAACATTAAAGAATGCATTTTCTTGCAAAGACTAGATTTCCTGAAAAATCATAAATCATACAGTACATCTTGTTTTTTATCATAGTTTTGCAAGATAGTTACATGTACTTACTATTTGTACAATTGTCAATATGTAATATTGTATCTTATAATCAATGCCAAAAAGTGCTTGTAACATTGTTTTTATTTATTTTAATGTAGTTATGTCAAAATAATAAATTTAAACAAATGCTCTCATCCTGCCTATTTATTTGATAGTAATTTAGGTATAGTGACTATTTTTCTTTAAGTGGAAAATGATATGATCATATTAACCTTCAGCTAAGCCATCTTTTGAAAGTGAATTGATCATTTGAAGCTTTAATAGTGGATAGTTAATAATTCATGTTCTTCTTTCTTCAATTTATTTAGATATTGATGACTTTTTATTGACATTTTATAACTTAAGCTGATGGGGAGTATCAATAAAGGCAACAGTAGTATACCACTATTCGAACTTCATAAATCGATTGAGAAAAAAACAAATCCGGGTTACAAACTAAAACTGAGGGAAACACATCAAATATAAGAGGAGAACAACGACACAACAGAAACACAACACTCAAATGCAACACACACAGAAACGAACTATAATATAACAATGGCCATTTTCCTGACTTGGTACAGGACATTTTAAGAAAAAATGGTGGGTTGAACCTGGTTTTGTGGCTAGCCAAACCTCCTGCTTTTATGGCAATGTTAAATATAACATTAAAATGACAACATTACATGACAGGACTACAATACAAATAAATGGGAGAACATACAGGACAGAGACACACACAAATAATAGCTATCAAAAGGTACCAGGCTTATGATTTTTAAATATGCCAGACGTGCGTTTCGTCTTCATAAGACCCATCAGTGACGCTCAGATCAAAAAAGTTTGTAAGCCAAAACAAGTACAAAGTTGAAGAGCATTGAGGACCAAAAGTTCCAAAAAGTTAAAAGATAGTTAAAAGTTATAAAAAGAGTAACTATTTGTTGATAAAAACAAGTATAGTCAAACCTCGTTGTGTTGAAGTCGAAGGGACCGAACCAAAGTATTCGACTCATTCGAGGTTCGACTCATCCAAGGTGGAGTGTGCTGTCATAAATTTGGAATGCGTCAAATACGGTATGAGATTTGCGTAAACTAGATACTTTGAACAAGGTATCCTTTTTCGATATGACACTTTAAGATTGTGTATTCAATCTCCATTTTTGGTTCTTCATAATAATTAAACACACAAGTACAGATACAAATCATGCACCAATAAATCAACTCTCTACACAAATATTTACAAAGGTCAGCCACTGTAAATGATGAAATCACTCGCGGAACGAAATAAGGTCTGAATGGTCTCTGATGAGGTCGTCTGCTTTACATTAAATTATCCTGAATTTATCATAATTGTCTTAGTCCTTTTAATTATTGTAATTATGAGTTTTAATTCTAATGATTTATTTAATCTCGGCTTGGGTCATTTAAATTTGTTATGTTTTTATCTCATGTGAAATATGTTCAACACACTAATGTTCCGCCTGAACGATCAAAAAAGGTGTTAATTATCGGCAACCATAAACATGTCATTTTAACTATTATAAAGCAAGTATGTTTACTCAGCTTTAATCTCTTTTGAAAAATGATTAGGGTACATAAGAAATACATCCGATTTGAATTTTTATCATTAGGTCTGCAGTTTGCGAAAATTCTTACTTTCGAACTTCGAAATATTTCGATGACTTGTTATTGACATTTTACATTAATTTTATATCGACAAAACTATAAAACTTACTCAACTTAGCCGAGTATTCGAATCAACCGAGTTTGACTCATTAGAGGTAATTATGCATTGATCAAACAGGAATTTCACCAGGACCTAGAAATTACTTCGACTCATCCGAGTTTTCGACACAACGAGGTTCGACTGTACATTATTATTTACAAAGCTCTTTATTTTATTTTTACAGTGGTATTGTTTGGCAAAATGCCACTACCCTCTTTATAGTCTGATTAAATTTTGTCAGGGGAACCTTGCATAATTTATGGATTACATACTATACATACTTATAGATAAAAGATAAATTCAGCAGAAATGTCAAAGATTTTACACCAATACCAAATTCTTAAGAAAAAACATAAGAAAGCACCAAAATATGCTTCATTTTGGGCAGGCACATTAACTTCTTTTATTAGAATCATTTTTTTTTAAATATGTCTTACAGTGGAAGAAAGTTGAAGTTAAAAACAAACCAGTTAGTACAATTTATTTATATATCAGTAAAGAGAATCCAAACCACACCAAAATAAAAAAAAATGCTATACACTACAAATTCAAAGAATGCATGATGTCTCTGTAAGCAGTCTTAGCCTACTTTGAAATAAGCTTTAAATTATATTCATATTGATATTCAATGAACAAGAAGATAGACTTGTCATGTGAAAATATTGTTTAATTGAGCAATGAAAAGGTTTGGAATGAACAAAACACAAACATTACATGACTAGGATTGAACATGAATTCCCTTTATTGAATGTGTTCTAAACACAAACATTACATGACTAGGATTGAACATGAATTCCCTTTATTGAATGTGTTATAAACACAAACATTACATGACTAGGATTGAACATGAATTCCCTTTATTGAATGTTTTATAAACACAAACATTACATGACTAGGATTGAACAGGAATTCCCTTTATTGAATGTTTTATAAACATAAACGTTAAAAGTATTTGTTTGCAAATTGAACCTTAATCCAGAAAATTACTGTGAAGTACAAGTGTGCTTATTTCATAATAGTGAGACCACAACATTAACATGTGAAAAAAGTCATAAATTGGAAATTAAATGCTAAAACTTAGAAGAAATCTAAATAAGTGTTTTTGAATTTTCTGTTTTGAATGCTTGTCAACATCTTTATTGACTTTGCCTTTAAACTGTTTTGTCATTGATGAGCCCAGGGTATAAAAAAACTCCTATTTTTAAGTTGATTTTGGTCATATAGCTCTGGTATTCAAGTAATTTTACATCCTTAAAATTGTTTTGGTTTGAGTGTTCCTGATCAAGAACAACACTTCAAATGCAACAAATTCCTTAACATACAAATAAGCCAAAAAATTAAAACTCTGAGTGTTCCTGACCAAGAACAGCACTTCAGATGCAACAAATCCCTTAAGATATAAATAAGCCAAAAAATTAAAACTCTGAGTGTTCCTGATCAAGAACAACACTTCAGATGCAACAAATCCCTTAAGATATAAATAAGCCAAAAAATTAAAACTCTGAGTGTTCCTGACCAAGAACAGTACTTCAGATGCAACAAATTCCTTAACATACAAATAAGCCAAAAAATTAAACTCTGAGTGTTCCTGATCAAGAACAACACTTCAGATGCAACAAATCCCTTAACAAACAAATAAGCCAAAAAATTAAAACTCTGAGTGTTCCTGACCAAGAACAGCACTTCAGATGCAACAAATCCCTTAACATACAAATAAGCCAAAAAATTAAAACTCTGAGTGTTCCTGATCAAGAACAGTACTTCAGATGCAACAAATTTCTTAACATACAAATAAGCCAAAAAATTAAAACTCTTGAGTGTTCCTGACCAAGAACAGCACTTCAGATGCAACAAATCCCTTAAGATATAAATAAGCCAAAAAATTAAAACTCTGAGTGTTCCTGATCAAGAACAACACTTCAGATGCAACAAATTCCTTAACATACAAATAAGCCACAAAATTAAAACTCTGAGTGTTCCTGATCAAGAACAGTACTTCAGATGCAACAAATTCCTTAACATACAAATAAGCCAAAAAATTAAAACTCTGAGTGTTCCTGATCAAGAACAACACTTCAGATGCAACAAATCCCTTAACAAACAAATAAGCCAAAAAATTAAAACTCTGAGTGTTCCTGACCAAGAACAACACTTCAGATGCAACAAATTCCTTAACATACAAATAAGCCAAAAAAATTAAAACTCTGAGTGTTCCTGATCAAGAACAACACTTCAGATGCAACAAATCCCTTAAGATACAAATAAGCCAAAAAATTAAAACTCTGAGTGTTCCTGATCAAGAACAGTACTTCAGATGCAACAAATTCCTTAACATACAAATAAGCCAAAAAATTAAAACTCTGAGTGTTCCTGATCAAGAACAACACTTCAGATGCAACAAATCCCTTAACAAACAAATAAGCCAAAAAATTAAAACTCTGAGTGTTCCTGACCAAGAACAGCACTTCAGATGCAACAAATCCCTTAAGATATAAATAAGCCAAAAAATTAAAACTCTGAGTGTTCCTGATCAAGAACAAAACTTCAGATGCAACAAATCCCTTAAGATACAAATAAGCCAAAAAATTAAAACTCTGAGTGTTCCTGATCAAGAACAGTACTTCAGATGCAACAAATTCCTTAAGATACAAATAAGCCAAAAAATTAAAACTCTGAGTGTTCCTGATCAAGAACAGCTCTTCAGATGCAACAAATCCCTTAAGATATAAATAAGCCAAAAAATTAAAACTGAGTGTTCCTGATCAAGAACAACACTTCAGATGCAACAAATTCCTTAACATACAAATAAGCCAAAAAATTAAAACTCTGAGTGTTCATGACCAAGAACAGCACTTCAGATGCAACAAATCCCTTAAGATATAAATAAGCCAAAAAATTAAAACTCTGAGTGTTCCTGATCAAGAACAACACTTCAGATGCAACAAATCCCTTAACATACAAATAAGCCAAAAAATTAAAACTCTGAGTGTTCCTGACCAAGAACAGCACTTCAGATGCAACAAATCCCTTAAGATATAAATAAGCCAAAAAATTAAAACTCTGAGTGTTCCTGATCAAGAACAGCACTTCAGATGCAACAAATCCCTTAAGATATAAATAAGCCAAAAAATTAAAACTCTGAGTGTTCCTGATCAAGAACAGCACTTCAGATGCAACAAATCCTTAAGATATAAATAAGCCAAAAATTAAAACTCTGAGTGTTCCTGATCAAGAACAGCACTTCAGATGCAACAAATCCCTTAAGATATAAATAAGCCAAAAAATTAAAACTCTGAGTGTTCCTGATCAAGAACAGCACTTCAGATGCAACAAATCCCTTAAGATATAAATAAGCCAAGAAATTAAAACTCTGAGTGTTCCTGACCAAGAACAGCACTTCAGATGCAACAAATCCCTTAAGATACAAATAAGCCAAAAAATTAAAACTCAGAAACTGTATAAAGTCATTGAAAGAGCAATCATAAAATTCAGTTGCTTAGAATAAAAAATTTCACCTCTTGTAAACTTTTTAAAACTCAACGATTTATACAGGCCAATGATAGGCATGATATAAAGGAATGCCTTTGTTGAGCCATCCAAAAAAAAAGCTAAACAACACCAGAAGAATAAAACAAGAAAATTCTCTGTTATTTCAAGAATAAGGACAGTAAGACAGCTATGTTACACTACACTAGCAAGAATGAAAGGAAAATTAAAAAATCTCTAACCAACTGTGCTAAAGTTTCAAACACACTAAAAATGACTGAACAAATTTTTTTAAGGCTTTATATTGGAACAAATCTGTGTTAACAAAATTAGAACATCTGGACAAGAACGAATGGACCAAGTGTTGGATGACTAGACAAGTTGGTCAGTACAAACCTCAGGTTGCAGTAAACACACATAAATCTTAAAAGATAATTGAAAAGCTTGTGAAGTCGAATCTCTTATTCTGGTTGTTACACAATAGGAACAGGCTGAATATTGTAAGCATAAAGTTGCATATCTTTTAAAGAACACCACCATGATTTAGTTGACTGCTGTGGAATATCTAGGTCATATGACCACAGATATGTTCCACTTGCGTTCCCATTTTCTCAGTTATGACGTTACCGAAGTTTACCTTGTAAGAGAGAATCCTCGGTAGTTAAAACTTTAAGATGAGGTAAGTTAATTCTTAAATGTAATGGGTATATAACGTTTTTTTAAAGCTGAACTTTTGAGATATATGGTTGAGCCTCTATGTCCGAAAGCATATTCTCTTACAAAAACTGTAGCCGAAGAGGGTGGCTGTTGAAAAAAAAATTTATATTAAAAAAGAGGCACTCATAAGTCTCGGAGACACTGACAACGCCGTGGCAAAAAGCGAAACAAGACGAAAAGACAAGACCCACAAAAAACTACACAGAAAGCTAGATTGAGCAACACGAAACCCCACCAAAAACTTCAGATGATTTCAGGTGCTCTGAAACGGTAAGCGGATCCTGCTCCAATAGTTGCACGGGTCATCAACTAATTAGATTACCAAAAAGAACAAAAGTATCAAATCAATCTTTACAACAGCTCGCATCCTTGTAAATGGATTTCTGCTAAACTTGGAATTTGTAAGGGTGGACTTATCTTATCTGCTGAAAGTTATGGATGAAAATCCGCTATTTAAAGAAATAAATGAGAGTTTTAGGAGTGCATACCTAGAAGGTCTCGTCCATTTAGAAGAATCCCCCAACCCTGATATAGATTATGGTCTACTTATTAAAGCGATCATTTTATGTAGATTCCGAAATCAAACCAAATTGAATTGTAAATTTCAGAAAGGGGTCTTATATATTAGCACTTCTGAATATTATCATTAATACGGGTATAATTATTAACTCACTGTTTGCAAAAATTTGAATTTTTCGAAGTACTAAGAATTCAAAGATTCTAAAATTTCTACCCCAGGCATAGATTGCCTTAGTTGTATTTGGCAAAACCTTTCGGAATTTTGGGTCCTCAATTCTCTTCAACTTCGTTCTTTATTTGGCCTTTTTAACTTTTTTTATATCGCTGATTTGTAGACGAAACGCGCGTCTGGCGTACAATATTTTAAGCCTGGTATCTATGATGAGTTTATTTTGTAACGAATTAATGGAGGATCTTCCAGTTGACTATATACGATTTCTATCACTAGATGTTGAATTAGTATCTCACAATCAAGATGACAACACTTCAATAAATAATTCCTTGTCAAGGAATATACACCCTAGTGATAAATATCTACAATAAGCATCTAACTCCAATAATACATTTTCAGAGGACAATTAGGTAATATAATCTCTGAACTAACAAAGGATGAAAACGAGACTCTAATTCATGAAAAAAATTGAAAACAACACGTTTAATAATTTCAAGCGTCCGAAGCGCTTTTCTGGATTTACCTTCATCAGGAACGCTCAATGCCAAACATTTGAAATCCGAGGGATGTACAAGTACCGAAACAGTTGAAGAGCTATACGACAAAAATACCTAAAAAAAATAGCCAAATTCATCTAAGGTCAACTTTACCTGAGGGAGTTGAAACCTTAGTTTCTTTATAATTAATGAATATAATTATGAAAGTCAGGACATCGAAGAAACTGTGGTTATGACCAAATACTGCTAACCATATGCTAATTTAACTTATTACATCAACAAAATTAGTCACTTAGATAAATGGGGAAAAAATGAAGTAGCTTGATGGTCTTGAAGTATAGATTATAGGTACAGACGTTGTTAATCGTCTTGATTACGTGTTATAGTGTTCTTTTATTTGTCTTTATATATTATTAACCTTTACTGTTTAGTCCATTTTTGGTTATATTTTTCTGGCGTGGTTCGGCACTTATACATCCCGCCATTGTGTTATTGAGCTATGGTCATTTTTTGTATTCCTGTCTTTCATTTTTGCTTATGAGCCTTGTCTTTATGCCATTTTGTTTTTCTTTGTTGACATATTTGTTTGTTTTATAGTGATTAGGATTATAACACAATGTTGACTGCTGTACCCCAATTTTTGACAATTTTGCTTATTATGTCTGTTTGTTTTGTTCACACATTGTTGTCAATATATGGAATTTCATGCGACTGTCGTACAAGTGAGAGGTTTAGTAAGCTATAAAACCAGGTTTAATCCACCATTTTCTACATAAGGAATGCCTGTACCAAGTCAGGAATATGACAGTTGTTTTCCATTCGTTTGAAGTGTTTGGGCTTTTGAATTTGCCATTTGATAAGGAGCTTTCCGTTTTGAATTTTCTTTGGAGTTCAGTGTTTTTGTTATTTTACTTTTGAATACGACTGAAAAGCATTGATGAATCAACTAGCGTTATACATCGGCAACTGTGAATCTGCAAAATCAGACAATTCAAACACAGAAGTTGTTTGATACGCAGATGGAATATGTAAGATTACAAGCTTTTAAGTCCGAAAAGATGTGTGATTTTATGTCAAGGATCTACTAGTTACAAATTAAGAAAATCAACATGAAACGATAAGCTAAAGGCTCACACATCCCTATCCGGCTTACCTGAATTTATCTCAACTAAAACTACATCAAAACCGAACCAATCAGGTTTAGCATTTCATCAACCGTACCAGTTATTCAACCGCAACACTTCTTGCCTATTTAGGACGCTTCAGTCGTATGTACTTTTGTGTATCTGCAGTTCATCACAAGACAGGAACATTTTTTTAAACACAATTGCCTACTTGGTATCTCCCCCTCTTTGAAACCTCAGCACAAACAAACGAATGTGGTAGTCTGTACACTGAAAATATTCAGCGAAAAAAGGAACCTGTTGAATAATTCAAAAATGAGAATCGAATGTTGACGTGTTAATTTGTATATCCTATTAATCTTTTTAAACAGTTACAGTATAGAGAATTGTTACAAGACTTTATAAGAAACCACTTTATTTGTTCCCTTTCTTAATTATTTTTTAATATTTTTTTACACCTGGCATAAGGTTTTGTATTGGTTTTCCATAGTTTAGGAAATATTTTTATGAATTGTCAGTCTATAAATTATATAATTGTACTAAAATTAAGTCTGCTACTCTCTCAAGAAAAACTAATTATAGACACTCCTGTCTTATTACTGAATATACTGTTAACCGTAGAAATCATTGTCTTATTATTGAATATACTGTTACCCTTAGACAGTCCTGTCTTATAATTGAATATACTGTTAACATTAGACAGCGTTGACTTATTAACTATCCTGAGTAGGAACTATTAACTGTAAACATGATTGTCTTATTGCTCTTTTTGGATTTCATGCGATTCCTTTAGTCTATTGCAGTTGGTATATTCACGCCATAGTATAGTGTAGATGGTATATTTACGCCATAGTATAGTGTAGTTGGTATATTCACGCCATAGTATAGTGTAGATGGTATATTCACGCCATAGTATAGTGTAGATGGTATATTCACGCCATAGTATAGTGTAGATGGTATATTCACGCCATAGTATAGTGTAGATGGTATATTCACGCCATAGTATAGTGTAGATGGTATATTCACGCCATAGTATAGTGTAGATGAATTTACGAGATGAGAACATCGGCAAACTACTGTCGCCTCTTGGTTAGAACTAACAAAAAATAAATTGCCTTTTTATTTTCATAGTTTGCATCCTATGCATTAAGTAAAATTAATTGAAAAAAGTAGTTTTTATTGTCTTATTATCCTTCGGTTAATTGAGACAAACTATGTTTTGTCTTTTATCAATATTAATTTGATTCGCACTATAGAAATTAACTGTTAAAAAATACACCTACAGTCATTTTTTTTAAATCCTTATCAGCTGTTGATCACATGATTGGAAAATGAAAAAAAGTAAAAAAAGTTAAGTCTAAACATTGTCCCTTATATTATACAACAAATTTTGGTGAAGAAATGCTGGTAACTTAGTGCGAATTATTTGTTTCTCTTTTTTTTTAAATTACTTTCCAAATATTAACCGAACGAATTTGGGAAATAACTAACATTTATGGTTTACTTTTCGTGTATATCGCTCGTCAACTTACAAATAATGTACATGGCCAACTAATTCAACTGAAATAAACGAGAAATGCTTATAAGGATTTTTGTTCTATTTACAGCCACAAAACAGCATTTTGTCATGACCAAAGCACCAACGATCTATCAATTCAATGAAATGTTATTGGTACTGAAATGAGTTCAATTAAAAAAAAAATTGAGTCGATAAATTTCGACCTTTTAAAGTACCATTCTATTTCAAAACATTTCCTAGATTGAAATTCTGAATTTATCGTCTGCATCAATATGTCTTGATATATGTCGAACAAAATACTGAAATACAGTTTTGACAGTATTATATTACTTACTGTGATGGACAGATCAATAGGATTTTGGTATTTCTTTTTTGTTTGCTTCATGATTTACATATTTAAAACTGTCCCAATTAAAACTTGCACGAGGTTTGATGCTGTGTTTAAAAAAGTACTACAAAAACATATTTATAAAACATGGACTTTTAAAATATATGAAATTTCTTTTTTGTAAAAGAGAGGCGAAGGATACCAAAGGGACATTTAAACTCATAAGTCAAAAATAAACTGACAACGCCATGGCTAAAAAAAAAAGTACAAACCCGGTGAAATATCTAATTCGGTAGGTCACATTCGGGGGAAAGGGGACGAGATTGTAGTTACGACAATTGGAACATATCCGTCGTCATCTGTGAAACAGATATTCCATAGCGGTCAACCAACCCGTGATGGAGGCTGTAAAAATTTAAGAAGGGATGATTTCAGCTTCACCACTTGGAACTCATGGTTTGACAGCTTCCATGTGAGCAGCAATCCTCTATCAAAGGAAATCAAGTAACTTGTACTTAATCACATTTTTTGTATGGTTGATTCTACCATCACAGATGAGCCCATATGCTTTCCTGATAATGCATAGGGAAAAAGACATATTTAATCTCAATCATTCTCCTCTAAACTCCTACAATATGGGTCTGAAAGGAACGAAATGAATTAATTGGACCGTATAATGATATTATTTATATGATGGTGTGATACATACAGGAAATCAATTCAAAACCTTTATTTTACATTTTTAAACCTTATTAAAGCTTTTGTCATCCCTCCGGTATTATTTTTTTATAAACCATAACAATCTGTCTATTTCAAAATGATGGCATTCTCTCTACCAAACGCTCTAAGCCATTGCTATAATTAAGGAAAGTTTTGAAAATATAGAGTAATTTGTTTGAAAAAAATGAAACATAAACTTCTCCTAAATTACATCAATCATTTCAATTAATTATAAATTGCACTAGTTGTGAACAGTTTGGCGGAAGATAACAAGCTCTAACATTTGCTTTGAAGCAAAATATTGTTTCCATCTAAAACCGTTATTAAAGACGAGAACGGGGGGAAGTGTCGGTTGTTTTCCGGTCTATCGTAATCACATGGTAGTAACAATGAGCTGTAACCAAAGGCTTAAGGATCTACGTATTGGAAGAGAAATATTAATCACTGTAAGGATGCAATTACACACAGACATAAAAGGATGTTCTATAAAACAGATATATTAACAACGTTTTGTTGGTAATAACATCGTTCTAGTTTCTTAAGGGTTAACGTTTAATATTCCGTTTTCCAAGATCTATTATTAACAATTTAGAGTAAATCATATCTATTTGTCTTGTTATTTCTCCTGTAGATTATCATAGTTAATGACCGACAAATCTTTATTAAATGTCCGCGGTTATTTGTCATATGACACTTAATTGTCAGAGTCATTATACAGTCAATAGGAGTCTATAGAGAACGTTAAGAAAATTGAGAAATTCATCTTACGAAAATAATAAACCGAACAACAATAACTGTAGGTATTCATATTTCCATTGTAATATAGTCTTTGTTTAAATTAGTATTGGTGATTTCGACTTGGTTTGATTGTTATGATTAAAACTATAATAACCATCAGAGGCAAATATACTTCTTGTAAAATGATTATTTATTTCTCGCAGTGTAGATTGAATTAATCAAGTACAATTGTTTGAACTTTCTGAGAAATAATAAATGGAAAAAAAAGACTTGTAGAAGTATCTGGTATTACGTATAAGCTTTTTTTTAACAATTCAAATAGTTATCTTTGTGATTATTTATAAAATGTTATAACATTTAACGCCAAGCAAGATATTGACAATACACTATTTTGAGCATGGTCCTGTGATGTAGACATTTATCCGAAGTTTATGGCTTTGGTCTTATGCTTTAGAATTTCACTCTTACTTACAACATAGTTCCTAATAGACATTTCTTTCGTATTTGTTACACTGGTTGTTATAATGATGAACTATCATACAAAACAATTCAATCCAAAAGTGCAGAATTTTAGATATGATATAAAGTTTGGTCTTTGACTCCGGAAATGCGTATAGAATAAAGAAGATATGGTAAGATTGTAAAAGAGACAACTAAATCCACCAGATGCAAAATGACGTAGATGTAAACAACTATAGGTCACCGTACGGACTTCAATAACGATCAAAACCCATACCGTATAGTTAGCTGTAAAAGGCCCTGACATAATAAAATGTAAAACAATTCGAACAAGAACATCGATGACCTGATTTATGTGCAAAACAATAAATTACAAACACATATGATAGACAGAAACCACCGATGACCACTGAGTTACAGTTTTGTGACTTGGGAAAAGCACATACAGAATGTGCTAGTGTGACGGGATTGCTTCCCTTGAGTAGTAGATACTTAGCCAGCCGTAAGCGGTTGAGCTAGGAAAGTATTTCTTTAGCTCAGTCGGTTAGAGCGCTGCCTTGTAACACAGAGGTCCCGGGTTCCAATCACGGAGGAGACAACATGGAGAATGTGATTCTCTAAATAGAATCATGCTCTCCGGTTACACGAGGTTAACATGTTTGTGAGTGCTCAACCCTCCCCGGCCCTGACCAGTCGTGTTAAAGCACTGCAAAAGAACAAATTGTAAAAATCAGTTGAAAACGGCTTGACTCATCGAATACAAACAAAACTAACAAAACACTACATACACAGTACTCACAGTTACTGAAAGATAATTGAAAACAAACTTAAGCTGATAAACAAATCACCTTTCCTTAGAAATTAAAGTAGTCTTACTATCCACACACATTCTGCTATATATAACCAGGAAGATTTGGACAATTGGGACTTAGAAATAAATCAAATTGAGACAATATATTTTAATTGCTATAGTGACAATTTGTTAATCCGATTATCTAACCTTTTAAATTTCTTTGTGATCAATTAATTCTATGTATATGTAAGAGAATGATAATCCCTTTCTTCATGATTAAGTACGAGCGTTAGCGAGTACTTATCATGAAGTAAGGGATTATCATTCTCTTACAAACTTAGAATATTGTAAAGTGCTCAAGGCTCAAATGATCTCTTGATTGGTTGTATTCAAGAATTAGTTTCATTGTCAGTGTAATGTTTATAATTGATGCATGACTTCATTTTTTATATTTATAAACAAAGCAGGCTAAGTTACAAATAACAGAATAATTTTTCTTCTCACTATAAATTAACCACAAGATAATTAAGATAATTAAAATACACACCATAGTTCAGATTTAAATATCAAGATTAAATTTAAGAAAAAAAAAAACAAAAAAAACTCACAATTTACTATAATATGAATATATAATACAGGTTAATTCCTAAATAATAATAAATTTTAAAACATTTATTTATTTATTATTCGTGTTGCTTAGTCTTTAGTTTTCTATGTTGTGTCATCTGTACTATTATTTGTCTGTTTGTCTTTTTATTTTTGGCCATGGCGTTGTCAGTTTGTTTTCGATCTATGAGTTTGACTGTCCCTCTGGTATCTTTCGTCCCTCTTTTATTTGAAATGTTTTTATATAAGGTAACCTGGCGCAATACCCGCAAGGGTAGTCGCCATTAAACTCTATTTAGTAGTAGTAGTAGTATTTTTCTGCATTTCATTTATGGGTTAGTTTTAGTGATGTAGGGACTTTCTTATAATTTGGGAAATATTAAAAAAAATGCGTTATAGACATTAGATGACACAACAGTACAAAGAAAAGGTAGGAATTGTATATGTTTCCTGATTGTGAGTATGAATGTAAATCATGTAATATTTTAATGAGGAATTATCCTTTTTTTTTTTTTTTTTATTTACAGTTTAAATCAATAAATACATTTGAGTTACAACTAATTTTATTTCACAGCCAATATTTTGACCGGCTTTTTAAATCAAATACTATTTCATTATGTCAGGGAAATGTTCTAATACAATGCCTTTAAAAGTTTGAAATATATTCAAAACTTAAATCAAATTCCTGGTTTTTTAATTTTTTTTATTTTATCGGAATATTGGAAATAACTATTCTTCCCAACCGCTGGTCCAGTAATCAGAGTTTTGGAAAGCTAAAGATTTAGGTTATTTTTTATTATATTTTTTTTTCTTTTTTTGCATTACTTTGATATTGTTTATTTTTCTTTTAGTAATTTGAAGTTATTAATATTTTCACAATAACATTTACGGTACAAATTTTACTGCTTCAGTAAACTTCAACTTATTTTGATTTTTTGTTTGTTTTACAATTCAACTTTTAGTCAATTTCAATCACTGATAAATTCTTTCAATCTGATAAATGTGCTTCGAGGCAGTTGTAAACCATTTATAGAAACTCTTTGTTTTGAACTGTAAATAGACCCAGATAATAGGATAATTCCTTACTAAGAACATGGTTTACATTCATTCTTCACAATTAAGAGACATCAAATCCTACAATTCCATTGGTCGAGAGCACTTTGCTATATTCTAATGTTAAATATATGTTTGTCGTAATGGAATTCACTTTGACGATGACAAGTTAATCCGTTGGACACTAATCCTTTTCTATAGATACTGTTTTATATATACTTTTGTATGTTGTTTTGAAGTCAGTTTTAGGTCTTAGGTCTGGTACTGTCCCGACCTTGCTAATAACTTAAGTTTAAAGTATTGGTATTCCGTCTTTGAGTTATTATAGCCGGAAAACTCCCGGTTATATATTGGTTGAGGTTACCCGCGGCACGATCCTAAGCTAGTTCCCCCAAACAAGCAAATGAATACCTTCAGAAGCAACAGAATGGAAGGACCTTGGAATTACCAGCCTTGCAGAAATGGACATCCGTTTCCGATAAGAAAAGCAGATACCTGATAGATTTTCTGGGCAAATATTGCGGTAAGACATTGAATGTTTTCACATACCATCGGTGTTATGCAGTTAACGCTTATTGTTACAAGTGCAGACATCATGGACATTTTGCCCGTCTGTGTAATTTTCACGTTAAGTCATATGAAAACCCAAAACCGAAGAATAAGTCAAAATCAAAAATTCAAAGAGACAGCGACCGAATGAGAAAGTTTATAGAGAAGAAACAAATGTCTCAATTTCCGTTTCAAGGACTTGAGGAACTCTCCGCTTTTACGTGCTCCACAGAAAGTGAATCAAAACAGCAACTGAACAAGTTAAAAGCGTCTCATAGAATCTCCCTCAAAGAAATCGCTGTGCTCAAATGTGAAAATTCAAAATTGGTTTCCGTAATAAAAGAAAATTTGATGTTAAGGAACAGTTTGGACGAAGTAAATCTGGAACGTTTACAACATGTTCGGCTTATCCAAACGACCGAGCGGGAGTTAGCCGAACAAACATGCAGAACTGAAAATTTTGAAATAGAAATAGTGCGTTTGAAAGAGGAAAACATAAGTTTAACCAACACTAGATACAGATTAACTATGGATTTAAAAAGTAAAGAGATGCAAGACTATCATATTATAAAAAAACTTAAGGACGAAATTCAGAGACTTAAAATTCAAAATTCCAACGATATACGTGAACATCAAGATTTGCTTCATGAACTTTCCATCGCCGAGAATCAAATTGAAAGTTTGCGTACAAACTATTCTCACAATCCGCATCAATGCCAACGACGAGGAGGATACCCTCGAAGATAACCGAGTGAAATTGTTTCAATTGTGCAAACTCGGAGACCGAATTTAGGTGGAGTAGTGGCGAATATAACCAGGAAGATTTGGACAATTGGGACTTAGAAATAAATCAAATTGAGACAATATATTTTAATTGCTATAGTGACAATTTGTTATTCCGATTATCTAACCTTTTACATTTCTTTGTGATCAGTTAATTCTATTGTTAAATATATGTTTGTCGTAATGGAATTCACTTTGATGATGACAGGTTAATCCGTTGGACACTAATCCTTTTCTATAGATACTGTTTTTATATATACTTTTGTATGTTATTTTGAAGTCAGTTTTAGGTCTTTGGTCTGGTACTGTCCGGACCTTGCTAATAAAGTTTAAAGTATTGGAAAACTCCCGGTTATATATATACACTTCTTATCTTATTCCTTTCGTATCGTCTATTAGTGATGAACATTCAGACAATGTATGAAATAAACCATTTCCACAAGGACAAACAGTGGGTATGCAATGTCAACTAAAACTGTATGGCCCTACCTTCAAATATTGGAAGGGGTACCGTCAATTGGGAAATGTTGGCGTCGGGATATTTTGGCGGTTTTCTCTTGAAAGGCATGTGTTTTATTTTGGTGTGTGTAATTTTGGTGCTTCGTCCAATTGAAATGTTTAATTTTGGAACAACAGTAGTGAGCAAGCTCATTCATATTTGCCTTTATTTACCCGTTTATTGACAAAACATCATTGAATTTCTCAAACTAGAAACACGACAAAGTTAACTTAATAAAGGAATCGGATACGGATGCAATTGCAAATAACTCCGTATATTGTGGTTCAAAGCTGAAAGAAAATTTGAATAAAATCTTAAACATTAAATTTTTTTACAAATATCATATGAAATAAATTTTAACTATCTCTATTGCAGTCCATGTAAATCTATTGACGCTCAAGGATTTAAATGTTAATCCTTATGCCTTTGGCAGTACATGTTAATTAAATGCAGATAAACGATTACAAAGAGTTTTTAATATTCTAATTACCAATAACGGTGTCTAATCAGCAATAACCTGGCATTATAGATAATTGGTATAATTAAATGTGGGTAAACCAGGACAAATTTTACCAGGTATTTATTTGCACCAAATAAACCAAAATGAAACAACAACCAAAATAATCCAATTCACGGTATTTATTTGCGTCAAGCTCCAAGTAAGGAACCTTTAATTCCGTGGCTGTCGTTTGTTGCTGTACATCATATATGTTTTTGGCTAATTGTCTGCATATAAATCAAGCCATTAATTCTTGTATTAAACAGTTTTACATTTGGAATTTGTGGGCCTTTTATAGCTTGCCTATGTAGTATGGGTTTTACTTATTGCAGAAGGCTGTACGGTGACCAATAGTTGCTTACTTCTACGTCATTGTGTGTCTGCTAGAGAGTTGTCCCATTGGATATCATAGCACATCTGATTTTTATAGCCATGTACAAATCCTTTTATACAGGATAAAGATTGGTTACGATTTTGCCAGACGGACAGACAGAAATGGGAAAATGATTATTTTACGATTTTCTAAAAGTGTCGAAAAGGGCTAAGTGAACACTTGTTTTTTTTTTATTCCATATTCATCATCAATGCAGTATCTGATATATAACCTCATTCAGATATTGGTTATTAAAGTGTAAATAATCAACATTGAATAACAAATTCTTTTTCTTTTTATTGGGTTTTTTCCTTTTTGTAATTTTTGAGGTTACAAATTTTATGTGAGTTTTAACAATTTACCAAAACACCAAAACCTAACATTTTTTTCTATCAAAAACATAAAAGAAATACTAGTAAACGAAAACAATCTATGGTTTTATCAAAAAAAAAGGGGAAATATGCTTTTCACATACTAGTATCAAACTCTGTTTTTCTGTTTATCAGTGTATAGGATATGACCTTCCAACTGTTTTGATTTGAGCGCCACTAATGTGTCCTATGAAATAGAAACGCACGTTAACTGATGAGTTTTTTCTTCTTCAGATATAGTTACAAATATAATTGTAGCACGTCACGTCAAATGTTTAGTCCTGGTACAAATAAGCAGAAAAGGGAGCAGAAGTCTGTTAAGCATCCAGTACTCATATCTCATATCTAAAATCGATTAACATACTTGTATCTTAAATTGGCATTAGCTGTCAAATTCATGTTCACCGATTTTACTCAAATTCTCATATTTGATGTATAACATACTGAAACGTATTTCCAAATTACAAAAAGTCTTAAATAAACAATTAAGAATGCATGGACTCTAAAATATATATCAGCATTTTGTGTATATTTTAGTCTAGATGCCATCTAATTAACCATCGAGATGACCTCCGAATACGGCCGATGTTCTTATAACCTGACATAAACATAAATATAAATATAAATATAAATAGATAGCGACCACGTGCAATTGGATTTTTCTAGGTCTGTTTGATTTCATGTTATAGGTTAAAAAATATGTTATTCATCGTTTTAACCTGTATAAGAATGATTTTTTGTAGTCCGAATCAATCAACGAAATGGTTCACGCTTGTTTCACTTTTAATGTTGACATTCTTTTCCTTTTAATAGCTGAGCACGCCTATTACATGCGTAACCCATCTCCAGCTAAGGGGTTAAATTGAAGTTCACATGAATACGGATTCACATGAGGTCGAATTATTCACTTGCAAGTTTATAATACATCAGTGATGTTTTTGAGCTTATTTTGACAAATGTTGGCCAAACTAACTGCTTATGACGAAATATTATTTCAAAATTCCGCTTTTATTAATACTTGAAACAAAGATACCGTATTTAAAAATTGTGTCTATATCGTAGCTAATGCCCCTTTAAAATAGCCCCATGATTAATTATTTAAATGATTAAATTAATTTTAACGAATTTTATCATATTAATCACATTTTGTTTAGCAATTGATACATCCAATTTTTACAGATTCTTTTTATAATAATTTTCAGGATTTTAAACCCTAGAAAAATGAAAACAACACGTTATTAATTTATGCGTCCGAAGCGCTTTTCTGGATTTACCTTCATTAGGAATGCTCACAGCCGAATATTTGAAAGCCAAGGGTGTATAAGAACCGAAACAGTTGAAGAGCTATATATAACTAAAAAGGACATAAACAAAATAGCCATATCCATATAAGGTCAACTTTGCCGGAGGGATTTGAAACCTTATATAATTTCAAAATTTATCAATCTAAGAAAGGTTTGTTATAAATCAAGTCGTACCGAAGTACTGACTACTGAGCTGATAAAACCCTCGGAGACTGATAGTCCACCATCAGAGGTATCGACCCGGTGCTGTAAAAATGAAAACAATACGTTATTAATTTCATGCGTTCGAAGTTAAATGTATGCACGGGAATGATACTCAAAATTAGTTACCTGTGATCAATTGTCACACAGTTGGCTGATAAAGTAAAGATTCGTGATGCCGACTGTATGAAATGAATTTATAACACTTACTATGCCTTTTTTGTAACAGTAATTACAACTATTTTGTTTTTGATCCGAAAATTTTAGGGGGTTTATCTGAATAAATCACGGCCTTTGCAATTTTTTAAATGGTGGTACCCATTTGTATCAACAACTGATCCTTTAATCCTTAACTATAATTTATTGAAACTTTTGTTTTTAGAATTTTAACAATATAATGCAATTGTGCACCTCTTATTTTGTTATGATCCGAATTAATGTGAGGGAAGGCTGAGCAAATCACGGACTTTGCCATTGTTTCAACAAGAGAGGTACCGATTTTGTATCTTAACCAAATATTAAAACCCCTATCATAATTTATTGAAACTCTCTCGGAATCTTCGACATATCATGCCATTGAGCGTCTCATATTTTGTTTTTGGTAAAAATATTTGGGATTTTCCTTAGCAAATCATTGACTTTGCAAGAGGCGAGGTATCATTATATGATCTTTTCTACATTTTATTTTTAGTACTATTAAAGCGATCGTTTTGTGACCAAAAATACTTCAGCAAAACTAATTATTTTACCTGAGTGGTATTGTCAGTAAGACATTGAAAGCAAGGGTGATAGAATAAATAGATATTTATTTTAAGTAAAACAAAACCCAATACTCACCATAGTGTTGTCGAATTACAGAATGTTTCTTTTTTTTTATAATACAGTTATCAATGTAAATGAACATAACACTTTGGAGTAGGTTCGGTAAGGGTATTTGTGTCAGATATGTAAAATGTCAAAACAAAGATTATGCTAAAAGATTGTTTTTGTCGACGCCTGCGCTCTATGTTTCCTATCCAAGAAATCAATGGAAATTTATCCATTTTCATTGAATTTTCGTCGAAAATCAAAATGAGTGCTATTTGTGACGTCATGAACAGAGCGCAAGTTCGTAAATTTAAAAAAAAAATATATTTTCGATATTGTCATTGTAAAAGCTATGATTCATTTTGCATTGGTCAATTAATCCTAATTTTAAATTTTAACCAGAAACAGGGGCCATTTTAGGACCTTATCGAACATACTCCTTTTTTAATGCGTTCGAAGTTCTACTTTTGGCTTTACCTCCATCAGCAACGCTCAAATTAAATATTGGTTTAGCAAAATGTTTATAACTACTTAAATACGAGAGGAGGTAACGACGAATAGGGACATACAAAGAATAACCAAATCAATCTAGGTCAACTTTAGTTTGAACCTTAGTTTGTTAATAATTTCAAAATTATCAATGACAAATTGAAGAAAGTTATGTTATACATAATGTCAGTACCAATGGGTTGACTAATGAGCTGAACCTACTCTCGGCAATTAGCAGTCCATCAACAGCCGTATAGACCCAGTGCTTGAAAAAAAAAATAACACATTAAAAATTTAGATCTGCCGAACCGATTTTCTGGAATAAATTGATGGAAATTTGTTATTCTAAGATTGTCGTTTCGATATACGTGTGTTCTTTAGCAGGTCTTTTTGCTTTGGAATAATTCCTCTTCCTCTTTGAGGAAAAATAATACCGAGAAATACTGACGTGTGTATTTTCAAAACGCGTATATGGTCCATCGAATCAAAATAGACAGAAGCTTGTAATTTGCATTATTAGACAGTATAAAGTTATCATTGACATTTTGGGTTTGCCTTTCTTTTTAATAAATATACTGCAATTTTAAGTAAAACATAAAACAATTTGTCAGTCTTGAGGAGAAGAACTTTCCAAAGGTATTTTAATAATTATCTTAATGTATGGGAATAAAACTTAATTTACTATTATCACAGTTAATGTATATATAAACCAGAACTTGAGTGAATATATTTTTCAAATTTGAATGTCTAGTTCTACGGACCAATGACTGCTTGATCTACAAACCAACAGAGCCGTTTTGTTCTTAAGTCTTTAATGGACAGTTGTCTTATTTGATATTATATCACATCTCTTTCTTTTAATATTTATACTCTCAACGAGTGTTGGTTATTTCAGTGCACATTACATGTATTTCATTAGATACAATCGGGGGATATATGAAGTAAAAAAGTAAAATACTAGTAGGTAAAAAGAAAAGGGCGCACAAAGTAAATTTTAAGACGCAAGTACTAATAATTGTTAGTCGTATGGGACAAGATTTTGTTGTTGGTGTTCTGAAAATTGTGAAATAAAAAGTACTTTGAGTAAATTAATTGAACTGTCACAGAGAATTCATAATATAAGAAAATTAATGGTCTGAAAGCATAATATTTATAAGTTATTACAAGGATAAATTATATTAGTTAAAGAAATGCTATTAACTATAAGGAGATGATAGAAGTAGTTATGATTTAATTAATAAGATTTTTTTATGTAAAATACAGCATTTAACCCGCAATCAAATTCATTTACTTCACGCAATATTAATGTTGTCGTGACGAGGCTTCGTTAAATACACGATTACTAAATGATGAAGTGGTTATCATTTCAATTATAAGCTTATTTTCACGATATGTTTAAGAGTGTATTAATTATTACTTGTATAGCCTGTAGCGACTATTTTATTTTCCTTTTTTCAAAGAAATCCAATGCAATTGATCTTCTGCGCGAGTTCCTTAAGCAGCTTATAAAAATTGACAGAACAATAAGTTTCCGTTAGGTAGTATCTAGTTTCATTGTACCTTGTGTAAGCTGTGCCATTCAAAATAGTTTCCCTTTCGGAAATGGAAAAAACCGCGGTAGGAAAGGAGGAACTTGAAGGATACGTTTTGTATGATATAATTTAATTGAATCATTTCTAGAAATATTACTTTCATGATTTTTTTTAGATTGAGAGAATCCAAGTAACCCCCAAAAAATACCTATACATTTTATTAAGTAAATGAATTTGATTTTTATCTAATTTAAGTTTTTGATTGGCCTCATTAAAATAAAATTCAGCAGGTGGAAAGATCCCCATTACAAAATCAGAATGCAATTTACGAACTATTAGTGATCACGATATTCATTATAACTATCAGTAATTATATCTCTTGGAAAGAGATAAATTCTGACAAGTCCAATGTGCGTCACGGAAAACTATCACAGTCTTAACATAAATGGATAACAGTCAATCAACTTCAAAGTAATTCTCAATTAATTTCTAACGTATTCCGTGAGGCTCTGGATTTTCCGTATTTAATGCTATTTAAAATAAATATAATTTTATAATAACCTTTAACATGAAACAATGATATTTCCTCATTTTTATTCTTTACGTTCGGAATGATTTCGGTTTTATATAATTTTTTTTCTTCAGATTTTTACAGTTGCATCAATGCTACAATGTGAATATATTTTAAAAACATATTGATTAACAATGTAAAACAGAAAAAGGAAAATTTTCCCCATATACCAGTAATAGAACATGTAAATTTGGAAATTATTGTGTAAACGTTCTATATAAACGTTCATATAATAAGCGAATAACTTTATGATATTCACTACTACTATGTGAAGGTATTTAAATAGATACTGATTGTCTATGTAAAACAGAAAAATAATATTTTCCACATAAAACTGAACATGCAAATTAAGAAATGATAATTTATACGTTCTATATAAACGTTCATATAATATGTAACTAACTTCACAATATGTCCACTCACAGGACTTGTCTGTTTGAAAAATTGGAAAACTACTACAATAAGCATCTAAATAAACGTCTTTAAATAAACAAAATGATGTTACAGCTCGCAGATTTTAGCCGTTACCTCAAATTGATTCACAGCTCTCAAAAAAAAATAAAATCCCAACACTGCTTGGGTCATATGCAATATATGTATTTAAATAGCATGTTTTAAAATGGCCACAGAAAGAAGAACACAATTGAATACCATTAGCCAAACTTTACTCTATATGACTGTCATACAAGTGAGAGGTTTAGCTAGCTATAAAACCAGGTTTAATCTACCATTTTCTACATAAGAAAATGCCTGTACCAAGTCAGGAATATGACAGTTGTTTTCCATTCGTTTGATGTGTTGAGGTTTTGATTTTGCCATTTGATTTTTGATTTTTTGAATTTTCCTTGGAGTTTGGTATTTTGGTAATTTTCATTTTTTCGGAATAGACATTTTTTGTACCTTTGACCTGGAAGTTGTATAAAGTTTTCCAAAGATTAGACGAACTTTGATATAAAGTACAGAAAAACCCAGATATTTCGTCCTTCGTATTTCCGTTGTTTATTAAACATATAATAAGTACTTTAAAATATAAATTACTTTTGCAATGGCATTTAATTGTAAAAAAGTTCATCTTTTCCTGCAGGAATTACCGATGAATATTAAAAACGATAAAAGATACCAGGCTTATAATTTTACTACACTCACCTGTGTTTTGTCTTTACGAGAATCATCAACAGCACGCTGGAACAAAAAACAGAACAATAACAAAATTGACGACTATTACTGTGCTTATCTGAAGGCTTTGGCCTTTCTCAAATAGATTACCAAATTGCAGTTTGAATTCTTCTCCCACAAACTGATCAACTGGTAAAATATTTTAACAAATTGCTTCAGTGACTGGTTGTTAGTTTGAAGAGATTGCAGTGAAATAAAAATGAGTACTTACCACCCAACTTCAGTTAGTTATTGTCTTTGTCATAATATTCAAATAAAATAATGACTTACTATAATCTGAGACACTGGTTTAAAAAGGTTTAACTTTGACATGAAAACTTCTATCCTAAATAAATTTTATAAATAATTAGTTCAAAACATTGTTTTGTAGGTCAATGATTTAAAGCTTTGTTTTCTAACAGCAAGTTAGTGCGTAATTGTAATTTGGGTATTTTTTTCTAAAGCAATAACTAATCTGCTAAAATTAAAGGGAAATAATTTACATTAAAATCAGCAAAATTTTGTTCTATCAACTATCAACTTCCTTCATTTTATAAGTAATGTGTTTGTAACATTATTCCATGATTATTAAACTATTATCCTCTGTTCACTGAAATTTATTTTTAAGAAAAAAAAACCTGTTAAAAACATTTTATAGGACACACTCAAAGTTGTATAAATCATACAGATTCCTCTGTAAATTAAGAGGGTATCACCATCCCAGTAGTCAGCAATTCTGTGTTGACATGAATTTTCTTTGATATGGTCAAAATTATAGATTAACTGTTTTGCAAAACTTTGAATTGTTCAAAATACTAATGATTTTTACCCCGAGTATTATATTACTTATAAGCAGTATTTGGCAAAATCTTTCGGAATTTTGTTTCCTCAATGCTCTTAAACTTCGTACTGATTTGGCATTTCAATTTTTTGATTCGAGTCGCATTGATGAATCTTTTGTAGGCAAAATCATAAGCCTGGTATCTTTGATTAAATTTTTAATATACAATAACTGAATAAAAAATATTTCCCTTTAATGCCAGCAGATCAGTAGTTCTATAGAAAATATTATCCAAATCACACTTACACAATAACTTCCTCTTAGAAAACAAAGCTATAAATTATTGACCCACAAATCAATGTTTTGAACCAATTATTTATAAAATTTATTTAGGATAAGAGTTTTCATGTCAAAGTTAGACCTTTTTAAACCAGTGTCTCATATTATAGTAAGTCATTATTTTGTTTGAATTTCTTGGCATAGACAACAACTAACTGAAGTTGGATGGTAAGTATTACTTTTTATTTCACTGCACTCACTTCATACTAACAACCTTTCACTAGAGCAATTTGTTAAAATATTTTACCAGTTGATCAGTTTGTGGGGAAGAATTCAATTATTGATAGGTAAAAGCCTACTGAATAGAACCAAAAAATCAAGAATGTTGTGCCAAATCTCTGCCTAGGGGTAGTTACTTCAACCATTACAATATTTGATCTTAAGCTAAAAAAAAAAACTAACCGAAATTTTTTATTAAAGAGGTACTAAAACGCACATAACAAGTAATTCTTATATTAAAGTTCGAAATAATTGATAAAAAATGCAAAAAACCCGATGCAATTTGTTTCACTTTTTTCTACATTGGCTACAGGTATAGGGGGAGGGTTGAGATCTCACAAAACATGTTTAACTCCGCCGCATTTTTGCGCCTGTCCCAAGTCAGGAGCCTCTGGCCTTTGTTAGTCTTGTATGTTTTTTAATATTAGTTCATTTATATGTTTTGGAGTTAAGTGTGACGTCTATTTTCACTTAACTAGTACACACTTTTATTTAGGGGCCAGCTGAGGACCACCTCCGGGTGCGTGATTTTCTCGCTGCATTGAAGACCCATTGATGGCCTTCGGTTGTTGTCTGCTCTTTGGTCAGGTTGTTGTCGCTTTGACATATTCCCCATTTCCATTCTCAATTTTATCACTAATTACAGAGATAATAGCATGTAAAGTTCAACTATTTTTACCTTGGGAAAATCCAATCAACGCTACTTCCGGAAAAAGCACTAAAACCGAATCTACCGGAAGTGACGCACAGTGTGTTACTTCTTCGGCTTATCTAAACGTTGTTTGATAAATGAACTTTCTTCTGATCGTTGATTTAAAGCACTTCCAATGAATTTTGCTACCCATTCAAGGCTCATTCTTCGTTATGACCAATTTGTCAAAAGGAACAAAATATGTTTCAGAAGGGAAGTGTATTTATAACGTGTTTCAATAGAAAAAGGGGGATGGGGTTGGGGTAATTTAACATTGAGTTTTCAGAAATGCTGCTGTAACTAAAGTCCTTCGGTAAGTCAGTAATAAAATTTTTATTTTTTTGTAGCTCAGAAAAACCCACATAGTTTAATTTTAATTTTAACAAATCAAAAAGTTACGCCCTCCGTCGTCTTAAATCGATTAAAATAATTATTCGAATATTAAGCATCGATAAATGTATATCAATATTCTCAATGTAATAATTGTCACCGATATAAATCAAAACTGTTATTTTACTTAGCAAGCCGTGATCTGTTTACATACGATATAGCACACGTATTTGATCAGGGATACCCACTGTGCGTCACTTCCGTTGGGTATAAGTAGTGAGTTGTAGTGGTGTGTTTCACTAAATCGTTCAGGTGTTCAAATGACAAAATGACAGTAATTTCCAAATATCTCGTTAATTACAAGATGAAATTATATCGGGGGTTTTTGCATTCTTAAACGTTAATTACGAAGTTTAGAATAAGACAAACACGATTTTAGTGTTTTAGTAGCTCTTTAACAATGTATGAAAAATACTAGTTCATGATTTCCGGATTAGATTTTTGTCTCATATAAAATCTGTTTTACTCATGGTGAAATGTACCAAAAAAATCAAATCAAGTACTTAGTATTTAAAAATAGTTTTAATATAATCCAAACTTCTGAAAATATTACTTTTAACAACGGTCTTAATCAAATCACACCCTTTAACGTTATCAATTAAACACAGTAATACAATATTTGAATATTGTACTTATCTTGATTTTACTTTTTTTTTTTTTTTTTTAAATTTGAGCATAACTAAAGATATATTACTATACAGTTATGGATATCGTCTAACATCCTGTCGATGCTACTTTCTTATATTTTAATTTGCAAAAGGCCATGCTTTTTAAGACAGTTTTTGACGTCTTTACAATAATCCGTTACATCTACACTGATTGATACTTTAGTCTGAGAGAACACATCATATATTAATTCGTTGTATTGGCTTCAAACTAGTAATCCGTAATTGCGAGTACTCTAAGATCGGTACTTAGTGTCTTTTGTCTCTATGATAGTTGTTTCATGGGCTTCGTATTAATCAGATGAGTCATTTTCAACGGATTTACGGTTTGTTCATTTGTTGTGCTGTTACACCACTTTATCAGGTAATAGTTAAGGGAGGGGATGGGGGTTAACGCTCACAAATATGTATAACCGAGTCACATTTATTATATCAGGAGCCCGTAATTCAGTGGTTTTCGTTGGTAGCTGTCTGTCGTATTTATTATTTTGTCATAAATCAGGCCGTTGGTTTTCTCGATTTTTTTTTCAAATCGGGGCTTTTTATAATAGACTATACGGTATGAGTTTTGCTCATTGTTGAAAACCGCACAGTAGTCTACAACTACTTACATCCACGTCATTTGTACTCTCGTGGATAAATGTCTCACTGGTACTAATACCACATCTCCTTATATTTATTTTACTTGATGCGAGTTGATTTGACAACATACGTACTTATTAAAAATGCACATGTTTCAACATGGTTTTCTGTACCGTATGTCAACAATAAGAGTTTAAGGTATAAAAGTAAAAAATGTCAAAAAGCATAACACAATATCATAAGTCTAGATAGACCTATATTGGAGTGAAAATAGTGGCAATTCCATGCACACAGTACTAAACGAGATTTCGTGCGTCGACATTGTAAGCATCGACCGTTTTATGATTTAAAATTCTTTTCTCATAGTAAGGATGAAGACAACAAACGGCAAAAACGATAATAAACCCATGTTAACATGTAGATTTGTAGGTCCTGTGATAGACTACAAATTCATCGTTGAGACATCGAGAAAATGGAAGTTGTCGCAACGACAGAGCAGTTCGTAAAAAACTATTTTTTAGTTAAAAGAACGACCAATCCTCTATATTCTTTATATACGCTTCGGGTATTTTTAGCGATTTTTACTATTCCCGAATTACATCCATGATTATATTGACTGGGTAAAGCGGTAGTTGAATACAGAGTTAGTGTCTGTTTACAACTATCCACCAGAGTGTGTACATGGGCATTGATCATACAAATTTCAATCAACTAAATCTAACGCCAGCTTTTCATGTTGACGCCTTTATGTATTTATCAAACCATTTTTTGGGGAAATTTATATATAACTCATGTATTAAAGAGCATTATAAAACAAATAAAACAATAGTTAGTTTTAAAGACACGCCCCTTGTATGAAGAGCTGTTAGATACACCATATCATCTTGATGTATTTCTTTTAACAAATAAAAAAAGGCTATATAGGTTTACTGTGAAATAAATGTTATTTGGAACAAAACAACATCGTAAAAATCGACAAGAATAGCAAAGCTACAAAGCCGAGAACAAACATGGGGGATTTTAGTCTAAATGTAAAGTAAATACATTGTATTATCTATACTACTAAAGGAAGAGACCGATTTCATTGAGCCGCAACTCCTCTGAAACCATACAAAGTCTGAATTATTTGTGATATGACGTATAAATGTAGTGTTTTGTACTTCCTAAATTTTTCTTTGAAACAATTTGTTTTCCATAGATAACGCCAATTTTTGAGAAAATATCCAAATTCGGAGACCGTTATACGCTTTTGTGCATGCACAGTTAAACTGGCCACCCGCTGATTAACACTTCGCCACAACGAAATAACAGCAGGGGTCCAGTTTGATGCTCAGTCGACGTACTGCCCGACTACTCGGCCCACGGCCAACTCGCACCACTCAAACACTCTCACTACCTATTACAACTTGCATCACTTTATCAGACTCGCACGACTAAAAAAAAAAAAGAAATATAACAAACTCGAAGAAATGTGTTTAATCATTAGATTGTTTTCTTCTTCTCTTAGTAAATTCCTCCTTTCTCGGAGCCTCCACCACTCGAAAAAAAAAAATACTACAAACTCGCACCACTGAAGAAATGTTTTAAATCATCAGAGAGTTCTAGATTGTCTTCTTCTTCTCTGAGTTATTTCCTACGTTCTTGGAGCACCTGTATCACAGAGACACAACTCGACTCGCACCTTTCGAAAAAAAAAATATTACAAACTAGCACCACTGAGAAACGTTTTAATCATCAGTGTTCTAAGTTGTCTTCTTCTCTGAGTTGTTTCCTCCGTTCTAGGAGCACCTGTGAAATACCGAGACAGAAGCTACTAATTGGACATTAAACTCCTATGGAGAAGAAACTGACAAACTAATAAAAACTATCAACATAATGCATCAGTGCATAAAACAGTTTGAGAAATACGAACCCAAGCTGTGTATCACCATAAACATTTCAAGTAGTCTTCAAGCCGCAAGTTTTTTTCTAGTATGTATAAAATGATCGTAATACACCCGACATATACATTAAAAAAGTTTTTTTTTTCAAATATAATTATTGACTTGTTTTGTTCACCATTTAATGGTAACATCTGAAATTATAACTCAACAAAGATACCAGCAAACCCTAATTGACGAAAAAAGCGTGACTTCCCGACAGTAAGGACGCTATTTATTTCAAAGGACTGTTTTTTCATTCTTTTCCATTATTTTTTCTATGGGGAAACATTTTGTTACAGGAGAGACAAAACGACTACAAGTATCAACTGATTATTCGAAACCCATGGAAATCCTTAAAATCCTTAAAATTTGTGTTTTCTGAATGAAAATTAAAGCAGTCCTAAATATTTCAAAGATCTATTCAGAAATTCTGCGGAAAACTGACTGCAGCTTATACGTGTTCTGTCCCTTTGATTTACAATGATAGGTTGATACAACTGTGTGTGGACTGTGAACAATTACAGTTCACCGTACGGCCTTCAAAAATAGGCAAAACATATACCGTATACTTGAAGTAAGCTATACAAGAACTCATTTTGACAACAATTTTAAACAATGCAAAGGAGGAAAGCAACAGCTTGTTTTATACCAACAATGAACGAAAAACAAACATGGCAGTTAGCAACCAACGACAACAGCTGTATTACAGGTTCCTTGCTTGCATAAAGAATATGGCGGGGTAAAAACTTGTCGCGAGCGGTCAAACGTCCCCTTACCCGGGACAGTAGTGTAACAACAGTTGAAAAGTGCATGACTCATTAGATCGGCACTATGCTCACAAACAAATATTAAACAGACAAATACACAAAGTATCTACCTAAGAGTACTCGCAGTTCAATAAAGCTAGTTCAAAGCCCACTCTCACCTACATATAATAGATAGCTCATGTGTTCAAAGACTAACATGTCAATCAGTACAAATCCGACGGATTTAGTATAAGACGTCATAAGCAAGCTGACAAAAAGATGATCTGGTGTAGTGCCAAAACTTAAGTATCGACAGGTTGTAGGACCAAATGTTCCTACATGGAAAGTAATACATGTTAAGTTATGTGTTAAATAGAATCAATATTAGTAGCGATAAAGACAATATTCAAGAAATTACTACAAGTCTTAGTTCAAAACATTTTCGAATGCGTTTCTTAAAAAAGACCACCAGTTAACATGGAACGTATCTTAATTTAGGAGCTGAATAAACAGCAATATTAATTGGCAGTTACGAAATCCGTGATGTAATAATTCAACAGCTATAAACAGATTACGGTAATTGAAATCCAAAACATAACCATTGACATCGTAGGAACACATACGTCAAAACAAAAAGCAAAAGGAACAACAGGGAATGAAAAATAGATTTTTGCCGTAAAGTTAAGCATATAGTTCCCCGATTAAAACTGAAATATCTAAATGAGTAAATCAAGAAAAAGGCTGTTGTTGCTTCTTACTTAGATTTGTTTGACGTAGGATCCTTGGGGTACATTTCTGTAGTAAAGTTAGACAAAAGTATTGATTATTTTACGAAAAGATATTCCCAGTATAACAGAAAGTGTTGTTGAAATTTTTAGAATTAAATGAAATTGTTACGGAATTTGGCTTACAACTGTTATCATAACTGTACAGAATAATTTTGCTATCAAAAATGGGCGCAATTGGTGCCCATTCGAATACTAACAACCTATCATTAAACTTTTTAATCAAAACGTACGTAGATGTTGACACGAGAATAGCTTTAATCATTTCATTACAGTTCCAGTAAGTATATCTATCATATTTATGCTTTTCATTACAGAAGAAGACTTAATATGAATTACAACTACATTAGCATTTAGATTTTTTTTAAGCCATTTGATTAGATAAGAAAACTCCTGATTTATAAAATAGTGAGGAAGTGTAGTGTAAAGAGTTGAGAAGTCATACCTGTCAACCTTTTCAAAAGGACTATTAAATGCACGTATTTGATCTATGCTTTATTACAAATCGTAAAAGTTCTTCAATTATAGTCAGGGAACAAGTTAAAAAAACCAGAACGATAAGTTGTGGAACATTAACCAAAAGCCGAGATGAAACAACATTAGACGTTTTTTTGTGTATAGTTTGCGTAGCCAATAATAGTAGAGACATTTAAATAAACTCATCATAGATACATAATTTCAATTTTGTACGCCAGATGCGCGTTGCGTTTACAAAAAAAAAGAAAGTTAAATCACAAAAATACCGAACTCCGAGGAAAATTCAAAACGGAAAGTCCCTAATCAAATGGCAAAATCAAAAGCACAAACACATCAAACGAATGGACAACAACTGTCATATTCCTGACTTGGTACAGGCATTTTCTTATATAAAAGACTCATCATTGACGTTCGAATAAAAAAGTTAAAAGTTAAAATGTTTAGAGGAGGCATGAAGCTGATATGTGGTAATCATATGATTGTCTAACATTTGACTCTCAGTGGATTATACAGCTTTAAATGTAGAATAATTCATAACTTAATTCCTGCGAACTTCCGTGTAGTATTAAAGACAAACCACTACAATGTTGTTGGCTACTTTGTCGCCTAGTGCAAACACAAAACTTTGGTTATATTCCTGATTTGGTTCTGGCAGAAAATGGTGGATTAAACCTGGTTTTATAGCTAGCTAAACTTCCCATTTGTATGACATTTGTATATAGTTCTGTAATATTGACAAAATTTGATGGGCAACAGACATAATAGGTTGATATGACAATAATTGTGATCCAGCAGCCAAAACAGTGTAAACATACATCACAGACATACAACACAATTGACTATAAAAATCAAACAAACCTACAAATAAATCTAACAAAGACGCCAGCAAAAAATGTTGTTGTAGTTGATAGTAAATTTGACATACTGGAATGCATGAATACCGAGTCACGTTAACAATCATACGACCAAAAGAAATATAAAAGCACGAAGACAAATAAGGGAAGACTGTTAAGTGAAAAAAAAGATACACAACATCAGCACCTTGAATCTATGACTCAAGACCTTCTCGTATTATTTGTGAAGCAGACACTGAATATTAATCTATTAGATCTAGGTACTTTCCGATGAGCTTTTGGGGAAAAAGGACGAGACGTTCTTTGCCAAAACCGTGGCTCATTATATTTTGCTCATACATCGATGACGTTTTGCACAGTCTGAGAAGCAGCTGCAAGCTCTTGAATATCGTATAAATTGAGAAATGTACACTCCATAAGCGGGTGAAGTAAGCATATTGCTGAAAATGTGAGGACAATTTATAATTTCAAAATTGAATATATTTCCCGTTTGTCATAGGTTCTGGTACTGAGATGACAGCTGTTATCAAATTCGTGGTAAATGTCTAGAAATGAGGCAGTGTGGTTTCTTTAAACTCTAGTTCAGGAAGATATAGTAATGGGACCCAATCAGAAAGTTTTGGATTGTTAATGGAAAGACGTCATAAATACATGAAATATACTTGTATGTGGAATTCAATAATCTAGCTTTTTTTATCTTCTTGGTTTTTTTTTTTCAAGTGTCTGAAGGAACTCCGACTCATATGAAAATAAGAAAAGGTCGACCAGGAGAGGTGCTCATAGGAATGCCGACAACCAACCTGCTGGAAAATTATGTCTCAATATTCAACAAATATATTGTCAATGAGAAACTCCAGCATATAGATCACTTGTTCTTCGGTGTAGCATGTTTCATTTTCGGACTTATTTTAAACAAAATATGCAGAATTATATCACAAAACAATAAATTTGTAGTGTATAATACCTTTTTTTATGAATCAAAGCATTGTAGATTATTTCTTTAAGACCTGTTTTCATGTGGTATGGTTGTGTAAAAAAAGGTGGAGAAATCGAAGGTTTTGATAAAATTTATTTCAGAGAACGACCGAGATTTAAAAATTTCCAAAGAGTTCTTAAGGAATCCACATACGGCTAATACCCTACGCGAGTAAACAGTGTCACCTTATTTCTGAAATCCCTCTTTCACTGCGGACAAAATGTTAGTTAACCTAACGGACAATTCCTTGGTAGAACATGCAAATGAGCCGGCAATGTACCGTTGTTCGTATGGAAATTGTGAAGTTAGGTATCCAACACAAACAAGGTAGGTCCTCAGATTTGTTGCTCGTTGAAATACTCAATGAGGTCATGAAGGACTTGTGGTTTGTCAAGATCCCATCCTTATCAAAGGTTACATTTTTATACGTGGAATTGCACTAGCGTTCATTTATTTCTAATTATTTGATAAGATACTCGTAGTAAAAGGATTTACTGAAAAAATCAATATTGTTTGAAGTTTTGTCCGCACAAAAACAACATATATTTGTCATTTTGGGGCCTTTTATAGTTGACTATGCGCTATGGGCTTTGCTCATTGTTGAAGTCCGTACGGTGACCTATAGTTGTTAATTTCTGTGTCATTTGGTCTCTTGTGGAGAGTTGTCTCATTGGCAATCATACCACATCTTCTAATTTTAAAGTTGTTGGGAAGAGACTTCAGATATTTCACAACCTCTCTGTCTCTGAATGCGGACGAAGCTCGAACATTTACACAGGTTTTCAACTTCTGGATTCTCTGTTGTATCAACGACCGAATTGCTTTAACCCATTCTGACAGAATGTCTAGTTCAACTTTTTCGTGGTTTGCAAATGCTCTGGCGTAATCCTCAACGGAATACATTATTATTTTTAAGTTATGGTTCCAATTAATATTTTGTGGTTCTAAATTTGGGACCATGAGATATCACTTTCCATAGATGTTCATGTTGGATTATATTTAAATCACCAGTAATAACATGGCCAGAGGGCTTGTAAATATATGGAAAGTGGAAACAGTCATATGTCAGAGGATTTTTCAAGTATTCTTTTAAATCAAGATCTTGCAACGCTTGTTTATAGTTAAGTATTTTAGGTACAATGGTTTTGGTGACAATAGGAAAAGACTGATTTTCAAAAACAAGGCGAAATTTTAGATGTTACTTCATTGTGATGAAAAACGTTGCTGATGTTGACAGCATCGATTCCTTTATTTAAAAACTGAATTGGAAGGAATTTCCTATTTTCATCGTGTAATGGTTCTGATCTTACTGGTTTAAATGGACGGAAAATAGCTACATCACAAAACGGATGGATGATATCTAGATTTGGAAGACTTTTTTTTCTTACATTGGACGATGGTAATGTTTTTGACTATGACTACGCTTGGATTTTTAGTTAGTGTTGAATAAACTCCTTACATTTACATCACTGCAGGCTGGAGTGGACAAATTTCCTACACCTTTGATGTTATTATTACAACCGTATGACATTGCAATACCTAATTACCTTATCCAGAAATTATCTCCATCTATTTGGAAAAAGGCGTATATAGTAATGGGCTATTATCATGATGGTACATTTTTTTCAATGATGCACACTTTCATTGATAAAGAAGGATCATGGTCTAGTTGGTTAAAATGGTTATGCAGAATCCTGAATAGCGGAGTTTTATTATCAGATCGGTGTTGGTTAATCCTTTTATGCAATGTTTGTCGAGTTTCACCAACATAAAGTAGCCCACACAAGGTAAACTCTATTTAGTAAATTATTTTATTCGTGGAACAGTCCAGAGGCTCAAATGATTTTGTGTAATAGGTTTAACCGATAGGTCTTATTTTGATTTACTTCACTGAATTGATAACGCTTTGGTGGACGGATTCCAGCCGTGCAATATGGTTCACTTTGATATACTATACTGGTTTGATACAACGGTTGAAAAAAGTTAAAACAACACTTTATAAATTCTATGTATCCGAAGTGCTTTTCTTGATTAACCTTCATAAGGAACGCACAAAACCGAATATTTGAAAGCCAAAGATGTATAAGAACCGAAGCAATTTAAGAGCAATATGACAAAAAAGGACCTTAAAATGATTGATTGAGTAAATGCAGCATAAACGACACGTATAATTTTGATTGTCTATATTAGTTGGATGACACTGTCGGTGGACTTAATGCAGCACAAACAGTACGTTTTACTTCTATTTAATAAATTGGTTCAATACTACTCTTGATGAACTGGATGCATCACCAACGGCAGTTTTACCTTGATTTTCTATATTGCTTTGATACCACTGTTGTTGGACTGAATGCAAAAACAAAGATACTTTTTACTTTGATTTTCTATATTGGTTTGATACCACTAGTGGTGGACTGAATGCAAAAACAAACGATTCCTTTCATTTCATGGTCTAGTTGGTTAAAATGGTTACCGAAATACTGGCTACTGGGTTGGTAATACCATCGGGGACTAACAGTTCATCAACAGAGGTATAGACCCAGTGGTAGTAATAACATTAAAGGCTACCAATTTTACTGCACCAGATGCGCATTTTGACAATAATGGCTCTTCAGTGATGCTCGAGGCCAAAGTATTTGAAAATCCGAAACTTATTTTTAAATAACGAAGAGCTTATAATCCAAGAAGGACAAAAGGTACAACAAAAAGCCGGGAAAGGATTCAGAAATATATCATTCTATATATTTGCCTAAGTCTAAGTACATTTTTATTTTCCTTATAATTCGAAATAAAACATATACCTGGATAGAATATACAAAAGTTATTTTCCCCGCAACATGTCATGCTTTAAATGCATATCGTATCTCAAACGTATCATAATTTCCTATCATTCGACTATTTACATTATTTTCAAATTGAAAGGACTTCCTTTCGATATAAACTTTGAAAAGCAGGGAGCCGGAAAATGCATTTCCCCTACCAAAGGAAATTACTAGCTGATTAATGTATGTAGCTTTGCTTTCTGTGTAATAACATGGATGAAAAGTTAAATCTAAAACGGTTTATGTTATTAACTATTAAAAGTCAAAATCGGTGACATTGAGTTCTTAATTCTAAATGAATATTAATTCACTTATTATTTTAAGCACTGAGTGCTAATTGACATGTATAATATAAAAATAAGAAGATGTAGTATGATTGGCAATAAGAACAACTCTCCCCCAGAGATCAAATAAAATTGACTGTACGGCCTTCAACAATGAGCAAATGAACCCTGTCGCATAGTCAGCTATAAAAGTTTCAGAAATGAAAAATGTAAAACAATTCAAACAAGAAAACTAACGGACTGAATTATGCACAAAACAATGAACAAATCTAGATATTCAAAATATATTTAACAGTTAAAACTTTTGATAAAAGAGATGTTCTTATTCAAAATTCTCTTCGAAGGTATTTCATATTGTTGTATTTGTTTTATCAGTTGTAGATAATTTGTCAATTTCTTGAACACAGTTCTTTATAGTTTAAAACACGACAGAAGACAAAAAGGTGACAATCAAAGACCATGAATTTAAGAACACATACTGAGGGCAAAGAAAAAAACCCCCCCACCCCGAAAAAAAAAAAAAAACAAAAAAAAAAAACAGACCAATAAAAGTTCCCTGCACAAAAATCGGAATATTGAGCAACACGAACTCCATCAAAAACCGGGACGATATTAAGGTTTTCTGGAAGGTAAGGGAAAGCTAAACAGCTCCTTCTCCTAGAGTGGTACCATCATTTCGGGTTCATCATTTTAGGTGACAATCCGATGATAAGTTGTTTTTGATGTTGTCATAAATGCGAAAAGGTAGACGGAAATTTAACTATGATATATGACACACATAACATATATCCGTGGTCGCTTTTTTTATTTTTAAAACGAACAATTATCATCAACGAATTGTAAACCATAGTCAATCAGACATTTCATCGACATCTAAAAACACTGGAATTTCTGTAAAATTTTATGTTTCTCATTATGTGTATGTTTTACAACTGAAGCAATATAAACTGTTTTCATATTTAAATGGCAGGTCTCAAACCATTAACATTGGATATTGAGAAAAAAATTAAAACTTTATTTTATGTAATTGTTTTACGCATTATGTGTGCATTGCTTAGATAATGTTTGTGTCTTGTTTCTTTTATCAGTTTGTTTTCATATATTTTTGGTAGACCTCTTGCAAAAATACTTACATAGTTGATACAGTTTATCTATGTCAGGTATTTCAAAAATACATATGTCGTAAGATAGTAACAAATTATGATACCTGATTTTTCTGCCATATTGTAACTTCTTGGCGTCATGGTCACTTCATTCTACGATGACATCATAGTTGGATCTAATAAATGAATGGTGTGTAACTTATATGAACAGTAGCAGATCATTCATTCGCAAGAACCAATGATATTATGAAGTTACCAAGAGCCAGAACTTCCTACAAACGGAAATTGTTAAGAAAGAGTGTGTTCAGTCTCCATTGCTGCTTATAATGTTACTATTTATTGTAACTAATGTCTGAACATGTATCATATGTAGTGTATACAAGGGCCAAATTGTGAATTATATAATTTGTGTTAATCCCTTTGTCTTAGACATTAATAAAAAATTAAACACTTTATAAATTTCATGCATCCGAAGCGCTTTTTTGGGAACGCTCAAACCCAATAATGCCAATGATGTTCAAGTATCTAAAAGGGACCTAGACAAATAACTAGTCATTTGAATAAAATATGTTGAAATTAACATTTTAAAAGTAAAATTCAGTTGGAAATTTTCATATTGACGCAGGCCTACTAACCTATGATTGTCTAATTTGGTATTGATATGTAAAGATTCAACAGTGAACGATAATATTAATGTAATTTTTTCATAGTTATTTCTAACAATTATCTTTAACGAACAAATGTGAACAGTACAAAACTCCAACAGAACAAAACAAAACATTAATATGATTGCCGTGTTTATAGTACGTGCCTTTGGAAGAACCTGTCTGGTACGCTCGTGGCCAAAAACAGAACACTATTTTGAACTTGCGTTCGGTTATATTTTTCTACCTAAAATCGTTCGGTTTATAATTCTTCAACTAAAGTTTAACATGTGATGTTTATATGAGTAATTAAAATAATTGTAATGACAGTTGTAATAACAATTACAATTATAAAGAAAGAATGTGAAAATTAAGATACACCCCTTCACAGAATATTCGCCTATGACAGTTAACCAGATAAAAACAAATATATGTACTACTTTAAGACATGTATCATTCAAATAATTCGATAGGACTATGTCAAAAACAAAAAGTAAAGATTGATAGTCTAAACAGATAACTGAGTAAAATACCTTAAAAAAAAGCAGTGTTTCAATTGATTCCTAGTTATTTTTTATCAAACAATCTCGTTCCAATTTCATATTGAAAAAAAAAAATAGATTGAAAGTAACTAGAAATGCTTTACTTTTTCCGAAATAACAAATAATAAGTATACCAAACAATGTAGCTAATTACTGGGGAAATGCAGGTCTGCCAGATGGTTTCCTTAAGTAAAAAGTTTCCTTTCCTTAATGTATCTTAAAATGTTAATATTCACTTAACTAAAATTGAAGCAATGGTTTTAGAAAAATCGTCAGCAAATCAATAGCTATAATTAAAACAGATTGAAGATTATAATTAGTTTTGCCGATCCATTAGCTTTAAACTCCTGTAAATCTATTACAAATTTCATATCCGCTTACAGTGTTTAAAACACTAGACACACATGTCGCTCGCCGAGGGGTCTAATAGAAAAAAGAAGAAAATTGGTTAAAACTAATGGCATCACATAATTCAATCTTAAGATCATGACAATACCTTGTCATAGGAAAAAGACGTGTGTCTTCTTTACATCTTTTAATTGTCAGGACATTAAATCTCCCAATACAAGAACGATAATAATTTAGCTGTAATGGGTGATCGTATAAAATTGCTTGTGGAAGCTGGCGGCGCTTAATCCGTAATGATGCTAATGCTAGTAATGGCTAAGACAAAACGGCTTGTCTATTACTTAAATTTCTGAGATGAAACGTTGTTCGATCTTGATGAAAGTAAATGGAAATGAGTTTTTCCGGAGATATCAACTATCAATTGACAATTAAAGTCATTATTGGTTGTCGTTAAGAGGCTCGTAATCTCAGGTGGTATATTGAGAGACCCACTGAAGAGAAAGAATTAATGGAATATTGGATCAAAAGAATTTACCTGCCTTCTTTATTTTATTTCTTCTTAATTTGCATTCAATAAAAAGGTACATTAGTTTTTTGAAAGAAAATTATGTTTAAAACCATACAACGTTATATCAGAGCATTTCTGTGGCTGATTTAATGTAAACCGAAATGAGAAAGACAACCGCAATAACAACCCAGTCAACAAATTTCTATAATTCGATTTTTTTTTCATATTTAACTGTAGCTTTAGAAGTTTGTATTACTTAAAATTCCAAGGAAAATATAATTTAGCCGTTCGAATTTGTGTTCTTGATCAAGCAAATGGCTTAACGAATCAGAAATTTGTTGCAAAGATTTGTGAAAATATCCTATATTTTATTATCATGATTGTTATTTTCTTTTTCATTTGACTTTTTGGGGATTTGTGTGTGAACCTTCTGTATAGTGTATTATGGGCTGTTCATCCTTTCTTAAACTTTTGATATATCTTAAAGATCGAACTAACCATCGACTGAATTTATAGTAACATGATTGTGTTCAATTCGTGCAGAAATAACGGATATTTCATAATAGTAAAAATACCAACCAGTTAAAAATATACAAATTTTAGACTTTTATTTTTTGGTTTACTTTAAGACTTTTAATATTTTCCTGGAAGTCACACTATATATATATTTTGTTCCTGTGATTTAGATTGGTATTATCAACTATGTTTATGCCTAGTCTTAGATAATTGCAATGTATAAGTAAGCATAATCGTGCGCGTGTCCCGATTAACCGCCATTAAATAAGTTCAGAATTAACGTTTGGACAGCAAAAAAAAAAAAAAAAAAAAGTCTCAATCAATTCCCGGTTTTCAAAATACATTTATATATAACAAAATTGCCTCCATAATTGCATTATTTGATCCAATTATATGTCGTATATAAAACATTGATCATGATGCATCCATGCAGAAAAGAACTTTGAAAACAATCAATTCGATATTTGTTTTCTCCCAATTTGAACCAATCACAATATAAGCTTCAACTCTTATTTCGTTATCTAAAAAATTTTGTCTGCGGTTAGTTAGGTCAAGCATTTTTTTCCAGTATTTTACTTAAACATTGTCACTTATAAATACGATGTTGAATGCGATTAAAACTGGGGAAAACAGACAAAGCTAAACTTTCTGCATTTTCTTCCTTTAATACAAAAAATATGTTTTCTTCAACGTCCAAATTGAAATACCTTTTTAAAAAATCAAAATTGAAAGTATTTATAATTCTTTCTGAAATTTAACGTTTCCTTTTTAAATGAAATTGAAGCACGAATGTTTCGGTATTACATTATATCTCTTTTAATATAGTTTAAAGTTTCAATAATTAATATAGAATTTAAAACTATACAATTTTTCATTGTAAGTTAGCAAAACAATTTTTAATATCAAAGTGCATAAATGTATGTTCATTAGTTTTCGTTTGAATAAATCGACAATAAATTAAATAGCCATGGAAAATGAGTAAAATAGCTCATAATAAACATGCACTACATACATTTGAGATGGATATCATCACTTGACGTCCAAGCTCATATCCCCTTTTTTGTTTTAGTTCGTTTTCTTCAGACAGAACCCTTAAGATGTTTTTTTTTAAAGCTATAACGAAGTGGATCTTAACTTCAAGATAGATAAGACAAGACAGGAAAATTTTATTCTTTAAAACCACTGTATACTCATTGGCACAAAGAATGAAATAATAAATCATAGTATACAAAAACAAATTGTGCACATGCCAAGATCAGAATGTTAGAACTACTGTACATGATCATTTAGTTATTATAATAGAAAACCAGATAAGCAAAGGCTAACCAGGAAAACTGGCTAGTGAATTTATTACCTTTATAAATTTACATATATTTTTTAACTTGTTTCTATGTGTTGTTTGTGACAACTTACAAAATTCTATTACATTTATTCTGTAACAGTAAAATTGATCTAAAAACTGTTCTCGTGAGTTGTCTAGAGATCTTCAATGCAAAAGAAAATGAAATTTGTAACCTAATTCTTTGCATTGACATAAATTACAATATCTTCTGTGTCTATATTATTAAAACCTAGTCAGTCATCTGCAAGTTTAAATTGGTAATCCATGATTACCAGTTCTAAATCTACAAAATATAACCCTATCTCTACCTGGTTGTATATCTGAATATTTTTCGAAGGTAGATGTTCCATATTCATTCGCGACATACCTTTCAGCTAGGTGAGCAATCATCAAAGTTGTATCACTTAAGGTGGCTCGGGTGTCTTCCTCCATCTTGGATTTTAAAATAGCAGATAACAGTTGGTCTAGATCTTTAATAAAATATGCAAATTTTGAGAGTACTATGTAATTCATGTGAAAGACTTTTGATGTAAATATAGAAAATGATGTGTTTTATCATATTTACGTCTGTAATTTCTAAAAAACACCATATTTGTGTGTGATTCCATTTTTTCAACTTTGCCAAATAAGGGGAGATAACTCAGATAAAGTAATTTTATAATAATAAGTGTTGTGAATTTTCCTATTTTATTATGTAACAAGAAAACGAGCTCGTTGACCCCATTTTTTCTTTTTCTTATCTGAAAGCATGTTATAAGAGCTATCTTCTTACATTTTATCTTAGAATTCTATCATGTAGTTTTCTTTTTATCACATTAAATTGGATTTTCCTTGCATAATCTATACAAAATCTGACAATTTTGCACAACCTGTAGCGTGAAAAAAAGTCCGGTGACCCATACTTTTTATTAAATTTTTGAAAAAAGCATGATAAAAACTTCATTTTGACAAATTATTAAAAAATTCTATTGATTTTAATTAAGACGCCCCAGCCACCTTAACTCAAATCGGGACTCAAATAACAGATCAGAAGCGATTTATAAATATAAACTCTCGGTCTGCAACGTTTAACCGTTTTCATTTCCTTCTGACTTTGTTTTTAAAGTTGATTTGTAGATTCTTAATGGATATACGATAGTTTACATCGGTAAACTGCTGTTGGTTTTAGTTTACCTTTACATTTAAATATTCTACCCTTGGTCGCGACACACCTTTTTCCCGTCAGCTATTATTACTAAGCTCCAAGCAATACTAAACGTATGATGTGGATACAATTAAGCTGCTAACAAGACCACGTTTGAGAATTTTTTACATTTAACATTGCAACGTTATTTGGCGACACTACTTCAAGATGAGGGAGACAATCAGCGATATGGTAACTATATAAGTGACACGATTTGTAAACTTTACGCTAGGGTTTATAATGGTCAGCAAAATTGGCTTGACAATCAACTTAGAGATTCCAGCGTAGTCTGACTGTTTGATCGAATGATTGTTTCTTGATTAATGTCTAGTAACTAATATATCATACATATTCAAGACGAGAACAATTTAACAATACGTATAAAAAGTAGTTTCTGCAATTAAAGTTGACCAGGATGACAGGAATTTGGACTGCCAATGAAACATGTTAGTTTGTTGGATACGGGCAGAAGTTTTGCCTTGCAATAGGTCATCAACAGATCCCTGAGGGAGATGTTACAAGGGTCTTTTTATGTACAAAAAGATCACCCTACCTATGACATTCGATTTAACATCCCCCATCCGATCGGACTTTATGTAGTTTAAGTAAGGTTTTTAGTGGACTCAATCAAAACTCAAAAGTCAAAGAGAAACTGACAACACGATCGGGGGAAATGGATTACTAAAAGACAAACAAGTCTACAAAACTCTACATGGAGACTGATCAACACAAACCCCATCAAAAACTGGAGTGATCACAAGTGAGTAAACAGAACCTCCTCTACTAGTGGTATTCATCATGTTGACTTTGTTGACGGCATCTATTCCAATGAAATTTTAATAAAGGATACCACAGATACAGTCAAGTCTGCTTTATATCTTGACTTACATCTAGAAACCGGCAATGAGGGTGGTTGAGAACTAAACTTTACGACAAAACTGATTATTTTGATTGTCCCACTGTTAATTATTGACACATCAAGAAAAATATTGATAAGTTTATACAGTAAAATAAATGATAACAAATTTCACTATGAAACTTTGTTATCGTTTCTTGACACACATGTGTCAGGGAAATTGAATTACAATTGTGAATCCTTATGGTACCGAAATGCTGATAATATTGAAAAAGTTTACATAAGTTTTTTAGAAATCGGATCTTGAAAGTTAAAAACAAATATCATTGATTACACAGTATATTTTGAATTGGATAGAAACCCTTTGGATATAAAGAGACTGCGTAAGGTATTTACAAAAACTCATCCAAGATACCAGGTTTATGATTAAATACGTTATACGCGCGTTTCGTCTATATAAGACTTATCACTCAGTGGCACTCGCAGTTGGAGGGCCAAAATGCAAACAAATTGAAGCGCATTTAACACTAGAAATTCCAAAAAGTTATTTTAAATCTGACTAGCACACTCTATGACTGGGAGTAGAAAAAAACATAGTGTTTTGAAAGATTTTAACTTTTAATTAACATGAAACTTACAGGAAACGACCGTATCAATTATATTTCATGTCAGCAAAGACACACTTACCACTTGGCTGGTGGTATTCGCGGCATTGACATTTTGGTTGTACAAACTCATTTAAGATACAAGGCTTAGATTATAAAACGTCAAACGCACGGTTAATCTACATATCTCTCCTTAGTGTCGCTCTTTTCAAAACAGCTGAAAGACCAAAAAGCCATTACGAAGTTGGAGAGCATTAAAAACCAAACATTCCAAAATGTAGTGCCAAATCTGATTACTATATTCAAACTCTTACTACCAAGAAATGTTAGAAAAGACATTTTTAAAACCTAATGAACAACTGGGAACGTACAATTCGAAAAATACTATATCGTTATAGTTACATCAACATTTTGATATTGAAATTTTTTGCAAGAAATAAGAAACATATTAAATGGTAGTTTTGTGGGTAGAAAGAACGCCGTTTTAATTAGTCTTTAAAGTTATGTTTTTATGAGTATATATTAGACCCAGACACTTAAAAATATCCGAAGTATTGAAGTAGACCTGGACATTTTTCATATGTAAAAAATTATGCCGCATTTATGATATTATTGAATACACACACATGTCGTGGGAGAAAAATTAATTAGGTTAGGATTGCACTTACATGTGAAATACAATGCCTCGACAAGCAAACACCTTTTTTTTGTTAATCGACTTATTATTTTTAATACTAAAAGTCAAAAATACATCTATAATCATTTTGATTTTTCATTTTTTTGCTACTTTTTTTTTTTATTTCAAAAGAAATCATATTGAAGGCAGCACACAGCTCACGTTAAACAAATAATAAAACTTTTTTTATTGTTGATATAAATAAGAAGATGTGGTATGAGTCCCAATGAGACAACCTTCCATGAAAGTCACACAAAAAAAGTAGTACGAATGATGGCAATGTGGCCCTGGTGTGAAATAAATTCAATTAAATCTGACCTACCTTTCTGACCAAATGTAAGCTTTACTGAACAAATCAAGTTTAGCAATATTTGGTAATAATTTTATGATTTAATTTAATTTAACCTCGTGTCTTTGTAAACAATGTACAATTTTAGAACTGTCGTATATCAGAAATGCAAACTGCATTTGCACTGCATGTGATTAAAATGTAAGGGGGACAACGTCAATAGATGAAATATTATTGTCATTACCTGAAAATCAATTATCGTGTTCAATTTTATGAAGTTGAAAAGATACTGTTTTAAAAGAATAAAAAATGGATAATTGTTCAACATTCTATTTCACTTACGTACAGAATATTAAAAACTAAGAAAGCCGATATTTTTTTCATTGTGTAATCTTATCATTTCCTTTTTTAAAAGGGCAATTTTAAAGGTATTTCAAAATTCAATATGTACACGAACTACGCAGAAAATGCAATCATAAATCTATAAAAACAAAAAATTTCTGCTCATGACGCATCAAGTATAAAGACTCCCCTTTCTATTTGTTTTGATCTTTTCGTTCACTATTGTAATGCTCACTAGGCATTTCTATTCAGGGGTACACCTTTTAGAATGTCAATTATGATCTTTTGCTCAATTTTATGAAAAGGCGTGTAGCCTACCTCATAAATAGGATGATAAAAGTGGGATAATCATATAAAAATAAGGTGATGTTGTATGATTGCCAATGAGACAACCTTCCATCCAAGTCACAAAAAAGTAGTACGAATGATGGCAAATACGCATTTAAATAGGTGGAAAAAGCTGCCAAACATGTGCACAGGAATCAAGTAATTTATTTATATCAATCATATAAAAAATGTCAAATATGTCAACATTGTCATTTCAAGCTATCTTCAAGTGTTTAATGTTTTGTTATCTGTCAAGAAATAAGCCATCATATCGTAAGCACATGAAGCACATGGAGCACATAGATTTGTGATACTGTGAAATTAAAATGATATTGAAATCCTTTTTTTGTATGTGGCCCTGGTGTGAAATAAATTCAATTAAATCTGACCTACCTCTCTGACCAAATGTAAGCTGTACTGAACAAATCAAGTTTAGCAATATTTGGTAATAATTTTATGATTTAATTTAATTTAACCTCGTGTCTTTGTAAACAATGTACAATGTTAGAACTTTCGTATATCAGAAATGCAAACTGCATTTGCACTGCATGTGATTAAAATGTAAGGGGGGACAACGTCAATAGATAAAATATTATTGTCATTACCTGAAAATCAATTATCGTGTTCAATTTTATGAAGTTGAAAAGTTACTGTTTTAAAAGAATAAAAAATGGACAATTGTTCAACATTTCATTTCACTTACGTACAGAATATTAAAAACTAAGAAAGCCGATATTTTTTTCATTGTGTAATCTTATCATTTCCTTTTTTAAAAGAGCAATTTTAAAGGTATTTCAAAATTCAATATGTACACGAACTACGCAGAAAATGCAATCATAAATCTATAAAAACAAAAAATTTCTGCTCATGACGCATCAAGTATAAAGACTCCCCTTTCTATTTGTTTTGATCTTTTCGTTCACTATTGTAATGCTCACTAGGCATTTCTATTCAGGGGTACACCTTTTAGAATGTCAATTATGATCTTTTGCTCAATTTTATGAAAAGGCGTGTAGCCTACCTCAGAAATAGGATGATAAAAGTGGGATAATCATATAAAAATAAGGTGATGTTGTATGATTTGCCAATGAGACTATCCACCAGAGTTCAAAAGACGTGGACGTAAGCAATCCTAGGTCACTGTATGGCCTTCAACAATGAGCAAAACATGTACTGTATAGTGAGCCATGACAAAATGTAAAACATTTCAAACGAGAGATCCAACGACCTAATTATCAACAAAACAAATAGGACAGACATGAACCAACGAAAACCATTAAATTAAAGGCTTCTGGTCTGGGACATGCACATAACGAATGTGTTACATGTATGTGAGCGCTCAACCCTCCCCTTATCTGAGACAGTTATTTAACATTACAATATAAGAACATACTGTAAAAATTAGTACCAATATGAAAGTACTTGCAGTTACTAAAAGCTAGTTCAAAGACAATTAAAACTAATAAATAAATCATGTTTTCCCAGTCTAAAGTATCAATCGGTACACATTCAACGAACTAAGTGTAAAGACGTTATAAACAGTATGAGAAACGCATGACCATGTGTAATGCCAAAATATAAGTAAACAGTATCGACAGTATGTAGGACCATGAGTACTCATAACTGTATGGCAATATATATTTAGTTATGTTTTAATTTTGAAAAAACAAAATCAATGTTAGTACCGATAAAAACGGATTTAATAACTGAAGTTTTACTACGGCATTTAATTGATAACCTTTAAGAATAAGTTTATCTAAAGGATCAATGAGTTTACATGGATCGTATCCAAATTTACGGACTCTATAAACAACATCACGGTAAAAATTAGGATGTGATAATCCCGTTTTTATAAGAAGTAAAGTCAAATATCCGAACCAAATCTTTGTATATATGAAATAGTTTAGAAAAAGTTTTAATTAAGTTATGGTGAGGTAGGCTACACGCCTTTTCGCGAAATTGAGCAAAAGATCATAATTGACATTCTAAAAGGTGTACTCCTGAATAGAAATGCCTAGTGAGCATTACAATAGTGAACGAAAAGATCAAAACAAATAGAAAGGGGAGTCTTTACTTGATCCGTCATGAGCAGAAATTTTTAGTTTTTATAGATTTATGATTGCATTTTCTGCGTAGTTCGTGTACATATTGAATTTTGAAATACCTTTAAAATTGCTCTTTTAAAAAAGGAAATGATATGATTACACAATGAAAAAAATATCGGCTTTCTTAGTTTTTAATATTCTGTATGTAAGTGAAATGAAATGTTGCACTGAATAATTTATTAGTTTCACATAAAAAAATTACTTTCATTGAAATCTTATGCTGCGTTCACACGTTATTCGAATTCGATTCGCATTTACTAATTCGAATTAGTTTAATTCGTATAAGAAACGATTTACGTCCGAACGTAAATTTTAATACGAATTGCAACGCGTCAAATTCGCTTTACTGTCCGAGCGACGTTAACTTTTAATTTGCATTATTAATTAATTAATTATTATTTAAAACAAAACAACCATTTTAGAGCAAATAATATCTCTTGCTCTCTTGATCTGATATGGCATTATCGGATCATTTTTCCTTCTCATTTCAATAACAGGGCTACGCTTTTCCTATTTTTTTCCTGTTATTTTGCACAAACCATTGTTAAAAAAAAATGACGTCATTATAGTTTTCGCTTATGATATTTTCGCCGACACGAATTATTGGTGAAGAATCAAGAAATAATGATGATATTCTTTTAATTTGTCCATCCAAGCACATGTTCGGGTAATTCGAATTACAATTTAGAAAGTGTCCATACCATAGTTTAATTCGAATTAAAGCGAATTAACTAATTCGCATTAAGTTAATTCGCATTAACGAAAACGCATTTCTAATGCGAATTATCCAATTCGAATTCGATTCGAATTAAAAAAAGAAGATTTGCGAAATCGATTCGCATTCGATTCGAATTCAATTCGAATAAAATGTACGTGTGAACGAGACATAAAACGCCACTACAGACACCGGCATTCTGTTCAGTTGTTCATACGTCGACAAAAGCGGCATGAGGAGGAAGTCGCACAATACTAAAACATAGGCTGTGGTGACCCAATCTCCATAAGCTTTTTATGAAATCGGTCTTACTATTATTTTACTATAAAAACAAATGAAAACACAAGAATTATGTTTTTCGTCTTTGTTGAATAAAACGTACAAAATTTTGGTTGCATTTATATTACTTAAAATGTTTCTTAAAGTCAATAAGAAAAATAGCTTATTATGTGATCTTTTGCGCTTTGATTCAGTTCAAATGCGTTCTACTTTTTGTCAAATGTGAATATTTCTGATTGAACGTTTCTCTGATATCAAACAACATTCCATCAGCATCCGAAAATATCTGTTCTTCATCAATCAGTTCGTATCATAAAAAACTCACATATCTTTAAATCCTTTTTGGTTCCCAGACAATGTAGTTTGGACAGTAATGTTGTTTGCTATTTTTTTTTTTTTTTTTCCTGTTTTAATTTTGTTATATTGTTATTTATCCACTTATTGAGGAATTTTAATAGACCTGTGGTATTTTCTTTAAAACATTCCTGCATTTAAAGTAGCAATTTATAGAAATAAACTGTTCTCCTTGATACGGTCTAAGTTTACATAGACCAGAATGAGCCTATTTATTTGCGATTTAGCTGATCACTAACGAAAAGAAATTTCCACTTCATAGTTCTTCTTTTTTTTTCAAACTTTGTAAACAATGACTTATCGGTTAATTCTACGAATCTACGAATATATCTGACTTCTTATTATTGACAACATTAATTTAGAAGAAAAAATAATGTATACTAAAAAACCCCATCGCGTTCATAAATTTGTGTAATTATTGATTAAAGGACAAAATGCAAGTTGAACTTAATCAATTGTTGGGAAATGATGCATAAGTGTAATTCCATTAGAATTTAACAGGCTAATTCTTATTAATGTGACTTATTCCATCGCATTTCTCGCATAAGAGTACTTAAAGTTTTTCTTTCAACAACTCGCCTGTACACTCCATTCTGTTCGGTTTCCTCTTGTCTATTGCAATGTTTAAGACTTTAAAGACACTCTACAACTATCATCAACCACACCATTAATAGTTGAATTGTTTGAAAAATATAATATAATATTTTTTTAAGATTGGAGTTAAACGATAAACCGAGCGATCGTCATTTTCCATAGAGCTTCTGTTGTATTTAAAATTTTAAAATGAATCGACAAAAGACAAAGTTTATATATTAAATGTTTTATTGTACCGTAGTCGTTTTGTGCCATCAATATTTTTACTTTTTGAGTTCAAATTAAATATTCACTTCTATAGTGGTCATATATTGATACAGTTCTGATATTAATAAAAATGCAATCAATATTTATCAGTTTATCCTTTTATTATTTGCAAATGTATGAATAAAAGGATTTACACAAACAAACAAAATAAGATAAAAAACAACTGAAAAAATTGTCTTTATTATTCTGTTTGTGTCAGGGTTATGTTAGTTGATGGTGTTACATTACGGAGGAGTAAATTGTCATTGTCACTTAAATTTTTTTTCTTTTTTTTAAGAATTAATCTTGGAGAAGAGTTAAGATCACAATTAACATTTGTATATGTAACACTAAAAACTTTTCAAGATAATTAAAGCACATTTATACGATGATGGTTGATCTATGCAAGTTCAAACTTTTTGCAATTTTACTCGAATGATGTATCATTCTATTCCTTCTAGTATTCGGTTACTTCAGACAAATTATGTGTTTCAGTTTTATGCAATAACGTTTGTGGGCTGGTCTTTCGAGGGCTTTACAGAAAGTCAAGGTCGTTATACACCAACGTGATATAGTAGTTATGATTTATTATCATGGCAATGCTTTATATATGCTTAGCTTGGTAAACATAAAAACGTGGACAATAAACCAACGGTTTATTTTCTGTGTACGTCATCTATGAAACGACAATACTCAATTTAAGCAAATTATCAAGGATCTCGGGAAAGTCGATAACAACAGTTTAAAAAAAAAGCCTTGTGTACCTTTCATTAGCATTAAATTGTCTTTGAAAGAACAAAGCTTTGTATAATATTTTTGATGAACGAGTTTTCCGTTTTCAGGTTAAAAATCAGATTAAATGTATTGAAATTGGTGGGAACAAAATGTCATCAGCACAAAACTTTAAAAATGTCAGCATACCACTGCTCCTAATTGTTACGGATTGTAAAGATATATACATCTACTGAAACATAAATCCAATATACTCAATTAACACACAACCACATATTAAAAGAGAGGCGGGAGACACCATAGGGATATTCAAATTCATAAGACGAAGGCAAACTGACAACGCCATGGCAAAAACGGAAAACAACGAAAAGACAAGCAACAGTCTACCAAACACAACATAGAATACAATAGACTGGGCAACAAGAACCCCACACAAACCGGGGTTCATTTCAGATGCATTAATTGTAGAGTTACTTTCATCGTTAACTGTCTTCCTGAACGTTAAGTTTCAGCATGCAAGTTTACACAAACACGTGAGCATTAAAATCTGTATCATATTCATTACATTCACTCGGGCGGTGACATTGCTAGATGACTCCGTGTCCCCGAGGGTACAATCTGTTCAAAGGCATGAACGCGATCGGAGTATAACCTAAAGAAACCAGTGTCTATCAAATGTAGTGATGGAGACAAAATTTAATAAACTCCTGTCATGTGTTTATTATGAATGTTAATGTTTCAAACCACCATACATCTGTTAATTGTAAAACTAACACAAGTTTATTGGATAAATAAAAAAAAATATTGATGTCGTCCGCACAGTGTAAAGAAATCAAACCAAACAATTAAAGTAACATTGAATTGGATATCAAAAAAGCATATGCATACGGTGGCCTATGGTTGTTTATATCAACGTCTCTAATGTATAGTTGCTTCAATGATTATCATAGCAGTAACCACTATATAAATAACACATAGCTGAGAGGGTGATAGAGCAGATTGTCACCTCAAGAAAACATTGTCAACTGAGGCGAAGTCAAGGATGACAATGTCTTTTCGAGGGGTAACAATCTGCTCTATCACCCTCTCAGATATGTGTTATTTAATTTATTATACTGAAAGTTCTGTTATTACTGTCTATTAAATTTCAAATTCAAAGTAATAAACTATGACGTCTTGTACATAACAACCATCCATATTTAATAAAGTGCACACTTGATCAAGCGTCTCCATGAAGGGTAATAGAGTATTTGTCATAGGATAGAGTAAATTGTCTCCCTCGTATTAACCAATCAAAATCTGGCATTTTGACATGAAGTATAATCAATATACTTATTCTTTTAAAGAAAAATATAGAATGCATTTTTCTAACATATCTCGTTTCTACAAAAGTCTTGGGGTCTTTAAGTTAATAAAGGGGGATTCAGTCGTATTGCTTTTGAAAAGTATAGTTCCTGGATGAATGTTTATTATTTAGTATAATGTTGAACTCATTGAATCAAACTTTTCACAACTTGAAAAAGACTAAATATTCCTCATATGTCTTGTACATAGATAAAAAGCCACCAGATCGTTAGGATTATTAGGTCTCCATAATTTACAATAATTTTATGTAAATAATATCCATACAAAGTCATATATAGTATACTTTTAGTAAAACTCGGTGTAGATGATAGATATTTTTTGTGTAGTAAACAAGTCTACTCCGTGTCGTACTATAAACAGGAAAATACGCTACCTGCACAGGTATTGTTCATATTGAAATGATTGCGAAATATTTTTTAAAGAATAATTTAAATAGCCTAGGACCTAAATAGAACAGCTTAACCGGTCATAGATCAACAGTAGCAACCTTATTTTTAAAACTAAATAATGTTGTGAACTGGAAATGTATAAACAAAATAAATGTAGCATTTTTAAATCACACTGAAAACTTGCTTGGTACTGGACGGATGTTGCCTTTGGGGACTGAGAGAATACTAGCAGCGGAACCAATCCAGTGGAAGAAATATATAAACAACACATAAAGAACTTCTATTCCGAGCGCGCATGTTTAGGATAGTGTTACACGCTAATTGACAGGAGTCTGTTTCCCGTAATATTGCATTTTAATATTGATTACCATATATATGAGAGAGAGGTTTGAATGTTTCATGAATATGATTAAAAGTAGGTGTGGTGAACACGTCAATGATACAACAACCCAACTACACATGAAAATCAAAAGATGTTTACAGGTAAACACATGTCTTCAATAAATGACTGACGAATGTCTCTAAATCTACGCCAGTGTCTGATTAAACCAAATAACAAACTTAACATGCAGACAATATAAAACATAATAAGATTTCTTGTCTGTTTGGTATTGCTACCGGCCTTTAAGATATTTTTTTATTCATTTATTTATTTATTTATCCAAGGATTTATATAGTAAGTCCTTGATTTATCTATTTATTGATTCATTCATTCTTCTGTCACACTAGCACTAATAGATTGATTGATTGTTTGTTGCTTAACCACTTACACTAATAGAAACAATAAGGCAATGAAATAGAATATAACAATTAACAGTTTTAATCAAATAAAAAATATTGCACAACAGTTGAATGATAAGGAATAAAATAATGAATCCCCAAGTTTATTTATTAAGCATACACACTGTGTACATGTCCTTCGGAATTTGTTTTATGAGTCACATATAAGTCTCTTACATATATATTTGAAGATGAAATTATCGTTTCGATCTTAAAATTTTTCTAAGCTCAAAATGAAACACTTAAAAGCTTTAAAAACAGGTTTTTTTACAAAAAAAAAAACATTCGTAAAATCACAACAGAAACGTTAAATAATTACGGCATTTAAATACGCAATAAAATAGTCCTTTTTATACAATGCCCGACATTGACGAACGAACGGATGGGTTCATCTGTGAGAAACCAGCAGACAAATATAATGGTTCACAATAGTTAACATGTGGTAATGACGTACTTAGACAACTTCTGTTTGCTTCCGGTACCTGCGCAGAATCTTGTGTTTCGTGATACAACACAGGTACTCGGATGAATCTATGAGAGTTAGCAACATGTGACATATTTGCTGCTTCTAATTCGGCCGATATCTGCCGCTTCCATTTATTTCGACGGTTCTGAAACCAGATTTTGACTTGTGTTTCTGTAAGTTGTAAAGAAGATGCCAATCCTGCTCTCTCTGAACTTGAAAGATAACGTTTCATATCAAACGTTGATTCTAACTGAAACACTTGACTTCGGGAAAATACTGTTCGGGTCTTTTTCTTTCGTCTATTCTTTCTGTCGTCGTCATTTAAGTCTGCGGACATTGAATCTTCGTGTTTTTGCCCGTCGTCTGATCCGTCGCAGCATATGTCATCGTCATGGTCGACAGACACTGAATCGTCTTCCTTTGTATCTTTGTCATTCGTGATGCACGTATCCGGACTACGAGATCTTTTGAATGGAAAAGACGTTATATCTTTATCATGTGAGCCGGTTTTGATACCAAGTCCCAATGAATCTGAAAATACAAAAGAGACATATTCATTATACTATTTACAAATGTATAAAACTTTGGTATGGTTGCTAATGAGATAATTCAACCAGAGACCAAAGGACAAGGATTTAAGCAACTCTATGTGACCGTGCGGCCTTCAACAATAAGCAAAACCCATACAGTATAACAAACTATACAATCTGAAAAAATTTAAACAAGAAATCCAATGATCTGATTTATGATAAAGCAATAAACGAAAAACAAATATTACAAACAGCAACCAACGACAACCACGGAATTGCAGTCACCTGACAAGGCACAAAAGAGGCATATTGTACATTACAAATGTATATCAAAGTCATTTGGTTGGAAGGAAATCCTAAATAATATCCAACTACAAAAGAACAGAGATGTACATGCAGAAAGAAATATCCAAAATTCGCCAAACCAGAAGACATGAAGATGGAATCAACAAAGATTAACCAAAAAGACAATAACAACTGAAGCTTTTGCAACGATTACTTTTTGGAGCGTGTTGATCATTTCAAAGCAAAACCTGCACAGGTGAGATACCAAAGAAATTTCATAGAAAAACGTAAATAGCTAAAGGAACGCTTTGCTTTTGTTATCCTTTTTTTTGTGTGCATTTACTTAATATATCTAAAATTTATTGAAACTTAGCAGTTTTAAGAGCGTTTTTGTATAAGATTAATTTCACTCTACAAGATCACAACAAAATGAATGAATAATTCAATTGGTTATTTCATATTGTCATTTTTTGTACTTGGCTAGTTGATGGCTAAATGTTCAACTAAATGCTCTTATGAACCGTTCTTTGTTGAAACTAAACGCATTGCTTCTATGCATTAGTATTTAAAATTTCTATCTAGCATTCGCTTTACTGCAACTTAAGTTTTGGTTCGATGGAAATTAATTATAGTGTTTTCAAAGATTTTAATTACTTCGAAGGAAAGAAATAATAACATTAATATCAAATTCTGGTTTTTTTTCCAAACGTTTAGAACATGTTTTTGAGATTTATATTAGAATTATAATTGATTATGTTTATTTCTAATTCTTGTGTCATTTTCAAATTAAAGAAAAACGACAATAGAAATTATTTCCTGTGGTCCACTTGTAACAATAGTTTAACATGCTAGTTGTAGCTCGGCTTCATCTTTCTTTCCTTTCTATCAATTCATTTTGTTTTTGTTTGGAATTCCAAATCACTGTCATTATCTTTTCAATAAAATCATCTGGCGGCTAATGAGATGTTAAGACGATGTCGATTTCATGGCGGTGAATTCCCAGTCGCATGTCGACCCGATATTCAAGAGATATAAATTTTGTGATCCGTGATTAATTCGCCATATTCATCAAAAATAAGAGGATTGTACATAAACGCACAAAAGAGTTGAAGTGGCTTTTGAGTGAATTATGTGAGTGTAATAGTCATTTAGGCTTCATCTCCCTCTTGACAGTTTGAAGCATATTTTAAGAGCAATTTATTGACTTAAGAGCTGCTCCACTATGTGTGGTATTATTAGTCAAAGAGCAAAATTATTCAAATGAATAACTATCAAATAAGATTTGTAGGTTTTAATGAAAACACCCAATTTGTAACGGTATGTCACAAATCCTTTTGACACATGCATCAAGTTCTTTCCATCTCTTAAAAGCCTAAATTTCTTTTATCATATGAATGTTTAATTTCTATTTAGAGGTTTATTGTTTTGAAAAGATAATAAAAGGATAATACGTTAAGATTATTACAGTTCAATGCTTTGCCTCATCAGCCATTATCGTTTTAATAAAAAAAAAAGGAAAGATTTAAAATTTTTGCTATTGTTTTTTTATGAAAACATCCCTATGATGGAGATTAATCCAACTTAATACCAACAAAAAAGTTACATACTTAACAAGGCTGATTGAATCACATTTAGTTAATGTGTGTGCACAAAACGTAAATAATACCTTTCTAGTGTATTGTATTGTAAAAAATAATTGTAGCAAGTTATAAAACTGTGGTCAATTAATTTGTTGTTCGTCAATTACTCATCGTTTTCACGATTTGTTAACTTGCATTTCTTCGACGTTGATATACAATGTTTGTGCAGGATAACCTAGTTAAATATATTATATTTTTTGGTACATTTTTGTTTTTATTCTTAAATGCGTTTCTTCAAATTGCTATATAATGTACGGGTTGCAATTTACAGTATAAAAAGTAGTAGAGTCCTAAAACGGGTCAAACATTTCGTCAGAAAAAAAATAAGAATAAAGTAGCGTATATCTATAAAATGAAAAGAAAAGAGAACTGTACAAAAAACTAATTAATTCTTAAAAGGTGTTTCCTCCTGTCTAATTCTTTCATCCGGTAGAAATGGTGATATATTAACTTATTTTTTGGCCCTTGACAAGAGAGTGTTACGCCTTTTGAGCGTTAAAAACTCTTGTTAAACCTCTTTCAGGGTCCGCAAGTGGCATGTTGCAGGTCACAATTTCTGTCCTTATATTGTATTAATGGCTGATTTGTTTTCGTCCTGAATATGCTTGAAATATTTGCCACTGGATGTTAAGCATGCAACAATTAGCTACAAACGTTCAATTGACGAAGACTCATTAGGCCCATTGTGTAATCTCAAAATTTCAGATGAAAATAATTTCTCATTGTAAATAGAAATTGTACAAATCAATATGTTAATGCACGAAAACAGTTAAATCTTATTAAAATATGCTATTACAACTGGAATGTGTTTAGTAACATTCCTCTGAAAATGTCTATCTATAAAGATTTTTAAATTTTGACGGCATTTGAATCTCAATTTAGACACAGTAAGATGCTTCAAATATATGCATATTCATGCTTCAACCAATTATTTTGGAGAATTATTTCATCGAGTAATATTCATTTTCTTATAAAGTGTTAAGTTGGAAAACGTAGGCCTTAAAAATATTTAGGTAAAAATATCTAAAGCACCGTAAATCATCCTTTTTCTGCAATTTAACTAGTTAAGGTCTAATTGTGATATTTTCATAATGAAATGATAATAAGAAATTGTTTATAAATAAAATTAATCTAAGAGATATAACATTTAGTTTTATTGTCATTGTCTTTTACGCCCCGAAAAACCCTAATACTCCTTATTTATAATTGAATATAAATAATACATAGCATTATTTTATCAGACATCAATACCAGTCAGAGGACCGAAAGCTTGAGAACTTATATACATACATTCTTTTTTTATCATATATTCAAACATGATAATTCTAGGGAAATGATAAAGGGTATGCAATACAGATATACTAGTATTGCATACCCTTTATTATTTCCCTAGAGTATTGCACGAGTCAAATGTTGCACTTCATTTAAAAAAAAAACAGTCTTTAATGTAAGTTCTGTAATAAGATGTTCAGTAAACCATGACCGAAAATAACAACGATTAGTATAATACGAACAACGTGCTGTTAGTAAAGGACCCGTAAGATGCACAATGCAAACTAGGGTTTTTTGTTACACATTTCTAAAATAATGATTTAGTAGTCAAGGCAACCCGTCCTTTATCGTCCTTTATTGAATCGTTATGTGAGGGCCATTTTTTCGAGAAAAAAAAAATCCTAAATAAATTCCGTTTCATCCTTTCTCTTACATTAAGAGTAAGGGAATGCAAATTAACAAAAGGACGTATGAGAAATTTTATTTTATGTGTTGCTTCAAATATTTTTAAAAGCAATGATTGTATAATGTGAACTAACAAGTAATGTCTTTTGCATGTGCAAATAAGTAGATGGATACAAAAAGGAAATTTTATATTTTAATGCAAGGTTTATAAACAGTACTAGATCATTTGTCAACATAGTAACATAGTCATCTGATAAGCAAATATACAACATAAGAAGGAATACCCATACTTACCAAAGTTACAAACTACTATTTCATAGAGTTTTATATTCCACGAAATTCCAATTTTAAATTTATTTAAGTTCTAAACTCTAGTATTAACATTAATAAAGAGAGTTAATGTTTATATTAAAAGAGACGGGTAAGAAGTACACAAGTTTATAATTAATGTAATTGTACCATATTAAACGTTTCAACTCCCTCAGGCAAAGTCAACTTTTAAACAGATTTAGCTTTTTCTATTTTAGAGCTTTTATGTTTTTTATGATTTCATTCTTGGGGCTAATGAAGGTTATTTCAGAAACAAGTTTTATTGGCGTTGAAAAAAAAACTCATAAGTAAACATATCTTGCAAATAAACCTCTTTCCCAACCTGTCCAGACTGTTGGTTTATGCTACTGTAATATAAAAGATTGAGATTCTAAGGCCACTTACACGCTTAATTTGCCGTCATATTGAGTTATAGTCTCCTTGTGAGTTTTGTTATTAGCCTATATGTCTTAAGCTTCTGTCATAAGAAGGTATACATTTTACGTGTTTAAAGTCCTATAAAGATAGAATGAATTAAGTAGTCTATGGTAACTAGCAAACGTTTGCTTATGTCTAATGCATTGCAAAAGTATTTAAAAAGTAGTTAATTATCTCTAAAAAAAAGTAAATTGTTATCTTATTGAGCAAACACAAAGCAAATCGAATATATTCAATAAAATGCACAACGGACATAGCGCAATTCAAATTTATTTAATAAAATACACGTGGACTGTTTGATTTGGAGGTGATTCCTGTCAAAATTGATACAGCTAACAAATCTGTGAGGTGTAATTTAGGCCGCAACATTGAAGAAAAAAACTAAACATTATGTATTCTGGGTACGGTTGCTAACATGAGAACAAATCATTTTAAAAAAACGTATATAATTTGTTTTATTGTATTTTTTTATATATATATATAAAAAATTGTAAATATAAAAGAATATCTTTGTAGTGAACGCTTTGATATAATATATCCACTGTACTCTATATGTCAAGTTTGACAAATTAATAAAAATAAAATATTTGTTTTTCTCAATTTACATGAAAAAGTAATGCAAAATCTCAATCTTTAGATATAAAATCAAACGATTAATTTTATTCTTCACATATAAAAACGTCGCATATTTTCAGTACTTTCATTTTATAAAAGTTATTACAAAGATGAAAAATATTGTTAAAACAATAAGACAAAAATGATTTTATACATGTTTTTCTGTTTTCTAAAAAGAAGTGAATTCAATTTACCCTTGTTTTTTCTCCAAAAATGTCTATTCAATTTTTTATTCATGCTAAAATATGTATCTTAGAATCAAAAATTAAATACTGCACATTAATAACATTTAAGATGCCAATTCTAATTAATGCATAAAGTGCGCGTTTCAACAAAACCTATTCCAAACTTTGAAGAGCTGATATAGCCGAAAAGGACCGAAATGTCTGACCAAATCCGGACAATGAACCCGAGCAATGTATAGGGGAGATACATTTCTTATTATTTGAAATTGATATCACTTACTATATGATGAGATCTATTAAAATGAATATATTAATGATAAGTACCTCATTCCTAGATTTGTTTGCATTTTTTTTTATTTTGTCTCATAATTTGATCATTTAACTTTATTTCTTTTAAGTCAAATAAGTCTTTTAAATATGCAACAACGGAATGGTGTACTTTAAAATATACTTTCAATAAATCTTCAAACTTATTATTAAAATGTTTAAAATTATTTATAAAACTTATTTTTATATTCCTGCCATGGATTAATATTGCATGATGGCAACACTCTGCGTACTTGCACATTTATTTAAGAACATACAGTATATGGCATGATTAAAATAACAATATAACGACATTTTCCAGATATTTTTTAAAATCTTTTTTAAATTCCAACAACGTAAAAGAATAGATAAATTCAAATAAATAAATAAATAAATAAATAAATAAATAAATAAATAAATAAATAAATAAATAACTTACGTTGATAAGTTTCTTGTTGGAAGTGTTGTAACATCTGATGACCTGCAGCATACCATTGGTACCATGTAGATAGGGGATTCAAAAAACAATGTTGTGGTCCCGATAAAACATTTTTAACTGGATTGTCTGGAAATTCTAATTTTGAAACAATTGCTGGAGCATTGGAACTCTCTTTTTTACTGTTTTCATCACTATTGTCCAGTATACTACTTATGCTAAACGATTTTCCGGTCTCCCTTGGCTTTTCGCTTTCAGACATGATTTTCAAAGTTTTTTTTTTTTGTTTTTACGTAAACACTTTCTGCTATGGCACTATGCTCAACTTTTCGTAAAACGTTCTGAATGTTAGAAATGCAAAACAAATGATTCTACTCAATGAATAAATTACTTGTGTTTTTGACAAACACTGTGGTGTGTATGGTTGGTGCGGAGAAATTGCTTCAAGTACTTGACTGACGTACAATTAGTGAAAACTACATACATTTAAATTCACTATTAGCGATTACCGATAACATCTTGTTTTAACAATGCAAGGGCTCATATTCCTTAACTTTATAATCAGACCTAAAGCGTGTCTAAAGCGATTCTAATAACATAACTCCGCCCAAACCATCAATAATTACAGACTCAACTTCGTATCTCCTAAGCTATTGGAGGAAACAAGATACAATAATTATGGTTTTTATCCAGTGTTGAAATTTTGTTCTTTGTCGCTTGTATGCTTCATGAGATTTTTATTGCTTAGAAAATCAGTTCTAGATGGTGAAAATACTACAAGTTAGAATTAAAAAACGGTGTACCAAAGCTCTCCAGCTGATGGGGAAATTGTTTAGATTGAATCATTATAATTGTCTTCGTTCATCATTGAGTTGATAAATGCTAGCAGAAAGGTGGAAACGAAATCTTTATCATTTAAGGGATTAAACTTTTGAACGACAAATGTTTGACTTCACCTGCTAAATGAAAAAGTGAAGATTTAAGCGATTCGCATAAAATTAAGTGACATAGCCCCAAGATGTCCCCATTCCGCAACGATTAAGAGAGATCGCTCGTTCGTTGATGTGTCAAATTGCTCTATTTATACACACAATATCGCACAAAGTATCTTGTACCATTATGGAAACCCGTGGTGTTTGGCATTGTTACCGAGTCTGTAACACACGTTTTGTCGATGTGTCTCTTGTTTGGAAACTCGAAAAGTCAGTGTGACATGGAAAATCGTTAATGTATAAAGTTATCTATTCGATATAATTAGGATAATAATCCGTTTCACAATTGGGGAAAAAATCTTCTAAATGTTAATTTTGATCAATTTGAATTTTGTTGACTAAATATTCAAAGAAGCTATATAAAACCTTGATTATTATCATTTAGAAATACACGACCAATTCGCGTAGATATCTTTGAAGAATATATTTATTGAAACACAAATGAATATCTTCAAATGAAAAGATGAATAAAAGTAATTATTCAATTGATAAGCTGACTTTATAAATATTTGTGAATTGATAAATCCGTATTTACTTGTTTCGTTTGGTCGTTGATGTTTATTTTAATGTAGTGCACATATGTATTTTACCCCAGTATATTAAAACAATAATTCTAAGTTTGAGTAAATGTCAAAATACATCACTATCTAGAGCACTATCATTATTATGATCATTATCATTTTATTATTATTAATATCACCGCAAAATAATAATAATTATTATAGGTTTCATAACGAGCGAGAACTGGATATCAAGCGAACCCTTTGTTTTAGCCAATTCCCCTCTTACGCTTGGAAAGCAAATGCATTATAAAAGTATCAAAGACTAAAAATGACACAAACAAAACCGTCAAAACAGGCTTTAATTATATAAACTTATTAAACAAAAGGACCTTAACAAACCGGACAAAATAGGTCATTGTCACACAAGCTGACAACGAAACTTAGTTTTTGAGGGGAAAATATCCGTTGAAATTAGTTTTCTCATTATTGAAGGCCGTACGACGACCTATATTTGCTTACATCCACGTCATTTTGTCTCTGATGGATAGTTGTTTTATTGGCATTCATACCATTTCACCTATTTTATATTTGTAGACTGCAGTTATTATCAATACAGTCAATCAGATTGAAGGATTCTTGCTGCATAAGAAATAATTAGGAGATAACTGTATTGTATTTTATGCTTGGCCTTAATTTTATTGTCGCCAAAATTCTAAAAAAAACTAAAAAAAAAAAAAAAAAAAAAAAAATTGATAAAATTCAAAAATCCAAAAAAATATTAAATTTCTAAAAATTTTTAAAAATCGCTACAATAAGTTAAAGTTTAAAAAAGTTAATATTTGACAATACGCAGCAACAACGGTGTTGAAAAATATGTTGTAGTGGAAGTTCTTCATAAGCATTTTTCAATTTTACATCCCGGTATGAAAATGAGTAAAGGAACGCTTCTCGAAATTAATTCGTTTTCGTGTTGTAATCAGGAGTGAACGGAATTTTACACCGGTGTTAAAAATGCATACACTTTGTACACTTCTGATTATACCAGGATAACGTGTGCGCCGAAGAGTGTTAGTAAAGGAACGCTTCTCGAAATTAATTCGTTATCTTGTTGTAATCTGGAGTGTACGGAATTTTACACCGGTGTTAAAAATGCATACACTTTGTACACTCCTGATTATACCAGGATAACGTGTGCGCCGAAGAGTGTTGAATTTCCTACACCGGTGTAAAATTCTGTATACCCCTGATTACACCAAGATAACTAATATTATCACAATAAAAGATAAAAGGAAAAATACACACAATAGTGAATGTGCCTGTCCCAAGTCAGGAGCCTGTAATTCAGTGGTTGTCGTTTGTTGCTGTATGTCTTCTTTGTTTTTCGTTCATTATTTTGTACATAGATTAGGCCGTTTATATTTTCTCGTTTGAATTGTTTCGCATTTGTCATTTCGGGGCTTTTATAGCTGACTATGGTATGGGTTTGTTCATTGTTGAAGGCCGTACGGTGACCTATAGTTGTTAATTTCTGTGTCATTTGGTCTCTTGAGGAGAGTTGTCTCATTGGCAATCATACCACATCTTCTTATTTCTATATGATAATAGATACATGATTATATACTATTAAAAATGATAAATAAATTTCATACAGCAACTAAACTAAATTAAAATTGTCACAAATCTTTGTTAGAGGCTATTATCGTGCTAAAAGTTAAGCTATATAAACTAGTTTTGTCCTTATGTCCACTCGATTTTATTACATAGATATAAGATGTGGTATGAGTGCCAATTAGACAACTCTCCATCCAAGTCAAAATTTATAAAAGTAAACCATTATAGGTCAAAGTACGGTCTTCAACATGGAGCCTTGGCTCACACCGAACAGCAAGCTATAAAGGGCCCCAAAAATTACTAGTGTAAAACCATTCAAACGGGAAAACCAACGGTCTAATCTATATAAAAAACGAGAAACGAGAAACACTTATGAACCACATCAACAAACGACAACTACTGAACATCATATTCCTGACTAGGACAGGTGCAAACAATTGCAGCGGGTTTAAACGTTTTAATGGTACCAAACCTTCACCCTTATATGTTTGGAATCAGTATGAGTAAAAAAAAAGTCAAAATGTTTCTAAAACCGAAATTCAAATTCTGCTGGCCGAAATGAATAAGCACAGGGGAATTTTATTCAGCAAGGTATCAAATGTGGCGACGAATAGTATTAAGAAGAAGACATGGGATAGTATCTGCACAAAGATAAATTCTTCAAATACTGACCATCAAAGAACGGTGATCACTAATCGGGATGCTTAGACATTTCTAGCATATTGATTAAATATACTCTCTATTAGACAAAAGTGAAGCCCAGTTACAATAATATGAGTTTACAATGATAACTTAAACCTACATATTGGTAAATTAGTTTTTACCCACAAATAAAACTTTGGTATGTGTTATATGTCAGTGAGACAGTCATCCATGTAACAGAATACAAAAATAGTCGCAATGTTATACCCTCAAAAAGGGATACAAAAATAATTTATTGTTGATATTTCAACTTTGGACATCGTAACTTTGAGAACTATCTTAAGACAGGGTCAAATTTAGGACATATATTATCTCAGGAGACTTTCGTTAATCTGACTAAGGACAAGACGTGTCATAAGACTATCTTAAGACACGTCATAGTCCTACGACAGCTTCGTTGAGACGGTTCCTGGTGTTTGGAAATATCATCAGAAATGTTCGAATAGTATATCTTATGACAGATTTCGGAACTGTCCAAACTGTATATCAACAAGTCATAAAGATAGTTACACTGGCATTGTGATATTTATGGACTATGAAAATGCATTCTTTCATTTTTCTACATTAATGTAATGCATTTAGTTTACTTTAATATTATAGTAATATTTTCTTCTATCGTCAACGTTCCTTTTTTTGTTGTTGAATAGGAACAATTCTCTAATACATGTACCTAACATTTTATGTTAAACCATTAGATTAATTAAGTCAGGCTGCACTCACATACAAGCCCGACAATAATTCACAGGAAAACCTTAAACAGAAGTTATATATCTTATAAGTAATAAGAAACAAAAGTTATAGAATTTACTACTTATAAAAATAAGAAGATGTGGTATGATTGCCAATGAGACAACACTCCATCAGAGACCAAATGACATGACCAGAAGTCAACAGCTATATGTCATCGTACAGCCTTCAACAATGACCAAAACCCATACCGCATAGTAAGCTATAAAAGGCCCCGAAATGACAAATGTAAAACAATTCAAGGAGAAAACTAAGGGCTTGATTTATGTACAAAACAAAGAACGAAAAACAAATATGAAATACAGCTACAAACAACTAAATTACAGGCTCCTGACTTGGGACAGGCACGTACAGAATGTTCCGGGGTTAAACATGTAGACAGGCGCCCAACCCTCCCCATTACACGGGACAGTGGTGTAACATCACAACATATGAACAAACTATAAAATCAGTTGAAAAGGGCTTAACTCATCAGATCGATACAAAACAGAAAAACATAAACACAGACCGGACGTGGCAGGGTATTTATACATCCCCACAACAAAAAATACTTAGTACAGATCTGAGAGTACTCGCAGTTACTGACAGCTAGTTCAACGCCAATAACAACTAATAAAAAATCATGTATCTAAGATTGAAATAGCAATCAGTACACATCCAATATCCAATGGATTTAGTTTAAAGACGTCATTACAGTCGGAGAAAAACGACCTTGTGCAATGCCAAATTACAGGTATCGACAGATTGTAGAACCGTGAATGTGCATATGTATATAACAATAATATTTTGATTGGCTTTAATTTTTCTGATACCAAAATCAATATTTATACCAATAAAACAATATTCAAAGATCTAACTACAGTGTTGAATTGGTACCCTTTTAGAACAAAATAATTTAAAGGATCGATAATTTTTCTCGTATCGTATCTCAATTTCCGGGCTCGGTAACAACATCTCAGTAAAAAATTAGGATGTGCTTTCCCGTTTGAAATAATTTTTCTACAGGTACAGCCAAACCTCCAAACTAAATCTTTGTATCTATGGAAGAATTTCGTAAAGGTTTAAAGTAATGTGTGGTAACGAAATTCCTGACTTTTAAATAATTTACAAGTTATACATAGATTACGTTCATTGAAATCCAAAACGTCACTACAGACACGGGTATAGCGAACGAGTTGTGAGTTATAAACACCGTAAGATGGTGCCAAAGGAACATCACCATCCAAAAATGAAAAATTAGCAATAGGAAAAGAAAAATCGTCCCTTTTGTCATAAATTTTAGTGTAGAGTTTCCCATGTAAAACTGAAATATCTAAATACTAGTATATGAAAGGACAGTAATTATCGTTTATATTTGATTTATTTAAAGTAAGTTCCTTTGGGTAAATTTCGGCAGTATGTTTAGAATATTCTTGATTATTTAACGAAAAAATATCATCAAGATATCGATAATTTATACAATTTAGAAGGGTCTTCACTGAGTATGGCCATAAGCTGTGATTCATAACAGTACAAGAACAAGTCTGCTATTTTAAGGGCACAATTGGTGCCCATAGAAATATATATAACCTGTCGATAAACTTTATTGCCGAAACGTACATAAATGTTGTCAAGGAGAAAGTTAATAGTGTTCTTTTATTTGTCTTTTAGATTATTAACCTTTACTGTTTAGTCCATTTTTGGCAATATCCTTTTGGCGTGGTTCGGTACTTATACATCTCGCCATTGTGTTATTGTGCTATTGTCATGTTTTGTATTCTTGTATTTCATTTTTGCTTATGTGCTTGGTCTATATGGCATTTTGTTTTTCTTGGTTGACATATTTGTTTGTTTTTATAGTGATTAAGATTATAACACAATGTTGACTGCTGTACCCCTATTTTTGACATTTTTTCCTATCATAAAATTGAGAATGGAAATGGGGAATGTCTGTTTGCTTTGTTCGCACATTGTTATCAATATAATGGAATTTTATGCGACTGTCATACAAGTGAGAGTTTTAGCTAGATATGAAACCAGGTTTAATCCACCATTTTCTACATAAGGCAATGCCTGTACCAAGTCAGGAATATGACAGTTGTTTTCCATTCGTTTGCTGTGTTTGAGCTTTTGATTTTGCCATTTGATAAGGGACCTTCCATTTTGAATTTTCCTTCGAGAACGGTATTTTTGTTATTTTATTTTTTAATAGCTTCAATCATCTCATCTAGCTTAGTAATTATATCTAGCATATTTACCTTTCTCATCAGAGAAGAAGGCTTTAAATGAGTTGCAGCAATTAAATTTGCAATCAGATTTTTCAGATGACCATTTGATGAAATAGGAAAACTTTTGTTTTAAGAATGTGTAGAAGTGTAGTGTAAAGAGTTAAATCTATTATAATAACACCATAATAGCAATACAAAATTAAGTGTAACAAAAAAAACTATTTATCGGTAAATAGAAATTGGTAGAACTACTCTTAGTATCAAAATAAGGAGATGTTGTATGATTGCCAATAAGACAACTATCCTCCAAAGTTCAAATGAAGTAGATTTAAACAATTATAGGCAACTGAACGGCTTTCAACAATGAGAAAATACCATACCGCATAGTTGTCAATAAAAGGCTGAGACATAAAAAAATGTGAAACAATTGAATTGAGAAAACTAATTGCCTAATTTATAACAAATCAATTTACGAAAAAACAAATATGACTAGACATGAACCAATTAACGACAACCACTGAACTACAGGCTCCTGACTTGGGATAGGCACATAAAGAATGTGGCGGGGTTAGACAAGTTTGTGAGCGCAAACCCTCCCCTAACCTGTGACAGTTGTGTAACAGCTCAACAAAAGAACAAACTGTAAAAATCAATTGCAATAGGCTTACTCAAAGATCGGCACGAAGTACAAAAACAACTAACATAAAAATAATAGACACAAAGCACCAAAAATAAGAGTTACTGAAAGCAAGTTCAAAGCCAATTACAACTAATAAATCATGTTCTCCAAGACTAAAGTATCAATCATTACACATCCTACGGATTTAGTGTAAAGACGTCTAATAAACCCATGACCTTGTGCAATGCCAAAATATAATTTAACAGTATCGACAGGATGTGGGATCATGAGTTCTCATAACTGTACATATATAGCGACATATATTTAGTTACGTTTTAATTTTTCAAAAACAAAATCAATGTTAATACCAATAAAAACAATATTTAAAGATTTTACTACTGTGTTAAATTGATAACCTTTAAAACTTAGTTTATTTAAAGGATCAATAAGTTTACATGGATCGTATCTAAATTTCTGGGCTTTATAAACAACATTGCCGTTTTTAATAAAAAAAATGTATAGGTACAGTTAGACTTCCTAACCAAATCATTGTATCTATGAAAGAATTTGGAATTGTTTTAATTAATTTGTGGTAACGATATCACTGGCTTAATTATTTATCTGTTATATATAAATTAAGTTCATTGAAATCTAAAACGCGACTACAGACACGGGCATAGCGAACAATTTGTGAAATATATTATTAATATTATTAATATTACTTTTACTGTTAAGATATCCGATTTTGAGATATCCATTTGACGTGACTCTGTGCTTATGTATCACGTCATACTTTGAACGACAAAATTATTTTATTTATTAATATTACTTTTACTGTTTAGTCTGTTTTTTGTGATATACATTTGACGTGACTCTGTACTTATGTATCCCGTCATAATTTGAACGACAAAATTATTTTATTTATTAATATTACTTTTAAGTCTGTTTTGTGTTATATACATTTGACGTGACTGTGTACTTATGTATCCCGTCATAATTTGAACCACACTATTATTTTATTTATTAATATTACTTTTACTCTTAAGTCTGTTTTTTTTTTTTTTTTTTTTTTTTTTTTTTTTTTTTGTGATATCCATTTTACATGACTCTGTATTTATGTATCTCTTCATACTTTGAACGACAAAATTATTTTATGTCTACCTGTGCGAATTTCAAACGCGCGATTTTACGCCAGTACTTAAAACCTTCCATCTTTTATTGGTGGATTTTACATAGATAAATAAAATCGTATAATATAAGCATAATGAGGATGTTAAATTTGATGTATGCCTTTTTGTGCTTCTTCGTTACATTTGTTTGTTTTTGTAGTGATTAAGACGATAACACAATGTTGACTGCTGTAACCCTATTTTTGACATTTTTTCCTATTGTGTCTGTTTGTTTTGTTCACGCATCGTTGTCAATATAATGGAATTTGATGCGACTGTCATACAAGTGAGAGGTTTGGCTAACTATAAAAACAGGTTCAATCCACCATTTCTTACATAAGAAAATGCCTGTACCAAGTCAGGAATATGACAGTTGTTATCCATTCGTTTGATGTGTTTGAACTTTTGATTTTGCCATTTGATTGGGGACTTTCCTTTTTGAATTTTCCTCGGAGTTCAGTATTTTTGTGATTTTACTTTTTATACACACCGTAAGAAGAAGCCAAATGAACCTCACCGTCCAAAAAGGGAAAATTAACATTTCGATGTGATAAATGCATGATAAACTGTTAAGACTTGTATTTCTGTGTGATAGATGCATAATAAATTTTAGGATATATCCAGATTGAAGACACTTTTACAAACCATTAATTAGTATTAAAATATATCATAAGGTTGATTAATTGATTGATTGATTGATGGTGTTTAACACCACTTTCATCACTCTTGGGTACGTCGTGTGGTTCATTTTTCGTTGGTTGAAGCAGTCGAAGAGAACCATTGCACCTTTCAGATGCGGGGTTCAAACTTACAACCTCAGTGTTGATAGGTTAGTGATTGATGTAGATGAACTACTTAGACCATCATGGAATATATATCTTAATCATAAGATACCTTTGAAAACCTGGCCCCTGGTGAGTCATCGGTTAAATTGGTTGGCAATAATGATTATTCAAATGTTATTATTTTTAAACCAGAAATCGATTTTCAACAAGTCAATACTTTTGAATAAGTTAATTCTAGGTTAGTAGCATTTTACTTTTTACAGTTTAAATAACTTTTAACGGCACATAGATGTATGTGCATTTGGTCTTTTCAAAAGACAAAAATATTTGGCACTCTGAAACCTAAAGCAAACACCAATTGGGTGAGACATCAAAAAAATAAAAGAGCCTATAACAACTTAATATGAGCAATCAGAAATCTAGATAAAGGAGATTTGTTAATTTCTAAAAAAAAAAAAAAAATAAAAATAAACAAATACTCGTGTTTCTATGTCGACATCAATGTACTCCGACTAACAACATTTCACGATATCCGTTTTGATTCACCAGATGAAATTTCGAGAAACAATGTTGTTATAGTAACTTGCCACCATTTGAATCCTGGTGGACTATCAATCCCCGAGGATATCATCAGCTCAGTAGTATGTACTTCGGTACAGAAATGATTGATAACAAAAATTCCTGAAGTTGTTCGTTTATAAATTTATAATTATTAGGAAACTAAGGTTTTCAACTCGCTCAGGCAAAGTCGACCTTAGATGGATTTTGCTCAATGATTATTCCAGGTCCTTTTGGTCATATAGCTTTTAAACTGTTTCGGTTTATATACACCATTGGCTTTGAAATTTTCGGCTTTAAGCGTTCCTGATGAATTTAAAACTGGAAAGCGCTCGGACGCATGGAATTTATCAAGTGTTATTTTCAAATTATTTAACTGTGACAATACATTTTTAAGCTTTGTCATGGTTTTGGCATCATCAGTTCTAAATAAAGGCATATCCAAAAAAATACGCTTCTTTGTATGCTGTAAAGAAGAACCCTTAACATTAAAAAGTATAATGTCTGGTAATCAAAATCTAATATATTGCTATAAGCTTCTCTAAGGCAAAGTTTACACTGTTATGGATGTAATGGCTGTTCAGTTTTGATCAAGTTGGTTTTGATGTTTACAGGCGTTTTTATGTTATATTGGCTTCTCGAGCTTTTGGTCTCGAGCGTACACCGCATGCCAGACGGTTATGTCATCAACGGCTATTGGAGGGAAACAGTTAACTCTTCAGGAAAGAATAAAATATTTTGAATTAAAAGCTTTTAAAAATGTATTTTTTTTTTATATAAAAAACCCAAGTATTTTTATCCCACAAAATTAAACAAAATAATCAGAAAATTTTCTCAAAATTTCCAATGAAGCATTGTATTATATTTTTAAAGAAACCTGAGCCAAGGTTTTAGGCACTCTTAGGGTTATTTCCAAGACATCATGGTCCTAGGTTTTCGAAGTATCTTACCATGTAACCTGAAAAATTATAGCCAATGCGTGGAATTAAAAGATTCTGAATGATTTCATTCACATTTAAAAATTGTCGTTTGTAGCATTCTGATTATAAATGAAGGTTTTTAATATTTACAAGCTATATAATTTTCCACTCAATTATATGTATTGATTATCCTTTAGTTCTTCTGTATACTGCACGAGTTGTCGGTTTCATTAGTTTTCATCACCATAAACTGTTTATCACTTTGTTAACAATCTGTTGTTGGCAATTATTATAGAAATGTATCAAATTTAATTTGTAATTTGTACGGCTGTAACAAAATATCCATCTCATTACCCACAATTTATTTTCCTCTTTCTGATCATAAATATAATGAGAACAGGTGAATTAAATTCTTGTAACGTCAAATTAGGTGCTAAATGCATATGGCTATTCTAATTATTTACACCATAAATCTGAGTGATCAGGTAAAATACAGCTGCTTACTTTTGATTGAATATCCAGGTATACAGATTGTTACACCTTTATGTGTGCAATTGATAATAGAATTGAGATAAAGATCTATTGTCATAGGTAATTATTGGCAAATCTTGTCACTTTAGTTCCTTTGATATGAGTCGTTACAGTAAATGATCATTATTAATATATAAATTGTTATCTGTAAATATGTATACTTTGGGAAATATTTTCCTAATTAGATTTGTTGAACGCTACAAATATCTATGCTTATGATTACATTTTTTTTCGCTTCTCAATTTTGTTGTATGAATACGTAATGGTATACCATGGAATTCACTTGACATATCTAGAGAAAAAAATATTAACACAAATTCCGAACTCCAAGGTAAATCCAACAAGGGGAAGTCCACCAAACCTGACAAAAGCAAACAACAAACGTAACGAACTGAATACAACGGTCATATTCCTGACTTGTTACAGACATTTTCTGAAGAAAATGATGGGTTGATATAAAAATAAGGAGATGTGGTATGATTGTCAATGAGACAAATATCCACCAAAGTCCAATCGAAGTAGATGTATGCAATTATAGGTTTCTAAACCTGGATTTATATAGCAAGCTAACCTCTCACTTGTATGACAATTATATATAGTTATGTTGACCATTGACAAAATTGGCTAAGCAACCCAAATAGATGTGCTTGGTAAACGTTACAACAATTGGGATCCAGCAGCCGAAACTGTGTACACATACATTACAGACACACAAAAAAACTGATTTTAAAATTCAAACAAACATACAAATAAAATCTGACAAAGACACCAAATAAACACGTTTTTGTAGTTGATAGTTCATACAGTATAGTACAACATAAGTTCATGTACACTTTCCTGATTAAGTACAAATTTAAAAAGAAAAATATAAATACAAGGGAAAACAAAATGCCTAAAAACAACACCATAAAAACTCCATGCGTCCGAATCGAACTTCTGGACCCACCCATACCAGGAACGCCCAAAGCCAATAACCCGATAGCTGGATGTACAAATACCGAGTCACGCCAAGAGTCAAATGATCGTTATAAGAATAAGTATCGGTGGTCAATATTTATCAATTATGGACTTTTGACGAGGTCAATATAATCTGCACAGGTCCATATATAACGTATTGAATGAGTGAAATAGATATAAGAAGATGTGGTATGAGTGCCAATGAGACAACTCTCCATCCAAGTCAAAATTTATAAATGTAAACCATTATAGGTCAAAGTACGGTCTTCAACACGGAGCCTAGGCTCACACCGAACAGTAAGCTATAAAGGGCCCCAAAATTACTAGTGTAAAACCATTCAAACGGGAAAACCAACGGTCTAATCTATATAAAACGAGAAACGAGAAACACTTATGAACCACATCAACAACCGACAACTACTGAACATCAGATTCCTGACTTAGGACAGATGCAAACAAATGCAGCGGGTTTAAACGTTTTAATGGTACCAAACCTTCACCCTTTTTCTGAAACAATAGTGTAACATCACAACATAGAAAGTCCTTAATTTATATATTACATATGTAAATAATTAATGAGGAAAATGGCGTTCAATGTTCTCTCTGTGTACTTTTAAATTGTATTTTGCAAGAATTTTAATATGTTATTGAAAATATCAATATTCTTTGAACAACTTCATATCTTGTTGCGTTAGCTTTCTTGTATTCTTAGCGTCTGCATTTAACATAAAATTCTTGATATCTCCTTCTGATAAACTTGCAAATTTTCTTTTCGAATCGTCTGCTGCGGCGCTTCCTCCATGTATGTTATGTGTGACGTCATGACGTCATGAATCTAAATTTAGCAAGATTTTTTATATTGACCGTCAATATACATAAAAATAGAAACAAGTCTTCGGATACATAAAATAACCTTTGAAACACGTGATCGTAATATCCAATGAAAACGCTACACCATATGTAATATTGCAGTTTAATTCAAATTAACTTAAAATCTGTGAAAAGTGGTTGTATTATCAAAACTATGAGAATTATTGAAGAAAAATCACATTTAACAATCAATTATGGTAACATTTCAGTATGTCATTCTATAGTTGAAACTAAATCGTAAGCGTGTCAGATAAGAAGTAAAAAGTTGAAAATTATGTTGTTTTTTTTAAGGAAAGGGTTCAGATTATGTAAGAAAAGTAAGATTTTGTAAATTTGTAACCATATTTGATAGTAAAAAATCAAGGAACGCATTATTTTGATCGTGAAAGACATTGAGTGACCAGACTAAAACCTCAGAAAATTAGACTTCGTATACCAATTTATATACTTTTAATTGTATTGGTTTAAGTGTTGTCATACACAGTGGATATAAACAGCATTGTTATATGAGTATTATATGGAAGTTTGAATTCCATGGTGAAAAAAAAATATCTATTATTTTTCATTTGAGAGAAAATACATTAACTTTTGATAAACATTAAAGATAATAAGGTCAACAGTGTCATACCTAGACTAAATCTTTAGTGTCTGCATATTATAATACTACAACAGTGTCATACCTAGACGAAAACTTTAGTGTCTGCATATCATAATACTACAACAGTGTCATACCTAGGCGAAAACTTTAGTGTCTGCATATCATAATACTACAACAGTGTCATACCTAGGCGAAAACTTTAGTGCCTGCATATCATAATACTACAACAGTGTCATACCTAGGCGAAAACTTTAGTGTCTGCATATCATAATACTACAACAGTGTCATACCTAGGCGAAAACTTTAGTGCCTGCATATCATAATACTACAACAGTGTCATACCTAGGCGAAAACTTTAGTGTCTGCATATCATAATACTACAACAGTGTCATACCTAGACGAAAACTTTAGTGTCTGCATATCATAATACTACAACAGTGTCATACCTAGACGAAAACTTTAGTGTCTCTGAATCATAATACTACAACAGTGTCATACCTAGACGAAAACTTTAGTGTCTGCATATCATAATACTACAACAGTGTCATACCTAGACGAAAACTTTAGTGTCTCCATATCATAATACTACAACAGTGTCATACCTAGACGAAAACTTTAGTGTCTCTGAATCATAATACTACAACAGTGTCATACCTAGACGAAAACGTTAGTGTCTCCATATCATAATACTACAACAGTGTCATACCTAGACGAAAACTTTAGTGTCTCTAAATCATAATTCTACAACAGTGTCATACCTAGACGAAAACTTTAGTGTCTCTAAATCATAATACTACAACAATGTCATACCTAGGCGAAAACTTTAGTGTCTGCATATCATAATACTACAACAGTGTCATACATAGGCGAAAACTTAAGTGTCTGCATATCATAATACTACAATAGTGTCATACCTAGACGAAAACTTTAGTGCCTCCATATCATAATACTACAACAGTGGCTTACCTAGACGAAAACTTTAGTGTCTCTAAATCGTAATACATGAACTACAACAATGTCATACTTAGACGAAAACTTTAGTGTCTGCATATCATAATACTACAACAGTGTCATACTTAGGCGAAAACTTTAGTGTCTCTAAATCATAATACTACAACAATGTCATACCTAGACGAAAACTTTAGTGTCTGCATATCATAATACTACAACAGTGTCATACCTAGACGAAAACTTTAGTGTCTCCATATCATAATACTACAACAGTGTCATACCTAGACGAAAACTTAACTTTAGTATCTCTGAATCATAATACTACAACAGTGTCATACCTAGACGAAAACGTTAGTGTCTCCATATCATAATACTACAACAGTGTCATACCTAGACGAAACCTTTAGTGTCTGCATATCATAATACTACAACAGTGTCATACTTAGGCGAAAACTTTAGTGTCTCTAAATCATAATACTACAACAATGTCATACCTAGACGAAAACTTTAGTGTCTGCATATCATAATACTACAACAGTGTCATACCTAGACGAAATCTTTAGTGTCTCTGAATCATAATACTACAACAGTGTCATACCTAGACGAAAACTTTAGTGTCTCTAAATCATAATACTACAACAGTGTCATACCTAGACGAAAACTTTAGTGTCTGCATATCATAATACTACAACCGTGTCATACCTAGGCAAAACTTTAGTGTCTGCATATCATAATACTACAACAGTGTCATACCCAGGCGAAAACTTTAGTGTCTCCATATCATAATACTACAACAGTGTCATACCTAGACGAAAACTTTAGGGTCTCTAAATCATAATACTACAACAGTGTCATACTTAGGCGAAAACTTTAGTGTCTCTAAATCATAATACTACAACAATGTCATACCTAGGCGAAAACTTTAGTGTCTGCATATCATAATACTACAACAGTGTCATACATAGGCGAAAACTTAAGTGTCTGCATATCATAATACTACAACAGTGTCATCCCTAGGCGAAAACTTTAGTGTCTGCATATCATAATACTACAACAATGTCATACCTAGACGAAATCTTGAGTGTCTGCATATCATAATACTTCAACAGTGTCATACCTAGACGAAATCTTTAGTGTCTGCATATCATAATACTTCAACAGTGTCATACCTAGGCGAAAACTTTAGTGTCTGCATTTCATAATACTACAACAGTGTCATACCTAGACGAAAACTTTAGTGTCTCTATATCATAATACTACAACAGTGTCATACCTAGACGAAAACTTTAGTGTCTCCATATCATATTACTACAAAAAAATGTCAAAATTTCATTATCTTTTTTTCTTGCTATGATTTTCTCAGTAACTGATAGTAAATTCATTACACGAGGCACGCCGCCCTGAGGATTAATAACATTACACTGACTGTCTCTGAATTTGAATAACATTTTCGGGTACAGTGATTTGTCTCCTGTGTATGGTTTATACCATTGAGCCCAAAAGTGAACAATCTATATCGAATCATCCAATGTCTCCCCCGGCCGCTATTAGCCACTGCAGGGAAATGCATGGTCGGTTTAACCAAAACAAACTACCAAATGCAAAAGCGGCATTTGTCATTTATAACATGAAGTGAAAAGATTACCAAACTTTTGTGTAAATATACTATTTATAATATGCTATAGATAACTTGTTTTTCGGCAATACTTTAAATACTATATATAATATGCTATAGATAACTTGTTTTCGGCAAAGACAGTCATAATGAAGGGGCACAGAACGTTTGCGCTTTTTGTTTTACCTGTAACACTATGGGAATTTGCGCTTTTTGTTTTACATGTAACATTATGGAAATTAGCGCTTTAAACTTTGATTCATCTGTTCTAAATTGACTATATTCCTCTTTGTGTTCATTCTATTTCCTGGACAATCAGACGAAATATATCATCATTGTTTATTTAAGCTTATTTCAATTGGTGAAGATAAAAAAAAAAAGATTTACAAAAAAAGAACAATTTGTGTACATCCCCCTGGTTTTCAAATGTTTGGGTGTTAGCATTCCCGATGAAAGTCCAGAAAAGCCCTTCGGCACACGGAATTCATATAGTTTTTTTCATTAACTGTTAATTCATGTTGACATTGAAGAAAGGGTCATGGATGTCATTAGGAATTTTATTTTTATTCGACCTCTTGGAATGTTAAAGATTTCATCTGACACAAGTATGGCGGCGCCTTTCAATCATTAGCACTCTCTCAGGAATACAAAGTGTACATGTGAGGTAGGTAAATGGTTACATGAATTTCTTCAAGCCCGGGTAAATGAGGAAGGAAATCATAAAATACCAACACTAAAAGGTTATGTTGAAAAAGCGCAAATGCACTTTTTTAAAAAGCGCAAACGGCGTCCCGCGCCGGATTAAGAACAATAAAATAATCATATGTTCTGATTGATTAATGTTTGGTTTATGTATCATTTGTTATTTGATTTTTTGCATGCACAAATTGTAATATTGTCCGCTCGTATAAAACTTAAGGTATGGGTTTTTTTTAAAGACATAACCATGGTTAAGAAAAACATAGTTGGCTTGGATACATGATTTTGTATTAGTTGTTATTGGCTTGAAACTGTGAGTACTCTCAGATCTGTACTTTGTGTCTTTAGTGTTTTTGTTGGTCGTTTGTTTCGCTTTGTATCGATCTGATGAGTCGAGCCAACTTTTGATTTTTATAATGTGTTCTTATGTTGTGTTGTTTAAACCACTATCCAAGTTATGAAAGTTATAGTGCTCACAAACATGTTTAACCCCACCATCCTCTGTATATGCCTGTCCCAAATCAGGAGCTTAAATTCAGTGGTTGTCGTTGATACTATATATATTTGTTTTTCGTTTGTTGTTTTGTACATAAATCAGGCTGTTGGTATTCGCATTTGAATTTGAATTGCTTTACATTTTGTTAAGTCGAGGTCTTTTATAGCTTGCTATGCGGTTTATGTTTTGCTCATTGTTGAAGGTCGTACGGCGACCCATAGTTGCTTACATTTACGTCATTTGGTTTATGGTGGATAGTTGTCTCATTGGCAATCATACCACATCTTCTTATTTTAAATGGACACGAGAACACCCCTGTTTTACTTGTATATGTAGATGCTACATTTTAATTGTTTATGTTTACTTCGCATTAAATTCTACGTATTTACAGGACATATAGTGAAGAATATAATACCAACAGCATACACTTCACATAATAAACCAAGTGAGCAATACATGGACAGGATCGTTACTCCGAAAATTATCTTATACATTGCAACTTAATTTCTTTTTGTTATTTACGAAGCTATAATCTAATTTCATTGTATGTTTGTATGTTAATTCCGTTGTTGTGTTGTCCGTTTGATAATACAATGAGAAACTGGGGAATATAAATAAATAAACAAATGAATAAACAAGTAATGAGATTATAAAGGCTTTAAAAGTCATATGATCCTATAATTTCATGCCACTCTTGTTTCATATTTATTGGATTGAAAATATCCCATTTTGTATTTTACTCCCAGTTCTCATAAAAGTACACTATCTACATTTGTAAATTGTAAAATGGATAGTATCCGAAAAATTGTTTCATGGTATAACAGATATAAATGAACACGCTAGTAAAACCATTTTTATTTTTCCCCTTTTTAACGCTTTTTTGCTATTATCTTTACGATTTAACAATAACAGTAGAAAATATAAATAGAGGATCATAGCTCATATAATACTGGTATTGTCAAATTGGTTAAAAAGGTGAAAATAAGTTAAAATATTAAAGAAATTAAGAAATGTTACTTTAAATGAATTAAAAAGGGAGGGTCATTCCCCAAGCGCATGTGCATCAAAGCGACTGTGAAGATACAAAGTCAATCAAAATATTTTTAATACAAAGGTCAATACACAACCTATTGAGCCCAAAGACTAGCACTCAATCACATTTAATGTTCACAAACACTGGCAACTTAAAAAATGTCAATGCAAGCTCCTATGAAAGCAGAAAGCGATGAAGGATATGCATATCCTGCTCTATGTGCAGCACCGTCGTACTGGTCTGTATTTAAAGCCAATGTCAAATATGGAATCAAATCTGATGTGTGAACTCAAAATATAAACGAAACATGTATGTTTACGTCTTGGAAATAAAAAAAAAATAGTTTGAAATGTTTGGCTTTCTTAATTTGATCTCTTTCTTAGCTCGTAAATTTTAAAATAAATACAAGAACAAAGAAAAAACGTCAGGAAAAGTTTACCTTGGATGAGTTTGACTATTTGTTTCAGACTCTGTTTGGTTGGGTAGCTCCCACTGTAGACCTTGGATGAGTTTGACTATTTGTATCAGACTCTGTTTGGTTGGATAGCTCCCACTGTAGATCATATATCATCTGTTCTAGGCGTTCCTAGTGGAGGAGGCATCACACGTATCAAAATTACTGAGTATTTACTGTGATTAGTGCTTTGACATCACTGCTACCTTTATAACCCCTTGGAATAATGCATTGAAACAAAAACTAATTATTTATCAAATGATAATAATAGTATAACTAGTGGCTCCTTAATTGGTAATACTTAAAAGCAGCAACGTGTTTAACACTTATTTAGTATTTAAAAAACAATCATATATCGTTTTCTGTATCAGTAGGAATTATCCAATCCATTTCTTACATTAATTCAATAATATCTTAATAACCTCTCTGAATAAAACTTTGAAACACAAAAATTAGTTCAAGATTGAATTAACATCTTACTTTTCACTGGTTCATCATCCAAATTTTCATGAAAACAATATTTAGTTTAATACCACGTTTACATTTCGAAGAATTTCATATAACAAATGGACTGCATAAAATACTGATCTTATTTTATTCAACTCATTTCTTAAATTATTCTCCCCAATTAGAACTTCTATTAGTCTTGCATTTATAGATTAATTGTTGACATGGCTAGTATCAGAGATCTAGTCCAGTTTGAAAGAAATAAAATGAAACCAAATAATAAATAAAAAATAAATAAATAAATTGGATGGCTAATTAATTGCAAAAACAATACTTTGCATAACATTTAAAACACGAAGAACTCTATGCTTTGCATAACACTCATAGACTTTTTTGTAAGCGGAATAGAAATACATAATTATTTTAATTTGTTCCGATTATCTAATTATACACAGGGGGTTTCTTATTACTCTTAAAACTTCCTAGTTTGGCCGATGTCATTCAAACACATTTTAAGAGACTTTTTACATTAGCTTCCTTTATCCTCAGTATCTAAATTTAATCAAGTAGATCTCTTAAGAGTATCGTTCACTCTCCAATAATTTACCCTTAAACAGCTTAAAGATTCTCCACAACGACATCAATAAAGATCTTACCATAATCTCCTTTCATTTTATATAGCAGTTAATATTTGGATTCTGTCCCCAGGGGAAACGAAAAAGCACTAAGTGCACAATTTTCTTTTGCTTTTAGATACGTTAAATCCGGGAAACAGGGAAAAGCGTGCGAGATGAAAATACGTTCTGTCGATTTATGTTGAAAGAAAAGGATTGTTCTCGCGAAAAACCAATTAAATCGACATCCCCATTAAGTCCAATGACAGTTTCTTGATGTCCAGTTGTAGGTTTTCACTGGTAAGCTCCCTTTAAGTTTAAGTATTATACAATTTGCTTCAGATAATTTTAAGTCGTATTTAATGCACTATTGAACGCAATCAAACATTCTAATCCAACGTATTTGGTTGGGTTCAAGATTCTTTATCTTGAGTTTTCTATGAAGTGTTTTGGGCTGTTGTTATGCCCATGCTCTGGTTGGTCTTCCTTCGACATCTGGTTTTAAATTGTGTCATCTGTATCTTCTTATGTTTTTTTGTATAAACCAATGTATATCATCAAATATTTTACACACCATTAAAAAAACTTTAAACAATATAAAAAGAAATTTTGGCTCTTCAATGTGAATCGTTTCGGTAATGGGATATGGATCATCCGAAATGTCCATAGTTGTGCTTTATCTAGACAAAAACGGGCGTATGACATTTGCGCCGATTTTAAAAAGTTTCGATCTTTCATTTACGCCGGTTTGATTCTTTCGTTTGCGCCGATTAAGCACAGGTAAATAACAGGTGAACGTTATTTTTTAGTTATCAATATTAACGTCTTCCGTTAGCCAGTTGTACATATTTTATACAATGTCAATTATAACATGTCTATAACTGTTGTCCCCTGCAAATAGATTGTTGTCGTTTTCATCTGGCACATAAACTGGTGGAGGAAAATCCTGTCTGTTGGTTTAAGTATACATTTTTAAACAGAGTATAAAGACAAATCAATTGACACTGGTAAATGGCTATCTCAATTTTTGGGCTATCATTCCTTCCCCCAGTTGAAATCGAGGACTGCTTCACGTTTGACATTAGGTCTGAAGCTCCTTCTGATGACAGATGTCATGCATTCTTAGACTGCGTATTATTAAAGTATTTATATATGCTTAACTTCACGTTATTCACCTTATTTCTGGGCAGCTACACCCGTTGAAAATGTAAGAGGACGAACAGTCCTGAATCGTTTCATTCGCATAAATTGACTTCTATTGCTTGAAATCCTTATTTCACCTCCCCGTGGTGGCATGGGACAACAGCTATATACATGTTAAAATTGTCAACAGAAGAGATCTATAATGATAAATAAGAAATAAGAAATAACATTCACCTATAATCTACCTGTACACAATCGGCGCAAATGAAAGAAAAAATCAGCGCAAATGAAATAAAAAAATCGGCGCCAATGAAATGCAAATCAGCGCAAATGCAAAACGCTAATCAGAAAAAAGTAACGAATAAGGTTTCAGCCTTCTGTAATAACGATTGCGCTTGCTTTGTCAGGAACGATAAATAATAATTCTCACAGAAATACTTGCAGTCTTGAAAACATTGTTTTCGACTATATATTTTTCACGAGACAATTGTTATCCTATTGTTTTATATGAATCGGTGTATTGTCAAGGGTATATATAGAAAAATGAAAATATTAGCTGAAAAATTAAATGAATGCTCAGATTTACAATTAGCATCATAAAATGTATAACGATAAAAACCAGACATCATTAAAGTTTAATTGTTCTCGTGTCAAAGAAACTTATACTTTTCGTATACTTCCAAATGTTATATTAATTCAAACTATATTATTAACCTAAAATATATTCTATAGAATCGTATTGAGATATCGCTGGTTCATATATTTATAATTAGTTAAATTTTATCATGAATAACTTTTACTATAAATTTTATATATTTTTTCAAAATGTCAAAATGCTGTAAAATCAATATTGAAATTGGTAAAATTAAGAGGTAAGTAACGGAATGCCTTTTTTAATATATAACCTTTCAAACATGAACAAATATTAGTTGAAAGGTCTGTATTTGTTTTGTGCAGTTAAGGGAGGAAGGATTGTCCCTTCCCCTTTGATCTGGCTAGTTGATTGAATGATACATGTAATGCTAATGTGATACAATGACACAATTAACATCCTTTAAGATGCATTTAGGTTCTATTTGCCTATCTTTTGATAAAACTGATTATTTCACTTTATTTTACTGATGTAAAACTAAATTATAAACGGAGAATAATGAATCGAAAGAGGTCGATTGATATCGACCAAGGACATAACGGTGCTTTTATATTTAACAAAAGTTACTAGAATTTCTTGCAATAGAAAATGGAAAAATTAGGAAATATAATATAGTATAGTATATCCTTTACGTTGTTTATTATCTTAATTTCGTGTTATAGTGTTCTTTTTATTTGTCTTTGTATTTTTTAACCTTTACTGTTTAGTCCAATTTTGATAATATCCTATTGGCGTGGCTCGATATTTATACATATTGTACTACGGTACGTCTAATGTACTATGGTCATTTTTTGTATTCTTGTCTTTCATTTTTGCCTTCGTGCTTTGTCTAAAGAGTGTCTTATATGCCATTTTGTTTTTCTTTGTTGACATAGTTGTTAGTTTTATAGTGAATAAGATTATAACACAATGTTGACTGCTGTACCCCAATTTTTGACATTTTTAACCTATCATTATAAATAAGAAGATGTGGTATGAGTGCCAATGAGAAAACTCTCCACCCAAGTCACAATGTATAAAAAGTTAACAATTATAGGTCAAAGTACGGCCTTCAACACGGAGCTATCATGTCTGTTTTGCTCACACATTGTTGTAAATATAATGGAATTCTATGCGACTTTCATACGAGTGAGAGGTTTAGCTAGCTATAAAACCAGGTTTAATTCACCATTTTCTACACAAGGAAATGCCTGTACCAAGTCAGGAATATGACAGTTGTTTTCCGTTGGTTTGATGTGTTTGAGCTTTTTGCCATTTGATAAGGAACTTTCCGTTTTGAATTTCCGACAATTTTCGGTCATTTACTGCTAGAAATTCAGGTGACTGATTTAACTAAAATAAATTCATAGAAAAACATATATTTTCAAGCATCATTGTTTGTTTCACTTCTGATTTGTATAAAATATTAAAGCACATTTAATTTACACGTGTGTAGAAGCGGTAAACTATTAGAATGATACAAATAAGAAGAGAAATTATATAGGTTTTTGTTTTGTCATAAATCCACATGAAACACCATTATTAGAAGTGGTATCAAATAATAAAAAAAAGTATAAACAAAAATATCGAACTCTAAGGTAAATTAAAAAAAAAGGGGGGGAGTCCATAAAACATGACAAAATCAAACGTTCGACTATATAAACCAATAGAACGAATGGAAACAACTGGCATATTCTTGACTTGGTACAGGCATATTCTGAAGAAAATGGTGGGCTAACCCCTGCCAAACCTTCTACTTATATGACAGTTGTTTATAGTTCTATAGTTATAATATCCCCCAACATGCACACAAACAAACACATACACACACAACGAAACAATCATCAACCACAAAAAACCGGGCTTATGCAAGCAAACTCTCCCCTTTACATACACAACCACACATCGATGCAATATATAAAACTAAATACCGGTATAATATCCTCCATACTTTCGCACTTCCATAAACACATAAACAGTCAGCAAAAAAGTGTTGTAACACATACAACCAACAACAAAACAAAATAAAATGAAAACAAGCAAATGTAGAAGCTTTCGTGGAAAAACCAGTGGCAATTAAACAATGGTATAAATATATATATATAAAAGTTGGAAGATGTGAAATGATTACCAATGGGACAATTATCCACCAGAGACAATATGACGTAGATGTAAGTAACTATAGATTACCGTACGGCCCGCAACAGTGAGCAAACCCAATACCGTTAGCTATAATTGCTCCGACATTACAAAACGTAATACAATCTATATACCTTTATAAAGGTATGACTTTTCATGCTACGTGCTTGGGTATTTTTTTTTCCTTTTTAAAGGTTTTTTAATGAAATTACAGACATCCAACAATCAGAAATGGAGCACATTAACTTCAACCGCGAATTAATAATTGATATGATAATCCCATGAACCGGTTAAATAATGAAAACACTAGATGATCATAGGGTTTCAAAAAGGAAACGAATTAAGACACATCCGTCGTCCAAGAAATGCGATAAGTAATTGATATATCTACCAGAAAGCTGTTCAACTGAAGGTGCACTTTACGTTCTGACATATATATTGGTAAGCATGTTCTTACAGCAAAATGTTTAACCATATTACTTTCCTTTGTATTTAGTAGTAGTTCAGAAGCCCAGGACTTATCTTTCGTGAATCATATAAAAAGTTGAATTTAATAGTATTATATTTTTTTTGTATTAAAACCTACTTTCAACATTTATTTACATTTGAAAAAAAGGATTCCGTGAGTTGTTAATTGATTTCTATAGAAATGCTGAAGATTCCAAGAATTAATTGAATCATTACTTAAATGGTACGAAAACCCACAAACACCAGACAAGAGATAATAGCCTATTTAGTAGCCGATGAGTTGATCTAATTTCTCACTACATTGGATAATTTTCCTGTGTCAATGAGATTACAATCGTGACAAGTGTCAATTTGGAGCCAGAGAAGCCATGTTTATGCAATTTTCAAGCCGAAATATTTGTCACTTCCGATTTCCTGATCTTGAATTATCTAAAATCATTAATGACGTGTTTAAGAAGATTGTCTTTAAGTTATTCGATCATGAAGAAAAAGAAATTGCTCAAGGGCTTAAATGACTCTGATTTCATCAGCAGACGACATCCTTATTAGCAAACGATAAGGAATCTGTTAGTTGATGCAATTACACCATTTTATCAATTGTCAGAAAAGTTTTGACGGTAATTAAACTCGAAACAGCGCTAATCTCTCGGCTGGAGGATTTTTGGAGTTTCAATTAATTCATAAACCGGTAAAAGTTCTTAAAGATGAAACGTCAGTTAAAGTCATTTATTCTGACTTTTCAGTTGGTTGATCATCACGAAAATAGATAAATATCTATGCATGGAATAACTGTACTTGTTTTGTTATACAACTTTAATCATTCTTGGGTGCTGATTTCATATTTCAAATATATATTTACGGTTATTTTATCGTCTACATATAAAAGGTCTCCAAAATTGACTGATTTCGGACTATTTCATTCCCAATGGACGAATATAAAGAGCACACTGATAAAATATTTATATTATTTGCATAATTTTGTAATCCTTTTATATGATTGATTACAAGCGCTTCCAGTAGGGATTTTTTGGCCGGTTATTTTTCAAAAGATATATAAATTAAGAAGATGTGGTATGAATGCCAATGAGAGAACTCTCCACAAGAGACCAAATTACATAGAAGTTAACAATTATAGGTCAGCGTAAGGCCTTCAACAATGAGCAAAACCCATACCGCATAGTCAGCTATAAAAGGCCCCGAAACGAAAAAGTAAAACAATTCGAACGTAATACCAATAAAAAGAATATTCAAAGATCTAAGTACAGTGTTGAATTGGTAACGTTTTAGAATAAGTTTATATAAAGGATCGATAAGTTTACCCGGATCGTATCTAAATTTCCGGGCTCAGCAAACAACATCACCGTCAAAATTAAGATGTGCTATCCCGTTTGAAATACGTTTTCTACAGGTACAGCCAAACTTTCAAAATAAATCTTTGTATGTATTGAAGAATTTAGTAAAGGTTTTAAGTAATTTGTGGTAACGAAATCCCTGACTTAATAATTTACCGTAATACATTTAACTGCATTTAACCCTCTTTTACGAATTAGCAAGTAAGCAAGAATGGTTTCCATCAATTTATTTTTATTTCCTGAAAGCTATTGATCTCAATAATATTGCAAAAAAGTTATCTAGTTCTATAGAGAAGTTTTTGTTCGATTCACTTACTATAAATAGAATCCAAAATAAAATTTGAAATGAAATTTTGAAATATATATTTTCTCGACAAATAAGTGTGTTGATCTCAATTTTTTACCCTCAATTTCGAAGATATATAGATTTATTTCTCTTTCCAACTAGAAATACTTTATCTTAATCAAAATTAACTGCGCACACTTTTCACTGTTCACATTCAACAATGCTACTTGTTATTCATGTACATGTTGAAGAAAATATTACTATGAAAATAAAAATGTCATATATATAAAAGATTAAAGCAGAAAAATGTGCTGTATTAATTGTATAATAATCATAGAATTCAAAGATGAGGTATCAGAGCCATTGTCTTGCCAATGAAATTGCTCAAATGGTGAAATTCTTCAATCATTTCAAAATTAAGTGCATTTTATTCATTATTGAAAAGGATTTTTAAGTCTTTCATTCAAAATGCCAATATACAGGATGAAGTGTCACTATACATAAAACTACTATATGAGACGAGGTATCACCATATATAAATCCTTGTATTGCTATTTACACACAATTATATACAATTGTTCTCTACGAGAAAACCACATCCACAGTTGGTCGTGTGTATGTGGTCGGTTTCCTATTTACGGTCATTCGTACTTTCTCTTTCCGGACAGGATCGTTGGAACTCTTAAACGAATTCACTATAATTAACAGAAGCAAATGTTTTTGTACTTTAACAGAACGACGTTGATTCGACAAGATCACGGCGATCTTAGGTCCATATCTGTCTTTGTTGTCGTAACGGTAGATACTCAGTCTTCCAACCGCACAAGAAAACGATGGTCAAAGCCTCTATCCGTCTCCATTCGGCCAAACATAGATCTCTTATGTTGAATCCACACTAAATTGTAGATAAAATCAGTAATTTGCGTTAATAGCATATCTTGTGCTAATATTTTGCCCGTTCTAAGACATCAAAGCTTTCCGTCATCTTTTTTTTTTTCAAAGAGGGGCGATTGTTAATCGGTTATAACATGATTTGTGTAACTTTCTCGGACGTCAAACTTGTTTGTGCATGTTTAAAAAAACTTTTATGTTTGTCCGGTAGTCAAAATGATGGTTATTTTATGGGAAAATCGTGAGTAGTGTGTTGCTTGTTAATGCCAGTCTGTCATATAAGTACTATGTTTTAGTTGTTGGGCAAAAGGAGCAATGCATGATCAAAGGCGTTGGTCATGGACATGATGTGCCTCTCTTAGGTCTCTTCAAATTTAGAGTAGAATTTGACAAAGTCCCTAAACCAATGTAATGCTTCCTGTGAGCTCTTTCAAGTGAGTATAATTTTATAAGACTGTGTATTGATCTGTGACGAAACCTCTTCCTCTTTTTCTGGAAGTATATGCATATTGATATATTGTTGTTTTCCTGTAAATCAAACCTGTTGAATACTTCAAGTTGAGACAAGTGACCAGTGGCTATTATGGTGAATAATAGGCGGTAATTCGGATAGCTATGTTCAGATTGTCCTTGTGATACACATTCACTGGAAGTATTTGAGCAAATGATATTCGGCTACAGAGATCCTTAAGATATCTGAGCAGGATGAATAACAGACGTTATCTTGGTTTCAGCGGATTCTGTTGACTCCGCGCTATCGGCTGCTCGGTACGAACTAGATTGAGAAACTACAGATGGCTGCAACCTAGTAATGTTTAATCCACTGGTGTGTTGTGTGCCTCTTCATTCGTTACAGCTGATGCGTGCATTACAATACCAATTTATGCGTTGTGCACTTTTGTTTTCTCTCAACAGTTTTATCGTTTCTCATTAGATTTGCCTCTGACGTACGACATTCATTTGCTTCATTCTATGCAGAATACAACGACCTTGTTGTCTGCTGTAATCTTCCAATTGTTGTTTGACTTCTGTCTTAATTTGTCGACAAAAGGTTAAATACTTTAAGAAGAAAGCCAGCAAGCATTCCAGTTTTGGATTTTCCTTGTGGTACTTCATTTCTGAGGGAGTATCGGACATTTCATAAACAAGTAAATTGTCCTTGTTAGTCAGGTTCGGAAAGTCAGGAACCTTGTTTAGGAGAGATGTCTTTGCATGCTTCTTGTTGTGATTTCGGCGTCCGACGCTCTGATACTAATAGCGGATTTTGATGAATCTGAGCCCATCAATTAAAAAATAAATGTATGTGTTCAGAGTCTTTAGGTTGCACTTTGTAAATACAGCTGTTTCTCAAACCACGCCTCTTTTGGGGAGATATAGAATATTCATAGATAATTAATTTTGTTTACATACTGGTTCCCAGTAATGATCTCTAGGTTTCATCTCATAGAGACATAACTTGGGAATGTTACCAGTAAATATACATATGCATATTGTCTATATAGAAATCTGTGGTAATCCTACAGTCAAGGTAGGGATAGTTAAGAAATTTAGTGTTAGTTTAAACTCTTAGAAGTTCGGGGCATATAAACGTTGAAAATATGCCGCACAGCCCTATATTTTGACCTTTGAAAAAAATTGTAGTGCATATGAACTTTCCATTCTAGGATATGATTTTTTTCAAAACTTCATAGTAAAAGTGGTACAGTTTTAGCCGTAAAAGGAGTTCCTATGGGAAATTGCATTGTCAATATTTACAGAAATGCAACCTATATTGGGTGAAAAAAGAGAACATACAGAAATTAACCAAATTTGGTTTATCTCACAGATTTTAAAGCAATTAACTCAAATATGAAGTTTTATAAATATTTCATGAAGGTTGAGAAAATCCTGGGCTTTAACTATGATGGCTCAGCATAAATTCACAGTTTACAGTATGCACAGTTTACTTAAAGCCCTGAATGCAAAATAAATTCATAATATATGCATATTTGTAAGTTAAATTGTTAAGAAGTGCTTATATTTACTCTTCGCAGTCATTGAAACTCATAGATCCTTCCTGAATATTATTGGTGGGGTGTTTTGTCCTGTCGATAACCAAAAAGTAAGCCGTAATGCCTAAATCTGCTTTTTTGTCACTGCGGCATAAAAAATACAAGCTAGAAATACAAATATATCTCAACAAAACTTACAATAGTGTGTTCTATCCTGAATATGTACTAAATATTCCACATTGCTAGAAACAGCAGAATAATTTAGGAAATTTGAGGCCCAGTGGCAAAAAACAGAGAAAATTGCCTACCCCCTGGGTCATAAAACAAATAATTTAACTTGTAAATGCTATGATTTTATGATTTTATGATTTTAAAGGTCTTTATATAGAAAACAATAACTGTGCTTGGAAGTTATGCAAAATTAGATGTTAGCAGTCATTTCTATAAAATTTTAAGTGAATTTATACATCAGACTGGTATCTGCATACATACAACTATTGCAAATATGGCTTTGTTTTAACACTTCTAGCTCATATATTAGCTGAATTATGTCAGATATATGGTAAGAGATGATACTGTTGTGACAAGAATTCTAAACTGACCATTTGAGGCAGAAATTGTGAACTTTCATTGACAAATAGGCATACAGTAAAATATGGACTGGAGACACAGGCAGGATTTGATACTTTATATAATCTTGAATGTTGGAATGATTGACTGCTAAACATAACATTTACAGTATTCTGAAATGCTTTCAATATGTTATCAGAATAGTTTTAAACAGGTTCTAGGCATTTCATGTCAGAAAACATGCAAATAGGGTAGGCTGGCAAAATTAAAGTCTTGTTTTCAAATTCTTTAAAAAAATGAAACAGGGGAGGGGGTATCAAATGAACAGTTAAAGAAAACTTAGAGTTTATGCAGTGATTTCTTTAAGGCTATAATTCTGATAAATAAGTATTAATGTGAGAAATAGTGTTTTTAGAGAGTTTTCTATTGGAATAAATGTTTGTATAGGTTGTACATACATTTGTAAATACAGCTGTTTCTCAAACCACGCCTCTTTTGGGGAGATATAGAATATTCATAGATAATTAATTTTGTTTACATACTGGTTCCCAGTTATGATCTCTAGGTTTCATCTCATAGAGACATAACTTGGGAATGTTACCAGTAAATATACATATGCATATTGTCTATATAGAAATCTGTGGTAATCCTACAGTCAAGGTAGGGATAGTTAAGAAATTTAGTGTTAGTTTAAACTCTTAGAAGTTCGGGGCATATAAACGTTGAAAATATGCCGCACAGCCCTATATTTTGACCTTTGAAAAAAATTGTAGTGCATATGAACTTTCCATTCTAGGATATGATTTTTTTCAAAACTTCATAGTAAAAGTGGTACAGTTTTAGCCGTAAAAGGAGTTCCTATGGGAAATTGCATTGTCAATATTTACAGAAATGCAACCTTTAACATGCTGTTTGCCAATGACACACTTGAAACTTTACTTTCAATACATGGTAGGATCCAACGTGGTCTATAAAACAACAAAAAAATCATCGATGCCGAGTTGATATTGTTGTGGTAAAAAAAACCTCATCAAAGATACCAGGCTTATAATTTGGAACGACAGACGCGCATTTCGTCTATAAAAGAAGTAAATAAGTTCAGCTGCAACACAAGTCCGTTTTATTTCGATTGGCCTGTCACTTCATTTACGGCAATCGGGTCAAGATTTTGGAGGACAAAGTCTTGTACACGATGGTGCGGGTCTTCTGTCGGGTTGCTCAGCGCTAAACTGTCTGTTTTCGTCGTACTCTAGGATACTCTTCGTCCTCTGTGGATGCAACGTCATTTTTTGTTTCGATAAGGCTCTATTTCAATCTTTATTTCGGTTTGTCCTTGCATGACCTTTTCTAGTATAACTTCCTGTATGAAATCAGTTTTTCCGGTAAATCGATTTTTTGCTCTAGCAGTTTCTGTCTTGGTACGTTTTCAGATATATCAGAGACTTAAAAGCTTCCGCTTACTTTATTGCTTTTCGAAGACTTTGTTTAGCGGACTTGGTCTCTGTCAGAAACAGTCGATGGTCATGGAGCATAAAACAACCAGGAGCTGACTTTTGTTCTACAACCTCTCAAAGTATTTGGAAAAATGAAAGTAAAAAAGCATGTTTTAGGTAAATTGAAGGCATTAAAATAATGTTCTTAAAGTAATTTGCGGTGTAGTTAGTATCAAAATGTGTCTGATAAGACGTTTTCTGCATCATGGCAATGTGAATTTACGAGAGACTGCTGGGAGAATGAACAGTAACCATGAATATTAAAAGTAGTCGTCATTAAAACGGTTTTCATAAATATATTTGATGTAATCCTGGACGGATATAAATACATCCAAGTGACAGACTTATATGTTGTGACTAAGATGTTGTGATCAACTGAATGTAGATTAAAAATACTTCGGGATTTTTAAATTCAAAGTGCCAAATAGTGACCTTGTCATACATTTTCCTTTCGTGAAGAAATAACAAGCTTAAACATATTATAACTAAGTGTATCCACTCACCCTCACCATGTTATGTGAGAGATGAAAACAAATTACCCAAAACTTAAAAATGAAACGAAGCATTACTCCGTACTCTTAAAAGTCGTATTCAAAACAGTGATACATTCTTATCTAGATACATCTATATCTTAAAGGGCAGACGTTCGGACATCTATATGTTGATGGACATACCTGGACATATCCGGATAGATGGTATTTGGATGGGCGACATATGTGCAGCTTTATCTGGATAGATACTTGTTTGACAGACCTGGGTACATCTATATCTGGATGGACAGACCTGGGTACATATTTTCTGGATGGACAGACCTGGGTACATATATTTCTTGATGGACAGACCTTGAGTACATCTATGTCTGGATGGACGGACCTGGATACATCTATATCTGGATGGACAGACCTGGGTACATCTATATCTGGATGGACAGATCTGAGTAGATCTATTTCTGGATGGACAGACCTGAGTACATCTATATCTGGATTAACAGACCTGAGTACATCTATATCTGAATTAACAGACCTGAGTACATCTATATCTGGATTGTCGGACCTGGGTACATCTATTTCTGGATGAACAGACCTGATTACATCTATTTCTGGAGGGACGGACCTGGATACATCTATATCTGGATGGATAGACCTGGGTACATCTATACCTGGATGAACAGACCTAAGTACATCTATTTCTGGAGGGATGGACCTGGGTACATCTATATCTGGATGGACAGACCTGAGTACTTCTATTTCTGGAGGGACGGACCTGGATACTTCTATATCTGGATGAACATACCTGAGTACATCTATTTCTGGAGGGATGGACCTGGGTACATCTATATCTGGATGGACAGACCTGAGTACTTCTATTTCTGGAGGGACGGACCTGGATACTTCTATATCTGGATGAACATACCTGAGTACATCTATTTCTGGAGGGATGGACCTGGGTACATCTATATCTGGAGGGACAGACCTGGGTACATCTATACCTGGATGAACATACCTGAGTACATCTATTTCTGGAGGGATGGACCTGGGTACATCTATATCTGGATGGACAGACCTGAATACTTCTATTTCTGGAGGGACGGACCTGGATACATCTATATCTGGATGAACATACCTGAGTACATCTATTTCTGAAGGGATGGACCTGGGTACATCTATATCTGGATGGACAGACCTGAGAACTTCTATTTCTGGAGGGACGGACCTGGGTACCGTCATATTCCTGACTTGGTACAGACATTTCCTTATGTTAAAATGGTGGATTAAACCTGGTTTTTTAAGCTTACTAAACCTCTCACTTGTATGACAGTCACATAGAATTCCATTATATTGACAACAATGTTTGAGCAAAACAAACAGACATAATAGGTAAAAATGTCAAACATTGAGGTACAGCAGTCAACATTATGTTATAATCTTAATCACTATAATACAAATAACTATACCAACAAAGAATATCAAAATGGCATATAGACACTTTTTAGACAAAGTCAACATTATGTTATAATCTTAATCACTATAATACAAATAACTATACCAACAAAGAATATCAAAATGGCATATAGACACTTTTTAGACAAAGTACATAACAAAAATGAAAGACAAGAATACAAATATGACCATAGCACAATAACAAAATGGCGGGATGTATAAATACCGAACCACGCCAAAAGTGTATTACCAAATTGCATTACACAGTTAACTAAAGGTTAAAAATATACAAAGACAAATATAAAGAACACTATAACACGCAATTAAGATGATAAACAACGTCGTCAGTATCTAAAATCTATACTTCAAGACCATCATGTATTATTTGTGAAGTTGATACGGAATACTTATAAACAAGGTCTTGGTATCTTCTGATGAACTTTTTTATAAAGAGGACGAGACGTTCTTTGAAATAACCCTGGTTCATCAACTTTCTGCTCAGACACTGGTGACGTTTTATAAAGTCTGAGTAGCAGCTGTATGCTCTTGAATACCGAATGAGTTGGGAAATGTATATCCCATATGCAGGTGAAGTTGGTATATTGCTGCTAAAGTGGGGGGGATTTATAATTTCAAAATTAAAATCGTCTCGTTTGTCATAGATTCTGGTAGTGAGATGACTGCGTATGTCAAATACGAGGTGTAAGTCTAAAAATAAGGCGGAGGAAGCCGTGTCTATTATTTCTTTAATTTCTAGTTCTGGAGGATATATTAATGGAACCCAATCAGAAAAGTTTGGATTGTTAATGGAAAGAACACTAATATAGCTGAATGTGAAATTAAATGATCTGGCTTTTTTTATCTACATGTTTTTGATAAGTGTCTGAAGGAACTCCCGACTCATATGAAAATACATCTATTTCTGGGTGGACAAACCTGGTTACTTCTATTTCTGGATGGACAGACCTAGCTATATCTTTATCTAGATGGACAGACCTTGGTACATCTATATCTGGATGGACATACCTGGGTACATTTATTTCTGGATGAACAGACCTGGGTTCATCTATATCTGGTGGAAAGACCTGGGTACATCTATTTCTGGATGGACAGACCTGTGTACATCTATATCTGGATGAACAGATCTGGCTACATCTATTTGTGGGTGAACAGACATGAGTACATCTATTTCTGGATGGACAAACCTGGGTACATCTATTTCTGAATGAACAGAACTGAGTTCATCTAATTCTGGATGGACAGACCTGGGTATATATATATATCTTGATGAACAGACCTGGGCAAATTTATATCTGGTAACAGAACCAAGTACATCTACATCTTGATAGACAGACCTGTGTATATCTATATCTTAATGAACAGAACTGATTACATCTCTATCTTAATGAACAGACCTGATTACATCTCTATCTTAATGAACAGACCAGGGTATAACTATTTCTGGATGAACAGACCTGAGTACATCTTTTTCTGGATGGACAGACCCGATTACATCAATATCTAGATGGACAGACCTGAGACATCTAAATCTTGACGAATAGACTTGGGTACATTCATTTCTGGATGGATAAACCTGGATACACCTTTATCTAGATGAACAGACCTGGGTACACTTATATCTGCATACACAGACAGGCATACATCTATATCTGTATGAACAGACCTGGGAACACCTACATCTAGATGAACAGACCTTGGGACATCTATATCTTTATGAACAAACCAGGGTACATTTATTTCTAGATGAACAGACATGGGTTTATCTGGATGGACAGACATGGATACACCTATATCAGAATGGACAGACCTGGGTGCATCTATATCTGGATGGACAGACCTGTGTTCATTTATATCTGGATGAACAAACCTGGGTACATCAATTTCTAGATGAACAGACCTGTGTATATCTTGATGGACAGACATTGATACATTTATAATTTGATTTACAAACATTTATACATATAAAACTGGATGGAACTACACGGGTTAAATTCCCTAATGCGCCTCAAATTGAGGTACTCAAATATAAAATTTAAAATCAGATTTTCTGTGCAGTGATATTGAAACATATATCAATTTTAAACAAGCGACTCAGCTTAACCATTCGTGCTGATTTTAAGAGTAGAGGACTATTGAATAAAGGTATTATTAAATGTATGCAAAGAGCTGAATTCCCAGAGATTGTTTTGTGTAAAATTAGGAATTCTGTAACTCGAAAAGCACAAAGAGTTTTTCGGAGTATGCGATATTAAGGCAAAATGAATCGCGCTTCGTGTCCCGTAAATTTTACCACATATGTGAAAATGTCTCAGCTTCGAAACGAACGAGCATACATAACCAAGTTCACGATACGAGCAGACAAATTGTAGAAAATGCTACCATTACCGCCTACCTAAAATAAATTGTGCTTATTGATCCACAAGGGAACAGCTTTATCTAAATGGACAAACATGGGTACATCTATATCTAGATTGACAGACACAGGCACATCTACTGGTATTTCTGAATGGACAGGCCTGGATATATCTGGATTGTCAAACATTGGTACATCTATAATGAATTAACAAACATGGGTACATTAATATGTATGAACAGACATGGGTACATTTATATCTGTATGAACAGGCGTGGGTACATCTATGTCTGTAAAAAAAAGTAAAGTAACAAAAATACTGAACTCTAAAGAAAATTCAAAACGGAAAGTCCTTTATCAAACGGTAAGATCAAAAGCTCAAACACATCAAACAAATAGAAAACAACTATCATATTCCTGACATGGTACAGGCATTTCCTTATGTAGAAAATGGTGGATTAAACCTGGTTTTATAGCTAGCTAAACCTCTCACTTGTATGACATTCATATAGAATTCTAAATTGACAAACATGGGTACAAATATATCTGGAGTGTCTGGATGTACAAGTATGGGTACATATACATGCAGATGAACAGGCATGCAATATCTGGATGGACCGATATGGGTAATTCTATATGGACCAATATGGGTAATTATATATCTGGATGGACCGATATGGGTAACTATATATCTGAAAATACTGATATGGTTAATTATACATCTGGATGGACCGATATGGGTAGTAATATGTCTGGATATACCGATATGAGTAATTCTATATCTGGATATACAGATATGGGTGATTATACATCTGGATATCTTATGGTCCTTTATCCTGTCCATACCTATATTTTGGCATTGTCAAGTCATTAATTTCTAACTGACTTTATCGTCTTTATACTAAATCCGTTGAATGTGTGCTGATTGATACTTTAGTCTGGTAGAACATGCTTGACTTTATTTGTTGTATTTTCCTTTGAACTACCTTTCAGAACCCCGAGTACTAAGTAATTTGTGCAAAAGGGACCAAAATAATAGCCAAATCCATAAAGGTTATACTTTGCCGGATAGAGGTAAGACCTTAGTTTCTAAATAATTTCTTAATTTATGAACAGACAATTTATGAAAGGTATGTTCGAAATCATGTCAGTAGTGACACAATGACTTCTGAACTGATGATACATTCTAAATTCGTAATCTTGAATACTTTCCACTAGTATATATCTGGATGGATATAGGCACATGTACATCTTGGACAATCATGGGTATATCAATATCATGATAACCAGACCTGGGTATATCTGAATGGACACAAATACATACATCTGGAAGAACAGGAATAGATAGCCAAGGGTAAATCTGGATAGACAGACATTGGTACATCTATTTCTGGATTTAAATACCTGCGTTAATCTCAATAGATTCACAGACACACATTGGTTCATCTGTTTCTGGATCAAAATACCTGGATACATCTAAATAGACAAGGGTAAATCTGGATGGACAGACATTGGTTCATCTTTTTCTAGATGGACATAACTGTGTACATCTTGATAGAAGGACCAGGGTTTATCTTGATGGACAGACATGGATACATCCATTTCTGGATGGACAAACATTTGTATTTGGATGGAAAGACATGGGTACATCTATATCTACAGACAGACATACATATGTATATATAGATTGGTATAGATACAGCTGGAAGGACAGACATTGGTATATCTGGATGGACCTTTATGTGTACGTCTATATTCCTCAGCCTCATTGATGGTAGAGAATAAAACCATATCATATTCCCTTTATATATATAATATTGAGATATGTGTTTTAAAATTTATGAACTGTTAGCTATTACCCACTATTAATACCCCTGCTATAAGTATTAGGTAAACAGCAAGTTGATGATAGATGGATTTGTTAACACATCACACAGTATTGTATGATCACATAAAGCTTGATGCAACATTTCAGAACGCTCGGATTCTTTGTTCCTGAGAAAAATGCGAAGAAAACCTCACGCATGGCCATTATTTTGAAAGAATATAAATGCACAAAAATGTTTTGGAAAAAAACTTGAAGCCATTTCTAGGAATGAAAATTTTAGAATGAAAGTCTGTATAACTATTTTTTTCACGAAGCGGAATCAAACCTAAATTTGATCTGTAACTCATCATAGTAGACTCACATACTAAAAATCAGCTCAATATGTGAAGGCGTTTAGAAAAAAAGTCTGTCTAACTGTTTGTTATTGAATGACGGAATGACACATACGGGTAAAACTATATGGCCCGGGCAACTTTGTTGCAGGGCCATTAAAACTATCTACAAAGTTTTATGAAATTCTGTATTGTGGTTTCAGACTTTGTTCCGTGGGGTATAATAAGACTGAAGACTTTACAATTGTTTATTTACAAAATCATCTTAGTGGTTTCATCATACATCATTTACATACCATGTATTCTTAACAAATTTAATGTCTATGAAATTCTTTAAAAATGCACCAATAATTTATTTGCATAGAACATACATGTATTTCAACATCTACTCTTCAAGCTTTCAGTAATACGAAACTGATTATAAAAATAATACAAATAATGTATATATCATAAAAAGGTGTCAACAAATATGACAAGTACTAAAGACAATAACTATTTGCAAAAGGCTTATCTTAAAATGCAAAGTATAGATTTATTTTGCACTAGTAGTATGCAGTCATATAATTTAAATACTACAACCATTTTATAAAAAAAGTGCTGTGAATAGTGATATACCTTACACATGTTCATTTTTCCTTGCAAAAACCTAAAATTCATGTTTCCAAATTAAAAATAATATCATTTAAACAGTTTACCCACATCAATTCTGTAACTATTTTGAACATAATCTAAACACTTAGGTGAATAAATATCAAATACAAACTAATTAGAACAAACTTTTACAAGCAAATCATGAAATCATAAAAAAAAATCAAAATTTCCCCTTTCATGGTAGTTTGTATATAATGACAATGCCAGATGTGCTAAACAAATAACTTGCTTACTTTCAATCATAATAAATCTACTGATAAAGATTTCAATAGAGCAACCATGACTTTCATTTATTTTAACTAATTTCAAAATTTACATCATGTTTCCTTTGAATGACAAAATCAAATTATGATTTAAATTATCTAAAAATAGAAAAAAATGGGTCAACCCTGAAATATGTCAATGTGGATTTCAATGAATATTTCTATTAAGCATATCTAATTTCAGAAAACTGAAAGAATCATAATGAATATGAAAACATACAATTACATCAAGTAACATAAAAAGCTTGCCTGAACAAAAATCTCAGTCAATACTTCAGTAAATTATGAAAATAAAATTGGTCAATAATAAAGAAGGTTTTCAAATTTGCTGATATTCAAATTTTAAATTCACAGAGTTTAAATGTCTTATACTCCCTGATAAGAAAAAAAATTAAAAATTAGAGTAAACAAAAATCTTGGAAATTGTTACTGTACTAAAAGGTCTGATATGTAAGAAAAGGTCATAAAGATATATTGATATTTTTCTAATTGTCAATTATAATTTTCATAATTATTGTCGTCAGAAATCCTTTTAACAGGTAAACATTCAGTCAGTGTATAAAATGAAGCAAAGCTAAATATAGCTATAAAATGAGCAAATGTTTGTAAAGTGATCAATCCTGTTGATCTGGTTACAAAAAAAATATAAAAGTACATGGAGGATCTCAAATATACAACTAACATTGACTTTGTGACAATTATCACTATTAGATAGCTCTAGATAAAAAATTTAAGTACTTCTTGTGTTATCATGGTTAGATCTCAATTTTACATTGTTTAGTGGTTTTCAGATGTTTGTGAAAAATGCTCAGACAAGTAAAATATCAAATTTATTACTCAAATTTGGAAATGGAGTTTTTTTTACTATGAAATCCACAACTTTGAATCTCACAAATAAAAAGAATTTTACTGCAATGTCAGATTTCAATAAAACTTGATTATAAAAAAATCCTGGTATTAATTTACTATATGAAATCCCATTTAAAAAAACATTTCCAATAAATACTGTAATAAGTATTCCAAATATTTGAGAAATCTTTGCTTCACATTTAAATTATTCCATGACTTCCACATAATTAGCAGGAAACATTCCTGTATGTCCATTAGGTCCTGTACCTGTCCACCATCCTTCATCAATCATTTCTACATTTGTTATAATATCACCAGGGTCAAAGCTTATTTCAGTGTCATCAGCTGTAACAAGAAAATATAATCATTTGTAAAATTATACTGGGATTCATAACTTCATTCAAATATATGCTTACATTTTATATAAAATTAAGGAAGTGAGAGAGTCTTGCAATGAGATAGTCAGCTAAAAAGTTCATACTTTCTTTACTCATTTCCAGAGTTCTTGATATAAGTTATAAGATTTACCATGAATATGTGTGCAGCTTAGAAGTATGATGACATTATTGTGTCAGAAATATTCTGTGTGGAGATGGGTGCAACTGATGGACTGTATAATGGATTTGTGATGGTGCTAGTAACAGTATTTGATGCTACAGGGGCATTAAATGTTGTTGCATGTGCGACTGGTTTTGCATAATCTGAACGTTTTCTACCACTATGTTCTGCAGTTTTGGAATTAGATAATGTCTGTAACAAAAGCATATTAACTTCCTTTGACATGAGATTGTGTGATAAGAGTTGACCAGTTTTTATGTTTAACTATATTAATAGATATAAGAAGATGTGGTATGAGTGCCAATGAGACAACTCTCCATCCAAGTCACAATTTGTAAAAGTAAACCATTATAGGTCAAAGTACGGCATTCAACAAAAAGCCTTGGCTCACACGAACAATAAAGGGCCAAAATGACTAGTGTAAAACCATTCAAACAGGAAAACCAACGGTCTAATCTATATAAAAAACGAGAAACAAGAAACACTTATGAACCACATCAACAAACGACAACCACTGAACATCAGGTTCCTGACTTAGGACAGGTGCAAACAAATACAGCGGGTTTAAACGTTTTAATAGGCACCAACCTTCACCCTAACCTGAAACAAGAGTGTAACATCACAACATAGAAAGACACAATATAAAATATATTATTCCCTATCAGAGATTCTTTAAACTTGTGTGAATAAATTGGCTATTTGCAACATGATTTATTGCCAAAAGAAAGGGAGTCACCTATGCAGTTATTTTACTGTGGAAAATACCGAATGCATTGACAGGACAACAATTTTTCTTTTCATGGGCCCAGGCATTTTTACTTATCTTTTGAATATTGTAAGGATCATTTTGGTTTATCGCTCTATGCAAAAACCAAGATATTCTGCAACTTCCAAGTCTACTTTAATGGAAATGTATCCTTATTTGAGATATCTTTATCAATGACAAAATCAGTTAACTCATCAGAAGCATTAAATTTGTTTCCATTTCCGACACTTTATACCTGTTTTTGTTTGCATAGTAATGCAATGCATTAACTGCCACCCTGCTTTGCTGATCCATGTTTACTGTCATGATACCATACCTGCTTGATAGCTGTACAATGCTTTAGCTGTATCCCTGCATTGCTGATCCCCTGTTTACTGTCATATATTACTCTACCTGCTCGGAAGCAATTCAATGTTCTTTCTATTATTCTCCTGTTATTCTATTATGTTTACTTACATGCTTGATAGTCATACAATGCTGTAACTGTTACAGTGCCACCTGGTGTTCCTTCTGGTGCCCCTGTGTATTGTTGGTCTTCTGTCGGTTGTTCTTCTTGTTGATAATTTTGTTCGTCATACTGAACAGTTTCTTCATGTTGAACTGCTGGAATTGTTGTTTCTGGCTCTGAAAATTAAAGCATTTCTTATCTTTGAAACTGTTAAAACAAACACAGACAATTTATATGGTATCAATCTTGAATTCAAACATTTTAGTATCTTTTTAAAGTTTAAAGTTACCATTACATAATCTACTGTTCACCTTAGTATTACAGTGTATCAAGGTCATCTACTCAAATAAACTTCAAATGATTTGGTGCTATGGTGCCATTTTCTAATCTCATATTAGCTACAATTCAAATTATCTTATGAACAGAATGAACACATAGTTTATAAACTATTAAAAAATTTCACACAAAAAAATAGTTTTCTTTAGTGTTCGGACCATATTATCTATTTACCCCAAAAAATCAGGTTTCTGCTCACACTCTCTAAACAAATGGCCCATCACTCGGAGATCATTACAACATTAAAGACCAACAAAATGAATTGAAGATCTCTATCGATTATTGTTTTCAAGAAATCATATTTTTTTTTACAATTTTCAATAAACTGTTGACACAATAAATGAATAAGATACAGTAAATATATTTCTCTTTTTATGAATTAATAAGATAGAGTAAATATATTTCTCTTTTTTTAATTAATTATTTATGATCTACATCAGACATGTATAGATATTTATTTCCTCACAATGAATAACCCTCAGGATTTTTAATGTTTAAAATGAAATACGATCTTACCATCTTCCCATACATCCACATCTTGTTCTTCATCTGAATCTTGTCTCTGAGGCATTCCTTCTGCTAACAAATTTCTAGATTTGGGTGTACTCTCTGTTGATGGGGGTGGTGATGTTTGTCTGGGTGGTGAAGGACCACGGGGTGGTGGCGATGGCTCCCTGGGAGGAGGAGAAGGCTCTCTTGGTGGAGGTGATGGTTCTCTTGGCGGAGGTGATGGCTCCCGTCTTGGTGGTGATGGCTGCCGCCGTGGTGGTGATGGCTGTCGCCTTGGAGGTGATGGCTGCCGACCAGGAGGTGGACTTCTTTCTTCTTCTCTTGGTAACTGTATTGGTTGTTTTCTGCCTGGTTGTTCATTGTCTTCTCCTTGAGACAGGAATTCTCCTCTCAGCTTCCTATAACAATCAATAAAACATGAATATTTCTTCTACATGATTTCAGATATCATATCAATTAAAGGCCATAATGTAATATATATAATTATCAAAATAATTCGTATCATATAATTTTTCATTTTAAATAATAATATAAACTATCTGGATAGGTAAGATTGTTTTTCAAAAGTATTTTTTAAAAGAAAGAATAAAATGAAATGTTTAGAAGGTTTTTAATTAGAAGTCAGTAAAATGGCCCTGTAGAATAAGTTGCATGAGGATATCATTAAGCATATAAATATTGACTAACACATAACTGTTAAAAGTCCCATAACTCTGGAAAATCAAACCATTTAGTTTTAAAATAAAAAGAGAGCCTACATTCATGAATCCCAACAATAATAAAAAAAAAGAGCTAATGATTGACATGTGAAAAATTACCTTAAAGCTGAAGATTAAAAGCCCATAACTCTGGAATAAAATATCAAAAATTTTCAAAATCAAAAGCTGTTCTCTAATTCTTACCCAATTTACTCTTTTTCTGACCGGTTGTTTATTTTTTTAATAATCAATGTCATTCAATTGATCTCAGTTCTTCATTGGTCTAAATTCAATTATGAAGTAAAATTTTCTTGCTTTCCAATGAATTTCCTATTGAAACGTCACGAAAAAGGCGACCATGTCACATATTTTGCAGACATTGGAAAATAAAGATAAAGTTTTGTCTACATTAAGTTTAAAATCGAAACAGATTCCAACACCAAAACTTGTGCGACACAGTATTTCTCCACTATCAACAGTTATAAATTTTAAATATTTAAAAAGCTAGACAATCCTTTTGCAAAAATATGAAAATTTTGTCTCTAATAGAGAAATATTGTATCACACTTGATGCAGCCGTAAAATCTATATATATCTTATTTGTTCCATTTTAAACTAAATTAACTACAACAACTACAACAAAAATCCCATCCTATGCTTAATTACCACAAGATTTACGAATTTTCTTTAGCTTACAGAATCTTCAAATATTGTGGATTTATTTTATTTTAGGGTTGCCATGATTGTATAAAAATTCATCATTTCAAGAGAGCTTCATTTAGTAGTTTATCTTTTTCTACATAAAAATTGTATTTATTTGATTAGCAAAGAAGAGATGTAATAAATGCTTACAACAGTGAATCAAATTCAGTGAACTAGAAGTACTACATTACCTTGGATGTGGTGAATCGGTGAATCAGTGAATTAATGAATTAGAAGAAAAACATTACCTTGGAGGTGGTGAATCAGTGAACTAATAGTACTGCATTACCTTGGAGGTGGTGAATCGGTGAATCAGTGAACTAGAAGAACTACATTACCTTAGAGGTAGTGAATCCGTGAACTAGAAGTACTACATTACCTGGGATGTGGTGAATCTGTGAATAAGTGAATCAGTGAACTAAAAGAACTAAATTACCTAGGAGGTGGTGAATCAGTGAACTAGAAGTACTGCATTACCTTGGAGGTGGTGAATAAGTGAATCAGTGAACTAGAAGAACTACATTACCTTGGAGGTAGTGAATCAGTGAACTAGAAGTACTACATTACCTGGGATGTGGTGAATCGGTGAATTAGTGAATCAGTGAACTAGAAGTACTACATTACCTTGGGGGTGGTGAAATAGTGTACTAGAAGTACTACATAACCTGGAATGTGGTGAATCGGTGAATAAGTGAATCAGTGAACTAGAAGAACTACATTACCTGGGATGTGGTGAATCGGTGAATCAGTGATTCAGTGAACTAGAAGTACTGCATTACCTTAGAGGTGGTGAAATAGTGTACTAGAAGTACTACATTACCTGGGAGGTGGTGAATAAGTGAACTAGAAGTATTACATTACCTGGGAAGTGGTGAATCAGTGAATCAGTGACCTAGAAGTACTGCATTACTTTGGAGGTAGTGAAATAGTGTACTAGAAGTACTACATTACCTGGGAGGTGGTGAATAAGTGAATCAGTGAACTAGAAGTATTACATTACCTGGGAAGTGGTGAATCAGTGACCTAGAAGTACTGCATTACCTTGGAGGTAGTGAATCAGTGAACTAGAAGTACTACATTACCTGGGACGTGGTGAATTGGTGAATCAGTGATTCAGTGAACTAGAAGTACTGCATTACCTTGGAGGTGGTGAAATAGTGTACTAGAAGCACTACATTACCTGGGAGGTGGTGAATAAGTGAATCAGTGAACTAGAAGTACTACATTACCTGGGAGGTAGTGAATCAGTGACCTAGAAGTACTGCATCACCTTGGAGGTTGTAAATCGGTGAATCAGTGAACTAGAAGTACTACATTACCTGGGAGGTGGTGAATCAGTGAATCAGTGAACTAGAAGTACTGCATTACCTTGGAGGTGATGAAAAAGTGAATCAGTGAACTAGAAGTACTACATTACCTTTGAGGTGGTGAATTGGTGAATCAGTGAACTAGAAGTACTACATTACCTTGGAGGTGGTGAATCAGTGAACTAGAAGTACTATATTACCTTGGAGGTGGTGATTCAGTGAACTAGAACTACATTACCTTGATGGTGGTTAATCAGTGAATCAGTGAACTAGAAGTACTGTATTACCTTAGAGGTTGTGAATCGGTGAATCAGTGAACTAGAAGTACTGCATTATCTGGGAGGTGGTGAATCTGTGAATCAGTGAACTAGAAGTACTACATTACCTGGGAGGTGGTGAATTGGTGAATCAGTGAACTAGAAGTACTACATTACCTTGGAGGTGGTGGAAAAGTGAATCAGTAAACTAGTAGTACTGCATTACCTGGGAAGTGGTGAATAAGTGAATCAGTGAACTAAAAGTAGTACATTACCTTTGAGGTGGTGAATCAGTGAACTAGAAGTACTACATTACCTTGGAGGTGGTGAATCAGTGAACTAGATGTACTACATTACCTTGGAGGTTGTGAATCAGTGAACTAGAAGTACTACATTACCTGGGATGTGGGGAATTGGTGAATCAGTGATTCAGTGAACTAGAAGTACTGCATTACCTTGGAGGTGGTGAAATAGTGTACTAGAAGTATTACATTACCTGGGAGGTGGTGAATAAGTGAATCAGTGAACCAGAAGTACTACATTACCTGGGAGGTGGTGAATTGGTGAATCAGTGAACTAGAAGTACTGCATTACCTTGGAGGTGGTAAAATAGTGTACTAGAAGTACTACATTACCTGGGAGGTGGTGAATAAGTGAATCAGTGAACTAGAAGTACTACATTACCTGGGAGGTGGTGAATCAGTGACCTAGAAGTACTGCATTACCTTGGAGGTTGTGAATCAGTGAATCAGTGAACTAGAAGTACTACCTTACCTGGGAGTTGGTGAATCGGTGAATCAGTGAACTAGAAGTACTGCATTACCTTTGAGGTGGTGAAAAAGTGAATCAGTGAACTAGAAGTACTACATTACCTTGGAGGTGGTGAATCAGTGAACTAGAAGTACTACATTACCTTGGAGGTGGTTAATCAGTGAACAAGAACTACATTACCTTGATGGTGGTGAATCAGTGAATCAGTGAACTAGAAGTACTGCATTACCTTAGAGGTTGTGAATCGGTGAATCAGTGAACTAGAAGTACTGCATTACCTGGGAGGTGGTGAATTTGTGAATCAGTGAACTAGAAGTACTACATTACCTGGGAGGTGGTAAATTGGTGAATCAGTGAACTAGAAGTACTGCATTACCTTGGAGGTGGTGAATCAGTGAATCAGTGAACTAGAAGTACTGCATTACCTGGGAAGTGGTGAATAAGTGAATCAGTGAACTAAAAGTAGTACATTACCTTTGAGGAGGTGAATTGGTGAATCAGTATACTAGATGAAATACATTACCTTGGAGGTGGTGAATCAGTGAACTAGAAGTACTACATTACCTTGGAAATGGTGCATCAGTGAACTAGAAGAACTACATTACCTTGGAGATGGTGAATCAGTGAATCGGTGAACTAGAAGAACAACATTACTTTCGAGGTGGTGAATCGGTGAATCAGTGAACTAGAAGTACTACATTACCTTGGAGGTGGTGAATCAGTGAACTAGAAGTACTGCATTACCTGGGAAGTGGTGAATAAGTGAATCAGTGAACTAAAAGTAGTACATTACCTTTGAGGTGGTGAATTGGTGAATCAGTATACTAGATGAAATACATTACCTTGGAGGTGGTGAATCAGTGAACTACAAGTACTACATTACCTTGGAAATGGTGCATCAGTGAACTAGAAGAACTACATTACCTTGGAGGTGGTGAATCAGTGAATCGATGAACTAGAAGAACATTACTTTCGAGGTGGTGAATCGGTGAATCAGTGAACTAGAAGTACTACATTACCTTGGAGGTGGTGAATCAGTGAATCGGTGAAATAGAAGAACAACATTACTTTCGAGGTGGTGAATCGGTGAATCAGTGAACTAGAAGTACTACATTACCTTGGAGGTGGTGAATCGGTGATTCAGTGAACTAGAAGAACAACATTACCTTGGAGGTGGTGAATCAGTGAATCAGTGAACTACAAGAACTAAATTACCTTGGAGGTGGTGGTGCACGTCTTGAATCTTCTTCTGTTTGGGATTCTCGTCTCTTAAATAACTGTCTGGCAGTAGAGGCTGATGTGGAAGTTAATTTAGTGGCCTCCTATAAAATTTTTAGTTTCTTTATATTTTGTGTACTTAAAATCCACATTCAAGAAAATGTCATTTAGTTTATCGTTTTAACTTAGAACGATGTGTTCAAATGGTCTTTCCTTATTAAAGAAAAGTTATGTCTTAGGGTACAAACTCTTCACAAACATGTTTAAAGATTAAATATAAAAAATAATGAGTAGAAACTTCCTTTTATTATATTATTCCAATGTATGTAAATATTGACAGGGAAATCAACATTTGATTGGTTAACACTATCCCTCGTGACATTGAACAAAACTTCATATTCCCATCTTAGGATCATATTCCCCTCTAAACACTGGAAATACCTAGTCTGACAATAAGCACGGTTTATGTACAGAACTTTTTGAACACTTTTTTTTTAAATAGCAATAGTATATTCATTATCATGTTCAAAATTATTTCACACATCAAAGAGCTAGAGAGCTCTGAAGGAAAAGACGGCCATTGCTTCCATTTTTATGCCCCATTTATGTTTTCTGGTCTGTGCGTCCATCCGTCCGTTCGTCCGGCTTCAGGTTAAAGTTTTTGGTCGAGGTAGTTTTTGATGAAGTTGAAGTCCAATCAACTTGAAACTTAGAATACATGTTCCCTATGTTATGATCTTTCTAATTTTAATGCCAAATTAGAGATTTTCCCCCATTTTCACGGTCCACTGAACATAGAAAATGATAGTGCGGATGGGGCATCCGTGTACTGGGGACACATTCTTGTTTTGGGTATCTTTTGATAGTCTTCATACAAAGAATGAGCAAAAGAACAGCTAGAACCTGTAGAAAGGTTGACAATATTGAAATTAATTGTTGTTTAATGTAATTTCATTTCCTTAGTCAAGAATTCATCATGGAGTCAATTTGGACCAATTTGGTAGTATATATTTTTTTCATGTAAAAATGAAAGAACCTTAGTGAGCGCTAAAATTGAATCATAATTTCCTGTCAATATGCATGGACATAGTATGTCCTTAAAATTTCAGTGTGTGGTTTCAAACAAACGTGACAAACTGTTGCACATACATTGAAGAACAAGTTGAAAGGTGTAACTCCTACCCAAATTGAATGCATTTGATATGAGTTATAATGTCAAACTGAAAGTTTCATGAAATTCTGTTGTGTGGTTTGAGAGGATTTGCGATCCAAAGGTTGCAGTAGTATATTGGGCAAATAGTTCAAAGGGCATAACCCAAAAAAAATCTTGAATCTCATTTCCTGTCGTATGCACATCTACGTAGTATGTCCTTATTATCTGAAAAGGTTTCATGAAATTCTGTTGTGTGGTTTGAAGCAGTTGCGTAAGACAAACTGTTGCAGTAGTACATTAAATAAATGTTCAAAGGGCATAACTCTAGAAAAGGTTGAAAGTGATTTCACTCGATATGCAATCAATCATAGTATGTCCTTATTATCTATAAGGTTGTGAAATTCTGTTTCTTTTGAGAGGAGTACTAAAGTTAAAGAAACTGAATTTCTGGACGGACGGACGTACAGATGGACAAGGGTAAAACTTAATGCTCCATCTTCTACCGCGGGGGCACAAAAATGTGGAAAACTGATTTACAGGACTGACAGATGGACAGACAAATGGACAGTGCAAATCTTCATTTGTAAATTTCGTTGATAGGGACTGAAAAAAATTCACCATGAAAATGGCTATAGACATATGACAGACAGGAAACTTTGTAATCCCTGTCTTGCATTCTGTGATTTTCAAAACATGTCAGACAAATAGATCAGATTCAATGAATAATGATTAATATACTTATCATCTAAGAGACTGATCATTTATTTCATTGGGGGACCTGGATAGAAAAATTGGAATTTCTCTTTACTTTTTTCCAAGTCCCCCCTTCAAATAGAAATGAATATTTCAACAAATTTCTCCAGACTTAAATACTGCCTGTTTCTGTATTGACCACATTATAATTTATAGGTTCAATGTTCTGATGTTATATGGTTATATTAATTAGCGGCCCAGCGTAGAAACTTGAAGAGATGAGGGCAAATACATATGATCATGAATCTATAAAAGGGACAATACAGAAACAGCCAGTTCATAAGACTTTTATTCCATGATACTAATTCTTCGGTTAAAAAAAGAGAGAAACTTACTGATCTTACTGTTAAAAACAACAGGAAATCACATTTGAACTTGCCTCCCCAGTCACGACAATTTGTTTTGTCAATTTTATTGTTGAGATTTCTGATTTCCATTCCAGGTACTTAATCTATGCTAATGCAATATTTATCTAGCAAACATAAAGTACTTGGGAAGAATATTCAGACATTGATGTCATTATGTTTTTTGTCGACAGAAAATTATTATCAATGATAATAAATTGAAAATTCTACTCGGAAAGGTTGTGGAATGATTCTGCAAATCTTAATAAAAAAAACGGATCATAATCAAATTTTCTTGTCATTTAAAATTGATATGTCTATTCCTGGTTAAGATGCGTCCAACATAATAATTTGGAAGTGAAAATCCTGTATTGCTTTTCAGCCTTTTTCCTGTATTAGACTAGGCTGAAAAGCAATATTTACTCATGATTTATGTCAAAAGGATGACATCAACAGTATTACATATGCTGGTTTATTTGTATTTGGACTGATTTGCTAATATCATTTAAGAAATATAAATAGTACACGAGAAACGAAATTGCATACATATAAATATTCATGAGGTACGAAATGGTAAGGGTACGAAATGACAATAATCAAAGAGACTGCTTCCCTGTCCTTTATCTGTTTGGCTCTGACACCCGTATCTTGCAAGGGAGAGAACCATCCTCTTCAGGACAAGAAAACAACGCCACCTATGTCACAATAACAGACTGTGAGCTTTTTTGTTTAGCTTATAAGTATGGTACTACACGAAGGTAGTTCCGTTTCATGTAGGAACTTCATTTATAATTATGTTTAATAAACAAATACCGATTTTAAAATCGTACACGATTTCTGTGAAATATTTTAATCATGAGTAAAGGATATCCCTGCTTCTAGGTAGTGTGGAATTCCAACCATCACGTCACTAAGTTGGATATATTTAGAATATTTCGTAATAATGATTTTTCTGGATTGTAAAAGAAACTTAAATAGTGTAAGGGAGAGCTCAAGATACGATAACTTCACAAGAAATAGAAGGGAATGTGTAAAAAAGTGTTAAAATCAATCTGTTCATTTGTTTATCTCCTAAATTCATCAATTCAGTATGAAATTTTGAGGTGTTTTCCAATTATATATAAAAAATGATTGATGTGAGAGGCTTGGAAGTCTGGCCAACCAAATAGAGAATTGATGGCTTGAAGCTGTCTTTCCCAATAAAAACAAAATATAATAAACTGTTATCACAGAGATATGTCTCGCCTTTTTGTAATTTTGATAATGCAAATGTTGAAATTAAAATAGCAATACTTTAACATGTAAGTTATGCAAATATTCAAAGTCGATGAACCATGACTGAAGGTACATGGCTAAACAATCTCCATGGAAATGAGATGTGCCAATGCTAATACAACTGCATATCAAATACCATTGACTTATTATGTCGTTCCGTTTAAACAAACCTAAACACAAACATTAACTTGTAAACTATGTAAAAGTTTCAAGGTCAATGAACCATGATGAGGGGGTGGGGCTATATAATCTCCATGGAAACAATACTTGCAAATGCCAATAAATTTGCATACCAAATATCATTTGACCTAACATTGGCAGTTCATCTTAAACTGATCTGATTACAAACTAATACATGTAAACTAAGCAAAAATTTCAAAGTCAATAGACCATGACTGAGGGGGCGGGGCAAAATATTCTCCTGGAAATGAGATGTGCTAATGCTTATACAACTGAATACCAATTAACATTGGCCTTCCACTAATGGTTCCCTATGAACTGACCTAATCACAAACTAATACATGTAAACTAAGCAAAATTTTCAAAGTCAATAGACCATGACAAAGGGGGCAGAGCCAAATAATCTCCATGGAAATGAGATATGCCAATGCTTATACAACTGCATACCAAATATCATTGACCTACCACAAGTGGTTCCCCATAAACTGACCTAATCACAAACTAATACATGTAAACTAAGCAAAAGTTTCAAAGTCAATAGACCATGACTGAGGGGGCAGGGCCAAATAATCTCCTAGGAAATGAGATGTGTCAATGCTAATACAACTGCATACCAAATATCAATGACCTACCACTTGTGGTTCACCATAAACTAGACCTAATCACAAACTAATACATTGTTGCCACCGCCCTAGCCGCCGGAAACAGCATACCTTTGTCTCGCATTTTGACTCTGTCTACTGTAATTATAAATGTTTTGCTTCAGCCTTTGAAATTCACAGCTAGTTTTATTAAAAATTTATTATTTTATAGAAAAGTGTCTGCTTTTGATTGGACAACTAATTGCTAAGGTCAGCTTTTATCTAGATATATCCCATATTTTGACATCTAGATGTCTTGTTATTTCGTATTCTTTAGTTGATGTCTCATTGACTCTCTATCTCTTTTTATTTATGTAAAAACTGCTTGAAACAAAATGTATATTTGCTTTATATGAATAATGACATTATAAGTGTATTGCATTGTAGTAAAACCAATACCTGGAACTTTTCATGTTTCTATAGTTGTTTTAACTGAAATAATCCTAGTAAATATGTCATTTGAAAGTCTGTTCACCCCAAAATAATAAATAATTCTGGTTTGTGAAAGGGTACATTGACTGATTCACAGTTGATGCTGACATACCTATAGCCTACTTTAATTTGCTTGAAACCTTCATAACTTATAATCATCAGAATTGGAAAAAAAATTAAAATGTTAACAGACACGGTAATTGATATACATGTAAGGACTTACAGCAGCTCTTTCCTTTCTCATTATTTCACTCCTATGAGCCCTTTCTTCTTCATCCTTCACCTGTCTGCTCTGTTCAACTTCCTATAAATATATCAATGAAGAGAATAAGAATACACTTGCAATGGGTGTTTCAAAATTTAATAACGTTATAAGTACTTGTAAAACAATCTAATATTATAAAATAAAGAAATAACTGTCTGTTGTTACCATAGAAAATAAAAGTACAGAGTTCCAATGTCCCCACGTTGCACATATTTTATCAATCCAAGGTACAAGGGCAATAACTAAATAAAACACTTTTTTTTGTAGCGCTAACGAGGCCATTTTCCATAAATTTGATATTTCCAAGGGCATAACTCTTTAAAAAAGTTAATCAGCCACCATTATAGAACTTGTCCGAGATATTGCTGATATTAACCTATAGTATAAGTTTTATAAAAAATCTGGCAAGAATTGTACCCGTGAGAGCTCTTACTGCCATTTTCCATATATTTGATATTTCCATGGGGCATAACTCTTTTAAAAAAAGTCGATCGGCCACCATTATAGAACTTGTCCGAGATATATTGCTGATATTAACCTACAGTATAAGTTTTATAAAAATCTGGCAAGAATTGAACCTGTGAGAGCGCTAACGAGGCCATTTTCCATAAATTTAATATTTCCAAGGGGCATTACTCTTTTAAAAAAAGTAGATCGGCCACCATTATAGAACTTGTCCAAGATATTGCTGATATTAAGCTATAGTATAAGTTTTATAAAAATCTGGCAAGAATTGTACCCGTTAGAGCGCTAACGAGGCCATTTTCCATAAATTTAATATTTCCAAGGGGCATAACTCTTTTAAAAAAAGTCGATCGGCCACCATAAAAACTTCTCCGAGATATTGCTGATTTTAACTTATAGTATAAGTTTTATAAAAATCTGGCAAGAATTGTACCCGTGAGAGCGCTAACAAGGCCATTTTCCATAAATTTAATATTTCCAAGGGGCATAACTCTTTTAAAAAAGTCGATGGGCCACCATAATAGAACTTGTCCGAGATATTTCTGATATTAACCTATAGTATAAGTTTTATAAATATCTGGCAAGAATTGTACCCGGTAGAGCGCTAACAAGGCCATTTTCCATAAATTTAATATTTCCAAAGGGCATAACTCTTTTAAAAAAGTCGATCGGCCACCATTATAAACTTGTCCGAGATATATTGCTGATATTAACCTACAGTATAAGTTTTATAAAATCTGACAAGATTGAACCTGTGAGAGTGCTAACGAGGCCATTTTCCATAAATTTAATAGCGCTAACGAGGCCATTTTCCATAAATTTAATATTTCCAAGGGGCATTACTCTTTTTAAAAAAGTCGATCGCCCACCAGTATAAAACTTGTCCAAGATATTGTTGATATTAACCTATAGTATAAGTTTTATAAAAATCTGGCAAGAATTGAACCTGTGATAACGCTAACGAGGCCATTTTCCATAAATTTAATATTTCCAAGGGGCATAACTCTTTTAAAAAAGTCGATGGGCCACCATAACATAACTTGTCCAAGATATTTCTGATATTAACCTATAGTATAAGTTTTATAAATATATGGCAAGAATTGTACCCATTAGAGCGCTAACAAGGCCATTTTCCATAAATTTAATATTTCCAAAGGGCATAACTCTTTTAAAAAAAGTCGATCGGCCACCATTATAAACTTGTCCGTGATATATTGCTAATATTAACCTACAGTATAAGTTTTATAAAATCTGACAAGAATTGAACCCGTTAGAGCGCTAACGAGGCCATTTTCCATAAATTTAATAGCGCTAACGAGGCCATTTTCCATAAATTTAATATTTCCAAGGGGCATTACTCTTTTTAAAAAAGTCGATCTCCCACCATTATAAAGTTTGTCCAAGATATTGTTGATATTAAACTATAGTATAAGTTTTATAAAAATCTGGCAAGAATTGAACCTGTGAGAGCGCTAACGAGGCCATTTCCAATAAATTTAATCTTTCCAAGGGGCATAACTCTTTTTAAAAAAGTCGATCGCCCACCATTATAAAACATGTCCAAGATATTGTGGATATTAACCTATAATATAAGTTTTATAAAAATCTGGCAAGAATTGAACCTGTGAGAGCGCTAACGAGGCCATTTTCCATAAGCTTAATATTTCCAAGGGGCATAACTCTTTTAAAAAGTCGATCGGCCACCATTAGAGAACTTATCCAAAATATATACAAAGGAAAAATATGTAAAACAGTAAAGCATGTTTCAAATAATTATTTACCCATCTTTTCTTTTCTTCTTCATTATCAATCTGACTAGCTCTTCGTTCTCTGACTTTTTGTTCATGCACCACTTTCATTCTCTCTTTCACCTGTTGATCTCTGATTTCTGCCTCCTTTTTCTGAAATTGAAATAGTTTTCCAGAATTTATTTAACTGCATGATGCAAAATTTAATTTAAAACTCTGGTATTTATTCAAGAATAATGTATATGAATACTAAACTGTTTTCTTTTTCTACAGAGTCATAACTTTTCCTTATATAATGTATTTCTAAATAATAAATAAATTTAATAAAAAAATTTCAAAATCTAATAATTTAGACTATAATCTAAGTAAACAAGAATGTGTCCATAGTACATGGATGCCCCACTCGCACTATCATTTTCTATGTTCAGTGAACCGTGAATCTGGGGTCAAAACTCTAATTTGGCATTAAAATTAGAAAGATCATATCATAACGAATATGTGTACTAAGTTTCAAGTTGATTGGACTTCAACTTCATTTAAAACTACCTTGACCAAAAACTTTAACCCGAAGAGGGACAGACGGTCAAACGAACAGACGAACGAACGCACAGACTGAAAAACATAATGCCCCTAGGTGGGGCATAAAAAGTAACTTGAATACTTATGAAAATCCAAGCTTAATACTTGGCAGAAACAGGTTAGTAAAAATTCTGACTGTGTTGATCTGTCACAATGTATCATTTGGAAAGACTGTCTATAAACCATAATTTATAATATAATAATTATGAATAAAAGGATATTTGTGTTTCAATGAGTTGGTACTTGAACAAAATAAAAAAGATGTTTCCATAGGAAACCATGTTTAACTATCAGATTTCCATTGTCAGTGAACTAAAAAATCTAGATCAAAATCATAATTTGGCATATATCTTAAAAAGGTTCAAATCATAAGTTTTAAGTTGATGAGACTAAAACTTCATTGTAAGCTTATTTTAAATAAACCTTTAACTTGATATAGGACGTGCAAATGGATGCACACAAAAACCGTAATATATTATGTCCCCCTACTTTTGTAGTCGAGGAATACAAAATAAAACAAGACATCTAGAGGTTCACATATGGTCTTCAACAATCGACAAGTGCCTAATATAAAATGTCAAGCTCTACATCCTCCTGAGAATAGTTATGAACAAATTTAACAGAGTTTTGAACCCAAATTTGAACTTGATCTGTGGTTGGTGGTGATAGGCATCAGTTCCGATAATCCATTGTTTCTGCTTTTTCGAATAAGTTTCATAACATTTGGTTGACGCAAAATAAAGTTAAGAGAACAGAACCATCTTAGGGACGTACGGAAGGACAAGAATATACCTTAATGTTTATGGCGGGATCATAATAAAAAAAGTTGTCGGACAACGTAATACACTACAAAATAAAATGAAATAACAACAATATCTACTATAAATATGTATAAATTCTATAAGTAAATACACATATGGTAAAAAAGTAAATAGCCTCACACAACTACAATTCTACTTAAATACATTCTAAGGCCACATAAAAATTAAGACTTACTTTCTTAGGCCAGTTTTCATAATTTCAGATGAGGAAATGAGGTACTTTTTATTTTCCACCAAAATTATATATCAAAATATCTGACATTTGTACAAGACATGACTAATTCTCAGATTATTGCTGATTTTAAGATTTTTTTGTTCGTAAGTACAAATACTTGATAACTCAAGTGGGGGTCTCAGTGACTGCATGTTTGAGTTTTTAAAATGATACTTCTGTATAAATAAATACATGGCACAGTGAGATGAGATTTGTACAGTTTATGTGGCTAAATTCTTGAGCTATATAAAAGAGATGTGTGAAACATTAATTATCAGTCAAGAATAACTATCACTTAAAAAAATAGCACATTAGTAGTATTAGTAAAAGTGACACCAGTAGAATATCATTACACTCCAGGTTAATGTAAAATACTCATGCTAACAAATAAATCTAACATACAGAAATTAGTATTTGCGAAACATGTTCAACTTGCATTTAGAAAAGATATTTTTACAACAGACTGATGGACAATATCTTTTTTCAATTCTACTATACATCATATACTGTAAACAAGACAATCAATCTTCTTTTTAAATGCAGAAAATACAACTGAACTCACATATTATTTAAAAAAAAGCTCATGTAAAAATTCTTATCATGATTACTGAAAAATCAGAAATTTATGTGATTTAATTATTATTGAATTGTGGCAGGATAGGTGTGGCAAAAATAAAAATTTGCATTTTAAATTTTGATAAAATTTACATTTAAATTTTGATACCATTATTTTTTACAGCATTCCTCGAAATCACAATTAATCTCGCATTTGTGTCATTTTTCAAAAATCACAATAATAAATGCATGCAAACATTTCTGAATAAACAGTTTTTCAATAAGACCTTTATCTATGTCACATTAGGAAATTTCCCATTTCAGTCACTTTTTTATGAGTTGTATTAATAAATGATCAAACAATTGTTTACAGTAGAGAGACACCAAATATATAAGATAAGAAAATACACCAAAATAGAAAAGATAAGAAAATGTGACCAAATACCTTGAATAAATCTCAAACAATACAAGATAAGCATGCACTACATTGGATACATCTACAAGAAACAAAGTGAAGCCATGCAACACACTATGTTACCTCACGATCCCTCCTCTCTTGGTCCAGTCTCTTTTTTTCTAACACTGCTCTCTTTTTTTCTTCTTCTACCCTTCTTTGTTCTTCTTTCTGATCGTTCATTGATGGACAAAACATTTTTACATCAATTAACACTATTCAGTATATTGTAACCTTACCCTTTTGGGGTCTATTTTTTCAGCATATATCTTGCGTTTTCATCAGGCAATTGATGGGGATGACAAGCATGTTTTCTTGTTTTTTTATATTGTAGTACAATGTCTTTCATGTGCTAAGGTCAAAGGTTAATGTGTAGATAAACTATAGGTAAGGTATCTTTTTCTATTAATTAAGGTAAATCTGGGAGAACTGTGCATAGTTTTGACTGGCAATAAACACTTTTGGAAATGGTTTTGGCTTTGTTGGTATTTTATTCAGGATACTTTCCAATAATTATATGACAAAGAAAATGGATCCTTGCATAAGGGAGATAACTGAGGAATGTTTGAATATATAGCATTGTACTTAATTCAGGAATCATAAAATGATATTACCTCTTTTTCTGCCCAGAACTGATCTCTCTGTTTTGTATTTATATCTCTAGCTGCAACTGTTCTCTGATAAACTGATCCCTACAATAAGTAATTAAAATTGTGTTTAAGAGCACATTAACTTTCACATGAAGAAAAGATAGTTTGACTTATACTTTATGGAAAGCTGATAAAATTGTTACAGGTTATTTTAAGTGATTTGTGTATGTTAAATTTAAACTATTATTGTGGCTTTTCTTGGCTGGTTTGGTAATAAGCATCTAGACCATGGAGACCACAAATACAGAATTGTATTGACACTTTCATTGACAAAGATTATTCTGTACTGTTATTAGTAATAATTTGGTTGGTGAAGGTGTTAGGTACAGGTGATTGTTTTCTATAGGACATTGTCTCATTTTGAACTTTCTCCATGTCCTTGGTTATTTGTTATATGACCAATATTATATCAGGTTTAATTTCAAATTTTTTAAGGGTCAAAGTTTAATAAATGTACAAAGTAAGTTCTAATCAACAAGTTCAATCCATTTAAACATTATCATTGTTTGCAGTTGTTTCAACTGTTCAGTATTGTCAGAATCAATTTCATTTATCTGTTTTTCTTCCAGAGAACTAATGAATCATTGGTTTACTTTAGATGCCTGTGAACCAGTCCAAATTGTATACAATAAAGTGCAAGTAGGTTTTTATATCATATTGTAAAACAAGATCAGAGTGGTAATCAACAAATCTTTAATTTATGGATACAATGGATTTCAACATTTTTGCTGCTTTTGGAACCTTTAAGATCAATTTAAGAAAAGGATGTTTTTAAGGGTGAACAGCGATAAATTCTGCTCTTCGTCAAATTGCAAGAAAAGACTTCAGTTCCTATACATTTTTTGTATTTCATGAATACTTTAGGGGAGCCAATTTGGAAGTCATTTAGCCAATTCCCATTTTTTAATTGTATAGAAACTACCACTGTTGTAGTAGTTAAATGCAAATAATATTCTCTAATGAAATGTCATTTCCTTTATCAAATATGAAATCCTAATCCCTACAGAAGATTATATCAAAAAAATAAAAAATGACAAACCACAGGTGCTGGACTATCAACAGGTTTTGGTTTTTCCTTATGGAAACTGTAGTTTGATCCTGAAGATTTTGCTACTTTCTTTGTAACATCGTCTGGATCTATGTCTTCTTCTGTTCTGGCATTAATAACTACATGTATACCCTATAATAAAGGAACATTACAGGGACATAAGCTACGAATTAAACAAAAAATTGAAATCTGATTTTTTTTCCCCCACATTTATAAAAGCGAAATATAGAAAAAATATTTCACTCTTAGCAGTCAATTTCGTCAAAAAAAGCTAAAAATCATTGCTATATATTTTAAGTCAATAATTCAACTTATTTGAATCTATATTCATGCAACCTTTTAATTTGACCTTTAGTGGAGATGGTGCACATGTGTTCATTACGTGGTTTTATCATTACAAAGAAAAGAATGTCAACATTGAAAAGTGAAACAAGGGAGCCTCCATGAATAACCATTTCGTTGACTGATTTTGCCATAAAAAAAAAAAGATTCTTATACAGGTAAAAGATGAGTTACATATATTTTTAACCTATAACATGAAATCAAACAGACCAAGTATAGTATCATTGCATGTGCTTGTTATCTAATTATATTTATATTTATGTTTACATCAGGTTATATGACTGTCGGCAGTCTTTGGAGGTTATCTTGATGGATAATTAGATGGCATCTGGTCTACAATACCCACGAAATGCTGATATATTACGGCGCGTCCATGCATTGTTAATGGTTTCTTTTGGACTTTTTGTAATTTGGATATACCTTTTAGTATGCTGTAGTTTAGTTATTGTTGTTGGTTCATGTCTGTCATACTGGTTTTTGGTAAATTGTTTTGTCAAAATTTAGGCTGATAGTTTTCTCAATTGAATTGTTTCATATTTTTCATGCCTTTTATAGCCGACCATACAGTATGTGTTTTCTCATTGTTGAAGGATGTATGGATGCCTACAATTGCTTACATCCACTTCATTTGAAACTTTGGTGGATAGTTGTCTCATTGGCAATCATACCACATCTCCTTATTTTTATATAAATAAAATATGAGAATTTTGGTCAAATCAGTGAACATGAATTTGATAGCTAATGCCCTTTAAAAACTACATATATACCCTTTAAAATAAAGCATTCAAAACTACATGTGTACCCTATAAAATAGAACATTTACAACTACATGTATATCCTATAAAATAGAACATACACAACTACATGTATTCCTATAAAATAAAGCAATCACAACTATGTGTATACCCTATAAAATAGAGCACTGATAACTAATGTTTACCTAGAATATAGAGCATTCACAACAGTGTTTACTCTATAATATAGAGCATTCACAACTATGTGTATACCCTAGAAAAAGAGCATTCACAACTATGTATATACCCTAGAAAACAGAGCATTCACAACTATGTGCATACCCTAGAAAATATAGCATTCACAAATATGTGTATACCCTAGAAAACAGAGCATTCACAACTATGTATATACCCTAGAAAACAAAGCATTCACAACTATGTATATACCCTAGAAAATATAGCATTCACAAATATGTGTATGTGTTTTAAGGTATGGTTAAGTGCTTTATGATTGGGTGGTAATGTAAGATATATGTATGGTTAAGTGCTTTATGATTGGGTGGTAATGTAAGATATATGTATGGTTAAGTGCTTTATGATTGGGTGGTAAGATATATGTATGGTTAAGTGCTTTATGATTGGGTGGTAATGTAAGATATATGTATGGTTAAGTGCTTTATGATTGGGTGGTAAGATATATGTATGGTTAAGTGCTTTATGATTGGGTGGTAAGATATATGTATGGTTAAGTGCTTTATGATTGGGTGGTAAGATATATGTATGGTTAAGTGCTTTATGATTGGGTGGTAAGATATATGTATTTATTTGTGTGTATTGTGTACAGTATTTATTCAGTTTTACCAAACATCTTTCTTACCCTGAAGAATTTCTGAATATCTGGTAAATGGTTTGCACATTTAAACTTCATTGATTCTGGTGCTGCTTCACCTTGCTACAAAGAAAATTATATAGAGTTATTGTCTGGCAGTACATAAAACAAAATATCTAAAGAAGAATCATATTTCCTGGTCACTCAATGTCAAGGGTTTCTCTGTCAGAAAGAAATACATTTTAAAAATTAAATATTCTAAAATCAAATATCTATGTCAGGGAGCCCTTCTCAAGAAAATAACAAGGAAAAAGTTTATTTTAACAAATATTTTCAACATGAATTTATTTTTTTATTTGATGCATCTAATTGATTTGACTATCTAACATCATGGCACTTGTAAATACTTATAACCAATTATATCAAATGGAATCAGGTGAAATTTTATAATAAAAATCTTCTGATTGAATTGAACAAATGTTTAAGTGACAGATATTTGGTATTACTGTGTAATCTTTCCACCCTGTAATGGTAATATTGACAGGTATAACATACATTCCTGGTAGAAGGTATGATAAGGTGATGACTTAACTATACTATAGCCTACAGCAAAGTGTTATATGTCATGTACTCTAAAGTATATTATCTTGTAATTATAATGTATCATGTGTATAAAACACTCATGTAATCAAATGGCATAAATATGTTAATAGTACTTTAATAAAAAGCATGAAATGTTTTCAATACTTAATGCAATATTTATATACCTGCATACTGTCAGAGATTTGTTATATATGGTTTAAACAAGAGATAAAAATTATACACAATTTGTTTTATTTTAGAAATAAATGCAATATTTATAGACCTGCATACTTTCTTCAGATACATATATTTGTTAAATATGTTTTAAAGAAAAGTAAAATTTTATACAGGATATAATTTATTTTTCAGACATAAATGAATTCTCAAAAAGAAGAACATTTCCTTAATGTTTTTGTTGAAAATTACAGGAAATGGGCGATTACAATTTAAGAGAGATACACAATTTATATATTCTTACTTTCCATCGAGTTTATGGTTTCAGAATGCATGAACAATGAAAGTGAATACATAATTTGGTAGATTTGTTCTAGGATACTTACCCAGTTAACGAGTACATATTTTGGTAGATTTGTATTAGGGTCCAGTACTTTGCAGTAAGCATACATGATCTTGGAACCATTCAGACTATCAGACATCTCTTCAAGTCCACCTTCTATAATTTACAATTAAGTTATTTTTATAACTTATAAATTTCAGTCTAAAATAACAGCTTGCAATTGCCATTCCATAATATAAAGTACACACAATACCTGTATTTTGGGCACAAATATTCACGGAGGTGTCTGGTTATTGGTCAACTTAAGTTGTAGGGTTTCTGCCCCATTTACATGTACATTTACACAAATCTCCTTTTGATTCATACTTATTGTATGACTAAAGGAAGAATGTTCAGATATATTTTTTTTTTCATATTCAATGGTCCTCTTTTCTCATGATTATATATTCAATGGTCCTTTTTCTAATGATTGTATCATCAAGCTTAACAAGATAGTTATATCAATGCTTGGACATCTTTTTATTGTTTTATCTTCTAATTTAAGGTTATAAATGTGTGTATTTCGAAACTGATATTTTTAATGTTGACACAAAGTAACATTGTTAATTTTACTCTATAAATTGTATACCTCCAGTTTCCACAACTTTGAGGACTGGTGTCTGAACTTCATAACCAAAAACTGCCCTGCAAATTCAAATTGTTCATATGAGTAATCTAATAAAATAAACATATGTCAATATCAATTTCATTAGCTATGTTTACCAATTTGTAGATCTTGTCTGGCTGATCATTTTTGCTCTTAACAATGGTTTATAGTTTTTCTTTACCCACCAAAGTTTTCAAAAAATAAAAACAAATTGAATAAAAATCATCATTAAGGGCAAGAACTCCTTAAAAGAGTGATGGCTGACATGTTGACAGCAGGATAATCATGCACAATTTTTAAACTAGATTCTCCAAAGATAATTATGACGAAGTTTGGTTTTAATTGGCACAGTAGTTTCACAAAGAAGACTTTTGTAGAAGTTAACAGAGGACTAAAGCCAAGTGATGAGAATAATGAGCTAAACAGGTTAAAAACCATTTCTCATAAAATATCTACAGCCATATATTACAAGAAATTATATAATATTTAAGGCACGCTTAAAAGTCACTACTTACATTCGCACAACTGATAAATATTCTAAGAGATTTCAATATAAATCATGTATCCGTTACCAGATAATTTTTATCTGTTCAGTTAAATATCCAGTGGAATCAGGATATCAAACAACTCTTTGGTAACTAATAACAAACAATTACATAGATAATTATCTGTCTCTGGATAACTTTCAGATATTATATAAATAGTGTACCAGCCACTATTATGATGATTATTCCATCATTCTGTCTGTGGAAGTGGTCCAAGAAGGACCAAAACTGATCCGGCTATGAATCATAACAAGGCACTGTTAATTACATGTATGTGTATTGGAATTACCTACTTTTTAGTTGTCATCATTTTTTTCCACTGATACAAATAATTAATATGGCTTCAACTAAAGAAAGGTGTTTAGACTATAGAGGCCTCTTTATGTCAGTTTTCTCTCTCTATTACTCATTTAAACATAATTAATTACTTGTTAATGTAAATTTTTCAATATTGCAGTATAATTACAAAACATGTAAGATGATATTATGATGTATTAAAGTACCTATTCCTTTCTAGACCTGATACAATGCATATGTAGCTGTCATATTGAGCACTATGCAGATTATATAAATGTCCTCTACAGTTAAATTCCAGCACAGAAAATTGGTTTATTGATAACCTGAGTATTTCTCATAAGTTCAGTGTTGTATGTAAGTAATACAGTTCTTCTAAAAACACACAGCTGAGTAAAAATGCTACAGATTTTGGTCATCCTCTCCATACACATGCAATATAATAGGCATTTTGCATCTACTTGGTTCTGATTAAATCTTCAACTCTTTTCTTGATCTTGAAGGATACATGTTAGCTGAAGAGATTGACTACTTGGCAAATTTCGAACATTATGAGGTCTCCAGACTAAAGGTAAGAATCATATTGTTAGACTACAAAAATAGCTATAGATAGTTTAATGTGCACCATATATATCATCTATGTTCAGCATGTTCAGTAAACTGTAAAATTGAAATAGTGATAGGTTTCAGGTAGAGGCCCTGTTGTTGGTAGCTATTGTTGTAACTTATATTGTATGAACATAAATTCCTTCATTATTCGAATCACCCCTCAAGCTGAGAAGGTACAATGGAATCCCTATAACACTCCATATTAGGATAAATGGAGATGTGTCACGAACTTATATACAACCCACACCACCAAGGAAGTATAAGAACACCGTAGTCTGTTATTATGGTGGAAGGAGAGAACTACCAGCCTCTACCAACTGAGCTAAAGGCGTACTTAACTAGCACAGCTAATGGAGGGCGGTTATAAGTCTACTAGGTAAAGGGAAGCACCACTAAACTTCCCCCACCTTAAAGAATCATTGTACTATATTGATGATATCTTCAACATTTCTCCTCTTCTTCTTCTTCTGGTAAGGAGTTGACCTCATACAAATCTAATTAAAATTAGTTCTCTGCACTTGCTATTCATTTCGTTCAGTTGTTTATATGTCACGCTACATATAAACAACCGAGCGAAAATGAGGAACGAGTGAAGAGAACTAATTTTAATTAGACTGACCTCATACTTGAGGGATTTAATAACTCCGCTCGGTAAAACAGGAGGCTTCTCCATTGAATAAAAGTAAATATAAACCAAATAATTAAAACTATTTACACTGTACAAATTGGCAAGCTGGTGTCTAGTTAGGCTGCATCTGGGTCCAGGGCACACAGGCTATTCTGGCCCTGAACTCTTCAAGTGTTGGTGCAGCTGCCACTGTGTTGGCAGCAGGTTCCAGTCTCTTATAAAGCGCTGGAAAAAGGAGTTGTTGTAAACTTCCTTTGTTGCTCTGATCTGTTTAATTCTATGGCCAACCTTTGTTCTGCTGTCCCGAGGTGTGTAGTAGATAGCTGGTTGTATCTCCACTAGTTGGTTCTTGATCTTATAGCTTAAGACGAGTCACTAGCTCATGTGTCTTTGCTGTAGGGTATCCCACTGGAGTTGGTCTAATAGTCCAGTGACACAGCCTGGGGAAGTGTCGGTTTACTGGTTGTATACAAAACATGCCGCTTTGCGCTGTACCTATTGGAGGTCTTTGATCAAGGTGGTTTGATGGGGGTCTTACATCGATGGTCTGATAAGTGCACAATAGGCTGTTTTTGACAGATGGCTTGGAAGGGCCAAGGTTCCTGCGGAGAAAACCGAGGGTCCTTGTTGCTTTTCTGGTGGTGTTGTTAATGTGCATATTCCACTGTATGGTAACTCCAAGGTATTTTCTGCTATCAAAAACTTCTAGTTGGTGTCCGTGCAAGGTATAAGTTGTTTGCAGGGTGTGACGCTTATTAGAAATCCTCATGACAGTGCTTTTTTATTGATGAAAACACATCTGCCACTAGTGTTCCCATTCTTCCAGGGCAGTGAGGTCTCTCTGGTGAGTTGCTGCATCATCTGGATTTCTAATTTCCCTGTAGACCAGGCTATCGTCCACAAATAATCTTACATCTGAAGATGTACAATCTGGCATGTCATTGATATAAGAAAGGAAAAGGAAAGGACCTAAGACTGTCCCTTGCGAAACTCCAGATAGAACATCTAAAGGGGTAGATGTATGTCCTTCTAGGACAACTGACTGGGTTCTGCTGCTCAGGAAGTCCTTTATCCAGCTTAATGTTGTTCCTTTCACCCCATAATGTGTCATCTTCAAGAGCAAGCGTTGGTGCGGTACCTTGTCGAAGGCTTTCAAAAAATCCAGTAGAATGATGTCTGACTATGTTACATATTATTATTTCTAACTGTGGTTTTTGTTGTGTGTGCACCAATTTTGTAACAGGAGACCATGATTTGTCTATCAAAAAAATATTTACTGTACCAGCCGATATTTGAACCCACGACCCCTGGCATAGTAAGCCACAGCTCTACCAACTGAGATAGAGGAATACTCCACTAGTGCTGCTAATGGAGGGCAATTAATCACCAGTTATAAATCTACTAGGTAAAGGGAAACACTTGCTACACATAAAAGTACAGGCAGAATCGTAGCTCTAATTATCCTGTATGTGTTTGGTTTGTCTGCATATTACTAAGAATAATCAAAAGCACAATAAAACCGTACAGTTCCAAGGCAAATTTAATTCGGACATTGTATGAATAATATAATGAATCATCCGTTACTTCACGCGGAAGTCTTCTGAAAATTTTTACAGATATTTTTGTGTAATTGCATAAATTAGTAAACCTCTTTTTACAAAACATATAAAAGTGTAAATGCTCACCAATCTACATTATTTTTATCACTGACTACTTCGTTATAAGCCTGTAAAAGGGCTTCTTTATTTTTCCGCAAATCTATCGCCATCCTCCCTTTGCAGGTGCTTGTGTATTACGTCACCAATTCTGTGCTAACCGACGGAAGTAGCTTTTGGCACTTTTGATTCTGACAATTTGAAGTCTTTCAAAATGTTTAGTTCATCTTTTTTAAAATTGTTCCTTTTAAGAAAATTTTTCAAAATTTGGATAAGTAATATCGTTTTGTATTAATACAAATCATCATAGACTCTCAAATTTGAAATTTTATTGAATGATAATGCAGTGACTGAACCGGAGTAAACCTAATTACAGCACAATTTGATATTAAGAATCAAGCGAAGCCTTTGTTGATAAATAATCAGACAACGAAATAAACAACGTTCTGTTTGAACACGTATATATTTGATGTGAAAGAACAAAGATGGCAAGTTTTATTTCACACATTATCTTTTAATAAATAGTAATTAACTCAGTATCTGATCAGATAAGTTTTAATCTTTTGTTACATTATAGATGGTCACATCTTGCGATGATGAGTCACCTGAAAGCAGAGGGAAAAACGCATCCAAGCATAAATTTAGTTCCATATGTACATGTAATAAATAAATGTATAGTTTAATGGCAATATTAATTGTCTTTAATTGATAAAAGATGTACATCTTGTTTGAATAAAATAAATCTTGAGATTTACACAATAAATATGTTTCTGTTGTGAAAAATCAAGACTTCAAGACTTCCTCATTATACTTGACTTTGGACAGTGCCTATGATCTGATGATGGAACATTATGTAGTGATATTATTATTTTATAGTATGGACCTAACTCGTTATCCTAAATGCTATCGAGACGCAACGGCAATACTTCCATGCCGTCCATAGGATGTATCGTCTATACCTTGTAAAGACGTATCGTCCATACTTTACGTATTTATTCCATTGTGGTTATAACATAACATATAATAATACATCAATAATTATTTCATAGTTATAACATAAATATGATTTTTTAGTATTTATTATGTACAAGTTTGCCAGTTCACATCTTTTGTGCATTTGTTTATGGATAATTGTATCATTGGCAATCATACCAAATCTCCTTAAAACTTTTTACTATATATATATAAGAAATAAAGATAATATTTTTTTGTATTTTATTTATTCATTCAGTCATACAGATAAACAAATATACAATAACAGGGGTGTGGAAATGCTATGCCCGACTCGCCTGAAATCGTGCATTTGACCGACTGGACAAGTAATATTTTGTGTCTTTGTTGCCCGTGGACAAGTGAAAAAAATGTTGCTTGACATTGTTGATTTATATAATCATATAGAAAGTCCTCAAAATTCTTTCATAAAAGTAGAAAAAATATCAAATAACAAGACGAAAGCAACATGTTTTAGTGAAACACTATCAATGATCAAGAAATAGATTGATTATTAAACAAACAAAAAATAGTTATGCGGACCCGAGTTTCATTAATATTCTGGATTTTTTTCCCATTGGTCCGGGATCGTTGATCAGGTTATAGCAACAGTACACCAGAAATGGTCATTATTAATTTCGAACACTGATTTCTTAACAATGAAAACTAAATGACCAGTCGAGTTGGATAAGCATCTTAAGATAGGTCATCGCTCAGAAGTTGACAAACGGAAAAGGGGCGCCTCCTAAAAAATAAAATTGTTGAGCAAAGAACTTGGTTTTTACAAGAACAAAAATCAGAGGCACCAAAGCGCAAATATCATGAAAATAAACAGAATAGAGGATTTTAAAGTTCTATAAAATTTTGATTTCAAATTTACAATTGGTCCACCAAAAGTTTTTTGGGGGTAAAAGGAGGGGGGGGGGATGCAAATGACAATTCAATAATTCATCAATTAAACTAGGGAAAAATGATTGTTGGTTTCCCCTAACCCGACCGGGTCGGTTTTTTTTCCTGACTAAACCTAAAAAAAAACAAAACAGCCCTATCTTGTTCCGATCCAGCAATGTTAATCGAATATTTTTATGCCACTGCCGCAGCGGAGGGGGCATTAAGTTTTACCCTTGTCCGTCTGTACGTCCGTACATACGTCCCAAAGCTGGTTTCCGTTCTCTAACTTTAGTTTGTCTCAACCAAATGTTATGAAACTTATACACAATGCTTATTACCACAAAACACAGATCGAGTTTGAAAATGGGTGGCGTTTCTTATACCGTTCTTGAGTTATGCCCCTTTATAAACATAAAAATTGTTGAATTTTTGTTTCCGTTTTTTCTAACTTCAGTTTGCCTCAACCAAATGTTATGAAACTTATACACAATACTTATTACCACAAAACTCAGATCAAGTACAAATTAGGGTAGCGTCACTTTTACCATTCTTCAGTTATATCCCTTTATAACTTTATTAGATATGCAAGCGGGGGCATCATCTGTGTCCCATTTCGTTTCCGTTCTCTAACTTTAGTTTGCCTCAACCAAATGTTATGAAACTTATACACAATGCTTATTAGCACATAATACAGATCAAGTTTGAAATTGGGTGGCGTCACTTTTACCGTTCTTGAATTATGCTCCTTTATAAACATAAAAATTGCTTAATTTTTGTTTCTGTTCTCTCACTTTAGTTTGCCTCAACTAAATGTTATGAAACTTATACACAATGCTTATTACCAAATAATACAGATCAAGTTTGAAATTGGGTGGCATCTCTTATACCGTTCTTGAGTTATGCCCCTTTATAAACATAAAAATTGCTGAATTTTTCGTTTCCGTTCTCTTACTTTAGTTTGCCTCAACCAAATGTTATGAATCTATACACAATGCTTATTAGCACATAATACAGATCAAGGTTGAAATTGGGTGGCGTCACTTTTACTGTTCTTGAGTTATGCCCCTTTATAAACATAAAAATTGCTGAATTTTTGTTTCCCTTCTCTAACTTCAGTTTGCCTCAACCAAATGTTATGAAACTTATACACAATACTTATTACCACAAAACTCAGATCAAGTAACAATTAGGGTAGCGTCACTTTTACCGTTCTTCAGTTATATCCCTTTATAACTTTATTAGATATGCAAGCGGGCGCATCATCTGTGTCCCATGGACACATTCCCATTTATTTCATATACATTTCAGTTTTGTTGTTTAGAACTTTTTCAGCCTTGGTTTCTAGATCATCAAAGTGCTTAACTGATCAGAAAGATAACAATGATTTAAAGCATTTCGCTTCCCTGTTGTTTATATCCCAAAATGGCTACCTCGGCACCAAGCACCAGTATTCTATTAAGATTGAATACATGGACACTAGTTCTTTATGTTATTAAAGTCACCTAAGTTTAATACCAGTTGTCAAGTAAATAAATATTTGTTCTACTTACAGTCTATAGCAACACTATTGATACACAAAAAAAAAACCCAAAAAAATCCTGCCTGCCGGGCCTTGAAAATTTTCCCATGTTAGGGGAAACCAACAATAATTTTTCCCTGGCCTTATTTCATCCCTTCATTAACTTTAAAACTTTGCACTGGCTCACAGTGAAGAAAATATAAGCCATGATATATTCTCCCAGGTTCATGTAAGCTAGCATTGAAAAACATTGCAATATTGGCCTCTAGATTCTTTAATTTAGAGCTGTTTTTTTTGTTGGTTTCTAGCTCATTGGTGTATATACTTTACTTATCTTTTCATCATTCTAATATACAAACAAAGACTATGAATACCATTTCCATTGTGTTTCAAAACTGTTTGAGAAACATACACGTTTACAGTAAAATACATCTTCTTCATTCCAAATTCATTAAGAAATCCGGGCAAGTAACTTTTCTTCGGGACAATTAAAATTTACAATTTCACTTGCCCGGGAACAAGTGGTCACAAAAAATATTTCCACACCCCTGAATAAACAACATATATACATCATACAGCAAACACCATACCCCATACATACAACATACAAAAAACATAAATATATTTTATTTATTTGTTCAGGCATGCAGATAATCAAGTACACTAGAAAACAACGAACATACACCATAGAACATACATCTTATATACATTGTTTTCAATTAACCATTCAATATTTTTTCACACATAAACTCATGTCTCTCATTAATATATTCCACTACATACACATTTCACCAAATATTCACGCATTTAATTTTATATATAGACACTCACCCGTATAACCTATATCATAAAGCACTAGAAATACTTAAACATGTAGTTATAAAAGCTGGTGCTGGTGGAGGTGATTGGGGTGCTTCAATTACTGCTGGAGGTGATGGGGGTGCTTCAATTACTGCTGGAGGTGATGGGGTGCTTATATTACTACTGGAGCCTGAACGAAAAACATATGTATAAAAGTCGTGAAATATAATATAATAGTGTACTTTGCACCGAAAACTAAACAAAGTGTCAAAATGTGAAAAAATTGTATTTAAAATATTATTAGATTGATCTATATAAACTTCACATTAATTATTGTGTATGTGTTTGATAATTGGCAATCACAGTAACTAATTAATGGATAAACATGAGATTAACACCTCTGAGATCGCCGGATAGACTTTACATTAAACAAAGACACACGCCAACTGATTGGATTAATATGATATTCAATTTTTGATAGGTAATCATACTTTTATGCTGCAAGGTTGGTACTTCAAAAAGACTGCTCAAACAGCTAGTATTTTTACAAGAATTTCACTACCCAATATATGTTCGTATATGCTTGAACTCTGCTTGGGTGCTGCTGATTTTTATAGTGATCTCGTTTTGTATTTTCTTTACAAATTCTTGACAAAAGCATAATAAATACTAATATTCATCAAAGAAATGATAATATTAAGCAATTAACAATCTTCTTAAATTTTAAAAATGATCATTATTTGATTACTTAGTATTATATTTCAAAACTAAACTTATTGTTTTAACTATGACAGAAATTAATCTCCCATTTTGGATATCCATTTTATTTGTTTTATTTTTCAGTTTGTTTTATGCAAGATATTAATAATCCATTTAGAAAATAATATATATATTTTATTAGATAAAGCACATTTATATACATGCATGATATATATCATGTATATAATGTATAAGTGTATAACTTGTACAAACATGACAAATAATGTAAATAGAGCATAATACATTACAAGTAGGTCAACTGTCAACATTTTTTCTTCTCGTAGTGAAGTTGCAATATTAAGCTGTTTATTCTGTTTGTGTAAGATCATGTTAACCCACATGAAGGAAGACTGATAGGCTTAATGTATGACTGTTGTGCATTGTATATACAAAGGTTATACTGTATATCAGTGTTTTTTTTCGCATGTGTTTAATTTTCACTTTGTTCGCGGCACCTAAAGAAACGCGAAAATTTGACCCCGCGTAAATTTCTCTGCATATTCCTTGATATTAAGCTGTTTAAAAAGTTTCATGCATTGTACTGTTAATTATTGAGTTTACACGAAATTGATATGTACACTCATAAAAGACATTGAACCAAACTCATTTCACCCTAAAGGTGAAATTACATTATATATAAAATCAGTCTTTTGTGTTGATCGGCATATCACAAGTGTGTGCGTAATTAATAAAGATTTCTGTTTTCATGATAATTTAAATTGACTACTCATACATGTAATACCTTTTGACAACACAGCAATCAGTGACATTTTCAAAAATGTTAAGTAGCAACGATGTATATATTGTTGTCATAACCTGAACATTTTGCATATAACATAAAATAGAAATAAAATAAATCATATTTACTGTGATATTTTCACAAATATGCTTTATAAATGCTCTGTTATACCATCACAAAAATGATTGAAACCTTCAATTTAAGTATGCCGCAATGTACATAATTACAACGATTATTGAAAGATCTCTGAATTATGTGTATTTTAGTTTGTAGTACTCGTATTTATTTGTAAACGATTATCTGTCAGTCAATCAAGTTAATGTTGTTTATATCTTTTACAATACATTACAGTGATTTTTTCGTGTGTATTTTCCCATTCAGCGAAAAATTATACACAGTGAAAATTTAACCTGCCCATTTTGTCATCAAATTGCGAAAAAAAGCTGACGCGAAAAAAACCTGACATACTGTATATGGTTCCTCGCATATTCAAGTACTTATTATACATCCTTGGTTTTCCAATGTTTTGGTTAGAACGTTCCTGATGAAGTTTAATCCAGATAACCCCTTCAGACCCAGCAAATTTATAAAATGCTATTTAAAATGACATAAAGATAGACAGGTAGATTTAAGCTATATGCACTTTAGAATAAAATAAACATAAAAGTTATATTGAAATCAATGAACACATTTTTGTTTTTCTTTAAATTATACATATGGCACAATAATAAAAATACATAAACACTGTACACGAGATTTATCATGTTTAAGTAAATCAACTTAATCCAAATGATCCCTGAAAAGTTGTTTTTATTTTATATTTCTATAATGTTAACAAGAAGGTTCAAAGTTTATGATTTTTTAAAGCTATTTAAATATTTATCCACTTAAGAGCATAAAACTTTCTTCAGAAAATTGAAGCCTGCAGATTTAAAGTTTCAGCCTATGATGTTTGTTTTAAGAAAGCATATAATTTTAAGTGAAATCAGTAAAAACATTATGATGTCACTTATGTTTTTTTTAGGAAACAAGTGACATACATGTAAGAAAAACATGATGATGACACTAAAAAAGAATTTGAATGCTTTTACTTTCACAATTTATGTAAGGTATACAATTTTTACACTTAAATGCAACCACATACTTATAATGCTCACTCAAACACAAAATGTAACACGTACTCCATGAAGTCATTGAGACACACAGTAATTAGTGTTCAATCATCTTTGCCTCTTTCATTGACAGTTTTAACAAGATAGATATATGACCGAAACAATGGTTCAGACAGCTAATCTACCAAAAGATAATTATGAGTTTGTGAAATGTGTGGTGGTTGGCGATGGTGGTGTTGGTAAAACATGTCTGACATGTGCCTGGTCAGTTGGCACTACATACAAGCTGGAAAGTCTGGTCAAGTCACATGTTTCTACAGTGTTTGCTATTGATCATTTCATCAAAGACAAACAGGTATGTTGTTCTGTAATGACAAAGGAGAAGGTATATTTTGGGGTTAATTTGGGTCTGTAAACTTGAATAAAAAATTAAATGTGATTGGTTCCATTATAGGTTACATATTGAAGCTGCTAAATATTGACCATTATGAAAAAAGAAAACACATGTATAATTATGCGAGTGCAATTTGACTGTGAGGTCATTGAAGTGATGTAACACTGCACTGTATATATATTTATCCAATTCTAGGAACAAACAAGGCTAACTTCAGGAAAATACTTAAATTGGTAAAGAACACACACACCACTCAAAACAGTTTTTGTCACCTAGCAGATATACAAAATACCATCTGTGTCTTTTCATCACTGTCTAATATATGAATACAGTATTTTAAACTGAAATAGCAATGTTTATTGAAAAACATAAATTTAGCTCTAAATTCCGCAAATTTAAAAGATACAATTTATTATAGAATCAATTTCTCCCAAAATGTACATGTACCTTCTTCAGAAATGAAGTACAATATACATGTATATTATTCAATTTAACATTGCTATTTCATTGTAAATATTCTCTTTACGGGTAAGACCATTATAACAAGAATTAATGCAGTAATTAAAAAAAAAATGGTGTTTTGCACACAGATTTTTTTGGTAATATAATTTATAAAGCTGCAAGTTAAGGAACAGTCCTATGATTGTTTCTTATGACTACTACTATAAAAATATTTTTTTTTATGGAAACTTTTTTACAAATTTTTGATTACAATAATTGTGTTAACTATTTGATTAAATATGGTTGTTTAATATTTTTTATGCATGTAGGTTTCTGACAGATCTTGGTGTAATTGTTGTAAATTTTGTATAAGTATCTTACAAAGTTTGGTATAATTGTTTTTAAAATATTTTGTATAGGTATCTGACAGATCTTGGTGTAATGTGGATGGGGTACCAGTTTGTTTACATCTCTGGGATACATTCGGTTACCATGACAAAGATAGGGGATTTGCTTATAAAGGGTATGTTTTGGAAAAATTATTGAGAGAAGAAAAATAATAAATTATGATAGATTTGAAATGAAAATTCAACACATCTTACAAAAGTTTCACAGTTCAAGAAATCAAAATATATACATAAAGTTCTATTGAATGTAGACTTGTGGAATGTAAATAAAAGGATATTTGGAGTATATAGCAATGAAACAGGATCCCAAGAACACAAATTAACCATAATTCAACAATGGACAAATACCAAACAAGCAATTGTTGACTTTAATTTGGTATAAGAGGGCCTATCAATGCCCTATTACGGCAAATTTGTTATTTGAAATGGATGAACATTCATGATATCAAAACTGTAATGATAGAAGTGTTACAAACTTCATAAAGCAAGAAGACTTGGTCAACAAAGTGATCCTTATAGTTTGTTGCAGCTGGATGAAACACATAGATAACAGGGCTAATACTGTTAGCCAATTATTTTATACATGGGAGATCATATTGAGCACTTGCTTTGGTCTTCAATGAAGTGATTGTCTACACAAAATCTTTATACAATCCAATTATTGTTGTTAGATTAATTGTTCAATCAAACATTGTAATACATGGATAAAGGATTTTTTTCTCCAAGCTTAAGGTTTATAGAATTGGAATATCAGGTTTATCGAAGAATTTCGATTACACTATCAAAAAATTAAATAGGGGAATTTCTACATACTGTAAATTCAGAAATTATTGGGATGATTTCATTATTGCGAATAATGCAACTGGGCAAGGATCGCAATAATAATAACTTGCATTCTGAAATCTGATACATATATCTTTATGCAGATTTTCCTGAAATCGCAATAATCAATCTCACATTTTTGTCCATTCTTCAAAAATCGCAATAATAAATGCATGCATTAATTTCTGAATTTACAGTATTTTCCTACGTTTTTCCTGCACTTTATGCTAGGAAAAGAAGGAATTTTTAATTATATGGAAAATCATTTAATATCTAATACAAAAAAATCAATATATAAGCACCAATTGTTCTTTCAGTCATTTCAATAACAACAATTAACCAAAGAATAATATAGATATTGTTAACTCAAACTTGAGGGATTATATCAAATTTACTTTCTGTCTTTTTATTTACAGGGCAGATGTGGTTTTGCTTTGCTTCAGTGTAGTCAAACCTTCATCTTTAGACAGTGTCATTAGATTTTGGGTTTCAGAGATAAAGTCAAAAAGTAGCACAACACCTATAGTGCTGGTTGGTACCCAGGCTGATATGAGATACAATTGTTATGATGATGGCTACAAAGCTATGGACAAAGGTCTGGTATACAAGTAAGTTTTGTGTGATGTTGAAGGTTAAAGTAAATAAATTACTATATTGTAACTTGTAATACACTCTCTGATATGGATAGATTATTAACTATGTTGGAGAATATCTATGTTCTGATGTTGATATGTATGTCCAATTATTTCTGATAAAGTCATATTTCAAAATAATATCTTTGTACAAACATGAAATTCTCACTTCATGAAAGAAAAAAAATTCAAGAAGAAAATTTACATTTTTTTTTGTAAACCTACAGTACAGTCTTCATCAATGATATGAAAAATAATCTCATATGATGAAGACATAATCTTTCAATCAGTTTAATTGAGGTCTGGAGCTGGCATGTCAGTTAACTGCTAGTAGTCTGTTGTTATTTATGTATTATTGTCATTTTGTTTGTTTTCTTTTGTTACATCTTCTGACATCGGACTCGGACCTCTCTTTATCTGACTTTTAATGTGCGTATTGTTATGCGTTTACTTTTCTACATTGGCTAGAGGTATAGGGGGAGGGTTGAGATCTCATAAACATGTTTAACCCTGCCGCATTTTTGCGCCTGTCCCAAGTCAGGAGCCTCTGGCCTTTGTTAGTCTTGTATTATTTTTACTTTTAGTTTCTTGTGTATAATTTGGAGTTTAGTATGACGTCCATTATCACTGAACTAGTATATATATTTGTTTAGGGGCCAGCTTAAGGACGCCTCCGGGTACGGGAATTTCTCGCTGCATTGAAGACCTATTGGTGACCTTCTGTTGTTGTCTGTTCTGTGGTCGGGTTGTTGTCTCTTTGACACATTCCCCATTTCCATTTTCAATTTTATCATTGATAACTATACTGGATATACAAAAACTCTGTCTAGCAAACAAAGATCAGCAAGACAAGAATTTTGGGCCAAACAGCTTCCGTCTAACCTAAATAATCTTGTTGCATTTTATCAATTTTATGCAAGAAGTCCTGGTGAGGAATACAGGCTTCTTGGATCATTTAGTTGTTATTTTTTAAAACAAATAGTTAGTTTTTTTTTATTTTTCTGTTTATTTCATTTGAAACACCAGCATTTAGATATTAAAATGTCTGTTGTTACAATATAGTTTCATGTAGTAAAGTAAATTATAAAAAAATATATATCACCCTTGACTATGTTTTGGTATAGAAACAGATAAATGTCTCATTTGGTAATTTGCCATAACTCCTTCAGCTTAAGACAGTATTTTAATGATTTTTTTTTTCCTTGTTTACTTAGACAAATATATATATATATAATACCGTATGATCCATTTTGATTTTGTAATATAAAGCATATATCATATTGTATATTTTTAACAAAATTACACCAAAGATTCAATGAATGTATTTATGCAACATTTAAAATAATTTTTTTATCATGCCATAGTGTTCTTTATTAAAATGAATATAATTAATAGCAAAGATTATAAATAATGACAAGGATTATAATCAGGGTCCGCACTGGGCTTCGCCAATGTTGCAAATTACGATTTTTTATTTCATCTGGGGACAAAATACGGCTGCTGGCGATATTTCTGGTGCCGAGATTTTCCCATGTCAAAATTTTCATTTCTTGACTGTAATGGTAATAGTATTGATCGTCATTTAAATTGATTAAATAAAAAAAATAAATTGTCCAAAATTTTACCTTTTTTAAAGTTTGTGACTTTGTTTACGACCCTGGCTAATCAATGGTCACAACCGGTGTCATGGTCTGTTGTTACAGGTATTCCACTTATCCGATGGGTCATTAATGATTATCAAAATTAATTCATTCAAATAGAATTGGTCAGTTGGCATTTGTCATTTCATAATGAAGAATTTTTTATACGGCTACACAATTTGCAACGTTTACCATAGTTTAATGGTGAAAACGTAATTGACAGAAAGACGAAAACCATAATAAACTTAATAAAAACATCGTTTTACTTGTATTCCGTTAAAAATGTTAAAATCAGACTTATTTTGTCTTTGCCTGCCTTCACTTTTGATACAAAAATAACAAAACCCGCCTCCATTGATTGTATTCACTTGTACTGTGTATAGTACTCCAAAGAAGGAGCACATCGAATACAAGAAAGATAACTCAATTTTATTTTTCCTGAGTAGTGAGATACCAACTTAAAATCTGTCTACATACTTTTAACTTTAAGACTTATAGGTTAAGGAGGTCTATTGAGTTATGGGCAAAGTTAAGAGGTTCTTGGTAACTGGTTTGGGTAGGGGCTTGGATCATCATTTTCTGTATTCTTTATTTTTTATACAAATTTTCTCTACTCTGTACATGTATATTTAAGCAGCCATTTTTCTTTCTTCTTCATTTTTCTATTCTTTACTTCTAATTTAAAACATTTCCTTTATTCTGTAGCATATACAGAACATAAGCTAATAATAGAACAGAAACATTGATCAATATTTTGTTTTAATCTTCATTGTTATATTTTTATTTGTATACGAATGAAATACTGACAGAGAAAATAAAAGTACACATGTTGTTTTCATGTATTTAACTCTATGCAATAACTACCTTAGTCTATCATGTTAAGCCGCTACCCAAGAAAAGTCGGTTTTCTTATCTGAAAAAGGGACTAAAGCCCTCAAAATCCTAGCATTAACCCTGGTGTCAGTAAACCTGTTTGTATTGTTCTTTTACAGAAAGGAAGAAAAAACATAAAATAACAGGGCAATACATTACATGGAAAATCATCACTTAAAGTTGACGTACAGTGCATAAGAAAGTTTTTTTGAAAATGGTTTCAATTTGGTTAGAGAAAATTAAGACTCTAGCTGGCTCCAAAGTTGACTCCAAGTTTTCCAAACTGGCGATTTTTTCTGGCTCCAACTTTTTGGAGCCAGAGCAGCCCCTGATAATAAATGACAATGATTATAATTCATAACAATGATTATAACAAATGACAATGATTGTAATAAATGAAAGGTTATTTTTAATGCAGCTATTGCATGTTTATGAAAAAAAGCCAAATCTTTTAACTTTCAGGGAAGTAAAACCAGAACACATTATTTTACCAGAAAAAGGGAGAACAGTGGCAAAGCAGATAGGTGCACCATACTATGAAACAAGTATTTTAACACATCATGGTGTAGATGATGTCTTTTTTAATGTAATCAGGGCAGCCATGATTGAAAGAAGAAAGATCAAATTTTGGAGTCCACAACTGCGCAGAATAAAATATCCACTTATCCAAAAGCCAATTGAATGGCCAATGAGATTGTTTCCAGAGATAAAAGTCCCTGAGAGTACAATAAATGAAGAACTTGCTGAGATTCTTACCAGACAAAATGTTGGAGATATGTTGGTTAGTGTTCGGGATGTCTGTTTTAGAGCTGATAGGGTAATACTGGCTTCCTCGTGTCAAATGATTGAAGATATTTTAATGGCAGAATATTGTAGTCATGAAAACTCTGATGTAAAAAATTCTGAGACATCACAGCATACAGCATATTGCCATGACATAAAATTACCAGGATTTGAAACTATTGAATACAAGCAGTGTAAAGACCCATTTAATAGGATGCATGGAGAAATGATAACTGTATTAACCATGGCAAGGGAAATAACTCCTCTTGCTTTACAATATGTTTTAGAGTATTTATATACTGGCACAGCAAAAGCAGACTTTGACATCATACCAGAAGCTAAAGAGGCTGCTGAGCTTCTCCAATTAAAGGATTTGCTTTTGCAGATTTCTAATCTTCAATCAAATGAAGGTTTCCTGAATTCAAAGTTACAAAAACAATTTAGGCATGATAGATGTGAGGTGTTAAAGAGATTAGCTATTCGGAAAGGAGCATTTACAGGTAACAATCATGACATTATTTAAATACAATACTCTTAGAAATTTTATTGTGTTCAAACAAACTCACTACATTTTATTTTAGATTCTAACTTCCAAAGCCGAATTTAAGGTACAAAATTATTAGATTAGGTCAAGAAAAGTTTTATCAAACACTTTATTCAATAAACAAACATGACAACAGAGTAAATAGTTACTAAAATAGGGTAATAAATACATGTGTACATGTAAACAACAAGGGGCTTCATCACAACAAACTTTCACACTTGCAGAGATAAAAAGTACAAAATTTGAAAAATACAGTATTTAAACAACTGGAGAAAATGAATTAAACATTCTCAAAATAAAACGTAATTTGGATTGGGGTCCACTAGCATACAATTAATGATAAGAGCAACAGGATATGCAATACATGTTTCCTCTTCCGAACATTTGAAAGTCCCTACTATGTACTGGTTACCTAAATTGCACAAAAAACCATTTAAATTCCGTTTCATCTCTGCATCTAGTAAGTGTTCTACTACCAATCTATCAGTGCTTCTAACTACCTCCCTTATTACTATCAAAGAACTTGTTATTAACTTTTGTAATAAAGCTTATGAAAATAATGGCATTAATTATTTTGGAGTGTTAAAAATTCTTTAGAGGTTTTAGATAAAATACATGCTTTTGATGGTACTTTTAATTCTGTTGACAGTTATGATTTTTCTACTCTATACTACACTTCCACACAATCTTATCAAGAAAAGTTTTCATATTTAATTAAATTGTCTTTTGAAAATCTCATTACAAATTTATTTGCTGTAACTCGTTTAAAGCCTTTTCTGTAACAAAAAGGAAAGTATGCTAGATACACTTACTGGAAATGTGAAGATATGATTGAAGCTTTAAATTTTCTCCTGGACAACATATATGTACGTTTCGCGATAAAGTGTATCAACAAGTAGTAGGTATTTCTATGGGCAATAACTGCGCCTTTAATAGCAGATTTATTCCTGTATTGCTATGAATCTCAGTTTATGACCAAACTCAGTAAAGACACGGCATTGTTACATTTGGTTGATACATTCAACAATACCTTCTGTTATCTAGATGATATTTTTCGTTAAATAATCCAGAGTTCTCTAAATATACTACCGAAATTTACCCTATAGAACTTACTTTAACTAAATCTAACATAAACAGCAGTAGTTGTCCTTTTCTGGATTTGGACATTTCAATCTCTAAAGGAAAACTCCATACGAAAATTTACGACAAAAGAGACGATTTTTCATTCCCTATTGTTAATTTTCCTTTTATAGACGGCGTTGTTCCTTTGGCTCCATCATACGGTGTTTATATATCCCAACTCGTTCGTTATGCCCGTGTGTGTAGTGATGTCATATATTTTAACGAACGTAATCAATGCATAACTGGTAAATTATTAAGTCAGGGATTTCGTTACCAAAAATTACGTAAAACTTTTGGCAAGTTCTTTCATAGATACAAAGATTTGATTAGTAAATGTGGCTGTACCTGTAGAAAACTGATTAAAAACGGTATTTTACATCCTAAATTTTACGGTAATATTGTACTTAAAGCGCGGAAATCACTATGTGATCCATGTAAACTCATCGAACCTTTAAATAAACTTATTAGTAAAGGTTATCTTACCAATGTTGTAATTAGATCTTTGAATATAGTTTACATTGGCACTAATATCGATTTTGTCATCAGCAAATTAAAACATAACTAAATTTGTATTCTTTTCAAACGGGATGTATAAAGACACACTCACGCTCATTTTGATCTATAAAGAGGTTAAACTCTAACTATCCTACTGTCTGTCGATACATTTATTTTGGCATTGCACAAGTCATGTCTTCTTTGACTGTCCATGACGTTAAAATACTAAATCCCTGGGATGTGTTTTAGTTGATTTTAGTCTCTGATGCATGATTTTTATTATTAATTGTTTTGGCTTTTAACTAGCTGTCAGTAACTCATGAGTACTCTCAAATCGTACTTTCTTGTTTATTTGACCTGTTGATACTAATTGTAATGCTTTTTGTTATTTAATGTTATTCAGGGTTATATCTGGTCTATATACCAGCTTTGATAAGTGTTTGGTACTACTATAAATTTTCACTTCATACTATGAACATCAAAATTATTTATTTTGTAAAATATTTCCTTTCTCTATTGGAACTGTACATGTATACCTAACAACAAAATTATTTTCATTTACCTGTGTTTAAAGTTATTGCAAATGGCTGATATTTTTGTTCTAGCATATTGTTTTTCTTAAATTGTTTAACATTTCATACCGATATAACATGATACTTTTATTATTCTTCCCTTAGTTTATTTATTTTGTATTTACATTGTATCATAGGTCAAATTTATTTGTTCAGTGTATGTTCACTGCTGTTAATATGTCCTTTGATTGAGTTAAGCTATTTCAGTTGATATTTTATAGTGTGTCTTTCTATGTTGTGATGTTACACTATTGTTTCAGAAAAAGGGTGAAGGTTTGGTACCATTAAAACGTTTAAACCCACTGCATTTGTTTGCACCTGTCCTAAGTCAGGAATCTGATGTACAGTAGTTGTCGTTTGTTGATGTGGTTCATAAGTGTTTCTCGTTTTTTTTTATATAGATTAGACCGTTGGTTTTCCCGTTTGAATGGTTTTACACTAGTAATTTTTGGGGCCCTTTATAGCTTACTGTTCAGTGTGAGCCAAGGCTCCGTGTTGAAGACCGTACTTTGAACTATAATGGTTTACCTTTATAAATTTTGACTTGGATGGAGAGTTGTCTCATTGGCACTCACACCACATCTTCTTATATCTATTTACCTTGAGAAAATTAGATTGTCTCCCTTTTGTTGATTTCAAGTCAGCTCCCCTTGACTCAACCTTTAGTTTACTAGAAATTATTTCACCTACCAGTCAGTTTCAAAATAACTAGAGTCGATCGATTAGATATTGTTAAAACAATAATTTGAAAACATTTTAACCAATATGGTAATAAGTGTCGACTGATGAGAAAGCATTTCTACAGTTTTTCAGTAATAATCGTATTCATATTTTATTTTTTTTATCAAGAACAGATATAATCATTCAACCAGCAATCTGCTTAGATATGCTATTAATATGGTAGTGTGAAGTCCAACAATACAGTAATTCTATTTTAAATTTATGGCCTAAAATCAAGTTTTATTTTGTTATTTTTTTGCCCAGAGATACATTGGATAATTTTCAGAAACAGTAATTATTTACTTGGGGTTGCAGTAGATCCCGATTGGTATCTTTTTTGCTTCCAAGTGGGGCAGGGAATGTATGAACATACTGGTGTCTGTTGACTCTGTACATCCATGTGAAACTAAGGTAAGGCTCTCATGTCTACAGTTCTTAAAGTATCTTAACTAAATTTACATTATACAATCAAAATTTGTTTTCAGATGTGAAGTTTTCATTGGATGATGATGTAGTAAGTGCCCACAAACCATTATTAATGGCACGTTGTGACATGATGGCTGCCATGTTTACAGCTGACTTTCTAGAGGCTTCAGCTGCTGTGGTATGTTTAAGTTCTTTTATACATTACTATCATTAGGTTTACTAGAGATAATTGTTCTTGTAAAAAACTCAAATTGGACAGTGTAATGTGTGGACTAAACAACAAATTAAAGGATGTCACCAAAAGGACACATTGTTGAAACATGCAAGTACTTTATTACCAGTATAAAATGTCATGGTCAAATATATTTATAAACCTTGTTTCAAATCTTAAGGCCACAGTGAATACATGTCTATCTTTTGTCTACCTATGCCAGTCTTTACAGTGACAAATAATACCTCATCAGTCAATAAGAATTTATAGTAATGTTTACAAAATTTCAGATCCCCTGACCAGGTGTGACTGTTGATGTGTTCAATTGTTCAATGTTCCTTAATTTCAGACCCCCTTACCAGGTGTGACTTGATGTGTTCAATGTTTATTTCATTTCAAATCCCCTTACCTGGTGTGACTGTTGATGTGTTTGATGTTTAGTAAATATAAAATCCCCTTAACAGATGTGACTGTTGATGTGTTTGATGTTTAGTAATGTGTTCATATAAAGACCCCTTACCATGTGTGACCCAATGTTTATTATATTTCAGATCCCTTAACAGATGTGACTGTTGATGTGTTCAATGTTTATTATATTTCAGATCCCCTTACCTAGTGTGACTTTAGATGTGTTCAATGTTTATTATATTTCAGATCCCCTTACCAAGTGTAACTGTTGATGTGTTCAATGTTTATTAGATTTCAGACCTCCTTACCATTTATGACTGTTGATGTGTTCCAATGTTTATTATATTTCAGATCCCCTTACCAGGTGTGACTGTACATGTGTTCAATGTTTATTATATTCCAGATCCCCTTACAAGGTGTGACTGTTGATGTGTTTAATATTTATTATATTTCAGATCCCCTTACCAGGTGTGACTGTACATGTGTTCAATGTTTATTATATTTCAGATCCCCTTACCTAGTGTGACTTTTGATGTGTTCAATGTTTAATATGTTTCAGACCCCCTTACCAGGCTGTTGATGTGTTCAATGTTCATTAAATTTCAGATCCCCTTACCAGGTGTGACTGTTGATGTGTTTAATGTTTATTATATTCCAGATCCCCTTACCTAGTGTGACTTTTGATGTGTTCAATGTTTATTATATTCCAGATCCCTTACCAGGTGTGACTGTTGATGTGTTCAAGGTTTTGCAAGAGTTTCTCTACACTGGTTGTGTAACAAATGTAATGGATGTGGATTGTTTGTCATTGATAGAAGTGGCCAACAGGTTTTGTCTTCCAAGGTTTGTCAAGTTGATAGAGAATGCCATCGTAGAACAGTTCCTGATGTGGGATGACCAGAAAGTCAACATTTTAGAGGATGTCATCCTGTTGATAGAGCCAGCACATGTAAGTGAACAGTAAATATGTTCAATTATAAAAAATATTGTTTGACAGTATTAAGTGTAACGTTTGTCACAATATCATATTTTTAAGCTAGTATACAAAAACATTTGTTAGACCACATAAGGTAAAGTATGATAGTGTTCAATTGTGAATTTAGATTTAAAAAAGAATTATTGGTAGTCTTAATTATAGAAGCAATATTTTATTCATTTTCAGTTTTTTTTAAAATGTGCAAAATTCAGACATTTTGTCTGCGGGAATAGGTACTACAGGGGTGTTAAACGACCTTGACTACCCTTAAGGTTCTCACATGGTCAGATAGTGGTATAATTATATTTTATATAAACTTTACAATTCCAAAATCAAATGGAACATTTTACAGCTTGCAACTTACTTATATTATTGATATTGAAAGGAAAACAAAAACTAGAATTTAAGTTATTTACAAGACAGGAAAAATCTCTGAGTTCTGCGTTGAACTGAAATTTGAGAAACGATTTGGAAACACAAAAGATCAAAGTAAACAACATAAACAAAAAAAAACCAAAATCAATACAAATGATGTATTCACAAAAACAAAAATTCAGATGGACTTGGTAATGTAACAACCACTACATGCAGGTAATTAATATATAAATACATGAGGGAGGGCGAGACCATTTTCGAGACGCCTGGATTGACTGATTTAAACAAGGGGAAATCAGGATTACCTTGTTGAAAGGTTGGGAACTGGGGATAGAAATACATCGGGATATGGGAAAGCCATGTTTTAAACCACGGGAAATCAGGATTTTTATGCTGAAATTTAACGGGATTGAACGAGATTATCACACTATTGCCACTTAAGTCAGCATAAGTGAAGCTCATGGCGTTGAATAAAGCACACCCTATTTAATTGGCCATTGCACACCTTGAGAATAACATTAAGGGGAGTCGAACTAGTTTTGCTATTGTAAGATAGCCATTACTTGTGGAAGACTATTTTAGGGGCCAGCTGAGGACCACCTCTGGGTGTGGGATTTTCTCGCTGCGTTGAAGACTCATTGGTAGCCTTCGGCTGTTGTCTGCTCTTTGGTCGGGTTGTTGTCTCTTTGACATATTCCCCATTTCCATTCTCAATTTTATAGTTTTCAATTAAAGTGACTGTCTTAAAATCAGGGATTTATTTTTATTTTGATAATATAAACCAGTGTTTCAACTACTTTATAAATCTTTCAAGTGACATTTGTAGTTCTTTTCATGTCTGTAACTTGGTTCAGTGCTTTTCCGAATGGTGACTCTATAGATTCAAATTATCTCCATTGCAAAACAATTCCTGTTCTTGTCTTTTAGGTTCTTATATTGATTTGGATGGATTTTGGCCAATTCTCTGACTGGCTACCGAAGATTTATAAGAACAAAAATGCTTATATGCAGCTTGATGTCAAGTTAATATTTATAATAAATAGTCGGATTGGTTACAGCTGACAGACATTGAACATCATTCATATCTGAGACATTTAAATCATACGCATTGAACCTGGGACTATTCCCAGTTTGAACCTTAAAACTCTCAAATGTCAAACAGATTTATCTGGATCGGGATTTTTCACAAAATATGTCCGGGATTCTGGATTTTCTAAGTTTAAAAACGGGAATTCAGGATGACACCCCTCTCAGAATGCAAGGGAAACAAACTTTGAACAAGTAACCTGCAAACTCTATCACTAGATTGAAAGCAACTGTCCTTCTTTGCAAATGACTTGAGCAAAGTGTTGAATATCTACGGTAGTGTTGGTTGGCTGAAGTGATTTGACCATGGCCAGTTATCCAGCCCACTTGCTCACAGAAGATTTGGCCGAATTACATTAAATACAATTGATTAACACTGTGTATTATCACCACCAGATATAGGTACCCTTGGGCTGGTTCTCTGTTCATTGACTAAGAAAAACTACATGACTGTACAAATACCAGTGTATAGCTACCTGGGTACCTATATGTTGGTATATGTACAGTAATGTAGTTTTTATTAGACAATGAACAGAGAACCAGGCCAAGGGTACCTATATCCGGTGATGATGATACACAGTGATTAAATACACTGATTGCTTAGATTAAAAAAATTATAAACCGAATCAAATTCAAGTTAAGTCATGCTGCCAATATATTTGAATGTTATCTTGATAACTGAGAGACTCTTTTATTATGTTCCAGTTACACAATGCCTACCAGCTTGCTGCATGGTGTATGGAATATGTGTGTCAGCATTATCCAGATGCATGGAAATATAACAAACACTACATGCAGGCATTATCTAAAGACAATCTCAAATTTTTGGAGATAAACAGATGGCCTCCAGCATGGTAAATTAATATATTATATTTAATGCACATTTTCTGGATTATCAGCTAAATTTAGTGTACATTATTTCTACCCACAGCTCCATCATCTTGGTAATCGGTGATAATGTAACTTGTGGTATTGAATGATAATTTACAGGTTCCAACCCTGTAATATCAGTTCTTTTTCTTTATACTTTTACCTTGTATTTAAATATTATTAAACAATTTTTTTTTCTAAAGCATCATTCAAGAATTTAAAATCTTCCTAAGTGTATATAAAACACAAATTATAAAATCATTCCTGTTTAATTTAACAAGGAAAATACATCAAGTTACCTAGGTTTTGTGCACAGTAAAAATCTAGGTAACACACAACTCTCTTTCAAAAGTGCCTGTACCATTATTATGAAGTCAGGGCTATAACTTTCAATTGTTTCAATGAGAATAGTTTGAAGAGATTTTCCCCAAAAGGAGTCAAAAGTATATATGACAAAGCAGAAATTAAAGAGAGATTACTAAGTGTAAGATTAAATGAAATCACTCAAAATAGACAGAAATCAGTCGAATTAGTAGATTTGTAAAATCAAAGTTTTTTGGTTATTTGTGTTTTTGGATTGCTGTTCTGATTGACCAATTGAATTATACCCCACATCTTACATTGTCTCACCGCCTATGAATGTCGCAGAATGAAAGACATACAGATGGTAATCCTGTGGCAATGGTGTAAACCATTTGTGTAAAGCTTTTAATTTCAGTGGTTTGAAAAGACCTAGATACTACATATCTGGTATACAATTATCTTTGTTCTGAAATTTCCGTCTGGAATGTGCCATTTGTTCTTGACCTGATTTTTATGGTCCAACAACTGCTTAAAAATATTTAGTTTTTTATCACTTCATTTCTTAAGTATTGCAAGTAAAAGGACAAATATACTTGGTATATCGAATTATGCAAGGTTTTCTTGTCTGTCAGACATGGTTCACTATCTTGACCTCATTTCATGCATCAGTGGGCAACATTAATTTTTCGTTGTTAGGTCTGTTTCTCAGATACTATAAGCAAAAACTCAACTTTATTTGATGTATGAAATGATTGTCATGTGAACATGTCCTTTTGAATCTGTAAATATTTTTTATTTGTTTAAGACATACTTTTTGTTCAACTTGATTTTCTAATTAATTGAATAGGAAGTAATTATTTTATAATAACAAACAAACTAGGTGCTCTTCTTTTCTGTCTGTTCCCTTTAAATCTATATTGCTTTCATCTTATCTGTCAGTCCATTCGTCCAACAAATATTTTTGTCACATATTTTCTCAGGAACTACTGAACAGAATACAGAATGCCTTCATATTTGGTCAGCAGCTTGCCAGTGATGAGTTGTAACATGTGAGCCCTATTCTGAACTCTCAAGCACCTACTTCCTGTTTGAAGATACTGTGAATTTTTCACTATTTTGAATGAAATCAATATTTTTGTCACACCCCTCTTTAGTACTACATAACAGAATCACTTCATAATTAGCCTGCAACTTAACAGTGACGACTTGTGACATGTTATATAAAAATAAGATGTGGAGACCAAATGACCTAGAGGATAACAACTTTAGGTCACTGTATGTCCTTCAACAATGAGAAAGATTGCATAGTAAGCTATAAAACGCCCAGAATTGAAGTATTTTTCAGATCTGTCAGACACTAACTTCCTGTTTTACGAGTGGGGGTATGCTTAGCATGAAATACATGCAACATCTTTTTTATAAATACTGGTAGTACAGTAAGTATAATGTTTAAGAATCAATGTATATCTAACATTAACTTTGCAGGTATGTAAATGAATGTGAGGTGTATAACAAAGCTATCAATGAAGACGACAAGAAGAGACTAATGCAGAGGCGGGCACAGTTCTCACGGTTACAGCGTTGTACAACAGCATGTCTTTGCTTCAGACGAAATGCAAGATTTTCATTTGAAGATGCTGATGTTGAAGAAGGGCGAGGTTGAATATATGAAAAAAAGATTCCCTATTTTTTATGATAAAAGCCAGTTGGTCAACAATAACAGTATTTAATTGGTTACCGTTTGAGGTTTGCTCATCTTTAGTTGCCATGGTTACTGTATCTGGTGTGTTCAGCATAGATTGTCATGGACCATAGTTATTATTTAAAAATGTTCAGCTTTACTGATATTAGTAGTAGCTATGGAAGAATTTGAATACTCATTAAATTCAATGTTCCTGTGAATTAGATGATTGATATAAGTGATAATTTACCAAAACTATTATTCAGAAAAATGCAAAATATTTTCTTCAAAATTAATTTTAAAGGAAATAAGAATTAAATAAAGATATAAGCTGTCAATCTTCCTTTTAAAGCAAATGACAACATACTTATCAGCTTAGATTGATTAATGTGTGTTAACTGAACATGTTCTTGAATGTTCTGATATTGATATAAAGGCTTAAAGAATCAGAAGGGAATATTTAGTATTGCAATATGAAGAGTAATATTATGAAGAACATGATTGTTTATATAGTTTGTTTTAAGTTACAATAAAATGAGATGGGACTATTCAATGAATTTAGTAGATATCACTATTAGAATATTATATTGTATGAACTTGTGAGTGCAGTTAATCTTCTATGTTATAATAATTTATGTTGAAAAGCTGGTCTTTTATTGGTTAATACAAGGGGAACATTCTTAACTGCTCTAGCACGTGGCTCAGTGGTTCAATAATGTTTGTGACTGTATTAACCAGTAAAAAATGGCAAAGAAAAAATCTGCAATTTTAAATCAATAACAGAACAATTGATAACATAGCTGACAGGATGATGGATCAAATTGTTACCCCTTCTTCTCAGTTGGCAATGTTTTTCTCAGTGTAAAAAATCTGCTCTACAATGAGTTATTTGAATAATGTTACTATTCACCAATTTTAAAATGACAAACCCTTTATTGTCTCTATGAGTTAATATAGATAACATCACAAATTTCTAGCAATATTGCACATGAAATATAGTGGAATATTGTCACTTACTATTTGTTATGTTTCCGTACAATAAATTAATTAATTGATTACATGTGTATTAATTTTTTTTTAAATTGGGGTGTAAAGTCAGTAATATGTAAATACGATATTTTATTTCCTTTTTTTTTTTTTTATCTCTCTGCACTGTTTATCATGCTATAGAGGTGATATAAAGTTGAGGGGGTGGACAGGGGTAAGGGAACATGGGAATGAAGGGAAGGGAAGTGGGAGTCAGGGGGAGGGGAGGGAAGAGGGAGTCAGGGGGATGGGAACTGGGAGAAGAGGGGGAGTAAAATAGGGATATTCTGAGAGAAAAAATTTGACTGATTTTCGTCTGGCAGTAAAGGGGGAGGGAAGTGGGAATCAGGGACCCCCTGTCCACCTCTCAAAGATTGTGTTAGGGTTTTTTTTTTTTAGGGTAAAGGCAATGTGCATTAACAATGTATGAATTTAAATATATGTTGGTTTAAGTAGTAAACAGCAATAATTTTATGGTTCCTTTTTAAAAAAGCTTTTATTAATAGCAATATTTTGCAGTTACTGTGTATGTTTTAAAAGCATTTATGCCATTCAAATTATTTTTTTTGCTATTTCTCAAGCCATGTCAGGATAAGTCCGTGTAAGTTGTTTCCTTCTTAATTTCAATTTATATAAATATGCATCCTACAAAATTAAAACAAAATTAAATACCCTTATTACAAAATATAAGTTCATTACCAAAATTCACATCTTTAAGACCTTGATTTATATATATATATATATATTGATTTATAATGAAATTTATTTTTACGTCTGTCTTTATTGACACTTGTTGAAAGTCCCTTTAAGCAAGTTTATCTTTATTAGTTAAGCAGGAACCCCTCAACATGCACACTCACACACACACACACACATATATATTGCCATTATCAACCAGGATGTGAGTTATATGTCAGTGAGACAGAAACCCAACAACACAGAAAAACCAAAAGACATACGTAGATCAATAGATAATCTTCAATTACAAGAGATGCCTATTCAGTATGTCCAGCTCTAAACAGTCCTGTGTCTAAAATATTCTGATAAGATTCAACAAAGACTATTGATGACTACAAATTCTCAAAAGACAAAAAAACAAAAGTCAACCACTGATAAGCTTCCTGTATAGAAATCTTTTCATTCAATTTTTTTTAATTTGAACGGCATAATGCTTTTTACTAACTGTATATAAATCTATATATACTTTATCTTAATTTATATGATATTTGGTTGTTTTATTTTATGTTGGTTGTTCCTCATTCATACAGACTTATCAGTCATATTGATTGGTTCATATTTGTTGTGGTGAAATGTTGGCTATGTTGTTTCCTATATATGATTTTTTTTTAATTATTTTAAAATACTTATGAATTTTATTAATTGAAGACAACTAACAACCTTTTTTAAGAATACTACAAATAGTAAAATAAAATCTTCATCAGTATTTATTGACAAAAGTATGATTATAATTGATACTAAGGGAATTTTAAAAAGTTTTTGAAATTTGAATCACAAGTGCTATTTGTTTATTATTTACAATGAATTTGAAATTCCAATGAAGTGCTAATGTTTTTCAGAAATTTTGGTAGTGCTTCTGTTTGCGCAAGTGCTTATTAAACTAACACTACTTACATTGGCAGTTCTTCTTTTTGCCCAAGTGCTTTAACTAACAATACTTACATTGGCAGTGCTTCTTTTTGCCCAAGTGCTTTAACTAACAATACTTACATTGGTAGTGCTTATATATTTCTGCTTCTGTAGATAAATTCATAAAGTCATAGAGAAAATGTTAAGAATTTGAAAAAGTATGCTTTTATTGAAACATAGATCTGCAATTATTGTTTTGAACCTGTAGTCTGCCAGTACCCAATTAACTTGGTACAGGTGTGTTATGATTTTGATACAGGCGTTAAATTTACTAGTCGATTTTTTGAATTAGTAAAAAACAGTTTTGATACAAGTGTGCCAATAAACTTGATGTAGGTGTATTGTCACAATTTTAATACAGATGTTTAATTTACTTGCCAATTTGTTTTTAATTAGTGAAAAACAATTTTGCTACAGTGTGCCAAAGGAATATATTTCAGTCCTTTTTTTATGCCAAATAACTTGTAGATTTTATCAAAGAATTAAAGTTGATTCTTTTTAACATTGATTATTAGCATCATAACAATTTTTAATCTTTTTCATTTTTTTTATACGACCGCAAAAATTTTTTGGGTTTGTATAATGCTATGATGTCGTCATAGTCTGCGTCGTCGTCTGCGTCGTCGTCCGAAGACACATTTGGTTTCCGGACAATAACTTTAGTTTAAGTAAATGGATCTGTATGAAATTTTACAAAAAGGTTCAATACCACAAAAGGAAGGTTGAGATTGATTTTGGGGGTTATGGTACCAACAGTTTAGAAATTAGGAGCCAAAAAAGGGGCAAAAACAAGCATTTTTGTAGTTTCTGGACAATAACTTGTGTGTAAGTGTATGGATCTCTCTGACTTTGTACCACAAGGTTCCATAACACAAAGGGAAGGCTGGGATTGAGTTTGGGGTAATTGCCCCAAACATGCAGTAATTAGGGGCACAAAGGGCCAAAACAAGCATTTTCTAGTTTCTGGACAATAACTTGTGTGTAAGTGTATGGATCTCTGACTTTGTACCACAAGGTTCCATAACACAAAGGGAAGGCTGGGATTGAGTTTGGGGGTAATTGCCCCAAACATGCAGTAATTAGGGGCACAAAAGGGGCCAAAAACAAGCATTTTTCTAGTTTCTAGACAATAACTTGTGTTTAAGTGTATGGATCTCTCTAAAATTGTACTACAAGGTTCCATACTACAAAGAGAAGGCTTTGGATGAGGTTGGGGTAATTGCTCCATTGGGGGGGGTTCTAATTTTTATTACGGGGTTCATTTTTTTCAAAATTTTTCAAATTTCAAATTTTTGAAGAGTTTCAAGAAGAAATCTTCAATTGCACAGTATTGCACAATAGATTTTTAAGATCTTTGGCCAGTATTGCGCAATAGATTTTTGAGATCTTTGGCCAGTATTGCGCAATAGATTTTTAAGATCTTTGACCACATTTATTTTGTGTCAGAAACCTATATTATTTCAAAAATTTGATCACAATCCAAATTCAGACAGTATCAAGCTTGAATATTGTGTCCAAATTTGCCCCAGCTGTTCAGGGTTCAACCTCTGCGGTCGTATCAGGCTGCGCTCAGCAAAGCATTTTATTAACACCCAAACTATTTACCTTTGAATTAATGTTATTGAACCTTTTTATTTGTTTTCCAAACAAAAGACATTTATTTATTAATATGAACACTCCAAGGAACAAATATGTGTTTTTTTTATTGTTAAAGATAGATATTTTAAATTTTGCTAGGTAAAAGTATGGCAAGACAGCAAAAGTAATCAGTCCTATTATACATGATTTGGAATTGCCTGAGAAATATAATGTTCATTTTAATAAACTATTGTCTGATAAATATGGTAAATTTACACAGACACACAGACTAAGGTTGCTACTTCCTTAAGGAAAGAATCTCTTCAATGGTTTTAGATGTCTTTTAGTTACAAATCTCTCTTGTAGACCTCTTTTGGTTATAAAGCTCTCTTATAGACCTCTTTTGGTTACAAAGCTCTTTTGTAGACCACTTTTGGTTAAAAAGCTCTATGTTTATTAGACTATGGTTGGCCTAATTTTTGGATCTAAACATTACTGATGTAGGTTATTCAAAAAAGGAAGTCTTGAAGGCAGAACAGGTGCAATATGGAAGCAAACAAAGATTTATTGGAAAATGATGATGATATGTCTTTTGAACCTTTACAATTGTTAAAATGATACATGTCAATTTGTGTAATTAAGAATAACTTGTGATCCCTAAGTGTTTTCTTCTACCTCAAGTAGGCTGAACAGGTTGCAGGGAAGAACATTGTAATACTTTTATGATCACAAACATGTCTTTATTATTTGGGAGTAACTTAGATCTGTACTTCTGATTTTTGTTTGGTATTCTAATATGACGTGCTTCTTTCGCTTTGTAAACAACACCGTGATAAAATTCTCGATATATCTATACTTAGCGCAGACTCAGAGATGTGCATATTGGTGGCTGTTACTATTTACCTCCCACATAAATCCACATATATCCTAACCTATGTGCAAACACTATGTCGATTTCATTGTGTTCAAATTAAGGAAACTACAGAACCGTTATTCCTATTATAATGCATAACAAAAAGAATTAATGCACAAAAGCTTAAAAAATGTATAAAATCAAAATAAAATAAAATTCCTCGAAATTTCATGAATGATCTTGGCGCATTAACGTCATGTCATAACATGACGTCATACAAATGAAAACTCTCAAGCTGAACGTTTTCCGTTACGTATACGCCCTAAGTTCGGATAATATTGCATTAAAATGGAGTTTTGAGGTAGGTGTTGTTTCATTTTCTATTCTATTGCATTATTCGCACATTTGTGGATTTCAGCAAGTCAACATGGCGGCTCACTCCTTAGTTACGACATGTCAACTCTGGATTTGACAGTAAAAAGTAACCAACGGAAAAAATATGCTTGGGTTAAGAATTATGAGAATTGAACACATTTTTCTAGTGCTTATTTAAAAAATAATTCATGTAAGACTTAGAATTATTTGAAATTTGTAGCTTTTATCTTACAGGGGGTAAAATTGAACAGCCATACACACGGCAATCCTACCTTCGCTTCAGTTTTTGTCTCGCCTTGACGAAGTCAAAAAGCGAGACTTAGGTATGCTGTTTCCAGCGTCGGCGGCGACGGCGGCGTCAACAATGTATTAGTTTGTGATTAGGTCTACTTCATGGTGAGCCACTAGTGGTAGGTCAATGATATTTGGTATGCAGTTGTATTAGCATTGGCACATCTCATTACCATGGAGATTATATGGCTCCGCCTTAGTCATGGTCTATAGACTTTGAAAATTTTGCTAAGTTAACATGTATTGGTTTGTGATTAGGTCAGTTCAAGGGAACCATTAGTGGTAGGCCAATGTTAATTGGTATTCAGTTGTATAAGCATTAGCACATCTCATTTCCATGGAGAATACCCCCCTCAGTCATGGTCTATTGACTTTGAAACTTTGCTTAGTTTACATGTATTAGTTTGTGATTAGATCAGTTTAAGATGAACTGCTAATGTTAAGTCAATGATATTTGGTATGCAAATGTATGTATCGGCATTTGCAAGTATCGTTCCATGGAGATTATATAGCCCCACCCTGATCATGGTTCATTAACTTTGAAACTTTTACATAGTTTACAAGTTAATGTTTGTGTTAGGTTTGTTTAAAGGAACGACTTATTATAAGTCAATGGGTATTTGGTATGCAGTTGTATTAGCATTGGCACATCTCATTCCATGGAGATTGTTTAGCCATGTACCTTCAGTCATGGTTCATCGACTTTGAATATTTGCATAACTTACATGTTAAAGTATTGCTATTTTAATTTCAACATTTGCATTATCAAAATTACAAAAAGGCGAGACATATCTCTGTGATAACAGTTTATTAAATTACTGTATTTGTCCTATTAGAATCGAAATAATTCATGGAAGCCATAGATTTGTTGGACATTTACACATGGCCTGGGCCGTGATATTCGTAAATGTCCAACAATAAATTATATCTTCCATGTGTAAATGTCGTGAATTATTTCTTAAGTCTTTTTGTTAGTTGTTTTTTGTGCTTCATGCTGATCTGATCAAACTTGCCCTTTGTAACTGATTCTCAAAGTTTGTTCTTATTTTGTGTTGTTTCACCACTGTCCCATGTTGGAGGAGTGATGAGTGTTCACAAGTATATTTAATCCTGCCAAATTCTATAATTGCCTGGCACCAGTCATGACTCATAAGTCTGTTATTCATTACTTATCTTTGGTTGCTGTCTGTCAAATTTGTTTTTTGTTAATTGTTTTATCATAGATCAGGCTGTTGATTTTCTTGTTTGAATTGTGGTGACTAGGCCTTTTATAGCTTACTAAATGGGTTTTTCTAATTTTTGAAGGCTGTACAGTGACCTATTGTTGCTAACATTCATTTCATGTATATATATATATATATATATATAGTCTCTGGTGGATAGTTGTCTCATTGTTATCATACTGCATCATCTTTTATAGTATCTGGAATTTCCAATTTACTTGTATTAAAATTATGTTCAATTATTAAAATTATGTTCAATTGCTTTCTTTTGGCTGGCCACAATAATTTAAGGTTTGACTATTGTTTTTACAATTTGAACTTTTTAAACATGATCTATTTAGTTACTTGTAGTCAATCTTATTAAGTGTTCATTTCAAAAAATAAAAAGGTGTTTCCTCATAGAATTGAAAAGCCTGGTTTGAGTTCATTTTGCCTGAATAAATTCTTTTGATATGATTATAAAGATATTGACAAAGGTAGAAAAACTTTTTGAATTTCATTTTTTTTACTTAATTTTGTACTGTAATTTTAATTTTTGATTTACATTTATCTTAAAGCAGAGCAGAGTTATGGCTTCAAGATTTGTAAAAGGTTCCACCTTTATTGCCTGAAAGTATATTATTATTGCTAAACACATACGACTCAGATTACCCATATTTAAAAATAAGATACAGAGGACCTCAGATTTCTCTTGATAATTATAAATTTTTAGATTTGATATGAAATGTTTACATAAGCTGTTATTTTTAGCCTCAGGTCTCTTCACCTTCAGATAAACCTTTACATTTCTGTTTCGTTTTTTGTAAAGTTTTTACAAAGAGGAAGAGATTTCTAACTCACATTCTTTTTTAGACTTCAGTGTTTGTAAACTTAAATATAATTTCTTTGTCATTGGGTTGCTGTCTCATTAACCTATACTACACATCTTCATCACTTTTATATTGAATACAAGGTTGTTGAATTATGTATGATATGAAGTTTATACTGTTTCTCTGCTGAGATGTAAAAAAAAAGTTTTTCTCTTGTGATTAGAAATACTCTCTGTTTAAGGATAATAATTTAGAAGTACTTTTTGTGGTGTATATTTTTTTTAATGAAAATGATTCATGCTAAATACTGTTTGCTAATAAATATTTTCAGTCAACCTTTTCAGCCCTGAAAGAAAAGTAAACAGTGTAGAAAGACATTCCTGTCTAGTACCATCTACCGTCAGAAATTTGGTTTTTCTCAAATATAGTTTATCCTGATGATGGGTTACCAAAAGCTAGTTTTGGCACCATCGACTCTTACTTTCAATCTTCTTATTAATGATGAATAGAGGGTTACAAGTGTTGCAATATTTGCATGATATTTTATAGGCATAAGGACCAGATACAATCACTCAAGAATCAGTCACTAAATAATAGAAATTTCCACTTAATATGAACATTGATTTAAAATTTACTTTTGTAGCAAGAAGAGAAGAAGGTTTTCCAAAGGAACTAAACATGTTGTCATTTCCCTATAAATTTCAACACTTCTTCCTTTGCTAAATCTGAATTTATTTATGAATTTATGTCACTTAAAAATACCAAGTTGTGTTGTATTGAAGAAGAGTATATAATTCTATTTTTAGATTTATAACTTTTTTGAAAGAAATCTGTGCATGAAATGCTGGTTGTGGTTATTGGTAACTGATGGAAACTGGTCTCGACCCATAGTCTTTATGTATTATATGTGAGACATATAGTAAAATAGGTCTGCAATTTGTTTTTTTTAATCCATTGTGCAAGACCATTGGAAGCAAAATACAATTTGTATCTCTTTTCTAATAAATGGTACAGTATTGTAATTTTTACATATTACCTGCATATTGTGTACTTATAAATAAGTGTTATATGTAAATGTCAACTTATCTAGTTGTACAGTTTCCATTGAAAGTTCAAAACGTTTTAGTTTAAAGAAATTTGATAACAATCAGACTATGAATTGATGTATTGTGTAAGATGTATCATGTTTGTTTGAAGTTTCTGTAGATCAGTTTACAACTAATGACATCCGTAAAAGATACATTAACGATTTACTGGATTAATGAATACATGATAAAGCTTGGAAAATATGTGCACATCAAAATGCCCTTTTTATGTATGTAAGTTGAATTTTTGAAGTTATTTCATTAATTTTTTTCAATCTTGCAAAGTTTCAGTGAAATATGTAGAAAATTCTGCATTAAAAATTATCATTCCGCATTGGTTGAGTTTCAGCATTTGTATGATGTTAAGTTTTGAGTTATACACCAGCCGGTGATTATGTTATATATCTAGTCAGTAGAAGATTGTTGCAGGAAAGTGTGCATAAATAAATGTGAAGAATGTTTTGTAAGTTTAGGAAAGTTAAAGTGAATGTTTATTTTTGACTGTAATGGTAAGGGTAACTGCTAGATATAATACTTCACGGTTTGTCTTTCCAAGATTATTTCACTTTTTAAAATGTTATTGTTAATAGTTAGAGTAAATTGTTTTGAAAATAATCTTTTTATTTAGCTGATTATATTGTGATAATCCACTATATGTAGCTTAGAAGTAAAAATATAATCATTTCAATATCATGTATTCTTTATTTAGTAGGTATAGTTTTGATGGGCTAAGGATCAAAATTTGTGTTTTATATATAAAATGTGATTTTATAAATGAATGAAACAAAATATGACAAGATTTAGATAAAGGACGTTATTCTATGATAGTATTTATTGTTATTTTATTTTTCTTGTTATATAAGGGTATTATTTTATTGAATAAATCAGTCTTCCATTTATGATATACACTATATCTCAAGTAGATTTTGACATTTTCATTTGTTCACTGTGGGAACATAGTGGACAGAGCTTCTAGATGGTGTGTCCACCCTATGGATTAAATTTTATTTATCACCAAAAGAATTGAATATATGTAGTACATTTGAATAATTTTATACAATATTTTTACAAAATCGAGGTCAGATTAGAGTTGAAGTAGTAATGGGCTGCCCATGATGGACAAGTGGAAGTAACAAGAGTTCACCTGAGTTGTAGTGTAGGGAAAACAGACTGTGTTCATTGTAAGACAATCATTGTCAACTATCAAAACAACAAAGGTCTTCTTTTGTTTATGAATGGATTGGTTATAACTGTCTCTTAGCAGTAATAAGGTCTAGAAAGTCACCATAGAAAGAGATATGTAACAAGCAATAATGTTAAAACTAAAATATCTTTTAATCATTATTATGTTTCTGGTTATCATCTGTCTCTTAGCAGTAATAAGGTCTAGAAAGTCACAATAGAAAGAGATATGTAACAAGCAATAATGTTAAAACTAAAATATCTTTTAATCATTATTATGTTTCTGGTTATCATCTGTCTCTTAGCAGTAATAAGGTCTAGAAAGTCACAATAGAAAGAGATATGTAACAAGCAATAATGTTAAAACTAAAATATCTTTTAATCATTATTATGTTTCTGGTTATCATCTGTCTCTTAGCAGTAATAAGGTCTAGAAAGTCACCATAAAAAAGAAATATGTAAAAAGCATTAATGTTAAAACTAAGATATCTTTTAATCATTATTATGTTTCTAGTCTTATGTATCCATGTAGCTTTGTTATGCTTATATTTTGTGATATATTCAATTAAACAAATAAAAATATAGTGTATTTTTTCTTTAGCCTATAAAATGTCAAAAACTGAATGTTACACCACTGAATTGTGAATGGTAGACCTTGTAGAGTTTATAGCAAATTCCTTGATTTTTATTTGCCGAGTTGCAGCAATATTTTTACCAAATTTGGTTGATTATTAACCTATCTGGTGAAGAAGACCCCTATTGATTTTAGGTCAAAAAGTCTGAAGTCAAGCTCACAGACGCTATTGGTAAACAAACGTTTTGGCAAACTTTTTGGTTTTCGGATGTTATCTTTTGTACAATATGTTCAACTTTTACCAAACATTGTTGATAATTCACACACCGAAGTAAGACCTCTATTGAATTTTGCATTATTAGATCAAAGGTGAAGGTCATTGTAGTTTGAAATGTGAGCAAAATTTGGGGGTTCTGAATGTTCTTTTGAACCATATGTCCAACATGTAAAAACTGGGTCTGACAATGTTGCATTGGGTGAAGAAGCCTCATTATTTTAAGGTCATTGGGTCAAAGTTCAAGGCAAAAAGAGAAACAAAAGTGGTTGATTTTGGAAAGATGACTGTTGAAAAAGACGTGTGTACATTTCCTTGTTATACCCCCACTCTAAAAGTGGAGGCTTTATTTCATTCACTTCAAAATTTTATCAAAAAATATTGACCAGACGACTTTATGTATAAACAACAGCTTGCCAGTGATGAGATGTAACGTTTAAAAAGTAAAATAACAAAAATACCGAAATCCATCGAAAATTCAAGCGAAAAGTCCTTTATCAAATGGCAAAATCCAAAGCTCAAACACATCAAACGAATGAGAAACAACTGTCATATTCCTGACTTGGTACAGGCATTTCCTTATGTAAAAAATCCTGGGGTAGAAAATCCTAAGTATTTCGAAAAATTCAAAGTTTTGTTAACAATTAATTTATAATTATGATCATATCAATGACACAGAAGTGCTGACTACTGGGCTCTGAAAGAGATCATGAGTAATTAAAATATTATGAAAATATATAAAAACTCATGTGTGACTTTGATGATTTTGTTCAATAACACATATGTCAGTATTTTACCACGTCTTAGATTGTGGTTTAACATGTATGTCGTCTGTCTGCTAAGTACCGAACGTGACCTATTCCCGAATATGACTGTTATACCGAGTGTGAATTTGCATTGCTATACGACGTGTCTCGGTATTTTGTACATCCAACATTCATGTATTTATTTTTGAAGTTTTTGTTATGGTTTCGGTTGAATAATGTTTTATGTCTTATCGTTTGTTGTCCAAAGTTTTATAAAATTGCCTTTCAATACCATCATTGTCATATTCTAGAATATGACTGATATACCGAGTGTGAATTTGCATCGTTATACGAAGTGTCTCGGTATTTTGTACATCCAACATTCATGTATTTATTTTTGAAGTTTTTGTTACGGTTTCGGTTGAATAATGTTTTATGTCTTATCGTTTGTAGTCCAATTTTTATAAAATTGCCTTTCAATACCATCATTGTCATATTCCAGAATATGACTGTTATACCGATGGTGAATTTGCATTGCTATATGATGTGTCTCGGTATTTTGTACATCCAACATTCATGTATTTATTTTTGATGTTTGATGGTTTCGGTTGGATAATGTGTTATGTCTTATCGTTTGTAGTCTAAATAATTATAAAATTGCCTTTCAATACCATCATTGTCATGAAAATTGTTTGGACGAGTATTGTGAAAATAATTGTATAAAGTTCGAGATTGCATGTTAGTTACGTAAGCGCGTCATTGTTTGTGATATCCTGTGGTGTTTGTCGTTGATGGAATATGTTCGTTGTTGTTCTGCGGATTGCATGTTGTGTCGACTATTATATTATTTGTCTGTGCGTTTCTCTGTGATGAATGTTCTTGCATGTGTTTGTGCTGTATTTCGGTCATGTAGTGTTGACATTTTAGCGATATTTTTTAACATTGTCATAAAGCGGGAGGTTTGGCTAGCCATTAAACCAGGTTAAACCCACCATTTTTTCTTAAAATGTCCTGTACCAGGTCAGGAATTTGGCAGTTGTTATCAAATGTATGTTGGCGTTTGTTTTTGTTGCACTTCAGTGTTCCTGTTGTTCCTTTGTTTTCCTCTTATAGTTGATGTGTTTCCCTCGGTTTTAGTTTGTAACCCGGATTTGTTTTCCCTCAATCGATTTATGACTTTTGAACACCGGTATACTACTGTTGCCTTAATTTATCAGTATAAGTTGGAATTGAGAGCATAGACCTACTCAAGGCAGATTTTCAAGGTCAGGTGAAAAAAGGTTTTTCAAGGTCAGTAACTGTTTGGATGGATGTTTTTATACGACCGCATAAAATTTTTTGCGTTCGTATAATGCTATCATGTTGTCGTCCTCGTCGTCAGCGTCGTCGTCGGCGTCAGCGTCGTCAGCGTCGTCGTCGTCCAAAGACACATTTGGTTTCCGGACAGTAACTTTAGTTTAAGTGAATGGATCTCTATGAAATTTTACCAGAAGGTTCAATACCACAAAAGGAAGATTTGGATTGATTTTGGGGGTTATGGTACCAACAGATTAGGAATTAGGGGCCAAAAACAAGCATTTTTGTAGTTTCCAGACAATAACTTGCATGTAAGTGTATGGATCTCTCTGAAATTGTACCACAAGGTTCCATATCACAAAGGGAAGGCTGGGATTGAGGTTGGGGGTAATTGCCCCAAACGTTCAGGAATTAGGGCCAAAATAGGGGCCAAAAACAAGCATTTTTCTAGTTTCCAGACAGTAACTTGTGTTTAAGTGTATGGATCTCTCTAAAATTGTACTACAAGGATCCATACCACAAAGGGAAGGCTGGGATTAAGATTGGGGTAATTACTCCAAAGGGGGGGGTTTCAAAAAGATTTGGGGGATTTTTTCCCCCAATTTTTGTTTGGGGGTTTATATTTTTTCTTCAAAATTTTTGGAATTTCAAATTTTCTGAAAAGCTTCAAGAAGAAGTCTTCAATTGCACAGTACTGCGCAATAGCAAGAAATCTTCAATTGCACAGTATTCACAATAGCACAGTATTGCGCAACAGCATACTATTGCGCAATAGCAAGAGATCTTCAATTGCACAATTTTGCGCAATAGCACAGTATTGCACAATAGCACAGTATTGCGCATATCAAATCTTCAATAGCACAGTATTGCGCAATAGCAAAAATCTTCAATTGCACAGTATTGCGCAATAGCACAGTATTGGTCAATAGCACAGTATTGCACAACTGCACAGTATTGCGCAATAGCCATTATTGCGCTGTGATATTGCGCAATAGCAAGAAATCTTCAATTGCACAGTATTGCGCAACAGCACAGTATTGCGCAATAGCACAGAATGGCACAATAGCAAGAAATCTTCAATTGAAAATAAATACAAATCTTTTAACCAATTTCAATGGGATTAATTTAAGGTCTTTAATTTTTGGGGGTTCTAACCTTGTATTACTATTTTGGATACTGGGCCCCATTTTTAAATTAGTCTACATTGAGGTCAAAAGGGTCCAAAATTAAACTTTGTTTGATTTCATCAAAATCTATATTATTACGGCTGTATGATATGCTGAATCTTATTGGGCATTTAGATTTTTTATTTTGGGCCCTGCTTTCAAATTAGTCCATATTAAGGTTTGAAGGGTCCGAAATTAAACTTTGTTTGATTTCAACTAAAATTAAATTTTTGGTGTTTTTTTATATGCTGAATCTAACCATGTTGTTAGATTTGGATATCAGACCATTCTAGGTAAATTAAATGTCCCATTTCAAATTTTTAAGATCTTTGACCACATTTATTTTGTGTCAGAAACCTATATTATGTCAAAAATTTGATCTCAATCAAAATTCAGACAGTATCAAGCTTGGATATTGTGTCCAAACTTGTCCCAACTGTTCAGGGTTCGACCTCTGCGGTCGTATCAGGCTGCGCTCAGCGAAGCATTTTATCTCATGTGTTATACAAAAGTATACTTATCATTATCACATAACAAACTTACACTGAACAATACTGAGAGATACAGTATGAATGAAATACAATCTAATATTAGTATGAAATAACAAATAATTATCAAAATAATACCAATATATCAGAGAATCAGTAAAACATGGAAAAGGAAGGCGAAAGATATCAAAGGTATATTCAAACTCATAAATCGAAAAATAAACTGAAAATGCCAGGGCAAAAAACGAAAAACGACGAAAGATAAACAACAGTACACAAAACACAATGATGAAAACTAAAGACTGAGCAACACGAACCCCACAAAAACAGGGGGTGATCTCAGGTGACCGGAAGGGTAAGCATATCCTGATCCACATGTACCACTTGTCGTGTTGCTCATGTAAATACAAACCCGGCGGTGACAAGTCTAATTCGGTAGGTCACATTGAGGAAAAGAGGACAGATTGTGGTTACGACAATAGGAACATGTCCGTCGTCATCTGTTGTACAACATACATCCAACTTGTGATGGCGTCCGTTAAATTTTCGACGGGATGATTTCAACTTCACCACTTGCAACTCTTGGTTCAATAGCTTCCTTGTAAGCAGCAACCCTTTATCAAGGAAATCGTGATAGGAAATGCAAGCTCTGGAATATCGTTTCAACTGGGAGATATATACTCCATAAGCCGACGCTAATGGAAAGTTGCTATATCGAAAGGGAAAGTTCATAATTGGAAAGTTGAAATCATCTCTTTTGTCGTAAAGTTTTGTTCTCAATCGACCCTCCTTGTGAATTTATAGATTTAAGTCGAGACATGAGGCAGACTTAACTGTATCTACATTGGCTAGAGGTATAGGGGGAGGATTGAGATGTTTAACCCCGCCGCATTTTTGCGCCTGTCCCAAGTCAGGAGCCTCTGGCCTTTGTTAGTCTAGTATGTTTTTTAATTTTAGTTCATTTATATGTTTTAAAGTTTAGTGTGACGTCCATTTTCACTGAACTAGCACACAATTTTATTTAGGGGCCAGCTGAGGACCACCTCCGGGTGCGGGATTTTCTCGCTGCATTGAAGACCCATTGGTGGCCTTCGGCTGTTGTCTGCTCTTTGGTCGGGTTGTTGTCTCTTTGACATATTCCCCATTTCCATTCTCAATTTTACTGTTGTATCCTTTATTTCAAGTTCGATGGAATAGATGCGTTCAACATAGTCACCCAACTTTCAATTATTAAGTGAGAGGAAATCATCTGTATAGCGGAACGTGAAGTTAAAGAACAATGCTAGCTTCTTTTCATTCTTCATAAGAATATGGAACAAGTAACAATTAAACATATTCAGGATCTTACCTGAGATTATTGGATAAACAGTAAAATTAACGTTTGTACAATTCTTTGATCACACTTATATCCAAGTAGATTAACTTATGTACAATGCCTTGATTGTAATTCTATTCAAAGGGATTAACAACGGTCTGGATGGGAGTTCTTAATTTCTGTATTCAATAATTGTTTAGGGTATTTTTCTTTACCTTATAAAAATCATGCTTAGTCTGTAAAATTCTCATAAAATAATTTTACTGCTATTTTTTTCTGTAGTTGTATGATTTCTTTATTCTGTACATATTACATTTCTGTAATTTGTCTCTAACTCGTTTATCTTAAAAAAAATTATTCTTTAAGCTTGTGCACCCCATTAGTCTTTTCTTTAATTTTGTTGCTAATTTGTTCTCTATTCACTTTCTTATGGATTTCATTCTATTTTCTGTAAACCCCACCGAAACCCTCATCAACGTTTGTACAATTCCTGGATTACATTTCTATAGAAGATAATTAAAGTTTGTACAGTTCCTTGATTACAATTCTTTTCCAGTAGATTAAGCAAATTAGCGTGTGTGCAATTCATTGATTACACTTCTATACCAATAGATTAACGTTTGTACAATCCTATATCCCTCTTCTATACACGTGGATCAACGTTTGTACAATTCCTTGACAACACTTCTATACAAGAAGATAAAGTGTGTACAGTTCCTTGATAACTCGTCTTAGCGAGTGATGCAACTTAGCGAGAGACTTGCACCCTGTCGATGCACGCTGTCTCGTTTTATTTGAAGTTCATGCCAGTCTCCCAGGTCTTTGTTTTCTCTTGTTTTGTATGTAATGGATTATTGAGATTTGAACATCGGTAAACTACTGTTGCCACTAACTGTAGGATCAACGTTTGTATAATTCCTTGATTTCTCCTCTATCCAATTGTAATAATGTTTGTACAATTCCTTGATTACTCTTTTATATCAATGGATTAATGTTTGTACAATTCCTTGATTACTCTTTTATATCAATGGATTAATGTTTGTACAATTCCTTGATTACTCTTTTATATCAATGGATTAATGTTTGTACAATTCCTTGATTACTCTTTTATATCAATGGATTAATGTTTGTACAATTCCTTGATTACTCTTTTATATCAATGGATTAATGATTGTACAATTCCTTGATTACTCTTTTATATCAATGGATTAATGATTGTACAATTCCTTGATTACTCTTTTTATATCAATGGATTAATGTTTGTACAATTCCTTGATTACTCTTTTATATCAATGATTACTCTTTTATATCAATGGATTAATGTTTGTACAATTCCTTGATTACTCTTTTATACCAATGGATTAATGTTTGTACAATTCCTTGATTACTCTTTTATATCAATGGATTAATGTTTGTACAATTCCTTGATTACTCTTTTATATCAATGGATTAATGTTTGTACAATTCCTTGATTACTCTTTTATATCAATGGATTAACGTTTGAACAATTCCTTGAGTACTCTTTTATATCAATGGATTAACGTTTGTACAATTCCTTGATTACTTTTCTATTTTGTAAACATTTCTGGATTCCATCTGGTATATCTTAAACTGTTTAGATTCAGTGAAAAATTACTTTTTAATTTCATTCAAACATTTCAAAATTAACTTCGTTATGTAAATTGTCGACATTTCGGTAATATTTGACACTGGATATAAAACAAAAACAGTCAATGATGTCGATTATGGTCCGCATTTCGTTGAAAATTTGATATAAATCGCGCCTAAGATTAAACAGTATCCTTGTTTTTATTTTTATCTACAATCCTAAAAATCTACCACTTAGTGCTGTATTGAAATTATTACAATCTGAACATATATAAGATCGAATACGCTTTTTCGATTATATCACTACAGTTTCTTTTTGTTCTAAACACAGTATTATTGTAGAAAATAGCAAGAAACGCTAAAAAGTATCAACTATATATCTGTTTCATGCACACACACCGATTACTCCCTTTTCTATGTTAATGTATTTAAATGCAGCAAACGTTTTTGTTGTACGAAATCAAATACAACATTTTAAATCAAGCAGAATGATGATAAACTAGATAAAAATCTCAAATTGTGGTATATTTTTCTCTAATTATAAAATTTCAAAATAATTCAACTGAATTTTCAAAATAATTCCACTGATAAATCATGTTTTCGCGGTCTAAGATCTTTAGATACCAGTATAGTCGTCTGATCTGTAATTTTACGGATTGTGTGACTGTCCTATTTCTGATTGTCAATTTTGACTGAGTGTGAATTCGCATTGCGGGTGATGCATGCATACCAGTATAAGCTTACCCTGTCGATGCACCCTGTCTCGCTCCTTTTGGGGTTCCAGGAGAAGCTTACCCTGTCGATGCACCTTGTCTCGCTCCTTTTGGGGTTCCTTTGTCGATGCACCCTGTCTCGCTCCTTTTGGGGTTCCAGGAGAAGCTTACCCTGTCGATGCACCCTGTCTCGCTCCTTTTGGGGTTCCAGGAGAAGCTTACCCTGTCGATGTACCCTGTCTCGCTCCTTTTGGGGTTCCAGAAGAAGCTTACCCTGTCGATGCACCCTGTCTCGCTCCTTTTGGGGTTCCAGGAGAAGCTTACCCTGTCGATGCACCCTGTCTCGCTCCTTTTGGGGTTCCATGAGAAGCTTACCCTGTCGATGTACCCTGTCTCGCTCCATTTGGGGTTCCCTCAGTTTCTGTTTGTTACCTTGATTTGTCTCTTTCTTAACGATTTACTAGATTTGAACAAGGTTCGCCCTAATTTATCATACTTATTATTTCGTAGACGAACAGAAGAGGAGGGGAACGCAAATGATAGTGTTAGTTTTTACTCACTTGGATATTATCTGTGACAGAAATGCGGTCAGAAAATGCAGCTGGAAAATAAACGTTTGATTATCGAACTATCTTAATTATAATTCAAATAGAATCGTGGGTCGCAAATAAAAACTGTTTGTTAATAATGAGATACTTGATGTTCATTGTATCACTACGTTGTCATTACTCCCATCCAGACGATCTAACATTAAGATCCAGTATCAGTCGTTTTAGTTAGTTTTAATCTGCATTCAAAATCACTATACGTTCTTGAGAAATATTTCTATGTGTGAACACGTTTTAAGAAAGTGCCTATTAAAATATCAAAAGGGTGAATACGTTCGAATTAATGAAGATGAACAGAAAAAAACTCTCAATTCCTGAAAAATAATGGAGCGTTTGAACATTCCTTGATTACTTATATATACCAATGAATTAACGCTTGTACAATTCCTTGATTACTTATATATACCAATGAATTAACGCTTGTACAATTCCTTGATTACTTATATATACAAATGAATTAACGCTTGTACAATTCCTTGATTACTTATATATACCAATGAATTAACGCTTGTACAATTCCTTGATTACTTATATATACCAATGAATTAACGCTTGTACAATTCCTTGATTACTTATATATACCAATGAATTAACGCTTGTACAATTCCTTGATTACTTATATATACCAATGAATTAACGCTTGTATTCCTTGATTACTTATATATACAAATGAATTAACGCTTGTACAATTCCTTGATTACTTATATATACCAATGAATTAACGCTTGTACAATTCCTTGATTACTTATATATACCAATGAATTAACGCTTGTACAATTCCTTGATTACTTATATATACCAATGAATTAACGCTTGTACAATTCCTTGATTACTCTTCTAGTCTTTGTTAGATTTATTTGTATGTTTTTTGAATTTTCTAGTCAGTTGTGTTATATGTCTGTAATATTTACACAGTTTTGGCCGCTGGATCCCAATTATTGCACATTAACCTATTATTTACTGTCGGTCGGAGTAAGACTAATGGTGACCATTTCTATACCCCAGAACCCTTGGGGTGATTACTCTTATGTACTCTTATGTACCAATGGACTAACATTTGTACAATTCCTTGATTACTCTTCTATAACAATGGATTAACTTTTGTACAGTTCCTTGATTATCCTTCTATACCATTGAATTAATGTTTGTATAATTTTGTATAACTTTTTGATTACTCTTCTATACCAATGGATTAACGTTTGTACAATTACCTATCCTTCTATATCAATGGATTAACGTTTGTACAATTCCTTTATTATCCTTCTACCGTATATCGGGGTTTTTTTCGCGTCGGCTTTTTTTCGCGATTTCATGACAAAATGTGCAGGTTAAATTTTCCCTGTGTATAATTTTCGCTGAATAGGAAAATACACGCGAAAATGTAACTGTTTAGCATTGTTAAGATGTGAATAACACAAAATTGATTGACCGACAGATCATCTATCACAAATAAATACGAGTAATACGAACGAAAGTACCCAATTTAGAGAACTTTTAAGGAACGTAAATTATGAACATTGGGGCATGCTAGAAATAGAAATCTGATCAATACAGAAATACAAATAACCGTGTAAAAGTGATTTATTTTTATTCTATTTTTTATTGTTTTGGTTATGACACCTATCAATACAATAGCTAGTCAGTAATTAACATCTGATTGTTGTGTTTTCAAAAGGTGTGACACGTATTTTTAGCCAATTTAATTATTATGAATTATAATTAGCAGTATAATGTATAAAACTTTCAAATTTTGATAAATCTTGGAATATGCAGGGAAATTTACGCGGGGTTAAATTTTCGCGTTTGTTTAGCTACGGCGAATAAAGCGAAAATTAAACACACGCGAAAAAAACCCGAAATACGGTATATCAATGGATTAACGTTTGTACAATTCATTGATTACTTTTCTATAACAATGGATTAAAGTTTGTATAATTCCTTTATTACTCTTCTATATCAATGGATTACTGTTTGTACAATTTCTTGATTACTCTTCTATATCAATGGATTAATGTTTGTACAATTCCTTCATTATCCTTCTATACCATTTAATTGATGTTTGTAAAATTCCTTGATTAGTCTTCTATACCAATGGATTAACGTTGGTACAATTCCTTGATAACTCTTCTATATCAATGGATTAACGTTTGTACAATTCCTTGCATTGATTACTCTTCTATATCAATGGATTAACGTTTGTACGATTCCTTGATTACTCTTCTATATCAATGGATCAACGTTTGTACAATTCATTGATTACTTTTCTATACCATTGAATTAACGTTTGTTTAATTCCTTGATTACTCTTCTATACCAATGGATTAACGTTTAATGTTTGTACAATTCCTTTATTATCTTTCTATATTAATGGATTAACGTTTGTACAATTCCTTGATTACTCTTCTATACCAATGGATTAACGTTGGTACAATTCCTTGATAACTCTTCTATATCAATGGATTAACGTTTGTACAATTCCTTGATTATCCTTCTATATCAATGGATTAACGTTTGTACGATTCCTTGATTACTCTTCTATAGGAATGGATTAACGTTTGTACAATTCCTTGATTACTCTTCTATATCAATGGATCAACGTTTGTACAATTCATTGATTACTTTTCTATACCATTGAATTAACGTTTGTTTAATTCCTTGATTACTCTTCTATACCAATGGATTAACGTTTAATGTTTGTACAATTCCTTTATTATCTTTCTATATTAATGGATTAACGTTTGTACAATTCCTTGATTACTCTTCTATACCAATGGATTAACGTTTGTACAAATCCTTGATTACTCTTCTATACCACTGGATTAACGTTTGTACAATTCCTTGATTATCCTTCTATACCAATGGATTAACATTTATACAATTCCTTGATTACTCTTTTATATCAATGGATTAACGTTTGTACAATTACTTGATTACTCTTCTATACCAATGGATTAACGTTGGTACAATTCCTTGATTACTCTTCTATATCAATTGATTAACGTTTGTACAATTCCTTGATAACTCTTTTATACCAATGGATTAACGTTTGTACAATTCCTTGATTACTCTTCTATATCAATGGATTAACGTTTGTACAATTTTTGATTTCTCTTCATAATAATGGTTTTGTGTTTGAACATATTCTGTAACAGTGGATTAATATGTTTAGAATTCCCTTGACATATATATATATATATACAGTCTCATCCTTTATCTCTAATTATCAGATTATTATCTGTACAATTTCGTGCTTAGTTTATTGTTCTTGTTGAAAATAGCTGTACATTTCTTTTGTTTATCTATTTTGTTGATACATCATCTTTTATTGCAGTAGATTATTCTATTAAAATATTAAGGCATTGTTCTTTTTGGTCATCCTTTGAACCATTGGATTAATCTCTATACAATTGGGAACGCATTCTTTGTGTTTTCTACTCTGAGAATGCGAATTTACATATCATATTGTTAACTTGCGAAATAATTAACTAATTTCTTACTCACATTATTATGCAAGCTAACATGTTAAAGCGATCCGAAAAAGGGCCTGGGAGGTTTGGCATTTTGTATGTTGTGGATGAATCGAAAGGAGACAATCAATAATTGAACTTTGGCTTTTTATAATCTACAAATAACCTCCCACAAGCCCCTCTTCTATCAGCAATCAAATATATTCTGCAATTAAATGTAAATCTTGTGGCGTTTTTATTTGTTTACTATACCATTCAAAGTCTAAAATTGGTGAATGATTTCGCACTTTATTTCTGCGTGTATCTTTAGTCACAAAAAAACAAACAAGAAACTTAAAAAAAAAAACGTTTCGAAAAACGTTTTGAAAAATCCAACCGTTAAATAATGAATAATCACATAAATGTCCACGTCATAGTTTTGGTCATGTTACATCATATGTTATCCTATGAAATCTTGTTAAACTTAATTACAATGCTTGAGCAAACATCAAGACAAAGCATCATTGAACATAAAGCAAACGGGCAATTCGAAAAGAATCTAACCTATTGTAAAGATGCATTGAACTGATGAGTTGAGTCATGAATTTAAACCGATTTTTTGTAGTTTTCTTGTCTTGTCTTGTTACATCGCTGTCCCTGGTTAGGTGGAGAATTGAGCGCTTCGCGTTAATTCCATCAGATTTTTATGTGCCTGTATCAAGTTAGGAGCCTGTAGTGGTTGTCGTTGTTTTCTGTCTGCCATATTTGTTTTAGTATGAAATAAGCTGTTGGTGTTCTATTTTGAGTTGTTTCACATTTCTTCATACACGACCTTTTAAAACCCAAAACAATTACATATTAGCAGGTGAACAACTTCAAAATATGTGCAATCTTCCTGTAAAGTTTCAATGATCTGTGTTGAAGAATATAGTAGAAATTGATTACAATATCATGTACCCCCCTTTTCACGTCAACCCAACCACCCGCCAAAGCGTCCGACATCACCATGCTATAAGTTCGCTTATATAAATAAAAGTGATGAAACGTATATAAAGATAGGGAAACTATATATGGTTTTAATTTCTTTTGGTCATTCGTTTACATTCATTTACAGGCAGAATTCGAATGTGTTGTCTTTACAAAAAGCGTCATACATTTATAGAACGTATTATTTCTTTATTTATTTCATGAAAACAATGATATAAAACTTGGATTTAACATTAGCGCAGATCGTTAATTTGTAATTTTTAAGCATACATAAAAACATTTTCAATAGATATGACTAATAATGACTACACGCAGATGATTTCCTGTAAAATGTACACTCAGTGTTTACCCAACTCTCATTATACTTAAACACGCTTTATGTTTTCACCCAGCCAGTCACTCGATTGACACTGATTCACAAAACATGTTATTTATTCTATATCCCCGAACTCCATTTTGGTTGAATATCGTAGTCGGGCCAGCAGTGTCCTACATATCGATAGTAATGAACATTATTGTGTTTGTGGCTTTGTCTGACAAAAAGATTCTATCACCAGCAACAGTACTAATGCAAGGATTAGCACTAGCAGATGGGTTAACGTCACTATGCACCTACGGATTCGAGCCAATATTTTCACCAAACTATGAAGAAATAGGATACCCTACAACAGAAAATAATTTCAGAGTTTTTGTATGGAAACAACTAACTACTATTTCAATTGATGAGATCAAAATGCTAGTAGATTTAAAGTTCCCTTATTGTTTGTTACACTATTGTGTGACAAATTCTATCGACATGTTCCACCTCGTTTCTATATTACTGACAACGTCCCTCGGATTGCAAAAGTTCTTGGCTGTTGTGTTTCCAATATGGAGTAGATGCAATTTGACAAACCGAAAATCTGTATTTGTTTGTGTTATTTGTTTTATAATTTCTTTTACTTTAAATATTCCAAGAATGTTTGTTGTCAGTGTTTATTCTGAAAATGGAGATGCGTGTTCAATGTCTCGTCCGCACAAGGCACTACAGAAATACGTCCTTACCTTTTATCCAATTCTGTTTGCCGTCATATTGGCAGGTGCTATTATAACTATGTTAGTGTCTTCTTTGTACATTATATTTATTTTGTGTCGACGGAAACGAGTTCGTAGTCGTAATAAGGTATCAAAAGCCGAAAAGAAATCCAGTACATTGATTTTATGTGTTATGATTGTTTTCCTTCTTTCAGAAGTGCCACGAATCTACATTAATGCTACTCTGTTTGATACATATAGATCAGATATAGAAAAGACGGATATAGCTTTCTACAAAGTAAGACAGGAAATTGAAAAAAAATTGTCACCCTGCTTAAATGATGCATCAAAGGACATAATAATGAGGAGTAGGTCCGAAAATAATTTAACTGGTGCTAACTGTGTTCCTCGCCTTGAACACAAACTAATGGCCGAGAACTTACTATCTTCACATCTTCTTCTCAATTTACGATTTGGACTCTACAATTACAAATTTCTTAATACGATCAAGCCAGTATATATCGAACTGGTGAATAAGAGAGCCAAGGAAATTGATGAGTCAGTTGTACAAACTTTCAGACAAACAATCCGTAGATATCTCGCCATTTTACAGTGTAATGGGATTAAAATAAAGGCTGTTAATGATATTGCAGCTTCATGTTGGGATAGTGCAATACCGCAATTTTATAACGACTTGCCTTTTCTTCTCCTGGGCTCCAATCCGTATAGTGAACCAATGAACTACATACTAAATATAATATGGGGACGCATAGACTTAAGTCTCTATCAACTGAAAATAATCTCTGAAATTTTAAAACTGTCCATGATTGTTGGATGCGCTTCTAACTTTCTCATTTATATAATTATGAGTAGGAAACTCAGAGAAGCTTTGATAAATAAAGTTAAATGTACGAAGCGAGCAAGCAAAACTAAACTTTAAAATCAACCAAAAGAAATACCTATTGCATGTTTATTGCCGCTTTTATAAATAACAAACGGCAAGCAAACAGACAGAAATAAGAATAAGCCATCGAAAAAAAAACAAGACAATTTTGATACAATTCATTTTGCAAATATTTCATGTTTTTGCAGAATGTGGCACAGAAAGATAATCAAAACCAAAATAAATTAACTTAGTTTGTTTATTTAAATGATTCAGTTTCTGATATTATAATGGGAAAGAGGAATAGCGTTTTAATTAATGATATATGACACGAAATGCCCAGTGCATTGTTTATTATTGTTGACTTGTTGTTCATGTCACAGTGAGGCCTTCACCTCGAGGCAAATGTAACTAACTCACTGCAAATTAAATCGATCCTTTACACTGGTTTAAGGGACACTATTTGCAAGAGGATGATAACGCTGTGTATTTATTTTTAAAAGAGTAATAATAACCAATTACAGATTATGATGGACAAATAAAGGTAACAGTAGTATACCGCTGTTCGAAACTCATAAATCGATAGAGATAAAAACAAATCCGGGTTACAAACTAAAACTGAGGGAAACGCATTAAATATAAGAGGAGAACAACGACACAACAAAAACAACATTAAAATGTAACACACACAGAAACGAACTATAATATAACCATGGCCATTTTCCTGACTTGGTACAGGACATTTTAAGAAAAAAATGGTGGGTTGAACCTGGTTTTGTGGCATGCCAAACCTCCCGCTTTTATGGCAACGTCCAACACAACACCAAAATGACAACATTACATGACAGGACTACAATACAAATAAATGGGAGAACATATAGGACAAAGAAACACACGAATAATAGCGAACAAAAGGTACTAGGTTTAAAATTTAATACGCCAGACGTGCGTCTCGTCCACACAAGACTAACCAGTGACGCTCAGATGAAAAAAGTTTGAAAGCCAAAACAAGCACAAAGCTGAAGAGCACCGAGGACCAAAACTCCCAAAAAGTTGCGCCTAACACGGCCAGGGTTTTCTGCCTGGGACAAGAACATCCTTATTATTTAGAATAATTTATAATTTTGCAAACAGTAAATTTTATAAAATGACTATATAATAGATATACATGATAAAACCGAAGTGGGGACTAACTACAGAATAAAAACGGATATATTACATAAAACAACTTAATCCAACACATAAAAATACACAGCCGAGTTAGCCAAAGCCTCAACGCACAAAGTGACGTCACATTTGAAATTCTAAAAAAACACACAAAATGACGTCACATTTGAATTTGTAAAAATATTTCCCAAAAATAAGATAGGATTAGGATTGATTCAAGATTAGATTTGTAATACTGACATTACATTTATTAATAACAATGAAAATTACAATACTTATTAATATCAAATTGTGGTAGTAATTAGATAATTAATTGTAAATTGTATTATACAAATAAATCTAACAAATACTTTCATAATTTGACCTATAATCTTATTGTAAAATAAAGAAATAATCCAAAGGTTTAGAGAACCACGAGTCACATCAAAAATGATTTGTTACTTATGGAAAGAGACGTAGGGTATACGTCATCAAACCCGATAACCTAAAACAACAAAACCCAGAAAGTCCCAAAACACAAGTCAAATCTAGACAGGAATTTTTTTTTTTGATGGAAATATTACAGTAATATCAAGTGGTCTTCCAAATCGATGTGATACTTGTAACATTTCTTATTGTACTATTAAGTATATACTTCCTGTTATATCTTCATCCACTTAAACATGAATGAAATTAATATTGCACATTTGTTCTAAAGTTGAACACAATATTACATTGATGATACCTTTTTGTTTATTCTTTATGAGTTCACAAAATAATATTTTTTTACAGGTTACATACTCTGTGTTAGGACATTCTCAAACTCGGTCAAGTAAGAACAACTAAAAGAAGTAAATTCATTCTCAAAATCGGTGCAATTTGAGGAAACATGAATGTGCCTATGTCATTACGAATTTGGCACAAAGATCTCATTCAATGTAATAGAATAGGGAGTTTTTGTGTCGTAAAACGTGCTCAATCACATCATTCCAATTAGGGAAGCATGTTCAAAGTCAGGCAAATCACAATTTTCAATTGTTCTGGAAGTCTCTTTGATTTAATTGCCTGGTTTTGTCAGTTTCATAAGAGTTTTGAGATACCTTTAAACTGTAATAAAAAAACCTATTCCTATTAACTTTCTTTTTATACATCAACCAATCTTCGTTCTCCCTGGTCCATTTCCCTAAAGAACTCAACACTGATAGCGTATCTGTTATTTTCAATTTGATAACCAGACCAACATAAAAATGATTCGGTGTGAAAGTATACACAAATTTATAACTTTGAGTTCCATGTAGACAAACGTATTTTGATTTACTTTATTGTATAATTTTGTACACCTTTCATAAGTGAAAAGGATTCATAGAAAAAAATCAGTGCTAGATAAGAAAGATGATTTCAAAATAAAAAATCTATTATTTTTGTAATTATATTATTGTTATTATTATTACCAATAGTTCGTCTTATATTCTATTTAATTTGTCAACTTAACTCGAATGAGTTCTTATGCGTTCTTCCTTAGATACATCCTTATGTATCTCGGAAGTGCTCACACGCGTACATCCACTTCATATCCGTTTTCTCCTAACGTAGTGTAAAAACACTTGCCAATGATCAATAATGTTCATATAAGATATGCAAAATTCTTAACAAGTTTCTTCCTGTTTGAACAAGAATGCTACAGAGAAGCTAATGTCCAACAAGCTGTTTTTCTTTATTTATCATTTAGAGAGTTAAATTACATGCGATCAAATCGATACTCTTATTTCTCAAGTATGCTTTTGAGGCCTTTAAAACTGTTTTTCTTTATTCATCATTATTGTAGTTTATTAAAGGACAATAACACACATTCGTAAAAGACAAAACAAAAACAAAAACTACGCTGATGTTCTGAATACATCGATAACTGTAGCAGAAGAACATTTAGGACAATTTTTTATGTCGAATCGGTGTCGTCGAAATAGTCAGTATCGACAACTATAGCAGACATAAATATAGAGTATTTAAGGGCATACAATACTGTTATAGGAGAGGTATGACGTCGTATACGTAAAATGATTTTTTTAGATTGAATAAATATACAGCAAAAAAAAAAAAAAAAAAAATGCCGAACACAATTTAAAGCATTTTTATGTAAAGAAGATAGTCTAAATGTTTTTACAGAATCTGATTGTGTTTATCTTTTGAAACAATGAAGTAAGGTATGTCTGTTAAAAGGATATAGAAAATGTCCAAGAAACCGAAATTTTGAGTAAATGTCTAATTTTTTATTGACGAAGTATCGCAACGATCCTTGACGACGTAGGAATAAGGCGACAAGTTGAACTTCAAGACAGACGGAAAGGAGATCCTCAATATAGCCGCCTTTGGAGATTCGGATAAGAATATTCGTCACATGAACAACACCTCAATTACTATAGAGACTCAGGAGAGACAATATCTAAATCGAGTTTTGATTGTACCCACCACAGCAGCACATACCCAGGTTAATCGCCGGTACATTTTACAGAAACTATAGTATTCGAGGGTACTGAAACAAGCCCATCCCTTGTCAGGAGATAAAAAATTTAAAAAAACAAATTCCTAAATATGATACTTGTTTTTGGACCACTTATGACAACGCAATTCACACATGATGCATATACTAACTAGTCACACAAGAAATGACCATGATTTTGAAAGGTTTTGGAAATTGGAGTCTCTTGGTATAAATGAAAACGACATATTCAAAACTAAAAAAAAAAAAACAAGCGATTTACCGAGGTGTCCGTTGTTATTCTGCGGTTTACATGTTGTTATGCACTATCATATTATTTATTTATAAATTTCTCTGTGCTGAGTGTTCTTGCGTTTGTTTGTACTGTATTCCTGTCACGTAGTGTTGTCATTTTAGAGATATTTTTAACATTCTCATATAAGCGGGAGGTTTGGCTAGCCATAAAACCAGGTTCAAACCACCATTTTTTCTTAAAATGTCCTGTACCAAGTCAGGAATATTGCAGTTGTTATCAGACAGTCCGTTAGTATGTATATTGGCGTTTGCTTTTGCTTTTGTTGTAGTTGTGTTTCTGTTGTTCCGTTGTTTTCCTCGTATATTTGATGTGTTTCCCTCGGTTTTAGTTTGTTACCCGGAATTGTTTTTGCTTAATCGAATTATGACTATTGAACACTGGTATATTACTGTTGCCTTTATTTACCTCCACGTCAATAACTTATGCGGGTAGAAATAACGTAAATAACGGAAAAAAGGGAACTAATTGAATCGCTTATCGCTTAAACCAAGACAAAACTTGTTAAAATGTGTGGTGACATAATAAAAGATCAGGAACGTTGCGTCATCGCAAAAGTAGACGACAGGGATTACAACCATGTAGACAAAGTGTATCCATAACATCCCGCACCATCCCGTCAAGAAAGATTACTCCAATTCTAATTGTATAGGATTGCAGTTGTAAAGAGAATGATTGTCTTTACTTATATCCATCAATTTCATGTGATATATGAGATACTTACCAGATTTCGTACTCAGAAATTTGTGGATTTTTATAAGTTGGAATTCAAAAATAAGACCGTGACATAACTGACTTCTTCTGGTCTTACTCGGGACTACATGCTCTCAATTTACACTGAACGCAATATGGGTATATCATTTTGAGGAGAATCAAAGTCCAACACACAAGACTTGTACGTAGACAATGCTCTAATTAGTTTTACTGATGGGATGACTTGATCGAATTTTTTTACTGATTCCAGATGTTGATTACAGAAAGAGGACTTTAACCTCAGATCATGGAACTTTTATTCTCAAAGCCTACGACAACTTGCCTACAAAGAAAAAAGTAAAATAACAAAAATACCGAAGTCAAAGGAAAATTCAAAACGGAAAGTCCCTTATCAAATGGCAAAATCAAAAGCTCAAACACATCATTTCCTTATATAGAAAATGGAAACGTACTATACCCCTGTAGGTCGCTATTCTTAGAATTCGCTGGTATATAGCGGACAACAAAACTTTTGTTGGCAAAATTAGACGTTGATACTAGCAAGGTAGACATAAGAAAAAAAGAAATAGTGCGACAGCCGTCGAAATTTTTTGATCCATTTAGCATACTGAGTTCAGTGACAGAATAGACTGAGATATTTATGCAATAACTACTGAAATGGAATTTTGAATGAAAAATAAAGGCAACAGTAGTATACTGCTGTTCAATAGTCATACATCGATTAAGCGAAAACAAATCCGGGTCACAAACCAAAAACGAGGGAAACACATCAACTATAAGAGGAAAACAACTGAACAACAGAAACACTGAACTGCTACAAAAACAAACTTCAACATACATAGAAACGATCTATTTGATAACAACTGCCATATTCCTGACTTGGTACAGGACATTTTAAGAAAAAATGGTGGGTTGAACCTGGAAAGAACGCTTATCTAACACTTGCACAGCTTAGAAACAGTTATTCAGTTAAGATTTTCATACTATTCAAAAACTATGGAATATCCCCCAAACAGCAAGTTTACACATTTTTACCGACACTGCCAATTAATATGAACCTATATTATACACGAAAACATTCTCAACTAGTTAAAACTTAAAATAGAGTAACACGCAAAAAGCTATTACTCTCCCGAGACTGGAAATGATGAGCGCCTTAGTTGGTGCAAACTTAAGGAAACGTGTCGAAAGTTCTCAGAATCACATTCTGGTGTGAAAGCCAACTAGTTCTTAGCTGGCTGTATTCCTTCAAAGTTAACTGTCTGTATTCCTTGAAAATACATAAACCGTTTATTGCTAATTGATTCACCGAAATCAAAGAGCTTGTATGATATAAAACTTGGAAGTTTTGTCCGACCGACATAACCAAGCGGACTATCTTACTATCTTTAGGAGTTCTTGCAATTCCCTCAATTTTTGTTTGTGACCTTGATTTGTATTCTAAATCGATTTGTGAGATTTGACAATCGGTAGCCTACTGTTGGTTTAATCTACACAAGGGTTGTCTGTAAATTTCAAAAACAATGAAAACTGGTTCAACGGGCCTAAATGGCTCCCACATGAAGAACAGTGACAAAAAATGGTCGAAATTGCGTTGTGATGACAATAATAAAAGATGGAAATGAAGAAACTACACCGAAACATCAGCAATTCAAATGGATAGGGCACCATAGCTATCCGAAGCTTCTTCGTATTATGTCCTTCGTATTGCGCTTTATCACAAATTGCAGATCTCTCAAAACAAACAGAACATTTCGACCGTTAAAGGTATACAAATTTCGAAATGCATCACTTGTGTTGATAAGGAAGATTCAAATCCGAAATATTGTTTCTAAGAATTCGAAACGACTACATTTTTACGCCAGTTATGATTCTATATCGCCGAGGAAGGACTCCTACGTTCCGGAAAAAAGAATTTTGACAATTCCCTCGTTAACGAAACAGTGAGGTATCCTTATTTGCTTTCCATTAAAACATCCGTCGACAACATTGATTATTTAAGACGCACATAAACAGCAAAACACAGGGGAATAAACGGAACAATTACGTTAGTAGACTATTTTCATAATACCGACTTTTGACTCCTGAGTTCTTTTTTTTTCGACAGGTAATCTACTCATTGGTAGGACATCCTGGTACTCGGTCAAGTAAGAGCAACGTAAAGAAGTAAAATCAAGCTTTCAATCGGTACAGTTTTGGATGGAAATTAACTGCTTTATGTTTTCTATACACGACGAAATCATCGAAAAACAGCAAACTTTGCCCCAAATTTGGACCGATTATATGTTTGGTTTTACTTCTCTTGGTAGCTTTTACTGTGACCGAGTACCAGAATGTCCTACCAGATAATTGGTAACCAGTCGAAAAATTATATAACCCGGAGTCAAAAGTCGGTAAAATGAAAAAAGTCTGTTGGTGGAACGGTAGTATTTCCTGGCCCATAGGGATAATGATAGCCTTTTTAGAATTTTCACCACTTTCTAACACTGGCCAAAATTCTACATACACAGTTAACTGAAGTACTTTCATTATAATATTCAGAAATGAATTTGAATATGTATGATGACCGTTTACTTTTTCGCTATCTTTATGAACCTTAGGCCACTAGTGCTTTTAGGTCTTTTATCATGCAGTGAATACAAAATTCTCAAAAATTCTCAAAAATTCATTTTCACCTGTATGTAAAATTATTTCATTTTTTTCTAAACCTGATTCATTCCTCAGTTTGGGAAAGTATGTTCAGTAGATACTGTGTTTTTTGTCCAATCACACTACTGAGATACATTGAATTAAGTAGGGTACACAAAAGAGCAAGCTAAATTCCGGAATGTAAATACTACCGTGCCACCTATTCCGCAGACATTTTGGATACTAAAATCCGACAAGGAGGTTCAGGATTTAACGGTACATTCATGTTTTATAAGCATTCCGATGATTTATTAGACGTCGATCTTTGTTAAAAATAATAATATCTGACAATGCGTTTAACTCTAAAACTGCAGCATCAGAGATTTTGTAAATATTCAAATCGGATCTGTTGGAATTATATATCCAACAAAATGCCTTGATACGTAGGGTGGTGGGAGCAACAACATTACAGGCACAAATTGATAAAAACCTAATAGAACAAGTAAAGTCAAACTGGAAAAGGAATCATAGCTTTGCATGACGGAACTATAAACAACTGTCATACAAGTAGGAGGTTTAGCTAGTTATAAAACCAGGTTTAACCCATCATTTTCTTCGGAAAATGCATGTACCAAGTCAGGAATGTTGCAGTTGTTTTCACTTGTTCCGTTGAATGATAAGAGTTTGGTTTTGTCAGTTTTTATCGACTTTCCCTTTTTGAATTTGCCTTGGAGTTCGGTATTATTGTTATACTTTTTTCCTTAATTTAAAATGATTTCCAAAATTTTATAGCAGTAACTTACAATTAGAAAAATCCGTATGTTTATTTCAGTAACAACGTACTTGCCATTGGACTGGTGATACCCTTTGGTACTTACAGTCCAACAGCAGAGGTATCGACCCAGTTGTAGTAATAACATTAATGGTACCATGTTTACTGCACCAGATGTGATTTACAAAATAACTTATTGGACTAACAAAAACTTGCTAAGAAAATATTAGGACATGCCCGTATCGACTTACATTTGCTACACAAAATTGTTAAAAAATTCGATTGAACACTATCTTCACCGGGAGTTACTAAATTTTCGGACAAGTTGGAAGAAGGAGTACCTGACATCATTACTGGGATTCAAATGAGAAAATGGTAATAATCGGCAGAGTATACAAATCGGAGTATATCGTACAGGTTCATGATGACTCGCCTATAACTAACTGGTACATTGGTATCATCGATGTGTGCAGCAGTACTGCATTCAAAATTCAAAATGTGAACTTTTTAATAGATCGATAGTCAAATTCTATTCATTAAAGATAAATACTAATGAAACTGATGAATCTCAAACACTTAGAAGTCTTTAAGTTCCTATGTTGTGTTTTGTGTACTGTTGTCTGTTGGTCTTTTTCTTTTTTAGGCTTGGCGTTGTCAGTTTATTTTTGACTTATGAGTTTGAATGTCCCTTTGGTATCCTTCGCCTCTCTTTTAGAAGGAATGCAAATGTTTACAAAACCGTAATGAAGGACTGCAATATAATTAAGAAAACTTTAAATGCAATTTGATTCATTGATATTTGCATAATTCATGGACTGTATAGTTTTCAGCAATGTTTTTTTTTTTTTTTTTTTTTTTTCACAAAAAGTTTGTTTCCCTTATATTATGATTGATTGATTGATTGATTGATTGATTGATTGGTGTTTGATTAACGCCGCCTCAGCACAAAAAGGCTGTATCGCTGTGATCTTATATTATGCATCGAGACCTTACGAACACAAAACGCTTTGCGGGTACTTGAATATTGTTTTTATAGTACTAGTAATGGGCGTTTTACTTGTGGTAGTGGTATAACGTACAGCTACATGGAAGTTCTTCAGAATGATATCATACATTCATCTACATTCAATACCGTGCGCTCGACAGAGAGATCCAAATAGTAAATTAGCAGGTCACTACCACATCTCAGCTTTAGGCCTTATCTAAATATTTGAAAGTCCCTACCTAAACTACACAAAAACCCTTTAAATTTTGTTTCATCTCGGCTTCCAGAAAGTGTTCTACGACGAATCTTTCTGTGCTTTTAACTACTTTCATTAATTCTATTAAAGAAACTGTTGTAAAAAAAAAAGCATAAGAAAATAAAGGAATCCATTATTTTTACTCATATAAAGCCTTCTTCTGTAATGAAAAAGGGAAATATGCTAGATATACTTGTAGGACTCTGAACCGCGATGGTACTCCGAACCGCGTTGGTCACGCTGAAGTGCGATGGTCCGCGCTATAGTGCGTTGGTTAAAACACTGAAGTGCGATGGTAACATTGTGACGCTAACTTGATCACTAAGCTGAAGTGCAATGGTCTAACTGTGACGTTTACGTTGATTGTTACGATGAAGTGCGATAGTCTTATTGTGACGTTGACGTTGGTTGTTACGATGAAGTGCGATGGTCTAACTGTGACGTTGACGTTGATTGTAAAGATGAAGTGCGATGGTCTAACTGTGACGTTGACGTTCATTGTTACGATGAAGTGCGATGGTGTATACTACCTAAAATGCGATGGTCTGAGGTAAGAACCACATTTTAATGTGGTGGTGTAATGGTTAGCGTGCTAGCCTCGCATTTGGAAGATTATTTGATTTCTGTTCAGGTTAAACCAAAGAATTTTTTTAAAAATTATCTTTTTTTTTAAAATTTAATCTTAAATTTGAAAATTCTCCAAAATAGCAGCAGTATGGAGTCAGAAAAATAGACTGGATGGCTCAGATAAGTATAACGGTTTCGAATGGAAGAAAATGTCTTCCTATGGAGTGTTCAAGGGCAATACAAAAAGGTTTAGTGTATAGGTTTATAGTACTAAGCAGGGTCTATCTCATTTTATCAAATATAACTTCTTCAGTCACGTCATGACACAACTTAGAAATTGCTCACAACAATTATTCATCCATTTATCTGATATCGGAACAGTGTCCAAAAAGTAAGAAACCGCCCAGTCATTTATGCATGACTTAAAGCAAGACATGTCACGTGTTCCACCAAAACCTTTATTTAGCCGCTTCTCCGCTGAGCAAGACCCTCATGGGTAGTCAAGGTCGTTGAACACCCCCTAGTAGTACTGAGCAGGAGAAATTTTGAAGTACACGTAGCGAAGTCGGGTTTATTTCGGCCTAACTTGTTGTAGAAGATTAACACTGTAACCACAATAAAATTAGGCTAGAATTCCGGTGTTATTACAAAGCAGGATTTATCTCAGGAATAAAACAAAATTATATCAACTTGATATAACAAAAACATTGCTAATAATTAATTTTATTATTAAATTTTCCACATAAAATCACGTGAACCAGACTTGGAGAAGTCAAAATCAATATTTAGATTAATATATTTTATTTGTCGTGCAAAACGTTTGCGGCATACTTCCGAACACTGATTAGCCCATTTGCAGACCAAGTTCATCTTTCAGCCGCTTTGCTCCCCATGATTTGCTGTCTGACTTGGTTTAACATATTTTTGTATCCTCCAATGTTCAAAACTGTTCGGGACTTGAATCGTTCGTTACTTTCTTTTTCCATTCCTTTCATTTTTAGCATGATACCTTAATCTATAAAACCTTATCCTCCTGCTTGCGAATCCATGTTGTATTTAAAGTAACGTTGTATTTGAAAACGTCACAATATTCAAGCGTCATGCCAAACCATCGTACTTCGGCGTGGACCAGTGCACTTCAGCGTGACCATCGCACTTCAGCGCGCCCATCGCACCTCCGAGTCCTACATACTTACTGGAACTGTGATAAGATTTTAAGAAATTGACACCAGAGGGCCATACGAATATGGAATTTTGGATTTCGCACGAAGATGGTCCCGAACTTGTTTAAAAGCCAATCATCAGCCGAAGCAAGTACGATGCCTACAGAAGGTCACACGATGGCAACCGAACCACACACGAAGGCAACACAAAGATGTGCATTTTTATTACGATGTTTATACGCAGGACAAAAGAAGGCAACACGATGTCCGTACGATGTCGTATTGAGAGAACGATGCGTTCAAACTTGGTCACGAAGGCGTCACGAGACCTCCCGATGGTATAAAACCTTCAGCCGGCCATGGGAAATTTAATTTAATAACCTAATTTTTTTAGTCCTTTGTCAATACTTGACAAGTTATTTTAATTTCTATACTAAAGTAATTTTCAATCAAAATTTCAGAAACAAAATTTATTACTCCATTCATTTTTTACTTTAAGTAACAATGCAATAAGTGAAAATAATTTGTTCATCATCACAATGTTAGTGTCTATTTATTGATTTTACTGTCACTGCCTTGTGGGAATGAACTGTATCATCCTGTCCTGCCATGGCACCAAACAAGCCTTTGAGGTTAAGTAGTGACCCAGGTATATTCTAATCTGCCTCCCGTCCTGGGTGCCAGTATTCCTTGCCCTCTAATGATAAACATCTAGAAGTACTTTGTCATTTCTCCATGCCCTTGGGATGACATTCTGGTTCTAGTCCCCCAAGTCCATCAGGTTTTTGTCGGTGGCTGGATATCGATGTCTGATAGATTGTGAAGGATCACACAAGTTATGATGATTTTTCTCTGTGTGTCTGACCTCAGCAAAACTCGGAACTTGTGTGCCAGAATACCAAAGGCATTCTCCACTACACGCCTGGCTCTGGAGGGTCTATAGTTAAATATTTTCTCATGGTGCTCCATTTTTTCTGATGAAAACGGGTTCATCAAGCGCTTGTTGATCCCAAAAGCATTCTGCTCTACTATGTACTATGGGACAGGAACATTATCAACAGGTAGATACTTCTCTTCAGGGATATTGAATATATTGTTCGGACTTTCCAGGCCTTCATTTAGTTCTGACCCATGGTAGATGCTGGCATCGTTCCTGGAACCATCAGAGCTGACATCAATCCAGAGAAACTTGTAGTCTTCGTCGCCCAGGGCTATGAGAACAATGTAGAAAAAGCCCTTGTAGTTTCTGTACACAGAGCCAGTATTCCAAGGACAGGTGACCGAAACATGCTTGCCATCTAAGCACCATAGTAGTGTGGAAATTTCCATTTCGTCTCAAACAGCTCAGCAATGGCGGTCTACTCTTCAGTTGTAGTAGGACACTATATCACCTCAACAGCAAACTCGGGCTTTGATGGCATCGCAGATATCATTGATGATAAGGGTGATTGTGTTTGGAAGTTGAAGGACAGGTTTGGATAATTGTCACCAGATGCCAGGTGTCGGTGAATGATAGACAGCTTGAGACGAGGAGGGAGAGACTGTCTGTACAATGTGTCCTTCTCTATTCTGCCTTGTTACCTTCACAGCACCTCATCGTAGATTCCTCTGGGAAGTCTTGTGTAGTTGTAATAGGCTTTCTTATCTTGTCTTCAGATCCTTTAGAAGAGTGCTATAGTGGCCATAGCGGTCTCTTCTTTTGTCAGACAGCAATTTTCTGAGCCGCATAGACCTCGGTTTCCTCCTTCGCGTTTGTCCCTGTACTGGAACATAAAAGCAAAACAAAATAAGGATATTGTCGAATATTAGAAAGGCAAGATATAATAAAGATATGCTGCCTTCTTTTTCCAGATTATCTCATCATCAAAGTATTCCATACTGCAGGAACTGAATTGTGAATAATGGTGATATAAGCTTTGGGAGTCACACACGCCGCTGTTCTGTAGAGTTGCTCATGACTATCTGAGGAAGATGCTCTGAGGCTAGCCTTTTATATGTCCACGTTACCACGACACATGTGAAACGCTTGAGCTACTCAAATTCGGCTGTCTTCGCCGACACCATCGTCTCATCTCGATGTCATCGTACTATAATACGATAGTTCCACAACGGCATTGCGAGAGCTACACGTAGTCGTGTGGCCTTCCTTCGACGATCTGGCAGCTTCTTGTTTCCATCGTATTGTCTTCGTGAGGCGAAAATGCCCGATGGCACCGATGATCACACGAAGTAAAGACGAAGATGACATGATTTGAAAAGATTCCCTCACGATGGCCTTACGAAGGGCAAAATGGACATACGAATTCAACACGAAAATGAACCTTCGCAAGGTCTTTCGGAAATTTGTTGGCATGCCAAAGATTTTGCCACCCCTCACGAAGTTTCTGCCGGAGCCTGAAAACTCAACAGGAGGTCATACGATGGCTTAAGATGCCCTCATGAATGGTCCGGAATTTTTACGATCACACCCGAATTTGAACATTTCCTTTACCGTGTTCATCCTGTGTCAATTTCGGGACAGTGTGACGCCTGCATTATAAATCACAGTTGATGGCCAAACTTATAAGATCCATCTGCATTACATTTAATTAATAAAATTAACAAGAGTGCACAAGCTGAAATGACTGCCTGTTTTACTTATTGTGATTAAACTTCTGTTGAAAGTCTGTAATATGAAGGTTTTAATACAAGTATCACATAAACTTTACATCATTTGGAAATGAGGTAAAGGTCAGAACCAGTCCGAGTCCAGACAGAGATGCATGCCTAACAATCATACCATACACCAAATATAGTGAGCCTATTGCTTATATCATCTGAGAAACACACCTAATTATGAAAACTGAACATTGATCAATGAACAATAAAAATGAGGTCACGGTCGTGTACATCTTACAATCATACCATACACCAAATGTAGTGGCTCTACTGCTCATAGTATCTGAGAAACAGACCGAACTACAAAAACGTAACATTGACCAATGAACCATGAAAACGAGGTCAAGGTCATATGAAACCTGACAGTCTGACATGATCACCTGAGAATCATTCCATACACTAAATATAGTTGACCAACTGCTTATGGTATCTGAGATACGGACGTGACCACGAAAACTTAACCTTCATCACTGATCCATGAAATGAGGTCGAGGTCAGGTGAACCCTGTCTGACAGACATGTAGACCTTGCAAGGAACCCATATACCAAATATAGTTATCATATTACTCATAAGTAAGTATTTCACATGACAAACAAAATATAAAAATTTTCAAGCAGTCCCTGAACCATGAAAATAAGATCAAGTACAATGGACATATGGTCACAACTGCCATGTTGGTTGGTCAGCAGAGATGAAATTCTAATTATTATTCTGAACACTCTACAGATCATTAACATCAATTTCGTTTGAAATTGGTTCAGTAGTTTCAGAATAGAAGAGAAAAATGTTTACGACATACGGATGTCAACAGATGCCAAGTGATGGCAAAAGCCACAAAAACTCACATGGCCCTTTAGGTCATGTGAACTAAAATACTAGAATATGAAATGTATTCACAGAAGGTAAGCACATAGACAAGTAACACTTATTTCTTTTTATTGTTTATTGTTTAATATCTTAGGCACTCAACAGTTTCAGTAACATGTGTATAAACATCAGAATATTTTGTCCAATTCATTTGTACAACCTAATAGTTAAAAATGTTAACACAGCAATATCAATTAACTTTGTAAATAACATAAATGCAAAAAACTTCTGACTATGGCAAGCAAAATCTGGTTGGAACTGGTAAATATTTCAGGACCACAGATGATGAAACCTATTATGGTCTCATTTTTAAAGTTTTGAAAACCATGTTGTCTCTTTATAGCCTGGTGGCTAACATTTCAGAGAAATTATCAAATATGTATGTCTTTATTTTTGCTGTAAAAGAATCATTAATGAAAGGGCAAGTTTTGAGCAATTCTTTCTTTTAAAAAAATCAGGTTTCACCAACAATTCAAGATGACAATTTAGTTATGTGATGTAGAAACCATTAAATGATGTTTAGAACCATGCAAAACTATTCTAAAATAAAGTACTTCATCAAAGTTTTCATATCATTGCATATAAAAAATGTGAAATTTAAAAACAACTTAAGAAATGAACCTTGTACAGCAATCTATTCAACTGATATTATAACTGGAAAATAGTATGTAGCAAGAGTGCAAACATATTTTCTCTTAAGACATTTTAGTATATTTTTCCATTATTTTGAGTTTGTTGCTCTTTAATATTTAATACTTTCAAATTTCCCAGTTATGGTTATATAATGCTAACTCAATGGACAATAAAAGAACAGAGTTCCAATGTCCCCAGTGTTGCACATATTTTATCTATCCAAGGTACAAGGGCAATTACTATAAAAAAAACTTTTATTGTTCTTTAAAACTTTTCATAAATATCTTAGAGAAATGAAGGCTTCAGAGCAAATGCAATGCGATTTCCGTTATAATTAATATTTCCAAGAATTGTACACATGAGAGCACTAACAATGCAATTTTCCATATAATCAATATTTCCAAGGGCATAACTCTTTTGAAAATAATTGATAAGCACTGATTTTCGAATTCATCAAAGACATTGATGATATAAACTTATAATATAAATTTCATAAAAATCTGGAAAAATTGTACACGAGAGCACTAACAATGCAATTTTCTATATAATTAATTTTTTCAAGGGGCATAACTCTTTTAAAAATAATTGATCAGCACTGATTTTCAAACCTGTCCAAGACATTGCTGTTATCAACCTATGATATAAGTTTCATAAAAATCTGGCACGAATTGTACAAATGAGAGTGCTAACGATGCAATTTTCCATGTAACTAATATTTCCAAGGGGCATTACTCTTTTAAAAATAATTGATCGGCACTGATTTTCGAACTTGTCCAAGACATTGCTAATATAAACCTATGATATAAGTTTCATAAAAATCTGGCAAGAATTGTACAAATGAGAGCGCTAACAATGCAATTTTCCATATAATTATTGTTTCCAAGGGGCATAACTCTTTTAAAAATAATTGATCGGCACTGATTTTCGAACTCGTCCAAGACATTGTTGATATAAACCTTTGATAATTTTCATAAAAAATCTGGCAAGAATTGTACATGTGAAAGCGCTAACAAGACTGAATAGACAGACGCACAGATGGATGGATGCCCGGTATTTCTATGTCCCCCACAACGTGTTGCGCAGGGGACAAACCAAATGCATATAATTACGAATCATATATTTGTGCAACTACTTAATTTCAGTTTCTTGTAATTGTGTACTTCTTTTGCAAAAAAAAAAAAAAAAGGATTCAAATTAAAATCTAAAGCATTTTGCTTTTAGTAAAATTATGTCACAATTAAGTTTAGTTGGAGACATCAATGTCTTTTTTTATATAAAAAGAGGGTAGCAAATATTATCAGTTAAAAGTTTCAGTTGAAAGAGAGCTCTGTTCTTGTAGATACAGGATATATTTTTGAAGCAATAATATCATGAATATGAAACCTAATTTTGTCAGTAATATGACAACTAAAAAATGACTACCTCACTTTTCATATGATTTTACAATTGTTGCTTATATGCAAAATCAGCTGTCATAAACATGAAAAAGACAGTGAAATTTATGTTAAAACCCATCACACAGTTTAGCATGCTCACATGAAGCTCGAAACCAAATTATAATAACTCCTATTCCTAGATCTTAAGAAAAATCAGATGAGGATTTCATACATAGACATTATGTGTAAAAATATATATAATAGAAGTATTCAGTTAACAGGAAGTTGATGAGAGATGAATATGAAAATGCATCACACTGTATACAATGCTTACATGAAGCTTGCTTCAAAATTTCAGGAAGCTTTTCTGAAACTTTCTGAGAAAAAAACAACAAAAATTTCATGGCACTGCAGATGGACTCTAAACTTGGATAGGCAAACCCAGGGATGCACAGTCATAGGGATGGACAAATGAAAACCAGTATAACCCCCTCTTTGTGGCGCACTATAATGATCTATAATTAATATATGGTAAGGTGATATGCCATTGTGAAGTTATTTATAATGTAAAATGTTTACAATAACATGTTTAACTAAGTAATTGATTTACAATTATGTTTCAATTCAATATTTTAACAACTGGTCAACTTTTCAATAAATTCAAACTTAACAATACTAAGGTTTAACATCTGTTCCTAATTGTGTTTTATAAAAAAAATATGCACCAAATGTCTAAAGATAGCAGCAGTCACATTATCTATACATACAGGTTGTTGCAAAAAACAAATTCAAACAAAACAAATATATAATTCATCTTAATTAGATAATCTTAAATCAAATTTTTGATAAAACAGTGCTTATAAACAGACTGAGGTCTACCTATAAAACAGATCAACTAGCTCTCTGTATCATTTGTGATGTCCGATCTAAGAAAACATTACTCTTTTATCTGAAAAGACTCTAACAGCTTGAAAATAAAAGAATTATAATGTCATGATAAAATACAAATAAAAATATATACATGTATTCAAATCTATCACAGTTTGTACTTTGTAGAACTTTAATTAGAGATATTTGGGTGGGAAGGCAAGGTTTTTTCATCTGAACAATTTTGACACTTAAGTTTAAATGCAATATTTTCTAATTATTAATAAGATATTGATACTTTTTGTTGAGAAACTCTTGATAAAGTTAAATGCATTTTATTGAGAAATTCAAGAAAAGTTAAATGAATCCAAAATCTGTTTTAAATATATTCTGTACTTAGATATTGAGCAATATTTATAAGACAATGCAAATCAACACTTTTACACCTTTTCCATGTATTCAGAAGGTGCCCAACCTTCCATTTTACCATTCCTAACTAGCCACCATCCAGTGTCAGTTTCTTCTAAAACTTCCAAAATGTCACCATAATTTAAATCTATTTCTCCCTCAGCCTCAGTAAAAAATTCTACAACTGCTCGATACTGTTGATGAAAGACATCATCAAATGTTGTCACTTCGCAGTGTTCTATATACGATGCTGGAGCCCAACCCTCTTCTCCATGTACCTTTATAAACCACCATTCGTCTGTTTGTTCCAATACTTCAACATTCTCTCCTGACGTGAATCCAACTTCTATTTCATTTTCCCCAATATAATCACATAATGTTTTATACTGAGGAGATGTACACTTAGAGAGAATTTCGTAATCTTTTTGGGGTGGTGTTGGTGGCTCACTTTCTTCCTGGCTTGTAGTAGACTGATTTTTATTTGCTAGTATCTTTGATAATTCAGTTATTCCCCTTTGTTTATCTCCCATTTCATTATGATTTTTATCCACATTAGATGGTTTTTGTGGTATGGCTAATTTAGGTCTTACCTTTTCTGTATTACTACTTGATGATTTTGCTGGTAAAGGTGGAGGGTTTGATGTTTTTGGTTTTAATGGTTTATGAGGGATAACTGGTGGTGGTTTAGATTGACCCACTTTTGATTTTGACCATAATGGAAGTTGATTTGACGATGAATTGTTTGATCTTTGCACAGGTGGCTTTAATAATGGTTTATCACTTTCAAACTTAGAGTGCACAGGTGGCTTTAATAATGGTTTATCACTTTCAAACTTAGAGCTTAACATAGCAGCAATTCCTGATGCTTTACTGCTACCAGAACTTGTCTTAGCAACAACTTTCTGTTTAGTAATCGGTTCTGAATTTGAATGTTCAAACATGGCTTTCAATGCACTTGTTTTAACACTTGGTTTGTCATCAACTGTTGAAGATGAACTTTCTGAACTAATACTAGAATTACTTTTATAAACATTCATCACTGTTTTTGGTTTTAATGGAGGTTTTTTGGATACCTCTGGGTGTTGTTTTTCAAATCTAGCTTTCAATTCACCCATAGATTTATTTACACTTGTTTCTTCCTCATGCTGTCTTGTTAAATCTTTTCCATGAGTATGATTAAGTCTTTTTGGTGACATTGGAGACACATTTTTAGGGGGTGTTGCTTGTTTATGAAATGTCTTTGTCGGTAGAACGAAGCCCTTTGTTCCAGTGTCAGATTTAGGACTTGTTATAGGTGATATACTATCATCAGAAGAATCTTGTCTTTTTCCAAACTTAGATTTTAACACTCCAACAAGAGATTCTTGTTTAGAAGCAGATTGTCTTTGATCCTTGGGAACAATATCAGTATATTTGTAACGTTGCTGTCCTGGAGTTAATAAGTTATCTCCCTTTTTTTCATCTGACTGTTTTGATAGTTTACCCTTCAGTTCAGCAAGAGGAGTTTTCTTTTGTTCAGAAACTTCTGAAGAATTATTCTTAAAACCTGTGCCCAGAGAAGCCGGTTTACTGTTCTTTGGAGGCGGTGGCGGTGGTTTGTCAGATGAATTTTTCGCTTTCAATACAGACTGAAAATTAGCACTTCCAGATGTATCTTTTTTCGGTGGCAAATTGGGTTTGTCCTTACCCTTTTTAGGAGGTGTCACAGGAGGTCCATTTGAAGTCAGAGATTTAAAGTTATTTCGAGATGATAATTCATTATCCATATCAATATCAATGGGTTTCAAACCCATTGGTGGAGGTGGGGGTTTTGAATTTGGTCTTTTTACAGCACCTTTATCTGATATTCCTTGTCTTGTATTACTAAGATCTGATGGTTTAATCCTCATTTGTAATGCTGTATTTATATCATTAAGTTTATTATTTACAGATTCCTCATGCTTAATGTCATCTTTCACAGGATCAGGGATTTCATAATCATCACTATCATCATCAGTATCATCCTCGTTATAACTATTATCTGCGTCTTCATTAACTTCTCCTATGTCATGATACACATTTTCTTCCTGAAAAAATAAAATAGTGTATTAAGTAAGCTCAAAATTGATGCAATCTTTATACTATGGACAAAATTAGAAAAGTTCTTCGTTACAAGGGGAGAAAATAGTAGCTTACTTTACAGTATGGGTTTTGATCATTGCTGAAGACCTTGTGATGACCTGTTGTTGTTTACATCTTTGTTGTTTGGTCTTTGCTGGAAAGCTCATATAAGCAGTCATACCGCTTTTCCTTGTTTTTAAATGAGAAACCTTATTGGACCAAATCAGAAAGTTAACTTTCGGTTGTCAAATTCTCCCAAATGACCTCTTTTCCTATAAAGAATTAACAATTGAGAATTGCACTCCAATGATGCAACATTGTTTCTGGATTGGTCAATTGTAATTAAATCGAAAAATGTAAATTTTGAAATTTAACTCATTGTTCGATGATTTTTTTTATTTATTATATCAAAATAATAAAGACAATATTTGATTTTATTATGTAAAACGATATATATGTAAATAATAAACAGAGCTATATCTACATGCATACATGTAATTTTAATATTCCTGGACAGGCTCTGACAATGTAGCTTGTACAATAAAGTTTCTAAATTTAACATTTTAAAATGGTGAAAAGATTTCAATTGATAACGTTTTTCAATTTATAGCTATCCTGAGTGAAGAAATGTTTTTTGTCCACAGGTTAATTTCATATTTTCTGAAATGGTCATCTTCTGTAAATTATAAGCTACATGTACTTGGTTAAAATTTTTGTTATTTAAATTCTGGCTTTGACATACCTAATCGGTTGTTAAAATTCAGGCTTTGTGCATACCATATTGCTTGTCAAAACACCTCACTTTGAGCATAGATACTGGTAATCATTTAAAATTCTGGCTTTGAGCATACCTTATTGATTGTCAAATTCTGACTTTGAGCATACCTTATAGTTTGTCACATTCTGGCTTTGAGCATACCTTATTGATTGTCAAATTCTGGCTTTGAGCATACCTTATTGATTGTCAAATTCTGACTTTGAGCATACCTTAAATTTTGTCAAATTCTGACTTTGAGCATACCTTAAAGTTTGTCAAATTCTGGCTTTGAGCATACCTTAAAGTTTGTCAAATTCTGGCTTTGAGCATACCTTAATTTTGTCAAATTCTGACTTTGAGCATACCTTATTTTTGTCAAATTCTGGCTTTGAGCATACCTTAAAGTTTGTCAAATTCTGGCTTTGAGCATACCTTAAAGTTTGTCAAATTCTGGCTTTGAGCATACCTTATTTTTGTCAAATTCTGGCTTTGAGCATACCTAATTTTTGTCAAATTCTGGCTTTGGGTATACCTTAAAGTTTGTCAAATTTTGGCTTTAAGCATACCTTATTTTTGTCAAATTCTGACTTTGAGCATACCTTATAGTTTGTCAAATTCTGGCTTTGAGCATACCTTAAATTTTGTCAAATTCTGGCTTTGAGCATACCTTATTTTTGTCAAATTCTGGCTTTGAGCATACCTTATTTCTGTCAAATTCTGGCTTTGAGCATACCTTATTTTTGTCAAATTCTGGCTTTGAGCATACTTTATTTTTGTCAAATTCTGGCTTTGAGCATACCTTTTTTTTGTCAAATTAGTATATCTTATTTTTTGTCAAAGTTCTGACTTTGACCAAATCTAAAGGTTTATTATATAGAAAAATAAAATGCTCCGCAGGGCGCAGCTTGATACGACCGCAGAGGTCGAACCCTGAATAGTTGGGGCAAGTATGGACACAACATTCAAGCTTGATACAGCTCTGAATTTGGATTGTGATTAAATATTTGACACAGCATAGGTTTCTGACACAGAATGAATGTGGTCTAAGAACTTAAAAATTTTAAATTGGACATTCACCTATTATGGTCCAATATCCAAAATCTAAATACATGGCTAGATTCAGCATATCAAAGAACCCCAAGAGTTCAATTTTTGATGAAATCAAACAAAGTTTAATTTTGGACCCTTTTGACCTCAATGTGGACAAAGTTGATAACAGGGCCCAAAAATCAAAAATCTAAATAAATGGTTAGATTCAGCATATCACAGAACCCCATATATTCAATTTTTGTTGAAATCAAACAAAGTTTAATTTTGGACCCCAATTTGGACCAACTTGAAAACTGGGCCCATAATCAAAAATCTAAATACATGTTAAGATTCAGCATATCAAAGAACCCTAAGAATTCAATTTTTGTTAAAATCAAACTAAGTTTAATTTTGGACCCTTTGGACCTTAATGTAGACCAATTTGAAAACGGGACCAAAAATTAGGAATCTAAATACACGGTTAGATTCGGCATATCAATGAACCACAATAATTCAATTTTTGATGAAATCAAACAAAGTTTAATTTTGGACCCTTTTGACCTCAATGTGGACAAAGTTGATAACGGGGCCCAAAAATCAAAAATCTAAATACATGGTTAGATTCAGCATATCAAAGAACCCCATATATTCAATTTTTGTTGATATCAAACAAATTTTAATTTTGGACCTCGATTTGGACCGACTTGAAAACTGGGCCCATATCAAAAATCTAAATACATGTTTAGATTCAGCATATCAAAGAACCCTAAGAATTCAATTTTTGTTAAAATCAAACTAAGTTTAATTTTGGACCCTTTGGACCTTAATGTAGACCAATTTGAAAACGGGACCAAAAATTAAGAATCTAAATACACGGTTAGATTCGCATATCAAAGAACCCCAATAATTCAATTTTTGATGAAATCAAACAAAGTTTAATTTTGGACCCTTTTGACCTCAATGTGGACAAAGTTGATAACGGGGCCCAAAAATCAAAAATCTAAATACATGGTTAGATTCAGCATATCAAAGAACCCCATATATTCAATTTTGTTGATATCAAACAAATTTTAATTTTGGACCTCGATTTGGACCGACTTGAAAACTGGGCCCATATCAAAATCTAAATACATGTTTAGATTCAGCATATCAAAGAACCCTAAGAATTCAATTTTGTTAAAATCAAACTAAGTTTAATTTTGGACCCTTTGGACCTTAATGTAGACCAATTTGAAAACGGGACCAAAAATTAAGAATCTAAATACACGGTTAGATTCGGCATATCAAAGAACCCCAATAATTCAATTTTGATGAAATCAAACAAAGTTTAATTTTGGACCCTTTGGACCTCAATGTGGACCAATTTAAAAACGGGCCCAAAATCCAAAAACTTAATACACGGTTAGATTCAGCATTTTTGGACCCTTTTGACCTCAATGTGGACAAAGTTGATAACGGGCCCAAAATCAAAAATCTAAATACATGGTTAGATTCAGCATATCAAAGAACCCCATATATTCAATTTTGTTGAAATCAAACAAATTTTAATTTTGGACCCGATTTGGACCGACTTGAAAACTGGGCCCATATCAAAATCTAAATACATGTTTAGATTCAGCATATCAAAGAACCCTAAGAATCAATTTTGTTAAAATCAAACTAAGTTTAATTTTGGACCCTTTGGACCTTAATGTAGACCAATTTGAAAACGGACCAAAATTAAGAATCTAAATACACGTTAGATTCGGCATATCAAAGAACCCCAATAATTCAATTTTGATGAAATCAAACAAAGTTTAATTTTGGACCCTTTGGACCTCAATGTGGACCAATTTAAAACGGGCCCAAAATCCAAAAACTTAATACACGGTTAGATTCAGCATATTAAAGAACCCAAAGAGTTCAAGAATAAAACCCCACTGAAATTGGTCAAGAAATAAGCAATTTATACAAAGTATCTTCTTTTGCACAATACTGTGTAATTGAATATTTCTTGCAAAAGCACAATACTGTGCAATTGAATATGTCTTGCTATTGCGCAATACTGTACAATTGACAATTTCTTGCTATTGAGCAATATTGTGCTATTGGATATTTCTTGCTATTGCGCAATACTGTGCAATTGAAGATTTCTTGCTATTGCGCAATACTGTGCAATTGAAAATTTCTTGCTATTGCACAATACTTATTATATAATAATTTACACATCCTGTTTGGTGTGTATCTCCTGCCATATCATTATTATTTGCTTTTAAATATAAATCAGAAATAACCAACTTAAAATGGAAAATTTTAAGAAAAAAAATCCCCAAATTTTTGAACCCCTTATGATTCATCACCCCAAACTCAATCCCAGCCTTCCTTTGAGGTATGGTACCTTGCAGTACAATTTCAGAGAGATCCATACACTTGAACACAAGTTATTGTCTGAAACTAGAAAATGCTTATTTTGGCCCCTTTTGGCCCCTAATTCCTAAACGATTCAGGCAATTACCCCCAACTCAATTCCAGCTTTCCTTTGTGATATGGAACCTTGTAGTACAATTTCAGAAAGATCCATACACTTACACACAAGTTATTGTCATGAAACTAGAAAATGCTTGTTTTTGCCCTTTTTGGCCCCTAATTCCTTAAATTTTGAGGCAATTACCCCTAAAAATCAATCCCAGCATTCCCTTTGTGATATGGAACCTTGTGGTACAAAGTCAGAGAGATCCATACACTAACACACAAGTTATGTCTGGAAGTTACAAAAATGCTTATTTTTGGCACCTTTTTGGCCCCTAATTCCTTAACTGTTGGTACCATAACCCCCAAAATCAATCCCAACCTTCCTTTTGTGATATTGAACCTTATGGCAAAATTTCATAGAGGTCCATTCACTTAAACTAAAGTTAGAGTGCGAAAACCAATGTGTCTTCGGACGACGACGACGACGACGACGCCAACGTCATACCAATATACGACCACAAAATTTTTTTGCGGTCGTATAATAACTCATCAACATGTTTGGATCTTAATAATTACCTCCTCAATACCATTCATATGTGTCTTTCCTATGTAAGAAGCAGGAGCCCATCCTTCTTGACCATCTATCTTAACAAACCACCAGCCACTGTCTGACTTCTCCAAGACCTGAAATAAAACAAGCTATAAATGTATTTCATTGTACTAGGAGGATGTAATGCTAAATTTAATTTAATAATATTCAGTTCTGGCAAATCTCAAAAGTATTCTCTTTGAAGGACCTCAATTACTACGTTGTCTGAGATACTGAATGAAATTGGATTTTCTTTGTTTTTGTTGGTTTGCTGTTTCATTTACTTTACCTGTCTCCTTTATTATAATTTACATCTAAAAATATGCTGTTAAAAAAATTAAAATTCATTCTTGGTTGAACATTTCAATTGATGGTTTCCCTATACCCATGAAATCAATAAAATTGGTACCCCACTACTGATAATGAATCAACAGTACCTAGATTAATATTTCTCTAACATATAATAACAAACCTGGACAATTTCTCCTGAGAAAAATGATATTCCGTCTCCAACATTGTCCTCAAACTCCGAGATTGTAACATAGTGGTCTTCTGTCTTCTTCAGTGACCTCATCACCTCATCTGATGCCTAAATGGAGATATTTTTGTAGCTTTTGTTGATATTTTGCAGTTTTTGTTGATATTTGTGTGAATGATTAATGTAGCAGTAGACTTACAAATAAACTACCCTCATATAAAGAATTATATTTATAAAAGGTCTACTACATTTTTAATTGTCTTTCTGATGACTAATACTGTAAATTCAGAAATTATTGCGATATTTTTATTATTGCGAAAAATGCGACAGGGTTATAATCGCAATAATTTAAACTCGCATTTTGAAATTTTTTATATGAATTAAACAGGACTTTATTCAATATCGCAAAAATTAAAATCGCATTTTAGTCTAAAATGACAAAATCGCAATAATAAATGCACGCAATAATTTCTGAATTTACAGTATACACTTTGTTCATTTTAAACATTTTAAAATTCAACTTTAGAGTGAAAAAAAATATCAAATTGTACCAGATATGGTGGTGAAATCTATTTTTCTAAAGACTTTTAGTCAATATTTGGGCAACCTTTATCTTTCTTTTTAATATTCGGAAAAAAAGATTGTATTTTTTCTGTGCCATGCCATCAGCTATGGTCTCCTTCTTTTTGACGTCACAATAATAAAATTAGAGTAATGCAAGATGTCGTAAAATAATTTTGACCAATTAAGAACTGAAATCAAATGAATCACACATTGATTATCAAAAAATAACCAACCATTCTGTGAAAGTAGAAATGGGCTTAGATCTAAAGAAAACATGAATCTTTTTTGACAAATATATCATCATGGGTACATTCTTAACACAACTATACTATTTGAATGCTATGGTTACACAACTTTACTGTAGATGCAGCATTAGAATACATAAAATGTTGGTTTAAATGACAAGGACCAAGTGTGAAGTATAATATTTCTCAGAATAAACTATTTCAGCACTAAGCCTAAATTTGCATGCCTTGCAATTAATAATCAATTTTTAAAATAAACTAATTTAGTTTTTATGTAACTGTACTACCTCTTCTCACAACATGGGGAGTTTGAATCTTGCAAATCAAAACATGAGTAAAAAGGCTAAAATGTCTCTCCTGCTTTACAAACCATGATTGATTTTATGTTCTATTGTTAGTCCTAAAGATAAAGTTTTACTAGAAGTATCACATAAACTTAACATTGCTTATAATATACAAGAAACAGACCAAACCATGAAAACTTAATATATTGACCAATAAACCATAAAACCGAGGTCAAGGTCAGATCAACCCTGCCAGACAGACATGTATACCTTACAATCATTCCATCAAATATAATTGACCTATTAATTATAGTATCTAAGAAACAGACTTAACCAGGAAAACTTAACACTGACCAATGAACCGTGAAAATGAGGGGATGGTCAGATGAATCCTGCTAGACACATGTACACCTTCAATCATTCCATTCATCAAATATAGTTGACCTATTGCTTAGAGTATCTTAGAAGTGGATCTAACTACTGAAACTTAGACCAATGAACCATGCAAATGAGGTTAAGGACAGATAATACCTTCCAGACAGACATGTACACTATACAATCATACCATGCACCTAATATAGTTGACCCATTGCTTATAGTATTAGAAAAACAGACCAAAACACAAGAACTTAACATTGACCAATGAACCACAAAAATGAGGGCAAGGTCAGATGAAATCTGTCAGACTAACATGTTCACCTTACAATCATACCTCACACCAAAATATTTGGCCTACTTCTTACTGTATTTGAGAAATGGACCTAATCATGTAACTTTAACCTTGATCACTGATCCATGGCATGAGGTTGAGATCAGGTGAACTCGATCTGATGGACATGTTAACCTTGCAATGAACACATATACTAAATATAGTTATCGTATTTCTCATAATATATCAGAAATTTACATGACAAAAAAATCTTTTTTTTTAAAACAGTGGCTGAACCATGAAAAATGATGTCAAGGACAATGGACATATGACAGACAGAAACTTAGTAACATAAGGCATCAGTATAAAAGGTATGAATCCTCCAGGTCTTCTTCCCTTTGGATTATAAAGCTTAATACTAATATTTACGATGTCTTGCATTCTGTAACTTTTGTTGCAGGTGAGACAAAAATCAAATGTTGCTTTCCTATATCTTCAACCTGACTTTAGAAATGGAGTTTAGCAATTGCAGAGGTTACTCTTATTTATTTTTAGAACTAACCTTATTTACAGAGTTTAGCCTAGGTGGAGGTCGTAACGATCCTCCTCTTTCTAAAGACCTCTGTTTCTTTAGGATATGTTGGACACTGCCTCTTTTGTCGGCCACAGGTTCAGAATTAGTGGAATGTTGCAGCAGATCACTGACATCACTCATACTACCAATGATTTGTACTCCTGAAGCACGAGCTACACGTTCTATGTGAGCTTTCTCTGTTTTCATTAGGTATGTACTGGGAGCTATACCTTCATTACCATTAGACCTGTAAATGATTACACTATATATACTTTGTATTCACTTATTTTTATCTTGAATATCCATGAAATATTTGCCAATGGATTTTAAACAAACAAAATCCATTAATTAATCATGGGTACCACTTTTTAATCTTTCTGGTGTTAACACATTGCTCCTTTCCACAAAATATGTTTTTCATTAACCATATAAATAAGAAACAAAATCAAGAAAACTAGTAATCCAAAGAAATCAGATTTATTCTTAATGCATATATGAAAGTTCTATTAATTTTGTTTTGATAGCAGTACATCAAGATATATCAACTATAAATTCTGAGAATTAAAGACTTCAATGGCTTCAATTAGATAAAAAATCTCTTGAAAGTTTGTTTTCATATAACACAAATACATGTAGTAAAATGAACATTGGACCTACAAGTGAATGAGTGATGTAACACATTCAAATTTCATTTGAAGACTTCTGCTATAAAAATTTATTCCAGAAACCAATTGAAGATATATGGTTAAGTTCATGTTTTATTAATGGAAACCCAAATATCTTTAAAACAAAAATAAAATAGGAGGTAGCCAATTCCATAAGATACTACATATACTCCCTGAAATTGGCACTGGCTTTATAAGAGAATTTTAATTAAAACAGATACAAAGTATGGACAGTTCAATGAACAGGCAGAATCAAGTATCACATGATATGCTCATGAATAATATCCCATTTTTACTTTGTTAAATTCCAATATCCCCTTTTCATTTTTGTAAAATAGAAATTTTACAAAAGTAATAATTTGAAATGAGGTTATCAATTTTGGGAAATGTGGACTTCACCTTAGACACAAACATTCACTTTCTCTGGCTTTGGTGTCTATCAAACAAGGAACAGACATTGTTTATGACTCTAAATGATGTTGCAAAACAAGTATTAATGGACATGGTACATACTCCCATTGAACTAGTTACAATGAAACAAGTCCAAAATTGTATTAACATACAGTAAATTTCTCTTTAATAGTCAAGTTTTTTTTTCAATTAAAATACTCACTTTTATGATTATATTACACTTTAAAAACACATTTGTCATAACTTAAATGAAATGTTAAAAGTTCAATTTGCCTTTGGCCATGCACATATTTAAAAGTATGTAAGAGCTGGTTTTTTTTTCCTTTCAGGGAACATGACTGAATGTTTAACCACACAAACAATGATTATCATCAAACTGTCACATTGTTGACATATTTATAACATGTGGTATAAAAAATTACACCATTCTGTTATGCTATCTGTCTAACACATTGTCTACTGCACTTAAAAACATTGGCTAATTGGTCACAAAGTGGTTACATTTATCTTGGTCAGCCACTGGTTTCACTTGTAAATACTGGAAACAGATTCCAAAATATCTTAAATAATTTTGGTAAAAAACTGGTCCAATGTAATTGTATGCTCTTTAAAATATTTCTTAAGGTCAAGTTTTCACTGCCATCTGGTCTCAGATCAATTATTCACTTCACTACTTTAAACTATATATCATTGGATGATGGGATTTCATAAAAAAAAAAAAAAACCAATCCATTTTCAAGTAAAAAAAAAAAAATTAGGGAATTGATTGTTTTAAAAATATTCATCCTTGGCTCTTTGAAATTTTTACATTTTCTGAAAGTTCATAAACATAAAATAATGTTTCAATTTCCAGAAAACTGTAGAGTGCTTATTATTTCCTTCCCAAACATTTATTGAAATCATTACCTATAGAAAGTCAGATTTTCCCATAAATCCTGTCTACATATCTAAATTGATGGATAATAATTCTCATTTTAATAAATTTTCAAAATGTAAATTAAAATTTTTTATTTCGATGTTTTGATGTTAAGATGAATATTTCATGCTAAAATAAATACAAATAGTTCATGCGCTATAAAGAAATAACTGATCCCCCCTACCTGACAAACCACCAACCATCCAAGTTTTTCTCTAGAACCTCTACAACAGCTCCTTTCTCTAGGGTTATCTCATCACAGTTCTGTGGAGTATAGTTTTCTGTACTTATGTAACGCTCATCTGGAATATCAAAATCTAACATAAAGACTAGAGATAATTTGTAAATGGTGTTCTTATTACTTTTAATGTGTAGTATTCAGAATTAAAACAAAAAATGTTTTTTTTTTACTGTAAATCACATCAAATTTCTAAAAAAAAAGTTTAAAATAATAATTTCTTTCCACCTATATGTTTTCAGAAAAGACATTTATTTTCACCATTATGTGTACAATCAAATTTTATTTCTTCTAAAACCATTTTATGTGTGTAATAATTAGGCAGTGGATAAATCCCAGTTGGAACACCCTCCACCTTCAAAAAATTGTAAAGCTATTATGTCTGACTTTTTAAATTAAGTCAATAAAAAATTCACAAACTTATTGGTATGATAACATTTCTTAGCTTAATTGTACATCAAAATCTCTCTACCTTCTCCTAAATTAGTTCTAATTGCTGTATTTTCCCTGAGACCATCTTTCCTTTCCACATAAGAACTTGGTACCCATCCTTGTTTGTCATCAACATTAACAAACCACCAACCTACAACAAAATAAAATTAGTGACTTCTCTGTTATCTTTTTCTATTTCTATGCTATACTTTTCACTGGCCATTGATGAAAAAGCAGTTTATATCAAATATCACAAGAGTGCACAGTACTGCACACACTGAAATGTCTCACCTGCTTTACTTATCACGATTTAACTTATACTGAAAGTCTGTTATATCAAAGTTTACTACAGGGTTGCACTTCTGTAAATATAAACAATGCAATTTCCCATAGGAACTTCCTTTGTGGCTAAAGCTGTGCCACTTTTACTATGAAGTTTTGTAAAAAAATTATATCCTAGAACAGAAAGTTGATATGCACTACTTTTTTATTCAAAGGTCAAAACATAGGGCTGTGCGGCATATTTTCAACATTTATATGCCCTGAACTTCTAAGAGTTTAAACTTATACTAATATTCTGTACTACCCCTACCTTTACTTTGGGGGTTCCTCAGAATTCAGTTTTTTCACCGCTACCATGTGTTTTTATACTGGTAACATTCCCAAGTTATTTCTCTATGAGATGAAACATAGAGATCATATCTGGGAACCAGTACGTAAACTAAACAAAATATCTATGAATATTATATACCTCCCCAAAAGAGGTGTGGCTTGTGAAACAGCTGTATTTACAAAGTGCAACCTACAAGTATCACATAAAGTTAACATGATCAGTGATCCATGTAAATTAGGTCAAGGTAGAGGAACCCTGCCAGACAGACATGTACACCTTACAATTATACCTTACACCAAATATAGTTTGCCCATTGCTTATAACATCTGAGGAACAGTTGAGCGCTCACAAACATGTTTCACCCCACTTCATTCTTTATGTCCCTGTTCCAAGTCAGGAGCCTGTAGTTAGGTGGATGTTGTTGGTTTGTGTCTGTCATATTCATTTTTCATAAATTGTTTTGTTACAAAGAAGGCCGTAAGTTTTTCTCGTTTGAATAGTTGCATAGTAATCATGTCAGGGCCTTGTATAGTTGACTATACATTATGGGGTTTACTTGCTGTTGAAGGCCAAACTGTTACCTATAATTGTTTATATCCACTTCTTTGTACTCTGGTGGATAGTTGTCTCATTGGCAATTATACCCATCTCCTTATTTTTAGACTAATCATGAAAAAATAACATTGATCAATAAACAATGAAAATGAGGTCAAGGTCAGATGAACCCAGCCAGACAGACTTGTACACCTTACAACCATTCCATACATCAAATATAGTTGACCTATTGCTTATAATATCTGAGAAATTGACAAAACCATGAAAACTTTACATTGACCAACGAACCATGAAAATGAGGTCAAGGTAAAATGAAACCTGTGGGACAGACATGTACACTTTAGGTGTAATACCACCAAATCATAGTACGTCACATCTGGTTTCATACGAAAAAGGGTCGAAAAAAAATATTCCCTTGAATTTGACAGTTGCAGGAAATTAATCCTACATTTCATTGCAGTAAAAAATTTCTAAGTAATAAACATAAGTCTTGGGTGTTTCAAAGCACCATTATTTTTTTATTTGGTGTTTCTATAGAATATTTTGGAAACTTCAGGTTACATGGTTACTAAAGCTTGTACACAGGAAAAAAAAAGGGTGAAAATTGATTGGTTAACTCCAGTGATGGTTATTTTCTTATATACAATGAAATGTTATGTGAAATTTTGTCTATAGTACTGGACAGGATAAAACTCATGCCAAGTATTTCTTTATTTGAAACAAAGATGAATTCTGCACAATTTTTTTAAAAGAGCAAATTTAACAAAGACTAATAGGGGAAAATAAATGGTGGTATTACATCTATTATGGGAAGATGCACATGCACCTTTGACCTTGTGTGTACTCTCATTTGTTAAAATAATGCTATTTAAGTGAAATAATATTACAAAAATGAAATATTCTGAGTGGATTGAGTCTCAAAAACACATTTTATGAGAAAATTGCCTTGAAATAGGACTTTACCATGAATATTAGTAGACAGAGCAAGCCATACTCAGTGTTTTGGGGAGCTTTTTCTGACTTTTTCTCCTTATTTCTTATATTTTGCTATAATAGAAAACTTTTTCCTAAGTAATTCTTTAATAAATATATAGTTATCAGTAAATGAAATTATTTTGGAAGCAGTAACAACAAACTATTCACTAAAACGGAAGCTTTTTATGTCCCTCTCTGGAACGCGGCGTAAATTTAAGTTTTACGTAAAGACTTATTGAAACCTCCATTGCGTCAGTAAACCTTTATATGGATAGTTCATTCAGCTTGAATATCTCAATTACTCATTTATTATCACAATTCTTTCATAAATGAGTGAAAGTTATACCCAAAAATTTTTATTTATTGGCCTAAAAAGTTGAAATTTTGAGGAAATGAGAGGTATAAATGGACCAAAAGGGACCTTATAATGAAGACAAAGAGGTCCATTAGTGGTATTTATAATCCTAGAGTCATCTTTTGTATCATATTCAGCTGTTTGAATGCAGATGACATAAATATTTGATCATTTATTGGTCCACACTATATTCTATCATGATGCAGCTTGATTTGGATTTTTCGAAGAAATTTTGCTCAAATTGCAGTAGATGTCGTCTTACATTACACTAGATTTTTCTCAAACTATTGAACTGATTATGATAAAACTTGACAGTAATGCTTGAAATAACCAGTTTTACAAAAGAAAAAAATCACTTTCAGTTTATTCAACAAAAAAGTCTTCTTTAGGTGTAATACCACCAAATCATAGTACGTCACATCCGGTTGCATACGAAAAAGGGTCGAAAAAAAAATATCCCCTTGAATTTGACAGTTGTAGGAAATTAATCCTACATTTCATTGCAGTAAAAAAATTCTGAGTCATAAAAATATGTCTTGGGTGTTTCAAAGCAACATTATTTTTTTATTTGGTGTTTCTATAGATTTTGGAAACTTGAGGTTACATGGTTACTAAAGCTTGTACACAGGGAAAAAAAGGGTGAAAATTTGATTGGTTAACTTCCAGTGATGGTTATTTTCTTATATGCAATGAAATGTAACGTGAAATTTTGTCTATAGTACTGGACAGGATAAAACTTTACTCATGCCAAGTATTTCTTTATTTGAAACAAAGATAAATTCTGCACAATTTTTTGAAAAGTGCAAATTTAACAATGACTAATAGGGGAAAATCAATGGTGGTATTACACCTTTACAATCATTCCATACACAAAATATAGTAGCTCTATTGCTTATTGTATGTGAGAAATAGACCAAACCACAAAAACTTAACACTATTCAATGAACCATGATAAAAAGTTCAAGGTCATATAAATCCTGCAAGACATACATGATTACCAAAACAATCATACCATACACCAAAATACAGTTGATCTATTACTTATTGTGTCTGAGAAACCCACCAAAACACAAAAACTTAACACTGACCAATTAACCATGAACATGAGTCATAGTCAGATGAAACCTGCCAGTCAGACATGTACACCTTACAATCATTCTATACACCAAATATTGACCTATTGCTTCTCGTATCTGAGATACTGACTTGACCATGGAAACTTAACCTTGATCACTGACCCATGAAATGACATCGAGCATCCAATTTTTTCAATCAATAAGCCATGAATCAAAATTTTTTTGTCGACAAATTTGTAATAAATGTTAAAAAACATGCACATAAGACTTAGTTTAGTATATATGCATTCATTGATTCAATTACTTCCTTAAAATTATAATCACTAGAAACTGGTTTTATATGACTTTAAACTTACAAAATAGAACAAGTGGTGTAACTGACACTATTTTTTCACATTACTGTAAATTCAGAAATTATTGCGTGCATTTATTATCTCGATTTTGTCATTTAAGACTAAAATGCGATTTTAATTTTTGTGATATTGAGAAAAATACTGTTTAATTCATATAAAAAATTTCAAAATGCGAGTTTGAATAATTGCGATTATAACCCTGTCGCATTTTTCGCAATAATAAAAACATCGCAATAATTTCTGAATTTACACTATGCTATCAGCGAGAAAGTAGTGTTCTTATCATTTCATGAGGTTAAGTCAATAAAGAGAAAAAAATACAAGAATTTACCAAGGGACAATTGAAAGTCATTTGACAAAGGTGGACAAATAACACAAGGACCAAAAGAACTAAAGACAAACTACATGTACAAATAACTGGCCAAAAACTTTATAAATAAAAAAGTGAATAGAAGGTGAGTAAAATGAACCCTACTTATATCCAGGGAGGACTCAGGTTCATAGGGAGTGTTATAAATTCCTGCTCCACTAGTGGCATCTATAGTGTTACTCATGACATGTAAACATCAGATGATTTGTCACATTGTTGGTGAGTCATGAACAAGAAATGAAATAAAGATTGTGTCATCTGTAACACAAATATTCTTTAATGGGCAACCAAATCATGATGAACAAAATATTTTAATAGTGTTTGTCCAAAATAGAATAAAAAATCTTTAACGTAGCCACTTAAAACTAGGGTTGGTAGGGAAAGCTGAAACACATGTATTCATTTAGGCCTTATAAAAATGCTTCTGGCAGAATATCTTATGCAATTACAATGTTGGCAACTTGATAATCTGCTAGGTAGAATATTCACTAATATCAATGCCATAATTTGTGCCCAATTATTACACAATGTAATATATTAATACTCTGATCAGGCAAATATAAAAACATTGGATTGTAAACTCCTCTTATACACAAAAATTGCATATAAAAAGTATTTAAAAAGCGTCTAAGTTTGATTAATGCAGTATTTTGCCGTAAATTCTTTGAAAGATAAACTAAATATTTCCTTAATATCAAATATTTATTTGCCATCTGATTCATATTCCATTTAATTCCACTGCTGACCCAGTGAGCAATATACAAACAGGTCAATCAAAATAAGGAAGCCAGGAAATTTACAATAAAATTTTGTATCTCATGATATTTGTTCCTTGTATTTCAGATGATACATTATGACAATTTCAAGTACTGAGCTTGACAAAAATAGATAAGTATAAATGTTATCCTCTTTATCTTGCAAACAAGGTGTGACATTGTTTGTTTACTATACATTTCTCTTAAAAAGGATGTAAATTGTAAAAAGTTTATGCATATCTGTAAGTGTTCCTGTTTCATATTCACTGTATATTGGAAAATCTAATTTTAATGTATTGGAATCACTCCCACCACAATATAAGGAGTATAAATTCTATCTACTTGGTCAAATAATTTAGTCAATGAAGCAAGTTTAAATTAATTCCCTTAAATTAATTATATTTAAAGGGGTACAGAACACCTAAGGGAGTTAACTCTTTAAAAATTAGCTGAAAGTTTTAATCACATGCTATAAGTAAAGAGAAATCAAGCTTCTTAATGCTCCGGGAACACAGTTATCCTCCTTGGAATTTCGTTGTCTACAAATATAGTCCCTGGACAGTGTATTACTTACAATTATTTTTCATACCCCTTCCAAATTTAAATCTTCATGTTTTATGCCTCAAATAGCAAGTAGGAGATGAAATTACACTGTATAAAAATTTGGGTCATGTATATTAAAGTAAAGTAGTGATTTGGTCCAGCTAAAAAAGGTTAAAAATTAGTATTTCAAAAGCTGTCAAAAGAATTCAAGAGCCCTTTAACATAAAATTATCCTGTTTTGAGTTAGAGCTGATGAAGTTTTCTATAATTTTGATATAATTTGTCCCAAAAGTAGAACATCGCACTGTAGAAATATTATTGAGAAAGCGCAGGTGCGATTTTTTAAATTTTCATTTATTGTCTAAAAGAAATGCACTATGAAATAACTGTGTTCTCGGGCCTAATGATCAAAATTCGTGTCTGTCAAACTGCTATATATCCAATGATATCATTCCTGTAAATTGTGTGCTTAAAATTTCTTGAAATTTTTTTATTTTTGTCAACAGGCCAAAGTAAATATTTTGTCAAAATTTTATGAAAAACAAGCATTCTGAGAGTATTGCATGGCAATATATAGTCCCCTACCGGTTTAAATTTCCTTATACTGGAACAAAATGCTATACTTGATCTATAACTTGTCATGGTGTAAACTATATAACAAATATCAAGTCAATATCTTCAAGCATGATGAAATAAAATGCTTCACTGAGCGCAGCCTGATACGACCGCAGAGGTCGAACCCTGAACAGTTGGGGCAAGTTTGGACACAATATTCAAGCTTGATACTGTCTGAATTTGGATTGTGATCAAATTTTTTGACATAATACAGGTTTCTGACACAAAATAAATGTGGTCAAAGATCTTAAAAATTTGAAATGGGACATTTAATTTACCTAGAATGGTCTGATATCTAAAATTTAACAACATGGTTAGATTCAGCATATAAAAAAAACCCCTAAATTTAATTTTAGTTGAAATCAAACAAAGTTTATAAGGGAGGTAACTCTAATGCAAAAAAAAAACCCAAACAAAGAATAACCAATTCTGAGTATAAAAATTTATTACCACTGAACCCTTTGATATACACTATTATAATATTATATGTATCTAAATCACAGTATTTGATTTTTCTAGAAACAGCTAAAAAATATTTCATACTAGAACTAGCAAACAAATAGCAAAAAGTACCAACATAAAGAAACAAAGCTAAAGTAATTGTCCATTAACCTGGAAACCCTTGTTTTTTCCCCCTTTTTTGCCTCTAATTCCTAATCAGACTGAGCCATAACCCCCCAAAGCCAATCCTAACCATCCCTTTGTGGTGTGGAAACTTGTGGTACAATTTCAGACAATTCCATACACTGTTCCACAAGTTATTGTCTGGAAACTAGAAAAATGCTTATTTGGGCCCCTTTTTGACCCCTAATTCCTAAACCGTAGGGACCATAACCCCCAAAATCAATCCCAACCTTCCTTTTGTGGTTTCAAACCTTGTGTTTAAATTTCATAGATTTATATTCACTTATACTAAAGTTATTGTCAAATTTCCAATGGAGTTTGCAACCATAATAACCCATTTAAATACATCATAAAAGTCTTAAAATAGAAAATGACATACATAATCATGGCTAAAATTAAATTAGCTAGCATTTTTAAAATAGTAACTTCTAAAAATAAATTGACAGCTAATCACCTCAAGACAATACAACATTTCTTATACATAATTTAAAAGCAGTGTAAGGGAGGTAATTCAAACACATTGTCAATGTTGTGTTTGAATTACCTCCCTTACACTGCTTTTAAGTTATGTTTTGTACTTAAGTAATTGTCCATTAACCTGGAAACCCTTGTTTTTCCCCCTTCCTTTTTTGCCCCTAATTCCTAAAAGGTTTGAGCCATAACCCCCCCAAAGCCAATTCTTACCATCCCTCTGTTGGGACCATAACCCCCAAAATCAATCCCAACCTTCCTTTTGTGGTTATAAACCTTGTGTTTAAATTTCATAGCTTTATATTTACTTATACTAAAGTTATTGTCCGGAAACCAAATGTCTTCGGACGACGCTGACGACGACGTGATACCAATATACGACCGCAAAAATTTAAAAAAAGGTGTGGAAACTGATTATTTGAGTGAATTTTCCAAGTCCAAGGACTATATCTCTGCACAAAATCATCAGACCGGACCAAAATACGTACTTGATCTGTAACTTGTCATTATAAAACTACATACCAATTATCATATCAATATCTTCAAGCATGACCAAAAAAAGGGCGGAAAACTGATTATTTGGTCCATGGACCATAACTCTGGACAAAATCATCAAAATGGAACAAAATTCCAACTTGATCTGTAACTTGCCATGATGAAAATATATACCAAATATCAAATCAATATCTTCAAGCATGAAGAAAAAAAGTGTGGAAAACTGATTTGCCGGACTGACGGACAGACAGACAGACAGTCAGACGGACAGAATGCAAACCTAAAGTCCCCTTCAACTCTGTCGGTAGGGGACTAATAAACGAGCCAAATCTATTTTAGTCAAAGTGTTGGGTACCCCCTTAAGTACAGAATTCTAAAAGGAAAAAATCTCACCAGATACTAATGTAATATTTATTGGTCGTTATGGTCACAAATAAGAAGGATCTTATTGTAGCAATACATGGTTTACGATGGAGAAAGCGTTGTGTAGATTTAGATGTTTGGCGGCAAGGTCAGTAGCTGGGTCGAAGGTTATGGTGGTGTTTGTGAGGGATTCTCGTGTTCAGTAAGGGGACATTTAGGGAACACCCCTATCCAGGAAATATTGTATTTGCCCTAGAGTATATAAGCGGACGAGGAATACAATTCGGGTTTTGTCAATGTTCTTATAAAGAAGACCAGTTTACAAGCAGAGGTACATAGCTGTAAGTTATATAGAAGAGCTATAACATTGCGAGGACAACTTGTACTGAGTACAAGTTGGTCTAATATAGGAAGATGGCAGAGCAGACTGTCCCACTCGGAGGACAAACTGCAACAATCCGCACTGTCTGGTAGTAACATACTGTACCAGCCGGCACTGTCTGGTAGTAACATACTGTACCAGCCGGCACTGTCTGGTAGTAACATACTGTACCAGCCGGCACTGTCTGGTAGTAACATACTGTACCAGCCGGCACTGTCTGGTAGTAACATACTGTACCAGCCCGCACGCACTGTCTGGTAGTAACATACTGTACTAGCCGGCACTGTCTGGTAGTAACATACTGTACCAGCCGGCACTGTCTGGTAGTAACATACTGTACCAGCCCGCACTGTCTGGTAGTAACATACTGTACCAGCCCGCACTGTCTGGTAGTAACATACTGTACCAGCCCACACTGTCTGGTAGTAACATACTGTACCAGCCGGCACTGTCTTATAGTGACGGATTGTCCCATTCGGAGGACAGGCTGTTTGATAATTATATTTGTGTATATATAATTGTTCATTGTTACTTTATATCTGCAAAGAGCTAGTGAATATATTTTAGTTCATTGTGCATATAAATAAGAAGATGTGGTATGAGTGCCAATGAGACAACTCTCAATCCAACATAGATAGATAGTTATAGATTTTTAGTATTGCCGTATTGTTTATTGACAGCTTGAATCCAAGTATTTACTGGAACGTTTGTTTAACATATATAAATGCCTTACTGGTTACACGTTACACTAATATAAAGCAAAGATAATTAATTTTAAACTCTCTCCATCCATATACATCTTTATCTTACCTCCTTTACATTTCAAGGAATATCATTGGCTAAAAGCGACCGTGTGGAGACCGTGTATATTTGATATGGGGTTAGTAGGCGTGGTTTATTTTAATACACTACATAGAAGTGGTGTTACGTCCCTTTATAAAAACAACTAGGCGTTGAGGAAAAATCTGAAACGTTTTGCCTGGACAACAGATGAAGAAATTGATGATGAACGAATGAAAATAAATGCAGAAAACACATTAAAAGGTTGCAAGTTGTTATTGTTGGCATTTGTTTTTGTATAGACCAATGGAAGTAGGTTCTTTATATTGAAGACTTGATCACTTTGATCGGCCAATAGTCTAAATGCCACATGTTAAGATAGTCAGTTAGATAAATTCGTTACACAGTGTGCTAGTGACCTAATACTATATATGGGATCAGTAAATTCCATGTGTGGTGAGAGCGTTTCCCATATATATCGTATTAAGTCACTAGTACACTGTGTAACAAATAATATAAGAAGTTTAAAATCTATCTACTTGGTAAACTAATTTAGTCAAAGAAACAAGTTAGATACAGACAAGCTACATCAGCAACTTCAAAATGCTTATTTTATCTCCAGTAATAGAAAGAGCCTATACAGATTATAACAATCTCCTTTAAAATATATTTTTCCAATTTATATGACACCCACTCCGAACTCATAAGTTGTTTGTCTTATATAACTTACCACTGTCACTCTTCTCTATAACTTCTAAGACCATTCCAGCCTTTAGATTTAAGTCCCATTTATCTGCTTTCTTGTAGTCTGCTATCACAATATATTGTTCAGCTAAGGTTGGACCAGAAATAGTCTCCGCTTTCTGCTTTTGTTTTCTGAAAAAAAGAAAAAATTTACTAAGCAATAAAGCCTTGCATGGAACTGTGATATTCTGACTAGAATGATTGTTTGCTTTCCATCCAGTGGCAAATATATCATGTTTATTCAGGAAAAGATTGAACCTACATACCAAAGATCACTGATCTCGGATTACAAATTCTACAAAACTTATCCAACAAATTACATATGTAAATCAGGATTTGAGGTTAGTGTGGTTATGACATTAACAAGTTTGAAGATCAGAGCAAGGCAAACGAAAATTTACATGTTTAATGCCCTAAAAAATAATATTTTTCCAATTTAAGGGCAGGCGCTAGGTGCACCCTTCATCTTACAATGATAATGTATTTTTAATGATATATGAATTTATAGGGATAAGTGAAATTCATGGGATTTGGCATTTCTGTGCCCATTATACAAGGCTGGCCAAAGCACATAAAAAATTTATTATAATAACTTCTCCAAAATTAGCTAATATTGTAAAAGTAAATTGCTGGAAAAACTATCAGGAAGTTTCAAGATCTATTGGATTTTTTAATCTTGATTACCAATATAGGCTAAATGATATCATTTGAATCATTTCCATATTTTGTCAAAACATTTCTTGGCACAAAAGGAGACATGTTCTCCACTCTAGATATATAACTAAGATCAACATATCAATTCACATGAAAGTTTATCTACTAAATAAAGTCTAAATACAAGATTCTATACTTAAAATTCATTATCATTTTAAAAAATACTGGTTTTTGTTGATTTTATGAGTAGAAACAAACAATAATTGAAAAATTATTGGAAAACACTGGTTGTCTATACTACATTCCTTTCTCCATCAATATGTTGGTGTTTCCATGGTGAACAGAGGAATATAACATATATATAGCCAGATTAACATTGGTTACTGTTGATGTCATGAAAGATAAATTACTTTGTATTTGTTTTTAAGGAGCTTTTGCGATAAAATCATGAAATCAGTATGAAAAGATTCAAATGAATCCAAAATAAAACCATTGTAAATACTGTGTTTGTTAAAAGTTTATCTGACAAATAACAAATTATCCAGCATTCTTACCGTGAACATAAAGATCTACACAGAACAAATGATAACATTTGAAAAACAGAAGAATCCTCACTCATTTTCACACTTCATCTCTGAAATTTGTATCTCTTCACACTTCCTATCCCTTTATTTAAATAAAATTTCTTATTTTAAATTTAAGACTTTGATGATTGTGATGTATTCACTGTTTCCACAGGGCACAAGTATCCTATACAACATTTTTGGTGGTAAAAATGCACTTAATGATAACAAACTTTTCTCTAAAAGCTGTTTTCCCAGTGGTTTTAAACATGATCCAGGTATACAGAAGGGTATATGTTCCTGGTGTTAATAAGTTATCCATCAGTCTGTCACAACACCACCCTCCAGACATCTCATATTCTCCTGACATAAACTTTCATGTATTTAATAAATAAACCAGCTGATTACAGATAATCTCTGGATTAATAACACTGCTAATTTAGTCATTTTTATATTGAATTTATGTTATATATGTGTTTTATGACATAATAAGTTTAGGTTATTTTGAAAATATTCAATATTTTTTGGATGATTAGCAATATCCATTGGTCAACAATTCTGTCATTTCTAACAAGACATAGTATATACTATGGTCAACAATTCTGTCATTTCTAACAAGACATAGTATATACTATGGTCAACAATTCTGTCATTTCTAACAAGACATAGTATATACTATGGTCAACATTTTACACATTTGGTGACTGATACTGATGAAGGATTTTTGAAAACTTAAATATTTGTTGCTTAATTAATCTTCTTATTTTACTTATCTTTATCATAAGATATTTTTGCTATTTTTATTATTGTTGTTCACTTTTATAGCAGTTTGTTTGATAAATTATCTTTGAAGTTTATTCTGATTTGGATAACTCTCAACTGTTGCGGGTTGATTTTAAGTTTTGTTTAGACTCGATATTTTCATGTAAAGTTATAAAGACCTATGAAATTCAAATGTTCTTTATCTTACCTCAAATAATAATAGTTAATTTTTTTACGTAATACAAAATTACTAAAGTAAATTATATATCACCCGAGATTTGTAGGAGTGAATCAGTTAAAACAAAACCCCCAAAAAAATTTTATTCAATAAATTTTTTTTTGTTAGTTAGAGGGAGACAAAAAGTTATACATTAATTTTATACTCAGTGACAATTAAATTCAAACTGCATACAAGGCATAATTGTCTTCAAATTAATGTTGCATACAAAAAGAAACTTTGATATTTTTCACCTGAACATAAATGAATCAAAGTAAAATTTGTCTTCTTATCAACTGAACTTCAAAAGGCTTCAAAGATGAAAGGATTTGCATTGTCTTGTTTATGTTAAAATAAATGCAGATTGACAACTTGTACCATATTATCATTTCTAACAAACTATAAAATCTCGATTACACACTAAATCTTATGTAAATAAATATTTATTTATCTGTTCAACCTGTCACAGGTAAAAATCACTTCCTTATGGAGAAGACATATTAAGATAAAATATAATGCAATTTCTGTGTATCCTTAACTTGGCCTAAAAATGATTTTACAAGGTGTTGATTATAATCCTGAATATATTAGACAAGCCTTATAATATTAGCTAGCCAATGACAAATACATTGGACATGTATACATGTAATGCTGAATCATTCAAGTCTTCTCAATACATAATTAAAACATCAATGAATGTTTTGATCAATGATGATATTAACCTGTTTGCCTCCAGACAACATTTGCTTTTCTTCTCTCTCACATTTAGTCTATATAAGAGGAAATTAATGAATGCATACTGGTGATTATATGAAAATATTAAAATTAAAATATTCATGAGAAAAACATAAAGGTAAATGATAAGTATAACCTAATATGGTATTGAGGAATGAGCACGTTGATATTAATATCAGATACTAATATAGAGCAAATATTAATTTTTTACACCCTCCCCCTTTTCCACTCACACACACAAAGCATTTTTTTTTCCAGTTCAGAATAAGCCCTGTTCTTATATATGCAGAATGCCTGGTTGGCAGGTAAGATAAACACCTTTTCATTTTATCAAGTCATGCCAAGGACACAGAGATAAGTTAAAACTAGTAGTAAAAAAAAAACATTTGTCACTTTCTAATTTCACTATGTTGTTAGATTGCTGTCTCATTGAAGTAAACCTACATTTTCTCTTTCCATGTAAACCCCACATCCAATATTTTTACATAAGAAAATGAAATTTTTTTATCTTCATAAATAACAATTTAAAACTTACATATCATTTTGATGAAGGAAGTCCTCCTGAGGATGTTTTCCAGAAATTTTACACATAAAAGCTTTTACTCCCTTCATATTTTGGTCATGTCTACATTTACTTCCTCACATATTTGTTGTTCATATTTACGTTTCATGAAGCAATAAGATATCATAAAACCACAATGTACAGTGTAATACAATGGAGATTTTATAAAGACTTCCTACTTTCCCTACTTATCAGTTTAAGACAGTATAATACTATGCTGTAGTGTTTTCTCACTATATAATAGTATACTGTAGTGCTTCCTGACTGATTCAACATTTACTCACGTACAATTTTCACATTTTTTTCATATATTTTTGGGTAATATCTATTAAACCTTTCTATTTAATTGATTTATGTAACTTTTCATACTAAGGAGGATATAGATTACACTTTTATTACATCACTGCAAGTTAACTGATCTGTCTTTACATCACGAGAACATTGTTTTTAAAAGCATGACTGATTCAGATGCTTACTTCAAGATTAATAAACCCTATAAAATGATAACAATGTTCACCTTTTAAAATTGACCGAAATCAGTGAAAATCGTTTTTATTTATTAAATGCCTTTATGTTTACAGTCAAAACTTTAAATGTTACAACTATATATAATTCATCTTTTATTTTTTATGTCATTTCATTTCAATTTGAATTTAAGACCCCCTTCACGTAAATCCTTTACATACAGAATACTATTTACATCAAAATCATTGACGTCTTGCTTATTATTATTTAAGTCATGCAATCTTAGACTTTCATAATATGTCTAAAATATCAAAGCAGGTATTTTTTTAGAGTAACTTTTATTAAAGTTTTCTTTAATACCTAGAACATGTATTTTGTGTTTACCTCAGATAAACTATAACCATACTCTAGTTAAGACAATAAAAAAAATTACCTGATCATGATCAATCTTAACAGAAATATTATATCTTTGACCATTTATGTATGTATAAAATCATTAAAGATAATGCAGACTTATAATTCAATATACCAGATGCCCACTTCATCTAAATAAGAATGATCAGGTGGTACTCTAATCAAAACAGTTGGAAAGCCAAATGATTTAGAAGTTGAAGAGCATCTGTAAAGCAGAATTTTAAAAAGATGTGCCAAATCTGGCTTAGGTAAACTATGCTAGAAAAACTTTAGTGTTTTGTTAACATTAAATTTACATAAAATGACTGTATCAAGTATTTCAAGTCATATACAAGACATTAAAAAAGTCTGATTTATACAATTAAAATGAAAGTTGTTCCAAATGCAAAATAAAATGGGTTTGCTTCTAAATGAATAAATTTCAAAGATTTTTTAAAAGAATATTTGGGTCTTTTTACTCTTTCATATGCCCAGTACAAATAAATATCTGTTTGTCCTTGAACTTTGCATAAGATATACTAGATTTTTATTTGAAATTAAAGGTCATCAGACTGGAGGTCAAAGTAAATTCTTAAATAATATATAAACCATTTGTGGATTCTTGATTGGAATTATGAAGACATTCGTTTAACTGCAAAATTAAGTTAATGAAATTATAAAGGAAAAGATTTTCAAACTTACTGCTCAAGTTCATTTGGGTTGAGGTCATCAGGTTCAAGGTCAAAGAAATCTATCAACTCTTCATCCTCTGCTATGTGTGGAGGTAGTCTTATTAATGCCTGTAAAGAATGCATTACAGAAAATCATGAGACATTTATCTAGGATTGTCATTAGATGGATGGATGGATGACTGTTTATCATCCAGTAGCAAATTAAATGCATATGAAGGACGAAATCATCATTTGAGATAATAGACAATACAGAATCCATTCAATGTTTGTATGATCATTTTGACATCTGAAATTTTTACCATTGAGAGTGAGTAAAACCATCTGACATCAAGAAGTTAAAATAGCACTCAGTTCCTCAAATAAGTAAAAAGAAGAAAACAATCCTTTATAGTGTTAAAATTCTTAACCTCAAGATTCCTTAAAGGAATGAATCCATTTTACTAGAATAAGTAAACAATGGAAAATACATAACAAACTAAGTGAAAATGTCAATAAAAATCAGGACAAAGTAACAGGTAGAAAATACCAAACAACCATCTCACGCTCAATTCATTTATTTTTGTGGTTACCAATTTTTGCAGATTGAGAAAAAAATAATCTTTTCATGTATATTTAAAGTCATATGATACTTCAGATTTTAAAAAAAGCTGAATATCTTTTATATTTTGGAATGGCTAAGTTTCACTAAAAAACATATGTTTATTACCAGGACTTTCGTTTAAAAGAAAAATATTTATCTTATCAAAATCTTCAGACATGTACTGTTATTGAATTATTGTCTTCCTGTACACCACCACAGCTTTTTCATATGCAGCAGTGACCTTAACTATGAGACCTCTTGATAGAACTTCAGCAACCCCACATACAGGGCATTAGTCACCAGAAAAACTGTGAGGAAAGAAAAGGTGAACAAATGTACAAGTAAGAAAGTGTTAATTGATTCAGAAAGAAAAAATTTAATACATCAAATAAAAACTGGTAAGACAAAGTTAAATTAAATAAAAAGGAAACGCATGGGGAAAAAATGAACATCACTCTAAATCTGCTTATTTTTCATGTGCTCCATGATTTTATGTTGATTGTTTTTTTGAAGGTAACATTTTGTAAAACTTGTCACCGAAACCCTAAAGTTATTTAGCAGCCAAAAACTATCACCAAATGAAATATTTTTTATCAATTATATGTTATGGATTCATAATAAATATAAAAAATATACTCAAAGGACTTAGTTTCGTATATATGCATGCATTGGTTCAATAATTTCACTTGTTTCATATGACTTTAATTTTGTGGTTTTGCCAAAGTCATACTACAAACCTATAAAAAAAAAATAAGCAGTTTGTTGAATATTTAAATAAGTGTTTTGCCTATACCTGTGAAATCCTCAAAACTTGGTATCCATTGAATCCTAATGAATCCACAGGATGTTCATATGACAATTGAATCCTAATGAATCCACAGGATGTTCATATGACAACTGAATCCTAATGAATCCACAGGATGTTCATATGACAATTGAATCCTAATGAATCCACAGGATGTTCATATGACAATTGAATCATAATGAATCCACAGGATGTTCATATGACCATTGAATCCTAATGATTCCACAGGATGTTCATATGACAATTGAATCCTAATGAATCCACAGGATGTTCATATGACAACTGAATCATAATGAATCCACAGGATGTTCATATGACAATTGAATCATAATGAATCCACAGGATGTTCATATGACCATTGAATCATAATGAATCCACAGGATGTTCATATGACCATTGAATCCTAATGAATCCACAGGATGTTCATATGACAATTGAATCATAATGAATCCACAGGACAATTAAAATTCAGGAAAAATAACAGGCAAAAATACAAAATAACCAATGTTAATATGGCAATCAAAATTATGAACAATACATGAATGACAAATATCAAAATCTGTATATGTCAGAGAAATGTCGATTGCAATTATACCAATGTTGTGCAAGGTATATGGGTGCAAATTGGAATGTCAACAACCATCTTACCAAAATTCCTGTCACTCAAATAAGCTACAAGTGAAATCAAATACTGAAGCAAAAACTGAACAGGATTTTTAAACATTAAGAGTAATGGTTGATCATCTGAAACAGTGAATCAGTATCATCATATGCCTCATACTGGAATGACCTATTTAAAGGCAAAACAAATTTGAATTGTGAGTGGACTCATAAAAAAATTGTAAGGGTTCCACGGAACCCAGTGTCTCGCCTACTTTTGCTGTTGTCTATGTTTTCAGTGTTCCGACAACAGAATGTAGGATCGCTATGTCTCCCTTTTGCGACAAAAGTCGCAGGCTCAACAAAAATGGGGAAAACATTATTAAAAATTTTCCTCTAGATACTATCTTTTGATTGTAAGAAGCTTCTGTCCAAGTTTGGTAAAAATCCAGGATGGTTTATGAATCTAATAAATGTTTTAAAAACTTTAACTGCAGACTGTATGTAATGTTAACTGGAAGAAAAACTAAGTCCATTTATAAGTAATGTACGGAAAAACAGGAAATAAATTTTTACAAAATTTCCTTCTAGATACTAGCTTTTGATCATAAAGAAGCTTCTGTCCAAGTGTGGTACAAATCCAGGATAGTTAAAGAAAGTTATTAAAATTTTTAAAATTTAACCACAGAGTGAATGTAATGTTAACTAACAGAAAAACTAAGTCCATTTATAAGTAAAATATGGATAAACAGGATATTTTTTTTTACAAAATTTACTTCTGGATACTATCTTATGATCATAAACAAGCTTCTGTCCAAGTTTGGTAGAAATCCAGGATAGTTTAAGAAAGTTATTAAAATTTCAAAACCACAGAGCGAATATTTGTGGACGCCACTGACGACCCCGACAACGGAATGTAGTATCGCTATGTCTCGCTTTTGCGACAAAAGTCGCAGGCTCGACAAAAAGAATATGCCCATCTGCAAAACTATTAGTTTATTTAAAATATAATGACTAAATCTTATCTATACAAATTTACAAAAAAGCAAAAAAGCAAAAACATTTTGTTCAGTCTTCTTGGACAAAGAATTAATCCCCTTTAACAAGTAGAACAAGATATCAGTCCTTAATGCACATTCTCTGGTAGTGTTCTATAACTGTGTAATGTTCCATTAATATCTATCCAGCTGGTATAAAGGAGTTGGGCTTACAAGGGACTATTATCAGATTTTGCAATATTGTAGTACATTGGTGATCTCCCCTTTAAAACTGTGAAAAGCAATATTCATCTCGGCATTAAGGAGGAGTAATGTTGTGCTTAAAATTTTTTACCACCTATAACAATATTGAAGTTAGAAAATTTGATACATGTAGGACAGGGATAATGTTCCTTTATGCCCATCTTCCGGTAAAGTTAAACCACTCAGTAAAATTTTCATAAATATCTTTCTAGCTGCTTAGGAGGGGTTGCACTGACAAGTGAATATTAACATGTATTGTATTAAATATAGATGTAAGTACTTTCTGCTATCTGGTCTTTAACATGTTGGGCTGGGATTATATTCCTTTTTACAAATTCACACATAGTGTTCTACATCTGTGTTAAGTTAACAAAAACAACAGCAAAAAAAAAATTGTTTGTAGGAGGTTTAAAAATTCCACAAGAGTGCACACGCTGAAATGTCTCGCCTCCTATACTGACCATTGATTTTATGTTGATAGTCGTAGTATAAAGTTTTATTACAAGTATCACATTAACATTTATGATCCAAGAAAATGAGGTCAAGGTCAGATAAACCAATGTACACCTTTAATACAATCATTCCATACACGAATATAGATGACCTATTGCTTATAGTATAAAAGAAACAGACCAAACCATGGAAATTTTATTTTCCAATGAACCATGAAAATGAGGTCAAGGTCAGATGAACCCTGCCAGACAGACATGTACACCTTAAAATCATTCCATGCATCAAATATAGTTGACCTATTGCTTATAGTATCTAAGAAACAAAGTTAACCAGGAAAACTGAACATTGACCAATGAACCATGAAAATGAGGTGAAGGTCAGATGATACCTGAGAGACAGACATATACACCTTACAATCATTCCATACACCAAATATAGTTGACCTATTGCTTAACGTTTAAGAAAAACAGACCAAATCACAAAAACTTAACATTGAGCAATGAACCATGAAAATGAGGTCACGGTCAAATAAAACCTGGCAGACTGACATGTACATCTTAAAATATTTCCATACACCAAATATAGTTGACCTATTGCAAACAGTATTAGAAAAACAGACCAAAACACAAAAACTTAACATTGAGCAATGAACCATGAAAATGAGGTCAAAGTCAATTAAAACCTGCAAGACTGACATGTACATTGTAAAATATTTCCATACACCAAATATAGTTGACATATTGCATACAGTATTAGAAAAAACAGACCAAAACACAAAAACTTAACATTGAGCAATGAACTGTGAAAATGAGGTCAAGGTCAAATTAAACCTGCCAGCCTGACATGTACATCGTAAAATATTTCCATAAACCAAATATAGTTGACCTATTGCATACAGTATAAGATAAACAGACCAAAATACAAAAACTTAACATTGAGCAATGAACCATGAAAATGAGGTCAAGGTCAGATGACACCTGCCAGTTGGACATGTACACCTTAAAATTATTACATACACCAAATATAGTAGACCTATTGCTTATAGTATCTGAGATATGGACTTGACCACGAAAACTTAACCTTGTTCACTGATCCATGAAATGATGTAGAGGTCAAGTGAAAACTGTCTGACAGGCATGAGGACCTTGCAAGGTACGCACATACCAAATATAGTTATCCTATTACTCATAAAAGAGAGAAATTAACATTACAAAAAATCTTAACTTTTTTTCAAGTAGTCACTGAACCATGAAAATGAGGTCAAGGACAATGGACATAGACAGACCGAAACTTCATATCATAAGGCATCTAGGTCTTCTACCTTCTGAAATATTAAGCTTTTAAGAAGTTAACTAACGCTGGCGCCGCCAGATCACTATCCCTTTGTCGAGCTTTCTGCAAGAAAAGTTGCAGGCTAGACAAAAACCGCAATGGTTAATTTTTACTCTGTAGGAGGTTATTATAAAATCAAGACTCCCACTTGTGTCCAACTTGATTTCCTGAATGTCACTATGATTATACAAGAGTTGATAAGTACCATACAAGAACATTTCTGCCATATTTGGTTTAGCAATTCTCAAGGAACTGACTTTTCTATATCTATATATTAAAACTAATGTCTTCATTGAATATGCAGTATTACAGTCTAAACAAAAGATTTGTCAATGTGTATATGATTTTTGGGTCAACTGCAAGAATAAGTCCCTTGCTGGTGATTTTTCTATAGATTTCAAGAATGCTTCAATGTAGAATTAAGTCCTCTTCTAGCAGTCTCATTGGTTTGCTGATGGCACCTGAGTAAACACCTACAGAGTGGATTCTCTAGAACCAGAATAGAGATTTGAAACGTGGAATGTGTCAATGAGACAACAACCTGAACAAAGAGAAAATAACAGCCCAAGACCACCAATGGGTCTTCAACGAAGTGAGAAAATCCTGCACCCAGAGTATTTTCTATACATTTTCAAAAGATCTTACTTGAAAGTAAGTCTGTGGTATATGGTTAAACATATTGGGATTGTAACAAGACTAAGTACTTTACACAGAAATGGGAGGAGATAACAATCCACAGACACAAAAGTATGGGAAATAATCAGATGGCCTTTAGCCAAATCATCCAGAATTTAGGATGTACAAAAAAAACTCTCAAGATAACTGAACAGGATATTATTGATATTGCATCATATCATATTTTTTCTCTCAAAACTCCACCGTTACAGGAAATTGAATACTTTATTATAAGTATTTTATGTAAAACAATAATTTTTTTCTCATTTTCGATTTAAACTCTATAATTCTAGTCTTGATTATTTTGAAAATCATTAAAATCAAAATCAAATTTAGCAACTGACATCCAACACTTTATTTCATTTCCTTTCAAATGATTAAAATTTTCATATCAACCTTTTTATGAACAATTTTTCACAACGTTTTTGTGCTGCAATATTTTTCATCAAATTGATATTTATCAGTAACAAAGCATATGTTAACCTAACAGAGAAAGAAAATGTAAATTTCTGATTTCAATGGTATCAGACATATAAAGGGTTTGATCAAGATGTTGGGTTGCTGTCTCATTAAATCTAAATACCTCACTTCTTATTTTGTATGCATATGTTTTACTACAACTTCAACAACAACAAAATCTAGTTCAATATTATTACTCGTTACAACTAAAGGATCCAAGCAATTTGAAAAAAAAAAAATCCGAATAAATAGCTGTGCAAGGAGCACAAAATATGTCAATCCACATATTAGTAAGAGTGGAAATTCCATTTTAGAATAAATATATGTTACTGGATGAACATAACAGGTTGTAAATATTTATTAAGGATTTGTGAAAAAAAATATTTGATTTATTGGGAGACATCTGAATAACTGCCTAGTTTTTTACGATTAAATCTTATTACTCTGGAATGTCTAATTAGAAAATGATCTCAGTAGAGAGGGCAATAATTCTGGAACTTTTAATCCAAAACAACATTTAAATCATCATTATATTAGGTAGCAAATTTTTAACAAATTTAACATGGTGATCAACATTTTAATGATTAATTATTGTTAAATTAAGGCTAAACAAATAATGACCAAATTAGATGCATATTGACTTCATATCAATACCATGTTTATTACTAAATCTTCAACATAGTTATACTGCTTTTATATCTAACTATACAACAGTATGGGCATTGCTCATTATTGAAGGCTGTACAATTACAGTGTCCTGTAATCATTCACTCCTTGTGACAAGTTGTCCTTTTAGTTATTTATTAATGGATAGTTCACTCATTACAATCATACCAAATCTCCATGTATTTCCATATAACAAGTAATTATTTGAATCTGGAAAAATCTTGAATTCTCGAAAATTGATAAGAAATGTATGATGAAAACTAAAGCAATTTAGGAGGGTTAGTCATACTGAAATATCAGTGAAGTAAAATTAACAGTAGCCATGCGTGCATTAGGCTAATCCTCTTTAGTTTGGTTAGTTTTTATCATACATTTCTTATCAATTTTCCAGAATTCAAAATTATTGCAGATTCAAATAATTCCTTGTTATATGGTAAATTAGTAATTTCTGTTGATAAGTTTACTTTATACTGCAATCAACTTATTACAGATCAGACAAACAGATCTTCACCAAACACACCATTTTACTGGGCTTTAAACAAGACTTTTTGCTTCAACAAGCCCTATAAATGTATGACTGTCCTCACTTTATTTAACACCAAAAGAACAATGTACTGTGCTCAAGGTCAATTAAACAGTTGCTTCCCTGCCAACAGTCAATAAAACTTTGTGTCAATGTTTTTCAGGTCATGACCTTTGCCTTACCCATTGAAGTATTTTTTGCATGACTTTCATCATGATTTATTATCCAGGATAAGAATAAAATAATGTTTAGTCATGACTTATGCCATTTTCTATTCTTCTATATGTTGTTAAGACCATTGTGTTGTGACATGTGTTCAGATAATGAATACATTTCAACATCAAGATAATGAAAAAAATGCATAAATGAATAGAAATATAGGTTCAATTCATAAATATGATGATACATTATAATACTGGTTATACTTCTACTTCTGTCTAGGCCTTTTAATAGCTTACTATACAGTATGGGTTTTTCTCATTGTTGAAGGCCATATACAGTGACCTATAATTGCTTATATCCACTTATTTGAACTTGCAATCATACCACAACTCCTTATTTTTATACTGAGGAACTGAACAGAACATGTGCTTTTACTGCCCATTGTACCATGCAATTTAATGAATCCAAATATATAATCTACTGTTATGATGGATGAAGCAGCTGATCTATTTAAAACTTCATTTTCCATTATCTGAAATATCTATAAAACTACACACTGACATTTTAATTGAAGCATTGTAAGTGCTGTGTGTCAGCCAATCTGGGCCTTCAATAAAAAATAACTTGTATTTTGGTTTTCAGAATCTATACAATTTTTCTATATCTCAAAATGTCAACCTCAAGCTTTTATTGGTACTTTTGATGGTGAATCTTGACAAAATTGCAGGTCTTCTCTGCTCGAGGTAAGAAAATTTAGAAAAATATAATCAGTAGAGCTGAGAGCAACTGCTGACTTTTATTTTTCTCCCGCTTAAAGTTTTAGATAAACAGGAACTTGAAGACCAATCAATGTAAAAGAGCATCATATCATATAATGTGCTAATATGAATGTTGATAACAAATTTCAAGATCCTCTGAATTGTAGCTCCTGCCATTAATGTGATGAAAATTTCAAAAATCATCTCAATGTTAAAGAATATATAATTATAAGGTGAACAGGAAGTTGATAAGCAATAAATGTGAAAATGCATCACACAGTATATTAGTATGTTAACATGAAGTCTGATAACAGGAACCTCTTGTTGTTCCCCAGAAAAATGTCATAAAAATGTCATGCATGGTCATACTGTGTAAGGATATATAAAAGTATTCAGCTAACAGGAGATTGATAAACTATGAATGGGAAAAATATTACACATAACCAAGTTGGAACTTTGTAAGAACCTTTGTATGCTTCTTACTCAGTAGATCTCCTTGTTCTGTACTTGTTATATAAATATACTAATTATAATTCAGTATTCAATGAGCTTTACTTGTTATCCAAATATTGATAAATATCCAAATAGTAATTACAGTGTTAAATGATCTTTACTTGTTACACACATATCCACATTGTAATTACAATGTTAAATGATCTTTACTTGTTAAACACATATCCACATTGTAATTACAGTGTTAAATGATCTTTACTTGTTACACACATATCCACATTGTAGTTACAATGTTAAATGATCTTTACTTGTTACACACATATAGAAAATGAAAGGATATGGAGTAAATGTACATGGGACAAAATCGCACACAATACATAGAAAACATAGAAAATTATCAATGAACAGGGCTTTAATTCCTGTTCTTCATCTTGACAGTTGATCCACATTGTAATTACAATGTTAAATGATCTTTACTTGTGACACAAATATCCACATTGTAATTACAGTGTAATGAAATGTACTCCATGTGTTTATATAAGACCCTGTTCACACTTGGACATTTAGATTGATTTAAACTAGATCAGTTCACTTTAGATCAATTTAAGCCCAATTTGAATGCTTTGAATCGATCTTGAATCGGTCTAAACTAAAACACCAAAAGAGGTAGTTTAATTTGAATCGATCTAAAGTGAACCGATCTAACTTTAAATGTGAACGCAGAGATTGATCTAAACAAGTACGATTGAATCGAAAATAATTTGTGCACATGTATGGCGGAAAAATTACACGTGCAATTTATTACAAAATTGATGACCAACATAAAAGGGCTGAAAATTAACGAAAACTATATGAACAGCAGTATCAATATTTGAACTTGTATTTCATGTGAAACACTTCATCCATTATTGATCATTATTTTTTTGCGAGGGTGTGTATCAACACATTAATTTGACTAAATATTTCTATTTATACACAGTGTTTACAGTTTTCCAGGTAATTAGGTCAAATCGATTGCATTTTTATTTGTAGTGTGAACGCAGTGGTTCAATTTAGATGGGTTCAAAAAATGCTAGTATGAACGGGGGCTTACAGAGCCCTTATTAAAGATAACATTAATTAGATTTTGTACTTACAGAACAGTATTCACTAATCTGTACTTGTCTTTTCAGGGCAACTTCTCTTATATGACTTCTACCAAAAAATATTTTCCCTGCAAAATAATTGTAATTTTTTTGAATAAAAAATATAAAAAAAATTCCCCCTACTTAAACATATAAACTAAGAAAAAGGCTTCTGATAAATGACAATTTGTATTGTTATTGCTTGTACAAATGAACAAAATCATCTAATGAAGTGACCTATTTGGTAATTTTGTTCAAAATGTTTCTTCATGATTCATGAATAACATGACATGTATGTTTACTGTACAATTCAGATGGGTCAAAACATATACTGAAATGTTACCTGTACTAAAACTACTGGTACCTGTACTATTACTAAGGTTGCAACTACATAAGGCAAAGTTTGCCTCAGAGAGGTTCCGGAAATTTGTTTAGGCCCTTTTTCATTTTAAGGATGTGTACATCAAATAACCTAAAGAACTAAGAGTACTTTAATGATTTTTGCCAGGTAATGAGTCAGGAATATTGAGTATATAATCATTTAAATAGCCTGGTAACTTAAAAATACTTTCACTAAAATTTTAGTGAAGTTGATTTATAATTTAGTGAGTTATCTCCCATTCTATAAGGTTACCAAGGCTAGAACGAATAACAAATGTTATTTCACACTTTTCCATATTGTGACTGCCTTCAAAGATCATACTTCTATCTTTATCCTTTGTTCACCACTGCCACAGATAGAATGGCACTAAGCATTGAGCAACTGTTAAACTAAGCTTCAGCTGAACATGTCATGAATATCTAGGTACTTTTTTAGCTGGTATAATAAGATTATGTGGCTGTACATTAAATACACAGCAATACAATAACACATAAGGTCAACAATTTATAGTGGTCAACAAACTTTGATTCAATGAAAGACATATATTCATATCATAAGTCAAGATCTAAATTGGCCTTAACAAGCATTCTGAGAGTATTGCATGGCAATACATAGTCCCCTACCGGTTAAAAATTAATTGTACTGGAACAAAATGCTAACTTGATCTATAACTTGTCATGGTGTAAACTATATAACAAATATCAAGTCAATATCTTCAAGCATGACGAAAAAAAGTGCAGAAAACTGATAATTTAAGTGAATTTTCTAAGTCCAAGGAACATAACTCTGCAAAAAATCATCAAACCGAAACAAAATTCAAACTTGGTCTGTAACTTCCCGTTAGAATGGTTTTACACTAGTAATTTTGGGGCCCTCTATAGGTTGTTGTTCGGTGTGAGCCAAGGCTCCGTGTTGAAGGCCGTACATTGACCTATAATGGTTTACTTTTATAAATTGTTATTTGGATGGAGAGTTGTCTCATTGGCACTCACACCACATCTTCCTATATCTATATGATGAAACTATATACCAATTATCAAATCAATATCTTCAAGCATGGTCGAAAAAAAGTGCAGAAAACTGATTAATTGAGAGAATTTTCTAAGTCCAAGGACCATAACTCTGCACAAAATCATCAGACCCGAACAAAATTCGAACTTGATCTGTAACTTGTCATGATAAAACAATGTACCAATTATTAAATCAGTATCTTCAAGAATGACGAAAAAATGTGAGAGGTTCGAAATTTGTTTAGGCCCTTTTTCATTTTAAGGATGTGTACATCAAATAACCTAAAGAACTAAGAGTACTTTAATGATTTTTGCCAGGTAATGAGTCAGGAATATTGAGTATATAATCATTTAAATAGCCTGGTAACTTAAAAATATTTTCACTAAAATTTTAGTGAAGTTGATTTATAATTTAGTGAGTTATCTCCCATTCTATAAGGTTACCAAGGCTAGAACGAATAACAAATGTTATTTCACACTTTTCCATATTGTGACTACCTTCAAAGATCATACTTCTATCTTTATCCTTTGTTCACCACTGCCACAGATAGAATGGCACTAAGCATTGAGCAACTGTTAAACTAAGCTTCAGCTGAACATGTCATGAATATCTAGGTACTTTTTATACGACCGCAAAAAATTTTGTGGTCGTATATTGGTATGACGTTGGCGTCGTCATCGTCATTGTCGTCCGGCGTCGTCGTCGTCGTCGAAGACGCATTGGTTTCGCACTCTAACTTTAGTTTAAGTGATTGGATCTGTATGAAATTTTACCATAAGGTTCAATATCACAAAAGGAAGGTTGGGATTGATTTTGGGGTTATGGTACCAACAGTTAAGGAATTAGGGGCCAAAAGGGCCAAAATAAGCATTTTGTAACTTCCAGACATAACTTGTGTGTTAGTGTATGGATCTCTCTGACATTGTACCACAAGGGTCCATATCACAAAGGGAATGCTGGGATCGATTTTTGGGGTAATTGCCTCAAAATTTTAGGAATAAGGGGCCAAAAGGGGCAAAAACAAGCATTTTCTAGTTTCATGACAATAACTTGTGTGTAAGTGTATGGATCTTTCTGAAATTGTACTACAAGGTTCCATATCACAAAGGAAAGCTGGAATTGAGTTTGGGGTAATTGCCTGAAACGTTTAGGAATTAGGGGCCAAAAGGGCAAAAATAAGCATTTTCTAGTTTTCAGACAATAACTTGTGTTCAAGTGTATGGTTCTCTCTGAAATCGTACTGCAAGGTACCATACCTCAAAGGGAAGGCTGGGATTGAGTTTGGGGTGATGAATCATAAGGGGTTCAAAAATTTTGGGGGATTTTTTTTCCTTTTTTCCTTTTTTTTCTTTAAAATTTTCCATTTTAAGTTGGTTATTTCTGATTTATATTTAAAAGCAAATAATAATGATATGGCAGGAGATACACACCAAACAGGATGTGTAAATTATTATATAATAAGTATTGTGCAGTAGCAAGAAATTTTTAATTGCACAGTATTGCACAATAGCAAGAAATCTTCAATTGCACAGTATTGCGCAATAGCAAGAAATATCCAATAGCACAATATTGCGCAATAGCAAGAAATTGTCAATTGTACAGTATTGCACAATAGCAAGAAATATGCAATTGCACAGTATTGCGCAATTGCAAGAAATATTCAATTGCACAGTATTGTGCAAAAGAAGATACTTTGTATAAATTGCTTATTTTTTGACCAATTTCAATGGGGTTTTATTCTTGAACTCTTGGGGTTCTTTAATATGCTGAATCTAACCGTGTATTAAGTTTTTGGATTTTGGGCCCGTTTTAAATTGGTCCACATTGAGGTCCAAGGGTCCAAAATTAAACTTTGTTTAATTTTATCAAAATTGAATTATTGGGGTTCTTTAATATGCCGAATCTAACCGTGTATTTAGATTCTTAATTTTTGGTCCCGTTTTCAAATTGGTCTACATTAAGGTCCAAAGGGTCCAAAATTAAACTTAGTTTGATTTTAACAAAATTGAATTCTTGGGGTTCTTTGATATGCTGAATCTAAACATGTATTTAGATTTTTGATTATGGGCCCAGTTTTCAAGTTGGTCCAAATCGGGGTCCAAAATTAAACTTTGTTTGATTTCAACAAAATTGAATATTTGGGGTTCTATGATATGCTGAATCTAACCATGTATTTAGATTTTTGATCTTTGGACCCGTTATCAACTTTGTCCACATTGAGGTCAAAAGGGTCCAAAATTAAACTTTGTTTGATTTCATCACAAATTGAACTCTTGGGGTTCTTTGATATGCCGAATCTAACCGTGTATTTAGATTCTTAATTTTGGTCCCGTTTTCAAATTGGTCTACATTAAGGTCCAAAGGGTCCAAAATTAAACTTAGTTTGATTTTAACAAAATTGAATTCTTAGGGTTTTTGATATGCTGAATCTAAACATGTATTTAGATTTTTGATTATGGGACCAGTTTTCAAGTTGGTCGAAATCGGGTCCAAAATTAAACTTTGTTTGATTTCAACTAAAATTGAATATTTGGGGTTCTTTGAAATGCTGAATCTAACCATGTATTTAGATTTTTGATTTTGGACCCGTTATCCACTTTGTCCACATTTAGGTCAAAAGGGTCCAAAATTAAACTTTGTTTGATTTCATCAAAAATTGAACTCTTGGGGTACTTTGATATGCCGAATCTAACCGTGTATTTAGATTCTTAATTTTTGGTCCCTTTTCAAATTGGTCTACATTAAGGTCCAAAGGGTCCAAAATTAAACTAAGTTTGATTTTAACAAAAATTGAATTTTTAGGGTTCTTTGATATGCTGAATCTAAACATGTATTTAGATTTTTGATTATGGGCCCAGTTTTCAAGTTGGTCCAAATCGGGATCCAAAATTAAACTTTGTTTGATTTCAACAAAAATTGAATATATGGGGTTCTTTGATATGCTGAATCTAACCATGTATTTAGATTTTTGATTTTTGGGCCCCATTATCCACTTTGTCCACATTTAGGTCAAAAGGGTCCAAAATTAAACTTTGTTTGATTTCATCAAAAATTGAATTCTTGGGGTTCTTTGATATGCTGAATCTAACCATGTATTAAGATTTTGGATATTGGACCATAATAGGTGAATGTCCAATTTAAAATTTTTAAGTTCTTAGACCACATTCATTCTGTGTCAGAAACCTATGCTGTGTCAAATATTTAATCACAATCCAAATTCAGAGCTGTATCAAGCTTGAATGTTGTGTCCATACTTGCCCCAACTGTTCAGGGTTCGACCTCTGCGGTCGTATCAAGCTGCGCCCTGCGGAGCATTTTATTTAGCTGATATGATAAGATTATGTGGCTGTACATTAAATACACAGCAATACAATAACACATAAGGTCAACAATTTATAGTGGTCAACAAAATTTATAGTGGTCAACAAAATTTGATTCAATGAAAGACATATATTCATATCATAAGTCAAGATCTACTAAGTAAATTGGCCTCAACAAGCATTCTGAGAGTATTGCATGGCAATACATAGTCCCCTACCGGTTAAAAATTAATTGTACTGGAACAAAATGCTAACTTGATCTATAACTTGTCATGGTGTAAACTATATAACAATTATCAAGTCAATATCTTCAAGCATGACGAAAAAAAGTGCAGAAAACTGATAATTTAAGTGAATTTTCTAAGTCAAAGGAACATAACTCTGCAAAAATCATCAAACCGAAACAAAATTCAAACTTGGTCTGTAACTTGAGAAAACTGAATATTTGAGTGAATTTTCCAAGTCCAAGGACCATAACTCTGCACAAAATTATCAGACCGGAACAAAATTCGAACTTGATCTGTAACTTGTTATGATAAAACATTATACCAAATATCAAATCAATATCTTCAAGCATGAAGAAAAAAAGTGTGGAAAACTGATTTGCTGGACTGACAGAAGGACAGACAGATGGAAAGACAGACGGACAGACAGACAGACTGACGGAGTGCAAACCTAAAGTCCCCTTCGACTTCGTCGGTAGGGGACTAATAACTAAAGATCTGCAAGCAATACCAAAAATACTTTATTTGAAAAAAAAACTATAATATTTTGGCAAACATTAAGGGGGCATTAGCTATGAGATATAGGAAAAAATAAAATATGATCTTTTTTCGTTCAATCATTAATGAAAGTGAAATAGTGATATAATAATTCGCTTTTAGCAGCCAGTTTGGTTCAGTTTTGTCAAAATAAGCAAAGAAACGTCACTAATGAATTATTCACTTGCAAGTGATTAATTCAACCTTATTAAATCTGTATTCATGTGAACTTCCATTGAATTCCTTAGATAGATGGGTTACACATGAACTAGGCGTGTTCAGCTATCAAAAAGAAAAGAATGTCAACATTGGAAGAGAAACAAGGGTAAAAAAAGGCAACAGTAGAATATCGCTGTTCAAAAGTCATAAATCGATTGAGAGAAAACAAATCCGGTTTACAAACTAAAACCGAGGGAAACACATCAACTATAAGAGGAAAACAACGAAATAACAGAACACAGAACACCATTTGGTTGATGATTCAATCTACAAAAACTAATTCTTCTACAGGTAAAAACGATAATTAACATATTTTTCAAACCTATAATATGAAATCAAACAGACCCAGAAAACTCCAATTGCACGTAGTAAACAAATATGAAGTTTTGCCAGTGGAGATAATATCCATTTTCAGGATGTATATATCCTTACACTGTCATTTGTAGTTTCAGAGAATTAAAGCTCACAAAAAAACAAGTGCAGTAGTATAGATAAATCTAGAATCCTAACCAGTATGACTTGAAACCAGAAACTCCAAACAACAACACACCAGAATTATTGTCAGTAATTTATAGGACTGAAAACCAACTTAATTATTGAGGTTAAAAAGTGGGAGGATTTAGACCCTAAAAAACAAGTTTAACCCTGCCACATGTTTATTTGCCGGTCCAAAATCAGGATCCCTCTCAGTAGTTGACTTTGTTATATCTTGATGTTTTTGTCGTATAAAGAATATGATGTTGATGGTAGTTCATTGATAGTCTGTTTAATTTAGCCCAAATTGTTCAGTTTCTAATCATTTGGAGTTTGATATTGTTAAGATTCCTGTTTTTAACACTGGATGTTAACCTCTAGATGTTTCCTGGTCATTGACCAGTGTCATTGGTTGTTTGATTGGCTGATTGATTGTTTTTGTTAAATGTCTGGTGACAAATAATTCATGCATATTCAGGACAAAACAAGCAGCAATAATAAATCCAATAGGTATGTTCAAATCAAAGTGCTTTAGAGCACTGAAAGGTAAAGATTGCTTTCCTTTTCAATTTTGTGAATTTTAAATAAAACATTGAATTGTATTTTGCTAGGCTAATTAAAATTTGAGTTGGAGATATCTTTTTGTTCATGATTGTATATTTGTAGTTGAACCTATTTTTATAACATATTTATACATCATGCATTACTTATGCAATTTTTAATAATAAAAGAAAATTTCTTGACAAATATGGTTATTCAAATACACATCATATTGTAACTTAAATTTCAAATTATCATATCATCAATAAATTGCAAGACATTGGCTGGAAAAGATCTAAATAATTATCACTTCACTGCACTATTTTGACTGAACTATCAAAGGTAGTGTGATGAACCTTGGAAGATATAGATATCAAGTCAGAACCATAGGGTTTTTATCACATTTCATGCAGTCTTTACCCAAAAAATAAGTCAACCAGAATAGAGGCTGTAAATTGCAAGTGCCACTGTTAAATGGGGGTATATTGATAGGGCTAAAAACTTTGGCTTGCAACCAGTGAGCAATTAACCTCTCAAAGAGTTGTTGAAAGGGTTCTTTAGTTTGCAGAGAGCATTACACTCTCCCTAAAGGCATCAGATTTAACCTAACCTTTCTGACTGGACCATGTCATTGGGGTCATGTCTTATAGATGTAAACCATCAAGTTCTTAAGGAAAACACAACAAATTTAACCTAAAATAAAATAAAATTTGACCAACAAAATTTTTCAAACGTAATATTTAGATGACAATATGAGTATTAAAAATAACTATTATGATTTCTTTAAGTTTATGTTTTAATAAAGACTAAAGGCTTGTTTGAAAACAAAAAAAATGGTAGTAACAACAGACTTACAATTATTAGGCATAATACATGTAACAAATCAGAAAATAACATGTAACAAATCAGAAAATAACATGTAACAAATCAGAAAATAACAGATGTGTTTTATATGCCTTAGCTAATACATGTAACAAATCAGAACAGATGTGTTTTATATGCCTTAGCTAATACATGTAACAAATCAGAAAATAACAGATGTGTTTTATATGCCTTAGCTAATACATGTAACAAATCAGAAAATAACAGATGTGTTTTATATGCCTTAGCTAATACATGTAACAAATCAGAACAGATGTGTTTTATATGCCATTAGGCATCCTCCTTCTGCATAATACATGTTACAAATCAGAAAATAACAGATGTGTTTTATATGCCATTAGGCATCCTCCTTCTGCATAATACATGTAACAAATCAGAAAATAACAGATGTGTTTTATATGCCATTAGGCATCCTCCTTCTGCATAATACATGTAACAAATCAGAAAATAACAGATGTGTTTTATATGCCATTAGGCATCCTCCTTCTGCATAATACATGTAACAAATCAGAAAATAACAGATGTGTTTTATATGCCATTAGGCATCCTCCTTCTGCATAATACATGTAACAAATCAGAAAATAACAGATGTGTTTTATATGCCATTAGGCATCCTCCTTCTGCATAATACATGTAACAAATCAGAAAATAACAGATGTGTTTTATATGCCTTAGCTAATACAAGAGAGCCAATGGTAAAACACTAATTTACGTCAACATCAAATTTAATGTTGATCTGACCACAGAAAATAGGTGTAAAATATAACAATCAATTTGACATTATAATGTCTTGTTACCAATGACCAGAGCCTATCAGGTTAATTACACCAAATAAACCTATCAACAACTGACTGCTTTCAATGTTTTTTTTATTTGTTTTGGCATTATTATTATACAAGTAAACAATAATTTGTAGATAGACAGTGAAAAGTGTATTATCATCTTTTTTAATCTTTTATAGGGTAAACAGTGTTTGTCAACATTTAAGTGCACTTGCTGATAAAGCTAAACATATGTCCATATAGGAAGGCCTCTTCTTATACATGTAACATTAAAGAAAAGATGTATTCAATGAGGATTGAAGTACATGTAGTTACAGTTAAGCTTTTTCAAAACAAATGTAATTCATCCCTAATCAGTGAAACTTTGTATGTACATCATAAAACCCTTCCTTAATCAAATTTCATATCACTTTTCTAAGAAGTATATTAATATTAAAGTTGATGTATCATAAGTTTACGGATTTCCTTTCTTCCTTCTTCGTAAAGGTTTTTATTTCCTACTTCAGGAGAATATAAACAATATACTGGTTCTATTTAGAATGATCACAAAAGAAAATGCCAAATCATCTTATTTGTGTTTTTGTACGTTTAATTACTGAACAATAAATAGACACATATAAGTAGTTTCCTATTACAAGTTTTCTATAAAGGTTCCTGTTTATAACAGTAAACAAATGTTCACAAAAAATATATCATATGCTTAATTAGTATGTTCACATGTACTTAAACATATCCAACTCATGTGTACACATGTAAGTCAGGACAATCATGACATGTGCAGAGATTATTTTCTGATTTTGGTTGATATCATGATGGTTAACACACATACTTTAAGATATTGGACCTTTATGTACTCATGTACTTTAAGATATTAGACCTTTATGTACACATGTACATTAAGATATTGGACCTTTATGCATACATGTACTTTAAGATATTTGACCTTTAGGTACACATGTACTTTTATTTATTGGATCTTTATGTGCACACATACTTTAAGATATTGGACCTATATGTACACATGTAGTTTATGATATTGCACCTTTATGTTCACATTACTTTAAGATATTCAACCTGTCAATGTTTCTGCAATTTCTTTTTAATTGTGAGAGTTCTAATAGTATAATACTGAAAAATCAACTTTAAATCTTCACTGGATATTTTAACTAGCAAATGTTGCTTAAGCTATCTGTAACCTGTTCACTATCTATTTATATCTATGTTTATGTTTATATCGGATTATATGACAGCCAGCAGTCTTCGGAGGTCACTTCGATGGTTAATTAGATGGTGTCTAGACTAAAATACACACGAAATGCTGATACATATTATCCAGTCTGTGCATCGTAAATTGTTTACTTTAGACTTTTTATTATTTGGATATACGTTTTAGTATGTTATAAATCAAATTTGAGAATTTGAGTCAATTGGTGAACATGAATTTGACAGCTAATGCCCCTTTAAGACATAGCTAAAGATTAAACAATGCCTCTTCTATAATTTTTGAAAAAATTTCTTTCATTATTTTTCTTTTTCTTTTCAGAATAATGCCACAATTATATATATGAAATTATAAATGAATACTAGTAAACAAATATGAAGTTTTTGCCAGTGGAGATAATATCCATTTTCAGGATGTATATATCCTTACACTGTCATTTGTAGTTTCAGAGAATTAAAGCTCACAAAAAAACAAGTGCAGTAGTATAGATAAATCTAGAATCCTAACCAGTATGACTTGAAACCAGAAACTCCAAACAACAACACACCAGAATTATTGTCAGTAATTTATAGGACTGAAAACCAACTTAATTATTGAGGTTAAAAAGTGGGAGGATTTAGACCCTAAAAAACAAGTTTAACCCTGCCACATGTTTATTTGCCGGTCCAAAATCAGGATCCCTCTCAGTAGTTGACTTTGTTATATCTTGATGTTTTTGTCGTATAAAGAATATGATGTTGATGGTAGTTCATTGATAGTCTGTTTAATTTAGCCCAAATTGTTCAGTTTCTAATCATTTGGAGTTTGATATTGTTAAGATTCCTGTTTTTAACACTGGATGTTAACCTCTAGATGTTTCCTGGTCATTGACCAGTGTCATTGGTTGTTTGATTGGCTGATTGATTGTTTTTTGTTAAATGTCTGGTGACAAATAATTCATGCATATTCAGGACAAAAACAAGCAGCAATAATAAATCCAATAGGTATGTTCAAATCAAAGTGCTTTAGAGCACTGAAAGGTAAAGATTGCTTTCCTTTTTCAATTTTGTGAATTTTTAAATAAAACATTGAATTGTATTTTGCTAGGCAAATTAAAAATTTGAGTTGGAGATATCTTTTTTTGTTCATGATTGTATATTTGTAGTTGAACCTATTTTTATAACATATTTATACATCATGCATTACTTATGCAATTTTTAATAATAAAAGAAAAATTTCTTGACAAATATGGTTATTCAAATACACATCATATTGTAACTTAAATTTCAAATTATCATATCATCAATAAATTGCATGACATTGGCTGGAAAAGATCTAAATAATTATCACTTCACTGCACTATTTTGACTGAACTATCAAACATGCAAAGGTATTGATAAACCTTGGAAGATATAGATATCAAGTCAGAACCATAGGGTTTTTATCACATTTCATGCAATCTTTACCCAAAAAGTAAGTCAACCAGAATAGAGGCTGTAAATTGCAAGTGCCACTGTTAAATGGGAGTATATTGATAGGGCTAAAAACTTTGGCTTGCAACCAGTGAGCAATTAACCTCTCAAAGAGTTGTTGAAAGGGTTCTTTAGTTTGCAGAGATTATTACACTCTCCCTAAAGGCATCAGATTTAACCTAACCTTTCTGACTGGACCATGTCATTGGGGTCATGTCTTATAGATGTAAACCATCAAGTTCTTAAGGAAAACACAACAAATTTAACCTAAAATAAAATAAAATTTGACCAACAAAATTTTTCAAACGTAATATTTAGATGACAATATGAGTATTAAAATAACTATTATGATTTCTTTAAGTTTATGTTTTAATAAAGACTAAAGGCTTGTTTGAAAACAAAAAAATGGTAGTAAAACAGACTTACAATTATTAGGCATAATACATGTAACAAATCAGAAAATAATACATGTAACAAATCAGAAAATAACATGTAACAAATCAGAAAATAACATGTAACAAATCAGAAAATAACATGTAACAAATCAGAAAATAATACATGTAACAAATCAGAAAATAACATGTAACAAATCAGAAAATAATACATGTAACAAATCAGAAAATAACATGTAACAAATCAGAACAGATGTGTTTATATGCCTTAGCTAATACATGTAACAAATCAGAAAATAACAGATGTGTTTTATATGTCTTAGATAATACATGTAACAAATCAGAACAGATGTGTTTTATATGCCTTAGCTAATACATGTAACAAATCAGAACAGATGTGTTTTATATGCCTTAGCTAATACATGTAACAAATCAGAAAATAACAGATGTGTTTTATATGTCCTTAGATAATACATGTAACAAATCAGAACAGATGTGTTTTATATGCCTTAGCTAATACATGTAACAAATCAGAACAGATGTGTTTTATATGCCTTAGCTAATACATGTAACAAATCAGAACAGATGTGTTTTATATGCCTTAGCTAATACATGTAACAAATCAGAACAGATGTGTTTTATATGCCTTAGCTAATACATGTAACAAATCAGAACAGATGTGTTTTATATGCCTTAGCTAATACATGTAACAAATCAGAACAGATGTGTTTTATATGCCTTAGCTAATACATGTAACAAATCAGAACAGATGTGTTTTATATGCCTTAGCTAATACAAGAGAGCCAATGGTAAAACACTAATTTACGTCAACATCAAATTTAATGTTGATCTGACCACAGAAAATAGGTGTAAAATATAACAATCAATTTGACATTATAATGTCTTGTTACCAATGACCAGAGCCTATCAGGTTAATTACACCAAATAAACCTATCAACAACTGACTGCTTTCAATGTTTTTTTATTTGTTTTGGCATTATTATTATACAAGTAAACAATAATTTGTAGATAGACAGTGAAAAGTGTATTATCATCTTTTTAATCTTTTATAGGGTAAACAGTGTTTGTCAACATTTAAGTGCACTTGCTGATAAAGCTAAACATATGTCCATATAGGAAGGCCTCTTCTTATACATGTAACATTAAAGAAAAGATGTATTCAATGAGGATTGAAGTACATGTAGTTACAGTTAAGCTTTTTCAAAACAAATGTAATTCATCCCTAATCAGTGAAACTTTGTATGTACATCATAAAACCCTTCCTTAATCAAATTTCATATCTCTTTTCTAAGAAGTATATTAATATTAAAGTTGATGTATCATAAGTTTACGGATTTCCTTTCTTCCTTCTTCGTAAAGGTTTTTATTTCCTACTTCAGGAGAATATAAACAATATACTGGTATTATTTAGAATGTTCACAAAAGAAAATGCAAAATCATCTTACTTGTGTTTTTGTACTTTTAATTACTGAACAATAAATAGACACATATAAGTAGTTTCCTATTACAAGTTTTCTATAAAGGTTCCTGTTTATAACAGTAAACAAATGTTTACAAAAAATATATCATATGCTTAATTAGTATGTTCACATGTACTTAAACATATCCAACACATGTGTACACATGTAAGTCAGGACAATCATGACATGTGCAGAGATTATTTTCTGATTTTGGTTGATATCATGATGGTTAACACACATACTTTATGATATTGGACCTTTATGTACTCATGTACTTTAAGATATTAGACCTTTATGTACACATGTACATTAAGATATTGGACCTTTATGCATACATGTACTTTAAGATATTTGACCTTTAGGTACACATGTACTTTTATTTATTGGATCTTTATGTGCACACATACTTTAAGATATTGGACCTATATGTACACATGTAGTTTATGATATTGCACCTTTATGTTCACATTACTTTAAGATATTCAACTTGTCAATGTTTCTGCAATTTCTTTTTAATTGTGAGAGTTCTAATAGTATAATACTGAAAAATCAACTTTAAAAATCTTCACTGGATATTTTAACTAGCAAATGTTGCTTAAGCTATCTGTAACCATCTTTCATTTGTTATCTTTCATTCTTACCTGGAAGAAATGGTATAATCCTTCTCTGGGGATCAATAGTCCCAGCTTCTATAGGAAACTTCTCCAACAGAGAAAGCTTAAAAAGAAAAACATTTACATTTGTTTGGTTTGATTTTTCTTCGGTTCTCTTAACAAAAATTAAAATTCAAAATATACTACATAATTAACTCTTTTATTGCAGCTTTCAGGATTTCTACAGTGTCATAAACTGAAAGAGTACATTTCTGTTTTATTTTTGACTAAAGAATGACAGTGTGCTCATATTTAATTACATAATTGATGATAAATATATATGTCCAAAACTGCAACTGACTACTTTTTATCTTTTGAACATAGACTAGGAATAATAAGTAAACTTGAATAATATTTACCTGAAAGTCGAAAAATCTACTGTAACGTCTGTATATAACATGTCTAGAGCCATCTGACCAGATTACTTTGATGACATAAACCTATTTTAACAGAAATACATCTCTGTTAAAAAGCAATGAATCTGCATTGGTGATATATAAAGTAAAATCATCAAGGCCGAAATAAAAATATTGTATGTTTGCCCAAACGCGACCGACCAAAAATAACCCGCCGACTCAAATTCTTTTTTTGAAGAATTTTTTTTTTCGGATTTTTTTCGTGTCCGCTCCGTCATCGTATAAAACTAAATGTTCGTCGTCTTTGCGTTCGAAAGTAACTGTGAATAAGATTAAAAGAAAGCATGTAAGAGACGCAGTTAATCGATATTCGATGTTGAGTGATTTAATTCTATATAGTAGACTAATTTATAGAGGTCTTAAATTCATGGCTTTTGATTGTCTCTACAAAGGTTTGACGGAAAAAAAAGATATACTGTTTTAATATTTTCATGCAAATTCTGATAAAAAAAAAGAATTTGCCTACCTACCTACCCACACCCAGTCATCATGGGTCGGGTTTGGGCAAACTGAAATATTTTTAATTGTGGCCCAATACATATTCACATGACCCTAACATATTCCTTTTAGACATGTTAGAATAGAGAACGGAAATGGGGAATGTGTCAAGAGACAACAATCTGATCAAAGAGCAGAAAACACACCAATGTGTCTTAAACTCAACGAGAAAATCCCACACTCAGAGTCAGGCTTCAGCTGGCCCCTAAACAATAATGTATACTAGTTCAGGGAAATGGATGCCATACAAATAAACCAATATTGAAAAAAAACACATGAATAACAAAGACTAGAAGTTCCTGACTTGGGACAGGCGCAAAAATGCAGCAACTTGAACATTATACCAGGCCACAATTAAAAATATTTCAGTTTGCCCAAACCCTACCCATGATGACTGGGTGTGGGTAGGTAAGTAGGCAAATTCTTTTTTTTAATCAGAATTTGCATGAAAATATTAAAACAGTATATCTTTTTTTTTCCGTCAAACCTTTGTAGAGACAATCAAAAGCCATGAATTTAAGACCTCTATAAATTAGTCTACTATATAGAATTAAATCACTCAACATCGAATATCGATTAACTGCGTCTCTTACACACTTTCTTTTAATCTTATTCACAGTTACTTTCAAACGCAAAGACGACGAACATTAAGTTTCATACGAAGACGGAGCAGACACAAAACAAATCCGAAAAAAAAAATTCTTCAAAAACGGCAAAAAAAGAATTTGAGTCGGCGGGTTTTTTTTGGGGTCTGTTGCGTTTGGGCAAACATACAATATTTTTATTTTGGCCCCATTAAACTTATTTTAAGGATTGATTTAGTTTATCAGGAAATAAGCTTTAAAATTTCACTCCAGGGACCCAACTGACAAAATGTGAAAATTTTGTATTGACCATATGGGAATTTTCTGAAAAAAGTTAGGGGCCCAGCCAAATTTTCAGTAGCATTGGCTACTGGGCCCCTGTAAAGCTTATTTCCTGCTTATACATCTTGTACACTCCATTGATCTACTTTAATATTTTACAAATGTCCAAATCATTACAACTTAATAAAAATTTGTAGATAGATCAGAAAAGGAGGAACCAGACAACAATAATTCTTGATGACCTGTATTTAATGCAGTACAAGACATAACACAGTAAATTTCATCTTCTACATTAAGTTTACACAATTTACAAATCCTTGTTCAATTGGCAGGTATGAATGCCTTACACTCTCAATTTCTTAAATTATACTACTATAGTAGTTAAATTCATATTTATGATTTATGTCAACATTATTGTAACAATTATAAAATTAAAAATCATTGTAATAAATTTCTTTGCTCTTCATGGGCCCTTTAATTGGAATAAAAATATCTTATCTTATAGTACTGTTTAAATATATGGTATAATCTGAGGCTAATACAAATGTGTTATAGTAATCAGTAGTAATCTCAGGTGTATCCCATAATTTATATAGTTTGTTTATAAACATCAGCGTACTTTTCTAAAAAAAAAATGAAATGGGACTTGATCTTAAAATAAGTTCTAAGTGCATTACCATTATCATGATTACATGTCACAGGCACTTGTCTCAGAAAATTTTGTTTCTATATACCTTAATATAACACGTGTTATATCAAGGTATATAGGAATTTTTTTTCTGAGACAAGTGCCTGTGTTACAAGTACTTGAAATAAATTGTAGTAATATAAGACACACTAAACTTACATAGTGTTTACTTGGATGTCGTCTCTTCTGAATATCCTCGACTTGTATTTCTGTTATTTTTCTGTTTTGGGAAGCCATCATACTTCATTAGTTGTGTTTTTTGTTAATGACATGATAAAATGTTGTTACAAATCAAAATTAATATGTGATGATGATTCAGAATATAGGAAATTTACAGGTGTAAACCGGAAATGTTTAACAACAAGGAAGGGAAATAATTTCTTCGGTGTAGACACACAAAGACGTATTAAGCAATAACACAAGTAATATGTAAAACATGTTTTTTTACATTTTTTTTTATTGGAAAATATAGGACGGACAAATAAAAATATTGACAACAAACAAATATAACCAAATTAACAAATGAACATGTGGCAGTTATGGTTCTATTTTGTTGCCAATTTGAGTAAGAATAACCTTATCATCTTCTCATGGGTTTTCGTGCTATTGTCTTGTCTTGTCTTGTGTGAAGATCCTGCCTTTCAAAGGCACATCTCTGGTTACAGAGTAGAATATAGTGTATTTAACACCCACTAAATGTTTATTACACTATTAAAATCTAAAACAAAAGATAATTTTAATAGATTTTAAATATTCACGCCTTTGACTGAGTGGTTGCAAGCAACCCTTTCTTTTTATTCACCGGCAATGTTAATAATATTGTATTACGTCTAATGTGCAAAGCAAAGCAAAGTTTTCTACTTATGTATTCTACAAGATCAAGGATTTGTATAGTGAGACTATACAAATCCTTGACAAGATGAAGAAAATCTGTACATCCACATTTACATTGACAGTTACAGAGCAAGGCACTAGCATCCAATATTAGTTGTGTACTAATTTCTAGTTTTTCTAATGTTCTACATTTCGCGCAGAGCTCGCTTTTATTGATAATATGTGAAAGTTCAAGCAGATGATAGTTTCTAGTAAGAATGCATTGTGACGTCACAATTTCCATTGAAAACGCATGCACGAATTCATATGACGTACGGAAACATATGATCTGACCAGGCTGTATTAAAAAAATAATAACTTTTGTTTTAAAAAAAATATTGCAAAAAACTGTAACAAACGAATACTAATTGTTTAAAACTGCTGATTGAAAGATATTTGTAAATTTCTAGACTTTGTAATGAAGGATGCCTAGTCAAATCAGAGACATATATACGTATGTCTCTGGTCAAATGCTTCAAGACATTGCAGTGGCCTTCGAGTGTCTCATCTGAAACCACTTCGGTGGTCTCGTTTTAGCGATATAACGTCGAGCGCGAAAATTTGAGTGTTTGATCTCCGCGGACTTTGTCAAAATCGAATACTTTAAAATTTAAGATTTCTTGCTTCTGCAGCAAGCATGCAAAATTGAAGAGTAAAAGTGATGAATGTGTCCGGGTAGGGTGACTGTTTCACTCCATTTTTCTGTTACAAGTTCCTTTCCAAACTCCGAAACAGTGGTGACATCATGCTACGCTTCTTTACAGAGAAAGGGAAGTATGACCCGAACGATAACGGTGTATGGAGTTTGGTTCCTTTCATGTTATATTTGCCGCCGGACATTAAGCAGTCATATATCAATCGACCAATCAACCATGACTTAGTTTTCATATTTGAAGTTGGAAAATGCAGAACTATATGATAAATAAAATTCATATGTGAGGATGATGATGGAACATCTAGTGACCAATCAGATCGGCACATTCATGACCAGGACCAAAACATATTTATTTGATATCAATATGAACCCTGATTTTTACTATGACCGACACGTAGAGCCGGATATTTAACGTTCTAGCTCACAAGGTAACTTTCCGCAGAAGACTATAGTTGTTAACTTTTACGTCATTTGGTCTCTGGTGGAGAGGTGTCTGAATGACAATCATACAACATCTTCTTATTATACGCCCGTTTACGGGACGTATTATGGTATACCATTGTCCGTTCGTCTGTCTGTCCGTCCGTCGTCAACATGTCGGACAATAACTCAAAAACGCTTTAACCAATTTTCATGAAACTTTGGTGAATTGTTTATATCTATTGACGTAAGCTCCCTTTCGATTTTTATAAATTTTAGATTTTACGTTTCCGAGTTATGGGATTTTATTCATAAAAAATAGGGGATTTTCCAGTTTTCTGATTATAACACAGAAACGCTTTGAATAATTTTCATGAAATGTTGGTGAATTATTTATATATATTGACATAAGTTCCCTTTCAATTAAAAAAAATTCTAATATTACATTTTGGAGTATTGGGACTTTATTCGTCAAAAAGGGGGGATTTTCCAGTTTTCGGACAATAACTCGAAATGCTTTGAGCAGTTTTCATGAAGCTTTGGTGACTGGTTTATGTCTATTAAAATAAGCTCCTTTTAGTTTGTTTTTTTTTTTTATAAATTTCTGATATGACATTGAGGAGTTATGGAACTTTATTCGTTGAAAAAGCGACGGGCGTATATGCGCTGACGGCGCAGCTCTTTATTTTTATATGTCATCCTACCCGAACACCTTATTCTGACTCCGAGCCTATCAGTATTTGCTCTTTCTCCTCGTGTCGCGTGATTGGCACATAACAGCAAATACTATATTAAGTCTTATGTTTGACCTGGCTGAGGATCAAACCCATGACCTCCTGCAATTAGAGCAAATACGCTACAACCAAACCACCAAATTTGTAGACCACTGGCATTTATCTTTAATTCTATAGTTACTGTAGATCATAGTTTATGCTGAAGGTTACATATCTTATACTCCCTCAGAAATGGTAAGAAATACACCCAATCTCAGCCCTCCTTCCCCCGAAAAATATAATACACAATATTATTGATATATTTTTTTCTGATAAACAAACACATGCTGTTTTTTTTTAAATTTATTTTAGTTAAGAGTAAATCGATTCAAATTTTGGGACCGCGGTGTTCGAGTGGTCTAAGTAGTTTGGCCTGTTAACACCGAGGTTGTGAATTCAAGCCCCTCTCATGGCAGGTGTGTTTGACTTGGGTATTAATTGACTAGGATATTGCCAGTTTTCCTGTCGAAAGTTCTTTGGTTCTATCCTGTTACTCTCGATTCCTCACAAAACTTGACCGCCATGATATAGCCAGGAGTCCACAAAGTGGCGGTGAACACCAATTATCAATCAATCAACAAATTTGAAGGATCCAAATTAAAATGAAGGCGTTATTAATTCTTTTTGATTAATTTTGGCAAACCATTGATGTACTTATCCAGATTGATATAAACTAAGTGATATTATCTGAAATCAATAAGCAAAACAATATTATTTGTGATCTTTTTTATGCGAATGCCTTGATTAATTCACAGGCATGATATGAAATTCATTACACGGTATGCTCAAATATTCTGAACTATTAACACAACTAAGTCTGAAGCAGCTAAGCATGAAACCTTTCCTTATTCTGTGCTATGTTGGATGCACCCTTGGAAAATTTATGCATGATTCAGGATCAGGTAACTTACATATTATCCACTCACAAAATCATATTGATATATTCAGTTTGATTTTTCAACCGAAATCTAATATTCCATGAAAAGTTTTAAATTTTCTGAAACAGAAAATGCATACTACTTCTACATAACTAGGTCCAGCAATGCCATAAAACAGTTGCACGTGTTAGTCTGTACGGATAATATACTTTGTGCTTTCAACACGGCCATTTTTGCAACAGAATATGATTATTCTAATTTTGATAGCAAGTATAATACAATGACGACCTTCTTTGAAGGTAGAAATGCAGAATTTAAAAATTTTTATGGTAACCATTGTTGTCAGTCCGACTGATATGTCTGAATTTGTTCATGAAACCGAACACATCATGACTAAAATACTTTAAACAATTTATCAGGAATCTGAAACATGAAAAATTTATAAAAGCGGCAATATGCAGTCGATAGAAAATAACTATGATTTTCAATAATACAAAAGACTTCCGGTAATTACCAGGAGAAGGGAGGAACTTTTGGTTGTCTTGAACAGGTGTATCATGTTCAGGAGGGGTATTTGCGAGGAGAAAAAAAAACAGTTGAGAAAAGGTAAAATTTCCTGAGCTGCCAGGTGAAAGAAATTCTTTAGTAAATTATATAATCTTCGCTGAATATAACTCGATTTTGTTGATATTTTTGTATTTAAACTCTCTAATTACCCAAGTTTAAAACGTTTGAACTGACACACCCGTTTGAGTCTAATCAGTTGATGCGTCCGAATCGCTTTTCTGGATTTATCATAATCGGGAACGCTCAAACTGGCTTAAAAATTCAGGATGTATAAATACTTATCGACACGTGATGAACTACACGACAAAAAGACACATAAGAAGAATAACCACATTCATTCAAGGTCAACTTTGTGTGACGGATTTCGAGCTTTAGTTTCTTGATAAAATCTTATTTTATGAACGAAAAATTCAAGTATGTTGTAAATCGTGTTAGTTTTGAAACACATCCTGTTTTGAGCTGGTGATCCCATCGACCGGGACTAGCATGCTGCAGCCAGCAAGAGAGAGCTGGTGATCCCATCGACCGGGACTAGCATGCTGCATTCAGCAAGAGAGAGCTGGTGATCCCATCGACCGGGACTAGCATGCTGCAGCCAACAAGAGATGGTATCGACTCGGTGCTAGAAAATGATAAATTGGTGCATACAAAGCTTTTCTAGATTAACCTTCGTCAGGAATGCTTGAACCCGATATTTGAAAGACGAATTAACACCTGAATACACGAGGAGCTATATGAAAAAAGGGGATATAAAAAGAATAACAAAATTCATTTGGGTCAACTTTACATGAAGGAGTAGGAACCTATTTAGTCATGTTCATTTTTTAGTCAATTTTCACGTTTATCCACAGCGGTAAAACAGTACGGTTCAGACAATTCGCTTGCAGTTAATTGAGATCTGTTCAAACTATACATATATAAAACAACAACATACTAAATTTGCTTAAAAGCTACTGAACAGTAATGATATGATTTTCTTCTAAATCTCGGCCTGGAATGTAGAAGAATTTATCATTTCATTCTTTTCACAGTTTCATTTTGAAGGAGCATTATTTTTTATACTGACATTTGATTTAGCTGATATATAATCAAAAGTTAAATTTCTACACTTTGTTTATATTTATAAGAAATTTGTGTTCTATGTGATCAAATATAAGATAAAAAATTTTGAACGGTAGAGTTATTAAAATACTGACGAAGTTGAATCTGTGAATCTGTATTATTTTTTTTAAATGTATTTTATGATCTTCACGTTTATCAATTTGCGACAGCCTATCATTATATAAAAAAAACCTGTAATGACACGTGTACACTTATAGTTGAATGAAAAACGATAATGTATGTAATTGAAAATATTTTACAACCGGTATTTGGTATTTGACTTGGCTTACATAATAATTGATTCTAGCAGAGATCGCCAAGTATATAGTTAATACGACCCCCCTTAAATGCTAATAAATCAAACTTTGAGTTTCATAAGTTTCCTTTTTTCAACTCAATATTATTGGTACCGTTATCAATATTTACCTGATTTTTTCTTGCGAACACATAAGCATTACGGTTCTTTTAGAAAACGTGCCAAATATTTAACATTTCTGTCGATCTTGTTTAATTATAAGCTGCAGGAGGTCCACAATTTGTTTTATGCCCCGCCGTAGGCGACAGGCATTAAGTGTTAATCTTGGTCGTCTGTCTTTCCGTTCGTCCCATTTTCGTTGCAAAGCTTGAGCGAGGACATTCGTGTCCTCAGACACATTCCTCTATTATTCAAAGGACAACACAAAATTTAAAAAAAAAACTATGTGAAAGAAGGAAAACTAGACGATCATTTGAAGATGCAGCTGTTGTTGAATAATTTCATAAAATGTACATAAAAAGCGGACAAGCAATCTCATTATTCTTTTTTCTTTCTTCTTCTTCTTTTTTTTTTTTACATATTTCGGTATATTTTAAAATAAATTAGGAATATAGCTTTTCAATATCGAATTTATTGATTTTTAAACAAGCATTTTACAAATGCTAGTAGTTTTTGTATTGTTCTTTTAAAGATTCTAGGAAATAATGAATATTCATGATTACATTTGGTATATTCACAAATAGCAAATTGTTTTACAGACTATGCTTTCGTAGACTTATCCAATGTCTTAGAACATAAAACTAGACACAAAAGACAAACTGATGAAGCTCCGTGTGATTTAAAGGAAGAGCTGTTTCTTCCTATTTCTTATAAAAATAACAAGAAAACATTGCAACTGACGAGGAATAACCAGTTTTCTACAGAAAGTATACCTCTACTTATACAGGATGAATACGGATATCTAACCAAGAAGAAAAAAACAAGAAAGAACGAGGTAGGAAACAAAAAGTAAAAATGTAAGCTATGAGTCCTTGAGCAGATCTGTACTTTTGATTTATGCACCTTTGACTTTCAAACTTTTGCTCTTTGCGTTTATGAAGGGGTATCTTTAGTATAAAATTTGAGTTTTAAGATTAAATGGGTAGTTATTGAACAAAAGAAAGGTCTCCCTTAGTATTTTATAATAAACTAACATTCTTGTTTGGTCATATTACGCTAAAATTGACGTTTTCAACCGAATGTTTTTGAGATCCACAAAATCGAAGAGAGATGGGTTTGGAGGCTGTTTGAAATTTAATTCAATCATTTTTAGGAAAATGTCAACTTTCGGGCATGACATTTACCCCCTCCCCCAACAATGGTTTGAGAAGTACTTACTAATCTTTGAACGTGTGGAGAAAAGAATGAAAAACGAAAAATGATTAATTCGAGAATTGGGACTATAAATGTAGAAATAGACTCGAGAAAAGAGGGTGTGTGAAAAGGAATGGGTAGTTTGCAGAAGACTAAAAGATATGTTTGTTTCAAGTTGTCACCTGAAAACATCATTACTTTCTTTCAGTGATTCTACTTTTATTGACGATTGTGCAATATATTTATAGATACCAGTTTTGGTTTCAAAGTAAGACTTACACGAAGATTCATTTTTAAAAGATTAAATAGTCACAAGTATGAAAAGATCTTTGTTAAGACTTTAAGAATGATTATTCCAAAATACACTTTTATATATAAAATTGTCGATAGGGATCGACATCCGGAAGAATTCAAAAATAAACACAGAAACGAAACTGTCTAGGCTATCTAGCCGATACATAACATTTTGACCTCTTCTTTTTCTCAAAACCATTTCTCCATTTCTTCTTTTACAGCCACAGTAATACCCGTTTTCAAAAAAAAAAAAAAAAACTTTCTCCCCCATCGCATAATTAAGTATAAACTTCTAAATCTATTTTTGGTGGGAGGGGTAAATTTCTTCCCAATAGGAACAAAAATAAGTAATTAAAATGTGAAATTTCCCGGACATGCACAATGGAAATTTACAAATAGCCTCCACTTCTAACCCCACACAGATTTTACACAGTCACCATCAAATACAATACTGAAGTTTCCTTCGAGTGAAAACGTCCACATGTAGCCACACAAGTGTATTGCTTTACTGCAGAGACATTTATTGTGAAAGTGCGCATCCAGCTGGTGCCGAGTAAACTTGTACCGTTAATGTTATTATTGCATACCCTTTTCAATAGATATTAAGCGCATAAAATTTGCGCACAAATCTCAGTGTTCGTCTTTCATTTTTAATGTCAATAGAAAAATATCATTCTCAATATCTGATGTTTTTTTCACATTGTTTAATTCCAAATTCCCAGTGTGTATTTTTAAACTGTTCTTAATCTCTATGTGTAGTTTGTAATGCTCACATTGTATTTTAAAGTTTGTTTTTATGCCCCACCTACGATAGTAGTAGGGGCATTATGTTTTCTGGTCTGTGCGTCCGTTCGTTCGTCCGTCCGTTCGTCCCATCGTCCGTCTGTCCCGCTTCAGGTTAAAGTTTTTGGTCAAGGTAGTTTTTGATGAAGTTGAATGCCAATCAACTTGAAACTTAATACACATCTTCCTATGATATGATGTTTCTAATTTTAATGCCAAATTAGAGTTTTGAGAGCTGGTGATCCCATCGACCGGGACTAGCATGCTGCAGCCAACAAGAGATGGTATCGACTCGGTGCTAGAAAATGATAAATTGGTGCATACAAAGCTTTTCTAGATTAACCTTCGTCAGGAATGCTTGAACCCGATATTTGAAAGACGAATTAACACCTGAATACACGAGGAGCTATATGAAAAAAGGGGATATAAAAAGAATAACAAAATTCATTTGGGTCAACTTTACATGAAGGAGTAGGAACCTATTTAGTCATGTTCTGTCTTTTAGTCAATTTTCACGTTTATCCACAGCGGTAAAACAGTACGGTTCAGACAATTCGCTTGCAGTTAATTGAGATCTGTTCAAACTATACATATATAAAACAACAACATACTAAATTTTCTTAAAAGCTACTGAACAGTAATGATATGATTTTCTTCTAAATCTCGGCCTGGAATGTAGAAGAATTTATCATTTCATTCTTTTCACAGTTTCATTTTGAAGGAGCATTATTTTTTTATACTGACATTTGATTTAGCTGATATATAATCAAAAGTTAAATTTCTACACTTTGTTTATATTTATAAGAAATTTGTGTTCTATGTGATCAAATATAAGATAAAAAATTTTGAACGGTAGAGTTATTAAAATACTGACGAAGTTGAATCTGTGAATCTGTATTATTTTTTTTAAATGTATTTTATGATCTTCACGTTTATCAATTTGCGACAGCCTATCATTATATAAAAAAAACCTGTAATGACACGTGTACACTTATAGTTGAATGAAAAACGATAATGTATGTAATTGAAAATATTTTACAACCGGTATTTGGTATTTGACTTGGCTTACATAATAATTGATTCTAGCAGAGATCGCCAAGTATATAGTTAATACGACCCCCCTTAAATGCTAATAAATCAAACTTTGAGTTTCGTAAGTTTCCTTTTTTCAACTCAATATTATTGGTACCGTTATCAATATTTACCTGATTTTTTTCTTGCGAACACATAAGCATTACGGTTCTTTTAGAAAACGTGCCAAATATTTAACATTTCTGTCGATCTTGTTTAATTATAAGCTGCAGGAGGTCCACAAATTTGTTTTTATGCCCCCGCCGTAGGCGACAGGCATTAAGTGTTAATCTTGGTCGTCTGTCTTTCCGTCCTTCCGTCTTTCCGTCCTTCTGTCTTTCCGTCCGTCCCATTTTCGTTGCAAAGCTTGAGCGAGGACATTCGTGTCCTCAGACACATTCCTCTATTATTCAAAGGACAACACAAAATTTAAAAAAAAAACTATGTGAAAGAAGGAAAACTAGACGATCATTTGAAGATGCAGCTGTTGTTGAATAATTTCATAAAATGTACATAAAAAGCGGACAAGCAATCTCATTATTCTTTTTTCTTTCTTCTTCTTCTTTTTTTTTTTTACATATTTCGGTATATTTTAAAATAAATTAGGAATATAGCTTTTCAATATCGAATTTATTGATTTTTAAACACGCATTTTACAAATGCTAGTAGTTTTGTATTGTTCTTTTAAAGATTCTAGGAAATAATGAATATTCATGATTACATTTGGTATATTCACAAATAGCAAATTGTTTTACAGACTATGCTTTCGTAGACTTATCCAATGTCTTAGAACATAAAACTAGACACAAAAGACAAACTGATGAAGCTCCGTGTGATTTAAAGGAAGAGCTGTTTCTTCCTATTTCTTATAAAAATAACAAGAAAACATTGCAACTGACGAGGAATAACCAGTTTTCTACAGAAAGTATACCTCTACTTATACAGGATGAATACGGATATCTAACCAAGAAGAAAAAAACAAGAAAGAACGAGGTAGGAAACAAAAAGTAAAAATGTAAGCTATGAGTCCATGAGCAGATCTGTACTTTTGATTTATGCACCTTTGACTTTCAAACTTTTTGCTCTTTGCGTTTATGAAGGGGTATCTTTAGTATAAAATTTGAGTTTTAAGATTAAATGGGTAGTTATTGAACAAAAGAAAGGTCTCCCTTAGTATTTTATAATAAACTAACATTCTTGTTTGGTCATATTACGCTAAAATTGACGTTTTCAACCGAATGTTTTTGAGATCCACAAAATCGAAGAGAGATGGGTTTGGAGGCTGTTTGAAATTTAATTCAATCATTTTTAGGAAAATGTCAACTTTCGGGCATGACATTTACCCCCTCCCCCAACAATGGTTTGAGAAGTACTTACTAATCTTTGAACGTGTGGAGAAAAGAATGAAAAACGAAAAATGATTAATTCGAGAATTGGGACTATAAATGTAGAAATAGACTCGAGAAAGAGGGTGTGAAAAGGAATGGGTAGTTTGCAGAAGACTAAAAGATATGTTTGTTTCAAGTTGTCACCTGAAAACATCATTACTTTCTTTCAGTGATTCTACTTTTATTGACGATTGTGCAATATATTTATAGATACCAGTTTTGGTTTCAAAGTAAGACTTACACGAAGATTCATTTTTAAAAGATTAAATAGTCACAAGTATGAAAAGATCTTTGTTAAGACTTTAAGAATGATTATTCCAAAAATACACTTTTATATATAAAAATTGTCGATAGGGATCGACATCCGGAAGAATTCAAAAATAAACACAGAAACGAAACTGTCTAGGCTATCTAGCCGATACATAACATTTTGACCTCTTCTTTTTCTCAAAACCATTTCTCCATTTCTTCTTTTACAGCCACAGTAATACCCGTTTTTAAAAAAAAAAAAAAAAACTTTCTCCCCCATCGCATAATTAAGTATAAACTTCTAAATCTATTTTTTGGTGGGAGGGGGGTAAATTTCTTCCCAATTGGAACAAAAATAAGTAATTAAAATGTAAAATTTCCCGGACATGCACAATGGAAATTTACAAATAGCCTCCTCTTCTAACCCCACACAGATTTTACACAGTCACCATCAAATACAATACTGAAGTTTCCTTCGAGTGAAAACGTCCACATGTAGCCACACAAGTGTATTGCTTTACTGCAGAGACATTTATTGTGAAAGTGCGCATCTGGTGCCGAGTAAACTTGTACCGTTAATGTTATTATTGCATACCCTTTTCAATAGATATCAAGCGCATAAAATTTGCGCACAAATCTCAGTGTTCGTCTTTCATTTTTAATGTCAATAGAAAAATATTATTCTCAATATCTGATGTTTTTTTCACATTGTTTAATTCCAAATTCCCAGTGTCTATTTTTAAACTGTTCTTAATCTCTATGTGTAGTTTGTAATGCTCAAATTGTATTTTAAAGTTTGTTTTTATGCCCCACCTACGATAGTAGTAGGGGCATTATGTTTTCTGGTCTGTGCGTCCGTTCGTTCGTCCGTCCGTTCGTCCCATCGTCCGTCTGTCCCGCTTCAGGTTAAAGTTTTTGGTCAAGGTAGTTTTTGATGAAGTTGAATGCCAATCAACTTGAAACTTAATACACATCTTCCCTATGATATGATGTTTCTAATTTTAATGCCAAATTAGAGTTTTGACCCCAATTTCACGGTCCACTGAACATAGAAAATGATAGTGCGAGTAAGGCATCCGTGTACTATGGACACATTCTTGTTTATTACAATTTTCAGTATGTGATATTAAAAAAAATGGCTTAAATACAGTTTTTACGAGAACGACCTGCCATACGTAATCATCTTTCAGTCTGATATTCAACAAAATTATGTATCCATAACATATCATGCACCGCTGACACTATTACATTTCAACGAACAATAAAATCCTTATTTGGTATACATTTAAAAACAAATCCCATCATAATTTACATATAAACCAGATGTCTAATTGAAAGGATTACAAACTTTTACAAGAAATGCAAATGTAGAAGCGATCGACGGGCATACAGAACGAAAAACCTAATGTAGAACCGATCGACGGGCATACAGAACGAAAAACCTAATGTAGAAACGATCGACGGGCATACAGAACGAAAAACCTAATGTAGAAACGATCGACGGGCATACAGAACGAAAAACCTAATGTAGAACCGATCGACGGGCATACAGAACAAAAAACCTAATGTAGAACCGATCGACGGGCATACAGAACGAAAAACCTAATGTAGAAACGATCGACGGGCATACAGAACGAAAAACCTAATGTAGAACCGATCGACGGGCATACAGAACGAAAAACCTAATGCCTCTTACTATTATCGGAGGGTCGTCATATTAATAAAGGTCTTAAATGGTAATTGTTCTTGTAAAAATAGAAAATAAATGACTGCAACTTTACAACGAAGGTCCATTGGTTTAAAAGATCTTTGCAGACATCATCCCTCTATCAAAGAATTCCTGGTAGGAAACACAAGCCTTCGAATACTTAAAAGATACACTCATATACTCTTGGGACTAGAATGATCTACATATAAATGACAAGTTTCAATGCCTAACGTCGTCGTCGTCTAGACCATTAGTTAATAAATTTACAAGAGAATACCAAATACTAGGTTTTAATACCGATTGGCATAAAGGACAAATAAAGTTATGGCGGAACCGAAGACATTTAGTGTCCTCATATAGAATATTATATTTAAAGTTAGAAGCATTTATGTTAAAATAAGTCTTAAATTGAAACATTTAAAGTTATTTCAAATGTTTATTTTGAATAGCACATGAAATAAAGGTGAAGAAAAGAAATTAACAAAAAAAAAAAAAAAATGATGCATATGGTCTTTAGTTAATAAGAAAAAACAAACTAAAGCTAAAGTAAAGTTAAAACAATAATATCGTATTAAAGAATGCTCCACTGCAATGTAACTCCAAAGTCATTAGTCTGCTGAGAAATATTCTGTAGACTTCAAAAAACCGTCCAGGATTGTCATTTAGTAGAAGACCATTTACCACTTACTTCTGTTGTAATTCATATTTATATATTTGTTTATTCTAGGTTACATCACTGTATTATTACGAGGAGGATGGAATCAGAATTCCAATCATGGTAAAATGTCGGTTTCAAAAGGACTGTTCATCATCAAGATGCGAAATCGTAAGCCTTAAATCTGAAGTCATTTTACTTTCGATAAAAATGTATAGGTAAAATAAATAAACCACTTTTTAATATGTGATGTAAGATTGTTTTACTAGACAGTTTTAAATACCATGATATATATTATTAGCCAGACGTCACCATTACCCCTTTGTCATGTCCATAGACAAACATATAATAACTCTTTTACTTTCAGGTTTATATCCGTATATAAGATTAACGAAAACACTCAAATTTAAATAAACATCAAAATATACCCCAAAAAATAATAATGCTATATATTTTTTCTCAAAAGGGTGATAATTTGTCTGATGCTTATTAAATGTCATAGAAAAATAACAAACAGAATGTTCAAAACCATCCTCATCATTCTGTTAACCAGCTAAGTATTTTTTTCAAAATTCCATAATAACGACTTCGCCGGTAAACTTTGTGGACATCAATAAGAATGAGCAACTAGACTTAAGACTCATTGGTGGCCTTTGGCTGTTTTCTGCTCTTTGCTCGGGTTGTTGTCTCTTTGACACATTCTCCATTTCCATTTTCAATTTTATTAAGTATTTTGTACGTCAATACAAAATTTAAAGAAATGATTAAATTAGGATTTCTAACTATAGTGCCTAACAAGATTTTGTGAGGTAGACGAAATTGACCTTAAAACGATCGTGTTGGATTTTGATGTCCAAAAATAGGCAGATCGGACATATTTTGACTTTAGACTATTACTAACTACTTTTGTATGGGATTAATTGTAAACAGTTATAATGAGAATGAAAAATGTTTTTTTTTTTTTGTTAAGATAAACAATTAGTTTACCTGGCGTAGCCGTGCGTAAAATGTATTGCATCATTTCTCTTAGAAAAATGACTTGTTTAATGGAATAAAACGTCTGATTTGTAAACTTTCTCTTTTTTGTCCGAAATAGGCTATTAAAAGTAAATGATCTACTCTATATGTGGAAAATTTTGTGAGAATTTAAGAAGTGACAATTCTTACCTTTCATACCTTTAGTGTAAAATTCATTGATCAAAAATAATATGGACTCGTCCAATGTCCATTTTGAAGGTCATTTAAGTTACTGTACACATTCATGCATGTTCTGATTTAATCAATATACGTGTATGAAAAAAATAAACAGTTTGAAGGTAAAATAATTATATCTTATCCCAATCAAATTGCGTAAGATTCAATAACAATGACCGGTCCACATCATAATAAGTAACAGGGGTAAACTGGGTAGGGAGAAAATGACAGATATTTTAAGTCCATTTAACGAGTAAAAATTTGTCAGCCATATAATCTCTAAAATATGTCGTTCTGTATTGGTATAGTTTTCGGATATTTCATTTGCGTATTTAAGGCAATAGAAATTTTGGGCTTCAAAAGTATACACTAGTGATTATTGACTTTATACAGAAAATTCGCCTTTTTAAAACATTTAATGTTTCACATATAATAAATACATGGATACAAACTAAAATCATTTCTTAAAACACTGCAAAATAATCATTCTGATTGGTAGAGTGGTATGGTCAAAAAGTGCGTTGAAATTAACCGTGGTATAGCAAACATCGAATTCCCTCACACAATGTTATCACACACTATACCTGATAGATTTGTGTGATGAAGAATTGTTCCAGTACTCCTGTTAAAAGTTAAAAAAAAAAAAAACAACAAAAATACCGATCTCCAAGGAATATTCAAAACGGAAAGTCCTTTATGAAATAGCAAATTCAAAAGCTCAAACACATCAAACGGATGGATAACAACTGTTATATTCCTGATTTTGTACACTCATTTCCTTATGTAGAAAATGGTGAATTCAATCTGGTTTTATAGCTAACTTAATTGTCTTAACATGATCAAGTCCGTGATATGAACATTAAAAGCATGCATTTTTTCCCTGATATATGATATCCCAAACTCTTATACAACCCCTTTCTATCTCTCTTTGCCTTATCTTTCCCTATCCCTCTCTTTTAAGTGAAGGATAATAGTTGACGCGAGTAACATTTCGAAAAGTAATTGAACAAGTTAACAAATGAGTTAGGCCTTCTTTTTGATATAGACCGGAGACTTATTAACACAAGATAAGCTTATAGAAATAGCTGGATCTGCTGCTGATAAGAAAGCTGAATATGATAAAGCACTAGATGAGGTTCCTCATAATGTTAAATTTCTGCCTGGATTTGAAGATACTATTGCTACCGGAACAGATGATGCACGGGTACCAGGTTTGTAAAAATACATAAAGGGGTGGTACCATTAAAGCTAGAAAGAAATGCGATGACGTCCTCGTTATACGAGTAACATTAATCAGTCTTACTTGATGTTATCACAATTGTACAGAAACACATTTTTTATTTTGAGAAGTAGGGTTGTAAAAATGATAAAACTATCGTTAATTCTGGGTTAAAAATGGATACTACCCAATATCAGCTGGGAACAATTTAAGTTTAATAAATTAATAAGATGGTAAACTATTCTTCGGCGGGTTAATTATTATAACTGGATTAAACTAGAACTGCCTGATTCGCAGGACAAAATACTGATCAAAAGTTTCTAAGTGTAAAGGAGCATATTTCAGGGATATGTCAATGGGCCAGAATGTCTCACTTCTATGCACTTTTTCATTCTATGGTTTTACAATGAATAAAGTTTCACGACGGGTGTCACATGTGGAGTAGGATCTGCTTACCCTTCCGGACCACCTGAGATCTGGAGATTCTGGAGGGGTTCGTGTTGCTCAGTCTTTAGTTTTCTATGTTGTCTTTTGTATATTGTTGGGTTTCCTTTGAGCGTTTATCTTTTTTTGACAATGGGCAATTATTTTTCGATTTATGAGTTTGTTTATCCATTTGGTATCTTTCGCCTCTGTTTCATAAACATCAGATGAAGAACACATGAGCTGCATAAAAAGATCTAAAGACAAAGGGACATAACTCTGAAATTATAAAGAGCCATAAGAATATCTTCATGTTAGGGTTGAGGCAAAAGTAGTTTACCGATGTTCAAATATCAAAAATGAAATAAAAACAGTTAACGGTAATAAAAACAGTTAACGGTAATAAGAACAGTTAACGGTAATAAAAACAGGTAACAGTAATAAAAACAGTTAACGGTAATAAAAACAGTTAACGGTAATAAAAACAAACAGACCAGGTGCGTCTCTTGCTATGCATTCATCACCGCCATGCGAATCCACAGTCAAAATGCCACAATCCAGAAAAAGTAAAACAGTCCTTTAATTTGCAGATCGTACTACTAATCTGGTCTAAATATGTAAAACATTGAAAACATTTCGCTAGTGAGTTGATTTGTTATTTGTCTGTTTGTCTTTTATTTTTGGCCATGGCGTTGTCGGTTTGTTTTCGATCTATGAGTTTGACTATCCCTCTGGTATCTTTCGTCCCTCTTTGTTTTGATACTCAGACACATAGTATTGGTTGACTAACTTGTGCTGATGACGATTTTGTCATTCTTCCTTATTACTCTGTTGGAGAAGGTTTTTGTAAGGATCACACCACTGTTAAAGAAGTATTTATAGTGTGAACATGCACGAGCGTAACGTATTAATTGAGATATGTAAACGCCATCGTATTGGACAGAGAGAATGATACTGCTGAGCAATGGTAAGTTGACAAAAAGAAAGTTGAAATCCTAACGTATTAATTAGGATATGTTAACGTCATATAATAGGGCCGATGGTATGATATAGTTGAGAAATGGAAAGTTGACATTAGGAAAGTTGAAATCCTCACGTTTGTCATAAATCTTAGTTTAAAATCTGTGTCAATATTGAGGGAAAACTATGATATAAAGAAGACTGAATAGTTTCGGTAATTTTATCTCAAGTTTATTGTGATATATTTGATGCAAGCTAAGTAATCGTTCATCTTTCGTTTTATACTGTGAAACTCTTTACTCGCGAAGTGGTATTAACCATATGTGGATTCTAAAAAAAACTCTAAAGAACTTCTGGATAATTTCTAATCTCGATCTTTCTCTGAAAACATTTGATTGTTCAATCCTGTATACCACCATTCCCCATGTGAAATTGAAAATCGTCGTAAAGAAATAATCCACAATGCTTTTCAATATAGAAATGGTAGTTTACGTTTTAAATCTATTCATGCATGTTCTGATTTAATCAATATACGTGTATGAAAAAATAAACAGTTTGAAGGTAAAATAATTATATCTTATCCCAATCAAATTGCGTAAGATTCAATAACAATGACCGGTCCACATCATAATAAGTAACAGGGTAAACTGGGTAGGAGAAATGACAGATATTTTAAGTCCATTTAACGAGTAAAATTTATCAGCCATATAATCTCTAAAATATGTCGTTCTGTATTGGTATAGTTTTCGGATATTTCATTTGCGTATTTAAGGCAATAGAAATTTTGGGCTTCAAAAGTATACACTAGTGATTATTGACTTTATACAGAAAATTCGCCTTTTTAAAACATTTAATGTTTCACATATAATAAATACATGGATACAAACTAAAATCATTTCTTAAAACACTGCAAAATAATCATTCTGATTGGTAGAGTGGTATGGTCAAAAAGTGCGTTGAAATTAACCGTGGTATAGCAAACATCGAATTCCCTCACACAATGTTATCACACACTATACCTGATAGATTTGTGTGATGAAGAATTGTTCCAGTACTCCTGTTAAAAGTTTAAAAAAAAAAAAACAAAAACAAAAATACCGATCTCCAAGGAATATTCAAAACGGAAAGTCCTTTATGAAATAGCAAAAACAAAAGCTCAAACACATCAAACGGATGGATAACAACTGTTATATTCCTGATTTTGTACACTCATTTCCTTATGTAGAAAATGGTGAATTCAATCTGGTTTTATAGCTAACTTAATTGTCTTAACATGATCAAGTCCGTGATATGAACATTAAAAGCATGCATTTTTCCCTGATATATGATATCCCAAACTCTTATACAACCCCTTTCTATCTCTCTTTGCCTTATCTTTCCCTATCCCTCTCTTTTAAGTGAAGGATAATAGTTGACGCGAGTAACATTTCGAAAAGTAATTGAACAAGTTAACAAATGAGTTAGGCCTTCTTTTGATATAGACCGGAGACTTATTAACACAAGATAAGCTTATAGAAATAGCTGGATCTGCTGCTGATAAGAAAGCTGAATATGATAAAGCACTAGATGAGGTTCCTCATAATGTTAAATTTCTGCCTGGATTTGAAGATACTATTGCTACCGGAACAGATGATGCACGGGTACCAGGTTTGTAAAAATACATAAAGGGGTGGTACCATTAAAGCTAGAAAGAAATGCGATGACGTCCTCGTTATACGAGTAACATTAATCAGTCTTACTTGATGTTATCACAATTGTACAGAAACACATTTTTTATTTTGAGAAGTAGGGTTGTAAAAATGATAAAACTATCGTTAATTCTGGGTTAAAAATGGATACTACCCAATATCAGCTGGGAACAATTTAAGTTTAATAAATTAATAAGATGGTAAACTATTCTTCGGCGGGTTAATTATTATAACTGGATTAAATTAGAACTGCCTGATTCGCAGGACAAAATACTGATCAAAAGTTTCTAAGTGTAAAGGAGCATATTTCAGGATATGTCAATGGGCCAGAATGTCTCACTTCTATGCACTTTTTCATTCTATGGTTTTACAATGAATAAAGTTTCACGACGGGTGTCACATGTGGAGTAGGATCTGCTTACCCTTCCGGACCACCTGAGATCTGGAGATTCTGGAGGGTTCGTGTTGCTCAGTCTTTAGTTTTCTATGTTGTCTTTGTATATTGTTGGGTTTCCTTTGAGCGTTTATCTTTTTGACAATGGGCAATTATTTTTCGATTTATGAGTTTGTTTATCCATTTGGTATCTTTCGCCTCTGTTTCATAAACATCAGATGAAGAACACATGAGCTGCATAAAAAGATCTAAAGACAAAGGGACATAACTCTGAAATTATAAAGAGCCATAAGAATATCTTCATGTTAGGGTTGAGGCAAAAGTAGTTTACCGATGTTCAAATATCAAAAATGAAATAAAAACAGTTAACGGTAATAAAAACAGTTAACGGTAATAAGAACAGTTAACGGTAATAAAACAGGTAACAGTAATAAAAACAGTTAACGGTAATAAAACAGTTAACGGTAATAAAACAAACAGACCAGGTGCGTCTCTTGCTATGCATTCATCACCGCCATGCGAATCCACAGTCAAAATGCCACAATCCAGAAAAAGTAAAACAGTCCTTTAATTTGCAGATCGTACTACTAATCTGGTCTAAATATGTAAAACATTGAAAACATTTCGCTAGTGAGTTGATTTGTTATTTGTCTGTTTGTCTTTTTATTTTTGGCCATGGCGTTGTCGGTTTGTTTTCGATCTATGAGTTTGACTATCCCTCTGGTATCTTTCGTCCCTCTTTGTTTTGATACTCAGACACATAGTATTGGTTGACTAACTTGTGCTGATGACGATTTTTGTCATTCTTCCTTATTACTCTGTTGGAGAAGGTTTTTTTGTAAGGATCACACCACTGTTAAAGAAGTATTTATAGTGTGAACATGCACGAGCGTAACGTATTAATTGAGATATGTAAACGCCATAGTATTGGACAGAGAGAATGATACTGCTGAGCAATGGTAAGTTGACAAATAGAAAGTTGAAATCATAACGTATTAATTAGGATATGTAAACGTCATATGATAGGGCCGATGGCATGATATAGTTGAGAAATGGAAAGTTGACATTAGGAAAGTTGAAATCCTCACGTTTGTCATAAATCTTAATTTAAAATCTGTGTCAATATTGAGGGAAAACTATGATATAAAGAAGACTTAATAGTTTCGGTAATTTTATCTCAAGTTTATTGTGATATATTTGATGCAAGCCAAGTAATCGTTCATCTTTCGTTTTATACTGGGAAACTCTTTACTCGCGAAGTGGTATTAACCATATGTGGATTCTAAAAAAACTCTAAAGAACTTCTGGATAATTTCAAATCTCGATCTTTCTCTGAAAACATTTGATTGTTCAATCCTGTATACCACCATTCCCCATGTGAAATTGAAAATCGTCGTAAAGAAATAATCCACAATGCTTTTCAATATAGAAATGGTAGTTTACGTTTTAAATCTATTGCTTTGGGATACCATACGGCATATTTTGTTAATAGTGAACAAAAAGGTAAAACATGATACAAAGAGGAACAAGTGATCAGTATGCTGGAGTTTCTTATTGACAACATATTGGTTGAATTTGGAGGTAGCCGTTTTCAACAAATTGTCGGCATTTCTATGGGAACGAACTGTGGGCCTCTCCTGGCCGACCTCTTCTTATTTTCATCTGAGTCAGAGTTCCTTCAGACACTTGTCAAAAACAAGAAGATCAAAGAAGCCAGATTATTAATTTCACATTCAGATATATAGATGATGTTCTTTCCATTAACAATCCAAACTTTTTTGATTGGGTTCCATTAATATCCTCCAAAACTAAAGATTAAAGAAACAACAGACACGGCTTCCTCCGCCTCATTTTTAGACTTGTATCTCGAATTTGACATAAGCAGTCATCTCAGTACCGGAATTGATGACAAACGAGACGATTTTATTTTTGAAATTATAAATTTCCCCACCAGAGCAGCAATATACCAACTTCACCTGCATATGGAATATGCATTTCCCTACCCACTCGGTATTCAAGAGCTTGCAGCTGCTACTCAGACTTTATAGAACGTCACCAGTGTCTGAGCAGAAAATTGATCAAACAGGGTTATGTCAAAGAACGTCTCTTCCTTTTTCTAAGACAGTTCATCGGAAGATACCAAGACCTTGTTTATAAATATTCCGTATCAACTTCACAAATAATACATGATGGTCTTGAAGTATAGATTCTAGGTACTGACGTTGTTTATCATTTTAATTACGTGGTATAGTTTCCTTTTTTTTGTCTTTGTATATATTTAACCTTTAATGGACAGTCCATTTTTATACGCCCGTTTACGGGACGTATTATGGTATACCGTTGTCCGTCCGTCCGTCCGTCTGTCCGGCCGTCGTCGATATGTCGGACAATAACTCAAAAACGCTTTAACCAATTTGCATGAAACTTTGATGAATTGTTTATATCTATTGACGTGAGCTCCCTTCGATTTTTATAAATTTTAGATTATACGTTTCCGAGTTATGGGGTGTTATTCATTAAAAAGGGGATTTTCCAGTTTTTGGACAATAACTCAAAAATGCTTTAAGCAGTTTTCATGAAACTTTATTGATTGTTTATATCTATTGACGTGAGCTCCCTTTCGATTTTTATAAATTTTAGATTTTACGTTTCCGAGTTATGGGGTGTCATTCATTAAAAAAGGGGAATATTCCAGTTTTCGGACAATAACTCAAAAATGCTTTGAGCAGTTTTCATGAATCTTTGGTGAATTGTTTAAATCTATTGGCGTGAGCTCCCTTTCGATTTTTATAAATTTTAGATTTTGCGTTTCCGAGTTATGGGGTTTTATTCATTAAAAAAGGGAGATTTTCCAGTTTTCGGACAATAAGTCAAAAGTGCTTTGGGCAATGATGACTGGTTTATATCTATCAAAATAACCTCCCTTTAGTTTTTTATGAATTTCTGTTATGACATTGAGTAGTTATGGAATTTTATTCTTTGAAAAAGCGACGGGCGTATCATGCGCTCATGGCGCAGCTCTTTATGGGTAATATACTTTTGGCGTGGCTTGGTATTTATACATCCCGCCATTGTGTTGTTGTGCTATGCTCATTTTTGTATTCTTGTCTTTCATTTTTGCTTATGTACTTTGTCTATAGAGTGTTTTCTTTATGCCGTTTTGTTTTTCTTTGTTGAAATAGTTATTTGTTTTATAGTGATTAAGATTATAACACAATGTTGACTGCTGTGCACCAATTTTTGACATTTTTTCTTATTATGTCTGTTTGCTTTGTTCACACATTGTTGTCAATATAATGGAATGTTATGCGACTGTCACACAAGTGAGAGGTTTAGCTAGCTATAAAACCAGGTTTAATCCACCATTTTCTACATAAGGAAATGCCTGTACCAAGTCAGGAATATGAAAGTTGTTTTCCATTCGTTTGAGTTTTTGATTTTGCCATTTGATTAAGGACTTTCCGTTTTGAATTTTTCTTAGAGTTCGGTATTTTGTTGTTCCACTTTTTTTCTATGAGTAGGAGGAACACATCATTGAATAAAGGAAAAAAAACGATAAAGTAAAGATTGTTAGTCGTAAGTATCTTGACCAGAGTAAATACTAAAAGTGGTACTATACAACGGTAGTTTCTATATATATTTGCCGTTTACGTACATAAATGTATCGCCCTCGATTAAGCAAAGGCATTAACATATCCTCCATTTATTAATAGGTTTAGATCCAGAAGGATGTCCCAATGACAAGCTACCACCTGTATTAGAACCAAGTAAGAAAATAAAGATGGACGACATATTATCTGAGGAGGCGCTACATATACTAGCAAAAGAAAAACAGAAAGATAAAGGAAAAAGAAAGAAAAGACAAACATCAGGAAACCTATTTGCTGAAGACGAAAACGTTATAGATCTGGTGATGACAAATGATTTTCAATACTTTCAACAGTAAGCTATGATTTTATTTATTGTTTTTTGTCATAGAAATGTTTATGTTCATATTTTGATCGGTTTCTACTGTCAAAGGGGTGTTTTGAAAACAAAAATATTTAACCGACCACAGCCTGTTTATTATCTTGCCCTAAGCGAGGAACCCGTAGTACAGCGATTGTCGTTGATTGCCGTTTATCGTCATTGGTTTTTGTGTGTTTTTTATATGTTATTAGCTAACCAGATCTCTCTTTTGAATGGATTCATATTTTTTGTTTCCCTCTGGGCCTATAATAGCTTACTATACGGTATGGGGTTAGATCATACTGTGAGCAATAGTTGTTAACATCATTATTATCTTTATCCTTGGTGGATAGTTGTCTCATTGTCAATCATTCCAGATTTCCTTATTTTTACGTTAATAGTAAATTATTTCCGTTTTTATTATTATACAAACAGCTTTACTGTCCATGAAAAACAATTTTTGATGAAAGTCTTTAAGACAATGGTTTTAATACAGATATAAAATAAATTTAACATTATCAATGATCGATGTAAATGAGGTCAAGATCAGATAAACACTTCCAGACATATTATCTATGTCTTAACATGATTACATACACCAAAGATAGTTGACCTATTGCTTAAAGTACCCGAAAAAAAGACCAAACGGTGAAAACTTTAACAAACGGGCCATCAAACTGAGGTAAAGTTGAACCCTGCCAGACAGACCTGTAGACATAACAATCACTTCGTACACCATATATAGTTAACATATTGCTAACAGTATCTGAGAAAAAATAAAAACTTAGCTTTGATCAATGAAATATACAAATGAGTTCAAGGTCAGACACAGTACACAGTGCATACGCCAGATATAGTTGATCTATTGCTTACAGTAGCTGAACAACAATCCAAACCACGAAATCCTAACATTTACTGATGGACCAAAAGAATGATCTCAAGGTCAGATGAAGCTTGCCAAATGATCATGTTTACATTGCATATACCAGATATAGTTGATCTATTGCTTATATTGTCCGAACAAAAGACCAAACTACGAAATCTTAACGTTGACCAAGAACCTTGAAGACGAGGTCAAGGTCAGATGAACCCTACAAGACGGACAAGTACCATACAATCATTTCATACACAAATTATAATTGACCCATTGCTCATAGTAACTTATCTTGATCACTGATCTATGAAACGAATCCAAAGTTATGTGAACACTATTTGACGGACATGTAAACCTTCCATATTCAAAATATTGTTATTCAATTACTCATTATAATCGAGTAAAAATTTTAGTTACAAAAATAACTTTTTTTAAGCACTCGTTGAACCAAGGAAATGAGGTCAAGGACAATGGACATGTGACAGATAGAAACTTCGTTACATAAATTAATTATATACAAGTTATGAAGTGGTTTTACCTTCTGAAATATAGAGCTTCGTATAAATGGTTAACTTGCCGCTGGATAAGCATTCATATTTCTCGCATTTTGGGACTTTCGTCGCAGGCTTTACAATAAACGAAAAAAAAACATGGCAGATTTACACCTAAATAAAGGCAACAGTAATATACCGTTATTCGAAATTCATAAATCGATTGAGAAAAAAACAAATCCAGGTTACAAACTAAAACTGAGGGAAATACATCAAATATAAGAGGAGAACAACGACACAACAGAAACTAAACACTAAAATGCAACACACACAGAAACGACAACCATTGCATTAGAGGCTCCTGACTTGGGATAGATACACAGAGAATGCGACGGGGTTTAATATGTTTGTGAGTTCTGTTTAGTCCTTTGAAAGTTGTCTTAATTTTATTGTATTGGTGAATGAATAGGATCATATATTTCGAAAACTATACTTAATTAATATCACTTACAACTACACTAATGACGCCGTTAACTGGTTGATACTGTTGACCAAAAATGGATATTTTATTAACTGTTTGGTGGCAAAATTAGATATTAGTAATGTCTCAAAGAAAAGGTATGTTACCCACTGTTACATCTATATATAAGACATCTTTAAGATAGGGTCTTGGCTCGTATCCATATATTACAAAACTGCATTAACAAGGCATGTAAATGAGATTTTGAAGGCAGTTCTTGAAGTTTTTCTTAAAATGCAAGAACTTTGGAACCACAGAACAAATATGTAAGACACTATTCAAAAACATAAATATCAATAGTTAATGACCATCTGGATGACATCACTTGGTTGATTTTCTTATACTTCGTTATGGTCCAACAGTTGGATTCCTCGCTAAATAGAGACTAACGAAATGTCTTACACCTTAGTCCACAAAACACTGACATTTGTCAACTATCAGATAAAATTCAGTCTTTTGGAGTTGAATATTTCAGAAGCACCAGATTTGACAAGTAATATATTTAAAAGGTTTAAACTTGTTTATTTAAAGCAAAACATAAGGATGCATAGTTTATGTTAGTATATATACACACTCACACAGGAGGAGGGTAATAATTTTTTTTATTCAGGAGACAAACGTTTTCCGTCTGCATTATAATATTTTTCGAAATCAAAATCAACATTTCAATTCTATAAGAGGGATCATTCTGTATAAATGACTGACTGTTCGCTTTTCATTTAAGATTTAAGAATCTGGATGGCATTGCGAAGACGAATGATGAAGCTTTGGAATTGATGGTAGAAAAACAAGCATATAACGCCTATGCGGTAAACATTAAAATAAGTAAAATATTTCAAGTAATTAATTGAAGTAAATGCTTCTGGTTACAAAATGTAGTCATCCTTGAAGCTAAAACATATAAAAGTATGCTGACTGTTTTCTTTTGTAGTATGTTAAACTGATACTATTTAGCTAAATAAAGGCAACAGTAGTATACCGCTGTTCAATAGTCATAAATCGATTAAGCGAAAAACAAATCCGGGTTACAAACTAAAACCGAGGGAAACACATCAGCTATAAGAGGAACACAACGGAACAACAGAAACACTGAACTGCAACAAAAACAAACGCCAGCATACATAGAATCGGGCTATTTGATAACAACTGCTAAACCATATGCGTCAAAGTAATCAATGGTAATTAAAAAGAAATAAAGACATGTGGTATGGTTGCAAATGACAAGGGATTCCATAAACCAATGTTCTTTAATGTTGACAATTACAGATCACAATAGGACATTTATCAATGAGCAAACCCCATATAGTAAGCTTTAAAAGACCCCGGTATGACAAAATGTGAAACAGTTTAAAAATGAAAACCTACGGTCTGATTTATACTACAACAATGAGCGAAAAACAAACATGGCAAACTGCAATCAACGACCATCACTAGATTACAGGTTCCTGGCTAATGACAGAATATAGCGGATTTGAACATGTGTGCGAGCGCCCAACTCTTTCACTAACCTGGGATAGAGTTGTTACAACACGAAATAGGAACACACAGAACAATCAGTTAGAAAGGACTTTACTAATCCGATCTGGACGAGGAACAGATAAAACAGACAGAAGACACAGAGTACTTGCATTTACTGATAGCTATTCCAAAGGCAGCTACAACTAATGAATTAATTTTCCAAGATTTAAATATCAATCAGTAAACTTTCAATTGATAAAGTGTAAAGGCGTTACTCTGAGAAAAGTATTAATTTGTGCTATGCCAAGATATAGGTACAGCTATAATGTAGTGTCATAGGTGTTCATTACTATCTGCAATATATATTTAGTTATGTTTTATCATTTCAAAAACAAAACTAATGTTAATATCGATAGAGACAGATTTCAGTGTTAAATTGAAGCTAATTAATATTCTTTAAGAATTATCCAAGAGAGTCGCAAGATGTCAAAGGGATCGTTAAACTCGTGAATCGAAGACAAACTGACACCATTGCAAAGAGGGGCAAAAGATACAACAGGGACATTCAAACTCAAAAGTCGAAAATCAATTGATAACGCCATGACTAAAAAAGAAAAACGACGAAAAGACAAACAACAGTCTTCAAAACACAAGATCGAAAACTAGATTGAGTAACATCAAACCAAAAACCGGTTAATCCCAGGTGAAAAGATCCTGCTCCACTTTTGGCACGCGTTCAAATGAACAATAAGTTCATATGGATCATTTGATAAATGATATACCTTTTTTTTAGATTTCTACAGGTACAGCCAAACTTCTAAACAAAAAAATCGTATCGTTGACACAATTCACAATTTAGTAAATATCTAAAAGTAATTTGTGAAAACGAAATCCCTGACTTATGTTTTTATACATTAAACATAGAAATCTGAAACATCACTACAGACACGGGTACATCGAACAAGTTGTAAAATATATACACGTACGTAGCGACCAAAGGAACATCGCCGTCAAAAAATAATTTTGTTTAGAAGTAAACGTGATCGTTAAGGTAACAACTTGGATAATCTTTCATCGTGTACCAAACTCCTAATAATGTAGAAATTATAAAACATAGAAACATATATACATACACACACGCTTGCATGTTGACCGACAGAAAGACAGGCAGACAGACATACAGGCAGACAGAAATTCTGAAATTAAAACATTATACTATAAATTATTTGCTATAATTGTTCAACTTGAGTATTTTTACAGATAGATAATATAATGTTTAACATCAGAAGATATGCACCAGATATAAAACTGCGGGTTCATCTTAACGCAATCATACCAATAATGGTGAGTGTTGGCTTCTAAACGTTAATTGAAATCCCGTATTATCCTCTGAAATTGCCAGTAAATCATATCTTTTATAGGCCGTATATTTCCGAAAAGAATCGAAATTTCCTAATGAAAAAGAGCAAATATAAAAAAGGTGGTCTGTATAATAATAATTTTTTCTGGAACTCCCTTTCAAAAAAAGAGTTAGTCAAATCATCTATATTTTTAGTAGTACTGTATTGGAATTATCACTGGGAGACGGATTTATAGTTTTCCAAAACTAGTTTCCGAATATCATTTTTGACTTCTATAAATAATTGAAGTATTCCTTTATTATAATCTCCTGTTCGACAATATAAAACACATCGGTTATGCTCGAATCAAAAACGTAGGAAGACCGTATCAGTAACGAAGAGCATTTATTGAACAAAGATTAAAACTTTTTTGTAAAATCTGACTAGTCCATTTAGACACCTTGATCCATACAAGGGGATAGACAGACTTTGTGATTCGAAAGACTTGGAGAACAGATTCCTTTTTCAACCAATTTTATAGAAATTGACATATGTTTACATGTACCTCTACAGATTTGGATATGAGCATTTCAATTTTAAATTTGGTAGTGTTTTAACCTGGCCAGTTTACTACATCCCAAGTTCATATTTTAGCTAATCTCGTCCAATATTGGTTTTTGATTTTGTTTTGATTTTTTGGTGTTTTAACGCCACTTTTAAGCACCGCTTTTGGGCTATTTCGTGGCGGCGAGTTTTTATTGGTGGAGGAAGCCGGAGTGCCCGGAGAAAACCACCGACCTTCGATAGGAAAACTGTCAATCCTAGTCAATTAAGATTGGAGTCGAGTGCACCCGCACGAGCGGGGTTCGAACTCACAACCTCAGTGTTGACTGGCTAGTGATTACAGTAGTAACTACTTAGACCACTCGGCCACCGAGGCCCCTATGTAATATTGGAAACATACATTTAAATGTGAGGTAAATTTGAACAAAAAATGGATTGATTTCGATAATAGGTAAGTTTGAAATTTAAAGTAAGGTTGATTAAGTTTTTTCGAGTTTTTCATTGTTAATCTTTAATATTTAAACAAAAATCAACATAACAATGGCGGTTTATCCAAAGAGTTACATGCTAGCGAAAACGGATCTTCATAATTTTTAATAAAACTGAAAACGGCGATGTTTTGTTTATCAGACTGTTTTGTAAAAAAGAATTATATTTAAAGCTACAATTAACATATTCGATGATAATCCTTATACTTACAGTTAACCTTTCTCTGAAGCATGAAACATCTGTAAATGCATTGTATCTTATCATACTCATAGGCACACGAGGACGCGGCAGCTTGGTCTGATAATCCAATCAAGCTATCAGAAACAGAAATACACTTAGATGCTGATAAGGCCCTGGATGCTCTTGTGAAGTTTGTATACAATAACAGTTACCTAATGGTAAATGTTGATCATGTGATGGCTTTTACTGGGTAAATACACTTATAACTATCCTCTGAAAACATCTTATTCATGTGGAAATATTTTGTCTTTTTTTAAATTTTGCAATTTGACAATAGACTCGTGAATAATTTTAGATTATTCAGAAATGGTTCTTTTTTATTTTTGTTGCTTTGCACCTATTGGATTGGTGCAAATAAAACTAAGGCAGTGTCGAGATTTGTTCGATGCTGACAGTAACAAGATCAAAATCCATGAACTCGCTCTCTTTATCAGAATGACAAACCAGATTCTTGCCATCACAATGAGCCATGATTTGAAGTTTTAGAAATGAAAAGCTGTATAATTTAAACCGAAGTGCAGGGTACCCTTTTCATGCCCATATGTTTTTTTTTTCACGAAAATGAGTTGCTATGTACGCCAACTTAACTGAGCGCTAACGAACATCCTCTACATGTATAATAGATGTGCCAAGAATTTGCTGGAAATACTCAGCCATTTAACTTTAAGATAGTGACTTCTGCAACTTCTTTCTGGTCGGTCGACCTGTAACGAGGCATGCCTTGTTCACCTTTAACTTATTTTCTATACTTGAGAGGAGGTTATGTTTCTACACGAAAATGATGACGTCAATAGTCTCACCCCGAACCCACACTTTATGACAAATCAGTGATATTCTAGATTGCATTTTGCATTCTCCTTCGAATGCCGACCAAAATAACAAATGAATTTATTTTCAAATATACAAAATAACCTACAACGAATGCAGGATAGGGAAAGCATCTTACTCTTTTATAACGTACGGTAAAAGAGATGAGAACAAAGTTCATACCAATCAATTGTAACAATAATAACGTACCACAGATTGCCTGCAATTATCGACAAAAGTCAAATGCATCTTATCTGCCTAAATAAAACCTTGCTTCCAACACTTAAACACCGATGGATGTACATCATAGCGGATTTCATTGATCAGCAGTCCAAAACAAACGTGCAGAATTTCAATGTCAAAAAACGAAAATATTTACTGATTAGTCTCCTGAGCATTCCCCTCCCCCCAATTTTCCCCTAAGGCGCCAGCGTAAGGCAAGCCATTATCGGAAAAACATTATTTAAAAAAACTCATCAAAATACCAGGATAATAATTTGGAACACCAGACTCACGTTTCGTCCAGATGAGTCTCGTCAGCGAAACTCGAAATGGATTTTTTTTTAAATACACACTAATATTTAAATGAATATACACATGGGGATTTAGAAGCTTAAAAACAAACAATAATAATTACAAATTACACGTTAAGATTGAACAAATTTGAAAATAAGAATCAAAATTATATATGAGAATTGAAACATTCACACTTCACACTGAAAATTTAAAAAAAAAGTACACAATTAGAAATGAACATTATGGAGTCTACATATGGTTACCTATAAGTACCTTGCGTTACATATCATTAAACATTTTGACAATATAAACATGACATTTAACATGAAATTGCACCACAATTGTTATAAGACATAGAAGTAAGTATATAAAAAAATATTAACAAAAATTCCGACCTCCAAGGCAAATTGAAAAGGGGGCAGACCACAAAAACTGACAAAATCAAACGTTAGACTTTATCAACAATTAGAATGAAAACAAATGTCATATTCCTGACTTGATACAGACAAATTTCTGAAGAAAATGTTGGGTTAAACCTGGTTATATATGATAATACGAAACTTTAAATAGGTTCTTGATTAACATTGAAAAGTAGACCGCTGACCTTCTTGTCCGATTGTATCTTGCTATATTCGGTTCACAATCAATAAGATACTTACGCTTTGATCACACCCGATGATTTTAATGAAATAACAAAAAGTTAAAAAAAAATAATTAGAATTTTCTCTAATTTAATATTTATACATTTTATGAAAAATGTTTATAAATGATAAATAAGTTCCATATGTTTTATTCCATCAAGGCAAGATTTGGTGAGGAACAACACAAAACTTGAAATTATTGAAAGAGCAGTAAAAGGTAGGATCGCTATTTTTGTAGTACATATGAGAAAGTCAACATTAAAAACACAAAGAACAAAAAAGTACTGGGATATATACTTTTTTGGCCCATGATATGGTTGATGGGCTGCGATGATAATAGCACGAAACACAGTATATTTATGAGGGAATCTTTGTACGCGACACAGAAAAAAAAGGACGAAAAAAAAAAGATATTGAATTTACAAAAAGACCAACTAACTACTGTATCTTCTGAAAACCCACTTTTACATCTAATTAATCAGATTACAGTTAACATCGATACCATAAACGGAAAGAGGTGAAAACAATCGATCATTTTGGCTAATATTGTTTGCTTTTAACAATACATAATAAATGCATTTACCATGACATATTACAGAAAAACCAACAGTTAAGATACTTTGCTTGGTTGACCAGTAAATACAGTGACTACGATGAAGTATATATCTTGACCGACACAAAATGTTCACGTGACAATAGGACTACAATAAGACTGACAGAAATTATTTCAATAACAACGTTATTATCTGTATAGGCAGCATAATCAGGTGAAACAATCTTATTTGTGTTTAGACCTATCTATGGATGTAGTCAGGTGAAATCAAAAGAAATCTAGAATTTAAAATTGATACTTTAAGTCAGAAGAGCATTAGTTAGGGAACAAAATAAGTTAAAAATAGTGATAGGTTATGGAACTCCTTTTCGTGATATTTGATTTTTTAAGAAATGGCGGGAAAAGGCTTACTCAGACTTTTGCCTTATATTTAGCATTGGCATTATTTGGGTCGCAAATCGTAAAAAAGAAATCTAGAATCTGTTTAAATTTGGTAATGATCTTCTATGAGCTATTGAAATGTTCTACGAAAAGAAAAGTGGGTGATATGGGGCAAAATATTTTACCCTTTATCGTAGGAAAAAACCCAAGGAGTCCGAAAATCTGACAAAAATTTATAAACCTGACATGACTACATCCTTAGATAAAGTTATGCTGGTAGCTTACTGTAGATAGTAAATATAGATTATTATTCTTAAACCATAGTTAGTGGTTGCAACATCCTACCTTGCTATTAATATATATGTTCATAAGCACAAAATTAACAATAAACTGAAATAAAATTATTGCCTATGATTAATTGTGCCAAGTGTTGATATTTAGGATATACTTTTACTAGTCGTGATGGTGTCATGTGTAAACAACCTTACTACGCCGTCTCCATCATTGAGTCACCAGGTATAGGATTTGTTCCAAGGGTTGCTGCTCACGAATTAGCTCACAAGTAAGTCAAACATAGCTAATTCCTCGCTTAAACGCAACTAGCCATCGCTCTAAAGGCAAGTGAAGAGGATTATTACACTTTTCATATCTGAAAAATATAGTGTTTTATTTTTTTACAAATACTGGACTTGCGCATTGATGAGAATAGACTTACCAAACTGCTTAACAATTTAAATAACATTTTTGACTCTATGTCAGATATTTATATAAAGTGATATAAAGACAAAAATCCTATAAATAAGCTTTAACTAATTGTATTCATTAAGTGAAATGTTGACAATCGTATAAAGGAGATAAATGAGTAGGAACTGTAAATTAGGAAAAAAATAGAGAAGTATTCCTTTACTAAAACGGGGATAAACCATTGTGCAGAAAAAAATCATATTTTACAGGGCAGATAACATATAACTAATTAGAAAACCGTAGGAAAAAATACATGCCACAAATACTAAGTAGTAAACTACAGATAAGCAAACCCAAGAACATCAAAACGCACAATACAAATTAAACAGTACCTATATATTACAAACATGAATCTCGAAAAAAGACACAGATGCCTGGGAGGGTACATAGTGTCAGCTTTCCGAGTCTTACTCATAACGTTGTCCATTACAATTGAATCCCGATTATTCAGCAATGTTATGGATGTAATAAAGAAGACGTAATAATTCCGTAATAGTCATTCAATTAAAGCTGAGCCGGTAAAACTTTTGGCGATGTAAGTACAACTTTATGATAAAGAATCTTTGCAAATTTTGAAGTTTTAAGTGTAAATGAAAATATTCAGCAGACCTTGCAGTATCTATGGTTTACTTTATCTCAAATTCAATTTAATAGAACATTAACTTATCAAACGTGTGTAAGGGTAGTAATTGGTTGTAATACACTTTGTGGTTGTCTTTTTGGATGATGTCTGTTATGTCGTTTATTGTTCTGTCGTAAGCTTTCTAGTAAAAACTGTTTCACATTTTGTCATGTCGCGGCCTTTTATAGCTTACTATAAGGTATTGGTATTACTCACTGTTGGGGGCCGTTTGGTGACCCATAATTGATTAAATCCACGTCAACTGTTCAGAATTTTTCTCATGCATAACAGTTAAAACGTATATCTGAGGACACTGACAAAAGTTGAATATGAGTCTCTTTAGAGATTATTAACATATGTTTAAAGATTTCTTCTCCTCTTAGTTGAATACGGTATTACTACTGTTACTCTCTTCCTTTGAATCACTGGTTCTCATCTGATAGTATACAAATATGAGATGTTAAAAGATTGCAAATAGGAATATTTTCAACCGAGGACAAAAGACAAAGAATGTAAACATTTATGACTACTAGAGGTCTTAACAAAAATAATAAAAGGCTAAATAAAGTACGAAGTTGAAGATTGAAGAGCACTGAGGACCAAAAATTTATAAAGTTTTTATCATATACAGCTACGATAATCTATTCCTGTGGTAAAAAATGATTAGTATTTGGGACAATTCAAAGTTTTGTAAACAGTAAATCTATTAATATTACCATATCAATGATAATTCGTGTCAACACATAAGTGCTGACTTCAAAAGATCAAAACACATACAGTATAGTGAACTATACTGTTTACATAGTGCCTGTTAAGCACATATTCTATCATCTTTAAAAGAGCATTAGATGCCAAATTCATGTCCACCAATTTGACCCAAATTCTCATATTTGATTTTTAACATACTTATTTTTGTTATACACATATGTACTTTCAAGGTACTACAATCTGTCGAAACCTATATTTTGGCATTGCACAAGGTCATGTTTTTCTCTAATTGTTAATGAAGTCTTTACACTAAATCCATTGGATGTTGGATGTGTTCTGTTTGATATTTTAGTCTTAGATACATGACTTTTTTACTAGCTGTCAGTAACTGCGAGTACTCTCAGATCTGTACTTAGTGTCCTTTTTGTCGAGCCTGCGACTTTTGTCGCAGAAAGCTCGACATAGGGATAGTGATCCGGTGGCGGCGGCGGCGGCGGCGGCGGCGGCGTTAGCTAACTTAAAAGCTTTATATTTTAGAAGCTAGAAGACCTGGCTGCTTCATACTTTGTATATAGATGCCTTATTTTACGAAGTTTCCGTCTGTCATATGTCCATTGTCCTTGACCTCTTTTCATGGTTCAGTGACTACTTGAAAAAAAAGTCAACATTTTTTGTAATGTTAATTTCTTTCTTATTATGAGTAATAGGATAACTATATTTAGTATGTGCGTACCTTGCAAGGTCCGCATGCTCGTCAGACAATTATCATTTGACCTCGACCTCATTTTATGGATCAGTGAACAAGGTTAAGTTTTCGTTGTCAAGTCCATATATTAGATACTATAAGCAGTAGGTCTACTATATTTGGTATATGGAATGATTGTAAGGTGTACATATCCAACTGGTAGGTGTCATCTGACCTTGACCTCATTTTCATGGTTCAGTGGTCAAAGTTAAGTTTTTGAGTTTTAGTCTTTTTTTCTAATACTATATGTAATAGGTCAACTATATTTGGTGTATGGAAATATTTTATGATGTACATGTCAGTCTCGCAGGTTTTATTTGACCTTGACCTCATTTTCACGGTTCATTTCTCAGTGTTAAGTTTTTGTGTTTTGGTTTGTTTTTCCTCAACTATAAGCAATAGATCAACTATATTTGTTGTATGGAAGGATTGTAAGTTGTATATGTCAGTCTGGCAGGTATCATCTGACCTTGACCTCATTTTCATGGTTCATTGGTCAATGTTATGTTTTCTTGGTTAATATGTAAGGGTAGTAATTGGTTGTAATACACTTTGTGGTTGTCTTTTGGATGATGTCTGTTATGTCGTTTATTGTTTTGTCGTAAGCTTTCTAGTAAAAACTGTTTCACATTTTGTCATGTCGCGGCCTTTTATAGCTTACTATAAGGTATTGGTATTACTCACTGTTGGGGCCGATTGGTGACCAATAATTGATTAAATCCACGTCAACTGTTCAGAATTTTCTCATGCATAACAGTTAAAACGTATATCTGAGGACACTGACAAAAGTTGAATATGAGTCTCTTTAGAGATTATTAACATATGTTTAAAGATTTCTTCTCCTCTTAGTTGAATACAGTATTACTACTGTTACTCTCTTCCTTTGAATCACTGGTTCTCATCTGATAGTATACAAATATGAGATGTTAAAAGATTGCAAATAGGAATATTTTCAACCGAAGACAAAAGACAAAGAATGTAAACATTTATGATTACTAGAGGTCTTAACAAAAATAATAAAAGGCCAAATAAAGTACGAAGTTGAAGATTGAAGAGAACTGAGGACCAAAAATTTATAAAGTTTTTATCATATACAGCTACGATAATCTATTCCTGTGGTAAAACATGATTAGTATTTGGGAAAATTCAAAGTTTTGTAAACAGTAAATCTATTAATATTACCATATCAATGATAATTCGTGTCAACACATAAGTGCTGACTTCAAAAGATCAAAACACATATAGAATAGTGAACTATACTGTTTACATAGTGCCTGTTAAGCACATATTCTATCATCTTTAAAAGAGCATTAGATGCCAAATTCATGTCCACCAATTTGACCCAAATTCTCATATTTGATTTTTAACATACTTATTTTTGTTATACACATATGTACTTTCAAGGTACTACAATCTGTCGAAACCTATATTTTGGCATTGCACAAGGTCATGTTTTCTCTAATTGTTAATGAAGTCTTTACACTGAATCCATTGGATGTTGGATGTGTTCTGTTTGATATTTTAGTCTTAGATACATGACTTTTTACTAGCTGTCAGTAACTGGGAGTACTCTCAGATCTGTACTTAGTGTCCTTTTTGTCGAGCCTGCGACTTTTGTCGCAGAAAGCTCGACATAGGGATAGTGATCCGGTGGCGGCGGCGGCGGCGGCGTTAGCTAACTTCTTAAAAGCTTTATATTTTAGAAGCTAGAAGACCTGGCTGCTTCATACTTTGTATATAGATGCCTTATTTTACGAAGTTTCCGTCTGTCATATGTCCATTGTCCTTGACCTCTTTTTCATGGTTCAGTGACTACTTGAAAAAAAAGTCAACATTTTTTGTAATGTTAATTTCTTTCTTATTATGAGTAATAGGATAACTATATTTAGTATGTGCGTACCTTGCAAGGTCCGCATGCTCGTCAGACAATTATCATTTGACCTCGACCTCATTTTATGGATCAGTGAACAAGGTTAAGTTTTCGTTGTCAAGTCCATATATTAGATACTATAAGCAGTAGGTCTACTATATTTGGTATATGGAATGATTGTAAGGTGTACATATCCAACTGTTAGGTGTCATCTGACCTTGACCTCATTTTCATGGTTCAGTGGTCAAAGTTAAGTTTTGAGTTTTAGTCTTTTTTCTAATACTATATGTAATAGGTCAACTATTTTGGTGTATGGAAATATTTTATGATGTGCATGTCAGTCTCGCAGGTTTTATTTGACCTTGACCTCATTTTCACGGTTCATTTCTCAGTGTTAAGTTTTTGTGTTTTGGTTTGTTTTTCCTTAACTATAAGCAATAGATCAACTATATTTGTTGTATGGAAGGATTGTAAGTTGTATATGTCAGTCTGGCAGGTATCATCTGACCTTGACCTCATTTTCATGGTTCATTGGTCAATGTTATGTTTTCTTGGTTAATAGAAAATGAAAGGATATGGAGTAAATGTACATGGGACAAAATCGCACACAATACATAGAAAACATAGAAAATTATCAATGAACAGGGCTTTTATTCCTGTTCTTCATCTTGACAGTTGATGTAGGGTCTTCAACAATGAACAAATCATTCATACCCCACAACAAGGTCAAGACGGCCCCTAGCGTCGACTTAAGCGGTACTATTGATAAAATAAAGTAATTTTGAAAGACATCGATCGCCGCTAAAATATGCATTGAAGTTACACATGTCGGGAGCGGTCAATGAATTACATAATTTATAAATACGGGCGAGGTTTTGAACATATATTTGTCATACATTGCCCAACAAAAGACCAATAATTTCGAAACAACAAATGATAGACAATACATATAAAACTAAACAACAAATGATAGACAGCACGGGGCACATCGAAATATATGTAAGAAAACCTAGCAGTTTAAAATAGTATGAAAGGGCAACATACAAAACAGATGACCAGACCAGTATTTTAAAGAAATTTAACCAAACATGAAATTTTGACGGTGTATTAATATGAGAAATTCTCACATGAACAAGCACACCATAACTGTAAATATAAGAGCATACACCTCAAGCACGGGAAACGTTCTACTGCCTCCACACAGCACTAGAGACAAACTCTAGAATCAATAGAAAATGAAAGGATATGGAGTAAATGTACATGGGACACAATCGCACACAATACATAGAAAACATAGAAAATTATCAATGAACAGGGCTTTTATTCCTGTTCTTCATCTTGACAGTTGATGTAGGGTCTTCAACAATGAACAAATCATTCATACCCCACAACAAGGTCAAGACGGCCCCTAGCGTCGACTTAAGCGGTACTATTGATAAAATAAAGTAATTTTGAAAGACATCGATCGCCGCTAAAATATGCATTGAAGTTACACATGTCGGGAGCGGTCAATGAATTACATAATTTATAAATACGGGCGAGGTTTTTGAACATATATTTGTCATACATTGCCCAACAAAAGACCAATAATTTCGAAACAACAAATGATAGACAATACATATAAAACTAAACAACAAATGATAGACAGCACGGGGCACATCGAAATATATGTAAGAAAACCTAGCAGTTTAAAATAGTATGAAAGGGCAACATACAAAACAGATGACCAGACCAGTATTTTAAAGAAATTTAACCAAACATGAAATTTTGACGGTGTATTAATATGAGAAATTCTCACATGAACAAGCACACCATAACTGTAAATATAAGAGCATACACCTCAAGCACGGGAAACGTTCTACTGCCTCCACACAGCACTAGAGACAAACTCTAGAATCAATAGAAAATGAAAGGATATGGAGTAAATGTACATGGACACAATCGCACACAATACATAGAAAACATAGAAAATTATCAATGAACAGGGCTTTTATTCCTGTTCTTCATCTTGACAGTTGATGTAGGGTCTTCAACAATGAACAAATCATTCATACCCCACAACAAGGTCAAGACGGCCCTAGCGTCGACTTAAGCGGTACTATTGATAAAAATAAAGTAATTTTGAAAGACATCGATCGCCGCTAAAATATGCATTGAAGTTACACATGTCGGGAGCGGTCAATGAATTACATAATTTATAAATACGGGCGAGGTTTTGAACATATATTTGTCATACATTGCCCAACAAAAGACCAATAATTTCGAAACAACAAATGATAGACAATACATATAAAACTAAAAAACAAATGATAGACAGCACGGGGCACATCGAAATATATGTAAAAAGAAAACCTAGCAGTTTAAAATAGTATGAAAGGGCAATATACAAAATAAATGATCAGACCAGTATTTTGAAGAAATTTAACCAAACATAAAATTTTGACGGTGTATTAATATGAGAAATTCTCACATGAACAAGCACACCATAACTGTAAATATAAGAGCATACACCTCAAGCACGGAGAAACGTTCTACTGCCTCCACACATCACTAGAGACACACTCTAGAATCAATAGAAAATGAAAGGATATGGAGTAAGTGTACATGGGACAAAATCGCACACAAAACATAGAAAGTTATCAATGAACAGGGCTTTTATTCCTGTTCTTTATCTTGACAGTTGATGTAGGGTCTTCAACAATGAACAAATCATTCAGACTGTTTTTAGAAACTATAAGCAATAGGTCAACTATGTTTGGTTTATTGAATGATTGTAAGGTGTACCTGTATTTCTCGTTTGGTTTATCTGACCTTGACCTCATTTTTTTGGATCATGTTAAGGTTATATGTAACTTGTAGTAAAGCTTTATATTTAGGACTATCAACATAAAATCAATGGTTAGTAAAGAAGGCGAGACATTTCAGCGTGTGCACTCTTGTTGTTGTTAGGGACGAGGGATGGATAAATAACCTGCCACGTCCGGTCTGTGTTTTTGTTTGATGCTTTTCTGCTTTGTATCGATCTTAAGAGTTAAGCCTTTTTCAACTGATTTTTATAGTTTGTTCTTATGTTGTGCTGTTACACTACTGTCCCAGGTTAGGGGAGGGTTGAGCGCTAACAAACATGTTTAAACCCACCACATTCTTTATGTGCCTGTCCCAAGTCAGGAGCCTGTAGTTCAGTGGTTGTCGTTGGTTCATGTCTGTCATATTTGTTTTTCGTAAATTGTTTTGTTATAAATTAGACCGTTAGTTTTCTCAATTGAATTGTTTCAAAATGTTCATGTAGGGGCATGTTATAGCCGAGAAGGCCGTACGGTTGCCTATAATTGCTTACACCGTCTTCATTTGAACTTGGGTGGATAGTTGTCTCATTGGCAATCATACCACATCTCCTTATACCAAAGGGATAATCAAACTCATAAGTCGAAAACAAAGGTACAGTCCGATAGAAACAATTAACAATGCATAGACTTACTTTATTGTATCAGCATTCGTGCGTATTCTAGACTAGACGCTATCTAATTATCCATTAAGATGACCTCCGAAGACTGCCGACGGTCATATCACCTGATATAAACATAAATATGAATACAAATAGACAGACACTCACTTGCAATCATAATATGATGATTTTTCAAGGTCTGTTATAGCTTAAAAAGTATTTGTCGATCATCGTTTTACCTGCATAATGATGATTTTTGTGTGTGCCGAAAACATGTTGTCCACATGCTGACTACAAACACAACCCATCTCCACTAAAGGTCAAATTTAAGGTTGTATGAATACGGATTCAAATAAGTTGACTTGACTAACAATCATCTTATACATCAGCGATGATTTTTAGCGTATTTTTTTCTACATAAGGAAATGCCTGTACCAAGTCAGGAATATGACAGTTGTTTCCCATTCGTTTGATGTGTTTGAGCTTTTGATTTTGCCATTTGATAAGGGACTTTCCGATTTGAATTTTTCTTGGAGTTCGGTATTTTTGTTATTTTACGTTCGACGCAATTGAACCAAACTGACTGCTAATAGCGAATTATTATTTATATTTTCCGCTTTCATAAATGCTTGATGCAAAACGATCAGTTTTCAATGTTTTGTCTAATTCGTAGCTAATGCACCTTTTAACATTCACAATACCAGATTACAATGAATTTTCGGCTTGTCTTTATTTCATAACAGTTAACTGGTTGACTTGAATTTTATATGATGACTTTGTTGCTTTAATAGCTCAGTATGATATGAGTCACTGTAAACTGCTAGACTTTGAATTTAAGTCGGAGTGCCCATATTGTGACTGTAAATTTAATTTCTGTATGAGTTGAACCCTAGATGTCACTGTAAACTAGGGTAACATTTAACCGCTTGACTTTGATTTCAGTATGCGGTGTCCGCATGATGTCACTGCAGGTTGTACGTCAGAGGAACAGTTCGTAATGTCGCCGAACTTTAAAGCTGCAACATACACATATAGGACCAATCCATACACATTTTCTCCATGCTCCATTGAAAAAATTCGTGAGCACCTTTTGAAGTAAGTATATTGTTGGCGTTAGTTTTTAAAAGATTAGACGTTTAAATGGCATAGAAATATCATATTGGTGTACGAAAACCGTGAAGGTCATAATGAAATAATAAAAACAGATGTGTTACTTTTACCTTAAATGCGTTCCCTAATCAATTACCCAATTACTCAAATGAGTATGTAGAAAATATATATAAATAGTCCAAATAGATATGTAGTATCAAACAATGGATCAATTTGTTTTTCTGATACTGGCCCGTTTGACAACTTTGCCATTTTTTTTTAGTATGGGCATAATGCACTATTCAAAAGTATAAAAATATATCGCTTCATTGCAGAATCTACACACAAATGAGATTTCTGTTTTAAAAATGGAAGATGTTAACAGTCAATCCTCGTAGAAAAGAACAATCATCCTTTTTCATATGCTGTTCTTGTCAGTACAAATTTCCATTTTTTATGAAAATGTATTAATCACGTAGGAATTGTTCAATTTTATGTCCAATCCTTAAAATCGAGGACATAATAATAAAGACTTTAAATCTCCCCGAACGAAATCGTGCATAATCGTAAAGCATAGGTCTCATAAAAAGCAAGAATACTACTTAGATTTTGCATGAGAGCCGATCATCTTGCTTCTCATGCGACAACCGTAGTTATTATTTTGTAAACTAAGGAGTCAGATAGAAAGGGTGAATTGGTAGGAAGGAGCTTACAGAACAATGATAATAGCAGATCTTTATACACTCAATTCATCATTATCGACCAACAGCAGTGTGTGCTTTCTCACTGGGAATAATGCAAGCGGTCGAGAAACTCGATATATCTATATGCTGTAAAAATAGTTAAGTTTTACTACTTAACATTACAATAAATAAATTATAGAAACAAAAACCATTAACCTTAAGGTATCTCTTTTACTAAAAAAAACTTGATTGTAAAATTGATTTCTGGTGGGAGGGTTAGCTAGCTATAAAACCAGGTTTAACCCATCATTTTCCGAAATGTTCTAAGTCAGTTTTCCACTCGTTCCGTTGGTTGATAATGTTTGATTTTGTCAGTTTTATGGACTTTCACTTTTTGAAATTATCTTGGAGTTCGATGTTTTTGTATTACTTCTTTTCGGAAAATACTTATTTAAAGTATTTTAAATTTTATATTATTAAGTTTTGTATTTAAACGTCCTTTGGTGGTCTTTTATGTACCCATGTTATTAAAAATACTATCTTAATCTTGATTGACAAATACAATATGTGTTTGTCTGTATTTAGTTCTAAGGTCCTGATACCTATGCAATAATCGTTTGGCTGCCAAATCATTTACTATAGACAAAAATGGATATAGATTCTCAATTATTGGTCCCCTATTTACCATTGCTATAAGTATATATATTTCTCATCACTTTTCATTTAGCCTGAGTGGTTTAATGTCCAACGAGGCCACGAATGAACCTAAATATGAATGTTTAAAACATCATTCAGTGAATGGTGATTATAGTTTTGTAGACCAATCTATATTACCCGGACAACGATATCAAGGGAACGATCAGTGTAGATACTTGATGAGTGACCCTTATTCTGTTCTATGTGTGGTGAGTATTATGTATCATTATTGGGGAAACCAAAGTACATTTTCGAATTCAATTTAATTTTAAATGCTTCTATAAGTTGCATTACAAAACAATCAAATTAACAATTTTATCGAAGTCCGAAAATGTCATTTGATCAGTACAGTATAATATTTAGGTCAGATGTAGTGAAATATCAGGCTCAGTGGCAGTAAAATATTTGGAGCTATATGTAGTAAAATATAACGGTAGAATGGATTCGAATTCAAGAGTCAAAGGAAGTAATATATTTGGGTCAGAGGTAGTAAAAGATTTGGGTCAGAGGTTGTAGAATATTTCAGATCAGCGGAAGAAAAATATTCTGATCGGTGGAAGTAAAATATTGGGATCTGAGGTATCAAAATATTTTAGGTCACCAGTTAAATATTAGAATCGGTGGTAAAATATTAGGATCAGAAGAAGAAAAATATAGTAGGTTAGAGGTAGAAAAATGTAAGGGTCAGAGGAAGTAAAAAGTTAGGGTCAAAGGAAGTAGAGTATTTGGGATCAGTGTTAAATATGTTCCGGTTTCTGGTAGGAAAATATTTGGCTCTGAGGTATCAAAATATTTTAGGTCAGTGGTAAAATATTAATTAGAATCAGAGGTAGTAAAAGATTAGGGTTAAAGGTAGTAAAATATTAGGGTTAGAGCTAGTAAAATATTAGGGTTAGAGCTAGTAAAATATAAGGGTTAGAGCTAGTAAAAAAATATGGGTAAAATATAAGGGTTAGTAAAATGATATGGGTAAATATTAGGGTTAGAGCTAGTAAAATAATATGGGTAAAATATTAGGGTTAGTAAAATAATATGGATAAATATTAGGGTTAGAGCTAGTAAAAAATATGGGTAAATATTAGGGTAAAATATTAGAGTTAGAGCTAGTAAAAGATTAGGGTTAGAGGTAGTAAAATATTAGGGTCAGAGTTAATAAAATATTAGGGTCAGAGGTAGTAAAATATTAGGGTCAGAGGTAGTAAAATGTTCGGGCCAGAGGTAGTAAAATGTTACGGTTAGAGCTAGTAAAATATTAGGGTCAGAGGTAGTAAAATGTTAGGGTCAGAGGAAGTAAAATGTTAGGGTCAAAGGAAGTAGAGTATTTGGGATCAGTGTTAAATATGTTCCGGTTTCTGGTAGGAAAATATTTGGCTCTGAGGTATCAAAATATTTTAGGTCAGTGGTAAAATATTAATTAGAATCAGAGGTAGTAAAATATTAGGGTTAGAGCTAGTAAAATATTAGGTTTAGAGCAAGTAAAATAATATGGGTAAAATATAAGGGTTAGTAAAATAATATGGGTAAATATTAGGTTTAGAGCAAGTAAAATAATATGGGTAAAATATAAGGGTTAGTAAAATAATATGGGTAAATATTAGGGTTAGAGCTAGTAAAATAATATGGATAAAATATAAGGGTTAGTAAAATAATATGGATAAATATTAGGGTTAGAGCTAGTAAAATAATATGGGTAAAATATAAGGGTTAGTAAAATAATATGGGTAAATATTAGGGTTAGAGCTAGTAAAATAATATGGGTAAAATATTAGGGTTAGTAAAATAATATGGGTAAATATTAGGGTTAGAGCTAGTAAAATAACATGGGTAAAATATTAGGGTTAGGAAAATAATATGGATAAATATTAGGGTTAGAGCTAGTAAAAAAATATGGGTAAAATATTAGGGTAAAATATTAGAGTTAGAGCTAGTAAAAGATTAGGGTTAGAGGTAGTAAAATATTAGGGTCAGAGGTAGTAAAATATTAGGGTCAGAGGTAGTAAAATGTTCGGGCCGGAGGTAGTAAAATGTTAGGGTTAGAGTTAGTAAAATATTAAGGTCAGAGGTAGTAAAATGTTAGGGTCAGAAGAAGTAAAATGTTAGGGTCAGAGGAAGTAGAGTATTTGGGATCAGTGTTAAATATGTTCCGGTTTCTGGTAGGAAAATATTTGGCTCTGAGGTATCAAAATATTTTAGGTCAGTGGTAAAATATTAATTACTGTGGATTCATTTATTTTCGTGGGTACCAATTTTCGTGGATTAAGAAAAACTTACATGTTCGTGGATATTTAATTTCGTGGTTTTGCCGAAGTCTGCATACAAGCCTATAGAAAATTTGTAATTCGTTGAATATTTAATTTCGTGGTTCACCTGTACCCACGAAATCCACGAAAATTGGTATCCAACGAATAATAATGAATCCACAGTAGAATCAGAGGTAGTAAAAGATTAGGGTTAAAGATAGTAAAATATTAGGGTTAGAGCTAGTAAAATATAAGGGTTAGAGCTAGTAAAATAATATGGGTAAAATATTAGGGTTAGTAAAATAATATGGGTAAATATAAGGGTTAGAGCTAGTAAAATAATATGGGTAAAATATTAGGGCTAGTTAAATAATATGGGTAAATATTAGGGTTAGAGCTAGTAAAATAATATGGGTAAAATATTAGGGTAAAATATGTGAGTTAGAGCTAGTAAAAGATTAGGGTTAGAGGTAGTAAAATATTAGGGTCAGAGGTAGTAAAATATGAGGTTCAGAGGTAGTAAAATGTTCGGGCCAGAGGTAGTAAAATGTTAGGGTTAGAGCTAGTAAAATATTAGGGTCAGAGGTAGTAAAATGTTAGGGCCAGAGGTAGTAAAATATTAGGGTCTTAGGCAGTGAAATATTAGGGTCAGAGGTAGTAAAATATTAGGGTCAGAGGTAGTAAAATATTAGGGTTAGAGGTAGGAAAAGATTAGGGTCTTAAGCAGTGAAATATTAGCGCCAGATGTAGTAAAATTTTAAGGTTAGAGGAAGTAGAAAATTTGGAAAGTTTTAAGTATCTTCCGATCTCTGTTGGGAAAAAATTCGAATTAGAGGTAGTAAAATATTAGGCTCTGAGGTATCAAAATATCTAAGGTCAGTTGTAAAATATCAGAATCATTGGTAAAATAATAGGATCAGAAGAAGTATAATATAATGAGTAAGAGGTAAATCTTAGGATCAAAGGTAGAAAAATCTTAGGATCAGAGACAGTAAAATGTAAGGGTCAGAGGAAGTAAAATATTTGGGATCAGAGTTAAATATACTGCAGTCTTTGGTAGGATAATGTTTCGATTCAGGTGCTTATTTTAATTAAATAAAATATTATATACAGAGGGAACTTGTATATTGCATTTTGCTTACATATTAAATTACCGTCTCCAGGAAGTTCCCTTTAACCAATCAAGATTGGAAATATAATTTCTGCAGCCCTGTTCTTTTACTAATTGGTATGATTGGTATCTAGGATGCTAGCAAATCATTGTTTTTGATTAATCATAATTATCCAATCAGATTGTTAATTGCGGTCTTTGTTTTAAATCTTTTGAATTTGCACAAAGCGTGTGCAGGCTGTTTATTATATTCCAGTTGCAATTCAATTTTTTTTATCACTGGAATTGATTTATACTGTATAGTGCTTCAGAAATAATTCATGGGGGCTTGAATTTATCGTGATTTTACCAGGGGTTGGCCCATTATGCTAAATATTTTACCACGAGCAACAGCGAGGGATAAAATATCAGCATAAAGGGCCAACCCGTGGTAAAATCAATATAAATTCAAGCCCCATGAATTATTTCTATTCTAATAGAACAAAGACAGCAGTTCTTTTGGATCGAAGCGCTCAGTGTGAAGGGAAATGTTTGCTGTTCCCGTAATTGAACATACTATTAATATTGACGTAAACGACGAAGAAAATTGAATAACTGACATTCTTAATCCATATACAATAACATACTAAGACAGATTTGGATGAATTTAATTGACTATCCTACTTTCATTTAAGAAGATATCGACATTATATATATAAATTCTTATCATCGTCTGTTTATGTTTTCATGTTTTGACGACTTTCAGTTTCCCATTTGTGCATTTTCCCGTAAAACCCTTACATTATTACGTCATCGTTCAATGACGTCATTTACACCACCATCAAGTAAATCATTCATAAAAAGCATACGACGTAGGAGTAGGATCGAAACAGCACTGTCTTGCCTCTTACCAGAAGATTTGACAAAATTAAATATCCCTATCAGACAACAACGTTTATTATTGCGTGCAGTAAGATCTACATTCCAGAGAAACAACTTCGGCTTCTTCATCTGCGGCTTCACACTACGCATGCGCAATAGAGACGACAGATGGCGGGTGGTTCAAACCGGAAGTGGAGATTTGTATGTGCAAGCGGTAACGAAACAATTTCAGCAGCAACAATCGTTACAATTGGGTGATAGCCTGAACAACAAAAAGATAAACCAAGGACTTTTGAACTGTGCATCCAGAAGGTACTCAAGAATTTGACTGTGTTTCAAACATTATTTCCTGGAAAGACCCACAAATATTTTTAAAATCTTTCTTTAATGATGTGACTATACATTTTTATGATATAACTGATTTTGTTTATGTACATATGTCAAGTACTAGTTTTTCAGAAGAAAAACTTATTTCAGATGCTTCCGGGGGTCAGCTCATTTTCAAATCTTGTCCAGTTAAGCCTAAACTTGAGTCCCTGAGTTTGTGTTAATGGTCCAGTGCCAACTTGTCAATTATGTACCAGTTGTTGTCCTCTGCGATTTGTCACAGACCCATTTGCTTGATTACCTTTTTTATACTGCAAGAATTTACAATCTTGTTGCTATTTGTGATATGGTTTCTGTCTTCTTTTTTGACAGAGAATATAGGCAGCTTCAGAAACAACACAAGCTTCGTTTGGGTACAGAATCCACATTAGCATTCCATTCATTTACGACCAAAGGGTTTTGTAAAGCCTCAGACAGGAGGCCCTTAACATCAGACTGTTGGCTCTCGACCTGGTGTTAAACATGAAATTACGTATATGCTTACCATACAGCTGGTGGGCGGGAGATATGCAAAAGGTTTAACAGCAGGAAGGGATGTTTTATATGTTTGTGCTATACCAGGCTATGCTAATATGCATCTTACTCAGTCTTATTCTAACTCTATACATGGCAATAAAAAACCGGGATTAATTGTAAGGCCTACACGCAACCTCATCATTTCTGCCTCGTCTAGTGAATTACAAAATAATTTTGATAAAAATTTCTTCTTCAGGTAATTGAGTTTGGCTTTATTGATGCTACTGATATCCCTTTAAATATTCAAGAAAAAAAATCACTCTTCTACTAGCCCCTCTGACCCTCTTTATAGCAAAGCACATAAAAAAAGTTTTGATTGAATGGAGAATGGTAACCATATTTTTGCAGGTGAAACACCTAAAATTATTAGTCACATTGGTTTTATCCCAAAGCCAGGTGGGGTGGGGTTACCGATCATACATGATTGTAGTAGACCTAAGGGTTCTGCTGTCAATGATTTTAAGGTGACCCCTCTAAACGAATTTTTCAAACGTTAGATGATGCAACAAAACTTGTCACGACTAACTGCTATATGGCATAGGTGAATTTGAAGTCAGCATATAGGTCCGTTCAAATAAGTAAGGCTAGCCAGTAGGTGACAGGTATTAGATGGACTTTCCCTAAATGTAGAGAATTAACCTTATTTGATCGAAAACTCCCTGTTGGTTCAAAACTGGCACTAGGTATTTTCTATCATTTGTCCCAGGCTGTTAGAAGGATGATGTCACGTTAGGGTTTTACCATTGTAGCTTACTTTCATGTTTTTATCATATGGATTAAAATAAGGGTAAGGGGTAGTAAAATGTTAGGGTCAACGGTGGTTAAGTATTTGGGAGGTAATAAAATATAAGGGTCAGTGATATAAATATTAGAGTGAGTGGTAATTTAATATTTAGGTCAGAGGTACTTAAACATTAGGATCAGAGATACCAAAATAGTTTGGTCAGTGGTAGTAAAATACATGGAAACAAAGCTAGTAAATTTGTATGGTCAGAAGTAGGGATATATTGGGGTCACAGTTTGTACAATATTAAGGGCCAGGGACAGTAAAGTATTAGGATATGTTGAAATAAAAGAAGTAATGAAATCTAAGGGTCAGAGATAGCAAAATATTATGGTCAGTGGTAGTATAATTTTAGGATAAGAGGTAAAATTGTTAGGATCAGTTGTATTAAAATATAATGGTCAGATTTGGTAACTTATTCGAGATAAGAGATAGTAAAATATTAGGATCAGATGTAGTTTAATATTAGGGTCAAAGTAATGAAATATTAGAGTCAGGGAAAGTAAAATATTAGGTCAGTGGTAGTTACATATTAAGATCAAAGGTAGTAAAATATTAGGGTCAGGGTAGTAAACTATTAGGGTAGGAGGTAGTAAAATATTTGGGGTAAGAGAGAGAAAAATATTAGGGTCAGAGGTAGGGTCAGAGGAAGTAAAATATTAGGGTCACAGGTAGTAAAATATTAGGGTCAGTGGTAGTAAAGTATAAGGGTCAGAAGTGGTAAATTATTAGGGTCAGAGGTTGTAAAATATAAGGGTCAGAGGTAGTAAACTATTAGGGTCAGAGGTCATAAAATATCAGAGTGAGATGAAGTAAAATATTTGAGGTCAATAGAAGTAAAATGATTGGATCAGTGGAAGTATATATTTATAGGTTAGACGTAGTAAGGTCATTTAGTATAATTCATATAAAAAAAAAGATGTGGTATGATTGCCAATGAGACAACTGTCCACAAGAGACCAAAATGACACAGAATGTCTATTCTAATTTTGGTATTAGAATTATAAAAATATTTTGACCCAGCGTCTAGCATTATTTGATATACATATATTAGTATGTAAAAATGTTCATGGACATCTGCGTTATATTATTACAGAAACCTAGACCTTCGTACTGTTGGGATTATTTATACTGTTTAAATTCAAAAGATGGTTATTGTTATGGTGTGTATGCGTATAATGGAAGCCCGTGTAATGAAACTGCTGTAAGTATGAAAGAAATTTGTATATGAACAATTTTCAATTTTCGCCATAACTGCATGAAAACTAAAGATACCATATGATGACGAAATATAATTCACAATAACATTAACTGAAAACATAAAAACATTTGACGAAATTCTAGCATTGTATTGAGACGTTCAGATATTAACATTAGATAGGAAAATGGTATTATCAAAGAAAATAATATCTTTAACATGCTCCTGACTTGGGAAGGAACATTAACATTATCGTGGATTTACTATTTTTAAGTACTTTGTGGGTTGAGGCTTTGGCTAACTCGGCTGTGTATTTTTATGTGTTGGATTAAGTTGTTTTATGTAATGTATCCGTTTTTATTCTGTAGTTAGTCCCCACTTCGGTTTTATCATGTATATCTATTATATATCATTGCATAAAATTTAGTGTTTGCAAAATTATAAATTATTCTAATTAATAAGGATGTTCTTGTCCAAGGCAGAAAACCCTGGCCGTGTTAGGCGTAAATTTTTGGAAGTTTTGGTCCTCGGTGCTCTTCAGCTTTGTACTTGTTTTGGCTTTCAAACTTTTTTCATCTGAGCGTCACTGGTTAGTCTTGTGTGGACGAGATGCACGTCTGGCGTATTAATTTTTAAACCTAGTACCTTTTGTTAGCTATTATTCGTGTGTTTCTCTGTCCTATATGTTCTCCCATTTATTTGTATTGTAGTCCTGTGATGTAATGTTCTCATTTTAATATTATATTTAACATTGCCATAAAAGCGGGAGGTTTGGCATGCCACAAAACCAGATTCAACCCATCATTTTTTTCTTAAAATATCCTGTACCAAGTCAGGAAAATGGCCATTGTTATATTATAGTTCGTTTCTGTGTGTGTTACATTTTAATGTTGTGTTTTTGTTGTGTCGTTGTTCTCCTCTTATATTTGATGCGTTTCCCTCAGTTTTAGTTTGTAACCCGGATTTGTTTTTATCTCTATCGATTTATGAGTTTCGAACAGCGGTATACTACTGTTGCCTTTACTTAACCCTCTCCTATTGTTTATAAAGACAGTATGTAAAAAGATACCAAGGGTCAATGCAAACAATATTTCGAAGATTGAGAGAAAGCACCGTTGCAAAAGGGAAAAGAAAAACAACAATGAATAAAAGTAGCTGTTGGGTATGCCTCAAGGAGACAAGTAACCTCGTAACTGTCGCCATTTCCAAGGATTTTAATTGTCAATGGCAAATATTTCATACATATTGAGGACGAGAACAAGTTAACAATTAATACAATAGGTGGGTCCTGTTATAGAGACCGTCCTTGATGAAAGTCGAGGAAATTAAACTGCCACTAGAAAATGAGGGAATATTGGATAGGGACAGAAATTTAGCCTTACAACAGGCCCCCAACTGACCCCTCGAAGAATTGTTGCAAGGTTTTTTAACGTGCAAAGAGCGTGGCACTCTCTTTTAACGATGCCTCGGATTTAACGTCCCAATTCTGACCGGACGTGGCTGCGTACTTGTACATCCCGCACAGCCAATCGTACGCCCCACTTTGGCGAAGGTTTTACTGCCAGTCGGAGGATGACCAATGGTGACAATATTTCTATTCCAAAGTCACCCTTAATCCAAGGAAATGTGGTCAAGAATAAAGGGAATATTGAGAAACTTTGGCGCAATTGTCGGTTTTCAAATAAAGTTTAACTGTGTGGTGACTTAATTTTCAGGCAATTTCAGGGATTAGAAGACCTTAAAAGATTAAGAGTGTACCTATGTTAAAATATAAATGAACTTGGTTTTCAAGTATAGTTTTACCTAATTGTCAGACAATTTCAGGGATGGGAAGAACTTCAAACCCCTTGACGAAAGACTTTATTTGTGAATCTTCAAACTGCATAACTTTTAAAAAAAACTTCATTTTTTTGTGAATGTTACCTAGGGTAATTAGTCTTCAACCTCTGAAAATTGTAAGTCTGTCCTTCCACGAAATATCTTAATAGATTTGTTACTGTTGTTTTAACTTCCGGAAATTCCCTTGACAACCAATCAGTTTTAAGTTGACAAACGGCCTAAAAGTATTTTAAATGATGTTTTATAGATAGTAGATACATTTGTCTTTTTAAATACAACTGTTATGTAAGGATCGTAATGATGCCATGAGGATAAATTGATCGGTTTCAAGAGCTTAATTGACAACGCGTCATTCCTACAATAGCTTCAATTTTATCGATTGAAAAATTAGGTGGCGTGATAGGAAGATACTTTTAACGAAGTAAAATGCTGACTGTATGAATATAGCAAAAATACATCTAGTACCTGACTTCATCTCGTCATAAATATAAACTGTACACTCATAGATGTATCAAAACTACATAAACATGCAAACCTAAGCATTTTCATGAACTCAGATATGAAAAAAGAAACAACGTACTACAAAAGCAAAACAGTTAAAAATAAGCATTGGTTAGCATAATAAAAAAAGTAAAAAAATGTAAATTGTTCTTTCCTCAAATCAGGTGCAAAGATCCTCACAATAATTGTTTAATGATATTCATTCAGGTATTTGCCTGCTGTTATCGCCAAGGATAACATTTAACATGGATAACAAAACTTTAAAATCATAACTAAAGTGCTCTATGACAAAAACAAAGTTATATAAACATTAACAAGTTAAAAGTAATAGAATTTCAAATGGTTTTCAGTATTTTACTTCTCTATTTATGCTGTTAATTACTCTGGAATATTTAATTGGCGAATTGCACTATCTTGTTTTACTGTTTATAATTCTGTTGTTTTAAACATTTCTGTTTTATTTTAATGATTTCATTCTATTTTCATATATTTTAAGTAAGGTTTTAAGTTTTCACACAGTATCACAATCCTTCACTCAATCTGTCATTCCGTTATCTCAAACTTACTAAAATGTTATAGACTTGACTTTTAAAATATATAGAGAACTGACCTTTCTCAGAAATATGTAGCGGTGCTTCCCCTTACCAAGTAGATATACAATGTATAACACCTTCCATTAGCTGCGCTAGTGGAATACTCCTTTACCTGGTGGAGTGGTGGCTTACTGTGCCACGCCCAGTCGTCCTGGATATAATTTCATTTGGAAGGCAAACCATGCTCTCCGGTTACAAATATAACAATCTTATTCAAGATTTCTCCAGACTTCTAAATATCATTAGTATTATAAAATAATGGTGGGCATATCAAGTTAGATATTATTTCAAGATTGTCCAGAGAACAATAGATTCCCTCCAAAAGTACATCTAAACCAAAACTGCCCAATGATATATATAGAAGTAAGGGTGCAAAACCTTGGGTCACTAACTTAATAAATATATGACAAGTAACAAATATAAAAATAAATCTACATGTTAGTTGAATACCATATATCTTAATTAGTAAATATTTTGAATAAGTCAAAAAGTATAGTTAATTTTATATCTAATAAAATATATATATATATATAATTCCTCTCTACCACAATATGGTACGATACTGTAAGTGGTTTTTATCTAACGATAACAATCATTGCCTAGATTGAATTCAATATTGATATGTTAATATTATATCTTTTTCATACTGGTAAGATCTGAAAATGAAAACACTTTCGCAAAAACAAAACAAACGTCAGTATTCACAATGCAATAAAACTATCCAAAACATAAATCTGCTTTAAATCGTGGTTCAGGACCTCTGGAAGATGTCAACCGTTATGATAGGCCATCGCATAATGATTTATGTCTAACAACTGATTTATATGATAATGACCATGTAGACATGTTATAATCTTATTTTATAAACACTCGTATATTTAGATATGCTACTATGGCAATTGTATGCTCAAGGAGTATATTCCAAAGTCAACAACAACCGAGGCACCTTCTCCACCAGAGGTTACAACGGAGAAAGAATCAACAACAAAGCAAGCTACAACGGGTGTAACGGAATTAACAAGCACTACAGAGGCATCACCTCCAACGGAGTTTACAACGGAGAAAGAATCAACAACAAAGCAAGCTACAACAGGTGTAACTGAATTGACAACAACTTCAGATGCATCACCTCCACCGGAGGTTACAACGGAGAAAGAATCAACAACAAAGAAAGTTACAACAGGTGTAACTGAATTGACAACAACTACAGAGGCAGCACCCCCACCGGCAGTTACAACGGAGAAAGAATCAACAGATGTAACTGAATTAACAACAACAACACAAAATCCTGTCTTACCCCAATGGTCTGAATGGACTTTATGTAGTAAAAAATGTGACAGAAAGAGGAGCAGGTTCTGTGGAAGAAATGAAGAATGCAAAAAAGGACGAATTAAACAACATGAAGCTTGTACGGATGATTTTTGTCAAGAAGATAAGGTATTTACTGAATCATATATTATTTAATCTATCGGCTGACCTCTAAAACTTCTTTTTCATTTCAAAGGTTACTTTCATCTGTCAAACTCAACTTTCAATTTTATTTTATTAGATGATAGTTATTTTTAGTTTTGAGACACTTAGTTTTGTAGTTTTCAGTAATACCTTTGATTTAAATAATTTGAAAGTCATGTTATAAATTAATAATAATAAATAAATAATGATAATTTTATCTTCCTAATTTTTGTTTTAACTTATTAAATGAATGTATATTCTTGTAAGGGATAACTAATTTTTAATTATTCAAAACAAATAAAGTTAATGATATGTTAATATAAACTTGAATGTTTTTGTAAATATGAGTCTCCGATAAGTCAAACCAATGGCTGGATATTGATTATTTTAATGTTCATTTTCATTATGTTATCGTATACTGTACTATCATTATGTGACACAATAATAAAAAGAAATTTATTTTTAAACCATGTAAAGATTTTTGTTATCCCAGTTATTTAGAGAGAGAGAGAAAACAAAACGAATTAAACATACGAAATTAAAATACGTTACAGTTTATGCATATTCAAGGTTTTTCTTTTCGTATAACACATCCACAAGTTGGGTTCTACGTAAAAAAAACCCTTAAGAATGCATTGTCTGTCTTATATACCGTCAAAAAATTTTTTTCTCCAAAGCTGTACAGGAACTGTATCCTATTTTATTGCTATTTTGTGTATTTTTCCTTTAACTATTTTTTTGTAATAATTTTTCATATCATGCTTGCTTTAGATAGAATATTATTGCTAGAAACTAAGGGCGCGCGTGCCGTTGTCGATGTAAAGATCAACTCCGTCATAGACAAAATAGCGATAAAAATATTATCAATTATCTTATGCGTTAAGGTATAACCACGCCCAACTGTTTAATTTTAAGGTGAAATAAAACTCCCTTACGTTAGTAAATTTGTCTTTAAAAAAAATTGAAAATCATAATAGAATATTATGCATCCTATCCCTCTTAGCTGCGTGGCTGTTCCTCTATAGAAAAATGAGAATGTTTGGTAAGTTGATAATTCAAAAGGTATATAAAGATGTAAAAAATCACGAGCTTGCACGAAGAGAGCATAAAATTGTAGTGTACATGAAACACAAAAAAAAAAAGCACAGCCATCCATAGGTCATACTGGATTTCCAATCCGGCGTAATCAACAAGATGCTTTCAAGTATAATGCCTTGAAGTGCATTTCATTGAAACTAATGCGTGCAGGTTGTTTCTTCATGAGAAAGCCTGTCGTTTCGAAAAGAAATAAAACAGTATAGGTATATAAAACGAAGAAATTATGAGATCAATTTTCTGACCTCTTAAATTCATGCAAATGAAATAAATACTAATACATGTTTTGATAGTATGTTGCTACCACTACCAATGATCACGATAACGTGGGTACTTCACTTCACAAGCTTCAATAATCAGATTAAAGTCACTTTATTAACATGTCATTTAATGAGCAGAAAGACATTTGACATTGTAGAAAAGTATTTCCTTCAGTCTGATAACTGGCTCAAATTTGGATGTTTAAAACCGTCGTTATAAATTGTAAAAAAATGTTGAATATGAAATGTTATTTTCCACTTTGGATGCATTTTTTTCCATTTTGGTTTATAAGGTCTTCATTTTTTAAATAAGATTTGGATTTTCAAATATTTTGGCCTCGAGCATCACTGAAGAGACATTTATTGTCGAAATGCGTATTTGGTGCAGATTAGTACCGTTAATGTTATTACTACCACTGGGTCGATACCTCTGCTGGTAGACTGTTAGTCCCCAAGGGTATCACCAGGCAAGTAGCCATTATTTCGGTACTGACAAGAAAATACTGATTTTATAGGTATTTTAATTTGCTGTTACAAAATTTTGAAAATTATTTAAAATTAAGGAATGTATCCCTCTCATGCAAAGCTCTGATTCCGTGTCCGACTTTGGCTATATTTTTGTCCGTTTTGGTTAATAAAGTCTTCATTTGTATGCCCCTGCCGCAAGTCGAAAGGGGCATTAAGTGTTACCCTTGACCGTCCGTCCTTCCGTCTTTTCGTCCATCCGTCTTTCCGTCTTTCCGTCCGTCCTTCCCATTTTCGTTTGAAAAGCAAGCTTGAGCGGGGGCAATCGTGTCATCAGACACATTCTTCTTTTATTCTAATAAGCTTTTGATTTTCAAATATTTTGGCCTCGAGCATCACTGAAGAGACATTTATCATCGAAATACGCATCTGGTGCAGAAAAATTAGTACCGTTAATGTTATTAAATCAACAAATTTGATATATCTATAACCAGCAACTTTCAATCTAATTAATTTCTTGAGGTTATCTATTGTACCCTGCAAATTGGAGGATTACCATATTCTCTTCTTCGTATAAAACAATCACATATTTCAAAAATTAAAGATATGATTTAATTAAGTGTAAACTCTCTTGATTGTCTTAACTTCTAGGTCTTATGTTTAACTCTATTCTAGGCAAAAACAAATAAGGCAATCAAAGGCAATGGCAAAGCTGAAGGCAAAGCCATAGACAAAGCCATAGACAAAGCCATAGACAAAGTCAAAAGCAAAGCCAGGCAAAGCCATAGGCAAAGCCATAAAGGAAGCCAAAGGCAAAGCCATAGACAAAGCCATAGACAAAGCCAAAGGCAAAGCCATAGACAAAGCCATAGACAAAGCCAAAGGCAAAGCCATAGACAAAGCCATAGACAAAGCCAAAGGCAAAGCCATAGACAAAGCCATAGACAAAGCAAAAGGCAAAGTCATAGACAAAGCCATAGACAAAGCCAAAGGCAAAGACATAGACGAAGCCATAGACAAAGCCAAAGGCAAAGCCATAGACAAAACCAAAACCAAAGGCAAAGCTAAAATCAAAGGCAAAAGATGAAGTTTAACAAAAGATGATCTCTTTCATATACTGCTTCAAGATTAAGAATACTATTAAATAGTAATTTATTAAAAAAATGTGTTAGATTTCAGTTCAGTTTACCAAAAGTATCGTTCAGTAGAGACGACCGGAAAAAGCGACATAGTATTCACAGCATTTGTGAAGAGATCAAAATAGAATAGTTACTCTACAACTTAAAAAGATGACAAAATCAGGAATTTGTTTACGCCGGTTACCATACTGATCAAATATTTTTTTTTAATGTAAACAACAATCATACATTTTCAAATAAAAATCTGTTTACCTGTTATTTGAAATATACACGCAAAGGTCTATTGTCTTATTTTCATTATTTATCTAGAAAATTTGCAAATAAAACTGTTACGCTGATATTTGGGGGTGTTAATCGTCTCTGTATATTGTTAAAACAATTTGAAAAAACTATATACCGACATATCCATACACTAGTTTCCAGAATGTTCAGCATAGTCATTTTCATGCTTCAATTTCACAATGATTGCCTGCTTTCCTCAACTATTGTACTAGGTTTTTTTCATTTTCACCGGAACTTTCAATTTAGAAATATTTCCTTGTGTAATCATAACTGTTTAAAAGTTATTTCTATTCAAGTATAACCACTAAAGAAAATTCTTTTCATGAAGACATTTTACTCTTTTAACAAAACATTCGTCGTCTCGATCTTTTAACATGTATATGCGGTCTTGTCGATGAATTCGCATTACATGTTTATATCGGAATGAAACAAAACTCATCAAAGATACCAGGCCTATAATTCTATACGCCAGACGCGAGTTTTCGTCTACAAAAGAAACTTTTGTTTGCCGTTTTACTTACTCTCACATATGTTTATAATTGCTGGATACCAAGTTGAACTTTCCAATAGTCATTTTCTTATTTTTTAGCAGTAATATACAATTTGTTCCATCGTATGGCGTCAGCATATCCCAGCTAATACGTTACACTCGTGCATGTTCACACTTTACGGACTGCATTAACAGAAGTGTACTCCTTACACATAAACTGCACCAACCGAGGGGTTATGATGAAGAACGACTGAAATCGACGCCACATAAGCTTTAAGGTCATCATCACGAATTGGTTGACCGATAAGATATGTCGGTGTCTCATCTTACTAGCGACAAGTGTTCGCTGTCTTAGATTTTTAGTCGTCTCATCTGTAATTTTACTTATTTTGTCCTATTCCCGATTGTGACATTTTTACTGAGTGTGAATTCGCATGGTGATTGATGCATACATAGCAAGTCGCCTTAATGTATTTCCGATTTTTTGGGGTTTTAGTTTTTTTTTATTATATTTGCTAGAACGTTCACTGTGAACTTATAATAAATAGCTTTCTTAAGAATAACGAACCAAATATTGAGGAGTTCCATTTGAAAGTTTTTGCACGTGCAAGGAATTGTTGACAAGAGATTTCCAACTGTAACTATCTTGCGTATCAGGATAGTTACAGTGAGAAATCATGTGGCAAAAAATTACCTTCCTTGCAAACACTGAAAACTAGATCATTTCAGTGTTTGTCTTGTTATGCGAAGGGACGTTTTGATTATATATTCACATAAAATGACATTGTTAATAGTAATAATAACATTTTTTACCATATAATGTTATCATTTCTCTTTTAATATAGCAAATGATGAGAAAAGCAGGCTATAGGAGTTTTGTGTAATATTGGTTTAAAATGTTACAATGAAAATTTCTGGCGTACCTACCTCAATCTATTTTTATACATGATGTGCACTCACTGGAACATGATAATTGTCCGTAGATGTACGAAGTTAGATCAGAGATATTCAGAAAAAAAAATCCAACAAAATCGATTGATATGCAGCAAAAATTAACACTTTTGAAATTAAGTTACTATGCATATAGATCCTATTCCGATGTAATTATTTTACTTTAATGTTTTAATCTGAACATACATAACTATGAAATCATTACATTCACGCAAAGACAATATTTCTATGTTGAAAGTTCTCGTGACAATGAACAGACCGACATGCTAGAAAGTTTAGTTGTGGAATATAGGTACATTTTGGGAAAGTATAATATGTTAAGCACTCAGGAAATTGGTGACTGGAAAGACATTTACATTTTGTATGTTCATATTTTTTTACAAATATTTTCTAAATATTTTATATCCATATTCAGCAAAGAATTTCAATTTGACAAGCCTCTAATTCATCTATCTTCTAATTCATTTATCTCGATAAAAAATGAAAAGAGTCCTTATGTATTTGCATGTATATTTCAAGTAACATATTTTAAGACATAATTTCTATAAAATGTACGATTGTGATTTAGAAATTACTTTTAATCGGTGTGGTTACCATAACTATTGATTGTTTCGACTTTTTCACTTTTCTTTTTGTTTTGTGTCATCGATTTTACCCCTGCGTATAGGCAATGGAGCATACGTCAAATTAAGTTTAATCTCCCGTTTGTCAGAAAAAAATCTCAAATTGAAAATAAATGAAATGTTAAATTTTACATTATCTGTATGCGAAATAATTAAATTAATTAAGTCATGTTGGGCATATCTATCTGGTATTTGTAACTTATTGATTTTTAAGATTGATGTTTTATACGTTTTATAGTTATATGTGTGAGCAAAACAAACAGACATACTAGGTAAAATTGTCAAAAATTGGGGTACAGCAGTCAACATTGTGTTATAATCTTAATCACTATAAAAAGAAATAACTATTTCAACAAAGAAAAAAAAGGTATGTAGACACTCTATAGACAAAGTACATAAGCAAAAATGAAAGAAAAGAATGCAAAAAATGACCATAGCACAATAACACAATGGCGGGATGTATAAATATCAAGCCACGCCAAAAGTATATAACCAAAAATGGACTAAACAGTAAATGTTAGAAATATACAAAGACAAATAAAAACACTATAACACGTATTTCAAATGATAAACAACGTCAGTAACTATAACCTATACTTCAAGATCATAATGTATTATTTGTGAAGTTGATGCGGACTATTTATCAACAAGGTTTTGGTATCTTCCGATGAACTTTTTTAGAAAAAGGACGAGACGTTCTTTGACATAACCTTGGTTCATCAAAAAGTAAAATCACAAAAATACTGAACTCCGAGGAAAATTCAAAAAGGAATGTCCTCAATCAAATGGCAAAATCAAAAGTTCAAACACATCAAACGAATGGATAACAACTGTCATATTCCTGACTTGGTACAGGCATTTTCTTATGTAGAAAATTGTGGATTGAACCTGGTTTTATGGCTAGCCAAACCTCTCACTTGTATGACAGTCGCATCAAATTCCATTATATTGACAACGATGCGTGAACAAAACAAACAGACACAATTGGTAAAAATGTCAAAAATAGGGTTACAGCAGTCAACATTGTGTTATCATCTTAATCACTATAAAAACAAACAAATGTTACGAAGAAGCACAAAAAGGGCATACATCAAATTTAACATCCTCATTATGCTTATATCATACGATTTTATTAATCTATGTAAAATCCACCTATAAAGGATGGAAGGTTTTAAAATCGCGCGTTTGAAATTCGCACAGGTAGACATAAAATAATTTTGTCGTTCAAAGTATAAAAAGATACATAAATACAGAGTCACGTAAAATGGATATCACAAAAAACAGACTTAGCAGTAAAAGTAATATTAATAAATAAAATAATAGTGTGGTTCAAATTATGACGGAATACATAAGTACAGAGTCACGTCAAATGTATATCACAAAAAACAGACTTAACAGTAAAAGTGATATTAATAAATAAAATAATATTGTCGTTCAAAGTATGACAGAATACATAAGCACTGAGTCACGTAAAATGGATATCACAAAAAACAGACTTAACAGTAAAAGTAATATTAATAAATAAAATAATAGTGTGGTTCAAATTATGACGGGATACATAAGTACAGAGTCACGTCAAATGTATATCACAAAAAACCGACTTAACAGTAAAAGTAATATTAAAAAATGAAATAATTTTGTCGTTCAAAGTATGACGGGATACATAAGCACAGAGTCACGTCAAATGGATATATAAAAAAACCCGGACTTAACAGTAAAAGTAATATTAATAAAGACAAATAAAAGAATACTATAACACGTTATTAAGATGATAAACAACGTCATCAACTTTCTGCTCAGACGTTTTATAAAGTTAAGTAGCAGCTGCAAGCTCTTGGATACCGAATGAGTTGGAAAATGTATATCTTATATGCAGGTGAAGTTGGTATATTGCTGCTAAGGTAGGGGAAATTTATAGTTTCAAAATTAAAATCGTCTCGTTTGTTATAGATTCCGGTTCTAAGATGACCGCTTATGTCAAATTTGAGGTTTAAGTCTAAACATGAGGCGGAGGAAGCTGTGTCTGTTGTTGTGTTAATTTCTAGTTCTTGAGGATATATTAATGGAACTAAATCAGAAAAGTTTGGATTGTAAATGGAAAGAACATCATCAATATATCTGAATGTGAAACTAAATGATCTGGCTTCTATCTGAATGAGGAACTTTATGACTAACAGGAACATTAATTTTGCTAACATCCACTTCATTTGAACTTTGGTGGATAGCTGTCTCATTGACAATCATACCATATCTCCTTATTTTTATCTAAAAAGAATTGCCAAATCCATCTAATGCCAACTTTGCTGGAACCTTAGTTCTTTTGAAATAACTTCTTAATTTATCAACGATTAATTTTAAACAGGTAGGTTATGAATATGTCAGTACCGAAATACTGAGCTGATGGTACCCTCAAGGACTATCAGTCCACCAGCAGCGGTATTGAATCTGTGTTATGAAAGGAATTTAACACATGGTGGAGAGTTGTCTTATTGGTAATCATACCACATCTTCTTATTTTTGTATAATACATATATTATTATCCTTGCATGGTCTTCAAATTAAAAAAAAGAATGAGGAATAATAAAAGGCTCTTTCTCCTGTATACACATTTATTTTATCCGTTATGTTTATCAATGTTATAATTCAGGCAAGAAGGACGATTTCAATTTTAATATAAATCTTTGCCACAAAAAATATTGTCTTTTGCTTTTATATGTATGTGAAAACTCCCATATCCAAAATTGCCCGGTATGTGCTTCATAACAAAGATATTTCCAATTCCCTTCTGTATTATGTCAGGGTCAGCGGAATCTTATTGTTAATGAAACCAAATGAGAGTTGCTAGTTAAAGGGGCATAAGCTGTCAAATTCCTGTTCACCGATTTGACTCAAATTCTCATATTTTATTTATAAAATACTAAACGTACATCCGATTTACAAAAGGTCAAAAATAAACAATTAACAATCCATGGATTCGATAATATGTATCAACATGTCGTTTGTATTTTTGTCTAGACGTCATCTAATTAACCATCGAAATGACCTCTGAAGACTGCCCACGGTCATATAACCCGATATAAACATAGCTATGAATATAAACAGATAGCAACCACGTGCAATTGGATTTTTTACGGTCTGTTTGATTTCATATTGTAGGTTAAAATGTATTTTTATCATCGTTTTTACCTGTATAAGAATGATTTTTGTGGATCGAATCAGTCAACCAAATGGTTCATCCTTGTTTCACTTTTAATGTTGACGTTCTTTTCCTTTTGATAGATGAATACATGATTAAACCATCTTCAGCTACGGGGTTAAATTAAAGGTCACACGAATACGGATTCAATGAGGTCGAATTATTCACTTACAAGTGAACAATTCATCAGCGATGTTTCTTAGCTTATTTTGACAAAATTTAACCAAATTGGCTGATAAAAGCGAATTATTATCTCACTATATCACTTTCATTCATTTGTACTGTATTCCTGTCACGTAATATGTCATTTTTGCGATATTTTTAACATTGCCATATAAGCAGGAGGTTTGGCTAGCCATAAAACCAGGTTCAACCCACCATTTTTTCTTAAAATGTCCTGTACCAAGTCAGGAATATGGCAGTTGTTATCACATAGTCTGTTTCTATGTATGTTGGCGTTTGTGTTTGTAGCAGTTCAGTGTTTCTGTTGTTCCGTTTTGTTTCCTCTTATAGTTGATGGGTTTCCCTCCGTTTTAGTTTGTGACCCGGATTTGTTTCAGTTAAATCGATTTATGACTATTGAACAGCGGTATACTGCTATTGCCTGTATTTATTCGTTAAGAAATGAACAAAAAAAGATATCATATTTTAATTTATTTTGTTTCCCGTAGCTAATGCCTCTTTAAAGAATTTAATGATATACTTTACTTTTTTCAACAACTGAACGCATAGGAATAAAATCAAAATTTTATTACGGGCTATAAGTGGCTGTTGTTTATTAAGGGCTCTAAGTGGCTGTTGGTTATATTGCAAATATTACAAATTCTTCGAATGTGAACTACCGAATTAAACTTATCACCGGGATTGTAATTACATGAGTAACATGGCGGTAGCCATATCTGGTGCAGGATCTGCTTACCGTCCCGAAGCACCTGAGATCATCCCCGGTTTTTGGGTGGGGTTCGTGTTGCTCAGTGTTTATTTTTCTATGTTGTGTTCCATGTACTGTTGTTTGTATTTTCGTCGTTTTTCGTTTTTTGCCATGGCATTGACAGTTTTTTTTTTCTAGTTATGAGTTTGAATATCCCTTTGGTATCTTTTGGCTCTCTTTTACACTTGTTTGTAAAATTGCATCAAAGAGCATTGTCAACTAAAAAATTAATTTGTATCTAAAATTTGGTTTTGGATTATTACGTCTTTTTTGTGGAAACATACTTCAAAATTGCCAAATCTATCAAATTACAATTTTGAGCCAACTAAGGCAATTGTTAATGTGTACCAAATTCAACATAGAGCTGCTTAAACGTGAAACTGGACACATTTGTGTGGGTGAAAAGCAGGGAAAATTGCCAGTACCAAAGTTCATATTTTGAATGCCACAATATAAAAGTATGCCTGTCCCAAGCAAGGAGCCTATATATCAGCATTTTCCTCGTCTTCCTGTAATATTCCTTTTTTAGAATGATATTTTCTAAAATAAGGTCACTTGTATATTTGCAGTTGTACATTTCTTTTGTATGGATCTATTACCTCTTAACTTTAATAACATGTTCTTGCTTAATGTTCACAGTTGGTAGATGACATGCCTTGTTGGTAGTATTGATCTTCACTTGGTCCTTTGAAAGAGATCAATCTCATTTGCAATCATATCCCCTACTTGTATGAGAGCTTCACATTTCAAATTGATCTTACCCATGCATTTACATTAAAACATCATTGCATTTATATTAAAGTATCATATGACAATCCACAATTTTACACACACGAACACAGTTACATGTTTATATAGAATATTTTAAACCTTTTGTGGGATATTTTGTGTGAACACTGTATCGATATGGAATGTAGCATTATCTCTAATAATGGTAGTAGTGTAAGAAAATACATAAGAAAATGCCTGTACCAAGTCAGGAATATGACAGTTGTTATCCATTCGTTTGATGTGATTGAGCTTTTGATTTTGCCGTTTGATTAGGGACTTTCCTTTTTGAATTTTCCTCGGAGTTCGGTATTTTTGTGATTTTACTTTGAATATAAAGATCATTTATCTATACGATTACAATCATTTCAGCCAGTCACCAAGTACTTTTTTTTTTAGTAATTGAACTTTTACTTTGAAATACTTGGCAACATGTTTTCTTGTCATTTTTTAAGAAATAAGACCAATACAGTGGCTGGACCTGTTTCGCTGCAATGAAGGTAACATGCATACTGAAGCATAACTGATCATTCTCTTAAATCTTTGAAGCCAATAATCTTTCGATATTTTCAAGTTGAAAACGAATATAAAATCATTCCCTTCCATTGAAGTCTAGAAAAGTGTGACGAAAATTTTTCCTAGTACAATGAGAGTTGTAAAATTCCTTTTTTGACAAACAAGAAGTGGTTGCATGGCGGATGTAAAAATTGCTTACCCGCTACAACAACTCAACATTATTAAGCTGCGGACCAAATATAAAATCATTACATTTCATAGAAGTCAAGAAAACTGTGACAAAAGTATTTTACTCAAGGTTTTTTTACGGACGAACGCACGAAGATGAAAGCCAGCAATCATAAACCGAAGGAAGACAGATAACACCATGACTAAAAGAAAAAGGACGAATCGACAAAGTTCTGTTTCTTGCCAAAACTGATAGCATCCTGCTTAGTCGCATCGTTATCCCCCTTCGCGACTTTGTGGCGTTAGAGCAGAACTTTTCTTATGGTGGTGTCTTGTTAGATATTTCCAACTTGGAGATTCATATTTCTCGTATAATTTTAATGGAGTGTGATATGAATTTGTCAACCTTCTAATGCTTTTATTAAGTTGCTTATCATGCAATGTGGTCTAAAATTATGAAATTCCCATTGCTTTTTATTTAAATTGATGATGACTAGCAAAGGCCGTGACAGATAACTTTTTTCCCTTATCAATGATATTTGTACCTCCTTTACTAAATCAATCATGAACGATGAAAAACCTAAATAAAGTACAATATAAACGCTCGATACAATATAAAGCGTCTAGGCTCGTTCGCTTGGCTCACTCGCCGAAAGAGTTCACATTCAATGTGGATCGCGGTTGGTAGCTTACGATATCAATGAGCAGAAAACCAGATAATCTATATTCATTTGCATATCAACCCTTTGAACCATGAACTTAGACCGAACGTTTTTACTTTGTAAGTTAAAACTTAAATAAAAACAAAGGTTATCTTGTTCTGACCAAGGAATTGTATATTTAAAAGGAATGGAAACGCGGCCGACTTCAAAGAAAATTGTATGATGCATCTCTGACTTGGGTGGTGTGTTAATTACATCCCGTCGCTCTATGGCTACAGTTTATAAACTTGTCCATCTTTAGAGAATAATTGTTCCCAGCACATGAATAACTTTCCTATGACATACTGGAATTGTGTATAACAGTTGTTTTTCCATATTTCCACCCACTTTGATGCAATTTACAATTTAAAATCACTATTCAAGCTGTCGGCCATGTTCATTCTCTTCAATATAAAGACAGACACCTGTCCATGGCTACAGTTTATAAAATTGTCCATCTTTAAAGAACAATTGTACCCATCACAGGTATTCCTTTCCCAAGACATACTGGTTTTGTGTATATAAATTGTTTTTCATTATTTCCACCACTTTGATGACATTTACAATTTTATATATATTTACATTCAGTATCTGACAGCATTTTTTTTAACAGGATCCTGCATGTTATAAAAGAACAAAGATGTTGATCAAATTTACCTAACAGTGCAGCATACAAGAGAAGAAATATCATACATGTGCTGAATTTAGGACTCCCAAGCCTTTCTGATTGAAAATAAGACTCCCTGGCAGACAGGAACAACTATTTGTTAGTGATGACTTTTTCAAATGTGACTGCACAGTCTTGTATTGGACCGATTACTACTATCAATGTGATACTTAAAATGGTTATGTAGGAGAGAAATTACATGTGCTTATCCACCATATTATTGTAGTTCATATGCCAAACTTGATGTACATGTGTATGCGATTTTGTGCAAGTGATGGTGACATCATTGAACTAAGAACAAATACAAGACTGCATTCAATCTATTGAATTTGAAGCAGAAGTGACACAGTGGCAGTTGTGCAGAGACTATATGGAAAAAATGCAAATAAATATCTTGTTTTCAACTTCATTTGTCTTCTTTACATTTACAAAGTATACATGTACATAGTTTTTATACGACCGCAAAAAATTTTTTGTGGTCGTATATTGGTATGACGTTGGCGTCGTCGTCGTCGTCGTCCGGCGTCGTCGTCCGAAGACACATTGGTTTTCGCACTCTAACTTTAGTTTAAGTAAATGGATCTCTAGGAAATTTTACCATAAGGTTCAATACCACAAAAGGAAGGTTGGGATTGATTTTGGGGGTTATGGTACCAACAGTTAAGGAATTAGGGGCCAAAAAGGGGCCAAAAATAAGCATTTTTGTAACTTCCAGACAATAACTTGTGTGTAAGTGTATGGATCTCTCTGACATTGTACCACAAGGTTCCATATCACAAAGGGAATGCTGGGATTGATTTTGGGGGTAATTGCCTCAAAATTTTAGGAATTAGGGGCCAAAAAAGGGGCAAAAATAAGCATTTTCTAGTTTCAGGACAATAACTTGTGTGTAAGTGTATGGATCTTTCTGAAATTGTACTACAAGGTTCCATATCACAAAGGAAAGCTGGAATTGAGTTTGGGGTAATTGCCTAAACGTTTAGGAATTAGGGGCCAAAAGGGTCAAAATAAGCATTTTCTAGTTTCCAGACAATAACTTGTGTTTAAGTGTATGGATCTCTGAAATTGTACTGCAAGGTACCATACCTCATTGAAGGCTGGGATTGAGTTTGGGGTGATGAATCATAAGGGGTTCAAAATTGGGGGATTTTTTCCCCTTTTTCTCCTTTTTTCCTTTTTTTTTTTCTTTAAAATTTTCCATTTAAAGTTGGTTATTTCTGATTTATATTTAAAAGCAAATAATAATGATATGGCAGGAGATACACACCAAACAGGATATGTAAATTATTATATAATAAGTATTGTGCAATAGCAAGAAATTTTCAATTGCACAGTATTGCGCAATAGCAAGAAATCTTCAATTGCACAGTATTGCGCAATAGCAAGAAATATCCAATAGCACAATATTGCACAATAGGAAGAAATTGTCAATTGTACAGTATTGCACAATAGCAAGACATATTCAATTGCACAGTATTGCGCAATTGCAAGAATTATTTAATTGCACAGTATTGTGCAAAGAAGATTCTTTGTATAAATTGCTTATTTCTTGACCAATTTCAATGGGGTTTTATTCTTGAATTCTTGGGGTTCTTTAATATGCTGAATCTAACCGTGTATTAAGTTTTTGGATTTTGGGCCCTGTTTTTAAATTGGTCCACATTGAGGTCCAAAGGGTCCAAAATTAAACTTTGTTTGATTTCATCAAAAATTGAATTATTGGGGTTCTTTGATATGCCGAATCTAACCGTGTATTTAGATTCTTAATTTTGGTCCCGTTTTCAAATTGGTCTACATTAAGGTCCAAAGGGTCCAAAATTAAACTTAGTTTGATTTTAACAAAAATTGAATTCTTAGGGTTCTTTGATATGCTGAATCTAATCATGTATTTAGATTTTTGATTATGGGCCCAGTTTTCAAGTTGGTCCAAATTGGGGTCCAAAATTAAACTTTGTTTGATTTCAACAAAAATTGAATATATGGGGTTCTTTGATATGCTGAATCTAACCATGTATTTAGATTCTTAATTTTTGGTCCCGTTTTCAAATTGGTCTACATTAAGGTCCAAAGGGTCCAAAATTAAACTTAATTTGATTTTAACAAAATTGAATTCTTAGGGTTCTTTGATATGCTGAATCTAAACATGTCTTTCAATTTTTGATTATGGGCCCAGTTTTCAAGTTGGTCCAAATCGGGGTCCAAAATTAAACTTTGTTTGATTTCAACAAAATTGAATATATTGGGTTCTTTGATATGCTGAATCTAACCATGTATTTAGATTTTGATTTTGGGCCCCATTATCAACTTTGTCCACATTGAGGTCAAAAGGGTCCAAAATTAAACTTTGTTTGATTTCAACAAAATTGAATATATGGGGTTCTTTAAAATGCTGAATCTAACCGTGTATTTAGATTCTTAATTTTTGGTCCTGTTTTCAAATTGGTCTACATTAAGGTCCAAAGGGTCCAAAATTAAACTTAGTTTGATTTTAACAAAATTGAATTCTTAGGGTTCTTTGATATGCTGAATCTAATCATGTATTTAGATTTTTGATTATGGGCCCAGTTTTCAAGTTGGTCCAAATTGGGGTCCAAAATTAAACTTTGTTTGATTTCAACAAAATTGAATATATGGGGTTCTTTGATATGCTGAATCTAACCATGTATTTAGATTCTTAATTTTTGGTCCTGTTTTCAAATTGGTCTACATTAAGGTCCAAAGGGTCCAAAATTAAACTTAATTCGATTTTAACAAAATTGAATTCTTAGGGTTCTTTGATATGCTGAGTCTAAACATGTCTTTAAATTTTTGATTATGGGCCCAGTTTTCAAGTTGGTCCAAATCAGGGTCCAAAATTAAACTTTGTTTGATTTCAACAAAATTGAATATATGGGGTTCTTTGATATGCTGAATCTAACCATGTATTTAGATTTTGATTTTTGGGCCCTGTTATCAACTTTGTCCACATTGAGGTCAAAGGGTCCAAAATTAAACTTTGTTTGATTTCAACAAAATTGAATATATGGGGTTCTTTGATATGCTGAATCTAACCATGTATTTAGTTTTTGATTTTTGGGCCCCGTTATCAACTTTGTCCACATTGAGGTCAAAAGGGTCCAAAATTAAACTTTGTTTGATTTCATCAAAATTGAACTCTTAGGGTTCTTTGATATGCTGAATCTAACCATGTATTTAGATTTTGGATATTGGACCATAATAGGTGAATGTCCAATTTAAAATTTTTAAGTTCTTAGACCACATTCATTCTGTGTCAGAAACCTATGCTGTGTCAAATAGTCAATCACAATCCAAATTCAGAGCTGTATCAAGCTTGAATGTTGTGTCCATACTTGCCCCAACTGTTCAGGGTTCGACCTCTGCGGTCGTATCAAGCTGCGCCCTGCGGAGCATTTTATTACATACATGTATAACAATATGATGATGTAGTATGATTGCCAATGAGACAATGATTTACATGTATGACTATCATTGGAAGGCCATTCTATAATATCTTTGTACATCATGAGAATGGAAATGCTTCCTTTGTACCATAAAGGTAGCATAATGTAAAAAAGAGAAAATGTTCATTTATTCAACAACACTCCTGTGAATATATAACTTGACAGTACTAAAGGCAAAATATTTCGTTTCACAAATTCTTTCCTCTCCTCGAAAGTAACATATTTAATTGTTTACATGAAATGACAAAATGTGTAGAATAAGAAGCAAGAAATGTTCACTCTACTTGTACACTAGTCGCTCATATTGGTCATCATCTATGTTTGTTTCAGTTATTTAACAATGGTGCCTGTTTATATTTATCTGTTGTGTTGTGTTGTTTCAGTTTTACATGTCCTCATTCTGTGATCACTATTTCACCTCTCCTGTTTTGAAAAATGTTTATGCAAATATTTTCTGCAATAAATTGAAGAGGCACAGATGCTATGACTAAACAGAAATGTGAGGTATATGTCAATGAGACAACAACCCAACGACAAAAATATTCTTTGCACATCTATGAATGTTTAAAATTCTTGTGGAGGTCAAAAGCACATAACGTGTACTTATATATCCGTGACCTGGTACATGTATGCACCAATTGATGCATTCCATCCTAAACATAAGTTGTGTGAAGAGACCAAGCAGTTTATATGCTTATAAAAAAGCTGATATTAAAATGACTTCCTGTATAACAAATTCCGGGAATGAGACACTATTTTATTTAAACCAGATGAGATATTAGTGGTAAAGGTTTGAACAGAAGCAGGAGATGTCAAGGGCAATACAAAAGTACAAGGTCGTGTAACACAGGAAAAATAACAAATGAAAAGAAAATAACAGCCCACATAGCACTGCACCGAAAATTACCTTGAACAACATAAACCCACAAAAGATCAGATAAAACTTGTGTACAATTTTAAATCTTTCTAATTTCAAACTCGAGTTTCACTACCCGATAGGAAAGAGTAAAGATAAGAATGTTGCAGTACTCCGGTGGTCTATGAAACAGAACATTAAAATTCTACAGTTCAGCAGAGTATTTTACTGTACTTATGATACACATTGTTTTTAATCAGAGTCTGTGATATTAAGTCTTAAAAAAACTACAAATAATGACAGATTCATATTCAATATTTCATGGCAGCAAAAAAAGTGATTTCGACAACACTATAATGTACGCACTTCATTTAGGAAATTCATGCAAGGTTCCACAAATAATTTAATTTTAGGTCAATCAAAAATTAAACATTATAATTAAATTAAAACAGATATAAAATCAGTTTCCCACGAGACAAAATTCTACTGGCTACATATTTTTATATGAAAAGTTGCTTTATTTCTTTTCTTGACATGTTAAATAGATATAGGAAGATGCGGTCTGACTTCCAAAGAGACAACTCTCCATCCAAATAACAATTTATAAAAGTAAACCATTATAGGTCAATGTACGGCCTTCAACACGGAGCCTTGGCTCACACCGAACAACAAGCTATAAAGGGCCCCAAAAGTACTAGTGTAAAACCATTCAAACGGTAAAACCAACGGTCTAGTATATATAAAAACGAGAAACGAGAAACACGTATAAATTACATGACTATTTTTTTCCTGATTGAATACTATAGTATAGCCCAGTGTTTCTGTTAAAATAAAGTTCTGGTCATGGTTAAAATAATATGTCAGAATTTGTTTAGTTGTAAAAACAATTACCAAGTAATAATCCATTTAGAACTTCACCTCCGGCAAAATTCAGGTGATCGGAGGGCAATAAATTGCGTAATCGCACACCTGTGAATCCACAGTCACAACTCTAAGGAAATAATGACCGGAAAATCGGACACACATAATTTCACTGTGTAATTTAGAAGCAAACTTCAGCAAAGAAATGTTTCTTGTAATATCATGATCATTACCAGATTTTACTTTTAAATTAAAAGAAATGCCGAAAAAAAGAAAAGATATTTTCTCAATCAAATACATTAAAAAATACAACTATTTCAAGTAGTTTTTAGAAAAGAAATGATTTGATCTGAAATAAAGTTTCCTATTACTTTTCTTGATTAGCTATCGAGGTTATTCATCCCTGACTTGTTTACATGTTGTAGAATAATTATCGACGAGAATCTCATTCCGGGCCGCGTGTTTTAACGGGATTTCACGGAGTTGCCAATCTCTGTGTATATATGTCTGGTCGCTCTAACTGGCTCATTACTTATCTGGCAGTAGTTATCGAACTTGGTCATTTAATCATGAAATGAAACAAGGAATTGTCTATTTAGATATACAATTCCTTAAATGAAATAAACAAAAATACAACCTTAAACAAAGTTACTTCTGAAAACATTTCTTGATATTTCACGAAGGTATGCAACAATTAAGATCAATTAATAGATGAAATCTGACATTATACGAGTTTTTAAAAAGATTTAAGGTAATGCAAAAAGTTAAAAAATAACTTTTCAATTTTGAAATATGACGTACTGGTAAAGAAAAGTATAAAGGAAGAAGTACGTGAACCGATGTAGTATTTTGTCTAGATAAAAGAACTTAGATAATTGATGTTATAATAAACACCGGTATGGGATATCCAATTTGCAGGTATAATCTATCATGTATCATTGATAAGCTAATTTTTGTCGTATATATATTTAAGCAGGAACAGTGTATACTAACTACGAGCTCACCTGTTAATAAATGCTAAATTATGCCGTGGTGCAATAATTTTTTTAATTAGAAACAGCGGTTAAAACTTTCCGACATTCGCATATTATTTATTTTAACAGCGAAGGAATATTTTGCGACCTCTAGACTACTGCTCTTCTAGAAAAAAGGAAGGAACTGTTTTGCTTTTAAGCTTGTGGTAATTTGCTGCAAAGCTTAATAATGGCAAACTGCAATACCAAACAACGATTAAGTATAAAAATAGTATTTGACTAAAAAATAAATGATTAAAATCGTGTATAAAACGGCACAATCAATCCCAATCGGAAGTCTTATATACATTTCTTGTCTGTAATTTCCGACTTCGTCGGTGTGGAACTTGACTGAACAAAATGGCGTCAATGTGAACTATAAACATGGGATTTTGAAAAATCATAGCAAATTCGTTTTTATCACCATTTTCATAAAACCAACACTATGTGATAGAAAAAAGACTAAGCTTTTAAATTGTATGTCAGTGTCACATCTATTTCAAGTAGTTATTTAACCCTTACCAGAATACGGCTTGTTGGTGTATTTATTGACGCACTACTTAAAATTTTCAACATGTTTCGAAATAAAATCATTCACATTGTACTAATATCATTTAGCATTCGTAATTTATACCAAACTGTAGGAAAATATTCCTTCTTTAAAATGATATCTCATTTTCTCACTTTATTCTTTCTACTTTCCAATATTTAGAAGAAATCGTATTTCACTCCCAGATTGAAAGACGTGTTTTGACAGAATAATGAAATTCAAAACTGAAATTTCGAAAAATCGTAGAAAAATCAGAAATGTTACCAGAAACTTTAAAAAATGACAAAATGCTAGAATAAGGTTTCAGCTTCATAATGATATCAACTATTTTGTTTTGCACTTCGTAGTTGCCGAGCTTTTAGAAAAAAATCAAAACACTGTATTTTTTACTTTGTAATCCGGATGAAACTCGCTCAAGTTTCAAGACCGAGGTCTATTTTAATAAGAATTTTCATAATACAATTTTACAAATGTATGTTTGATGAGGCATTAAAGTGATACCTAAGGCCTTAACTATTCACGGAATGGAAGTTTATTCTTGATTTTGGGTTTCTCTCTCCTTTATATCTTCTCAAGCAAGATGACCCCGTGAATTTAAAAGACCGATCTATGTGACAGGAAATGGACCACCATATTTGATTCTTTATATTATTCATCATACTTCCGACCGAGTCAGACATGGATTATAGCTCTGCGGGTGCTCTGCGGGTATCCCGATTGATCTCGAGCCGCGTTTCCATTCCTTTTAAATATACAATTCCTTGTTCTGACTCATCAGTGGACCTCGAATCAGTTCGTCAAATACTAAGTTGAAAAGCATTTACAACCAAATTTCCTAAACGTTGTGCAAAAACGACTGAGGCAATCAATTCCTGGCGTAGAAACTCCTTAGTGATTGGAATAATTTAACATTTTGTAAATAGTAAATTTACTGAAAATGAACATATCTATCAGCAACGAAAAAGTGCTGACTACTGGGCTGGAGATATCTTCGAGGAAGAAAAGTCCACGAGCAGTGGCATTGACACAGTGGTTGTTAAAACTCATCAAAGATACCAGGCTTATAATTTGGTATGCAAGATGAGCGTTTCATCTACAAAAGACTAATCAGTGGCGCTCGTTTCAAACAGTTGGAAGGTAAATTAAAAGGTTGAAAACATTTTAAATCGAAAATTCCCAAAAGAATGTGCCAAATACTGCTAAGGCAATCTATTCCTGACGTAAAAAAACCAATAATTCAACATTTAAAAAATAGTAAAACAGACATCAATAGTTTATACAACTTTATAGAACTTTTATTTGTCGATAAAGATGACAAAGTCTTTCGATGAAGTAAAATGTATTCCTGTATAGTACTCAATGTTACCGCCAATGATTACGATGAATTAGCATGCACTCTCATATGACGATTCAGATTTCCAGATTGTGAAAATCTTAACAGACAAAGTTTACACTGGTATGGTTTTTCTCCGCTGTGAATTCTTAAATGCTTTGTTAACGTTGAACTGTCAGAAAATGCTTTCTTACACAGGCGACACCGATACGGTCGTTCACCAGAATGAGTGCGCATGTGTGTTGTTACAGATGAACTCTGGGAAAATCTCCGATCACACATTGGACACCGGAAAGGTTTTTCTCCGCTATGTGTTCGCACATGTGCTGTTAGGTTAGCAGCTTGTGAAAACGACTTACTGCAAGTTGAGCATTTATACGGTTTTTCCCCTGAGTGAGTTCGTAGATGTGTTTTCAAAGTACTAGGTCTGGCATAAGTCTTCCCACAAATTCTACATAAATTCACTTTATTTGAATCCGCTTGTAAATTTACTGCACTAAGATGACTGCTGGTCAATTTTAGCCTCTTCCAATGGGACACAGCACAAAATCGTGACGCTTTGCAAGAATCACCTGATCGATAGAGAAAGTTTTTTGAGTCTGAACTTGGAATATGTCTTACTTCCGAAGTAAATGAATATGGTTGTGGATATGAATGATTTTGTAAACTGTTGTATTGAGGAGATACTGGACCCATACTATATTGAGGCTGCTGGTATTGAGGAGCATATTTTCCAGGAGATGTCTGTTGATTGCCTTGCCACTGTTGTTGTACATTGTATTGGTTATTGGGTATCCCATGGGGAACTCCAACATTCATACTCATCGAAACATTAACACTCATTGATGGAAACACATTGGCCTGATTTTGAAAACTTTCTCCTGGATATTGAAACACACCATATTGAGGTCCTGGTGGTGGCGAGTACATGTTTTGGCGATACTGATTACCAGGGCTCATATATGATACATGTTGTGGATGCTGAAAGCTGTTTGGTGTTGGTGAACATTGATTAATATGCACAGAAGGTGACATTCGTCCCGAATATGATGGGCATACAACTGTGTGTTTTAGAGACAGCAAAGCATCGGCGATATCTTGAGGCGATTTCTCCTTTAGTACGGAATAATCTCTGAAAAGACAAAACATACGATTTAATTTATTTGTTCAGGAATCATATATCTACCGGTATATCAAAGTTGATATAATTTGGTCACTTACAAATAAGAATATCATTTGCATGTAACTGAACCAAATACACATGTCATAATAATTTTACAAAAAGACCACTTTACAGCTTTTTGTTGAATTTGTTGGATGAATATTCCAACAGGAAGTTGATATTTCAATGGGTACTAACATTGTGTACCCCTACTGGCCAACTTATCTTTGTACCCACATGAAGAAGAATTCAAACAGTGCCTTCTCAAGACAAAAAAAAAGCATTGCTAAGTTCTTTTTTTTCCCGCTTATATATTGATATATTGATGATCTCCTGTCACTCAATAACCTACGTTTTAGTGACTGATTGCATCTCATATATCCCAGTAAGCTTGAAATAAAGGATAATACATAATCTTGAAGGCCAGTCAGCTTCTCGTTTTTCAGCAGTATCATACCCTCTGACTAATCGTAAGGTGTTTATATATCCCAATTAATGTTCTTACTTTACGGCTTTCATTAACAGTGGTGGTCTTAAACAAAAAAAGGTCCATCAGAGTTATAAGGAAGGCCCACTAAGGTCGACACTACACGTTGCGTCTATGTCTCAATTAACAAGCAACATGTTTTTGAGATCTTAGGTCTTAAGATACCAGAATAGTCGTCTGTTCTTAAAATTACCAAGTGTGTTCTTTCACCAATAGTGACATTCTTACTGAGTTAGGAATTACCTGGGTGATGCGTGCATAGCATGTTAGCCCTGTCGATGAGACAGACTCACTCCTTTTGGAGTTCATACGACTCCATCAGTTTTTGTATTTTATCGTGATTTGTATCGTCATAATGAATTCATGAATTTCGAATATCGGTAAAATACTGTCACTTCAGATTTACATACAGTTTTTGAGAACAGTAATGTCGAATAAAAGCTTTAGTCTGTTGTCATTGTCTGTGTATTAAAAATGATGTTGCTAATGTGTCTGTAGTGACAGGAATATCTCAAAGTATTTTTTTTTTTTTGCGATTTCCCTTAAAGCTATGTAATTAAGAAATGTGTAGAACAAAACTCACATAAAGTATTATTGATATCTGATATATTAATGTCTTGTGCAAAAAAGAGACAAAAGCTACAAAAGGGATAACCAACCCTTTTTTGTTAAAGTCGAAGACATCACAATTACATGGAAAAAACTGCAAATTGACAAACAACAACATGATTGATTGACTGGTGTTTAACGCCACTTTCAGCACTATTGTGCTATATCGTATCGGTCAGCTTTGATTGGTGCAGGACGTCGGAGTTCCTGGAGAGAACCACCGGCCTTCAGTAGGGAAACTGACATTCCTAGTCAATTAAGACTGGAGTCGAGCGCACCAGTCACGTACGGGATTCGAACTCACAACCTCAGTGTTGACAGGGTAGTGATACAGTAGTTCGACTACTAGACCACTCGGTCACAGAGGCCCCAAACAACAGAACAGGACAAAACATTACACCTCAAACTTATCACTGAGCAAGACAAATCCCCCCAAAAAATAAACGGGGATAACCGAAGGTGCTCCGGAATGACTATATACTAACAAATCTTGTTCTACTAGTGACACCCGTCGTGTTACTCAAGGCAAGGAAAAATTCGATGATAAGTTGCATTCGGGTAATGTCACAATCGAGGAAAGGCTACGACGATTAAATTATTTCCGTCATCATTTGTGACTCAGGTATTTCATAACAGTTATTCAAATCATGATGCCATTCGTAAACCTTTCGAGGGGACGATTTCAACTATAACTTGGAACCCTTATTAGCTTTCTTGTAAGCAGAACCCCTCTGTTAAGAAAATTACGATAATAAACGCAAACTCTGGAATGTCGTATCAACTGGGAGGTAAATACTACGTATGCAGGCGCTCCAGGAAAATTACTAAATAGAAATGACAGGAGTGCATACGCTGAAATGTCTCGCCTGCTTTACTGATCATTGATTTCATGTTGATAGTCCTAAATATAAAGCTTTACTACAAGTATTACATAAACTTAACATGATCCAAGAAAATGAAGCCAAGGTCAGATAAACCAAACCGGTAATATATATACACCTTACAATCATTCCATACACAAATTATAGTTGACCTATTGCTTATAGTTTCTAAGAAACAAACTTAACCAGGAAAATTTAACATTGACCAATGAACCATGAAAATGTGGTCAAGGTCAGATGAACCATGCCAGACAGAAATGTTCACCTTACAATCAATCTATGCATTTAATATTATAGTTGACCTATTGCTTATAGTATCTAAGAAAGAAACTTAACCATGAAAATTTAACATTGACCAATGAACTATGAAAATGAGGTCAACGTCAGATGATACCTGCCAAACAGACATATACACCTCACAATCATTCCATACACCAAATATAGTTGGCCTATTGATTATAGTTTAAGAAAAACAGGCCAAAACACAAAAACGTAAAACTGAGCAATGAACCGTGAAAAATGAGGTCAAGGTCAAATAAAACCTGCCAGACTGACATGTACATCGTAAAATATTTCCATACACCAAATATAGTTGACCTATTGCATATAGTATTAGAAAAAAACCAAAACACAAAAACTTAATATTAACAACTGAACCATGAAAATGAGGTCAAGGTCAGATGACACCTGTCAGTTGGACATGTACACCTTACAATCATCCCATACACCAAATATAGTTGACCTCTTGCTTATAGTTTAAGAAAAACAGATCAAAACACAAAAACGTAAAACTGAGCAATGAACCGTGAAAATGAGGTTCAGGTCAAATAAAACCTGCCGGACTGACATGTACATCGTAAAATATTTCTATACACCAAATATAGTTGACCTATTGCATATAGTATTAGAAAAAAAGACCAAAATACAAAAACTTTAATTTAACCACTGAACCATGAAAATGAAGACAAGTACAACTTACAATCATTCCATACATCAAATATGGTAGACCTATTGCTTATAGTATCTGATATATGGAATTGACCTTGGTCACTGACCCATGAAATGAGGTCGAGGTCAGATGAAAACTGTCTGACAGGCATGAGGACCTTGCAAGGTACGCACATACTAAATATAGTTATCCTATTACTCATAATAAGAGAGAAATTAATATTACAAAAAATATAAATTTTCTTTTCAAGTAGTCACTGAACCATGAAAATGAGGTCAAGGACAATGGACATATGACAGACAGAAACTTCATAACATAAGGCATCTATATACAAAGTATGAAGCATCCAGGTCTTCCACCATCTAAAATATAAAGCTTTTAAGTAGTTAGTTAACGCAGCTGCTGCCGCCGACGCCGTCGCCGCCGGATCACTATCCCTATGTCGAGCTTTCTGCGACAGAAGTCGCAGGCTCGACAAAAACTGAATCATCTATTTTGTCGTAAGTTTAGTTCTTAACCGACCTTCATTGTAAATTTCTTGATGTAAGTCCAGATATAAAACAGACTTATTTTACTGTATTTGAGGTATCCTTTGTTCCAAATTCGATGGGATAGATGCGTTCAACATAGTCACCATCTTTTATTTTAGTGAGAGGACAACCATTGTACAGCGGAACGTGAAAATAGAGGATAATGCTGTCTTTGTATTCTTCCTTGAAGCTTCTGTATAAAGTCTGCCTCATATTGAAAAAAAGGAACAAGTCGATCAGAAGAAGAGTACAGTTGGTTCCCTTAGGAATATCGATTGTCTATTGAAAAAAACATACTCCAAACGTCACAAATATGTTGTCAATAAAACATCAAGCATCTAAATGTCATTTCCAGAGATATGTTTGTTTGAATAAAAGTGGTTTTAATACAGTATGATGTATTGTTTCCTAAAACAAGATATGTGTATCTACATTGGACATTTTATTTTATGAAACAAAGTTTTTTTTTCTAATTCTTTCAATCTATCTTTATGGTTAATATGAGGAATACTTGTGTAAAGGGTAGACAAGTCATGCTTTTACAGATCTTTGGAATTTTATGTCTCCACGTCTGATGCACACCATGCCTAGAGAAAGCAGTTTCACAGTAACTCTAAAGCTCGGTTTTGATTGCTGAAAAACAGATGTTACCAATAAGGAAAATATTTTATTGAGCGTAAGGCAGACCTAGCAGTGTTACGTTGTTTATTAGGACAATTATGTAATTTGGGTATCCAGTACAAAGAAGGGCGACCTGGAGATTAAAAAGACTGTTATGAGATAGATTAACAATGATGACTTATTTTTTAAAAAGGTACATAAGGGACTTATAATACTTTTCCTGCATCTACCCCACAGAACTTTAATGCTTAGCCTTCACCAACTTGTGTTACTGATTTATTTATCCCCTTTTAAATTTTCTAATCATGAGAAGAACAACAAAAAAACACGGTATTATTGATCAGAAATCCATTGGTGAAAGTTCAAAACATGGTTAGAAAAGAAACTATTATTATCTAAACAAATTCCCACAACCAGTTATATTGAGACCATATAAAATCGAAATATATAAATAATAGGTTCAACTTTTCAATTCTAAAGCGTAAATCTGTTAATTGATTACATAATGTTGATAGATAGGAGGAAGATAGAACTTGACATTCTGAACCAATTTGCCTCAGTCAGATTTTCTGTACCTGTTATGATTATCATGATGTTACTGTTACTTCCATTTTACTCTAAGTTTATTTATAGCCATGGTGGTCATGTGCTGATTTGTGAACAAACAAAAATTAACAAATAAAAATTAAGACACCATAAGGATCAATTAAGTGAAGTATAATTCTAATTTGTTGGGTAGTTTCAGAGAAGAAAATTTTTGAAAAAAAAAGTTTACAGTCGACGGACGGACAACGGACGGAAATTGACAGCAATACTCATACTGATCTTGAAAAGTTGATCTTCATGTCCTTAAAACTTAGATCAAAATCACATAAAGTATAAGGAGCACCTTTCACAATAAAAAAAAAAAGACCACACTACATGTCAATTAGAATTATCATTAAGCGTTTGATCTGTTGTTGCGTGAAAAGTCGATAAAGTCGCAAAATATCGTGTCAAATTTGGACACGTTATTATCTGCCCCTGCTGCTGTATATAATGTTATAATGTAGACATGTCTTTATATTTACCGTAAATAATGACGTCACATTCAAATGTGTCTTTCACTTATTAAAACTTTGAGTTTGAAAACAATTACATGAAATTGATTTTATAAAACCAGGAAAACAGATAACTGATGTAACTGAGATATTTTTAAGCAAACGGCTTTTGTCGCATAATGAACCTTTCTTTTAATTATTGAAATATAATGAATTGTGCGTCCATGAACACGGATTACTTGATTGCCAACCGTTGCTAAATAAAGATATATTCTTATATGCACAAAAAGCTATTTCTTACCATTAAAAGTTCCTATCAATGCGTTGTACTAAGTCTGATATTAAACAAGTCAGAAACGCATATTAACAAGTTATAAATAAGGAAATCAAGACTCCTTTCTTTACATAGTTATTGAAGTTTATTTTATTATCAAGCAAAAATGACAGTAACTAGACACAAAGCAAACAAGTTTGAAAAATAATGATGGTCATTTACGTGTTAATTAAAATGCGAATTAGTAAAATACAAACATCAAATGAATACAGTAGACCCATCTTACTGTTTATATTAAGCATATAAACTTTGACACCTTTGTATAACATTGGTATTTAACGAACTATAGTATATGAAAGTTGATATGATGTTTGATTTAACCAATGTTGACAAAAGTTTGATGTTTGACAACTACTGTCACCTCAGAACGTCGTGTGTCGTATACTTTATTAATATAGAAAATCTCCTTCTCAAGTCCAGAGTGGCCTGTTGCAAGGCAAAATTCTGTCCCTATGCAACATACCCTAATTTCCAGGGTCGGTCCAAATTTTCAGCCCTTTGATCGACCTACCTTATAGAACAGACCTTAATTTACTCTCATCCTGAACATACATGGTATGTTGACACTGGACGTTAAACAAGAAATAACTAATCTAAATGTTTTGTATCATCTACATAATATCTTTTATATAATTATACTTTTATTATTTAACAGTGAGGCAGTATTAAAACTTTATTAGTTATCAAGCATATAATTCTAAATAAATATGTATAGAAAAGATTTCAAATATTGTAGAACAAACTTTATAAGTCTTTACGTAATAAGTACTCTAAATATATAATAATTGTAAACATAAATAAAAACAAATAAAAGGGAGAGGGTTGAATACTAACAACACTAGTTCAACCCTATGTATATGTGTCTGTCAGTAATTGATTTTTTCACTCAAAACAATAGTAATAGGGAAACAATTGCAGAGCAAACAACATATTCTCTCAAAACTTTTTAAAAAATATTGTCGTTACATCTGTAACGTGAGGGTACCCAAATTGCACCTATTTGACAGTTTTTTCACCTACGTTTATTTATGATCCAGACAAAAGTTTCCATTCTGTATTTATTTTGTAGATGTATCCTTATTTACTTTAAAGTTCTACCAATTTAATTTTGAATCCATATTAAATCATAGAAAAATGGGTTTGTACCGACCTCCAAACGATCCATGATTCTGTAATGAGGAGTACCCAATTTGCATCCATTGCTAAAATTCACATCCGTAAAAATCGAATAACTGATGTTTTGTTTTATTCTCCAATTATTTACAACAATTTGTCAAAAGTCCATGCTTACTATTCATCTCGTAAGAAATGGATGCCTGTAACATATTTTAATGGTCATTTCTAAAAGTTGACATTTTGTGGACGTAAAATGGGACGTTTCCATAGATTTTACTCTTTCCAGTGAATACTTCATCTGTTGATATATACTGTGAACGTTTTGTGTATATTTAAATACAGTTAGCTATGTTGAAAGACATGCTTAATGTCAAATCATAAAAATACAAAATGGTTTAGTCTCTGAGAAAACTTGCAAGATTTCCGCTGCTATTTTTGCTAAATAGGCGCAATCTGGGAACTCGGAGCAATTTGGTTACTGTGACGTTATAGAAGATCAACAGACAAAAAGATTTTCTTCCTGACATTTTGCTTCATTTTAAAGGAAATTGGTTCAAGAATTTCAGTCTTATGTATGATTTCACGGAAAACAAATATCTTCAAATACAAAAAAGCAAAAAAAAAAATATATTGACATGAAGGTAATAATTCATTAGAAATTTCAATGTTCATTTCATTAGAAAAATATAATGGTTCGGTTAAAAAAATAAACACTCAAGAAATAGCATGCATCAAAATTTACATTTTCACTTCTGTTCTCCACCTTGACAGATGTGCTGTGAGGATTTATAATAATATGAAAAAAGTCACTTTTATAAATAAATATTTGTTAGCCGATTTATACTCTCCTCGACCGGTTGGTTATTTTTTAACAATCGACGTGTATTTTGTTAGATCTCAGTTCTTCATTAGTCAAACGATAAATTCTTGCTGTCCTCTGAATTTGCTTTTGTGATGTCACAAAAAAGGCGACCATGTCTAATGATGCCAACCAAAAAGACGTTGGTAAGCCTGGCGTATTCGATTTGAAAATATAACTGTAACGAATGGAAATACATCGAATCACACATGATGCAGTGGTCAAATCTATATCTATATATAATTACATCGCAGTTTATATGTATATATATATAATATATTACCGTCTTGAGGGAAAACTTCACTAAAATTATTTTGCAATTTCTTCTGACGTTTTTTTTAATGTAATGAAAGAAATGTTACAGGTATTTAACTTTTTCTTGCTGATGAATATGTATTATTCCACCAAAATATTGTTTACAAATCTAAAAAGTACATTTCGATTAGATTTAAACAGTTTCTAAGATGTTTTTTTTTTTTTGTCAAGAATGGTTTTAAGAGAAACAAAGCTACAAAACTGAAAGTTCTATAGTTTATTTTTTCTATGAAACTAAGTTATTTTTGTAGCCAAGTTACAATTCTCCTTAAAGTAGTCTTATTACCAATGCATTCCCTCTTGACCAAGTTGATAATAATGGAATACTTATCCAAGAATTTCAATACGCGCATTTGTGAACTATGTGTTGTTTTGTCAATGGTTGATTTTATTTGGTATTTTATATCTTGGATTTTCCCCTTATCACATTGACTTTCAATGTAAATCCAATAAAAATGAATTGAACTATACATCTCACTTCGTATTAAAGCCACCTATCAATCAAACAAAAGCAATCATATTTCCATCTTAAATCGGACATGGAAGAATATTAAATTTTATCCACTTTTACACTATTTATTGGATTGCTTTTATAATATATATATATTTTTATAATGTATAATCACCTTGACTGCTTTAGCTACATATAAAAAAAATTTCTCTGATATAAAGAAAATTCTGTTTTCTTGGTTCAGCGAATGTGGAAAGCTATATCAATTTCGTATTATAATTATAACGTCATTGATGGTACATGTATATTCCAACTTTTCACAAGAGAAATGCCTAACAGAAAATTTTCCGAAAGCACAGTTTATATATGTATTTCGTAAGATTTGTTGTCCTGTAATGTATCTTCAATTCTACATTTTCATTCCTTTTCTCTTTGAAATCCCCCTTCTATTCCGTGTTGTTGTGTCCGTCAATGCTGCTCTTTTTGACATTACAAAGTAAACATGCCTTTTGGGGAAGTTGTATCTTTTTAACTTTTCAACCGAAATGTAAACAGAGATCTGGAACAACTTGATGAATCCAGTAAACATTTTTTTTTAATATAAATGCCTGTGATATGAGGTCGTTGTATTTCAAAAAGATACCTATTAAATTTTCTGTATTATCCTGTTTTTAATGTTACCTGCAAATAATATTACTTTTAAGTCTGCAGAATTGGAAAATTAACACAAAGTTTCTAAAAATCAAATTAACGTGTGAGCAAATATCCTACTGGTAAAAAGAAAAGACACGAGAAATTGGTTGTACATAAAATGTAACTCTTTCGATTTTGACAATGATACTTTGTCTGAATCTGGAAAAATAGGAAATTGTTTTAATTTCACAATTTGATAATAAATGGCACAAAATCTGTAAGTGTCCACATCAGTTTCTTGTGAAATTTAAGGGACCTGGGTTGAAAACTGTAGAAGTTAATAACACAAAATAGATACTCTTTATAAAATGTTTGCAATGAAACAATGGAAATGTGTGAAATATTTTAAATAGTAATGAATTTGGAATTATTTTAAAAAGTAAAATAACAAAAAATACCGAATTTCAAGGAAAATTTAAAACGGAAAGACCTTTATCAAATGGCAAAATCAAAAGCTCAAACACATCAAATGAATGGAAAACAACTGTCATATTCCTGACTTGGTACAGGCATTTCCTATGGTGAATTAAAACTAGCTTGTATGACAGTCGCATAGAATTCCATTATATTGACAACAATGTGTGAGCAAAATAAACAGACAAAATAGGTTCAAAATGTCAAAAAATTGGGGTATACAACTGAATATTTCAAAATATTTGCCAACCTTCTTCAAATTTCCACGTGTTTAAGGGTCTGCGTTTAAAACTAGGATTATGTTAATATAAAATAAGTATCCTATGATAGATTTTTTTTTAAATATAAATGAAGTTCGTAAACAGAAAAATAGCAAAAATTTATCAAACTATGCCGAAGGGACATACATAATCATCATAGTGTATGAAAACATTTCTTGAATATTTTGTGGGTTCGCGTTACGTATACTAAATATGTTCAGTGTATTGAAATCTTCTAAAACTTTCGGGAAATGATGGAGGCGGGAAATGGAGAAATCAAACACTCCATTAATTTCGTATTGTGAGGATCACTTTGTGTATTTTACACTTACTTGTAAACCGGAGCACATGGTGATATATTGAAGAGACTAGGGACTTGGTCGACTTCTATAGTGGCTACTGGGTACGTATTAACACTGACTTCTACGGGAGATTTGTTGTATTCCATACAGAATGGTTTTGTTTCTTGTGGTGTAGAACTTCTCCAGCCATCATTACTATTGACATTGTTACAACTATAGGAATCAGGATGTTCGGGAAACATCTATATTTCAATTAAAACAAATTTTAAATAAAAGTAAACGGCTTATACATAACGGGAAATGAGTATGAGAAAACTTGTATTGATTAATATAGGTTTTTTTTTTTTTTAATTAAATGTTTGTTTTTACAAAATCTATTTAATACACAAATATTTCTGACGTCTTTTAGGGTGATGATAAAATGTAGATAAATTGTACATTAATTTAAAAAATCTGATTGTATTATAAGACTAAAGTATTACTGTAGCTTGTAGTTTGCAAAGAATTCCGCATAAACAGGTGCTAGGGGCCGTCTTAAACTTGCAGTGAAGTGAGAGTTCGTTGGTTCCGTCTTGAAGGCCTCACTGTGACTTTGAGATGCAGAACAACAATAAAAGCACTGTTCCTTTTTTTTTTTTTTGTTGTACATGTAATGATTTTGTGTCATGGATGGTACCCAATATCCTTTCTGTTCTATTGTAAAATATGAAATACCAAAACTCACATTTTATATATCTAAGACTGAAATATGAAATTATTTCAAAGATATACTAGAGGAAAGAAAACATTCGTCAAACTCTTAAATATTAGATAAGTTATGATAACAGGAATTGTAAATGCATTGCTTATCATCAGTTATATTATTTATTATCTTTGTTAAATTAAAAAAAATGGAGAAAAATTGATGTAATCAATCTAGTACCGTATTTTTTGTAACTGTAATTTTCGCGAATACGAAACATACGAATTGCCGGAATATCCTTTTTCGGTGGTATTAATAACATAACTAGGTGTGTAAATATAAGGAAAGGTACACTTTGGCCGTGTAAATTCACCAAGAAGTCAGTAACTAATAAGTAAAGAATTGACGTTATAAACTAAAATTGAAATTGCTAAATATACGTTAATGGTTTTAAAAATTAAAAAGTTTAAAAGCAGTCTGTCAGACCTTTTTCTAAATTCATCAGATTTTCTTTATTTTAAAAATTCCGCGTTCGTTTATTAATGATATTTTATTTAATTCGTTAAATTAATAGTTCATTTCTTTTGATGAAAAATAAGCAAGATCTTCTTTTAATACTTCTTGCGATATTTTTTCTGTGAAAGAGTTTGATATTTAGATAAGTAGTAATATATTTTTGATTACCTAAAAATGTGAAAGTATATAAATAAAGTAGCAAGTAAACTTTTCATTTTTGAGTGGAGAATATAAAAAAGAGGTGGTACTAATAATAAGATAAAACACGTTTGTATATATGCCAGGGAGGTCATTATCTGTCCCCCTTTTAAAGTAAATTATTGATTTCTTTGAAAATATTAAACGACGCAATTCAGAATTAAACAAAAACTTCGTCCAAAGAACTCATCTGGGTTAAATTTCATCACGAAAGCTTGGAGTAAAAAAATGATAAGCCAAAGACGTGTAAATGTACTTTGTACTACATAATACAGAACAAAATGACACCTTTTACTGTCTAAGGTCGAAGTAACGTTCGTGAGAGGGAACATACGTTTCAGAAAAACAAAAAGAAATTTAATAAAATTAGTGTATTGAGAAGATACAAATGATATAAAAATTGACCTACCTTTATAAGAATAATTCTAAAATTGGTCAAAATTGTTCATTCGGATATAAAACTAAAATATGGAAGTTTAATCACAGTACAAGCATTAAAACATTAATGAAAAAAAGAAAAAAATAATTATTATAATGAAGGAACTAGTTTCATTGGTTTAGATGCGTGGAGGGGTGTCAACAATATAACGTTGTTGTCATCGCATGAAATCAATTTTAGTTTTACCATAAAACATTTCTGATAAAAGAATAACACTTGTTTATAAAGATCATAGAAAGCTAATTACAACTGTCTTAATAAAACGGATGCCAATTACAGATTTCAACAAATATGGAAACGCACGTGCATGTGCGTTTGTCTGCTTGGATACTCTGATCGCGAGCAGCGCGTGTCAGCTATAGGAAAACGTTAACTACCAGATTAGCAATATAATACCGTTTGGTGTCGTATTAATAAGATGATATTGAATATAGTTGTTACTCAGTTGTGGTCATTAAAAGAATGAAAACATGTTGTACATGGACTATAATGTTTTCCAAACAGAATATTTTATGCCAGACTAAAAACCATTATTCCTTTTTTCTTCTTTTATAATTCATATGTAAACATATCATTATGAATTCGCAACATAAACTGAGAACAAAAACAACCTGTTTATGGTATAGAAATTTAGCTTCTGTCTCATTCATTACTTGACATTCACTCTAAAATCGACAGTTTATAATGATTTATAACAAAAGACAATTTTATCTTTTGAACTATTCAGTACATGGGAAGTATATTTCAAAGCAAGAAGATAATTTTGTGTAAATGCATTATCTTATAGAGATGCCGCGAAAGAAATTAATACGATTTCAATTCTTTTGACACAAGAATGATGATATCTACATAAAAGCAAACCATTAGTCTACATCACAACTTAACATTAGTCTGCTCAAATTAGCATTTGCTCAACAGCGAACCATTAGTCCGCTCAATGTTGTCCACATAACAGCGAACCGTAAGTTTGCTCAATGTACTACATATTGTTTACATCACAGCGAACAATAAATTGGTCTTCTTATATTCAATTTTTTTTAATTTCAGTCGCGAACAAACTTTGTCAGGAAATTTTTTAAATTACACATAAGATGATTTCATTTTAGCTAGCGAACCATTAGTCTGCTTAATGTTGTCTACATCACAGCACAGCGAACTACGTCACAGCACAGCGAACAATTAGTCTACTCAATGTTGTCTACATCACAGCACAGCGAACAATTAGTCTGCTCAATGTTGTCTACATCACAGCACAGCGAACAATTAGTCTGCTCAATGTTGTCTACATCACAGCACAGCGAACCATTAGTCTGCTCAATGTTGTCTACATCACAGCATAGCGAACCATTAGTCTGCTCAATGTTGTACCAATAATCTGCTCAATGTTTACTAAATCACAGCGAACCACTAGTCTGCTCAGTGTTGTCTACATCACATTGAACAATGAATTGGTCTTCTTATTTTATTTTTATTCTAAATTTTAATTGCGAACAGCGTTTGTCAGCAAAAAAATTAAATATTGCACATAATATTTCATTTTAGCTGGCGGCCTTGTTCATTTTTTTTTATTCTCTGGCTTTTTTTCAGTTCTTTTAGATGTTTTTAAAGATAGTTGCGTCCACCTGTCAATAGACTTGTATGTCCATGTATTTTTAACTGATAATGACAGAATAATATAACCAATCACGTGAAGTTGTAACGATACCAGAATACCACATTGGTTAAACTTATTTTAATAGTGTTTAAAAGGAGTTTCTCCTGTGGATTCTTTTATGAAAGACTTATGAAATACTCATACTATCATAATACTCATACTATCATAATCATAAATGTTCAGATCAAATAAGATAAACATATGTTTTATGATGGCACCACCAGTTTCTAAAAAGTTTGAGACGTGCAAATAGTTAAGAATATATCAAAGGGGTACTTGATATAGGTACAAAAGAGACAGATATAATCACGGCAAAATAAACACGAACAAATAAATAACAGTCAACAAAAGTCTCCACAGAAATTGTAAAGATTTGGCATAAATCCATTATGAACCCCGCCATATTCCGTAAGTGAACTCAGCCTTACTCAGGTGCGCCTTAAGGATCAGCAGTTCATTTGATACGTTGGTAAATAACCTTTGATATCGACGGTAAACAGTTGCTGATTTGTTTGGAAATGAAATTATATCAAATATGAAAATAACACTTTATAAATGTTGGTGTGTCCGAACCATTTTTCTGAATTAACCATCATCAGGAACGCTTAAACTAAAACATTTGAAACCCGAGTCTGTATAATTACATTGTAAAATTTAAACATTTGAAAGCCAAGTCTGTATAATTACATTGTAAAATTTAAACATTTGAAAGCCAAGTCTGTATAATTACATTGTAAAATTTAAACATTTGAAAGCCAAGTCTGTATAATTACATTGTAAAATTTAAACATTTGAAAGCCAAGTCTGTATAAGTACATTGTAAAACTTAAACATTTGAAAGCCAAGGCTGTATAAGTACATTGTAAAACTTGAAAAGAGTTCTAGAAAATGAACATAACATTTAATATATTGGAAAATCTTACGGCCTCTAAAACAATTAAGAAAAGTTCTAAAACAAGCAAAGAATAAAATATTCTTTTTATTTTGTGAAACAACTAGTGACATACCTGATTGCATGATATGTATGCTGGAAATCACAAACTAAGACTTAGTCATGGTGTGCAATAAAAATATAAGCAAAATTTTGTGTCGTATTTCTCCTGGTTATAGTGTTTGTCTGATTTTGTTGGTCTTTTTTTACTTATGGCTTTTGATTGTCGTCTTAGATTTTTTTCCTCTTTTTTGAAAAAAAAAATCATACTTCCATTGCCCCGAATATCAAAAGCAATGGCTTATAGAATGGACAGCTTGCCAAATCCAAGATTACGGAAGATGGAAAACAAAAACATTTCTAAAAGTTTTCCTGAAAGAGAGTAAAATGTAAACCAATTTGAAATTTCATCGTAATATTCTGGTAAAAATGTGTTTAAAAACAGATTGTGTAGTTTTCTCGGGATTACATGTAAACATTACTTGCACTTGCAAGCTCTAGGTCTTATAATTGTTTCGCCGTTCCGAATCTTGGGGAAATATATGATTTAATTAGAGATTTTATACAGGCGACTAAACCTCCACTGATGAATAGTTTACCGTGCAAGAAGAGGTGTTGTATACCCCAATTCATTTATCAATTAAAATTGGAAAAAATCGGACGAATTGATATTTTTTATCTAAACAATAACAAAACTGGATCTGAAAATTCAATACGCTCTCTGTTTTTTGTTTTTGTTTTTGTTTTTTTTATTTTACTATTTCTTTTTTTTTTTATTTGTTTGTTCAGATTTAATAACCGTCTTCTTGCAATTTGACTTTGCAATATATTATGGTCTCGAAAACTTTGATATAATCAATAAAAAGTTGCAATATACATAATAAAGTTTAAGCTCATTCGTTATTTTTTAATACATTTCGTGATAAATACATTGCACTTGTTTCTAAAATGTTTCCTTTCTAACTTGTAACAGCATAGTGCAGATTTGTATTGGTTAATATTTTAATCAATTTGATGCGGTCAATGATACAGAATAGCTCCTGGACATACAACTGTTGTAAAAGAAAAGGCGTGGTTGTAAACAGTGGTTGTCACACTAACAAATACAAAAATATAAATACCAGTGGTCATTTTCCTCTGTCCATTATAATTAACACTTTCTGTACACGTGAACACTGCAAAAATATATCACCCGAAAACACATTTCTTTGACAAATTACATTGACACTGCTGACACAATGCAAAATTATGTCTTCGGATAAGAATTACTTTTTGTCAGAGTCCTAGTTTTCTGGAAAACCTACAAATTAGCTGCAATTTCTGCACACTTCTGGGATTTAGAAATCTGTCTTAAAAAATAAGCTTTAAGTATGATAGGTTGTATTTTTTTAACGGTCTATATAATTTGGCTGCAAGTTTATAAATGAGTTTTTTTAATTGTTAAGGATTATCTTGAGCTATACAAAAAATCTTGAAAACTTAAAAAATGATCTCTTTGATAACAGAATGATGCATGCATGTACAGTTGATTTTCGTTTAGTAAATTAAAAAAAGAAATATATATGTATATAATAAAATAGCTGATGATGAAGAATCAGAAAAATAATCTACAGGACAATTCAAATATATCATCCATAACAAAAGCTACTAGTTTCTCTTCAGAACAAATGATGTAAAAAAAGACAAAACAAACAGTGCCTTTATATAAGGGTTCTTGTAAATTATTTGTATTTTGAATAAAGAACTAACTGTCTTCACATTTAACCAGTTTCACTGAGATAGTTAAATCTCAAGGGTTTCGTTCAGTCTATTAAACAATGTATATATTGAGTAAAAAGATGGTGATATACTGTATATATTGAGTTAAAAGATAGTGACATAATGTATATATTGAGTTAAAAGATTGTGACATACTGTATATATTCAGTTAAAAGATAGTGACATAATGTATATATTGAGTTAAAAGATTGTGACATACTGTTTATATTGAGTTAAAAGATAGTGACATACTGTATGTATGTAGTTAAAAGATGGTGACATACTGTATATATTGAGTTAAAATATAGTGACATAATGTATATGTGCAGTTAAAAGATGGTGACATACTGTATATGTGCAATTAAAAGATGGTGACATACATTATATGCATGTGCAGTTAAAAGATGGTGACATAATGTATATATGACATATATGGAGTTAAAACATAGTATCATGCTGTAAATATGGAGTTACTGTATATAATGGAGTTAAAACATAGTATCATGCTGTAAATATGGAGTTACTGTATATAATGGAGTTCAAACATAGTATCATGCTGTAAATATGGAGTTACTGTATATAATGGAGTTAAAACATAGTCTCATGCTGTAAATATGGAGTTACTGTATATAATGGAGTTAAAACATACTGTGGATTCATTTATTTTCGTTAGTACCAATTTTCGGGGATTGAAAGAACATTGCATTTTCGTAGATAATTAATTTCTTGGTTTTGTACAAGTCTGCATACAAGCTTATAGAAAATGTATACTTCGTTGTACGTTAAAATTCGTGGTTAAAGTTGAACTGTTATCCTCGAAATTTGATATCCAACGAAAAGTAATGAATCGACAGTAGTAAAATACTTTATATGTGCAGTTAAAAGATAGTGACCTAATGCAAATGTGCAGTTAAAGATATTGGTACACTGTATATATTGAGTCAAAATACAGAGGCACATTGTGCGAAAGGAGTTAAAAGACAGTGACATATTGTGTATAGAGAGTTAACAGACAGTGACATACTGGATAGATGCAGTAAAAGGATTGTGGCATACTGTATATATGCAGTGTAAAGATGGTGACATATTGTATATGTGCAGTTTAAAGACGGTGACACATTATATGTGCAGTTAAAAGATGGTGACATACTTTATATGTGCATTTAAAAGGAGGTTACATACGGTTTATGTGAATTTCAAAGATTGTGAAATAATGTATACACGCAGTTTAAAGATGGTGAAATACTGTATATGTGCATTGAAAAGATGGTGACATACTGTATATATGCAGTTAAAATATGGTGATATACTGTATATATGCAGTTTAAAGATGGTGACATACTGTTTGTGTACAGTGTTAAAAGATTGTAACAAACTGTATACATGCAACTTAAAGATGGTGACATACTGTATATGTGCAGTTAAAAGGTTTTGAAATTCTGTAAATATGCTGTTAAACGATTATGGCATATTGTATATATGCAGTTAAACGATTGTGACACATTGTATATGTGCAGTTAAATTATGGTGATATGCTGTATATGCGCAGTTAAAAGATAGTGAGATAGTGACATACTGTATATGTGCAATAAAAGGATGGTAACATACTGTATACATGCAGTTAAAAGATGGTGACATATTGTATATGTGCAGTAAAAAGATGGTGACATACTCTATATGTGAAGTTAAAAGACTGTGAAATTATGTATATACGCATTTAAAAGGTTTTGAAATACTGTAAATATGCTGTTAAACGATTGTGACATATTGTATATGTGCAGTTAAACGATTGTGACATATTGTATATGTGCAGTTAAATTATGGTGATATCCTGTATATGCGCAGTTAAAAGATAGTGAACTGTATATGTGCAATAAAAGGATGGTAACATACTGTATACATGCAGTTGAAAGATAGTGACATACTGTATATGTACAGTTAAAAGATGGTGACATACTGCATATGTGAGGTTGAATGATGGTGACGTACTGTATATGTGAAGTTAAAAGATTGTGAAATAATGTATATACGCAGTTAAAAGGTTTTGAAATACTGTAAATATGCAGTTAAATTATGGTGATATGCTGTATATGCGCAGTTAAAAGATAGTGACATACTGTTTATGTGCAGTAAAAGTATGATAACATACTGAATACATGCAGTTAAAAGATGGTGACATACTGTATATGTGAAGTTAAAAGATTGTGAAAGTAAGTATATACGCAGTTAAAAGGTTTAGAAATACTGTAAATATGCTGTTAAACGATTATGACATACTGTAAATTCAGAAATTATTGCGTGCATTTATTATTACGATTTTGTCATTTTAGACTAAAATGCGATTTTAATTTTGCGATATTGAGAAAATCCTGTTTAATTCATATAAAAATTTCAAAATTGGTTTAAATTATTGCGATTATAACCCTGTCGCATTTTCGCAATAATAAAACATCGCAATAATTTCTGAATTTAAAGTATTGTATATGCGCAGTTAAACGATTGTGACACATTGTATATGTGCAGTAAAAGGATGGTAACAAACTATATACATGCAGTTAAAAGATGGTGAAATATTGTATATGTGCAGTTAAATGATTATGAAATATTGTATATATGTGCAGTTTATCGACTGTGTCATATTGTATATGTGCAGTTAAATTAAGGTGACATACTGTATATGCGCAGTTAAAAGATGGTGACATACTGTATATGTGCAGTAAAAGGATGGCGACATATTGTAAAGATGATGACATACTGTTTATATGCAGTTAAACGGTTGTGAAATATTGCATATGTGCAGTCAAAAGATAGTGGTATACTGAATATGTGCAGTTAAAGAATGGTGACATACTGTAAAGATGACAGTTAGAATATAGTGACTTGCTGTTATATATTGATTTAAAAGATAATATAGGAGTTAAAACATATATAAAGCCTATGCATATACTTCCAAGAAAACAATATTTCTTTCATAATTTATCAGCATATTTTTTGTCGTCCATCTTTTAGATTGGTTAATCGATTGTTGGTGTTTAACGGCACTTTTAGTACTATTGGCTATATCGTGATTGGTGGAGGAAGCTCCATCCTTAAGATGATATATACATGTATTACCTAATTCATAAACACACTTAATTTAATGTCATGTCAAGAAGTACGTTTTTGTATATAAATTCATCATAGATACCAGGCTTAAAATTTTGTACGCCAGACGCGTGTTTCGTCTACAAAAGACTCATCAGTGACGCTCGAATAAAAAAAGTTAAAAAGGACAAATAAAATGCGAAGTTAAAGAGCATTGAGGACCGAAAATTCCGAAAGGTTTTGCCAAATGCAGATACGGTAATTCTGGGGTAGAAAATCCTTAGTATTTCGAAAAATAATAAGTTTTTTAAACAGTTAATTTATAATCATGACCATGTCAATGATAGTTCATGTCAACACAGAAGTGCTGACTACTGGGCTGTTGATATCCTTGGGGGAGAAAACCTCCCCCAGCAAATAAACTCATCATAGATACCAAGCTTAAAATATTATACGCCCGCGCGCTTCGTCTGTGTATGTACACATTTAAAAAAGTAAATATTTGATATAATGTCCATACGAGAGAACTATTGCCATGATTTACCATATTATTTATGACATCATTTGTGAACCATTAAATAATAAGGTTTTTTTCGGAGAAAAAAATATGAATTAATCTAACACTGCGTAGAAAAGAAACCATACACATTCTACATTTACAAGCCAAGGATATCATTAAATAACATAGAACTCATCAAATCATCTTAAAGTTAATACCATAAATAGTCGTCAGTATACAAAGAACTTGTTTTCTATGTCTGTAATCAACTTGTAAGTATTCTTCTATCTTAGTGGTGCTGCCAGAATCAAGATTAATTCTCATTTTAAGGCTTCAACAGTTCGGATCGTTAGTAATTCCATGAAAGTTTATGGTTTCCATTTTTAACAAACCCCTCTAGCTATAATCAAAGTGACAGTCTCCAAAGCCAGAGAAAATTAACCGGATTCAATATTCTTAAAGAATAAATTAAGCTAATTTTTATACAGCTTTAAAATGAAAACAGTTATCTAACTTACAAATCATGCTTCTATATATTTGAGGAAAAAGAAAAGAATAACACTTAACCATAAATACTAGTCTTCTTGAATAATCATTATAAGTTTTGGGGTATTATTGTGGTATTTTTCCTTGTACATTGCTAATAATCTAAAGATATGATTGATGCCTTTTAGATTTGATTTTGATTTTTGGTGTTTTAACGCCACTTTCAAGCACCGCTTTTGGGCTATTTCGTGGCGGCCAGTTTTTATTGGTGGAGGAAGCCGGAGTGCCCGGAGAAAACCATCGACCTTCGATAGGAAAACTGACAATCCTAGTCAATTAAGATTGGAGTCGAATGCACCCGCACGAGCGGGATTCGAACTCACAACCTCAGTGTTGACTGGCTAGTGATTAGAGTAGTAACTACTTAGACCACTCGGCCACCGAGGCCCCCGTTGATGCCTTTTTAAAGTAAAAATAATATTGACAAAGATGTATTCTGCACAGAAGTCTTTGTATGCTCTGTACCGATATATTAAAAATATATGTATTCCCGTTGATTTGCAGCCAAAACTTTTTGACTCATTAGTTAGTCCTGTGTTATTATATGCTTCAGAGGTATGGGGATTTGAAAGTAAAGATAGCATTGAGGAAATACACCTTCAATTTTGCAAACACATTTTGAAATTAAGAAACAGAAAACCAAACGATATGGTGTATGGAGAACTAAGAAGATTCCCCTTGGAAACTATTGTTAAACGTAATATGGTGTTGTTTTGGAATAGTTTACTAATGGAGAACAACTAGTTATCATCAGTTATGTATACATTAATGCTAAAATTACATTTTCAATATCCCACAAAATTTAAATGGATTACGTATTTTAAATCCATATTTGACGAAAGTGGATTCAGTTTTATTTGGCAAGATCAACTTCCATTGGATAAAATTGGTTTAAAGAACATAATTTCAAGACAACTAAATGATCAGTTTATCCGACATTGGTTTTCCCAAATGAATAACTCTTCAAGAGGTGTATTTTATTCAGAATACAAACAAGGCTTTTCTTTGGAAACCTATTTAATAAAGTTCAAGCCGTGTGACAGCATTTATATAGCGAAACTCAGATGCTCAAATAAAAAAATTCCCATAGAAACGGGAAGATGGTCTTGGATACCAAAAAATGAACGAATTTGTCATCTCTGTGGAAATAGAGTAGGAGACGAATTTCATTATTTATTCAAATGTCCAAAAACAGCAAATAAAAATATACCACAATATTATACTGCAAATCCAACGGAGTCCAAATTAAAATGGCTGTTAATATTTTGTAATATTGAATTTTACAAAAACGTAGCAATATTTTTAAAAATACTTACACGATATTTATGATTTTTGTTTGTTTAGAGTTGAATGTTATGGTAATTTGAAAATTGACATTTTGCTGTATTTTACCATGCATTCATTATTATGTATAGTGTAAATGTATTGATTATACAAGTGTGTTTATGTGTATATATGATGTCCTCTTGTACACCTATATGTGTCTGAGGTTTTATAATAAAGTATTGTCTATTGTATATTGTAATGTAAGGAAAGTTTGTAGCTACCAAAGCTAGATGAGAAACCACAAACGGGAATTATATAGGTATGTGTACAATATAAAGAATCTCACACCCAACAAATATTGCATAATTGAAAATGTAGAAGTTGTTGATATTAACAAAGCATTTGTTGCCTATGTCAAAATATGACCATAAAAGAGAGTTAGTTGGTAAGTCCTGAAATAGGGAAACATTTCTTGAATAAACTAGTAACGAAGCTTCAGAAAAAAGTTGTCATGACAAATACAGATAGGCGTAAACCAGATACTGTAAGAAATAACAGGCAGTATCTTGTCAAGAGGCAAAACAGTGAAAGACAAATAACTTTATACAAAAAATAAACCGAAAAATACATAAAATAAACTAAAACCAAAAACTGATTTACGCATACTAGAACGTAGGTACCTCATGCTCCAAAAAAGTGGAATCCGTTGAATTACGGAAATGAACGTGGGAGTTTGGGGAATGACTAACACATAAAATTGAGAATGGAAATGGGGAATGTGTCAAAGAAACAACAACCCGACCAAAGAAAAGAAAACAGCCGAAGCCCACCATGCAATGGGTCTTCAACACAGCGAGAAAATCCCGCACCCGGAGGCGTGCTTCAGCTGGCCCCTAAACAAAAAACTAGTTCAGTGATAATGGACGTCATACTAAAATCCAAAACATATAAATGAACTAAAATTAAAAATCTTACAAGACTTACAAAGGCCAGAGGCTCCTGACTTGGGACAGGCGCAGAATGCGGCGGGGTTAAACATGTTTTGTGAGATCTCAACTCTCCCCCTTATACCTCTATACAATATAGAAAAACAAACACACAGCAATACGCACAGTAAAACCCATCAATATAAACGGAAATATTTAAAAAAAAAAAAAAAAAAGATCTAGGTGGAAATTTATGAAGAGTTGATTACACAAAATGGTACCAATTTTCTGTAATATATCAGTATGTCCATTAACCCTACACCATTCATTATTTTGCAAGCGGAGAGATGCACCCTTAATCGTCTGAACAGCTTATATTTATTTTTTATTTCGAATTATCTACTTCAATATATCATTAAATATTTTGTTTTTATAATAAAAAATCGATCATATATCTTTTATTTTCCTTTCAGCGTTCTTATGTTTCGATAATTTTATATGTAAATGATATCTAGAATTGTTTCTGCAAACCTTTGGAAATTATAATTACACAAAATAGCTAGGAAAATCGCTCGAATAGACTTGTTTTGGAGTTAAGTGTGACGTCCATTTTCACTGAACTAGCACACAATTTTATTTAGGGGCCAGATGAGGACCATCTCCGGGTGCGGGATTTTTTCGCTGCGTTGAAGACCCATTAGTGGCCTTCGGCTGTCGTATTCTCTTTGGTCGGGTTGTTGTCTCTTTGACATATTCCCCATTTCCACTCTCAATTTTATTACATCAATTTTCATTTATGAGTGATTTTTTTTTCATCAGAATCGAGTTAAAATGAATAAAAAATACTTGAACAGGGTAGTTTTTTTATGAAATATATCGGGAAAATATGCCTTCAGAAATTAAAATTATTTGAAGCTATAATAAGTTATGTTTACATTGTCAATGCATTTATACTATCAACACTGCAATGTAGCAATCTTTGCAATCTTATTTGTAATACATTTCCAATATTGTTATTAAAAATAGACATGTCGACCCTTATTTTTAAATGAAATCAAATCATGTACAAGATTCTAATAGTTGCCCTGGGAAAAATTGACATTTTCTCGAGTGTTTTCTTTCAATATCATGAAACAAACATTATCACCTTCTCTCCAAAACAAGACGAGTATTTCATTTCCTGTTAATGTTTTCCCGTATTCCAGGAAGAATCTTCCTTCCGTATTGTACCTCTTCTGTCATCGTGCAGGTAACGGCATCACACAATACTGGTACAGTATTACCACTTGAAATGATACTTAGGACGGTGGTGCGCCGCTAGCTTGGAGGAGGTCGCATGACCCTCATTATTAAATGCATTGTCCTGTAATACACTTCGCCACTCAAATCAAAATTGGTGTAACTAAAATATTTAATTTGAAATAAAAATTATGAAAATTGTTTCCATTTCTATAAGTATCAATATATATATAATAATACATTTGTGGGAATATTTTTCTCATAGAAATTAAAAAAAAAGCCACGAGTTTTCCGAAGAAATGTCAGATACATACTAGAACATTATTTATAGAACCGTTGAAATACCAGAGCCATATAATTTTATATATGCCTCTAGAAATGTATTTGTTGTTGCAAACTTTAAATCCTCTTTAGTTTACCAAAATCTGTACTAAAACAAATGCAATCATTCTAAATTATAATGCGAATAAGCCTTTTTACATTTGTCAAAAACACTTGTTTCTGACCTACTTAAAAGGATAGTTTATCAAAACGTACTAACGTATACTTTCTGTAATAGTATATACTAAGAAAAACTAAAAGGATCAAAACGCAGAATATTAAATATCGGCATTTTTCAAATTTGATTTTATCTATATTATATACATATATTCTGATAAAATATTTTTAAAACTAGTTTAAAATGAAGAATCCTTAAAAAATTGTTCACTTGCTTTTCGTTTTTTTTTTTTTATTATCAAATCAATTTTTACGCGTTGTTTGTTAATATTGCTAAGATCTCTGGTTAATATCATCACATTTGTTTTCATTCCAAACTTAAGCAGATTTCATACTATCACAGTCAACAAAATAGAAACAAACGAAAAGACTTTCGGGTATGCAAGGACTTCACTCAAACTATGCTTATTTCAAGGATAAAACCAAACAAACCAGATATTAAGAACACCTTGTCTTTTATTTGTTCAATTAACAATAAAATTATCTTATTTTGGTGCTATGGTTAATAGCAAAAGACATAAATCTTATCGATTCTTAACCAAAATAATTCAATTAAAATTGTATGGTAAAGCATCCTAAATCATTGTTTACTTTTCACTTTTCATTTATAATACGTTTCACAATATAAAATAAACAACAGAACAATAATAGTATAATATGTTTATGACAGAACTGACTTAATTTTTTTTTCTTCTTCAAATAACATCTGCACAATTGACCCCGTTGTGCTTATAAAATTTCGGAGAGTCAATATACATATTTAGATTTTAACCAAATTGTATTTCTTTGTCCTTGTAATTTCTGCGAAGACATACCAAATCCTAAATTCCATGAAATATTTCAAAGAAAATTTAAAAACAAAAGAAAGAAATAATTAAGTCAATTTTGGCTTCATGTAGAAAGAACTTGGAGCTAGTTCAACCAGAAAACACGTGGAACAAATCTCTCCCTGTAAATAATCATAACATTGGATTAAATCATTTTACAAATCAATTTCTCTTGTTAACCAATAATAATATGTTGATGTCTACATTAAACCGATAATTTCAATGTTCTTCTCCGTTTATTGCCCAGAGTGCTTGGTAAATAACTAGTCTTAACTTAAATATAACAAAAGGATGAAGTCTGCCGTGCGTCTTATGTAACGGGTTAACATGAGCCGATTAAATTCCAGATAGAACTGTCAGATTATACGGAGTGTGTCAATCCAGCGTGATACGACTGGTGGGGTATAGTTCCATGGGATAAACTTTACCATATCCAAAGGGGTTAAATGATCGGTATTACTAATTAGGTAAATTGTAGGATTTCATAATACGATCAGAGACATAAAATCAGGGAATAAATTCAACGAAGACGTTTACAAGATTTCTATTGTATTTTCACATAATAAGTTGTCGATGATATGTAACAAAAGCTACTGGTCAATATTGTATTGGCGTAATCCAAACCATATATTACTAGTGGTCAAATATCATGTTTACATATATCAATATCATTGCCATTGTCATTCACATTCAACTATATTTAGGTTTTAACAAATTAAAGTCGAAAATATATTTTAGAAATATTCACTTGTCTAATGCAAATAATTGAATTTTTTTACAACAGAATTATTTTTGTTCGTAGATGCAATTTCCAATGTCCAAAAATCTCCAGTGTCTGGACTTAGGGGTAGCGGTTCTAATATAGCCACATCAGAGTACAAAATAAAGCTTAGGTGTGGAATTGATTCGACAATCACGAATATGACACCTTAACAGAATTTTTTACCATGCAGAATTTTTTGAAGCTAAGAAATTTTACATATATATATGATCTCTAGCGTAAAATGAACTATGTCGTCTAAAGGGATATGTTCCACAATAATTGTGTCCCCCCACCCCGTCATGTAATAAAATTTGTGTTGGACAATAAGCTTTCTGTTGATTAAATCAAAAGAAAAACTTTTCATATAAACTTATCATTTTAGCAGTTTGTCTAATTCTGCATACCAGCCTATAAGAAATTTATACTTTATTCAACATTTGAACTAATCGTCCAAGGAAGGCGGACTCAAAAAAAGTTTGGAAAACATTTCACAAGGTCTCAAATAAAGAAAAAAAGAAGCATACAATTGATGTTGAGATTTTTTGGAATATATTAAATATTAAAATGGAAGGGATTGGGGAAACGGGAGTGATTATAGTGTAGATATTGATAATATATGTGACAATCATGTGTATGTTGAGGTTTTAAATAGGGAAATGTCTAAATTAGAAGCATGAAAACCAATAAAAACACTGAAAATTAATGATACAATTTTAAATGAATACTTTAATATTCATATCTTCTTAAGTGTTGCTCAGCCTTAACCATATCTTCTTTAGTGTTGCTCAGCCTTAACCATATCTTCTTTAGTGTTGCTCAGCCTTAACCATATGTTATCTTCTTTAGTGTTGCTCAGCCTTAACCATGTTATCTTCTTTAGTGTTGCTCAGCCTTAACCATATGTTATCTTCTTTAGTGTTGCTCAGCCTTAACCATATGTTCAGTATTACGTGTAGTACTTGGTAGATTGTTTATCGTTTCGTCGTTTTCGTTTTTTGACATGGCATTTTTGGTTTTTCTTTGATAGATGAAGACACTGCTTTAATGTTTTACAATGTGAAGTGAATGAAACTGTTGTTTCATATTTATTACTAGGTGTTATCTTCGGGTAAAACGGCACTTTTACTGTAAAGCAACAATGGAAAAAAATCTCAGGACAAGCATACAAGGCATTGTATTCTATATACAATGGATCTACAACGTATAAAATGGTTTGCTTAACAAGAGGCTCTCAAGAGCCTGAATCGCTCACCTGATTTGTTAAAGCTTAATTCATTCATCAATCATGATTTATATTTTTGAGTAATAATGTATATCGGTGTTTGCTTAAAAATGCACCTTTTTTTTGATTGGAGGGGGGAGGGGGGTCATTATTCTGAACATGTTCATGCAGATAGATCAATACTATTTTTCTCATTTACACTTTCTTCTTATCTACTATAATTTTCAAGAAAATAATCAAAATCTAAAATTTCCTAATATATAACTACTTCTAACAGTAACCCAACAATAAATTCTCCAAATTCTCCAACTGGCATGAAAATTTCATAATAGATAAATATTTATCTAATCATCACTCTCACTCTCTTTCACGTTTGCTCTAACTGCTTTAGTTTTTGAGATGTAAGCCAAAAACTGCATTTGACCCCTATGTTTAATTTTTAGCCATGGCGGCCATGTTTGTTGATAGATCAAAACTTCGGATACAATTTTAACCTAGATACCCTAAGGAACATTTATTTAAAGTTTGAATGTATTTGGCCCAGTAGTTTCAGAGAAGATTTTTGAAATAGTTTACGACGAGAGACGACGAAAATTACCAAATTAGTGGCAGCAACCCAACAATGGTTTGTTTGATTTGTTTGAAAATTTCAGGGCTGGTAGATCCTGACCTGTTTAACATTTTTACCCCATGTCAGATTTGCTCTAAATGCTTTACTTTTTGATATATAAGCAAAAAAACTGCATTTGACCCCTATGTTCTATTTTTAGTCATGGCGGCCATGTTTGCTGATGGATCAAAATTTTGGATATAATTTATAAACTAGATACCCAAAGGAACATTCATTTAACGTTTGAAGGTATTTGGCCCAGTAGTTTCAGAGGAGAAGATTTTTGAAATAGTAAGACAGAAAATTACCAATTTAGTGGCAGCAGCCCAACAATGGTTTGTTTGATTTGTTTGAAAATTTCAGGGCTGGTAGATCCTGACCTGTTTAACATTTTTACCCCAGTCAGATTTGCTCTAAATGCTTTACTTTTTGAGATATAAGCCAAAAACTGCATTTGACCCCTATGTTCTATTTTAGTCATGGCGGCCATGTTTGTTGATGGATCAAAATTTCAGATACAATTTATAAACTAGATACCCTAATGAACATTCATTTAAAGTTTGAAGGTATTTGACCCAGTAGTTTTAGAGGAGAAGATTTTTGAAATAGTTTACGACGACAGACAACAGACGACGACGGACGCAAAGTGATGGCATTAGCTCACATGGGGCCCTTCGGCCCGGTGAGCTAAAAACCAGAAATCTCGTAAATTTAAATACTTTTTGAATTTTTTTTCTTTAATCTGAAATTCAAGGAAATAATATTTTTTTTTATATAAAATGACGATTGTTAACAATAGTTTTTTTTACGAAAAAGTATTAATTATCTCAAATTTCAGTGAACAATCGACATTCGATAAACAGACCATAACATAAAGCATATAAGCATATCGACATAAAAAGCAAAACTTTGTCATAAAATTGGTTTATTTCCACATCTTGTACACTAACTTAATTTGCCGTTTGACAAAATTTTCAGAGATTTTATTCCCTGAATTTTGCGATGATGACAGTAATCTCCTTTTTAATATTTCGTTTTCCCTTCTTTGTTGTCCTGATTTATTGAACTTTGTGCCAAAAAACGGCTTTTCGAATGATAAATATGCTTGCTTTCAAATTCACCTTTTGATGTAAAGTATTTACATGATGTTCATGTAAAGTTAGGACTGACAACAAAGTGCATTATTTAATAACAGATAGGGGGCGTCTATCGAGCGAATCAGCTAATCATATTTTACATTATAAGCCGATATATACTGAAATAATAAATTGTTTCATTTTACCACACTTACATGAATTCTTCGGGTCTTATTATATCTACTAAATAACATGCAGATGGTAACAATCTAACTCTACCAAAAGAAAAAGAAGAAAATCGGAAATCCAGCGAACAATGGATGCAATAAAAAACCATGAAATGTGTATGGTTAGAAAAGAAAAGACAGATTCAAAGCGTAATGACCCCAAAAATTCTTCATTTTATCAAAATCTTCAAAAATGTACTGCTATTGAATTATTGTCTTCTCGTATTCAATACGCCGACAGATTTTCCGTACGCAGTGACCTTAACCATAACACCTATCGTTAGAACCACGACAATCTACCAGCGCAAGTGTGAGGGAAAATCGTGTTGAAGGAAAAGGTAACAAACTTGGACAGGAGAGAGTATTAATTCTAAATTTCAAGACAACTGTTATAACAAAGTTCAATTAACAAACGGGTGCGCATGGAAAACATAAAAAGACAACTATATATCGCTCTAACTGAAGCCATAAAGGGGAATCTGAGATAACGGATTATTAATTTGAGATCACACATTGGGAATATGACATAACGGATTGGGAATCCGACATCACGGATTGGGGAAAACTTCATTTGAACTTTGATGGATAATTGTCTCATTTGCAATCATACCACATCTCCTTATCGTTATAATGACAAATTATTTATCCGAGATCACGGATTTCGAATCCGAAATCACGGATTATTAATCCGAAATCACGAATATTAATCCGATATCAAGAATATTAATCCGAAATCATGGATTCGAAATCATTGTCACGGATTATTAATCTGAGATCACGGGTTAATCTTATGTGTTATGTGTCCCTTTATAGCTGCCGTACGCTCTATATATCGTCTCACTCATTTTGCACGTGTTCCACGATTCTGTGTTGATTGTATATCAATAGGTTACGATCGATAAACTTCGTCACCAAAACCTGAAAGTTAATTTGCAGGTAAAATTTTCGATCAACAATCACATGATGAAATATTGTTTGTCGATTATACTGAATCAGAGACATATAATACGTCTCTGACTGCATGGATTTGTAATAATTGTTTAAAAAAACATGCACAGAGGACTTAGTTTATTATATATGCATGCAATGGTTCAAAAATTTCCTCAAGTTTATTGACTCTTTATTATTACCAGAAACTAATTTCATATAACTTTTAAAAGAACTAATAGCGTCTTAAATAAGCTTGTTTGTCTAACCAGTCAGTATCTCCTTAATTTTGTTTAATTCTAATAACAATACTACAAAAACGAAGACCACTCAGGCATAGGTTTGTTTAGTCAATACGACTTATGTGAAAAATTAAATTGCAAAAAAAACCTTTTTTTTTAAATTTGGAGGAATAACATCACAGCTTTTGAAACATTTAGAGCTTATTTCCTAATGCATGCAGATTAAGACTTTAGTTGGCTTGCTTGCTTTGTTTGTATAAATGTTTGCTCAAACATTGTAATTAAGATTGACATCTGCAAACCAAATAAGTAGGTGGAGTTTAACCTGTATATAGTTAAATTTGATTATTTGTTAATGTCCAATCAAATCTCAATATAATGTATACAGGTTTAACTCCGCCCACTCATATTGTTTGCAGATGTAAATCTTAATTTCAATGCTTGGGCAAACGTTGAAACAAACCAAAGCAAGCAAGCCAACCAAAGTCTTAATCTACATGCATCAGGAAATTAGCTCTAAGATAACAAATAAGGCAGTTTATGATACCATAGATATAATAGCCATTATATCTATAATGATAAACACAATCTCATTGATATCAAGAGACAATAAATTGCTTCGCTGAGCGCAGCTGGATACGACCGCAGATGTCCAACCCTGAAAAGTTGGGGTCAAAATGAACACAATATTCACGCTTAATACAGGTTTGAATTTGGATTGTAATTAAATATTTGACACATAATAAGTTTCTGCCACAGAATAACTGTAGTCAAAGAACTTAAAATTGGTTATATGATTTGAATTTATATTCAATTTTTGCTTTTGATCCCCGGAAAAATTACCCCGTTTTTTTAATTTTTGTGCAATACACTTTCTTGTTGAATATTAACCCCAAAAAATATTTGAAGAAATTTTCTTTTAATAAATCTGAAATGAGAAAAATAGTCCCCCAAATATTTTTTTCACCTCCTCCTTTCCTTATTTAAAAAAAATTCTTTCCGTCAAGATATAGTCATTATCTCAATTCAAATTTCTAATAAATTTTGCAACCATAATTACCCATTTAAATACATCATGAAAGTTGTAAAATATAAAATGACATACATACATGTAGTCATGGCTAAAATTAATATTAACTTCTAAAAATAAATTGACAGCTAATCACCTCAAGACAATCATCATTTTTAATACATAATTTACAAGCAAATAAGAGAGGTAATCAAACATTGTTGTTTTTAAATGGGATTGGATTACCTCCCTTAGACTGCTTTAAAATTGTCTTAATTGTCCTTTAACCAGAAAAAACCTTGTTTTTCCCCCCTTTTTTGCCCCAACTTCCTAAATGGTTTGAGCCTTAACCCCCCAAAGTCAATCATAACCATCCCTTTGTCATATGAAAACTTATGGTATAATTTCAGAGAGATTCATACACTTAAACACAAGTTATTGACTGGAAACTACAAAAATGCTTATTTGGGCCCCTTTTTTGGCCCCTAAATCCTAAACAGTTGGGACCATAACCCCGAAAATCAATCCCAACCTTCTTTCAGTGGTTATAAACCTTGTGTTAAAATTTTATTGATTTCTATTTACTTATACTAAAGTTATTATATGGAAACCATCTGTCTTCGGACGTCGCTGACGATGACCACAACGTGATACCAATATACGACCAAAAATTTTTAATTTTTGCGGTCGTATAAAAATCATTCCTCTATAATTGATCCAATGACAATATGCCTACAGTAAGTAAAGGTCATGGTTAAAATTCTATCAGATATTTTATTGAAAGACATGTCATGTGTTTTCATATGGTTTTGGATTAAAAACTAACTATCAATGTTCAAAATCAAAATTAAGTGCATGGATAAGTTACTAATGCAAGTCTTATGGTGGATTTCATTGTGCATGACACATATTTTCATCAGGAACGCTCAAGACGAACAGTTTGGGAAGCCAGACACATAAAATGTTTTGGAAAACCAAAACCAAATGGACCTTAATAGAACAGCCAAAACAGTCCAATGTAAACTTTGCCTGAAGAAGTGGCAACCTTTCTTTTAGTACCATTTCTCTATAAATGGAAAATATTGAATCAAAATATATTACAGTACTGATGCACTGGCTACCAGACAGTTAGTAGTCTTGAGACTATCAGTCCGCCAGTAATGGTACTGACCAGGGGAAAATATACAAATGATCACGGTCTACAAGTTGCAGGATCTTTATGGAGTATTTGTGTCTATGGTAAAAATTTTAGAATTGCCTAAACTAGTTTCACATCATCCCTTTGACCTTGTTTGTGACAAGATTTACAAGGACTATGATGGATTGGTGTTGAACATCTAGCGGCAAATTCTTCATGGATATCAGGAAGAGAACATGTCATGTGGTAGGAATATGAGCCCTGCTTTGTACCAACAAGATGAGCCTTATTTTTAATGTGCTAGTTCACACCTTACCTGGACACAGTATTCTAATTCTGAGCCAACCATTCTTTGTTATTTCTCCTAAATGCCATGTGCTAAGCCAAGAAGCAGCAAATACCAATTTCAAGTCTGGTTTGCCCAGCTGTGGATCAAACTCACATGCTCCCACAATAAAGTGGAGTACCCTATCATCGAGGTGGTATGAGTATCTCCATGTTTAACAGGAAAAATGTATACATTCAGGTGCCATGATTTATCCGAGGTTTGTTAGATAATCTTTAAAAGACTTATTTATTTATATATATAATGTCATAAACTGAAAATCTTTGAAGGCAGTAACTTTCATCTTATAAAAATCGTCAACCTATTTTTTTAAAGACCATCATCTTATTGCTCATACAAAACAATGAATAAATTTATAAAATGTCATTAAAAAATTATGTTTGCATATATCCTACATAATCTAAGGTTTATTGGATATAACTTTGAAAGCAAAATTTAGGCTGTATTTAGTAAAATTAAATATTTCTGAAATCTATGTAGAAAAAAATACATTTACTCATCAGTACCAATCTAATAGATTCAAGGAATACAAAAAGTCTAATTCAAAAACCACTGGACTATCTATGAATTTACATTGATACCAAGTAAAAAAAAATGATAGTTACTTACTGCAGTCCTTGTAAATTAAATTCTACTATAAAAAAAAAATTAAATTAAGTTATCTGTAGTAAGTTATATCACCTTTTCATGTAGTTAACAGAGAAATTTATACTGCCACTTAAACCATTAGAAACTTGTTTTCAATGTTCTGTTTTTATCAACATCAGCCATGTTTCTTGATGAGTCAGAACCTTGATATTATTTATAAACTATATACCGAAGAAACATTCACATAAAGTTTGGTTTAAAACCTGTTTAGCCATTTCAGAGGTGAATATTTTTGAAAAGTTAATGTCAGTGTCTGACATTACAGGGAAAACAAATCCCACATAGGTTGTCTAATATTTCTGATATCAAAGAAGAAAGATCTTGTTTTGCTGAATATTCTAACAATAAATTAATATCATCTAGTTACTTTATTTTGAGATTATTGTCAATATCTGCAAAATTTACAAAAAAATGACATTTCAGGGTCTATAACCTAATAAAGGTTGACCAATTGTTTCTGAAATTTTCATAGTAAATGATTTTTGTAACTAAAGTATTGGTGAATGGATACCTTTATCCTAATTTGAAGAGGATTTGACAAAAAAAAAGGTGCTATCCTGGCTACAAACACAATGATGATGGATGAAGGAAATGTACATGAAAATGCACATACATAAGAGTTCTCTATGGAACCCGCTGTACCATGATTTAGTGAAAACAAACATTAACAGAAATGCTTAAAATAATTTTATTTTATCTTTTAATGTACCAGTCCATATCACTAACACAACTGTCTGTTGCTCTAATGTCTGTATGTATAGCAGTCTGTTTACTAATATCTTTTGGTTTTGTGTTTTTATTTTTCACTTTATGAGATTTTTCGTGAGTTATAACATCTTCATCAGAATCCACATCCTCATCCACTTCCATAATACATTCCTCATCTGACAGCTCTTCATCCTCATCTGACAGCTCTTCATCATCCTCTATGTTGCCACTGAAAATACAAATACTTTTTTTATTGTTTACACTCATCGTGTAATATCTTGATAATTGTTCAACAAAAAGATATTTTTTTTCTAAGTAAGGTTAAGGTAGTGTAATGTAGCTCTATAATGGAGGTGTTATTGCCAGGTAAACATGACAGTTTATTATTCTGAAAGTTTTGCCTTGTATTAAAGGTCATTTTGCAGGAATATTAGTGATAAAATACCCTAAGTAGAACATTCATTACAAAATTCATCCAGGGATTTATTTTAAAGTTAAGATTTCAAATGTTAAACTAATCCTTTTAATCAACATTTTGTTAAATTTATGGTCTATATGTATGTAACTAGTTTAAGTTAAGTATCTTACACAATGTACTTATCTTACCTTTTTGTTCCCGTCTTCACAAGCATAGACTGGACAAACTGTTTACAAAGAGAGGTAACTGCAGGTTGGACTTGTGGTGGTGTATCCAAAAACTAAATTAAAGGCAAAAAACGATTAACCATACCTCTAATAAAATAATGATAAAATCTGAATCCAAAACTAAACCTTTTATATTTGCTAATTCTGAAATGAAATAACACCCATAAACACAAAGCATCATATACAAAAACAAATATAAATAGCTGACTGATTTAACTCATCTTAATTATGCTTGTATCAAAATTAGATTATATAAAACATTTTGAACTCATCAAGTAACCTTAATTTTTTCTTATTATTTTTTAGGTCCTTTTTGGTCATATGGCGCCTGAAGCATTTAGGTATATATTCAAAGCTTTCAATTTGAGGGTTTGAGCATTTGTAATGAAAGTTAATCTATTAAAGCGCTTTGGAGCTTCAAACTCATTCTAAAAAGTCTTTAGTGTGTATCAAATGGTTGTTTTTTTTTATTTTAAGTTTTCAAACAATAAATCGATAAGATAGTTTTGCATTATTTCCACATCTATTTGTCATATACTTACTCCTTTCCATGACTGTATGTCCTTTGAAGTTGACCTGGAATCTATAGCTGGCTGTTTTGTATTTTCTTTAGATAAGATTAAACTAAGTGTTGTTTGTGGTAGATTCTTTTGGATTGTGAACTGCAAATGTTCAATATAAAATTCAAGATTTTTTTCCAAACACAACTCTATCAAGTTAAAAAAAAAATGATTGATTAAAATTATTTATATCAATCCTCATATTTGATTTATAACATATAAAAATGTATATCCAAATTACAAAAAGTCTAAAATAAACAATTAACAATGCATGGACTCGAAAATATGTACCAGCATTTCGTGGGTATTTTTGTCTAGAGGTCATCAAATTAACCATCAAGATGAACTCCGAAGACTTCCGACAGTCATATAACCCGATATAAACATAAATATAAATATAAATAGATAGCGACCACGTGCAATTGGATTTTTCTAGGTCTGTTTGATTTCATATTGTAGGTTAAAAGGTATGTTTATCATCGTTTTACCTGTATAAGAATGATTTTTTGTGAATAGAATCAGTCAACCAAATAGTTCATCCTTGTTTCACTTTCAATGTTGACATTCTTTTCCTTTTAATAGCTGAATACATGCATAACCCATCTCCAGCTAAGGGGTTAAATTGAAGGTCACATGAATACAGATTCAATGAGGTCGAATTATTCACTTGCAAGTGAATAATTCATCAGCGATGTTTATTAGCTTATTTTGACAAAATTGAACCAAAGTGGCTGCTAAAAGCGAATTATCATTTCACTATTTCACTTTCATAAATGATTGAACAAAAAAAAATCATGTTTTTATTTTTTTTTTTATATCTCGTAGATAATGCCCTTTTACAGAAAGAACTTTAACACTGGAAGGAAAAAAATCCATACCTAAACTCAGTGTTATGTAATAAAAAGTTGTCACTGTACCATATTCATTAAGCCCTCTTAAGCATGGGAACAGTATTATAAGATTAAATACAGGACTTTTTATTCCAAAGTTTCTTACATTGGTTTGAGGTGCAGTAGCAGCTGTGTCAACTTCTGACAGACAAAGTAGCTGATGATCAGAGTTGATGAAATATAACTTTGATTTGGTAGGCAGTTGTCTCCCTTTTTCGTGTGCAGTTTGAGAGTGTCTTCCTTGATGCTGTGGTATGAAAATAGCACTTGCCACTCCACTAGAACTTATTGTATTTTGATGGTATAAAATATCTGGACTTGATGGTCTAAAGTAATATACTGAAACAGAAAAAATGTATCTGCATAGTTCAAGATGTTTTTTAAACATATCTGTATTTATTCTCAATAAAAAAAAAAGATTTATCATAAAGTGGATATTTTTTATACTTATTTTTTTCTTTTAACTGTATAAATCTCTCTGTTTTAATTCCTGTTAAGGCTAGATTTATTTTGTTAGGATTGACTTTCAATCCATGTTTACAGCACTCGCTTAAGTCTCTATTTTTGTAAATACAAATCCCTCACTTATTTTTGATCTTGAACAATCTCAACAAAATATAGAGAACAGTACATTTAAAATGGATATAATCAGTATTGTAAATGTATAGAAAACAATTTACGAGTAAAACAATAGTGCACACACAGAAATATCTTGCCAGCTTTACTGGGCATGATTAAATTCATGTAGAAAGTCTTTAAGATAACAGTTTAATAGAAGTATCATATAAACTTAACATTATCAATGTTCCATGTAAATGAGGTCAAGTTCAGATGAACCTTGCCAGATTGACTTGAACACCTTATAATCATTCCAAACACTAAATATATATAACCTATTGCCTATGGTATCTAACAAACAGACCTATTTTACAAAAACTAACATAAACCAAGGAACCACCAATCAGATGACATGTACACAATACAATCACCCATACACAAAATATAGTTGACCTTTTGCCTATTGTATCTGAGAAATAGACCTAACCATAAAAACTTAACATTGACCAATGAACCATTACAATTACCTGGAGGTCAGATAAACCCTGCCAGACAGACATGTACACCTCAGGAACGGACCAAACCCTTGAAAACTTAACATTGACCAATGAACTGTGAAAATGAGGTCAATGTCAAACGAACCTTGCCATACCGACTTGTACAACTTACAATCTTTCTACACACCAAATATAATTTGCATTCATGTGTCTTACATTCTGCAACTTTCTTTGAAGGGGCGACAATAAAACTATATCAAAGAAGGCCTCGCAGTCACTGAAAAAACCTAGCTCAAAGTATCCCTTGTCTTCTTAAAATATAATATCATCTGCTGAACTACTATAGATTTCATAAAGCAAATAAACTTACTGTAAAATAAAAAGATAAAAGAACAAGATGTCTTTTACATCAGAATCCAATTCTGTATTATGTCATACAAATCAATGGTCAAGAAATAAAACAGATGGGATTCACTGAATGTTCTTAAGATTGGAGGATGGCCATGCAATTTAAATATAAACAAATATAAAAGTTCAAAAATTGTAAATGATCATAAATCTGTCTAAAAATTAAGATTCAAAATTACACAAATACTGGTCTAAAAATGATTGATCTATTGCATAATATGAGGTGTGCACCTAAAACATTATGTAAACTTTTTTTTATTAATTATGAAAAAACAACTGTATTAGATTTTTTTCTCTTTCTGGATTAAAAATTTGCAATTAGTACTCAAAATAAGTAAGCTTTCCTCTGATTTACATATCTGTAAAAAATCCCAATAAAACTCCCAAGTCCAAAAAGCTTCCATAATTTAACTTTCACAGCATCAGTATGTGCCTAGTACTAATAAAAGAATATTTTCTTTGAGGCATCAATAATCTATATTGAAAAACAGAGTTTTAAAAGTGTACAAGAATTGATCCATGATCAGGTGAACCGACAGTGTTTTTCATACAGAAATGACATGACAAAATACATCCTACTTACCATCGCTGTCTTGTGATATAACAGCCATTACATCTGTTTCACATCCTACTTACCATCGCTGTCTTGAGATATAACAGCCATTACATCTGTTTCACATCCTACTTACCATCGCTGTCTTGAGATATAACAGCCATTACATCTGTTTCACATCCTACTTACCATCACTGTCTTGAGATATAACAGCCATTACATCTGTTTCACATCCTACTTACCATCGCTGTCTTGAGATATAACAGCCATTACATCTGTTTCACATCCTACTTACCATCGCTGTCTTGAGATATAACAGCCATTACATCTGTTTCACATCCTACTTACCATCGCTGTCTTGAGATATAACAGCCATTACATCTGTTTCAGGGTCTGGAATTAAACTAACTGTGGAGAACTCTTTATTCCAAAGGACTGAAAAAGACAACAATAAAAACATATGTTATATACAATATTTAGACAGATTTTAGTTCAATACAGAAAATTATAAGCAACAGTGGCAGCCATCCCTGACACACAGATAGACTAAAGAGAATATTAAAAAAGCATCAAAAAACTGGTCAAGTCATTTGAGAACAATAACTCCAATAACAATTAAACTGAAGATTTCCATCACCAGATTGTCATGTAGATCTTGCTGATCTAGCAGATCATTTTTGCTAGTTACAGTTTCCCTCTATCTATTATAGATTTCAAGATAATTGCAATAAAAACAAAAATTAGTAATTTAAGGACAATAGCTATAAATAGTCGATTCAAAACTTTAGTAATGTTCACTTATAGATCTTAACTTGATTATAATTTTTGCTTTTTACAGTTTCTCTCTATTATAGTTCTGAAGGTAATTACCTTGTCATTTAAGGGTTAAACTGCCAGTAATTGCTCAACCCCTATTATTTATTAGACCAAAGAGTCCTTCTTATTACTTTTTTATGTCCGGGGGAATATCAGGCTAATGATAGCTTATCACCTGTACAGGTAGACACACCTGACAGATTTGTACAGGTACACACACAGGACAGGATTATAAGTTGATCAAATTCAAATGATTAACTGCATTATTCAAGTACTTTACACCAAAAACTATTGACAATCTAAATGATTTTGATTAAAAAAACCAACTCTTAATTCAATTAAAAAGAAAAAGTAATTCTATCAAGTGAACCAACACCTGAAGTGGTGATTGTGCGGTAGGGTAAAACTAGTGAATACCGCTAGGTATTCACAGTTGTCTAAAAGGGAGAGTAGCTACGATTTTGACAAAATTATAAATAAATAAGAATATGTTGCCACAAAAGACAACAATAAAGAAAAAGGTTAAACAAGTCAAAAACATGCATAAACCTTTTTAAACAAGTACAAGACAAGTGAAACTGTGAGCTACTGCTCACTGATGATACCCCCAGCCCAAATATTTGACGGTAAACAGGAAGTTGTTGAGTGATTAATCTGAAAACGCATCAAACGGTATAGCTGACTTATATAAACACTGAAACCAAATTTCAGAAAATGTAGTTCCTGAGAAAAATGTGACGAAAATTTTCAACTTGGATGTGTTGTGTAAAATGATGTTAGTGTTCGGTAAACAGGAAGTTGTTGAGTGATCAATCTGAAAACACATCACAGGGTATAGCCTACTTATATAAACCCTGAAACCAAATTTCAGAAATCCTTGTATTGTAGTTCCTGAGAAAAATGCGACGAAAAATTTTCATGGGACAGAAGGACGGACTGACGGATGGATGGACAGACAGAGGTAAAACAGTTTACCCCACTTTTTTAAAGCGGGGGTATAATAAGATACTTATTCTTTATATTTTACCAAATCAATTAGTAAAACCTGATCATTTGTACTTATTATACCTTATACTTTTTTCATTATAAAACTTTTTATAAGGTAAATCATTTTTTTTACACCTGCATTTAAAGCTCTCTTATTTACATTTTGAAAGCCAAGGGACAAAGAAAATGTGACATACTGATCTGGAGATGGTCTTTTTTTGAATCAATTACATGTGTGATATAAAAAAAATTTGTGAAAACTAACCTGTGCACGATGATAGATTCCAGGTTACCAAACTTGTTTTGCTGCAAACAGTCAACAAATGAGAACAGCTGTACTTCCCAAATTCTATAAATCTATAAAATAGAACATAAAGAGTGATTCTATTAAATAAGTCAGACGATTATATAAACGGGTAACAAATGAGAACAGCATTATCAATCAAATTCTATAAATCTATAAAATAGAACATACAGAGTGATTCCAAAAACTAAATGACTGACTATCTTATAAACAGTCAACAAATGGGAATAAATACATAACCTCTAACTCCATAAATCATTATCAATCAAATACTACTTGAAAAGAAATTTTTCATGGTTACACAAAAATATGTCTCCTACATTCCCCTTATCTAAGTTACAAAGACCCATTATCTTTATATAAATATCTGTTGTGCACAAAACTTCCCATGTGAAGTAGAAAATCTGTTAACTTTCAATCCATTCAAATCAATTTATTGCAAACTGTAGAAAATTTTGTGTTGAAGTATGTGTATTTCAACATATATATATACAAGTCTAAATTGAAAACAACGTTCAAACCTATGATTGCGTTGGATAAAAACCGCAATTTTTATACGTGTGCATGCATAACAAATTTCTTGGTAGAGGGGTCTAAATACAGCACAAACAACATTTTCCAAAAGACCAAAAAAGTGAAAAAGTATATTTTAACAAACAAAGGATGTTCTTAAACCCTGCTGACTACCATTGGCAATTGCTGAATAAACGGATCACCAGATGTAACAAAATGGATCTTAACTATTAATTCAATACCAAACAGAAAAACAATAAACTTGCGGAAAACATGGTATACCGCAAACAAAAGGTGCAAAAATTAGTACACCATATTGGGATTTCGACAATTATATAAGCAGTCAATATTTTGTTCTGGGAAACCCTTAAATTCAATCTGATCAAAAACAGACTGAAATGGAGTTGCACAACCACACTCACGTTCAATTCCTCTGTAATCTGTAAACTAAGGAAATTTCAGACAAAATTAAGTTTTCCCATATGTAAAAATAATCAAGCCTCTTTTTGCTATGAGAAACACCAAAAATAAATCTGATCAATGAATAAATATAGTGGTGCAAACCTGCACAAATGACAATTTGTGAAAGTCAACCCAAAACTAGAGGCTCCAAGGAACCTGTGTCGCTCAACTGATATTTTTATTTACAATTGATGCATAAATCAATGCAACCGTGATACTTTTGCTTTAGTTTCAGAGATATAAGCCAAAACTGCATTTTACCCTATGTTCTATTTTTAGCCATGTCTGCCATGTTGGTTGGCAGACAGGGTCATCGGACACATTTTTAAACTTAATACCCTGATGACGATTGTGACCAAGTTTGGTTAAATGGTTAAGTGTCTCAGTTGTTTCAGAGGAGAAGATTTTGTAAAGATTACAAAATTTACCAAAATTGTTAAAATTGACTTTAAAGGGCAATAACTCCTTAAGGGGTCAACTGACCATTTTGGTCATGTTGACTTATTTGTAGATCTTACTTTGCTGAACATTATTGCTGTTTACAGTTTATCTCTATCTATAATAATATTCAAGATAATAACCAAAAACTGCAAAATTTCCTTAAAATTGCCAATTCAAGGGCAGCAACCCAACAACAGGTTGTCTGATTCGTCTGAAAATTTCAGGACAGATAGATCTTAACCTGATGAACATTTTTACAAATGTCAAATTTGCTCTTAATGCTTTAGTTTCAGAGATATAAGGCCAAAAACTGCTTTTTACCCCTATGTTCTATTTTTAGCCATGTTGGTTGGCAGGCGGGGTCATCGGACACATTTTTTAAACTAGATACCTTAATGATGATTGTGATCAAGTTTGGTTAAATTTGTCTTACTAGTTTTAGAGGAGAAGATTTTGTAAAGATAACAAAATTTACAAAAATTGTTAAAATTGACTTTAAAGGGCAATAACTCCTTAAGGGTCAATTGACCATTTTGGTCATGTCAACTTTTTGTAGATCTTACTCTGCTGAACATTATTGCTGTTTACAGTTTATCTCTATCTATAATAATATTCAAGATAATAACCAAAACGGCAAAATTTCCTTAAAATTACCAATGCAGGGCAGCAACCCAGCAATGGGTTGTCCGATTCATCTGAAAATTTCAGGGTAGATAGATACTGACCTGATAAACAATTCTACCCCATGTCAGATTTGCTCTAAATGCTTTGGTTTTAGAGATATAAGCCAAAATCTACATTTTACCCCTATGTTCTATTTTTAGCCATGGTGGCCATCTTGGTTGGTTGGCTTGGTTACCGGACATGATTTTTAAACTAGATACCCCAATGATGATTGTGGCCAAGTTTGGTTAAATTTGGCCCAGTAGTTTCAGAGGAGAAGATTTTTGTAAAAGTTAATGACGACGGACGACGCCGGACGCCAAGTGATGAGAAAAGCTCACTTGGCCCTTCGGGCCAGGTGAGCTAAAAAGTGTCTCCCCACATAATCAAGAGCATAATTTTGTTAATGTAGAATAAACATATATTGGCCAAAACCTTAAGGCTTCAGACCACAATTAATTCCCTTTGTTCATGGTCTAGGAATATAGTACCCAAGTATTATATGGGGTATTTCTTCCAGAGTTTTCTTGCTACTATTTTCTTTGAAAAGTTTACTATTAAAGTGGTCCTATAAGTTGCATATAAAACATGTGGGAAAAATTGTTTGTTGAAAGTGAAAGTAGTGATTTGGCCAAAGTGGAAGTAGGGTAGAAATTAGCCTTCTGCATTTATTCAAGAGTCAACACCTACCATTGACATGTTTTCAGGGCTCTCAAAAGAAAAAGAAGCGATTGATTGTGCTGGGACAAACATATTTTATTAGAATAATAATGGTCTATAAGCCGTAAAATTTATTTCATGTTTGAACCAGTGCAAATTTACTTTTACAAAGAAATGCATTGTAATCAATGATAAAAATAAATGTGTATGGTGTCCACGTGGACACAGATGATGCCCGACTTGCATATCATATAGTTATAAAGGGACATAACTGAAGAACAGTAAAAGTGATACTACCCAAATTTGAACTTGATCTGAGTTTTGTGGTAATAATAATTGTGTGTAAGTCTCATAACATTTGGTTGAGGCAAACTTAAGTTAGAGAACGGAAACTAAAAATTTTGCAATTTTTCAATTTATAAAGGGCCATTACTCTAGAACGGTTTGAATGATGCCACCAAAATTCAAACTTGATCTGTGTTTTGTGGTAATAAGCATTGTGTATAAGTTTCATAACATTTGGTTGAGGCAAACTTAAGTTACAGAACGGAAACTAAAAGTTTTGCATTTTTTCCATTTATAAAGGGGCATTACTCTAGAACGGTTTGAGTGATGCCATCAAAATTCACCCTTGATCTGTATTTTGTGATAATAGGCATTGTGTATAAGTTTCATAACATTTGGTTGAGGCAAACTTAAGTTAGAGAACGGAAACTAAAAATTTAGCAATTTTTCCATTATAAAGGGGCATAACTCTAGAACTGTTTAAGCGATGCCACCTCTGCCATATACGCACTTAGTCATATCATTGTTTGCAACTGAAGTATGAATAATATGCATAAAAAGAATCATAAACCTGCTTACTTAGTTGCATTCTATTGTGCCTGTCTAAAGCCACAAATCAGATGTTCAACTATTATTTTAGTTCTTATATACTTCTATCAATTTAGTTTTTATATAATTCTGTTGGACACAAATTCAGTCTTGTTTATATATGGTCTTAATAGGTCCTTTATTAAGCTCTCTTTATGCTGCAATTTTATTTTTATCATTTAAGATCATGCATTTAGCTTCTGTTCTTGACCTAAATAGATATGAAATATTTGTGATTGGATGTCTGGCAGACACTATTAACATAGCTTCAATTGTTTATTTGTTATTCACTGTAAATTGTTAAATTGTCTAATGGACATCTTACCATTTCATTCTAATACTTACTGAACATCAGATTTATCTTTATGTCCTGCTAATGTCTGTAGTAATACATTAGTATCGGGATCCCAGATCGTCAGTACAGAACCAAATCCTACACATAACAATGACCCATCATCTGAGTAGGCAGCTGTATTGGCAGGGGTATAACGGTAATATCCAGAGAATTTACACGTCCACTTCTTATTTTTTCCTGAAGTCAAATTATTGAAGTAGCATTTAACACACCAAAAGAAATAAATGACAAAATTTCTTAAAAGTTTGCTTAAAATCATAAACTGGTGGCGATTTGCAATGTAAAGTACATTACTTCTTAAAATTCAAATTGTCCTGCATTAAGTCTTCGCTAATTGGAAATTGTAAATAAGGTATGATTTTACAAAGTTTCCCACTTTACTTTTTGAAAGCACTTCTAATTAAATTATATTTGTATCAACTTTAAATTATCTTAAAGTTATCACACATACTGTATATATTGGTGTCATCTACAAGTGTCCAAGTTTTAAAGTAACAATCCAGACTTGTTGTAACAGCCATTGGTTGGTCATCATCTTCTCCAGTTTCTGGTCGTATTTTTACACAAGTCACTGGAAAATTATGTGGCAATTCTACTGTTGTGTTCAATGTATATCTGTAGAAAAACATAATAGAAATATATTGTAAAACATTTCTTTAAAAAAAACCTGAAACCTATATTTCAATACATTTTGTAAAATGTAATATGAATTAAAAACCAATTGCTGAGGTCTTTCCCCTTCAAATTCAAATTTGGTATAATTACCTGTTTAAAATTTCTTTCTAGTGTCGGAAGATAGCTTATCTTACACTGATTTCAAAAATACATCAGAGTGAGTCCTTTTTATGAGGTAGAGAGAGATAATTAGTGACTTCCCGTTTACTCAAAATCACTTCTGGTATCAAATAGTTGCATACTTTTGGTTTTAAGGTACTTTAACATGAAATTAGTGCAATACTGGCTAGTTCTGGTTTACACAAGGTCACTTCTGGTAGACCCTTTCCATTGCACCTCATCAATGTACAAAATCAAAATGCTTTTGAGCACTGAAGGCTAAAGATTGCTTTTATTTTGCAATTTTGTGAATTTTTAAATGAAACATTGAATTGTATTTTGCTATAAAATTAAAAAATTTGAGTTGAGTTATCTTCCTTTGTTCATAATTGTACATTTGTAGTTGAACCTATTTTTATAACAGATTCATAAACTATGCTTTACTTATGTAATATTTAATAAAGAAATGTTTTCTTGACAAGTATGGTAATTCAAATACACATCATATTGTAACATAAATATCAAATAACAACATATCATTAATAAATTGCATGACATTGACTGGATAGGATCTAAAGAATGATCACTTCTCTGCACTATTTTGTTTGAACTATCAAAGGTAGTGATAAACCTTGGAAGATAAAGATATCAAGTCAGTACCATAAGGTTTTGATTGCATTTCATGCAATCTTTACCCAAAAACCATGGCATTATCATGTACCAGTTTGTTGTCATTATCAAATAATCTTGAAATTTAATCATTTCCGGGGCAATAACTCCTATCAGATGTCATGGGATAACTTCAGATCATATGTACCATATCTTCATCTCAAGAACCCAACATTTTGCACAAGTTCTAGTATATCCAACTGTCAGAGTTTCAAAGAAGCTACAATAATTAGCAAAGTTCAAATTTAAAATATGACCTTGAGATTTATTTTCAAGTTCTGGGCCAAGGATCTGAAAAAAAAAAAACCAACCTATGTCTTTTTGGCTTATGATTTATAAATTGCACAAACATATCGGATAAAAAAAAAGGTGTAAATGAAGATGAATCTTACAAGATGTCTTTTTATAAAAAAATTGAAAGAAGCATCCTGAGGGCATAGAGAACAATTTTTAAAAATCAGTTAGTTGATATTTTTTTTTGTTACTTGGGAGTTGTGATTTAAAGAACAAGTGTTTGGGGAGATAACTTTAACAAAGAAAGTGTTCAGTTTAAACAGGTTGAATTTCAGAAGCCCATTATCTGCTGGATATCACAATCCAAAGATCTTTTTGACATGTTGTGAAACAAATCTATGAGCAAGAAAACCAATAATTGTCAGAAAAAAATCAAAAGATCTTTGAAGGGATAAATGGAAAGACCTAATTTTGTGTTGAGGACCAATTTGTTTTTGAAATAATAGTGGCAATACATTACTCTAATCTTCAAATGATCAATCCTTTATATTAAAATCAATTTTACTTTAATTTTAGGCTAACACGTTGAATTCTACCAAAACCTTTTTCTGGTTATTTTTAATTACAATGGCAAAAACAAAATTACAGGATATTTACTTTTGAGTTTCTTCCTGAATTGCCAGAATTTTAGCCTCAATTCAGGTGACATTACATGGTCATCCCATAATTCCACAGTGGCTAGCCAGTCTCCTTGACAACTAAAGTCTGCAGCCATGACTTCTGTAACTGTTAGTGGTTTCTCCATATTCTCAGGTGATATGTAGTTCTGACCAACAATATCAAGCTAAAAATATTAATAAACAAATTCAGTATTGAAACTGTGTTAGTCATGATTGCCATGTTGGATGAGAGGTCTTTATGTGCCTGTCCCAAGCCAGGAGTGTGTAGTCCTGTTGTTTGCATTCTTTGTCTTTATGTGCCTGTCCCAAGCCAGGAGTGTGTAGTCCTGTTGTTTGCATTCTTTGTCTTTATGTGCCTGTCCCAAGCCAGGAGTGTGTAGTCCTGTTGTTTGCATTCTTTGTCTTTATGTGCCTGTCCCAAGCCAGGAGTGTGTAGTCCTGTTGTTTGCATTCTTTGTCTTTATGTGCCTGTCCCAAGCCATGAGTGTGTAGTCCTGTTGTTTGCATTCTTTGTCTTTATGTGCCTGTCCCAAGCCAGGAGTGTGTAGTCCTGTTGTTTGCATTCTTTGCTATCTTTCATTACTGTCTGTTTTTATGGTATCAGTTTAAATAAGACCTTTATTTTTCTTTGTTGCTCTACACCTTTGTACCTTTTAACTTTTTTGATTTGAGCGTCACTGATGAGTTTTTTGTAGACGAAACACACATCTGACATAGAAAATTTTATCTCAGTATCTATGATGAGTTTATTTGGTATTGTTTGATATTTCTTATCTTTTACAGCTAACTTTACTATGTGAGTTTGCTCCTTGTTGAAGGTATATGATAACCTGTACACCATGTGAGTTTGCTCCTTGTTGAAGGTATATGATAACCTGTACACCATGTGAGTTTGCTCCTTGTTGAAGGTATATGATAACCTGTACACCATGTGAGTTTGCTCCTTGTTGAAGGTAAAGATAACCTGTACACCATGTGAGTTTGCTCCTTGTTGAAGGTATATGATAACCTGTACACCATGTGAGTTTGCTCCTTGTTGAAGGTATAAGATAACCTGTACACCATGTGAGTTTGCTCCTTGTTGAAGGTATATGATAACCTGTACACCATGTGAGTTTGCTCCTTGTTGAAGGTAGATGATAACCTGTACACCATGTGAGTTTGCTCCTTGTTGAAGGTATATGATAACCTGTACACCATGTGAGTTTGCTCCTTGTTGAAGGTATAAGATAACCTGTACACCATGTGAGTTTGCTCCTTGTTGAAGGTATAAGATAACCTGTACACCATGTGAGTTTGCTCCTTGTTGAAGGTATATGATAACCTGTACACCATGTGAGTTTGCTCATTGTTGAAGGTATATGATAACCTGTACACCATGTGAGTTTGCTCATTGTTGAAGGTATATGATAACCTGTACACCATGTGAGTTTGCTCATTGTTGAAGGTATATGATAACCTGTACACCATGTGAGTTTGCTCATTGTTGAAGGTATATGATAACCTGTACACCATGTGAGTTTGCTCCTTGTTGAAGGTATAGAAGAAGAAGAAGATATTTTATTTCCTTATGGGCCCCAAAGGGCATAAACATTACAACATCAATAATTTTCATAATACAATACAAACAATGATATATAAAAAAAATATTAATGAGAACTATTTAAGTTCTTAAAGAATATGTAGATAAAGAATCTATAATATGTTGTTTTTTTTTTAAAACTAATGCATTTTAATGCAAGTGTATATGATAACCTGTACACCATGTGAGTTTGCTCCTTGTTGAAGGTATATGATAACCTGTACACCATGTGAGTTTGCTCCTTGTTGAAGGTATATGATAACCTGTACACCATGTGAGTTTGCTCCTTGTTGAAGGTATAAGATAACCTGTACACCATGTGAGTTTGCTCCTTGTTGAAGGTAGATGATAACCTGTACACCATGTGAGTTTGCTCCTTGTTGAAGGTATATGATAACCTGTACACCATGTGAGTTTGCTCCTTGTTGAAGGTAGATGATAACCTGTACACCATGTGAGTTTGCTCCTTGTTGAAGGTATATGATAACCTGTACACCATGTGAGTTTGCTCATTGTTGAAGGTATATGATAACCTGTACACCATGTGAGTTTGCTCATTGTTGAAGGTATATGATAACCTGTAGTTGTTTACATTATTGTCCTTTGGTCTTTAGTGGATAGTTGTCTCATACCACACCTCTTACTTTTATAGAGACATACTGCACATATTAATCTAGTTTGATTTTCTTTACCCATTATGATTTTCAAAATAAAATGACTGCCTTTCACCATTATGCTCTATTTCTAGCAATGATGGCCATGTTGGTTGATTGACCTTCTAACCTATAATCAAAATCCCGTAAGAATCAATCAAGTAGATTTTGGTTTAAGTTGGTAAAGTAGATTCAGAGAAGATCTGTCAGAAAGTTTACAAAGGGGAACGATGAAATATAAGTTATATCAAGACAATCAACAAATTGTTTATAGTATATTCCTTGCAAAGTTGATAATATTCTTCTTGGTCTAAATTGTACTGGAAACAGGAACGATTCGCTTTAGTATTGTCCCTTTATTTATGTTATTTGTCCTACCTTCATATAAATATAAGCTACTTACATCATACAGATGTTTGTCATTGGTTACAGAGTAAAACTGTAAATGTCCTATCTTTCCATTGGTTACTAAGGCCTTTGACCTTGGGTCATAATGCAGACCTGCTGGTACCGGATGTTTTTTCTGCACACTGAGATGAGCACATGTAAGTCCTTGGTAAACTTGTTTCACGTCAAATTTATTTGTTATTAACTTGATCACTGTCAAATAAAACAGATTATGTTATCAATACTAATACTTGTAACCGACCGTGCGAAGGCTTTATAGCCGGTCAAGGTCGTTAAACACACCCATCATCATAACAAATAAACTATATGATTCTATCATCTATAAGACACTTAATTATATCTTTAACAGAATCTAAACTTTATATTTAAATGAAGTTCATGAATATATTCATCAAATAAATATCATATATTAATCATTTTAATATTATGACCTATATATCTTCAACCCATAAATCACAGTATATCTACTTTTAGCGCAAACGCATTAAGACACAAAATTTGCTGTTCTGCCTTACACCCCTTTATTTATACGACCAGGTAAACTCAATTTACGACAGTAAAACCCACATTTTACATTGACCAAGCTTCAAATACAATACAGTTATCTCTATTCTAATACAAAATAAACATATCGGTCCATTTCAGTTATTATTTCGGTGTAAAATTTCATATAACAAAAATTCCTCGAAACAATGGTATCCTTTTTGGCAACAAAACAAGGTGACGTCATATGTATACTTCCAGTGTCAAATGTAAACACCAGGCATTTGCAGGCTTCTTGAATGCCTCAGAATGTAATAAAAATAGATAAAAAGATTTTTGTTCATTATTGAAGAAATAACATGTCAATACATTCCAGAATTCAAAATTTCGGCTTCCCTTAGCTACAGATAGGTAGACAGAGGATTTGACACTTGTTGTCATCCAATCAGAACCATTGATACAAAATGATAGCATTAGAATGATTGCCTTCTGACAGATTTCTAACATTCCATTTAAATTTGATGGATATTATTGTTATAAATAAAAGTTCACGTATCATAAGGTGTGACACACTACTTCCACTGAGTATTTCGATGAATTCCTTCCCACAAGTTGGCAATCGTGTTCGTTTCTCGCCATCTTGAAAATGAATACACATTACTTTTGAATGAGGTCACATGTGTTTATAATTGATTGGTATTAAATGAGTATTCTTTCAAACATTGTTGTGTTGATGAAGCCTAAATAATTATTCGTTATCTATTTCAGATGAATGTTTCACATTCAATACTACATTCATTCACAAAATAACAAAAATTCTGTTTTTAAATTTGGGGGGTAAAACCGAACAGCCAAATTAGTATCGTGTGTATAGGGCTTTCATGGTTGACAAAATAACCATGTTTGTCCTATTAGAATCGAAATTATTCATGGCAACTGTAGATTTGATTTCGTTTAACCATGGGTTGGAGCATTTATATTCATAATTTACCCATCACTTATGCTCAGGATAAAATAATCGATTATAAATGCCCAACCCATGGTTAAATGAAAACAAATCTATGGCTGCCATGAATTATTTCTTAAACAATTACTCAACTGATATGTTTACTTTTTCTCTATTTATTAGAACTTCATTGTGGGTTGAATTATGATTGTTCAAATGTTTTGTAATTTGACACTCTATATATGTTACCATTACAAAAAAAAATCATTTCTATATAGTTTTACTCCTTCAGCTTTGATCAATGATAAAATTTTTATTAAGAAGTCAAACAATATTTTTATAAATACCATTGTCAGTGTGGCATGTTGCATAGTACAGGTTGTCATGGGAACAAGTCACACGATTAATAGGTGCTCCAAGTCTTGGTAAGAAATCTTTTTGATGTGAATTGTACTGCCACTTAACTAATACACACTCATGTCCACCACTTAAAAGATAAGAACCTAGATACAAAATAGAGAATAATTATTTATAAATGTTAATTAACTGATAATTTAATCTTTTCTAAAACAAAGGGCTCAGTACTATTACATCACAAAACAAACTTAAACACGCTGAAATGTCTTGGCTGCAAAATTATTTATGACTGAGTTAAGTGTTGCAAGTCTGTGATGTCAAGGTCTTCATACAACTTGTGCTAGTATGGTTTTCCTTCATTCTATAGTAACTGAAAAGATCACCTGACAGATATCTGAAACATAGCAAGTTCTTTTCTGCAAATCAATAATCGTCAGCTGTCAATTTTCAGCTGCATTCTTTCATTTTGAACAGGTTGTTACATGACTACATTACTTCATTCTGTGTGCATAGTTTTCTAGGAGAAAGTTTATGCATACAGCACTAGTGACTCTCATATATAAACAAGTTTTGAATCATAATCCATGTTTTCGGTCTTATGTGAACTACATGCATATAAATAGAAAGTGCCAACCTTTTCAGCTTCTCTGTTAGAAAATAATGCAACATCACAATATCTTAGAGAAAACAAAAATGTTACAGAAGGGTTGTCAGAGAATAAAACATAAATATATTCTCCTTCGGCTGTTGTCTGCTCTTTGGTCGGATTGTTGTCTCTTTGACATATTCCCCATTTCCATTCTCAATTTAATTGGAGAAAAATGAAAAAGAAACAAATGATGCATGATGGTTTATCTGCTTGACAACAGATCTAGTATTATTTGGAAACAGAAAATTGCTGCCTCAAGTCGGTATTCAATTTCCATGTTTTCTACATGGACCACACTCTTGACATCCCACGGCCCCATCCAGTCTTCAAATCAGGCAGTTGAATAACGGAGCAACCATGGACTAACCAGTGTGTGCTATGATCCCAACTTTCTTTGACAGACAAAATCAAATGTACAAATCTTAACCCAGTAACAATTCCTGTACACTGCCTGAAATAATAAAGTTTTGTATCATCCCATTCACTTTAGTTTGTCATTTTTGTATTTATGAAGAAATTGTTTTGTTTTAATATTGCATTGAATGTTTATATGTGTCAGTTTAAATGAATGATGGTAGATAAATATAGTAAAGCAAACCTTCAACAGTAAAACACAGGTCTAACACAGGTAAGGCATGCCAGTGGTAATATGTCTTTACAACTTTATCTTTCCTAAATATATTGTACCTAGAACAAAAAACATGTCAACAAATTAAATAAAAATAAACTTAAACAGACAGAAATATAATTATTCAAACAAAATGCATATTAAAGGATCATCTAATACAAAAACTATATAAAGCAGATTTCAAATAAAAAAGTTTATTCACTGCATGAAAATATGTAAGTAATTTATTTTTTAATTGGAAATTCCCCTATTAACATAATCCAATCAAAATTATCTAAATAGTCACGACAACAAATATGGCTTGAAATGAAGCCAATCATGTATCTGTGAAGACACCATGTCTTGCAAGCTAAGTATAGATGATGAAAAAACTGGAACAAAAGTACAAAGAAAAAGGGTGGTTAAATACATATCAAGCTATGACCAGATCCATTCATGTTCTGAAAAAATAACCCATCCCCAGAATTTCAAAAATTAACAAAAGCATAGCAGGTCCACCCCAAAAATCAAATAAAAAAACAAATATTGTCTAACTTTGACTGTTTAAAAACATAGTTTACCTGTTTGGCTATTAATCTTGGATTTACATTATCATTTTAAAATTTGGGAAATTTAAACATTCTATTCAAAAATTCTAAAATTATACTCTTACATACTCTTTAAACCCATACAACATCATCAATTACTAATTGACATATTTACTTACCAATAATAAATACGACCATTTTGACATCCTGTCACGACACAAACATCAGTAGGATGACATGCTACACAAGTGAATTCTGTTTGCTGGGTTAAATCTAAGGTATGTCTACAATATAATGAAAATACATATAAATCCTGTCAGCTGTGATTAGAGTGTAGCTACAGTATAATGAATATCAGATCAATTGTGTCAGATGAGTTTTACTCATTATCAGCATGACAAAACATAAATTCTGTATATTGTCTAAGTGAATTCTGTACCTATCTGTACCTATCTAATAGTCCATCTTCCTTTAATTCTTTACAGATCAACTGAATTTGTTCAAGGCTTGAGATTTGCTTTTTTACAACGAAGTGTACTTTTGTTTAAAGGCAAGGCATATCAAATAAACTTTGTATAATCATGCTTCAATAGGTCTCTCTTGTTGTGACAGTCATTTTCAATTCCAAATATAAAGGGTTTAACAGTTGCAAATGGGACTAATTGTCAATCAAAAGATGATTTCAACAATAGCCTAAATAAGCTTTGCACTTGCAGAGCCGAAGGTCACAGTTAGTTGTTTTACAGCTACGTTATATCTAAAATGAGTTAGCAGAAAAGATAATGTAACAAAATTATGTTGGAAGAAATTCCCACAATGCATTAAAAAAACAAGAAACTGTTTAATAATAATGAGAAAGATCATTTTGAATGTATTTTCACTTAGGTTTTTGCAGTTTTAACCCTTATTTATAATGGCCATTTTGGTTAATTGAGTCTGTCAGCAGACAAAACACTTCAAGAATACCCTGTGATAAAATATTACTGATACAATGGACTAGTTGTGCTACTACAATAGATCAAGCTAGAACAGCAATGACAATTTTCTATTATTTATTTTTACATACTGAAGAGTGGTTTATCTTTGGAGGGTATACATTTTACTATTTCAAATGAAAAACCATTTTGAGAAGTTTTATTTTCATGTTTTCCTTTCCTTGATTATGACCTTTCATGAAGATCAAATTTATGTATGGGAAAATTTTTGCATTTTTATGTTAATTGCAAAATAAAACACTCACCAAAGTTTTCTACTATCACAATACATTTTTCATACTGTCATTTTAAAATGTTTAAAACACTCTATACAAAAGAACTATTCAATCATTGAAACAAACAAAAACAAAATCACATATTATATTTGATCAGTACACTGTTGATTGATTTGAAATCATTAATAAAAGGCCTATAGATTTTCGGGATTATCTATAAGTACTGGTTCACAAGAAGAATCTGAATTATTGTATCTAGTTTACTACTAACCTGACTTTTTTCTTGTGGTTCTGTACATATAGGACTGTATTGTTTATTGTGGCAATAACTTTATTCTATAGGAAAACACAAAGGCATTAAAAAATAACCAATCTCACAAATAACTATATACATATTTGTACAATATATCACATTCATACAGACATTTTGTAACTTATTACATACAGATCACATACAGACATTTTGTAACTTATTACATACAGATCACATACAGACATTTTGTAACTTATTACATACAGATCACATCTATACTACTGATTATAAGTATTGTAATGGTATGTAAAATAAAACAAGACTGTTTGCTTTCAACGATTAGAACATGAAAAAATATTTAATAATTGTTCAAAATTTAATATTCAATGTAAGAATCACTTCAAAAGATATAAGAGACCAACCCTTTCAAATTTATTTCAAAGAAGAATACAAAGACAGCAACATGCATATTTTCTTTTCATGGTTAACAAAAAATATTCAAAGCATTATACGATTTCAAAAAGTTTTGTTTCATTCTACATTCCCTGTTTCTATACTGCATGTTACATAGTTCAGTATTAAACAATTTCATATTTACCAGTATCAATTCAGAACAATTTTTGTCCATGTCAAAAACAAAGACATTTTGGAGCAAATATTATGAGTGATTTCAAAGGGACATGACCAATACTTTTTCGATCAATCTGTATCTTCTCTGCTACATGTATAAATACTATAATACCTCAGTATTTAAACGACTAAAATTTATAAAGCCCTATTTTTTTAACAAAATAAAATCTGATATAAACTGACTGATATAATTGTATAAATATTCAAAAGTTAATGCAAATATTTCATCACAGACTAACATCACAACTAAAGGCCAATGATAATGGATCATTGTTTACCTGACAACCAACAGCCAATCAAAATGGATCTTTGTTTTAGGACAGACTTACCTGACAACCAACAGCCAATGAACATTGTTCTTTATTCACACTTCCAAGCAAGACTTTAATCTTTGGTGGAGAATCTTTTTGTGATGGCAGAACACACTCAATGATGTCATACTCTGTAACAGAAATTAACATAAAACATAACTAGAACATGATGTTCTATGAGCTAAAACATTAACATCTCTTAAAGTAATGTTTGATGAGCATAGATTAAATATTAACATCTGAGCAGTAACTTTTGAAATGATGAGTATTTGTATTCCTTCTTTAGAGAAAATGTTATTGTAATTGAGCAATGTGAGGGTACCCAAAGTGCACCTGTTTTGACAGTTTTTTCACCTACATTCATTTATGATCCAGACAAAAGTTTCCATGCTGTGTTTATTTTGTAGATGTATCCTTATTAACTATATAGTTCCACCAATTTAATTTTGAATCCATATTGAATCATAGAAAAGTGGGTTTGACCCGACCTCAAAAGATCCATGCTTCTGTAATGAGGAGAACCCAAATTGCATCCATGCTTAAATTCACATCAGTTAATATCCAATAACTGATGATCTGTTTTATTCCTCCAAATATTTAGAATAATTTGACAATAGTCCATGCTAGTTACTATTCATTTCTGTCGAGCCTGCAACTTTTGTCGCAAAAGCGAGACATAGCGATCCTACATATATTCACTCTGTGGTTAAAGTTTTCAAATTTTAATAACTTTCTTAAACTATCCTGCATTTCAACCAAACTTGGACAGAAGCTTGTTTATGGTCATAAGATAGTATCCAGAGGTAAATTTTGTAAAAAAAAAATCCTGTTTATCCGTATTTTACTCATAAATGGACTTAGTTTTTCTGCCAGTTAATATTACATTCACTCTGTGGTTAAAGTTTTTCAAATTTTAATAACTTTCTTAAACTATCCTAGATTTGTACCAAACTTGGACAGTAGCTTGTTTATAATCATAAGATAGTATCCAGAAGAAAATTTTCTAAAAAAAAATCTTGTTTATCCGTATTTTACTCATATATGGACTTAGTTTTTCTGCCAGTTAACATAACATTCACTCTGTGGTTAAAGTTTTTCAAATTTTAATAACTTTCTTAAACTATCCTGGATTTGTACCACACTTGGACAGAAGCTTGTTTGTGATCATAAGATAGTATTCAAAAGTAAATTTTGTTAAAAAAAATCCTGTTTATCCGTATTTTACTTATAAATGGACTTAGTTTTTCTGCCAGTTAACATTACATTCACTCTGTGGTTAAAGCTTTCAAAATTTTAATAACTTTCTTAAACTATCCTGGATTTGTACCAAACTTGGACAGAAGCTTGTTTATGATCAAAAGCTAGTATCTAGAGGGAAATTTGGTAAAAATTTATTTCCTGTTTTTCCGTATATTACATATAAATGGACTTAGTTTTATTCCAGTTAACATTACGTACAGTCTGCAGTTAAAGTTTTTAAAACATTTATTAGATTCATAAACCTTCTTGGATTTTTACCAAACTTGAACAGAACTTCTTACAATCAAAAGATAGTATCTAGAGGAAAATTTTAAATAATTTTTTCCCCATTTTTGTTGAGCCTGCGACTAACAGCAAAAGTAGGCGAGACACTGGGTTCTGTGGAACCCTTACAAATTTTTTAAGAAATGGATGCCTGTAACATATTTTAATTGCTCAACTTTTAAAAGTTGACTTTTTATTGAAGTCGCATGGTGACGTTTCTGTAGATTTTACTTTTTCCAGTGAATACGTCATCTGATGATATTAACTGTGAATGTTTTGTGTATATTTAAATATATTTAGCTATGTTAAAAGACGTGCATAATGTCAAATCAAACAAGAATGTGTCCATAGTACATGGATGCCCCACTCGCACTATCATTTTCTATGTTCAGTGGACTGTGAAAATGGGGTCAAAACTCTGAATTGACATTAAAATTAGAAAGATCATATCATAGGGAACATGTGTACTAAGTTTCAAGTTGATTGGACTTCAACTTCATCAAAAACTACCTTGACCAAAAACTTTAACCTGAAGCGGGCACTATCATTTTCTATGTTCAGTGGACTGTGAAATTGGGGTCAAAACTCTAATATACCATTAAATTAGAAAGATCATATCATAGGGAACATGTGTACTAAGTTTCAAGTTGATTAGACTTCAACTTCATCAAAAACTACCTTGACTATAAACTTTAACCTGAAGCGGGACAGACAGACGGACAAACGAACGGAGGAACGGACACACAGACCGAAAAAGTGGGGCATAATAAAAATACAAATTGTTTAGTCTCTAAGAAAACTTGTAAGATTTCCACTACTAATTTTGCTAAATGGGTGCAATTTGGGTATTGTGATGTTACATGAAAAATTAAATCATGAATTTTAGAGTAAAAAAAAAATTGTTTTATGTGCAATCAGAAACTTAAATTTGATATAAAGCTAATCTTTATAAATTTCCTATAAATGTAGTCAAATACCTTTTAGTTGTTTATTTCTGATACAATGGTGAACATAATGTATTAACATAAACCTTTAAATAAAAGAAGAATGTTCCAATGTTCCTGGTACTGGTACTGTAGACTGTAAAGTTCACTTTTTGTTTTGCAGATTTTGCGATTTCTGAATCCAAACCTAGGCTTGTTTGCACTGTTTTATTTTCATTTTTTTCTGATCTCATATTCTTAGCTTCCTTAAAGATCAAATATACATGAGGGGATATTTTCATGATTTTATCTTTAACAGGAAATTATAGAAAATAAGCTCCTCTGGAAACTGTCCTACCCTACAGTATATACTAACATAGCAGATTTGAAAGATAACAAAAATATCTCCCTGTTCAATTTTGCTCAAACAACTCCCTATTAAAAAAATATAATAAAAGGATATGTGATGGATACATCATTTTACATGTTAACCTGAAAGCTTTATCTTTAAAGGTTGACAAATGGCAGATGGGGAGTAAAGGCCAAAACTCTCAGATATGCAAAGTACAAAACTTTGAAGCAACTACACTTTTACATTCCAATCATTACATCTCTAATAAGATTGTAAAATAAATCAGTCCAACAAAGTTTGGTCAAAATCCATTGAGAATTAGAAATGTAAGCACTTACAAGACAATTTTCCATGTACATAATTTATTAACGTAACGGATGAAGGATTTTACACTGATAGATCATGGAGATTTAATCCTTTCCACCAACTAGCATCAGGTGATAATAATTTGTAATGGCAGGTCATAAATTTCAGGGTGGAATAAACAGATATTTTCAATGTAATCAATATAAACTACCATGGAAAATAAGATTGAAACTACTTCCAAATACAACAGCAAAACCTCAACCTACTAGGCTTTGGCTGCAATTCTGAAGGTTATAACTTCATAAAAATAATTTGGTAGGCACCTTCTTGGGTCACAACAAAGATATTACCAAAATGATATTAAAAAAATGACAAAATTGTGTTATTTGGACATAACACGGAGATATGTCTCGCCTTTTTGTACTTTTGATAATGCAAATATTGAAATTAAAATAGCAATACTTTAACATGTAAGTTATGCAAATATTCAAAGTCAATGAACCATGACTGAAGGTACATGGCAAAACAATCTCCATGGAAATGAGATGTACCAATGCAAATACAAATGCATACCAAATATCATAGACTTATCATAAGTCGTTCCCTTTCAACAAACCTAACCACAAACATTGACTTGTAAACTATGTAAAAGTTTCAAAGTCAATGAACGATGATGAGGGGTGGGGCTATATAATCTCCATGGAAACGAGACTTGCAAATGCCAATAAATTTGCATACCAAATATCATTGACTTAACATTAGCGGTTCATCTTAAATCAAAAACTAATACATGTAAACTAAGCAAAAGTTTCAAAGTCAATAGACCATGACTGAGGTGGCAGGACCAAATATTCTCCATGGAAATGAGATATGCCAATGCTTATACAACTGCATACCAAATATCATTGACTTACCACTAGTGGTTCCCCTTGAACTGACCTAATCACAAACTAATACATGTAAACTAAGCAAAAGTTTTAAAGTCAATAGACCATGACTGAGGGGGCGGAGCCAAATAATCTCCATGGAAATGAGATATGCCAATGCTTATACAACTGCATACCCAATATCATTGACTTACCACTAGTGGTTCCCCATAAACTGACCTAATCACAAACTAATACATGTAAACTAAGCAAAAGTTTCAAAGTCAATAGACCATGACTGAGGGGGCAGGGCCAAATAATCTCCATGGAAATGAGTTGTGCTAGTGCTAATACAACTGCATACCAAATATCATTGATCAACCACTAGTGGTTCACCTTAAACTAGACCTTATCACAAACTAATACATTATTGATGCTGCTGCCGCCGCTGCGAAACAGCATACCTATGTCTCGCTTTTTGACTCCGTCAAGGTGAGACAAAAATGACATATGGTATGATCGCCAATGAGACAACTTTCCATAAAAGACCAAAGAACAGATATGTGATGTTTCCAGTAATTATCTTCATATTATATGTCTCATGACATTGTTACCCATTCTTCTGATAGAATTTAAGCTCCTGGAATCTCTAGTATTTCTGTCTATTAATGTTTGTTTTTTTAATCAAAGGAAGCTATTATATGTGATATATGTTTTTAATGACAGGCTTGAAAATTTATGTTATGTAACATAAAAAGCACCTACCTTGTCTAGAAGTCTGCCTTTTCAATATAAGGACTGGAGTTTCTTGAAGAGATGATACAAATATATCATGAAGAGGATAACGAAGCTGATAGACCTGCAACAGATGGTTCAAATTTAAAAAAAAAAAACATTTCCCATACCCTCTCCTTTTGGAGCTCCCTATAAAAGTGTATAACATAAGAAACATCATCAATGATCATCAAAGCATATTTTGTTTGGCAGAGAAAATGGACTAAAATGTCATAACATATTTTTGTTACTGTATATATATACTGTAAGATTCTAGGTTTGCATCTGGTTAATAAACAGAACAAACATATAAAATCTTAATATCTTATTATGTTTGTCATGTATTATTTTGTTTCAAATCTTGTTTAATATCTGTGTAAATGTGTAACTCTTCTTATTTCAAATATTTGTTTCATTAAGTAGAATTTGTGTCGTGTTTGTAAGTTCGGTGATTCGCCCAACTGTTCTTTGTCTCCACAACTCTTCCTTGATCAGTGAGTTGATTTCAATGAAACTTTCAGAGAATACTTATAGCATTATGCATCAGCATCTCATTTTTTTTTAAATTTTCAATTCAACTGATTTTATCAGTACAATGCACTTTTTCATATCAACAAAAGTGGGTAGCCTATTGTAAGTTTTGTTTATTAAAAATCTGAGTCATATATTTTAAAATGTTAACATCATAATGAACATGTGTACAAAGTTCCATGACATTAACCTTCATTGTTTAGCAAAAATGACATCATTGATATTTTAGAACAGATACTAGATTCAATCTGATTCATGCACCATACACAATTTATGTAATTTTCTGAAAAAATGGTAATGCACACACACATCATTTTGTAACTTGAGCATCTAAGTATATATATCACTGATAAATTTCTTAAAATTTTCATAGGTAGGGTGTATAGAATGTTGTGCTCAATGCACTATGTTTTGTGTATATCAAAAGTAGTGATAAAATCTGGAAAATTGATAATTATCAAGCCAGCCACATAAGGGTTTTGATGGCATGAATGCAATCTTTACCCCCAAAAATGTACAACTTAAATAACAGGTAATAACATTTACACATAATAACTTCCTCATACCTTCAGTAAAACACCATCAGAATAGTCCCACTGTATTACTGACTGGTCAAATGAACAGGACAAAATCTGAAATTATAGTGTCAAAGTATGTATAAATTCTAAGATGTTTTAATTTGTCACCAGGTAACGCCTATATCAGCAGACTGTTTCCATTTTGGAAAGAAACAGAGCATCTTATTCAGTCTTCACAATCAGCAACAGGCCCACCAGCCCAGGCTTGTAAAAGTACTTTCAGGACTATAAGATTTTCTACTACAGGCCAATAGAATCTATACAAAATTTTCACATCAAGAATGTGTCCATAGTACACGGATGCCCCCTCCACTATCATTTTCTATGTTCAGTGGACTGTAAATTGGGGTCAAAACTCTAATTTGGCATTAAAATTAGAAAGATCATATCATAGGGAACATGTGTACTAAGTTTCAAGTTGATTGGACTTCAACTTCATCAAAAACAGGACGGGACAGACGGACGAACGAACAAATGCACGAACAGACGCACAGACCGAAAAAACATAATGCCCATAAGTGGGGCATAAAAATGACTGTTGCCCCTGTGGTTTAAAAAGTTAACTGTGATCACTTTCATTACTCATGAGTGATGACAATATAGCCAGAATAATTTTTTATTACCATTAAATTAAGATAAACTCCAGGATAACCCCTATTTGTCAATAGTAATACACATTAAAATCCACTGTGGTTGAGTACAATGGTCTTAGGGTCAATCTGGGCAACAGGTTTCAGGACACATTTTCCCCCCAAAAGCTTGGAATGCCTAAGCTCTAGTTTCCATCTTTATTGTTGGTCTGTTCTTTGTGTGTTCATATCTTTGACTATTTTAGTTGATACATATATTGACCTCTGATTTCTTAGTTCTGTTTGACATGTCTGCATCAGTAGGCAATCAACAATGACATCAGGTTGGCAAATTGAATGTAATTTTGAAAAAAAGAACATGAGGGAGTAAAATTGGTAATGTATTAACTATTTAAATTCAAAGAAAATAAGCACATTGTATGTACCATTGTGACTTAAACATTAGTACCCTTACTGCTTAATAAAATCTCGTTTTCTGTCAAAATATGTTTGCAATTGAATTGGTTATGGAAATAAGCACACATCTTCATGTGTTATACCATATTAATAAGTCACTAACTATCAAAGTTTTAATCCTATGATGTACTGTTTAGCTTATCTAGCAGTTTATATATAAAAGTATGGAAAACTGTAACTTTTGATATACATGTGCAATATGTTGTGATTACAATATTGTCACAAAAACTTGCTTTACTACAAAAACATAAATACATTTTTAGTGTACTAAGAATGTTTCAGATTTAAGCACACAGCAAGAGTAATTGTCACCAAAAGTGTGATGTTGCCATTTGTTAAACAACAGTTGATTGTGAAGACAAATTTTTGGCTAGTAGCAACAATTGTTTAAAGCAAGATCCAGTAATATAGCAAACATATGTAGGATAGTTTTATTTGATTCATACGATAACTTCTGGTAATTTAAGATTTAAAGTGTTTTTTCCTTATCTTTCAAAATCAGGAAAGCAAGATACTTGTTGGTCAATGGGACAATAAACTTCACTTAAAATTGTTCAGAATAACACATATTTTAAAATTGGCCAAGTGGTTTCAAAGGAATCGATTTTTCCACAAGTTGCTGAAAAACAAACAAAAATGTTGCTAGATATAATCAACTTATTTTCCTGATGCAGTCTGTCCCTTGTTGATATTGACCCACATCCCATATAGTAAGAGAGACAGCTAAAACTGGTTCTAGGGACAATATTGAACTTGCAGCAAGCCAGGGATCAGCACAGAATTTTTTTTTACACATTTTTGCAATATTCTCATATATATACATGTATATGTGTAAAAAAATGTATGAGATGTGGTATGATTGCCAATGAGAAAACTATCCAACAGAGACCAAATAATGTAGATGTTAGCAATTATGAGTCAGCTTATGGCCTTCAATAATAAGCAAAACTCATACCTCATAGCAAGATATGACAAAATATATTACAGTCGAACCTCGTTGTGTCGAACTCGGTTGTGTCGAAAACTCGGATGAGTCAAGTAATTTCGGTCCCGTAAAATTCCGTTTGATCAATGCATAATTACCTCTGATGAGTCGAACTCGGTTGATTCAATACTCGGTTATGTCGAGTAAATTTTATAGTCCGTCGATATAAAATTAATGTAAATTGACCCGATGTCTCGAAATTGAATGTAAGAATTTTCCAAAGATGCATCCCTAATGATAAAACTGAAATCGGATGTATTTCTTATGTAACCTAATCATTTTCAAAAGAGATTAAAGCTGAGTAAACATACTTGTTTGTATAACAGTTAAATTGACATGTTTATGGTTGCCGGTAATTAATACCTTTGTTGATTGTTCAAGCGGAACTTTAGAGTGTTGAACATATTTCACATGAGATAAAAACAAACAATTTAAATGACACTAGCCGAGATTAAATCAATCGTTAGAATTAAAACTCAGTAATTACAATAAATAAAGGATTAAGACAATTATCATAAATTCATGATAATTTAATGTACAGCAGACACCCTCATCAGAGACCGTTCAGAACTTATTTCGTTCATGAATGATTTCATAATTTATAGTGACTGACCTTTATAAATATATGTGTAGACTATTGGTTTTATTTGTGCATGATTTGTATCTGTTCTTGTGTGTTTGATTATTATAAAGGACAAACAATGGCGATTGCATACACAATTATAAAGTGTGTCATATCGAAAAAAAGGCACACTGTTCAAAGTCAATGATCTAGTTTACGCAAATTTCATACCGTATTTCTTGCATTCCAAATTTTGACGACACACTCGACCTCGGATGAGTCGAACCTCGGATGAGTCGAATACTTTGGTCCGGTCCCTTCGACTTGACACAACGAGGTTCGACTGTATGTCAAACAGTTCAAACAAGTTATGAAAACCAACGGATGCTTTATGTACAAAACAACAAATAAAACAATATGTACATGTATCTGAATTTTATGACCAAAAAAACTAAAACTGAATTATCTAGTTGTTCAAAATAATACTAATGTAGGAATTAGAATTATTCAAAAATTATCTCATGTAAATTTTAATTTTTTAAGGTTAATGCTCAGAAAATCAAGAGCATGGTGCACCACTCTTAAATAGTCTGTGGCAGGGTTTACGTTGAAGGCGTCACTGTATATGTCATTTGAGTTGAAAACAACTTCAATAAAATGCTTCGCTGAGCACAGCTGGATAGGACCGCAGAGGTCCAACCCTGAACAGTTGGGCCAAAAATGGACACAATATTCGCGCTTGATACAGGTCTGAATTTGGATTGTAATTAAATATTTGACACATAATAGGTTTCTGACACAGAATAACTGTAGTCAAAGAACTTAGAATTGGTTATATGATTTGAATTTATATTCAATTTTTTGCTTTTGTGCAATACACCATGCTGTTGCATATTGACTCCCCCCCCCTTTCCCTCAAGATATGGTCATAAACTCAATTCAAATTTCCAATGGAGTTTGCAACCATAATTACCAATTTAAATACATCATATAAGTCTGAAAATAGAAAATGACATACATAATCATGGCTAAAATTAATATTCCTTTAAAAGTAACTTCTAATAAAATGCTCTGCAGGGCACAGCTTGATACGACCGCAGAGGTCGAACCCTGAACAGTTGGGGCAAGTATGGACACAACATTCAAGCTTGATACAGCTCTGAATTTGGATTGTGAATAAATATTTGACACAGCATAGGTTTCTGACACAGAATGAATGTGGTCTAAGAACTTAAAAATTTTAAATTGAACATTCACCATTTTATGGTCCAATATCCAAAATCTAAATACATGGTTAGATTCAGCATATCAAAGAACCCCAAGAGTTCAATTTTTTATGAAATCAAACAAAGTTTAATTTTGGACCCTTTTGACCTCAATGTGGACAAAGTTGATAATGGGGCCCAAAATCAAAAATCTAAATACATGGTTAGATTCAGCATATCAAAGAACCTAATATATTCAATTTTGTTGAAATCAAACAAAGTTTAATTTTGGACCCTGATTTGGACCAACTTGAAAACTGGGCCCATAATCCAAAATCTAAATACATGTTTAGATTCAGCATATCAAAGAACCCTAAGAATTCAATTTTGTTAAAATCAAACTAAGTTTAATTTTGGACCCTTTGGACCTTAATGTAGACCAATTTGAAAACGGAGCAAAAGTAAGAAGCTAAATACACGGTTAGATTCGGCATATCAAAGAACCCCAATAATTCAATTTTGATGAAATCAAACAAAGTTTAATTTCGGACCCTTTGGACCTCAATGTGGACCTATTTAAAACGGGCCCAAAATCCAAAAACTTAATACACGGTTAGATTCAGCATATTAAAGAACCCCAAGAGTTCAAGAATAAAACCCCATTGAAATTGGTCAAGAAATAAGCAATTTATACAAAGTATCTTCTTTTGCACAATACTGTGCAATTGAATATTTCTTGCAACTGCGCAATACTGTGCAATTGAATATTTCTTGCTATTGCGCAATACTGTACAATTGACAATTTCTTGCTATTGCGCAATATTGTGCTATTGGATATTTCTTGCTATTGCGCAATACTGTGCAATTGAAGATTTCTTGTTATTGTGCAATACTGTGCAATTGAAAATTTCTTGCTATTGCACAATACTTATTATATAATAATTTACACATCCTGTTTGGTGTGTATCTCCTGCCATATCATTATTATTTGCTTTTAAATATAAATCAGAAATAACCAACTTAAAATGGAAAATTTTAAAGGAAAAAAAAAAAAATCCCCCAATTTTTTAACCCCTTATGATTCATCACCCCAAACTCAATCCCAGCCTTCCTTTGAGGTATGGTACCTTGCAGTACAATTTCAGAGAGATCCATACACTTGAACACAAGTTATTGTCTGGAAACTAGAAAATGCTTGTTTTGGCCCTTTTGGCCCCTAATTCCTAAACGTTTCAGGCAATTACCCCAAACTCAATTCCAGCTTTCCTTTGTAATATGGAACCTTGTAGTACAATTTCAGAAAGATCCATACACTTACACACAAGTTATTGTCATGAAATTAGAAAATGCTTGTTTTTGCCCTTTTTGGTCCCTAATTCCTAAAATTTTGAGGCAATTACCCCAAAAATCAATCCCAGCATTCCCTTTGTGATATGGAACCTTGTGGTACAATGTCAGAGAGATCCATACACTAACACACAAGTTATGTCTGGAAGTTACAAAATGCTTATTTTGGCCCTTTTGGCCCCTAATTCCTTAACTGTTGGTACCATAACCCCCAAAATCAATCCCAACCTTCCTTTTGTGATATTGAACCATATGGTAAAATTTCATAGAGATCCATTCACTTAAACTAAAGTTAGAGTGCGAAAACCAATGCATCTTCTGACGACGACGACGCCAACGTCATACCAATATACGATGTATAAAAATTAATTGACAGCTAATCACCTCAAGACAATACAACATCTTTATACATAATTTAAAAGCAATGTAAGGGAGGTAATCCAAATTTTTTTTTTAATACTTTAAATGTATTTGTATAACCTCCCTTACACTGCTTTCAAATTGTCCATTAACCAGGAAACCCTTGTTTTCCCCCCTTTTTTGCCCCTAATTCCTAAACGGTTTGAGCCATAAACACCCAAAGTCAATCCTAACCATCCCTTTGTGGTATGGAAACTTGTTGTATAATTTAAGAGAGATTCATATACCATTCCACAAGTTATTGTCTGGAAACTAGAAAAATGCTTATTTGGGCCCTTTTTTGGCCCCTAGTTCCTTAACTGTTGGTACCTTAACCCCTAAAATCAATCCCAACCTTCCTTTTGTGGTATTGAACCTTATGGTAAAATTACATAGAGATCCATTCACTTAGACTAAAGTTATTGTGCGAAAACCAATGTGTCTTCAGACAACGACGACGACGACGACGCCAACGTCATACCAATATACGACCGCAAAAATTTTTTGCAGTCGTATAAAAATTGTAACATGGGTCACCTTTCACCCTTGAGATCTTATTTTACACACTATTAATTATTTGGGTTGACAATAATGCCAGTAATTGAATCTTTAAGAGAACTGATGTTAAGAGTTTACCTGTAATTTATTATTTGGATTGACAACTAAGCCAGTAACTGTGTTTGTATGACCATGTAGATTTCTGATACATTCTCCACTCTCTGTACTGAATACTTTGATCAAGGATTCTGAGCAGCAAAATAAACATCTGAAACATAATAGGAACTCTCAAAATCAAAAAAATATAATAAATGTAGATAATTTTTACAATCTTTAAACTGCAATGCATCTCTCTTGTCATAATGTTAAAGAATACAAAAATGAAACACAATGACAAATCAGTTATATTGATATATATATACATGTATGTCCAATACTTGTCTTATTTGTTTTTTTTTTTTTGTATTGTTTCATTGAAATTTGACTTCTTTTTTTGTAACTATATCCTGTGAAGCAGGGCTTACACTAATATCTTGCTATTAGTATACTACTTATTTAGTTCTCCTTTATACTTTACAAATATGATTTTATTTCATGCTCGAGAATACCATTACATGAACAGTTGTCTCAGTTCATGTCTTAAATTGTCATTTATAGTTACAAAACTATTTTTTTCACTAGTCAGACATTTAAATTTTTCTTTATCTTCTTCCAGCCCTGCATTGAAATTTTCTTAGGGGATCAGGTTTGACTGAACGAGTTAAATTTGCGGTATTAGCCATATTTGTCAATTTCTTATGAACCTTAATCAGTTGGTAGCAAGTCGTTCCATACCCAAAGTTACCATTTGCCATTTTGGTACCCAATATTTACCCTTCAGTACCCATGATTAAAACCATTTGATTTTCATTCCCCATAGGCCAACTGCATTAACCATTTCGTACCTCATAAATACATGTTAACTATTTCATATCATATATTTGTAAATCGTTGAAATTTTGACCCAACATCGGTATTGGAGATTTTGTAAAACAAAATGTATAATTCAAAAATGGAAAGATCCTTCATACTGCCCCATTATAAGTTTTAAAATGTTGTATATTTAATGCATACTGGTCCATTCAACAAAATATCATTATTTTATTTTAGATTTATAAATAGGTCAAATATGTTATTTATAAAACATTTTGAGATGATTTAATTTTTTTAAATATTATATTATAATATTTAAAAAATTTAAATCATTACATAAATAAAATGCTTTGACACCGCGTCACACGGACTGGGAGAGATGTCGCTAATACAATAAACAAAAGGTAGCAATTTACGCGAAGTCGGAGGAATACTCCCAAATTTCTCCGAGAATTTAGGGAGGATGTCGGAGTTTCCTGGTGTCACACCAGGAATAATTATGTGTATGGAGTTTGGGATTACAAACTCTCTGTGTGACCTATGATTGGTTTAATGAAGCTGTACATGGAAACTTTAATAGTTTTAATTACACTTTGTTTGTTTGAAGGGTTTATCTGTAACTTATTTTTCAACTCTAAAAAATAACAGATTAATTAGCTAACAAAGGAATAATTATCTGCAACTGTTTAAGTAGTTATTAAACAGGGATCTCCATGACCTGTTTTATGATGGCACATTGACATCGTTAAATGATCCCCACCAGTGTCAAAATTTGTTTTAGTTTTGCTTCAACGTTTTACTAAACGGGTAAAGAAACTTCTTGTTGATGATGCTGCAAATCGTCGATATCGGTTCATGACTTCTGAATTTGGCAGTGAAAAAAATATCCCCCCCCATCCCCCAATTTTTAAGTCCTAAACAATTACCAAAATAGCAAGAAAACGACTTGGGAATCTTAAGGACAGCTTGTCACAATGTGGTCATTCATGACTAAAGGGGAGCAATGCAGGCTTGACATTTGAATTGTTAGAAATGACAATGAAAATATTGGTTATTCTATAAAGATATAAATTGCTTCGCTGAGCGCAGCTGGATACGACCGCAGATGTCCAACCCAGAAAAGTTGCGGCCAAAATGGACACATTATTCGCGCTTGATACAGGTCTGAATTTGGATTGTAATTAAATATCTGACCCATAATAGGTTTCTGACACAGAATAAGTGTAGTCAAAGAACTTAAAATTGGTTATATGATTTGAATTTATATTTAATTTTTGCTTTTGTGCAGTACACTATGTTGTTGCAAATTGCCCCCCTCCCCAAAAAAAATATTTGAAGAAATTTTCTTTTAATTTCTGAAATCGGAAATGAGAAAATTGTAGCCCCAAAAAATTCTTATTTACCACTCCCCCAAATTTTTTCAACTCCCCTTTCCTTATTCCAAAAATAAGCTCAATTCAAATTTCTAATGGAGTTTGCAACCATAACTATTCATTATACTACATCTTAAAATATTAAAATATAAAATGACATACAGTCATAGTTAAAATTAATATTAATTAATAGTAACTTCTAAAATAAATTTACAGCTAATCATCTCAAGACAATCATCATATCTTAATACATAATTTACAAGCAGTGTAAGGGAGGTAATCAAACATATATACAACAGTATTCTTTAAATGGATTGGATTACCTCCCTTACACTGGTTTTAAATTGTCTAAATTGTCCTTTAACCATAAAAACCCTTGTTTTTCCCCCCTTTTTTGCCCCTAATTGCTAACTGGTTAGAGCCATAACCCTAATAACCATCCCTTTGTTGTATGGAAACTTGTGGTATAATTTCAGAGAGATTCATACACTTAAACACAAGTTATTGTCTGGAAACTGCAAAAATGCTTATTTGGGTCCCTTTATTTGCCCCTAATTCCTAAACCTTTGGGACCATAACCCCCAAAAATAATCCCAACCTTCCTTTTGTGGTTATAAACCTTGTGTTAAAATTTTATTGATTTCTGTTTACTTATACTAAAGTTATTATCCGGAAACCATCTGTCTTCTTACGACGCTGACGACGACAACAATGACAACGACAACGACAACAAGATACCAATATACAACCAAAAAATTTTTAATTTTTGCGGTCGTATTATAAATATAATAAGCAATATATCAGTCTGTTCACCATTCTTTATATAGAAGTGGTGGAATGAAATACTTTCGATCACGACATGCGGTAGACACAGGTTTTTGTCATGGTGAAAGTTCCTCCATCGGTAAATTTTCATCCATGGAGATCCCTGATTAACAGTTATTTTTTTTCCCCAGGAAATACAGTGAAAAGGTGTCAAACTGACATTCACTCAAGAAAAAAGCCATGAATAAAAATTGTTGCATAAGAATTTGCACCTTATGTCATACATTGTACATGTGACAGAGTTGTCAAGTCACAACTGGAGATTTGAACATTTTCAGCTGGAGTTTGGGCCTCATAACTGGAGATTTTTTATCGACATATTTATCGCCGTTTTCAGTGTTCATTTCGATGATAAAGCTACATATTTCCCCCTTTTTTTAAGATAACAGTATTATTATTAATGTATTCTCTCTGTATTGTTATCATGTGAAATATTTGTCAAAATCAAGCTTTATACTATTTGCATGCGATTTTTTCCTTTCCTCATCTTTGTTACATTATTGTGTTTCTCAGTTTCATCATCAAATCTTGTATTTATTTATGTGTTTAAAAGTGTTATTCCATTTTTCAAGCTAATTTTGAATTAGCCAGATTTAACATAATCACTCACTCAAAGTCATTAATAATGATGATTGGAGTTTTTAACGACCTTGACTGGCTATATAGCCCTCGCATGGTCGGTAAGTCATTAATAAAGTTCAATACACCTTTTCAATGCTTTAATTGAAATTTATAAGGCATGTTGAGTCATTAACAAAGTTCAATACATGCCTTATAAATTTCGATTTAAGCACTGAAAAGAAGTATAGATCTCTCAATTAATTTTCAAAATAAAATTTTTTATTTGTCTTAAGACAATTAAAATCATTAAACCAGAGCTCACACTACTTCAGATTCATAGGGAGAAGTGACTTCTCTTTTTGAAACTGAGAGGGAGAAGTGGTGAGATTTGAAAGAGAAGTGCTTATTCGCTCGCAGCACTACAATGTTTGGTTTTTACTATAATACAAAGAGCCATATGTATCTTATTTTTTTTATATTGTTCAATTTGTACCTGGGTATACAATTAAAGTAACAGTTCAAATTCAAAGTTGTTTAATTTTATCATATCTAGTTGCACAATCATATTAGTCCTCTTGTCAGAAAAAAACAATTAAATATCTGGCAATAATAAAAAAGATTTTTTTTTATATCAAAAAGGAAAAGAAAGTTGTTATATCAATTAAAATTCAATTAAAAACTACTCTGTTATCATGTTTATGAAATTAAATATTTCTCATTAAAAAGATATTTAAATTTAACAGTTTTATTTAACACAGTTAAGCTTGGACATAATATAATTATATTAGTGTAATAGTCCCAGAGTTGAGCAACTTTAATTTATAAATTGAAACAATGCATAAACATATATCAATCAATTATCAAGCAGATCTAACCAAAAGCATGTTAATGCTTGTGGAATGCGTAATTTTTCCTTTTGGGATCAATTTTCTTCTGTCAGCTGTGCCATTCATGCGTCCGTAGTCATTATCGCAAGAATCTGGATTTCGGTCATAGCTGGTCCATTTCCGATGAAATCCTGACTCCGATCCGTAGTTGTACAATAATTTGCCCAAAAATGTCAATGGTGGACGAAGAAAATTTACAAAAATAAACGATGTTTGACATGCTATTTGGAAGGGAATATGACGTTTTTAATGCAATACTAGTATAAGGATAACAAATTTACTTCAGGCAAATTTCATCACGTTCTAATGAAGTAACAAGCTTTATTTGCCCAAAGTTAGAATGATTTGATGTACGCTCTCGAGTAACAAGTACCGGAAGTGATAAAAAAATTGTCTTTAGGAAAATAACATTCAACCAACTTTAAAATCAATGCTTTAACCTCTTTTCTAAAGAAAATAAATCGTTTATGTCTTTGAATTTCTTTACTTTCACATGAAAAAATTGCTGTTTCATTGACTTGGTAAATGTTGAATATTGCCGATGACGAAAGCGACTGAAAGCGAGTATCATGAACAACAGGGTGACTAGATTTCGCTTTTGACGGTCGGGCAAAGCGAAGTGACGGACGGGAAAGCCATTTTGTCGCCCCAATTGCCTGCTAGCGTGAGTCCTGTTAAACTACCGTCCTTATATGATTCTTTGTTCAATTTGTATTTCATTCAAATTCTTTTATTAATTTACATAATTTTAAGGAGAGTAACTTAAAACATGATAAAACAAGGGAAATAACCTGAAATTTCTTTTAAGTGTTTTCAAATACACAAAGCTTTTATTACATAAGAGCAGGTAGCCTGAGGTAAAAATTATACAAGTTCTTTGATTTACAGGTAAAAATTACATTAATCAGTGACACAAAAACGAAATTAATGTTAACATCGATGGTAATAAATAATAGAGACTGTCAAATTTTTTTGGGTTGAAAGTTTGAAAAATATGTGAGATTTGAAATATTAACGGGAGGGACTGAAGAGGGCTTAAAAATCGGAAGATTTTGACTCCCGCCGGAAGAATCACATGTCTGCCTTTTGTGACATATCGAAGAACTTGCTATGGCTTTTTCAATTTCTGAAAAATGGTATGAAATGGCATAGATATAAATCTTCCATGAGGTATGAAATGGCACACATTTAAATCTTCTGTGAGGTACATGTACGAAATGGTATAGATATAAATCTGCCATAAGGAACGAAATTGCATAAATATAAGTATTCCATGAGATACGAAATGGCATACATATAAATCTTTTGTGAGGTATGAAATGGCACACATAAATCTGTGAGGTACGAAATGACCTACATATAAATCTTCAATGAGGTACGAAATGACCTACATAAAATCTTCAGTGAGGTACAAAATGGCATACATCGAAATATTCCATGAGGTACAAAAATAGCATACATATGAATATTTCATGAAGTACGAAATGGTCAGGGTACGAAATGAGTTTTGCAAGAGTACAATGTACGTAATGGTGGGTACGAAATGGTTAGGGTACGAAATGACTATAATTCAATCGGTTATGTTCATATTTATCTTCGGTAAATATGGTCATGTTTTCACCACAAAATTTACACTGAATACAGACATAAAATGCATTAAAATTTTATTTGTCTAGGTCCAGCCAGGACTTGAAACTTTTCCAGCTACACAGATTTGTGTGTACTCAAAAGTTTCTTTTGTGATGTAAACATGGCCATAATCTCATGTTATGAGTTTTCGTGCTAATTAGAATACATTGTGACGTCAGAATTTCCATTGAAAAAGCATGCATAGTAGTACGAATTCATATGATGTACGAAAACATGATCTGACGATAAATTATTTACTTTCATAAAGGTAAAGATGCACCGCACATATCTCTTTAATATTTTATATTAAACTTAAAAATTAAATTATACATAGTGTTTACTTAGAATCTGGTCCAAACACTGGTCTTGTTTTCACGAGGCTAGCGCCCGAAACAGCAGAAATCTCAATTTTACTTTCAGGCATGTTTTTGAATGGGCGCAGCCATTACCGGAAGTACGTGTAGTCTGCACATCGGCTTCCGCATACATACGTATTTCATTCCGGAAATTGTTATTTCTTTTATTTCCCTTTTCTTTATCTGTGTGGTATCTTTCATGATTTCCTTCACAATGATAATAGTTCTTTTTTTCTTTCGTTTGTTTTTGTTTTCCTTTGTTGTTTCAGAATTTTAATGGTAGCCACTATAATTCACAGGCACTTACACAAGTCCCTGAGAGAAAAAATAACTATTACATCGTCAGTTTCAGATGCAATAACATCCTGGAACTCCTTTGAAAAAATCCACATTCTATGCTATGGAAAAGAGTAGATTTCTGTAGTCGCCACTCTGTGGCACAACGCTCCATAATATTTCGGGATTGAAAGAAGTTGTTCACAATTCTAAAGCTTCAGACGGTACTGAATGGAATAGATCTGCATGTCTGAGTTCTGCGTGCAGATAAGATTCTCGTGGTATTTCTTTCTTTTCTCACTACAGTTCTGCTTATCTTTCTTTATTGATGTTGCCATGCACTTTTTAGATTTTGCTTTGCTTTGCATGTAATTTAATATGACTGTGCTGTCATTCGGTATTTTACGCATTTAAATGTGTTCTTTTAAATCTTATTAGTCTGCATACGTTTTTTTTTATGTTACATGTATGAGGGTCTGGATGGGGTTTACAGAATATAGAATAATGTTAAAAAAATAATAGTTTGATTTTCTGATATCCTGCAATATTTCAGGACCTCTACAATTCGATTAAGGACCTCCATTATTCAATTTCAGGATACCATGAAATCTATTTTTAAAGGATAACCTTAAATCGAATTGTGGAGGTCCTGAAATCTTTCAGGATATTCTGAAATCGAATTAAGGAGGTTCTGCTTTTTTTTCGGGAAGTCCTCAATGATTTATGGATATTCTGAATTGGACTTATGAATTCCTGAAATATCCTGATCTAGGTCAGGGGATCGATTTTTTTCAGAACAAATATACAAATTGCTACCGCGTACTGGAATGTGTATGGTTCTCTTTATAAATTGATAAAATGTAGGTTTTTTATTTTGTGATCTCTTACTACCATATTTTCAGATTTCTCTAATGTCGGCTAACCACTGTCTCTGACCTAGGTATGATGTTCAACTTCTCACTACCAGTATCACAAACCAAATATGATCAAATACATCTAATGTATCGGCTGCTAATTATTCTTGATATCCAAATGATCATAAAGAAATTCAAATAATTCAATTTTTTCCGCGTTTGGGTTTTAATCAGATAATAATCAAAACGGGTAAATGGTGTCCTTTGTGTGATGTAATGGCGGATTTACGGGGGTGCTTTTGGGTAGAATTGCCATACCCAAATATTGAACCTCATAACCGTACGCCCTACCCCTTTGATTGGAATATATATCATTTTTTGGCATAAAATTGTCCAAAACATATTCGCATCGCTCCGCTCGGCAGTATCTCTACTGTTTCGGGAATTACGTCCCCCTTTATAACATTATGAATTCGGAAGTTAAAGACACAATTAGTTGAGTACACACAAGCAATCATCACTCTTCAATAATAACAATCTACTGGAGGTTGAAACAGACAAGAAGAACTAGAATTGCTATTGCAAGCAATAGCGGATGTCACCCTTCCCCCATTGCCACTAAGCGGCAGCCATTATGAAAATTTTAAACAGTGAATGCACATATATGCATTGCTATACATCTTTTTGTAAATTTTCAGAACATTTAGAGCATTTTGACATTTTTGCAGTTTCCATGACAACGGTGGCCAATTTGGAAATTCCGAAGAAAAAAGTCTCATCTATACTTGCCAGTTAACAATCATATTAAGTTTTATTAAGTTTGGAGCATTTTGAAATTTTTGACATTTTTGCTGGTTTCCATGGTAACAGAGACCATTCCAAAAATTTCAATGACAGATGCCACATTGGTTCTTGGGAGGGAACATACCATCAAAGTTTCAATGGGTTTGACCTACCATTTTAAGAGAGGAAATGCTACTTTAAGTTTTTTTTTGAACATTTTGACCTTTTTTGCATTGTTTCCATGGTAACGGCAGCCATTTTGGAAATTCCAAAGCCAAATGTCAAATCTGCAAATGCCGCTCATCGTTACTGTGAAATTTCATTAAGTTTGGAGCATTTTGAAATTTTTGGTGTAGTTTCCATGGCAACATAGTAGTTCCAATGATTGTCAAAATCAGTCAAAACCTGTCTATAGTGGACAACTACATTGTATTAAAATCTAATGATTTTAAGTTTAAGCATTCTCATATTATTCACCAAACTCCAAAATTTTATTTTTTCACCTTTTTTCGATTTCCATGATGATGGCAGCCATTTTCTAGTTCCAAATTTGCATTGCAACTCTAAAGTCAGGGTTCCTTGCTATAGTGAACAATCATTTAGATTGGTTCCTTTGGCTCTGAGAAAACTCCCGGACAAAATTAGGTGAAAGAAAAATAATAATAACTAGATTTGCTATTGCAAGCAATAGCGGATATCACCCTTCCCCCATTGACACTAAGCGGCAGCCATTTAAAAAAATGTTAACAGTGAATGCACATATATGCATGGCTATACATCTTTCTGTAAATTGTCAGTACATTCAGAGCATTTTTAAAATTTTCACATTTTTGCCGTTTCCATGGCAACAGCAGCCATTTTGAAAATTTCAAAGTCAAAAGTCTCATCTTTACTTGCCAGTTAACAATAATATCAAGTTTCATTAAGTTGAAAGCATTTTGAAAATTTTTGACATTTTTGCAGTTTCCATGGCAACGGTGGCCATTTTGGAAATTCCAAAGTCATAAGTCTCATCCAGACTTGCCAGTCAACAATCATATTAAGTTTCATCAATTTTGGAGCATATAACAATATGCTCAGTATTGACCTTTTAAGGCGCCAACCGAGGCGCGGGCGCGATCACATTATAATTATTCCTAACATATTAAAGAAACATATATATCTTAAAAAAAAGGATAAAATGATTCATTTTATAGTTATTGTTCTTTTAAAGTACATTAAATATGCATACTGAGTCATAAAATAACCGTTGCGACAAAAGGAACTGAAAATGAATCATTTTCGCTACACTGTCTGGTCCCCGTTCGGTTTATCTGGTATATTCCGAAGGCATACTGAATATTTACGGAGGGAACCAACCTACATTCATCACAGTATGTTAAACAAAAGAACAAAGACAAAAACAAAAACAAACAAACAAAAAACAACATTCAACAAGACACTATTCACAGAAACTATTAATAAAAACGAACACCAAAAAAAAGCTATAATTTGCGTTTATTGATGTCACAATCGAGGAAAGGACGAGATAATGAATACGACAAACGTATCATATCTGTAGCCTATATGTTGTCTTCTAGGACACAATTATAACGGCCAACCAAATGATGATTACGTCAGTAAATAATCGTAGAGATAAAATGTATTTTACAATAAAGAATTCTTGCTTCAGTAGCTTCCTTATAAGCAGTAACCCACTATCAAGGAACTCATGATTGGATATACAAGCTCTAAATTATAGTATGTGCTGGCAGATATATACTCAATATGCAGGTGTTACTTAAATGTTGCTACAGAAAAACGATATTGTTTAGCACACTGTATAGCAAGTGTGAGATGTTTCATAAGGAACATTCAATTAATGAATTGGAACAAGTTATACCACACGGCCACTGCATGAATATATCATATCTTATATTAATGTCTTTGTTGACACAATCCTTTATAATAAGTAAGGGACAGGTCGGATAAAAATCAGCCGAATTGAACTGAATTGATACCTAAAACTAAAATGAAATATAGTGAGTGTAAAAAGTTTTAGAAAGGGAGTACGTTGTATTGTATAATTCTATGCTTGGTATGTCAGGTATTGCAGTTAACACTTAAGTCACATTGTAATGTATTTTCTTCATTTCGATTATTTTTTTCTACTGTAACTTCTGTTTATAGAAGAGCAGTCAGTACACAAAATATTTTGCCTCCTCTTTTCACCAAATCCTTTTTAAAAATATGACAAGGGTTTAAATAGTCAATTCGCCGTTTTTTATTTGCTATTTTTAATTGATCTTTCATTATATTTGTTGTTAAAAAAACCAATTGTTCAGAGAACAATTGAAGGTCTTTCCACTCGTAAAGATCTATTTTGATATGAAAATAATAAAATTCGTTTTAACATGTCATTTCCAGCGTCAAATGATAGCTTTTGTATGCTGATTCCAAAATATGAGGTTTATATACAAAAAAGTTAAATTAGGAGTTAATTTGTTACTTCCGGTTTGAAAAATTTACTTCGGTATTATTTGAATGTTTACTTGACACTGATTCCAAAAATATATGGTTCTATATACTTTTATATTAAATAAATACAAAAAATAGCTACTTCCGGTTTACATAAGGTCACTTCCGGTTGGCTTTCTAAGGTCAAGTGGCTTGCAACCTAATACAAAAAGTCCCATGGCTTTGTCATATATACATATGAGGTAACAGCAAAGGTCATAATCTAGAACGTCAAAATAACATATGACCTTGAGCTCAATTTCAAGGTCATAAACCAAGGACCTCAAATCAAAAGACCCTAGGTCTTAATTAAATATGGTTAATGAGTTATATCACCATAAGAGTATTTTCAAATACAAGAGGGGAGAAAACTCTAATTTAATGTTAGCGTACCCTTTAAACCAAAATGTATGTGTTACGACATGTCGCAACTAACAATTTAATAAAATATGTTGTCAATATCTTATACGGTTTTTGAAAAGAAGTGAAAATAAGCCAAAATCAAAATTTATAATATGACCTTGACCTTTGACCTTGACCTAATTTTATTTTTTTGGACCAAGGACCTCAAATCAAAAGACCCTAGGTCTCTATTACTTATGGTTTACCAGTTTCACATGCATATCACTTATATCAAATGCATAAGGGGAAATAACTCTCATATGGAATCTCATTACGGCTTCAGTCAAAATTAAAATCCTAATCCTGAAGATGTAACGAGCAATTTGGTAAAATAAATTTGTCGTAATCTTTTACGGTTGCGAAGGAGTAGTGGCCACAAGAAAAACAGTGTTTGGGGAGATAACTCTTACAACGTAAAGTATTTGGTTACGCAGTTGTCAGTTTTAAAAGCGTATAAACTATACGATATCATATTCCAAATATCTAAGCGACATCTTTTGTAACATCAATACTACGCAAGAAAAAAATTAGGCGGAAGAAAAAAAAAAAATAATAATAATAATTAAAAACCAATTGTTCAGAGAACAATTGAAGGTCTTTCCACTCGTAAAGATCTATTTTGATATGAAAATAATAAAATTCGTTTTAACATGTCATTTCCAGCGTCAAATGATAGCTTTTTGTACGCTGATTCCAAAAATATGAGGTTTATATACAAAAAAAATTAAATAAGGGAGATAATTTGTTACTTCCGGTTTGAAAAAAAATTTGCTTCCGGTATTATTTGAATGTTTACTTTACACTGATTCCAAAAATATATGGTTCTATATACTTTTATATTGAATAAATACAAAAAATAGCTACTTCCGGTTTACATAAGGTCACTTCCGGTTGGCTTTCTAAGGTCAAGTGGCTTGCAACCTAATACAAAAAGTCCCATGGCTTTATCATATATACATATGAGGTAACAGCAAAGGTCATAATCTAGAACGTCAAAATAACATATGACCTTGAGCTCAATTTCAAGGCCATAAACCAAGGACCTCAAATCAAAAGACCCTAGGTCTTAATTATATATGGTTAATGAGTTATATCACCATAAGAGTATTTTCAAATACAAGAGGGAGAAAACTCTAATTTAATGTTAGCGCACTTTAAACCAAAATGTATGTGTTACGACATGTCGCAACTAACAATTTAATAAAATATTTTGTCAATATCTTATACGGTTTTTGAAAAGAAGTGAAAATAAGCCAAAATCAAAATTTATAATATGACCTTGACCTTTGACCTTGACATAATTTTATTTTTTTTGGACCAAGGACCTCAAATCAAAAGACCCTAGGTCTCTATCACTTATGGTTTACCAGTTTCACATGCATATCACTTATATCAAATGCATAAGGGGAAATAACTCTCATATGGAATCTCATTACGGCTTCGGTCAAAACTAAAATCCTAATCCTGAAGATGTAACGAGCAATTTGGTAAAATAAATTTGTCGTAATCTTTTACGGTTGCGAAGGAGTAGTGGCCACAAGAAAAACAGTGTTTGGGGAGATAACTCTTACAACGTAAAGTATTTGGTTACGCAGTTGTCAGTTTTAAAAGCGTATAAACTATACGATATCATATTCCAAATATCTAAGCGACATCTTTTGAAACATCAATACTACGCAAGAAAAAATTAGCGGAAGAAAAAAAAAAATAATAATAATTAAAACCAATTGTTCAGAGAACAATTGAAGGTCTTTCCACCCATAAAGATCTATTTTGATATGAAAATATTAAAATTCGGTTTAAAATGTCATTTCCAGCGTCAAATGATAGCTTATTGTACGCTGATTCCAAAAATATATAGTTTCTATGCATTTTTTTTTAAATAAGGGAGATAATTTGTTACTTCCGGTATAATTTGAATGTTTACTTGACACTGATTCCAAAAATATATGGTTCTATATACTTTTATATTAAATAAGTACAAAAAATAGCTACTTCCGGTTTACACAAGGTCACTTCCGGTTGGATTTTTCAAGGTCAAATGGCTTGCAACCTAATGCAAAAAGTCCCATGGCTTTATCATGTATACATATGAGGTAAAAGCAAAGGTCAAAATCCAGAACGTCAAACTTACCTATGACCTTGAGCTCAATTTCAAGGTCATAAACCAAGGACCTCAATTCAAAAGACCCTAGGTCTTAGTTATATATGGTTAATGAGTTATATCACCATACGCGTATTTTTAAATACAAGAGGGGAGAAAACTCTAATTTAATGTTAGCGCACCCTTTAAACCAAAATGTATGTGTTACGACATGTCGCAACTAACAATTTAGTAATAATATGTTGTCGATATCTTATACGGTTTTGAAAAGAAGTGAAAATAAGCCAAAATCAAAATTTAGAATATGACCTTGACCTTTGACCTTGACCAAATTTTTTTTTTTGGACCAAGGACCTCAAATCCAAAGACCCTAGGCCAATATCACTTATGGTTTACCAGTTAGAAATACAAATCACTTATATCAAACACATAAGGGGGAATAACTCTCATATGGAGTCTCCGAATAGCTTCGGTCAAAATTAAAATCCTAATCCTGAAGATGTAACGAGCAATTTGGTAAAATAAATTTGTCGTAATCTTTTACGGTTTGGAAGGAGTAGGCCACAAGAAAAACAGTGTTTGGGAGATAACTCTTACAACGTAAAGTATTTTGTTACGCAGTTGTCAGTTTTAAAAGCGTATAAACTATACGATATCATATTCCAAATATCTAAGCGACATCTTTTGAAACATCAATACTACGCAAGAAAAAAATTAGGCGGAAGAAAAAAAAAAAATAATAATAATAATAATAATAATAATCAGAACAAAATCAATAGGTCTTTCCACGGAAAAGTGGAAAGACCTAATAATAATAATAATCAGAACAAAATCAATAGGTCTTTCCACGGAAAAGTGGAAAGACCTAATAATAATAATTAAAAACCAATTGTTCAGAGAACAATTGAAGGTCTTTCCACCCATAAAGATCTATTTTGATATAAAAATATTAAAATTCGGTTTAAAATGTCATTTCCAGCGTCAAATGATAGCTTATTGTACGCTGATTCCAAAAATATATGGTTTCTATACATTTTTTTTTAAATAATGGAGATAATTTGTTACTTCCGGTTTGAAAAATGTTACTTCCGGTATAATTTGAATGTTTACTTGACACTGATTCCAAAAATATATGGTTTTATATACTTTTATATTAAATAAGTACAAAAAATAGCTACTTCCGGTTTACACAAGGTCACTTCCGGTTGGATTTTTCAAGGTCAAATGGCTTGCAACCTAATGCAAAAAGTCCCATGGCTTCATCATGTATACATATGAGGTAACAGCAAAGGTCATAATCTAGAACGTCAAATTTACCTATGACCTTGAGCTCAATTTCAAGGTCATAAACCAAGGACCTCAAATCAAAAGACTCTAGGTCTTAGTTATATATGGTTAATGAGTTATATCACCATACGCGTCTTTTTAAATACAAGAGGGGAGAAAACTCTAATTTAATGTTAGCGCACCCTTTAAACCAAAATGTATGTGTTACGACATGTCGCAACTAACAATTTAGTAATAATATGTTGTCGATATCTTATACGGTTTTGAAAAGAAGTGAAAATCAAATCAGAGAACAATTGAAGGTCTTATGGAATCCACTCGTAAAGATCTATTTTGATATGAAAATAATAAAATTCGTTTTAACATGTCATTTCCAGCGTCAAATGATAGCTTTTGTATGCTGATTCCAATAATATGAGGTTTATATAGCGTCAAAAAGCTTATTGTTAAATTAGTTTCTAGTTAATTTGTTACTTCCGGTTTGAAAAAATTTACTTCCGGTATTATTTGAATGTTTACTTGACACTGATTCCAAAAATATATGGTTCTATATACTTTTATATTAAATAAATACAAAAAATAGCTACTTCCGGTTTACATAAGGTCACTTCCGGTTGGCTTTCTAAGGTCAAGTGGCTTGCAACCTAATACAAAAAGTCCCATGGCTTTGTCATATATACATATGAGGTAACAGCAAAGGTCATAATCTAGAACGTCAAAATAACATATGACCTTGAGCTCAATTTCAAGGTCATAAACCAAGGACCTCAAATCAAAAGACCCTAGGTCTTAATTAAATATGGTTAATGAGTTATATCACCATAAGAGTATTTTCAAATACAAGAGGGAGAAAACTCTAATTTAATGTTAGCGCACCTTTAAACCAAAATGTATGTGTTACGACATGTCGTAACTAACAATTTAATAAAATATGTTGTCAATATCTTATACGGTTTTTGAAAAGAAGTGAAAATAAGCCAAAATCAAAATTTATAATATGACCTTGACCTTTGACCTTGACCTAATTTTATTTTTTTGGACCAAGGACCTCAAATCAAAAGACCCTAGGTCTCTATTACTTATGGTTTACCAGTTTCACATGCATATCACTTATATCAAATGCATAAGGGGAATAACTCTCATATGGAATCTCATTACGGCTTCAGTCAAAATTAAAATCCTAATCCTGAAGATGTAACGAGCAATTTGGTAAAATAAATTTGTCGTAATCTTTTACGGTTGCGAAGGAGTAGTGGCCACAAGAAAAACAGTGTTTGGGAGATAACTCTTACAACGTAAAGTATTTGGTTACGCAGTTGTCAGTTTTAAAAGCGTATAAACTATACGATATCATATTCCAAATATCTAAGCGACATCTTTTGTAACATCAATACTACGCAAGAAAAAATTAGGCGGAAGAAAAAAAAAAAATAATAATAATTAAAACCAATTGTTCAGAGAACAATTGAAGGTCTTCCACTCGTAAAGATCTATTTTGATATGAAAATAATAAAATTCGTTTTAACATGTCATTTCCAGCGTCAAATGATAGCTTTTGTACGCTGATTCCAAAAATATGAGGTTTATATACAAAAAAATTAAATAAGGGAGATAATTTGTTACTTCCGGTTTGAAAAAATTTGCTTCCGGTATTATTTGAATGTTTACTTTACACTGATTCCAAAATATATGGTTCTATATACTTTTATATTGAATAAATACAAAAATAGCTACTTCCGGTTTACATAAGGTCACTTCCGGTTGGCTTTCTAAGGTCAAGTGGCTTGCAACCTAATACAAAAGTCCCATGGCTTTATCATATATACATATGAGGTAACAGCAAAGGTCATAATCTAGAACGTCAAAATAACATATGACCTTGAGCTCAATTTCAAGGCCATAAACCAAGGACCTCAAATCAAAAGACCCTAGGTCTTAATTATATATGGTTAATGAGTTATATCACCATAAGAGTATTTTCAAATACAAGAGGGAGAAAACTCTAATTTAATGTTAGCGTAACCTTTAAACCAAAATGTATGTGTTACGACATGTCGCAACTAACAATTTAATAAAATATTTTGTCAATATCTTATACGGTTTTGAAAAGAAGTGAAAATAAGCCAAAATCAAAATTTATAATATGACCTTGACCTTTGACCTTGACATAATTTTATTTTTTTGGACCAAGGACCTCAAATCAAAAGACCCTAGGTCTCTATCACTTATGGTTTACCAGTTTCACATGCATATCACTTATATCAAATGCCTAAGGGAAATAACTCTCATATGGAATCTCATTACGGCTTCGGTCAAAACTAAAATCCTAATCCTGAAGATGTAACGAGCAATTTGGTAAAATAAATTTGTCGTAATCTTTTACGGTTGCGAAGGAGTAGTGGCCACAAGAAAACAGTGTTTGGGAGATAACTCTTACAACGTAAAGTATTTGGTTACGCAGTTGTCAGTTTTAAAAGCGTATAAACTATACGATATCATATTCCAAATATCTAAGCGACATCTTTTGAAACATCAATACTACGCAAGAAAAAAATTAGGCGGAAGAAAAAAAAAAAAAATAATAATAATTAAAAACCAATTGTTCAGAGAACAATTGAAGGTCTTTCCACCCATAAAGATCTATTTTGATATGAAAATATTAAAATTCGGTTTAAAATGTCATTTCCAGCGTCAAATGATAGCTTATTGTACGCTGATTCCAAAAATATATAGTTTCTATGCATTTTTTTTTAAATAAGGGAGATAATTTGTTACTTCCGGTATAATTTGAATGTTTACTTGACACTGATTCCAAAATATATGGTTCTATATACTTTTATATTAAATAAGTACAAAAATAGCTACTTCCGGTTTACACAAGGTCACTTCCGGTTGGATTTTCAAGGTCAAATGGCTTGCAACCTAATGCAAAAGTCCCATGGCTTTATCATGTATACATATGAGGTAAAAGCAAAGGTCAAAATCCAGAACGTCAAACTTACCTATGACCTTGAGCTCAATTTCAAGGTCATAAACCAAGGACCTCAATTCAAAAGACCCTAGGTCTTAGTTATATATGGTTAATGAGTTATATCACCATAAGCGTATTTTTAAATACAAGAGGGAGAAAACTCTAATTTAATGTTAGCGCACCCTTTAAACCAAAATGTATGTGTTACGACATGTCGCAACTAACAATTTAGTAATAATATGTTGTCGATATCTTATACGGTTTTGAAAAGAAGTGAAAATAAGCCAAAATCAAAATTTAGAATATGACCTTGACCTTTGACCTTGACCAAATTTTCTTTTTTTGGACCAAGGACCTCAAATCCAAAGACCATAGGCCAATATCACTTATGGTTTACCAGTTAGAAATACAAATCACTTATATCAAACACATAAGGGGAATAACTCTCATATGGAGTCTCCGAATAGCTTCGGTCAAAATTAAAATCCTAATCCTGAAGATGTAACGAGCAATTTGGTAAAATAAATTTGTCGTAATCTTTTACGGTTTGGAAGGAGTAGTGGCCACAAGAAAAACAGTGTTTGGGAGATAACTCTTACAACGTAAAGTATTTTGTTACGCAGTTGTCAGTTTTAAAAGCGTATAAACTATACAATATCATATTCCAAATATCTAAGCGACATCTTTTGAAACATCAATACTACGCAAGAAAAAATTAGCGGAAGAAAAAAAAAAAATAATAATAATAATAATAATAATCAGAACAAAATCAATAGGTCTTTCCACGGAAAAGTGGAAAGACCTAATAATAATAATAATCAGAACAAAATCAATAGGTCTTTCCACGGAAAAGTGGAAAGACCTAATAATAATAATTAAAACCAATTGTTCAGAGAACAATTGAAGGTCTTCCACCCATAAAGATCTATTTTGATATAAAATATTAAAATTCGGTTTAAAATGTCATTTCCAGCGTCAAATGATAGCTTATTGTACGCTGATTCCAAAATATATGGTTTCTATACATTTTTTTTAAATAATGGAGATAATTTGTTACTTCCGGTTTGAAAATGTTACTTCCGGTATAATTTGAATGTTTACTTGACACTGATTCCAAAAATATATGGTTTTATATACTTTTATATTAAATAAGTACAAAAATAGCTACTTCCGCTTTACACAAGGTCACTTCGGTTGGATTTTTCAAGGTCAAATGGCTTGCAACCTAATGCAAAAAGTCCCATGGCTTCATCATGTATACATATGAGGTAAAAGCAAAGGTCAAAATCTAGAACGTCAAATTTACCTATGACCTTGAGCTCAATTTCAAGGTCATAAACCAAGGACCTCAAATCAAAAGACTCTAGGTCTTAGTTATATATGGTTAATGAGTTATATCACCATACGCATCTTTTTAAATACAAGAGGGGAGAAAACTCTAATTTAATGTTAGCGCACCCTGTAAACCAAAATGTATGTGTTACGACATGTCGCAACTAACAATTTAGTAATAATATGTTGTCGATATCTTATACGGTTTTTGAAAAGAAGTGAAAATAAGCCAAAATCAAAATTTAGAATATGACCTTGACCTTTGACCTTGACCTAATTTTATTTTTTTTGGACCAAGGACCTCAAATCAAAAGACCCTAGGTCTCTATCACTTATGATTTACCAGTTTCACATGCATATTACTTATATCAAATGTATAAGGGAAATAACTCTCATATGGAATCTCATTAGCTTCGGTCAAAATTAAAATCCTAATCCTGAAGATGTAACGAGCAATTTGGTAAAATAAATTTGTCGTAATCTTTTACGGTTGCGAAGGAGTAGTGGCCACAAGAAAAACAGTGTTTGGGGAGATAACTCTTACAACGTAAAGTATTTGGTTACGCAGTTGTCAGTTTTAAAAGCGCATAACTTATACGATATTATATTCCAAATATCTAAGCGACATCTTTTGAAACATCAATACTACGCAAGAAAAAATTAGGCGGAAGAAAAAAAAAAAAATATAATTAAAACCAATTGTTCAGAGAACAATTGAAGGTCTTCCACCCATAAAGATCTATTTTGATATGAAAATATTAAAATTCGGTTTAAAATGTCATTTCCAGCGTCAAATGATAGCTTATTGTACGCTGATTCCAAAAATATATAGTTTCTATGCATTTTTTTAAATAAGGAGATAATTTGTTACTTCCGGTTTGAAAATGTTACTTCCGGTATAATTTGAATGTTTACTTGACACTGATTCCAAAAATATATGGTTCTATATACTTTTATATTAAATAAGTACCAAAATAGCTACTTCCGGTTTACACAAGGTCACTTCCGGTTGGATTTTCAAGGTCAAATGGCTTGCAACCTAATGCAAAAGTCCCATGGCTTTATCATGTATACATATGAGGTAAAAGCAAAGGTCAAAATCCAGAACATCAAACTTACCTATGACCTTGAGCTCAATTTCAAGGTCATAAACCAAGGACCTCAATTCAAAAGACCCTAGGTCTTAGTTATATATGGTTAATGAGTTATATCACCATACGCGTATTTTTAAATACAAGAGGGGAGAAAACTCTAATTTAATGTTAGCGCACCCTTTAAACCAAAATGTATGTGTTACGACATGTCGCAACTAACAATTTAGTAATAATATGTTGTCGATATCTTATACGGTTTTTGAAAAGAAGTGAAAATAAGCCAAAATCTAAATTTATAATATGACCTTGACCTTTGACCTTGACCAAATTTTCTTTTTTTGGACCAAGGACCTCAAATCCAAAGACCATAGGCCAATATCACTTATGGTTTACCAGTTAGAAATACAAATCACTTATATCAAACACATAAGGGGGAATAACTCTCATATGGAGTCTCCGAATAGCTTCGGTCAAAATTAAAATCCTAATCCTGAAGATGTAACGAGCAATTTGGTAAAATAAATTTCGTAATCTTTTACGGTTTGGAAGGAGTAGTGGCCACAAGAAAAACAGTGTTTGGGAGATAACTCTTACAACGTAAAGTATTTTGTTACGCAGTTGTCAGTTTTAAAAGCGTATAAACTATACGATATCATATTCCAAATATCTAAGCGACATCTTTTGAAACATCAATACTACGCAAGAAAAAAATTAGGCGGAAGAAAAAAAAAAAAAAATTAAAACCAATTGTTCAGAGAACAATTGAAGGTCTTTCCACTCGTAAAGATCTATTTTGATATGAAAATAATAAAATTCGTTTTAACATGTCATTTCCAGCGTCAAATGATAGCTTTTTGTACGCTGATTCCAAAAATATGAGGTTTATATACAAAAAAAATTAAATAAGGGAGATAATTTGTTACTTCCGGTTTGAAAAATTTACTTCGGTATTATTTGAATGTTTACTTGACACTGATTCCAAAATATATGGTTCTATATACTTTTATATTAAATAAATACAAAAATAGCTACTTCCGGTTTACATAAGGTCACTTCCGGTTGGCTTTCTAAGGTCAAGTGGTTTGCAACCTAATACAAAAGTCCCATGTCTTTATCATATATACATATGAGGTAACAGCAAAGGTCATAATCTAGAACGTCAAAATAACATATGACCTTGAGCTCAATTTCAAGGTCATAAACCAAGGACCTCAAATCAAAAGACCCTAGGTCTTAATTATATATGGTTAATGAGTTATATCACCATAAGAGTATTTTCAAATACAAGAGGGAGAAACTCTAATTTAATGTTAGCGTAACCTTTTAACCAAAATGTATGTGTTACGACATGTCGCAACTAACAATTTAATAAAATATGTTGTCAATATCTTATACGGTTTTGAAAAGAAGTGAAAATAAGCCAAAATCAAAATTTATAATATGACCTTGACCTTTGACCTTGACCTAATTTTATTTTTTTGGACCAAGGACCTCAAATCAAAAGACCCTAGGTCTCTATCACTTATGGTTTACCAGTTTCACATGCATATCACTTATATCAAATGCATAAGGGGAAATAACTCTCATATGGAATCTCATTACGTCTTGGTCAAAATTAAAATCCTAATCCTGAAGATGTAACGAGCAATTTGGTAAAATAAGTTTGTCGTAATCTTTACGGTTGCGAAGGAGTAGTGGCCACAAGAAAAACAGTGTTTGGGGAGATAACTCTTACAACGTAAAGTATTTGGTTACGCAGTTGTCAGTTTTAAAAGCGTATAAACTATACGATATCATATTCCAAATATCTAAGCGACATCTTTTGAAACATAAATACTACGCAAGAAAAAAATTAGGCGGAAGAAAAAAAAAAAAATAATAATAATAATTAAAAACCAATTGTTCAGAGAACAATTGAAGGTCTTTCCACTCGTAAAGATCTATTTTGATATGAAAATAATAAAATTCGTTTTAACATGTCATTTCCGGCGTCAAATGATAGCTTTTGTACGCTGATTCCAAAATATGAGGTTTATATACAAAAAAATTAAATAAGGGAGATAATTTGTTACTTCCGGTTTGAAAAATTTACTTCGGTATTATTTGAATGTTTACTTGACACTGATTCCAAAATATATGGTTCTATATACTTTTATATTAAATAAATACAAAAATAGCTACTTCCGGTTTACATAAGGTCACTTCCGGTTGGCTTTCTAAGGTCAAGTGGCTTGCAACCTAATAAAAAGACTCCCATGGCTTTATCATATATACATATGAGGTAACAGCAAAGGTCATAATCTAGAACGTCAAAATAACATATGACCTTGAGCTCAATTTCAAGGTCATAAACCAAGGACCTCAAATCAAAAGACCCTAGGTCTTAATTATATATGGTTAATGAGTTATATCACCATAAGAGTATTTTCAAATACAAGAGGAGAAAACTCTAATTTAATGTTAGCGCACCCTTTAAACCAAAATGTATGTGTTACGACATGTCGCAACTAACAATTTAATAAAATATGTTGTCAATATCTTAAACGGTTTTGAAAAGAAGTGAAAACAAGCCAAAATCAAAATTTATAATATGACCTTGACCTTTGACCTTGACCTAATTTTATTTTTTTTGGACCAAGGACCTCAAATCAAAAGACCCTAGGTCAATATCACTTATGGTTTACCAGTTTCACATGCATATCACTTATATCAAATGCATAAGGGAAATAACTCTCATATGGAATCTCATTACGGCTTCGGTCAAAATTAAAATCCTAATCCTGAAGATGTAACGAGCAATTTGGTAAAATAAATTTGTTGTAATCTTTTACGGTTGCGAAGGAGTAGTGGCCACAAGAAAAACAGTGTTTGGGAGATAACTCTTACAACGTAAAGTATTTGGTTACACAGTTGTCAGTTTTAAAAGAGTATAAACTATACGATATCATATTCCAAATATCTAAGCGACATCTTTTGTAACATCAATACTACGCAAGAAAAAATTAGGCGGAAGAAAAAAAAAAATAATAATAATAATAATAATTAAAACCAATTGTTCAGAGAACAATTGAAGTTGTTCCACCAGTGAAGATCTATTTTGATATTAAAATATTAAAATCAATTTAAAATGTCAGTTCCTATGGCTTTATGATGTATAAATATGAATTTAAAGCAAAGGTCAAAATCTAGAACGTCCTATTAATCTATGACCTTGACCTCAATTTCAAGGTCACAAACCAAGGACCTCAAATCAAAAGACCCTAGGTCTTTAATATGTTTGGTTATTGAGTTATACCACTTAACGCATAATTCTAAGTATAAGATGGGCGAAAACTCCCATTTATGGTCTACGCACCCTTTCAACCAAAATATACCTGTAACGACATGTCGCAACTAACAATTTAGTAAAAATAATTTGTCGATATCTTTTACAGTTTTGAAAATAAGTGAAAATAAGCCAAAATCAAAATTTAGAATATGACCTTGACCTTGACCTTGACTTCATTTTCATTTTATGGACCAAGGACCTCAAATCCAAAGACCCTAGGCCAATATCACTTATGGTTTACCAGTTAGAAATACAAATCACTTATATCAAATACATAAGGGGGAATAACTCTCATATGGAGTCTCCGAATAGCTTCGGTCAAAATTAAAATCCTAATCCTGAAGATGTAACGAGCAATTTGGTAAAATAAATTTGTCGTAATCTTTTACGGTTGCGAAGGAGTAGTGGCCACAAGAAAAACAGTGTTTGGGGAGATAACTCTTACAACGTAAAGTATTTGGTTATGCAGTTGTCAGTTTTGAAAGCGTATAAACTATACGATATCATATTCCAAATATCTAAGCGACATCTTTTGAAACATCAATACTACGCAAGAAAAAAATTAGGCGGAAGAAAAAAAAAAATAATAATAATAATAATCAGAACAAAATCAATAGGTCTTTCCACGGAAAAGTGGAAAGACCTAATAATAATCAGAACAAAAGCAATAGGTCTTTCCACGGAAAAGTGGAAAGACCTAATAATAATAATAATAATAATCAGAACAAAATCAATAGGTCTTTCCACGGAAAAGTGGAAAGACCTAATAATAATCAGAACAAAATCAAAAGGTCTTTCCACGGAAAGGTGGAAAGACCTAATAATCAGAACAAAAGCAATAGGTCTTTCCACGGAAAAGTGTTGAAATAGATTTGGAAGCAATATTTTCCATAGATAGCCGTATCAATGTCAAAATTAAATCTGATATAAATTGTAAATGTTTCTGATAAATTTTGTGATTTTAGGCGATAAAAACTAGTGAAACATTTCAATGATAGAATCAATACTCCAAACCGTATGGGAAAAAAAAAAACACACGAGAATTATTTGAAGTACAGCGAGTTGAGCGACGACGCAAGACCGAGAGCCTCTAGTTGTCTATTTTTTTGTTAAAGAAGGACTTTCTGCAATTTAAATTATCAACATATCATTTATAATGGGAAGGTTTGTATTTTAAACGAGCGTGTCAAACGTCCTGATGGTGTAAACATGGACATTTATCATAATGTTTTCAGATAATAACGACACTAAATAAAGTCTGATGTAATATAAACATGGAAAAGACATATAACCCAATCATGAGTTGTAAATGTTCCAGTGTTAACACAAAAATTAAAAATGTATAATATATACAACACATTTTCGTATTCTCTCAGCTTTGGTGAATTGTAATGTCTGTATTGGTTAAAGAAAGTTTATTAAAATAAAAAAAAAAAGTGGTATGTCAAGGATTTGTATAGTGTCACTATACAAATCCTTGGGTATGTTAAGCAAGCCACTACATTCAATGTTCGTGAGCATTTTCCCGAGATAGTAACACATAGGCGGATCTAGGGGGCTAGGGGCCCTTTCGTGGGAAAAATTTGGTTGATTATACTGGGAATCACTGAAATAAGCGGTCCCCCTTAGGTCAGTCAGCGCCCCCTTTATGAAAAGTTCTGGATCCGCCACTGTAACAACCTAATTTAAGCTCAACTATACAATTCTTTTGTCTACAATCAAAAGGCACCCTCTAAATCAAGCCAGTTACGAAGCACAGACTACTGAAAGTTACCAACCATGGGTAATGACAGTAAACTTCAGCGATACCGACTCATTGGCAGTTATTATTTATAAATTGAAGATTTTAATGTTTATAATCAAAAACCAGTAAATCGAAGCGTTACAAGTACAAACTGGTAAAGAAACTTCACAAAACAATTGACTGAAGGCGATTGATATATAATATTTTGTAATTTCCAATTCAAATCTGATTTCTTACCATGCTTGGTGCTATGTTATTTACGGTGTTTGCACTGATTTCTTACCATGCTTAGTGCTATGTTATTTACCGTGTTTACCCTGATTTCTTACCATGCTAGGTGCTATGTTATTTACCGTGTTTACACTGATTTCTTACCATGCTGGTTGCTATCCTATTTACCGTGTCGACACTGATTTCTTACCATGATAGGTGCTATGTTGTTTTCCGTGTTTATCCTGATTTCTTACCATGCTGGGTGCTATGTTATTTACGGTGTTGACACTGATTTCTTACCATACTGGATGCTATGTTGTTTACCGTGCTTACCGTGATTTCTTACCATACTGGGTGCTATGTTGTTTACCCGGATTACCCTGATTTCTTACCACGCTGGGTGCTGTAATTTACCGTGTTTACCCTGATTTCTTACCATGATAGGTGCTATGTTGTTTACCATGTTTATTCTGATTTCTTACCATGTTGGGTGCTATGTTGTTTGCCGTGTTAACCGCGATTTCTTACCATGCAGGTTGCTATGTTGTTTACCGTGTTTACCCTGATTTCTAACTATGCTGGTTGCTATCATTTACCGTGTTTACCCTGATTTCTTACCATGTTGGGTGCTATGTTGTTTGCCGTGTTAACCGTGATTTCTTACCATGCCGGTTGCTATGTTGTTTACCGTGTTTACCCTGATTTCTAACTATGCTGGTTGCTATCATTTACCATGTTTACCCTGATTTCTTACCATGCTGGGTGCTATGTTGTTTGCCGTGTTAACCGTGATTTCTTACCATGCCGGTTGCTATGTTGTTTACCGTGTATACACTGATTTCTTATCATGCTGGGTGCTATCCTATTTACCGTGTTGACACTGATTTCTTACCATGCTACGATCTTTGTTGTTTACCTTGGTTACCCTAATTTCTAACCATGCTGGATGCTATGTTATTTACCGTGTTTGCCCTGATTTCTTACCATGCTAGGTACTATCTTATTTACCTTGGTTACCCTTATTTCTTACCATGCTGGATGCTATGTTATTTACCGTGTTTACCCTGATTTCTAACCATGCTAGGTACTATCTTATTTACCTTGGTTATCCTGATTTCTAACCATGCTGGATGCTATGTTATTTACCGTGTCTACCCTGATTTCTTACCATGCTAGGTACTATCTTATTTACCTTGGTTACCCTGATTTCTAACCATGCTGGATGCTATGTTATTTACCGTGTTTACCCTGATTTCTTACCATGCTAGGTACTATCTTATTTACCTTGGTTACCCTGATTTCTAACCATGCTGGATGCTATGTTATTTACCGTGTTTACCCTGATTTCTTAACATGCTAGGTACTATCTTATTTACCTTGGTTACCCTGATTTCTAACCATGCTGGATGCTATGTATTTACCGTGTTTACCCTGATCTCTTACCATGCTAGGTACTATCTTATTTACCTTGGTTACCCTGATTTCTAACCATGCTGGATGCTATGTTATTTACCGTGTTTACCCTGATTTCTTACCATGCTAGGTACTATCTTATTTACCTTGGTTACCCTGATTTCTAACCATGCTGGATGCTATGTTATTTACCATGTTTACCCTGATTTCTTACCATGCTGGATGTTATGTTATTTATCGTGTTTACTCCGATTTCTAATCATACAGGGTGCTATGCTATTTACCGTGTTTACACTGATTTCATTTACAATTCAATATACGATATTATTAACAGCATTTACATTTAAAAGAAACAATTCAAATTCATTTTACACAATTTTTGTAACCTTTGGAACAGTTGATTTTTTCTGTCAAATGAGAAGTTGTTCGTTCATTGATGATTCAATGATGTTATCATCTTGTGTGTATTTGTATTAAGTCTTTTCCATAAAATTAATGTGATGGCTCCAGTTCCTAAAATTGCCTCTTGAATTTATTCTCTCTTATCTCAAGTGGAAATTTACAAAATACTTTACCCTCAAGACGAAATGTTTGTCTTTTAATTTATAAAATAAATTTATCATCGCGTATTGACATAATTTTGCACAAACATCTCTACTTGTCGTTCGCAAATATAAAACTAATGTACACTGCTGACATTTAATAAAATTTTAACTCGTTCACAATTTTTGTCCACCTTTACAAAACAATGAGACGGTAACCTGAAGAAAATATGCAGCTTTGCATCCATGTGTATAGACATGAAGCCCCGTTCGCCCACTGGCCACTTGCTAAGACATGTTCAAGAAGACGTCTTCTAAAACATCATTTCATTTATGTTGTTGAATATATCTTTATTTATATGTTTAAGAAATTATCCTCCTGAGAGTTCAAACTGTTTCGCTGCATAATACCAGTTATTTACCAGGCTAAAATTGATATTTACACATGCATAAGGAAAAATGTAAATCGTTTAAAAATAGTCTCAGTCAAATTATTTTTCTCTCATTGAAACGATTATAATTGCAATTTCATTGGAACCAATTAAAATCAACAAAACATGTCTTCAACAATAGAAAAGTGTCTATAATAAACATCAAGCACTAAATAAGCCCGATTTTAATATCCCTAGTAAACTGACTTGAATATAATATGCCTTTCCATTGCCAGGTCTCTGATACGGCGGTATTAATAGAAATAAGAAGATGTGGTATGCGTGCCAAGTTCATCTTGTACATAATCTAGACAGTTAGTCTATCGATATCATAACTACATCATGATGAACACTTATACCTTTATCAGGAGGCCTAACTTATGGCCCAACTATACAAATTAATGTATTAAGCAGCCTAACGTATGGCACAATTATACAAGTAATGTATCAGGCGGCCCAACTTATGACACAACTATACAATTAGTATATCAGGCGGCACAACTTATGACACAATTATAGAATTAATGTAGTGTCAGGCGGCCCAACTTATGACACAACTAGACAATAACTGTTTCAGGCGGCCCAACTTATGACACTCATATACAATTAATGTATCAGGCGGCCAAAATTAACTATTCAATAAATGTATCAGGCGGCCCAACTTATAGCACAACTATACAAAAAATGTATCAGGCTGCCCAGCTTATGACACTCATATACAATTAATGTATCATGTGGCCCAACTTTTGACACAACTATACAATAAATGTATCAGGCGGCCCAACTTATGACACTCATATACAATTAATGTATCATGTGGCCCAACTTTTGACACAACTATACAATTAATGTATCAGGCGGCCCAACTTATGACACGCATGTACAATAAATGTACCAGGCGGCCCAACTTATCGCACAACTATACAATTAATGACTTTTATTGATACAGATACCATGATTTTTCACAGTACACGAATACATCTATTACATCTAATGTACCAAGTTGTGATCTATTTAAAAGACAAACACTTACACATGTACCGGTAGAGTTTCAACGCTCCTCTTTTATTTCGGTAAGAGAAATAATACAGTGGAACAGGCACAATGAAAACCAAAGCAGAAGAAGCACTTAACTCAGTAATATCGGAATAACAGCCGACAAAAAAAAAACGAACATTAAAAACAATATTCATAGATGCCGTATTAAAGAATGATCGCATTTATTGAAGAACTTTGTGGAGAACAAAAATTGTTAAATTGTTAAGAGATTACTGTGAAATTGTCTGAAGTTCATAGGTCTTTGTGTTGTTTGGTATTCGGTTGCTGTCTCATGGACGAATACCCACTTATCACCTTTTATTCAGATATGATTGTTATCTCATTGATATTTACTTTGTATGAAATGTAGTTTGAAAATACAGAATTCACTACAATTGATACGCTTTTCTTTTGAATATCAATTGGGAATACTAAGGGTAAAAGTTGGGAGACCCAAAGAAAACGGGAAAATAATTATTGAAGTTTTAATTAAATTTTATTTTCTCATTCATGGGTGCATTTTCCAGAAATCATTGCAAGTACTAGAATTGAAAGAGATGATCTGACACAGTACACTACGCGTTAAAATGATGATCTGACGCTGTACAATGCGCGTTATAACGATGATCTGACACAGTACACTACACATAATCTGAATATCTGACATAATACACCACGTATTACCATGGTATTCTTATTTTATGCACTACCAATTACAATGATGATCTGACACAATACACTTTGCAATATAATGATGATCTGATAAGTACACTACGAATTACAATGATGATCTTACACAGAACACTAGCATTGTATCGATGATCTGACACGCATTATAATGACGATCTGACACAGTACACCACGAATTACAATGAAGATCTGACACAGTGCACAGTGCACTACGTTTTATGATAATCATCTGATACAGCACACTACACATATTCATGATGATCTGGCGTAGTGCAACACGCATAACCATGCTATTCTTACTTTATTTACAACGAATTGCAACGATGATCTGACACAGTACAATACACATTATGATGATGATCTGACACAGAACACTACACATAACCATGACGATCTGACAATGTACACTACACATAACCATGATGATCTGACAATGTACACTACACATAACAATGATGATCTTACATGGTACAACACGCATTTCCATGTTATTCTTACTTTATGCACTACAATGATGATCTGACACAGTCCGCTACGTATATGATGATAATCTGACACAGTACACTACACATAATCATGATGATCTGACATAGTACACCACACATAACCATGATGATCTGACATAATACAACACCATGATATTCTTATTTTATGCACTACAAATTACAATGACGATCTGACACACAACACTCGCATCACAATGACGATCTGACACAGAACACTTGCATTACAATGATGATCTGACACAGAACACTTACATTACAATGAATCAATGACACAGAACACTTGCTTTACAATGACGATCTGACATAGAACACTTGCATTACAATGATGAGCTCACACAAAGCAGTTGCATTACAATGACAATCTGACAAAGAACACTTGCATTACAATGATGATCTGACACAGAACACTTGTTTTACAATGACGATCTGACACAGAACACTTGCATTACAATGACGATCTATCATAATACACCAAGTATTAACAAAATATATTCTTACTTTATACACTACCAATTACAGTGATGAACTGACATCGCACACTATGCAATATAATGATGATCTGACACAGTACACTACGTATTACAATGTACTTTCAAAGTACATTCACCAATTTTAGTGTGTAAGAGTGCAAGATTTTAAATCAGCAGGTTAAGTACTTTGAGCTTGCATGTTTTTAGTTATTCGCGCATTCTTTAATACGATTTTGTTTAATATTGCTTTGTTTGTTCATATGTTTTGTTATGTATTTACCTTTATCACTTGTTCTTATGTTTTTATTATGTATTTACTTTTACCACAGAGCAAAGGCCAGCAAAGTGTTTCCCTGTAATGATTTAATTGAGTGCTCTTTTATCCAACATTTGTCATTTCAATGATCAAGATCGAAATGGGAAGGGCTGAGCTTGCGAGAAACAAGTTTTACCCTGCCAAATGTGCATATTCCTGTCCCAAGCGAGGAACTTATTTAGTGCGGGTTGTCTTTTGTTATATCTGCTGAATAATTTTGTCTTTTGGGGAATTTTGTGTTGATGGCAGATCTTTGAAAGTCATTGTTAAATTTATTGACAAAGTTTGTATTACACGGAGCTTGACATAGTGTGTAGGCACCTGAAGTTTGTATTACACGGAGCTTGACATAGTGTGTAGGCACCTGAAGTTTGTATTACACGGAGCTTGACATAGTGTGTAGGCACCTGAAGTTTGTATTACACGGAGCTTGACACAGTGTGTAGGCACCTGAAGTTTGTATTACACGGAGCTTGACATAGTGTGTAGGCACCTGAAGTTTGTATTACACGGAGCTTGACACAGTGTGTAGGCACCTGAAGTTTGTATTACACGGAGCTTGACATAGTGTGTAGGCACCTGAAGTTTGTATTACCCGGAGCTTGACACAGTGTGTAGGCACCTGAAGTTTGTATTACACGGAGCTTGACATAGTGTGTAGGCACCTGAAGTTTGTATTACACGGAGCTTGACACAGTGTGTAGGCACCTGAAGTTTGTATTACACGGAGCTTGACACAGTGTGTAGGCACCTGCCTATGGTTGACTTTGGTTTTGCTGTGTCGGATTAATCATTGACATTTAACTCGTTACTCGTTTTATCTATGTGTGTCATTTTCTAACGTCTTTTTAACAAAACAGACAAGAATGTAACCGCCTTTTTGTGATTCCAAAGGATGAATTGGTCATAAGAAAATTTAACCTTAACCTTTTATACTTCCGTCAGAGATGTCTCTCTGTAAACCGAGATTATCTAGCACATTACTTTATATTAAAATAAATGAAAAATTCAAATAAAGGATCTGCAAACATCACGTCAAAGCTATTCAGCAACGTATGATATTCATTTTATTGAATTTTATTAAATATAATACCCTATAGCTAATTATTCATATCGTAAAATACGGTAATAATATGTTTACGGCCAACTTCTCGCTAATGGCGCTATAAAAAGGTCATTTATGAACAACTAATAATCTCAACAAACAAAATACTTTCACATTAAATTGTTTGTGGTTTCTAAATGTGATGTGCACTACTATAATACAATATATTTTTTTAATTCAGAAGGTTGTTCATAAATCAGAACAATAAGTGGTAACATTCTTTTCTATATATGGAACTTTAACTAAAATAAATTTATAAATAACTGAACAACTGAAAATATTTACTTGAAACTGGGCAATTCTGTATGCCATACAGCGCTGTTTTTTTTCACATGTTGTGCAATGTTTTGTCCAGTTTATAATTTTTGACTGTAAACAGGACTAAATGGGCAGTTAATAAGTATACATGTAAATAAGGAGACAAATAGCTGACAATAACAAATAGAGCCTACATTCCCTGTTTTCTGCTTAAAGGTTTGTCTCTATTAGCATGGCTGTTGGGGTCGGGAAATGTGCCGCAGTCTATTTTCCATGTTAAACAAACTATTTTTTGTCATCGGTGTTTTTTCACTCCATTTTTCCTCTTTATCTTTTGTGGTTTGATGGAATTTAAGAGTTTCTTTTCTTTTGAATTAAAATACATTTTCTTTCTAAAGCAATTCCATGACGGCAAACCATTTATTCATAATTTATTTTTTAACAAGACTTTTTTTTTAATATCAATGTATGATGTCTTAAGGTAAACCAGATTTTAGCAAGATCTTTCCTATCTTGTGGACATCTGCTTTATAAGCTGCTTTCAATACATTTTCATCGTTTTTCTGGTGTAGATATAATTTCTTAAAACGATACAAACAAGGCCGCTAATCTTATCTTTAAATTTAACTTGGTACAAAATCGGGTACTTAACTTCATATTTTAGGTAAATATTTAATAATCTGTTTGCTTGTTAAAAGCCCGTTAAAATTCCATTAAATTTTCTGAGTAAGAGAGGTTTAATACGTTCTAGAAATTATTTTTTAAAAATTATATAAAAATGAACGGAACCGTCCACTGTATCAAATGATTAGTGACTGTCATCATGAGTCTAGCTTTTCTGTCTCTTAAAATTGACAAAGATGGAAGACATTAAATAAGTATCTCTGACAAACGTGTCGATTTCCGTGTTCCCATCGTTGATATCCGAGTACTCCATTGTAACATACCCTCCGCCCAAGCGTAGGGCGTATATATATACATGTCAGTTGATACGTTTACGCGCATACATGTTCACAGTGTACGAACATCTTTAACAGGGATATGCTCATGACACAAAAACTCCTCTAACAAGGTTAGAGACATGTTTAAGGGGTCATTGAGCTTTAGGAACCAGTATTTTCTGATGTGATGCCCTATTCCCTGTAGTGACATTTTTGACTGAGTCTTGATTCGCATGGTGGAGCGAGTATGTTATAGCCGGAGATCCACTGGACTCGCATGTTGGGGCGAGCATGTATAGCCGGAGATGATGACACTATCATCCACTCGACTCGCTTCAGGATTTTTGTTTGTTTGAAATCTTTCAATTGGATTTTTAGAACATCGCTGGACTACTGTCACCTCTGTCTTAAATTTATTTTTGGTAATATTCCACAAGTTATCCAACTGGCTGTCAATCTGAAATAAGATTTATAACAAAAATCATATATATCAAGACTTCCTTGAAAATCAGCATAATCATCATACTAATAAAGTATACCTGTTATCCGAAATATTTATTGATATTATATAAATATTTTCTATTTCTGTTTTTAGTACACTTATTCTTTCAATTTTTTTCATACGTTTTAAACTTGAATTTCTTCATGAGATCAATAAAAAAAGAAAGTCGCATCACTTTAATTAATATTGAATGCAGAAAAAAAAACATCAATATTAATATTGTCCAGCTGTTTAAGTGGGCAATCGACATAAACGTCCGTCCCTCACTTTATTTTACAAAGTCATGAAACTGTGCCATTGAAATCTTTTTTGTCACTATTTTAAGTAAAATCTCCACATGAAGAACGGTGTAACAACATTAAATTCAAGTCAAATTTGATTTTGTCGTAGATCCATATTTAATTTGTCATTTACTGAATGAATGGTGAACACATAGTTATGTACATTTTTATTGCAGCATACCTGAAAGTTTTGTTGAAGAGAAATACGATGAAAAATAATATTTAAAATTATATTTATTATGCTATATTCACAATGGAAAAAGACAGAAATTCTGAAGAAAAAATACTACGGAATATTCTTTTTCTTATTATTAAATACCACTTCAATAGATATTAATAAAAGAAGTGTTGGATACATGCGATGTTGTTCAGTGTACATGTTCACTATATTCCTGGAAAATATCTACAAGATGGCCGGAAGAGCAGTATAAAATATTAAGAAGTATTTGCAAAATAAAGACAAGATACCAAGTGATAGATTTGGTCTCTGGTGACGACATAAACCTTTTAATGTCTTTTAGAAATAAAGCGATGACAGGTGAAATATAGAGAGGTTTTGGCGACGTCTCACCCCCGGACACGATGAAAGTGTTCCTAAAGTCAATATTTATATGTCACAGTGATAACGTCTGACTAATCGATACCTATCAGACTCTGTGGATGCTTTCACAGGTAAGTTGTATTCAATTTAAGAATTTTTTTAAAACAATTTATTTTAATTTCTAGACTTTTTAACAAACTATGCTAATTTCTAGATTTTTAAACAATTTTTGTAAGTGTTGATTTTCATTTGTTTTTATGTAGATAGTAACATATTTTCGCTTAATATATTATATGTATTCAAGTTAATCCTTTGTTTGTTTAAATAAGAAATCATTGTATATATTTTATGAAAAATAAGTTTCCTTTTAAACAAAAAATAAATTTTATTTGTTCGTTAAAAGAACCGAAAAGTATTTTATTGAAAGTTGATGAACCCCCTAAAAATAAAAGAAAGAACTCTATCCTTTTCTGATTTAAAAATTCGAAATTTTATGCAGGAAGAACAGAGACATAAATGCACCCGTCATTGTTTATTTAATTATAATCCTTTCTCTTACTTTTGATGGATAGTGTATAAGCAAACAAACACTTCAGTTTGGATTTAGATTAGAAAATAAATGTTTAGAGAGGGGTACCAAAACCCACAAATTAAAGCTAATTTTCTGTATTTGTTGTTTGACTAATAGTTTCCAAATCACAATTCCTTATCGCAAGCGAGGATAAAAATTCCGATAAGTAATTAGCTAAGGTGAAAATCGAAGATAAAATAATAACTGTTGTTTTTGTTGAAGGAATACAATATGGACGGACAGACAAAACCCCCATCAGCAAGATCGTCAAAAATTGATCCCAGGTAATTCTAACATTTTATTACAATTGAGTTTGTTTCCTTTTTAAGTATTTGTTTCAATTATTATTTATTTCTGAATTGGATATTCATTTTTAGAAGGAAATATACTTAAGAAAGATAAAATACAACCCCCAACAAACTTCAATTCATCGGGGAAAAATACAGTCTTGTATACTCTTAGCTCCTATAATTTATAAAAATTATCAGTATTCTTCTATATGATAAAGAAAAAAATCAGAATGTACTATTCCATTTGAATCTACCAGAAATAAATTAGATAAGTGCATGTCAACCATTTTATGCAGCTCAAACCTAAAACAATATACCATTGGAGGAAAATATATAACAGACTGCCTCTTTGTAGTTCTTTAGTTTTTTGTGTGTGTTTATTTATTTGTTTGTTTGTTTTTTCATCATTCATTTTAGTTTTTTATGTGGTGTTTTTGGAATTACACGAATTTATTTTTTTACAAGTATTCCATCTAAATATTTCATCAAAATTGAAAAAAAAAAAAAAAACACGATGCTCTTATTTCAAAAGAGATAGGATAATTTTAATACAAACAAAATAATTACAATTAATAGAATGCACAACACCTGTTTCTCGCCGAAAGTTTCGGTGCAATAAATAAAGCGCAATTACACCAGCAAATTAAAAAGATTCTGTAAGGATCATGTCGAGAAAGAGCAAATTACAGGACATCAACTGATGTATTACCCTCATGAACAAGTTTACGCATCATTACAAGCGCCGTTGGTGTCTCAGACTGTTTCTGGAAAATGTTTCAGACATGTTCAATGTCCTCTTTAGGAAAAGAAGTACAGTATATTTCCTAAAAGGGTGAATAACACAACTGTCAATTTTCCGGTAGAGCGTTTTTATTTTATTGGTCTATATAGTTAGACACAATGTAGTCATTATTCGACGAAGAAATGAAGAAAATATAACTAAAAAAGTTCCATATGAAAAAATAGTTTTGGGCAAAAAAAATGTTTAAAAGTGATAAAGACCATTTTGTTCATAACTACCCGGAATTTTTATACTTCTGAGAACCAATGGTCTCTTTTCCTCGAGAATGTAAATGAAATGATAAAGAAATAAGGGCAATAAGCTCCATATTTGGATAAAAGTTTAGTGCAAATTTAAAGGTTTCTAAAATATTATATATTAAATTAACCTAATATGACTAAGGTTAAAGCATTTAAAAAATATATATAAGCAATTTTTGCATTTGACGAAATAACATGACACCAATCTATGATGAAATGAATATATTTTATAAAATTTCTTGGTTTTCCTTATTTTGTAATAATTAAAAAGAAAAACAGAAATTACAAAGGATATGGTACAGTATATAACAGACCATAGCAACCACCAATACCCGACTCCCCTGAAAATAAAAAAATAGACGTGCATAGCAACCACCAATACCCGACTCCCCTGAAAATAAAAAATAGACGTGCAAGCAACCACCAATACCCGACTCCCCTGAAAATAAAAAATATACGTGCAAGCAACCACCAATACCCGACTCCCCTGAAAATAGAAAATAGACGTGCATAGCAACCACCAATACCCGACTCCCCTGAAAATAGACGTGCAAGCAACCACCAATACCCGACTCCCCTGAAAATAAAAAATAGACGTGCAAGCAACCACCAATACCCGACTCCCCTGAAAATAAAAAATAGACGTGCAAGCAACCACCAATACCCGACTCCCCTGAAAATAAAAAATAGACGTGCATAGCAACCACCAATACCCGACTCCCCTGAAAATAAAAAATAGACGTGCATAGCAACCACCAATACCCGACTCCCCTGAAAATAAAAAATAGACGTGCATAGCAACCACCAATACCCGACTCCCCTGAAAATAAAAAATAGACGTGCAAGCAACCACCAATACCCGACTCCCCTGAAAATAAAAAATAGACGTGCAAGCAACCACCAATACCCGACTCCCCTGAAAATAGACGTGCAAGCAACCACCAATACCCGACTCCCCTGAAAATAAAAAATAGACGTGCAAGCAACAACAAACAACAACCGGACTGGATCAACACATGGTCCAGATTGCCTGACTTGGTAAAATATAGACGGTTAAACCAGGTTTACGGGCGCACAAACCTCTCTGTGTGTATCAACTTTTGAGTATACATGTATTTGAATAATTTTTGAATATATTTGAATTGAATTTAAAGTATATTTGTAGAAACTTGATTATATTTTGAAATTTGGAAAAGTATGGGCACATAAAAATTCTTTTTCTTGAGGGGAGGGATAGGGATATTTTTTCGCGGTGATTATTCATTTTTACCTGTTGCTAGTACAGCTTATTTATTTCGTGTGGCTTTGTTACGCAAAAACAAATTTTTACTTTTGCACACAATTATTTCCTGCATTTTATTAGACAGAAGTTTCCTTTTCATCCTGTCTTGGGCAAGGTTATTTTTTCCAGTTATTACCAAGCCAGATTATTTATTTCCAAAATCCTGCTAGTCCCCAGAATATCAAATGGTATTCCTTGCATGTAGCTATATAGAAAGGTTCTCTAGCATTGGTTTGTTGGTATCATAAGTAGAAGATGTTTCAACAAAGAAAATTATAAAAAAAAATTGCATCAAAACAGCACTTTTCTTTAATTTTTGTAAAAATGTGAATACTGTGATGAAATTATGAAGTCAAAACATTTTAAATCTTGTCTAATTTAAAAATTAATCGTTCACGTTGCAAAATATTATTCAAACTACATGTATGACAGATATTTCAATATTCGTGTCAACTGCTGTCTTTTTATCATTGACAGATTCCAGTTATATATAGTTTGGAGGCTATTCAAATGCATTTACATTGACACGAAAATAAATGTCGGGTATATATCTCAAATGCTTATTTTTCTATCATTAAAACTCGGACAGAAATATAAAAAGTGTGATGGAATGTCTCTATTACAACAGATTTGAAATTTATGTTTCAAGTGAAGATCACTAAAACCGAGTCTAGTATAATAATTTTTTCCAGCTGTATATAGTGCCCAAAGAGAAATAAGTTAACTGCGCAAAATCATTAAGTGCCTCCACGTATATGGAATATGAAGCTTTGATAACGTCATATAACTTATTCCAGTCTACAATAAATAGCAATCATAAATTTGATCATTACACAAAAGAAATTACGATCTTCTCATTTTAATGTTATAGAAGACATGAAGGTTTGACACAACTCAAAGTGTGTGTCTTTTCTTTGGTTGTATTTGTATGTATATCCGATTTGTAAACAATATTTTTCTTATCTTTGTTTTAAAGCTTTTATTGAAAACCGCGAATATTTTTATATATATATATATATATTCTGTTTGACCTGTTAGTCAAATGCGTTTTGTTAAAATATACTTTTTCACTTTCTTGGTCTTGTTGTTTGTGTTGTATTTAGATCCCTCTAACTAGAAATTCGTTTTGCATGCACACGTAAAAATTGCGGTTTTTATCCAACGCAATCATAGGTTTGAACGTTGTTTTCAATTTAGACTTATATATATATATATATATATATATTTCGGTTTTTAACCACTTGATCTGTAATTCCCTAATGATGTTAGGGACGCGCATGTGTCCCTTGTTGATTAATGATATCAACGGTACCAATTTCACTGCACCAGATGCGCAATTCGTCAGTTAATGACTCCAGTGATGCTCGAGGCCAAATATTTGAAAATCCAGAACTTTTACAAACGTTTCAAATGTTGAATAGGTGATAAACCAAAAAGGACCAAAGTATGGCCTAATTCGGATAAGGTGCTGGTTTAGTAAATTGGTTGCTTTCTATATTTAAACAGACTGCACACAAGAAAATATTAAGACTGTTCGAAGCGTTGTCGCAGTAAGTTAAATTGAAATATTATAATATTCAGAGTTAAAAATTACAAAAAAAGACAGAATCAAATTGAGATAAAAAAAAGTTCAGGAAATAAAAAATAAAAACTCTAGCATTTACAAATGTAGAATTAATACAAAAACAAATGAGATATTCCTCGGTGTCCCCCCACACACACACACAATAAAAAAAGAAGAAAAAATTAAATATTTAAAGCAGATAGTAAAAACTTCCGTCGGAACTTTGAAAAAAAGATAGATTAGTTAAAATTCAAACGAAAGAAAATAACTGAAACTGTTCGAGTGGGCGGAAAGAGGAGTTGGGACTTCGATGATATTTGTTTTCGATAGAAGCGCCTTTTGTTATATTGAAGGCTCTACAGAAAAGTAAAATGGTAAAAAATAGTCATTGAATAAAATTGAAAATAACATCGTCGGAAACTCCTTTGTAATAGGAATAATGAAAGGTTTATAGAAAAGTGCACAAGTATAACACAGGAAACATACATCTACATAGATAGAAATTCCCTTATAAGACCTTATAGAAAACATGTAACGTAGAAAAATACAAACTGACCTTATTTTGCAATAAATTATTTCCACTACTGAATTGTTGCATTTTTTTAGAGGAAATGAAATACTACAGAATATATACCACACTGTTCGTGTTGATTTTAGTGCTCAACTGTAACACGCGACCAAAGATTTAACCCACCAAAGTAGGGATCGTGACAGAAATTTTTAAGTAAGGACAAAATGCTACACGATTCTTCAGCAATTATTGACCAGAATTAAGCAAAACCACTCAAATTTTCTCAAAAGTTTTGTTTGTCTATTTAATATATGATTTGTAATTTGACACGCACGAATTTTCACTCGTATTTTTATTTCTTTTACTAAAGTTTACATTTTAATTAAAAGACTAGTCTATTTTCATTTTACACATGTGAATTGCCAAGAATTAAAAGGAATTCATCGTTCGATGAAATTCATTTCAAAAACCATATGTAAAGGTGCAAAATCATAGGCGGAACATGTCATAGAAACAATCATATCAGTCAACATTCTATGCACATAAAGCAATGAATAATAGTGTGGATGTGTAAATTGTTAAGATATTGGTTCAAAAATGGATGTCCCTTGAAACTTACGTGGACATATGCAACCATGCGCTTGACATATGTAACGAGGACTATTAACGTTAGTAGTAACCCTATACGCAGGACATATGACGACGCGCACAAGGCATCATAGCAAAATGTTGGGAAAATCAAAGAAATATGAAAATATTGGAAGAACAAGTTGGCATTAACAGATAAAACGCATATACACATATGCGTCATTCGAAAGCTTTTGTAAAAAAACGTGACATCCTAACAAAGCGGGATTGTTTTTTCAGCGGACTGTTATGAAGTTTTATGAACTCGGAGTCTAGAACTGGGCACAATTAACCAAAATAGTTCATGAGTAAGACAGTTGAAAACAGTATACACCAATGAGATACAAACCCAATGATACATCTATAGGTCAAAATAGGTCTTCAACTAATAAGCGTTTATACAAAAGCTCCAAATTTCCCGAAGTCTAGAAAAGTGTTCAAAAACTTTTGAGAAAATATACGGAACTTTTCAGAGCAATTACAAGAAATAAGTTTAAAAAAGTATGTTTGAGTGGCTTTTGATTATCTGTAAAAAAGAATAAAATAAAGTCATTCCGTATACAGAATGCAAAACTGGTTTAATTCAAACCTATTTAAGATATGATGAAATCAAAATTACATTGCCTCGTTTAAAAAAAAAATCAGCACCGCAAGAAAAGGGTAAAACAAAATATTTGTAAAAATTCCGGATGAAATTTGATGAACGTTAATTTCTCCCTGAGAGAGTTGAACTCCGTCAGACGATTAGTATGTCACAGTACATGGAGTACTTAAGATAACACAGGAATTTTCAAGAGTTCTGTATACCCAGCGTGAAGACATGTAGGAACATATTATTAAAATTTTAGTAAACAGTATGGAAAAGGTTTTGAATATTAGTACTTCCATGTATAATCCTGTTTATATAGTTTAAATTGAATTTATATTGCAATGTCTACAGGTTTAATAAACTTACTTAAGATGAATCAAATAAATAAATGTTTAAAAATATTACAATAAACTGATATAAAAAACAAAACATAAATAAAAAATAAAAAAAAAATAAATAAATAAATAAATAAACAAATACAATTTACAACTTACAAATGCAAAATTGGGTAGTGCAGAAGAAAAATCTAAATAATATACAATATAGTTGGTAACACGACTGTAATTATTCTTGCACAAGTTCTACGTTCGCCATTGAGGATTGGCCGTTATAGTATCTCACTAGACATTTTAACTTTATCAAAGATTAAACATTTCCCCTACCGTCCATTTGACAGTATTACTTGTTTTATCATACTCATGGCTGTGACACTTGCTGAAAGAGATAACCTTATGACGGACGATGAGTGCAAAGAAGGAAATGCTTTTTCTATCGACGAACCTAGTCATACCTCTGGTTTGATTTTAATGCAACTCCGATTGTTTGCACACCCATGGTATAATTTAGTGCCGTTAGTGGAGCTTGCCTCCCCATCTGGGCCCCTGAGATCAGCCAAAGTGTGTAGTACGGTTCTTGTTGCTCAGTCTTTGGTATCAATTTAGTGTTTTGTGGACCTATTTGTCTTTTTTCGTATCTTTCGGGGTTTTTTGCAATGGCGTTATCAGTTTCTCTTCAAATTATGAGTGTTGAATATCCCTTTGATATCTTCCGCTTGTTTTTTTTTTTTTTTTTATATAGTATGTTTTGCTGCGACACTGGTCATATCTAATTGGACATTCTTCTACTATCATATTGTATGTTTTTCACTGATATATATGGTAATATTTAATTGGTAAACATGTTGACAGTATCTCGATGCTTACTTATCATCTCTTTAACGAAATCTTATGTAACCTACCGTAGTAATACCAAGCGAAAAAAAAAAGATTTTTATAAATATAATATATTTGCTTGCATCCTCGTCTTTTGGTTTTTGATGGACGGTTGTCTCATTGGCAATCACACATCTCCTTATTTGTATATCATTTGTGAATAAAAGTATGTAGAAAACGGCACTGAGGTTAACTTTGGTCTCAGGGCTCTTGTACGAAATTGATGTAATTAAATTTTTATTACATTTTACAGTTTTATTATATGGTAAAAGCCTGTTCAGAAGCAACTTTTAAATAAGGCGCTTCAATCACGCTCCATACAACATTATTTCGGTCTTAAGGTGAAAGGCGAATTCCTTGGTTAGAAAACAGGCGTCTCCATGGAGCATCTGTCGCTCTCCGTGGCCTAATATCATATTTAATCATACATGGATGAATAATGTTTACACTATTTTGGAACAGAACTAGGATTTAGTGCAAACCCTGTCAGAATAAAGAATTTCCTTTACTTCCCTAATTGTTTTACGATCAAAACATAATGGGGAAATTTTTATAAAGATCTCCAACCTCTTTCCAACTTTGTTTGAAATGGTCAAATCGGAGAACTTCACAAAACGGATTCGATTGGGACTTGTGTAGTTAAAACACACATATCATGTAAACCAACCGATAAGCACCTGAGAATAGAGGATGTCTCAATTATAATTATCATAAAGTTCGAAAAGATGTTCATGATAGTTTCCAAAATTGACCAATTATAATCACCAAACAAAAAATACCATGGGATTTCATGTCTCTGGAATTAAGAATAAAATCTGGAATACATGTTTTTCATCTAATCAGAACAAGATGTTGAACATCTATATACTGTACCAATGCTGCCATGTATATATCCTTAAAAGACAACCAAATGAGAAGTATTTGTTAAGGGCCTTTAAATATGCATGTCATCTAAATGCTTCTCCAAAATGTCACGTGTTCAAATTCAGTGGCAAGTCAGTCTGAATGACATGACCATAAAAATAAGAGGATGTGGCATGATTTCCAATGAGGCAAATCTCCACCAGAGATATCAAATGACGTAGAAGTTAAAACAACTATAGATCACCGTACGGCCTTTAACAATGAGCAAAACCCATACGGCATAGTCAGCTATAAAAGGCCTCGAAATAACAAACGTAATACCATTCTAACGAGAAAACTAACGGCCTGATATATGAACAAAACAATAAAATAAAAACAAATATGATATACAGCAACAAACGATAACCACTGATTATGCGTGTGTGTGTGTCAAAGAGGCGGGAAAGACCAAAGAGAGAATAAAAACTCGGAAATAAGGAGGTGTGGTATGATTGTCAATAAGACAGCTATCAGAGACCAAATGACGTGGATGTAAGCAACTAAAGGTCACTATAATCCGTACGAAATTAACAACGAGAAAAAATCATACCGTATAGTCAGCTATCAAAGATCCCGATATGACAAAATGTGAAACAATTAAAACGAGAGAAACCATTTGCCTGATTTAATGCTAAAACAACAAACGAAAATTAAATACCAGATCATAGCAATGGACGAAAACCACTGAACGATAGGCTTGTGTTATTACACCACTGTCCCAGGTTAGTGGTGTAATAGCAAAACATAAGAAAATAAAAGAAGAATGTGTCTGAGGACACGAATGCCCCCGCTCAAGCTTTGCAATTTTCCAAGTTAAAAAGGGGAATAACTCTAGAACGGTAAGCGAATCACTGCCCAAATTCAAACTCTGTCTGCCAATTTTGGTTCTTAGCATTGTGTATGAGTTTCATAAAAAAAATGCATAAGGCAAACTTAAGTTAGAGTGTGGAAACGTAAACTAGTGGCTCCAAGGAACCTGTGTCGCTCACCTGATATTTTTATTTACAGTTGATGCATAAATCAATGCAACGGTTATACTTTTGCTTTAGTTTCAGAGATATAAGCCAAAAACTGCATTTTACCCCTATGTTCTATTTTTAGCCATGTCTGCCATGTTGGTTGGCAGGCAGGGTCATCAGACACATTTTTTAAACTAAATTCCCTAATGACGATTGTGACCAAGTTTGGTTAAATGGTTAAGTGTCTCAGTTGTTTCAGAGGAGAAGATTTTGTAAAATAAAAAAAAATTACAAAAATTATTAAAATTGACTTTAAAGGGCAATAACTCCTTAAGGGTCAACTGACCATTTTGGTCATGTTGACTTATTTGTAGATCTTACTTTGCTGAACATTATTGCTGTTTACAGTTTATCTCTATCTATAATAATATTCAAGATAATAACCAAAAACTGCAAAATTTCCTTAAAGTTGCCAATTCAATGGCAGCAACCCAACAACGGGTTGTCTGATTCGTCTGAAAATTTCAGGACAGACAGATCTTAACCTGATGAACATTTTACAAATGTCAAATTTGCTCTTAATGCTTTAGTTTCAGAGATATAAGCCAAAAACTGCATTTTCCCCCTGTTCTATTTTTAGCCATGTTGGTTGGCAGGCGGGGTCATCGGACATATTTTTTAAACTAGATACCCTAATGATGATTGTGATCAAGTTTGGTTAGATTTGTCTTACTAGTTTCAGAGGAGAAGATTTTTGTAAAGATAACAAAATTTACAAAAATTGTTAAAATTGACTTTAAAGGGCAATAACTCCTTAAGGGTCTTTTGACCATTTTGGTCATGTCAACTTTTTTGTAGATCTTACTCTGCTGAACATTATTGCTGTTTACAGTTTATCTCTATCTATAATAATATTCAAGATAATAACCAAAAACGGCAAAATTTCCTTAAAATTACCAATGCAGGGGCAGCAACCCAGCAACGGGTTGTCCGATTCATCTGAAAATTTCAGGGTAGATAGATCTTGACCTGATAAACAATTCTACCGCTGTCAGATTTGCTTTAAATGCTTTGGTTTTAGAGATATAAGCCAAAATCTACATTTTACCCCTATGTTCTATTTTTAGCCATGGCGGCCATCTTTGTTGGTTGGCTTGGTCACCGGACACAATTTTTAAACTAGATACCCCAATAATAATTGTGGCCAAGTTTGGTTAAATTTGGCCCAGTAGTTTCAGAGGAGAAGATTTTTGTAAAAGTTAACGACGACGGACGCCGGGCCAGGTGAGCTAAAAATTGCAATTTTCTAAGTTATAAAGAGGCATAACACTAGAACCGTCAGCGACTCACGGCCCAAATTCGAACTCTGTCAGCCAATTTTGCCAGTTTTGGTTCTTAGCATTATGTAGGAGTTTAAGTTAGAGGGCGGAAACGAAACAATTTGCAATTTTCTAAGTGATAAAGGGGCATAACTCTAGAACGGTAAACGACGACGGACGACGACGGACGCCGGGCCAGGTGAGCTAAAAATTGCAATTTTCTAAGTTATAAAGAGGCATAACACTAGAACCGTCAGCGACTCACGGCCCAAATTCGAACTCTGTCAGCCAATTTTGCCAGTTTTGGTTCTTAGCATTGTGTAGGAGTTTAAGTTAGAGGGCGGAAACGAAACAATTTGCAATTATCTAAGTGATAAAGGGCATAACTCTAGAACGGTAAACGACTCACTGCCCAAATTCGAACTCTGTCTGTGTGTTGTGGTTCTTAGCCTTGTGTATGAGTTTCATAAAATTTGCATGTGGCAAACTTAAGTTAGAGTGCGGAAACGAAAATGGGACGGACGTGAGGACGGAAAGATGGATGGTCAAGGCTCAAGCCGTAGGCGACGAGGGCATATAAATGTAAAACGATGCAAGACCTTTCGGTCACACTTCCAGTTCGGCCATATTCATTTCGGTCACAGCCGTAGCGGCCATACTGCCAGTTCCGCCATACTTAAAAGCTGTTTCTACCATGTGTTTTTTTTATAAAGGGAAGAAGAAATAAATATTTTCTACAAACAGACATAATTTTATTAGTTGTTATTGGCTTTGAACTAGCTGTTAGTAACTACGAGTACTCTGACTTCTGTACTTTGTGTTTTCTTTGTTTCGTTATTAGGGATGTATAAAATCCCTGCCACGTCCGGTCTGAGTTTTTGTTAAATGTTTTTTTCTGCTTTTCTGCTAGATCTGATGAGTTATTCCCTTTTCAACTGATTTTTATAATTCGTTCTTATGTTTTACTGTTAAACCACTGTCCCAGGTTAGGGGTAGGATTTGGCACCAGCAATCATGTTCAAACCAACTACATTCATTATGTGTATGTCCCAAATTATATTTGTTTTTCGTTTATTGTTTTGTAAAGTTTGTTCTTGTATTGTGCCGTTGCACCATTATTCCGGGTTAGGGGAGGGTTGGTGCCTTCAAACATGTTTTACTCCGCCACATTCTTTTTGTGCTTGTCCCAAGTCAGGAGCCTGTAGTTCAGTGGTTGTCGTTGGGTCATGTCTGTCATATTTGTTTTTTCGTAAATTGTTTAGTTATGAATTAGGCCGTTCGTTTTCACAATTGAATTTTTTCATATTTTTCATGTCGGGGCCTTTTATAGCCGACTACTAGTATAGTATGGGTGTTTCTCTTTGTTGAAGGCCGTACGTTTGCCTTTAATCTCCTTATCACACCACCTTATTTTTATAGAAAAGAAAGAAATAGAAAAATTCATTTTACTTATACAATTTTATATTCATTGATAAAGATTTGTATCTATTCAAAGCACATATAAAAATGTATGAAATTTTAATCTTATACTTTATCAAAGAAGGATAACTTTAAAAAATTTTACATAGATCATTGATTTTACTTGGTCGTTTATTTTTAGTTTCAAATCCAAACGATACAGAGACAAACTTCGGACAGAAATAAAAGGTTTAGAGGATTAATACCAATAGACAGATCATCCTTACACAGGAAACTTGACAGTCAGACAGTCTTCAGACTTATTATTTCATTCTTCAGATTAAAGATGTTCTTCAAAAGTAAGTTCACTTTTTATCACCTTTGGTAATTAAAATCCCTCTGCCAGTTAATATTACAATATTTGAGAATTTATATTTATATATCATGATATATCTGCAAATAATAAACGTAGAAGGTAGTAGCAGCGATATTGTGCCTACGTTATTTTTAATCACTAAACCTGACGATTTGCATGAATTGTTGAATAATGACTTTTTGTTTTCTTGAGCGGCAGTATTCAACCAACAGCTGTGGCCTCACAAATTTTGATACTGCTTTCCAAATTATGTCTTCTTATTTCTTTGTTCAAGTTATTGGAACTAACCTAATATGTATGTGATAGAGGAAATTGTTCATGTTCATCTTGTCGTAAACATGCATAGTATGAGTTAATAATGCGGATTATCATCAGAAAAAAAGTATAACAAAAATACCAAACTCCAATGTAAATTCAAAAGGGGAAGTCCATAAAAACTGATAAAATCAAAATCTATCAACCAACGGAACGAGCGAAAAACAACTGTCATGTTCCTGACTTGATACAGGCATTTTGCGAAGAAAAAGATTGGTTAAACCTGGTTTTATAGCTAGCTAAAACTCCCACTTGTATGACAGTTGTTTATAAGTTATTACAGTTATTTTATTTTTATTTTCTATATGTATGTAAAAGTTAAGATAATAAATCAGCTATGTCATTTATATGATTTTAAGTTTAAAGCTACTATATGCACAGGATTTTTTTGTTTATACACGGTTTTGATTTATAAGAAAAAAATCGACATGATTAGAAAATAATAACACCATTACAAACTCAATTCCATTTTAATATTCTTGACATGGTTAGAAAATACATTAGATAACACCATTACAAACTCAATCCCAATTTTATATTCTTGTATGTGTCTACAATGAAACAAATCTATTTTATTTTTAGAAATTTACCTGTGATAATATAAACGTCACAAAAATACGTCACTTTTTGTGACGTTGATACATTCGTGTAACGTACAGTTTATACTTCGTTTGTGGTGTGCTGGTGTACTGTCGTAAATTCATGGGAGGTGTCCGTTGTTATTCTGTAGTTTACTGTAATGTACAATTATATTATTTATCTATGTATTTCTCTGTCCTGAGTGTTCTTGCGTTTATTTGTACTGTATTCGTGTCACGTAATGTTGTCATTTTAGCGGTATTTTAACATTGCCATATAAGCGGGCGGTTTGGCTAGCCATAAAACCAGGTTCAACCCACCATTTTTTTCTTAAAATGTCCTGTACCAAGTCCGGAATATTGCAGTTGTTATCAAATAGTCCGTTTCTATGTATGTTTGCGTTTGTTTTTGTTGCAGTTCACTGTTTGTGTTGTTCCGTTGTTGTCCTCTTATAGTTGATGTGTTTCCCTCGGTTTTAGTTCGTAACCCGGATTTGTTTTCGCTATATCGATTTATGACTTTTGAACAGCGGTATATTACTATTGCCTTTATTTAATGAATGGCTATTATTTATTTTGATTTATTGAACCATAAATTATTTTGACTCTTCATTGAATAATCCGCGAAGCGGATTATGTAAATGTGAAGAGTCAAAATTAATTTATGGTTCAATAAATTCAAAATAAATTATTGCCATTCATTATAAATAAATTTCTATCAAAATAAGGCTCAAAGAACTTTTATATTATTTATATTAACAATAACAACGTACACACGTTGGCGTATGAATACACAACGTCAGAGTGGGCGTGTCGCCATAAAATTGACAACATTGAAAATAAAAGTAATACTTTTAACCAATCAGAAGACAGTAAATACACCAAATTTATTTATTTATAGTTGTTTATAGATTTTAATCTGTCATAAGCAACACGACGAATGTCACTAGTAAGCAAGGACAGTTTACCTGAAGGGTTCATGTTGTACCATTTTTCGGTTTCTCTATAATGTTTTGTGGACTCGTTTAATTTTTGCATGGTGTTTGTTTGGTTTATTCGTTGCTTAAATATCTATTTTTTAACTAATTTGTCAGTGAATTATTTGATGGCTTAACGAATTCAAATTCTACTTAATTGCTCTCTAATCCTTTATTGGTGTCACAAAGGCAAAGTCAATGTTGTCATGAAAAATCGGCACAAAATGTTTCAAATATTCAAAAACATCCTTCGAAAAATCAATGTTTAATCATCAAAACGTACATTCAAGTTGGTGGATGGTATCATCTGTAATATACGAAATGCGTCAATTCAAAAATTCATAATAAACTTTAAATATTAAAAACTGTAAAAAAAAAAAAATTGCCTTATATAATCTTTCTTGGCAATAATACGAATCTTTAAGTGTTTTATTATTAAATAGTCTGTAGTCGATGCATAATCTGTGTTTCACAAAGCAACATATGACCACGTTAAATGTATGAGATGAACCAAGGAAAAAATATTAAAATCTTACTCCTTCCAGTATAAATGTTAAAATCTTACTCCTTCCAGTATAAATGTTAAAATCTCTGTATTCTGTAAAACCACTTCTTAACATATTTATATCAAAGAATGTCCAAACTGAAGACACATTTCCCTCAGCATTTAGGTTTTCTCACTTGTCCAACATCTAATAAATAGCAATTTTTGTAAATTGCTGGTCACTATCACATTACAGTATTCCTATTCGAAAATGAATACATCTATCTTTAATAAAGACGAATGAACGGTTTTCCTTATTATTTTGTATAGTCATTGGCTTGAAGCAACAACAATTATCAGATAATGAAACACCAGCAAAAGACGATTCACTTGGGAATTTTGGAGGAAAACAAGTGCTTCAAGTAAGTAAAAAATATACAATGATGCATGTAAACATTTCGTCGAATGTGATGTTTTATCTTTGTAAAAAACGTTTTGAATAAGCTCAACATAGATACCAAGATGAAAATTGTGTACGCCAGACGCGCTTTACGTCTACAAAAGACTCACCAGTGACGCTCGTATCAAAAGAGTTAAAAAGGCAAAATAAAGTACGAAGTTGAAGAGCAGTGAAGACCCAAAATTCCAAAAGGTTTTACCAAATACAGCTAATGATAGAGGATGGTTTTATGTAAAAACCACAGTAACCATAAACAATAAATCGAAACATTAGTTGTATTTAACGAAAACACACAGAGAATAGCAAATCAAAGTGAAACACACAAACAAATAATACTTTTTTGATATTATACATTTTTGGCTGCTTAGCTCAATGTCATTGCAGGTTTTTATATTATTTTTCAAATTTGTAAACCAAAACATAGCTAACTAACTTTTCATATGGACGCTGTCCTACATACCAACGAAAACAATAGTACACTTGTGTCCTTAAAAATGTGGCTAAATTTATTTTAAATAAAAATGTAAACCGGTTGTATTCATAATGTGTCTCCAAATATGTTTCATTGTTTTATGTCTGCGCAGTGTTTGGATGGTTTTCTGTTGGCAGCATTTGCAGATGGTACTATAGTTTACTCTACAGATAACGTATTACAATATTTAGGGTTTAACCAGGTAAGTTTTGTAAATAAAATATCATTTTATCATTGCTTTTCATTGTTTTGTTTTAGATAATTTAAAGTTTAACTATTTCTACTTTTCCGTTTTTCAATTAATATTAAATTGCAAAATGGGTTGTATTAATTGCGAGTTTTATCAGAAAAACTGAGAAGTTTTAAAGTTGGGGTAAAGAATATAAACTGGACGAGTGCAATAATATCAAGAGGGTACCAAAAGATCATGATGAAATCTTTGTTTAATGGATTAATTAATTGAAAAAAAATATGATTTTTAACTGATGAGTTATTTAAAGTGTTGCAAGCACCAACTGGAACCAAGAGGCAAACTTTTGAATGTAAATATATCGTTTGAATTTTAACGAAAAACATCCCAACAAAACGACAACATAAGAAGTAATTCGCCACTATCAAATATATTACATGCAAATTATTTAACATGTACAGGTGGACCTGATGCATCGTTGTTTGTATGGATTAGTTCACCCAGAAGACCACCAAGACTTGAAAAATATCTTAGAGAATAGTTACATAAAGGATGTGACAAAGGTAAGATTAGTCGGTATAAATATTGTATCCTAGGAAGCATGAAGCAGTTCAAAACTTGATCAATCTCCGATGTTTTGATCTGGTAGTTTAATCTCATCAAAGGCATAATATAAATGATTATATTCTTAAAGCGGAAAAGAAAATTATCAATTAAAAACACGAGCCACTACAAAATATTTTTTTCTTTAGAATAAGATTCTCAGAACTTGTGGAATTCATATTTGGTTTTCATTATTGAAATTAAGCCTGTCTATTTGTGTAAATTTAGCTCGTTGACCAATGTCTGTTTAAATATTAGTTTTGAAAATCGAACTCAGGTTAAGCAAGTGCATGATTTCTCTGTATCATAATGTAAATAACTAGAAGGTACAAAGAAGGTTATCTGAATCATAAACCGAAAAGGGAAAGCCAAAACGATGGCCTTTGGGAAAAAAGACGAAAAAAAAAAGACAAAAAAAAAAAAAAAAAAACAGTCAAACAAAAACACTACATAGAAAACTAATGAATGAGCAACTCCAAAACCTTGATTGCTTTACAAGTAAGTTACATTGAGATTGCCATGTTTTCTGGTGTGTTTTACATACATTATTAGAGGATATTATCAAATGGATGAAACGTCATAATATATAAAAAGTTGCCCAAAATACTGGACAGTACAACATAACACATTGATAAGAAACAACAAAGTCATCAAAAAATCAAACAAAAGCAAAAATAATAACGAACAACATACGATCCAGAGAGCCTGACTTGATACAACTATCTATGTCTTGTATGAGAACACATACACCGAAGCATATGCTGAAATTTAAGTTGGGAGAACTATTTTGTTTGAGAACAGGAGGTAAAATAGGGAGATTATTAAGCACTTTTTATGTGATTGACATTTTAGTCTGGGAGAACATGGTTTATTTATTAGTTAAAACTGTGCTTTGAACTAGCTTTTAGTAACTGTGTCATGTGGCCATCAAGTTGGATTTTACCTCTCCAATAACGAACATGAAATAATAACAAGTCAATACTATCATGAAATTTTCTACCAATTTATCATTTTTACATAATGTTTATAGCTACACCATTTTTCATGTTTACTTTTTATACTTAATGTGTATAATTTCAGCAACACCATGGGTGTAATTGGAGACAAGTATCATTTATATGTCGAATGAAATGTTTCAACGGGACATCTGCTGGCTATCTGGTATGTGTATATATGAATAATTTAGTTGACGTTATTTAAGCGCAGTTTCGATCAAAAATGCTTTTGATTATTGAAGGGATCTAGCGTACTAAATTATAAGCCTGGTATCTTTGATAAGTGGTGTTTTACAAGGTTTTTTTTTTCTTCTTCGTTTTCATTCAAGAAAGTATCTTGTACTAGATATATATTTTATTTATTTGATACTTGAAGAAAAGAGTGAAAAATCAATGTTTAACTTTTCCTAAATTGCATATCCAAAAGTATAAATATACAATTTTTTTGGTATTTGTAATTTACTTGAAGAAATAATAACAAAACAAAAGCAGTTAAAATTTAATTTCGTCGCATTGTTATAGTCTTGAAATATATTGTGTCGGATTCCATTTTTATTTGAATGAATAATGACATCCCTTGGTATTTCCATATCTTTCTAAACTCTGATCAAAAGTATAAATGAGATTATCAAAATGGGGGATAGAAAAACTTTTGGGGAAGAAACAAGACAGGTATCATTGGAATAGTTGTACACCTTCATCTCTTGTCATATGGGGATGAAGGTTGACTGTTATAATATTGGGCTAAGTCGATTGTCAGGAAAACAAGAAATGCATTCGGAAAATAAAAGAGAAATGGGAGTTCCAATTCTAGTTGTAATAAAATAATATAAATTAAGTTGTTGTATATCTTAGGAAATGAACTGTATTTTAAATTAATTATTCGCTAATACCATAAACAAATCTTTACCGACAGATTTGAGGTCAAAGGTGGCAGACACAATTTTAAAAACTCTGGACTATCTTAAGGTGATTTTTTTACCGCTTATTAACTTTTCAAATATCAACCCAGGCAATTCGTATAGCTTCAGGACCGTTGATAAAAATCACTTCATTCAGTTTCAATAACACCAAGAAATTAGCTTCATATCTTTATTATAACATCTCGTTTTCCTTTTTTAAAGATTTCATTTGATATAACCGAAATTAATCTTTCAGAAAATTCATTGCTCGGGCTCCATACAAAGACCTAATGACAGTAACCAATCGAAGTCTAGTCCAGACGTTGTTTTACTTTATTGCCAACCTTTCATGTTGACCGGAAGCGATATTGTTGAGGATTTTAAACAGAATGTTTTCTGGAGTAAACATGATATGGGACTTACAATAAGAGAATTTGATAAAAAGTAAGTAAATGTTCTTTCGAGAAAATTAAGCACTACTAGCTTCTCTTCGTGTCTATTGTTATGAAAAGTCTATAAAACGATAAGATAATAGAAGAGAGGTGAAAGATACCAAAGGGATATTCAAACTCATAAGTCAAAAAAAAAAAAACTGACAATGCCATGGCAAAAAACGAAAAAAACGACGAAAAGCTAAACAGTACACAAAACAGACCAAAGAAAACTAAAGACTGAGTAACACGAACCCAACCAATAGAATACGTATCAGAAAGGTACTCAAATTTTCTAAGCTCCTTAGCTTCAATATTATTTCAAAGGAATTTACATACTCTAATGTATTCAGATTGAGAATAACTTTAAATTTAAGCTTTTTAAAGGAAATACAACATTCAAATAAAAATATAAAATCGAGATTATGTTAATTTTATCATTAAATGAAATAATGCAATATAAAGTTGAAAAAACGTTTGGAATACAAAATTTTACATTTCAGGTCAGAAGAAATGATTGGGTATGCGGATGATGATCTGAAAGAAAAGTCATTTTATCAGTTTGTCCATCCGGAGGATTTAGCTACATTTGCAGCTTGTCACAAAACATGTAAGTTCTTCAATACAGCACGTGCACTTTGTCAAATTTAAATGTTCGTTATCTTGTTTCACCGTTGTGTTGATCCATGTATAAATACGTTACAGTTAGTCTAGTTATGTCAGGATTAAAATTTGCACGAACATTACTAAAATTCTCTGTATGTGCCAAGCAAAAATCATTTATGAATTTACAATAAATAAGTAAATAATTGTAGTATATTTGTATCCACGTATCCACCACTCCATCCCCTAAGAAACACATACAAAAAACGTGTCCATATCGTCGAAACATGTCAATTCCGATTTCGCTCAAACGTGTCCTTTAAATCACATATCGCCAAAGCATTCCAGTTTATTCCCTCAAGCATGTCCAGTTTTATTCCCCAAGCAAGTTCTATTATTTTCCTCACAATTTATACGATTTATTAACAGTTACATTTTCACTTCCTACCTTTTTTTTATAATAACTTGGAAATTCAGGAAAACCAGTCTGATGTTGGATTTTCACCCCTTGAATTACGGAAAACTTCAAACGTCCTTCAATGTATCCAATGGAAAGAATTGGTGAAAAATATGTATGAACGAGGACACCTACAATCCTTATGAAGTTGATGCAGTTAACTATAAAACAAATCCTATCACAAATAAGATAACGCCATGTTCAGCAGTGGTTACTATAGGGAATGGGGGATAATTCGGATATACAAGGGCTCAAGATGTTAAACACTATACGCAGTGAACTATAAGGAAAGAGTGGCATAATAATAATGTTCACCAAGTTTTATATATTTGCTGATAAGTACGATCTCTGTTATATGTGGTAATCATGCACGTTTATTATAAGATGGCCTTCTTGTTGGTGCACCTGGTCCCACTCCATTTGGAGTTCATTCAATTACCAACTTTTAACTCCCCCATGACATTTAATTGTATTAAACTTTGTATACTACGGTTAAAAAGAAGAGAAGAGTGATTTCAGTTGTCTAAACAAAGCAACGACCATGTTGAGCTTTCATTAAAAAAAAATCACAAATTGTTGTTCCTTCACAAATTATCATTGATTTTTTAACTAATACAATACCTCAAAAGTCTTTTATCTTAAAATTGCGGATTTGAGTAAAAACCTATCAAAGATAACAATCTTATAATTATGAATGTCAGATGCGCGTTTTGTCTACACAAGTCTCATCAGTGACGCTCGAGTCAAAACAGTTGGAAGGCCAACTCAAATAAAACTGAAAATTCCACAAGTTGTGCCAAATAAAGCTTAGGCGGCTTTGGCAATCTATATCTGGGATAGAAAAGCCTGGCTTTGGCAATCTATATCTGGGATAGAAAAACCTGGCTTTGGCAATCTATATCTGGGATAGAAAAACCTGGCTTTGGCAATCTATATCTGGGATAGAAAAACCTAAGTGTTTCGAATAATTCAGCATGGTAACACTGTTATTTACACAGATAACGAAATTTACTTGTCTGAATATGTTTTCAAACCATTTACATGATAATGGAATTGTCTTTCAGAGATTAACTCGTTTGTGCGTTTTTAAAAAATGGATACGATTGGGGCGTAAGTGAAAGGACACGTTTAAGTGTTAAACACCATCTATAGACCCGTTTGAGTTGTGAGGGGAGGGATTGCATGTATTTTTTCGAATAATGATTTAGTGTAACGGTGATATGGCTCAGCACTTGGAGCCTTTTAGTTGTATTTGCTTGACTTGTTTACTTATTATTTCCAGTAACAGAAAGCACAGAGGTACAAACTATGTATTTTCGAATGGAATCTAAGGAAGGAAGTTGGGTGTGGCTTCATTCACGCGGGAAAGTCATATGTAAAAATTCCAAGAAGTTTTCTATTGTGTTTACACATTGTCCTGTAAGGTAAGTAAATAATCGTGTTGCTGAAACACTTTGATAAAAGCATTATCCTTATGGCCAATAAAAATACCAGTTACGTGAGAATTGCAACTCTATCATGTTTATAGTTTTAATTGTCAGGTTAAAAAATAATCTAAAATAAACTGTTGACACAGAGATATGTCTCGCCTGTCGGAAGAAAATTCGAAAAAAGACAATCTGATGGACAGCAACAATTCAAAGTCGCTGAACCATAACCTAGGGGACAGGGCCTCGAAATAATCATCAAACTGATTTGTATTGATAGTAAAGCAACTTTATAGAAAATAGCCGTCAAACTGATATGTACTGACAGTAATGCAACTTTATTCAAAATATCATTGATCTATCACAAGTAGTTTCTATCAAACTGATTTAAGTAGAAAACTTAACAAATGTTGACCCATCCTTCGCCTCCGCCGGAAAAGCAATATCTATGTCTCGATTTCCGCGACTTTCGTCGCAGGCGAGACAAAAATAGCAGTTGAAAAATAAATTCAACTTGGAGGTTCGATTGGTCTGAACTGAATTTTATTCGACATAAGGGAATAGCAACTTTCAGTCAAAGTTAGCGTTTTAGAACGTCATCAGACAAAAAAAAACTTGAAACAAAACGTTAACAATAGCGAAAATCGAAGTACACATGTAATACAGTACCAGAACGGGATAAATCAAGAGAAACAAGACATGCGTATGTACAATAAGAATATATATATATATAAGACAGCCAATTTAACAATAAAGCATAAGCTCTGGACAATCAAAAGTACATAAAAACCGTGGGTGATCACGATTATGTACTCCGTCAGGGTAAAAATATTGACACCAATCCAATCTGATTAAAATACAGATCATGTGTCCGAGCTTTGCCTACAAGGAAGCCAAGCTTGAACAAAAGATCTGTATTTTAATCAGATTGACACAAAATCACACTGTTGGTTCTTTTCTAAAAATAAGAATCTAACGTGAGGGTATCCAAATTGCGCCTATTTTGACAGTTTTTTCACCTACGTTTATTTATGATCCAGACAAAAGTTTCCGTTTTGTGTTTTTTTGAAGATGTATCCTTTTTTCACTATAAACTTCCACCAATTTAATTTTGAATACATATTGAATCATAGAAAAATGGGTTTGAACCGACCTCCAAACGATCATTCATGATTCGGTAACGAGGAGTACCCAAATTACATCCGTAAAAATCGTATAACTGATTTTTTGTTTTATTTCTCCAAATATTTAGAACAATTTGACAATAGTCCATACTTACTATTCATTTTTTAAGAAATGGATGCCTGTAACATATTTTAATTGTTGGGACTTTTTGTGGACGTTTCCGTAGATTTTACTTTTTCCTGTGAATACTTCATCTGCTGATATATACTGTGCACGTTTTGTGTATATTTAAAAATATTAAGCCAAGTTGAAAGACGTGCATATTGTCAAATCATAAAAATACAAATTGTTTATAGTCTCTAACAAAACTTGTAAGATTTCCGCTGCTGTTTTTTCCAAATGGGTGCAATTTGTGTACTGTTACGTTAGTTATAAAACGTAAATTTTGAAGAGAAAAAAATACATGATGAAAGTAACTTTATCTGAAATGAGAGATGACATTGACAAACTTTACCTCATTAGTTTATTACTATATTGTAGGGAAGAAGACAGTACATTTCTTCAACAGGAATCAGGATTACGTCAACGCTATGCTATGAACGATCTACTTTATTTCATTCAGTTTGGCAGTCCATATGCTCCTTGTTCTGGTGAGTCTGATGACACCTTCCATGAAGATCAACAGGGCACTTCAAAAATAGGATCGTTCTGTACACCTCATATGGGTTTCACTGAAGATCTGTCCATGACATTTTACAATTCACTTGATCCGTGTCCGTCAAGCTGGCATTCTCTGACGGATCGTCACTCGCCTGTGTTGCCGTCTACACATGTCGCTCACAAGATCACTCAAAGAGAAAAACAAATACAGTTTCAAGAGTTCAAACGTCGTCAACAGATGTTCCATCAACCAGTTTTGCAAGATTATGCATGTAGTTCACCGAATTATCAGTATCATCCAACCCCAGTTAACCCGCCATTTTATACTTATGACCAAGTTTCTCCCGAAACGATACCCGAGTGTATAAACGGAGTGACAATTAAAACAGAACACGTCGGAGATTATCCCCGGAACTGCTCAAATCCTATTTGGGCAGATCAGAGAAATTCGCAAGCTGGGAATATGTATACAAATATTAGTCCACCGTCATATCATTCTGCCACACTCATGAATAATTATGGTTACTGTCAGAATGACTCGTCCCCTGTCTATCAAAAGCACTACCCCGGAACACATTTACAGTATGATAGGTACCAGCCACAGAGGGTTTTTCATGCATCTTCCAATTATTATCCACAGGAGGTAACATTTCCAGTCGGTCCGTGGATTAAACCAGAAATTACACGTTGCAATGATCAAAATATAACACGTGTAGGTGTAGGTGTTAAAAGACCGTCTGCTAGTATCAAAGTATCCATGAATTGTGATTATAGTGGCTTAGTCCAAGACCAAGGATCTAAATACACATGCACTGACTTTTGCCATAATAGGCCATCTGTAACAAGTACTGGTCTAACGAATAATGTTGTTCATTATGATATTGAGGCTTCTGTTCATATGAAAATTGTAGAGAATACATGTAGAGACACTTCATGTGCTAGAATCCAAACAAAAAAGTCTGACGCAGATCTCCCGTCAATAGGAAGTATATTTGAATTTTTAAATGATGGGCAGATTTGACTTGTAAAATAACTTAAATGCAAATAATAAAATGTCAATTATTTAAACTTCATTTATAGTGTAGTTTTTGAATGCGGAGTGTTTTTCTTGAATAACCTAAACCAAATACATTGTAAACATATGCAGGTTAACCTTTGAAAAGTGATAAGCATCTGGAATTGTTTTACTAGCTAAACTTAAAAGATCACATTGACCCCACGAAGTTTGGTTCTTATTGCCAGCAAAATTACAAAATATATAACCAGGATATACACCGAACAGTGAATATTTCATAAAATTTCTAATAAATCGTGTCAGTGCCGACCCAGCGCAATCTGCAGTCGTATAGCAACTCAGTGAGATCTTTACTAAATAATTTTTCGACGTGCATTAAGAGTACTCAGTAAAAAGATATTTTTCTTGAAAGGGGTAGCATACGAGTAACTCAATTCAACGGTTTAATGATAGTTTGATAAAATCATTTTTGTGGTAATATAAATGGCGACTAACTAAAAGTTCGATATAATATAACCTCCTTGATTTAAGTTAGTCGTGAAGTTAAAGCTACACGCGAAAAAATCATTGAAATTATGCAATTATTGTTGAAAGAAAGATGTAGACAATTTTCTTACCACTGCAATTGTATACAGATAAAAAATATATCAACCGGAAAGCAGGCTTTATTTTAAAAATTACCATTGAACCAGCCTAGGTTCGAACCCAGAACTCCTGGTACAGTAAGCCACACTTCTACCAACTGACCTAAATGATACTCCGCAACCGCACCTAACGGAGGGCGTTTTTATATTTATACTAGGTCAAGAGAGGCACCGCTACACTTCCCCTGCTTCGAGAGTCATTATACCAAAGCAGATATGGCAAGACGCGAGAAATAATGAATATAAGATGTGATCATTTTGCCAATTCGGAACGACTAATAACTAATATCAAAATTTACAATACAGACGAAGTACTCGTGCATTTTCTACAATGCTGTTTGATGCTTAGCTAGATTGGAGATGCTCATAACTGTACTTAAATGTTTGCAAAAAAGTTTGCATCTAAAGATGAAAAAGTCGAGATTTGATGAGTGTTAAATGTTCGCTGATTTTTGTATTGCGGTCGACTTGCAGATAATTATTATTGGTCAAGTTTTCAATATTAAAACCGCCGATTTTTGTTACAGCGAAATATTGTAAAATTTCAACAACAAAAATCGATTCGTTAATATGCTATGATGCGCGTAATTGAAATATGATTGACTTTTAAATATATAAATTTTGGAGTTGAACGTAACTGTAGGTAGAATTGAAAATAAATACATATTTTTTTATTAAGAAAGTTTCGATTTATTCTGTGATTAGGTAGAAAAGCACTTTGATAAGATGTACTTCTTTAAAAAAAAAAAAAAATCAAACTATGAAAGTTCTAGGTTTTCTCGATATTTCCAGGCCATATCTTCATTTAAAAAAAGGTTGTGGATTTACGACAATTATAAAGATTTGTTTAAAGCCATTGAGAAAAAGATTGAAATTGTTAATTTTAAAACAGTGTCGAATTTAAAAAGTGATGAAAAACTGGTCAGAAATAGATATAAAGAATGATAAACAAACCCGTTTTTTTGTGGAGTTTGTGCTCCTCAGTCTTGTTTTCTGTGTAGTGTTTTGTAGACTGTTGTTTATCTTTTCGTCTTTTTTTCTTTTTGGCCATGATATTGTTTGTATGTTTTTTTCATCGACTTATGATTTATGATTGTTCACTTGGTATTGTATGTCTCTTTTTAGCTTTTGTTTTGTTTAAATCGCTGAAACTTTAATATTTATATATAAAATAATTACATCATCATTTAGATATATTAAATTGAAAATCCAGAAAATCTTAGACCTTAAACAGGCCTATTTGTTTTAAAATATATGACTGAAAAACTAATGCCTTTGCCAAAGCGCTCATATATATACTACAACGCGTTTGGTTAACTCGGGTACTATCATTCTACCAGCAGTGGTATCTACCCATTGTAAGTAAATAAAACCATAGAAATCGAGGTGTTTGTTCTATAAAGTGTAAGTTATTGCAGACTTGTCCTGCATGAACAATAATAAAAGCATATCTGTTCCCATATTCAATCATGTCTGGTCTATCTGTAAGAGTATTAAAATGAGATCTGGTATGATTGCAAATTACACAACTCAACATCACGAATTGGTTGCCGTTATGGAATACTAGTATCTGTTTCACAGATGACGACGGATATGTTTCAGTTGTCGTAACCGCAATCCCGTCTTCTTTTCCTCGAATGTGACTTGCCGAATTATACTGATCACCAGGTTTGTACTTAAATGAGCAACACGACGGGTGCCATTAGTGGAGCGCTTTCCCTTCCAGAGCACCTGAGGTAACCCCATGTTTTTGGTGGGGTTCATGTTGCTCAGTCTTTAGTTTTCTATGTTGTGTATTGTTTACTGTTGTTTGTCTTTTGGTCGTATTTCGTTTTTTGTCATGGCGTTGTCATTTTCAGTGTTTTCGACTTATGAGCTTTAATATCGATTTGGTATCTTCGCATCTCTTTTGTCCAGTGCTACAAACTTTAAATAACCTGCGTAACAACTCTTTAGAATGGTCCATATGCAACATGTTGTAAGGCCGAATTTTAACCTTACCCACTTTTGCCTTTCTTTTTAAGTGGCAAGTGCTATTCACCAGGGCAATCGAGACCCCACACGTGTATTTTATTAAAAGATTTATTGTTTTATAATGCTCTCTGTTTCTTTTTCAAGCTGCCTGATCACTCTGTGGTTCATAAAAAGTAAGTTTCCTCGAGGTAAAAACTTGTCCAAAATCACTGATATTCTTTCTGGTTTTGTACAGGCTTCTGTGGGCGAAGTCAATAAACCGACATGTTGTTGTAAAAATCGTATTAATGTCTTTAGAACGGTCTCCGCCAACATTCTGTTTTCTGTCTTTTCACAAATCAATGTAAAACATGTATATCCTGCACCTAACCAAACGGCAATTTTCTCTGTATTGAATGGACTGTCCTTTTCTAATCGTGTATATCCTAATTCAAACTCGGGTAAAGTATCTTCACTGTGAATTCTTTGTACATCATCTTCTAATGATCGTCCAATTACTGCTCTTCTGAACTGATATTCTGAATGGACCTGAAAATTTGAAAGTGTTCACAGTCTTACAGGTATAGATTTGATCTATAATATAGATCACATGCAGGAGAGAAAAAAACATCATTTGATCAGAGTCAAGTTCCTCTTACTAGAACTGAAATCAACAACACTGTATTTCGTTTTTTTAAAGATAAATTGAAATACGTGGCCGTTTCAAAAAGCCAACCCTTCGAAAAAAATTATATACGGATGCCATCACGAATTGATCGACCGATATTGAATATGTGTTTCACAGATGACGATGGATATGTTCCAATTGTCATAACCACATTCTCATCATCTTTTCCTCAATGGTGGCATCACCGAATTTGTACTTACATGAGTAACACGACGGTGCCACATGTGGAACAGGATCTGCCTACGCTTCCGGAGCCCCCGATGTTTTTGGTGGAGTACGTATTGACTTGTTCAGTCTTTAGTTTTCTATGTTGTGTTTTGTAGACTGTTGTTTGTCTTTTCGTCATTTTGCTTTGTTTTTTTTTGTAATGGCGTTCAAGAGTCAGTTTGTCTTCGACTATCCCTCTGATATCTTCCGCCTCTCTTTCAATGACGCAACTTTGTACAGTTTGCCAAGAAAAGTACAATTTTGGGACATAATCAAAATGAACAAAAATAGACTTAACAAAACTAAATTACTGAACATAAACAGAAATCAATCGTCTCTTCTATATAGATAATCAGTTATGTTTCGCCAGTTAAATGGGGGCGTGGCTGAAATCATATTTTATCTTACCTGTGCAGCACATTCTACTAAACACCGTTTCCTTTCTCCAATGGTACCACTGTCTGAAATTCGACTTAACTGACTATCTTCAGTATATATTTGATGGTAAAGTAGTTTCGTAGAACCGGGAATAAGAGTGTGAATAATAAATGCATGGACCATTTCATGACCGGAAAAACAACAAAGTTCAGGAAAATAGGAAACCGTGATCGGACTGTTTTTACGGAAAGTTAATTATCGAGGACAATTTTCGTAACTATAGTATAAGACCACTTTTGTCGACAGGGACGTACTCTAGACATATGTTAAAACTAAATTAAGAAAGAAGGAAAACGGCTTGATGTGAAGGGTTTCGGTGCTATCAATATTATCAATATATTCGGGAAAAAATATTAACCGAGTATAAATATTAATCGAGTCAAAGATGTGTGTGTTTTTGGTTTGTGTTATTTTTTTGCACGTCACTTTCAGAAGAGACACACAAAGGCTATATCTAGGTAATGGACATGAAATGGGTAATATTGAATATACGCGAAATATTGAAAAAGGGAATTGGATATCATGAAAAACAAAAAGGGAACGAATTTAAACACGAAATATATTGAGAATAACGATAGAAGCTTTGGCTTTTTGCTTGTCACTTTCAGAAGAGAAACACAAAGACTATATCGAAGCAATGGACATATGTCGTTAGTTTTCTCGTTTGAATTGTTTCACATTTTTCATGTCGGGGCCTTTTATAGCCGACTATACGGTATGTTTTTTTCTCATTGTTGAAAGCCGTACAGTTGCATATAATTCCTTACCTCCACTTCAATTGAACTCTAGTTGACGGTTGCAGAATTGGTTGTCATATCACATCTCCTTTTTTTTTATAATATTGAATAAACGCGAAATATTAAAAATAAAAACGGAATTGGATATCATGAAAACAAAAAGGAGCGAATTTCTACACGAATTATATTGAAAATAGCGATGGAAATATTTGACTTTAGTAAAGGGACTGGGTTTTACTTTTTATTTTACTTGAATCGCAATGCTGTGGTCATAAAAAACGTTCCACAGCTATAAATATTTTGATTTACAAAAATAGTTGAGTTTATTTAGTAACATTAGATACAGTATTATGTCTCTGGTTTGATGTTTGCTTCTTTAAATATAATCAAATACTTATCATTAATCCATTTTATGGAAAAGAGAATGAGGGGTAGTATTTTATTCAGAAACAATTTGAGGGATATTTTTTTTCTCTCCAGAAAGTGTGAGGAATAGTATTGTTTTATTACAGAAAAGAGCGTAAGTAGTATTTAATATTTTACAGAATTGAGATTGAGGGTAATATTTGTTTTTATAATAGTCAGTTGATTATTGTACTATAATAGTCAGTTGAATATTGTATACTATAATAGTCAGTTGATAATTAATATAATAGTCAGCTGAATATACTATAATAGTCATTTGATTGTATACTATAATAGTCAGTCGAATATTGTATACTATAATAGTCAGTTGAATATTGTATACTATAATAGTCAGTTGAATATTGTATACTATAATAGTCAGTTGAATATTGTATACTATAATAGTCAGTTGAATATTGTATACTATAAAAGTCAGTTGATTATTGTACTATAATAGTCAGCTGAATATTGTATACTATAAAAGTCAGTTGATTATTGTACTATAATAGTCAGTTGATTATTGTACTATAATAGTCAGTTGATTATTGTATACTATAATAGTCAGTCGAATATTGTATACTATAATAGTCAGTTGAATATTGTATACTATAATAGTCAGTTGATTATTGTATGCTATAATAGTCAGTTGAATATTGTATACTATAATAGTCAGTTGATTATTGTATACTATAATAGTCAGTTGAATATTGTATACTATAAAAGTCAGTTGATTATTGTACTTTAATAGTCAGCTGAATATTGTATACTATAAAAGTCAGTTGATTATTGTACTATAATAGTCAGTTGATTATTGTACTATAATAGTCAGTTGAATATTGTAAACTATAATAGTCAGTTGACTATTGTATACTATAATAGTCAGTTGATTATTGTACTATAATAGTCAGTTGATTATTGTATACTATAATAGTCAGTTGATTATTGTACTATATTAGTCAGTTGACTATTGTACTATAATAGTCAGTTGAATATTGTATAGTATAATAGTCAGTTGACTATTGTACTATAATAGTCAGTTGAATATTGTATACTATAATAGCCAGTTGATAATTGTATAATATAATAGTCAGCTGAATATTGTATACTATAATAGTCAGTTGAATATTGTATACTATAATAGTCAGTTGACTATATACTATAACAGTCAGCTGAATATTGTATACTATAAAAGTCAGTTGATTATTGTACTATAATAGTCAGTTGATTATTGTATACTATAATAGTCAGTTGATTATTGTATACTATAATAGTCAGTTGATTATTGTATACTATAATAGTCAGTTGATTATTGTACTATAATAGTCAGTTGATTATTGTATACTATAATAGTCGGTTGATTATTATATACTATAATAGTCAGTTGATTATTTTACTATAATAGTCAGTTGATTATATTATACTATAATAGTCATTTGATTATTGTATACTATAATAGTCAGTTGAATATTGTATACTATAATAGTCAGTTGAATATTGTATACTATAATAGTCAGTTGAATATTATATACTATAAAAGTCAGTTGATTATTGTATATTATAATAGTCAGTTGAATATTGTACTATAAATTTCTTCTGGTTATTTGTGTCATTGGGTTACTGTTTTAATCACATCTTATGTGTTCACATTGCTATTTATCTGGGTACTTTAAGTATAGTGACTTATATTGTAAACAGTGGAAGAATTTTAGATGATAGGAAGTTGACAAAGAAAATGTGAAATATATGTGTTTGTCATAACCTTACATCACTATCTTGTGTAGATGATCTACTTTTGAGTAAAAAGGTCTACAGAACAGTATAAATAAATTTAGTAGTTTCTGTGAAAATTGGCAACTTCCTTTAATTAAATATAATAAATAAAACTTAAACCATCATTTTACAGCAACATATTGCCAAAGGGTAGTTTCATTTCTTTACTACAATGGCAATATGATAAAAATGAGTTAGAATATAAATTCAAATGACTCTTATAAAGAGCAATGTTAACCTTATTTCAAGTTTAGAAGACCTAGTAAAACAAGGCAAGAAAATCCATGTTTTGGTTAAAGCCAAGGTAGCTTCATTATGAAATCTTCCAATAGAAATTTCTAGTAATCTTTTGATAAAGAAGTTCAATTAGTTTTAACTGATAACTCGGAGATATCCTGTTTGAATAGCTTAGCTGCTATATATTTGTTTTTCTTGTGTTCATTTCTTTGCTATATTATGTTTGTTTCTGGTTTTTGTCACAAGCTTATTATGTTTATATGACAATAAAAATATTATATGATATAATGGCCATATGTTTTCCTTTGTGTAATATTAAGAATTGTTCGAATTTAACATTTACATATGGGGATACAGGGAACATTATCCCTATATACAGGGAACATTATCCCCATATATATGTGAAAAATCAAATTCGAACGATTCTTAATATTACAAAAAGTGAAACATATGGTCAGGGATACATGATGAGAATCGGCCTAGGTTCTTACGACCTTAACAGAAACACCTTTTAAACAGGGCTGAGTCTGTGTTTCTTATTGTATAAATTTTATACAATACGGAACACAGACTCAACTCTGTGATTCTTTTCTAAGAATACACACACTAATTTATTACAAGCATGGGTCAGTTTCTTAAAAGCACCAAAAAATGTTGAAAAAAGTATTGAATTCCATAACAAAAATAATCATACATTGAGTAAGCCTGAATTCTAGAAAACTCTAAATACATGTTCATAGAAAATGGAATCTATTACAAAGAATTATACATCTAGCCGCGATACGGTGTTTATTGTGTGCATGGAGCTACGACCCTCAAAACTAAATACAAGAGTGCACACGCTGAAATGTCTCGTCTGAAGGTTTCACTACAAGTATCACATAAACTTAACATTATCAATGTTCTATGAAAATGAGGTCAGATGAACTATGCCAGACAGACATGAACACATTACAATCATTCCATACACCAAATAGTTGACCTATAGCTTATAGTATCTGATAAACTGACAAAATTATGAAAAATCATCATTGACAATGAACCACAAAAATGAGGTCAAAGTCAGATGATACCTGCTAGGCGGACATGTACACATTACAATCATTCCATACACCAAATATAGTGGCGCTATTGCTTATAGAATATGAGAAATAGACCAAACCACAAAAACCAAACACTGTCCAATGAACAATGAAATTCAGGCCAAGGTCAGATGAAACCTGTCAGTCGGACATGTACACCTTATAATCATTCCATACACCAAATATAGTTCACCTAATGTTTATAGAATCCGAGATATGTAATTGACCACGTAACTGTAATCTTAATCACTGATCTATGAAATGAGGTCAATGTCAGTTGAACCCTACCTGACGGACATGTAGACGTTACAAGGAACCCATATACCAAATATAATTATCCTATATAATAATAAGCGAGTATTTCACTTGACAAAAATCTATAATTTTTTTTTCAAACAGTCACTTAACCATGAAAATGAGGTCAAGGACAATGGACATATGACAGACAGAAACTTCGTAACATAAGGTATCTGATACAAGGTATGAAACATCCAGGTCTTCTACCTTCTGAAATATAAAGCTTTATACACAGTTTACGCCGTCGTCGCCGCCGGATTGTAATCCCTATGTCTCGCATTCGCAGACGAGACAAAAAAAAACATGGTGAACTTTAATATATGGTCAGAGATGTAAGCAGTTCGTGTTTCTCAAAAATAGCATTCTTTGTTTTGCTCATAACAAGAACGAATCTAGTGGTCAGCCATGAGCAAAGGAAAGGAGAGCGGAATCATGGGTCGCAGACGCTTGGGGAATGGACCCCCCTTTTTTCCATATATTTTTCTTTTTGTGTTTTAAATTGTTTGTTGTTGTAAATATTCTTAAATAACTTGTTTTTCACTTACTTGATGTTTTCTTGCTTTTATACATATGATATAACAATAACGGTATAGTTTATATATGAAGCCCCTTTATTATTAATGAAGCCCCTCTGTTATTATTTCCACTGGTCTTCCGTTTAACACCCTAAGTCTGTATCAAAGGACATCCTAAACGGAAACAAGCTCTGAATATACACTCAAAATGCAGGCACAACTGGAATGTTGCAACCAAAAATGGAAGATAACAATGGTAAAATCTTAAGAACCTGTAGTCATCCCTTTGTTCCAGAGCTTATCGATCAACCTTAACTGTCAATATCTGGGTGTATATCAAGGTAGAAAGCATACCTACTTTACTGTGCTAGTATCTATTGTGTTAAGTGGAAATAAACAATGAACCATTTCTAGAAGATGACTACTTACACACTGAAATTTGTGGAATAATGACTTCAAAAACCACAGTGGCTTGGGGAATGGACCCCCTATTTTCTAATCTTTTTTTGTGTTCTAATTATTTTCACGTATTTAATGTGTTCTTGCAGACATTCAATACATGTATACAATGTATTATATGTCTCTGGTTCTTGCTCTTTTCCATACGATATTACAATAATATAAGTTTATAAATGTTGACCCTCTATATTATTTTCGGAAAATGTTAATAGGGGGTCAAAATTTATAAACTACTGTAAATGTAATATCATATGGAAAAGAGAAACTAGAGGCTCTAAAGAGCCTGTGTCGCTCACCTAGGTCTATGTGCATCTTTCACAATGGACACTCTCCAACATTGTGGACTAGAAAAGAACAATAATATCTTGTCTTGATAATCATTTTTGCTGTTTTAAAGTGGCTATCTATCTATAATAGTTTTCAAGATAATCGGCAGAACACAAAAATTATCATTAAAGAACAATAACTCCAATAAGGAGTGAACTGATAATACAGTCAGTAGACTTATTTGTAGATCTTGTCTTGCTGATCATTTTTGCTTATTAAAGTTTCTATCTATCTATTATAGTTTTTGAGATATAAGACAAAAACACCTAAAAATGCTAAAAATCGTTATTAAAGGGAAATAACTCCAATAAGGAATCAAATGATTTCAACCATGTTCACTTATTTGTAGATCTTGTCTTGCTGATCATTTTTGCTTATTTAAGTTTCTATATATCTATTAAAGTTTTTCAGATATTAAGCAAAAATGCAAAATATAGGTAAAAATCATCATTAAAGGGTAATAACTCCAATAAAGGATCGTCAGACAATTTCAGCAATGCTGACTTATTTGTAGATCTTGTCTTGCTGATAATTTTTGCTTATTGAATTTTCTATCTATCTATTATATTTTTCAAATATTAGGCAAAAAACGCAAAAAATTATAAAAATCATCATTAAAGGGCAATAACTCCAATAAGGAGTTGTCTGATATTGTCTAGTTGATCATTTTTGTGGTATTAAGTATCTATCTATCATAATTTTCAAGACAATACGCAAAATGAAGAAAAAAGGGTAAAATTTGTCGTTTAAGGGCAATGACTCTGATAAGTAGTCGTCTGATAGTTTTGATGTCAATAAACATTAGGTAGATCCCATCATTCTTAACATTTTTGCATCTGTCAGATTTTCTCTATCCATAGCAGTTTTCAAAATAATAGACACAAATTGCATTTTACCCCTATGTTCTATTTTTAGCCATGTCGGCCATGTTTGTCGGCAGGCAGGGTCATCGGACATATTTTTTAAACTAGATACCCCATTGATATGCTTGTCGCTAAGTTTGATTCAATTTGGCACATTAGTTTCAGAGAAGATGATCTTTGTAATAGTTAACGGACAACAGACGAAGGGAGCAAAGTGAGGGCTATGTGAGCTAAAAAGGGGGTCTATTCCCCTACACCTGTGAATAGGTTGAGTATTATCTTGTCATGTCAATCTTCTTTCCAGAAAACAAAGTAAACAATGGACTTAGGAAAACCATGAAAGCTTGAAAATATATTCTAACAGCAGGGATATAGATATAAAATATTGGTAAAAACTTTTACTAAATGTTATCATAATTATAAAGCTTTTTTTCGTCTTTTGGTTTCTGGTGAAAAGCTGTCTCTTTGGTCAACCAAAACAAAATTCACATATCATATATAACCGCTCATTTGACAATTATATACACAAAATACCAACGAATGTCTGTAAGGAGTGATGAGGGATAAGAAATAATTCTTAATTTATAAGTCCAATGGCAGTAGTTAGATCAAAAGTAGCTCAACCTTTACAAAATGTACGACATGATATGTAACTTCTCACCAAACCACTTGAGAAAACTGATATGTCAGCAAGGGCCCCGCTTGCATATTTTTATGTGAGGCAAAGAGACTATGTATACAAAGCAAATGTTCATAAGTTGTCATTTTTCATAAATTTTGAAGCAATTAATTCAGGATGTGTTCTTGATTGTAATATATGTTTTTTAACTTCCAAGCACTAAATGGTGGGCAACCAATAGTTTTGACTCAGGGAATCATTTCGTAATAGCAAATGATACCTTTTGTCATTCAAATCCTAGCAAAAAGCATGATTCTCAGAATTTATCATTCTTTAACTAAAATTTAGTTTTTAACACAATTTTGATTTGATAAACAAATTGGAATGCATATTATGCCTATATTATATATCATTTTTTTACGACATCCTACCACAAGAAAATGCTTCTCAAAATTTGTGATTTTTTAACAAAAAGTTAGTTTTTACCATTTTTTTTAATTTGTCAATCACTTTGAAATAACTTAATACACCTATATATCAGATTTTGTTAAAATTCTATTATGTAATATGTGCCCGAACTGCATCACTCCTTTCTGTTGGAATTCTACAAATATGACATAAAACTGTGTTTGGAGACTTTGTCAGACAATCCCTACATATGTAATGACAACAGGAAAGTCTATAATTAATTTGGCTGTCCACTGTTTTACAAAGGCTACAACCAACAGGTTCTTGTTTCGTTTTAACAGATTTTGTAAACGATGGTAATGTCCCTAGTGTTGTCAATAAGGCACTATCAAGACTACTCTGAAGGTCAGATTCATGGCTTTTTAAACCCTTTAAAGTTTCACTAAATGTCAAATCAATTATTTCATCACATTCCGTAGGTCTCTCTGTATCATCTGCTGTCAAATCAATTATCTTTTGAAACTCCTTCTTTGATTTCTTTCTATCATCATGTGAAACCCCGTCAAACAGATCACTATCTTTTGTCAAGTCAAGAACAGATTCGAACACATTTTTTCTTTTCCCAACATTCTTATGTTGATATTCATTTTGTTTTGTAGGAGTTTTGCTAGTAGATTGTTGTAAATTTCCAGTACCCACAAGTCTGCTTGTAGACGGTCCTTCCTTCACCTCTCTTCCTATTGTCCTTGGTATATTTTGCAGTTTATCTGAATTCCTAAGAACAAACTGATCTATCCTCCCCTTCAGTGGAAGATTTGGTGTTGCCTTTTTCTGGCTGTCAAACAACATGCCAGTGAAGGGATCACTTGGCATTCTACCCCATGAGGCTTCTGCTGAAACATGTTTTTCTAGTGTTGACTGGTCAACATTTTTACCACATGGCAATAACATTGGCATTGTCATGATTTCCTGAGTGATACTGTCTATAAAATCCTCTGGAATATCTACATCATTACATGAGAAAAGATCACAGTTTGATTGTTTCAAATTGTCGGCTTTTTCATTTTGAATCTTAGCTGAAACATCACTACTTCTTATTCTTGGTGAAAACAATTGTTTAAGTTTGTTGATGACACATTCTGAGCATGATTTTGAAGGTCTCCGTAAACTTCTAACTTCTTGATACACACTGCACTTCCACTAATGGTTCTTGTAATTCTGACAGTAAGATGGCTTACAAAATTTAAAGCACTTGATCTTCCATGTCTCAGTTCACCATGGTAACTGTATTGATCCATTGGTGGAACTGAACTATTAGATTCATCATATCTAAACTGACCATTTGTGAAACAAATAACTCCAGGTTTATCAACAATCATTTTACCAATAGGAACAAACAAAGAACTTTTGCTGGATAGTACTGGTACTTTGTTTTGAAGCAAGTGTGATGTGTCTACTTTATTTGAACATGTATAAATTTCAAATCCATTTGATTTTTGTGCCCCGACTACTGGGTTAATAATAACACGGAAAACTTCAATATTACAAGGAAATTGTAAAGTAACATTAACAGGAGGTCTGACAAAATTCTCTCCAATAAATCCTGCCATTTTATTTTGATAGTGAACAGATACCAGATTTCCAACAGGGTTACTATCTGTGCATACTTTGTCACAACTGATGCTGGACATACCACGGCCATCACAAAAATCAAACATTAAAATCCTGAAAAAGAGAAAGATATCATTCAAGACTAACTGTTACGCCCTCTTCCAAAATATCTTACAATATTTATTGTAAATTTTATTGTACATTGTATTTAACACTTGAACTCAAGATATCTGGTTGGAGACTCACAACTGTTTTTTTTTTTTTTTTATTCATAAACCTCGGATGCTTAACCTCTAGCTGAAGAAATGTAGCCATTTGCATGAAAATTCTTTAAATAAAATGCTTTGCTGAGAGCAGCCTGATACGACCGCAGAGGTCAAACCCTGAACAGTTGGGGCAAATTTGGACACAATATTCAAGCTTGATACTGTCTGAATTTGGATTGTGATCAAATTTTTGACACAATATTGGTTTCTGACACAAAATAAATGTAGTCAAAGATCTTATAAATCCATTGCGCAATACTGTGCAACTGAAGATTTCTTCTTGAAACTTTTCAAAATTTGAAATTTTAAAAATTTTGAAAAAAAAGTATGAATCCCTTAAAAATCCCCCAACTTTTGAAACCCCTTGGAGCAATAACCCCAAAACTCAATCCCAGCCTTTCCTTTGTAGTATGGAACCTTGTAGTACAATTTCAGAGAGATCCATACACTTAAACACAAGTTATTGTCTGGAAACTAGAAAAATGCTTGTTTTTGGCCCTTTTTTTGGCCCCTAATGCATACATGTTTGGGGCAATTAACCCCAAACTCAATCCCAGCCTTTCCTTTGTAATATGGAACCTTGTGGTACAATGTCAGAGAGATCCATACACTTACACACAAGTTATTGTCTGAAACTAGAAAATGCTTGTTTTGGCCCTTTTGGCCCTTAATTCCTAAACTGTTGGCCCCATAACCCCTTAAATGTATCCCAACCTTCTACTTGTGGTATTAAACATTGTGGTACAATTTCAGAGCAATCGAAATACTTATACACAAGTTATTATCCTGAAACTAGAAAAATGCTTGTTTTGGGCCCCTAATTCCTAAACGGTTGGGACCATCATCCCCAAAATCAATCCCAGCCTTCCTTTTGTGGTATTGAACCTTCTTAAAAAATTTCATAGAGATCCATTTACTTAAACTAAAGTTATTGTCTGGCAACCAACGTGTCTTAGGACGACGACGCAGACGCAGACGACATCATACCATTATACGATCCCAAAAAATTTATTGCGTTCATATAAAAACAGACAAAAGTATGCCCACCTGCAAAACCTTTGAATTTTAATGAGTGAACAGTATTTTGTTGTTTGATTGATTGATTGATTGGTGTTTAACACCACTTTCAGCACTATTGTGCTATTTAGTGGTGGTCAGTTTTTATTGATGGAGGAAGTCGGAGTGCCCAGAGAAAACCACTGATCTTTGGTAGGAAAACTGACAATCCTAGTCAATTAAGATTGGAGTCCAGCTCACAACCTCAGTGTTGACAGCTGGCTAGTGATACAGTAGATAGACTACTTAGATCACTTGGCCACTGAGGCCCCTTTGTTGTTTGACCTGTAGGTATCCTGTGTCTATTTAGTATTATACACATTTGATGCCCTAAATTCCCTAGTATATATTTATATATACTTCAGGAACCTCGTCAGTTGTTATCTTTTGTTTTGAAAACTACTTTGAGTGCCCTGATTTCTTGTTTTCTCCACCTCAATTAAGTAATTTTTAAGCAATACATATCCAAAAGCTCAACGTTGTTTCAAAATGATTTGTAGACAAAAGCTTTAGTTAAATTAAAATATTACAATCATTTGGCCAAAACAGTATGGGAGTCTTTCAATTAAGGCCAATAAACAAGCAAGGAGTATGTGACATCAATATGTGACATCTATTATGCGACATCATTTAATTATTATTGTTCCAAACCATCAAAACCTCGATATTGACCACATGCAATTAACCCTTATTAGTCTAAAATAAACAATAGAATTAATGAAATAATGATTGACATGTTAATAACCTTATCTTGGACAAAGTGAAAAATGTCACAAGGACTTTACTAGCCACAGCGTCTTGAAAAAGAGCATGATGCTGTGTGTTCCTATTTTCCCATTCTGAATCATGGCATATTTTCTTAATAGGGCGGCCAAATCAGAAAATCAAACTGGAATATGACACCCAAAAGGGATTAGATGCTGTGAAAATACGCATGATGTAGAAACATGCTAATTTGCCATTATAATTTGCTATACATTTGTCATTTAGATAAAACACTATTTACAATACTTAAAAACTAAGTACTGGTTCAATTAACAAGTACAGGTCTAATACACCTTATCGCTATTTGTCCGCCATTACTGGATATCACACAGGTTCCCGTAAAATTTTGACGTCATAAAACAAAATATCTGACGCCACAATGGAAAAGTGATTGTTGTATGCGTCAAAAGTTCAAGCGGCCGGGTCAGCCGGGATTAGCGATAAGGTGTATTATGGTGAGGGTGTACTTTCTTATTATCTGTATTGAATTATTCGGGCCTAAATATATGAGGTTATTTTAATCTAAAACAAACAAAGGTAAAAGTTATTTTGTGCAGTTTTATGGGGATGCATGAACAATGAAAAAGGGACCAAAGCTCATATCAATGAAGGAAATTGGAACTGTATATACAATGATATTTATAATTTGCAAATCATATATTGTCTTAATATCTACATTATCTTCCAAATTCTGCTCAAAACATCTCTTTCCTCTAAATTGATGGAAAACAGAGGGATGTTCTACGACAGGGGGAGTGAAACAGTTGAAACTTTAACAGTGAAGGTAGTTGTGTTAAATTGTGACTTCTGATCCGGTCTAGGCACGAGATAAGATAAGATAATTTTATTGGTTCAAAATCCAAAATTATAGGATTGTTACCAAGACAATAAACATTGACTATACATAAACATACACACATAATCTGACCACATTTATAAACATTATATATATAACTGTATATCCCCTCCATTATTAAAAGAAAATATTGTTACAATAATAAATGAATGTATATAATCTCTGCTGAGGAGGTGGTACCACAAAGCTGGGAACAGTATATCAATATATATGTTCCTGCACAAAGTTATTAAGTACTCAATAAAGCATTTCTAGAATTATACATGGTGCTTATGAATTTTACAATAATTTTAATTATACCAGTCTCACAACAGGTATTCAGGGCCGTAACTAGCCTCTTTTAAAAGTGAGGCAAAATATTTTCGCCGAGCGGAGGCGGAAAATTTTTGGCGAGGGGTCTGGGGGCCGCTCAAGGCCCCCATAAGCTCTGGAAAAAATGACACAAAATCGTGCATTCTGAGCGTCTCCCGGACACTTTCTCAATCTGAAACGCAAGTTTTGTTTTAATTATTTTTTGACAATATTCTGGTCTCAAAGCAAACTATATAGATTCAGTGTAAGACTTTTGGTTTTTAGGGACAACATCAAAAGACCGATATGTAGGATAAAGCAAAAATCGTAATTCACATAGTTAAGGATACACTCAGGGTAGATTCAGGAAAACTTTTATTAGACCTCATTACTACATTTTTGTGCAGTTTTAATATGTATACCGGCTGATTATTGTCGGATCTGTCTGTTCTGGTCTTGTATTGTGTTTAGACTTTGGTGTAATATTTTTGTGACTTTAAAATCTATTCACAGTGCAATACTTTAAGTACCGCTTAAGTCGACGCTAGGGGCCGTCTTGACCTTGTTGTAGGGTATGCACGATTCGTTCATTGTTGAAGACTCTTCAGCAACTGTCAAGATGAAGAACAGGAATAAAAGACCTGTTCATTGATAATTTGCATTATTTCTATGTATTGTGTGCGATTTTGTCCCATGCACATTTACTCCATATCCCCGTTTATTTTCTATTTAGGGGCTAAACACGGCTAAATGCAAGTTTAGCTCTTCAATGTAAAAGGTCATATGGCATGCATTATTTTTCTTTTTAAATGATTTTGATTCCGGGAGATTCATGGTTGTATCACCTTAATTTAACCCATGTCAGCTTTTTATTTACAGAAAAGAGAGCCAGTTCTATTCTTTAATATAAAGTTTAATTTTCCATGAAAAAAACGACCAATTTGTCTATGTCCGGTAGCATCGAACCTTCTCAAAACATTTTCTCGAACAATATCTGGACATCGGTGGACATGTAACATTGCCAAACCACACAACTGTTCACCTGTCATCGTAGATCTTTCCAAAGTCTACGAATTTCAAATATTTTTACAATTTAAAGTAGTTTTTAAAATTAGACAAAGGGTCCTTAAATATAATAAAACTCACGTTTAAAACAAAATTACTTATTTACAAATGAAATTCAACAATAAGACAATAGTCATAAAAAAGACAATCAATGAACAAAAGACAAAACCGGGAACAGATAGGACACATAACGACAAACAATAGACAATCAACACTGAAAACTAAAAATAAATGAGAAATATGGATCCCGAAAAAACAGGGGCGACAACAGAAGGTGAACAGAACTTGCTTCTTGCAAGACACTCGCCGTGAAAATAATTTGATATGAAGACAAGCTTTTGTTTCAACTTATTATTTTTTTTTATTTCCAACATGAGGCCTCATTTGCCTCCATGTAGTTACGGCCCTGGTATTTAAATTTAAATCTTGCTCCATTAGTCATATTTAAAAAAGAGGGAACTATTTCACTAATTTTGGAAAATAATTGTTCTCTAATTGTATTTAGTTTTGTACATATTATAGTGAAATGAAATTCATCTTCTACTTCTAAAAGACACAAGGGACAAATTCTTTCTTCTACAGGTGTTTTAGTGTATCGTCCTTGTTCAATTTTAAGAACACTATTACTTATGCGAATTTTGGCAAAATGTCCTATTACTTTTCTGTCAATATTTAACAATAAATAGGTTTCCAATTTGTAATTTTTTTTAAGCTGTCTATATGTTCTGAGCTTATTACTGTGCAATGATTTATCATCACAAAAATATTTTCTTTCCAATAATTCAGATATCTATCATTACGTTTGGTATGAAGTGCATATAATAAACGCCTTTTGAAATAGTATCATGATTTTCCCAAACATGTGAAAAATTTAATGTAGCAAGTAGCTGTTCAATCTTTTTCGCAAATCCATTAGTTAATTGCAGGTTTGAACTATATACATCTTTAAGTAAACAATTATTACCAGATTTTATCACATGCAACCAGAAGCCAATTGACAGTTTTAAAGCTTCTATAAAAACTGGATACATACCAAGTTCAGCTAGTACTGCTAAATTGACAGCTGTTTTATTTACTCCAATTAAAGTTTTTGCAAATTTATTCTGAATTTTATTGGTAGCCAATGACCAATATTTTGACTCTAGATTTGTAATATCTTTAATCATATATAGAGACCAAACTTCACTACAATAAAGAAGTATAGGTTTAACACAAGCATCAAAAAGCTGAGGTAAAACATTAATATCTTCAGAAAATAACAGTTTTCTGATACAAAATATAGCTTTTGAGGCTTTTTTACAAAGAAATCTCACTGCCTCAGTAAAACTACCAGAGGGTTTAAACAGTATACCCAAATATTTATATTCTGTACAGTGTTCCAAAACATTATCATTAAATACAAACTTGTCTTTTGTAAGTTTTTTACCAGATTTGTTAAAAATCATAATTTTGGTTTCGTCAAGATTTACTGTTAAATCCCAACTAGTGCAATATAAACTTAGCTTATCAAGGCATTTTTGTAGGCCATTAGCAGTTTCAGAAATAAGAACTAAATCATCAGCATATAACAAACATGAAATATCATTATCATTTAACTTTGGCGGATCACATGTGGAGTCAAAAATAGGGGGTAAATCATTAATATATAAAGAAAATAATGTGGGACTTAAAATACACCCTTGTTTTACCCCAACTGTGGAATTAAAAAAATCAGTGACGCGATGATAGAACGATATCAGATATATGGTGAATTGAGATCGCGCACCTGCTCGTTTCTCTGGTAAATTTTCATATAAAATTATGTTATCGTTTGATTTAATGCTTTTATTAGATAAAAATGGTTTAATAGTGGAATAAAATGTTGTTGATTTTGGACCACCAGCAGTTCTTTCATAAAAATATGTTTTAATTGAGCTCTATTATTTTTGTAACAATATTTCTCCGTCTTCTGTACAACTCCCAGTTGGTATCACTTTTGTTTTGTAGAAACCTGTTATGGAACATTCTTTTTTGTAAATTGCCCTTCTAAGATCTTTATTCATAAAGGGTGCAGTTAAATGAATTATTTTTCGATTTTCAGTTGAAGTTCAACGAGTCAAAGTTATATGCAAAATTTTACCAACATCTGTGACATAGCCAATTGACCATAACATGTCAATTTATACAATTGTTGTAATCACACCCATTCATATTACTTTTGTAATCATATCCATCTATACCACTGTTGTATTCACGACCATACATATATAACTTCTGTTATCATGCTCCATACCACTGTTGTCATCCGGTAAACCATACATATTACTTTTGTTATCATATCCATCTATACGCCTGTTGTAATCACACTCATATATATCACTTCTGTTATCATGTCTATCTACAAAAGACCTAACATACTACTGTTGTTACCACAACCTTATTTACTACTGTTGTTACCACAACCTTATATGCTTACTACTGTTGTTACCACAACCTTAAATTCTACTGTTGTTACCACACCTTACATACTGCTTTTGTAACTATAATGAAGGTAAATTGAGGTAAAATATATAAAGAAATAAATTTTAATATTTCATATAAAACTAAGTGAATCTCTCATGTAATTGTAGAAAATAACTACTGTTGTTACCACAACCTTAAATTCTACTGTTGTTACCACACCTTACATACTGCAGTTGTTACCACAACCATACATATTACTGTTGTTATCACAACCTTACATTCTACTGTTGTTACCACAACTTTACATACTCCAGTTGCTACCACAACCTTACATACTCACGATGTTACCACAACCATACATACTACTGATGTTATCACAAGCTTACATACTGCAGTTGTTACCACAAGAATACATACTACTGTTGTTATCACAACCTTACATACTCCTGTTGTTACCATAATCTTATATACTACTGCTGTAACCACAACCTTACATACTACTGTTGTAATCACAACCTTACATACTCCTGTTGTTACCACAACCATACATACTACTGATGTTACCACACCTTACATACTGTTATTGACACCACACCTTAAATACTCCTGTTGTTACCACACCTAACATACTACTTCTGTAACCATAACCTTACATACTACTGTTGTTAGCACATCTAACATACCACTGGTGTAACCATAACCTTACATACTCTTGTTGTTACCACACCTAACATACTACTGGTGTAACCACAACCTTACATACTACTGTTGTTAGCACACTATACATACTACTGCTGCAACCATAACCTTACACAATACTGTCGTTACCACAACCTTACATACTACTGTTGTTACCACAACCTTACATACTTCTGTTGTTACCACAACCTTACATACTACTGCTGTTACCACAACCTTACATACTACTGATGTCACCACAACCTTACATACAATTGTTACCACAACCTTACATACTGCAGTTGTTACAACAACCATACACACTACTGTTGTTATCACAACCTTACATACTCCTGTTCTTACCACAACCTTACATACTGCAGTTGTTACCACAACCTTACATACTCCTGTTGTTACCACAACCATACATACTACTGATGTTACCACAACCTTACATACTGTAGTTGTTATCACAACCTTACATACTACTGTTGTTACCACAACCTTACATACTACTGTGGTTACCACAACCATCCATACTACTGTTGTTACCACAACCTTACATACTACTGTTGTTACCACAACCTTACATACTACTGTTGTTACCACACCTTACATACTCCTATTGTTACTACACCTAACATACTACTGCTGTAAACATAACCTTACATACTACTGTTGTTGGCACATCTAACGTACCACTGGTGTAACCATAACCTTACATACTCCTGTTGTTACCACACCAAATATACTGCTGATGTAATCACAACCTTACATACTACTGTTGCTAGTACACCATATATACTACTGCTGTAACCATAACCTTACATAATACTGTTGTAACCACAACCTTACATACTACTGTTGTTACCACAACCTTACATTCTTCTGTTGTTACCACAACCTTTCATACTACTGTTGTTACCACAACCTTACATACTACTGTTGTTACCACAACATTACATACTACTGTTGTTTCCACAACCTTACATACTACTGTTGTTATCACAACCTTACATACTAGTGATGTTGTCACAACCTTACATTTTACAATTGTTACCAGAACCTTACATACTGCAGTTGTTACCACAACCATACATACTACTGTTGTTATCAAAACCTTACATACTCCTGTTCTTACCTTACAGACTGCAGTTGGTATCACAACCTTACATACTCCTGATGTTACCACAACATTACATACTATAGCTGTAACCACAACCCTACATACTACTGTTGTTATCACAACCTTACATACTCCTGTTGTTACCACAATCTTACATACTACTTTTGTTACCACAACCTTAAATACAACTCTTGTCACCACAACCCTACATTCGACTGATGTTACCATAATCTTACATACTTCTGTTGTTACCACAACCTTACATACTACTGTTGTTACCACTCCATACATACGACTGATGTTACCACCACACCTTACATACTACTGTTGTTACTACAACCTTACATACTACTGTTGTTACCACTACCTAACATACTACTGTTGTTACCACACCTAACATACTAATGTTGTAACCGCAACCATACATACTACTGTTGTAACCACAACCTTACATACTACTCTTAATACCACAACCGTGCATAATACTGTTGTTACCACAACCTTACATACTGCAGTTGTTACCATAACCTTATATACTTCTATTGTACAACAAACTTACATACTGCAGTTGTAACCACAACTTTACATACTACTGTTGTTACCACAACCTTACATACTGCAGTTGTTATCACAACCTTACATTCTCCTGTTGTTACCACAACCTTTCATACTCCTGTTGTTACCACAACCTTACATACTCATGGTGTTTCCACAACCATACATACTACTGATGTTACCACAACCTTACATACTGCAGTTGTTACCACAACCATGCATACTACTGTTGTTACCACAACCTTACATACTGCAGTTGTTACCATAACCTTATATACTTCTGTTGTACCACAAACTTACATACTGCAGTTGTTACCACATCTTTACATACTACTATTGTAACCACAACCATACACACTACTGTTGTCAAACACAACCTTATATACTACTGTTGTTACCACAACCCTATATACTGATGTTGTTATCACAACCTTACATTCTCCTGTTGTTACCACAACCTAACATACTCCTGTTGTTACCACAACCTTAATTACACGTTTTTTCCACAACCATACATACTACTGATGTTATCGCAACCTTACATACTGCAGTTGTTACCACAACCATACATACTACTGTTGTTATCACAACCTTACATACTCCTGTTGTTACTTCAGCCTTACTTACTACTGTTGTTACTTCAACCTTACATACTCCTGTTATCACAACCTTACATCCTCCTGTTGTTACCACAACCATACATACTACTGATGTTACTACACCTTACATACTGTTATTGACACCACACCTTACATACTCCTGTTGTTACCACAACGTTACATTCTCCTGTTGTTACCACAACCTTACATACTCCTGTTGTTACCACAACCTTACATACTCATGTTGTTTCCACAACCATACATACTACTGATTTTACCACAACCTTACATACTACTGATTTTACCACAACCTTACATACTGTTATTGACACCACACCTTACATACTCCTGTTGTTACCACAACCTTACATTCTCCTGTTGTTTCCACAACCATACATACTACTGATTTTACCACAACCTTACATACTGCAGTTGTTACCACAACCATACATACTACTGATGTTACCACAACCTTACATACTACTGTTGTTACCACAACCTTACATACTACTGTTGTTACCACAACCATATATACTACTGATGTTACCACACCTTACATACTGTAACTGACACCATACCTTACATACTCCTATTGTTACCACACCCAACATACTACTGGTGTAAACATAACCTTACATACTACTGTTGTTGGCACATCTAACATACCACTGGTGTAACCATAACCTTACATACTCCTGTTGTTACCACACCTAACATACTACTGGTGTAATCACAACCTTACATACTACTGTTGTTAGCACACCATACATACTACTGCTGTAACCATAACCTTACATAATACTGTCGTAACCACAACCTTACATACTACTGTTGTTACCACAACCTTACATTCTTCTGTTGTTACCACAACCTTACATACTGCTGTTATTACCACAACCTTACATAATACTGCTATTACCACATCTAACATACTACTGTTATTACCTCACCATACATACTACTGTTGTTCCCACAACCTTACATACTACAGTTGTTACAACACCTTACATACTGCAGTTGTTATTCCAACTTACATACTACTGTTGTAACCACACCTAACATACTATATTATTGATACCATACCTTAAATATTACTGTTGTTACCAAAACCTTGCATAATTCTGTTGTTAGCACAACCTTACATACTACTGCTGTTACCACAACCTTACATACTGCAGTTGTTACCGCAACTATACATACTCCTGTTGTTACTACAACCATACATACTACTGTAGGTACCACAACCTTACACACTACTGTTGTTATCATAACCTTACATACTACTGTTGTTACCACAACCTTACATACTGCAGTTGTTACCGCAACTATACATACTCCTGTTGTTACCACAACCTTACTTACTACTGTTGTTACCACAACCTTACATTCTTCTGTTGTTACCACAACCTTACATACTGCTGTTATTACCACAACCACAACCTTACATACTACTGTTGTAACCACATCTAACATACTACTGTTATTACCACACCATACATACTACTGTTGTTGCCACAACCTTACATACTACAGTTGTTACAACACCTTACATACTACAGTTGTTATTCCAACTTACATACTACTGTTGTAACCACACCTAACATACTATATTATTGATACCATACCTTAAATATTACTGTTGTTACCAAAACCTTACATAATTCTGTTGTTACCACAACCTTACATACTACTGCTGTTACCACAACCTTACATACTGCAGTTGTTACCGCAACTATACATACTCCTGTTGTTACTACAACCATACATACTACTGTTGTTACCACAACCTTACACACTACTGTTGTTATCATAACCTTACATACTACTGTTGTTACCACACCCTTACATACTGCAGTTGTTACCGCAACTATACATACTCCTGTTGTTACCACAACCTTATATACTACTGTTGTTACTACAACCTTACATACTACTGTTGTGACCACAACCTTACATACTACTGTTGTCACCATAACCTTACATACTACTGTTGTTACTACAACCTTACATACTACTGTTGTCACTACAACCTTATATACTACTGTTGTCACCACAACCTTACATGCTACTGTTGTTACTACAACCTTACATACAACTGTTGTTACTACAACCTTATATACTACTGTTGTTACTACAACCTTACATACAACTGTTGTTAACACAACCTTACATACTACTGTTGCTACCGCAACCTTACATACTACTGTTCTTACTTCAACCTTACATAGTACTGTTGTTACTACAACCTTACATACTACTGTTGTTACTACAACCTTATATACTACTGTTGTCACCACAACCTTACGTACTACTGTTGTTACTACAACCTTAGATACTACTGTTCTCACCACAACCTTACATACTACTGTTGTTACTACAACCTTACATACTACTGTTGTCACCACAACCTTACATACTCCTGTTGTTACTTCAACGTTACATACTACTGTTGTTACCACAACCTTACATACTCCTGTTGTTACTTCAGCCTGATATACTATTGTTGTCACCACAACCTTACATACTACTGATGTTACTTCAACCTTATATACTACTGTTGTCACCACAACCTTACATACTCCTGATGTTACTTCAACCTTATATACTACTGTTGTCACCACAACCTTACATACTTCTGATGTTACTTCAACCTTACATACTACTGTTGTTACTTCAACCTTACATACTACTGTTGTTACTACAACCTTACTTACTACTGTTGTTACTACAACCTTATATACTACTGTTGTCCCCACAACCTTACATACTGCTGTTGTTACTTCAACCTAACATACTACTGTTGTTACTACAACCTTACATACTACTGTTGTTACTACAAGCTTACATACTACTGTTGTTACTACAACCTTATATACTACTGTTGTCCCCACAACCTTACATACTCCTGATGTTACTTCAACCTTATATACTACTGTTGTCACCACAACCTTACAAACTTCTGATGTTACTTCAACCTTACATACTACTGTTGTTACTTCAACCTTACATACTACTGTTGTTACTACAACCTTACTTACTACTGTTGTTACTACAACCTTATATACTACTGTTGTCCCTACAACCTTACATACTGCTGTTGTTACTTCAACCTAACATACTACTGTTGTTACTACAAGCTTACATACTACTGTTGTTACTACAAGCTTACATACTACTGTTGTTACTACAACCTTATATACTACTGTTGTCCCCCCAACCTTACATACTGCTGTTGTTACTTCAACCTAACATACTACTGTTGTTACTACAACCTTACATACTACTGTTGTTACTACAACCTTACATACTACTGTTGTTACTACAACCTTACATACTACTGTTGTTACTTCAACCTTATATACTACTGTTGTCCCCACAACCTTACATACTACTGTTGTTACTTCAACTTAACATACTACTCTTGTTACTACAACCTTACATTCTACTGTTGTCACCACAACCTTGCATACTACTGTTGTTACAACCTTACATACTACTGTTGTTACTACAACCTTATATACAACTGTTGTCACCACAATCTAACATACTACTGTTGTTACTTCAACCTAACATACGACTGTTGTCACCACAACCTTACATACTACTGTTGTTACTTCAACCTAACACACTACTGTTGTCACCACAACCTTACATACTACTGTTGTTACCACAACCTTACATACTCCTGTTGTTACTTCAACCTTACATACTACTGTTGTTACTTCAACCTAACATACTACTGTTGTTACTACAACCTTACATACTAATGTTGTTACTACACCCTTATATACTACTGTTGTTACCACAACCTTACATACTACTGTTGTTACTTCAATTTTACATACCACTGTTGTCACCACAACCTTTCATACTACTGTTGTTACTACAACCTTACATACTACTGTTGTCACCACAATCTTACATACTACTGTTGTCACCACAACCATACATACTACTGTTGTTACTTCAACCTAACATACTACTGTTGTCACCACAACCTAACATACTACTGTTGTTACTACAACCTTACATACTACTGTTGTTACTACAACCTTACATACTACTGTTGTTACTACAACCTTACATACTACTGTTGTTACTACAACCTTACATACTACTGTTGTTACTACAACCTTACATACTACTGTTGTTACTTCAACCTTATATACTACTGTTGTCCCCACAACCTTACATACTACTGTTGTTACTTCAACTTAACATACTACTCTTGTTACTACAACCTTACATTCTACTGTTGTCACCACAACCTTGCATACTACTGTTGTTACAACCTTACATACTACTGTTGTTACTACAACCTTATATACAACTGTTGTCCCCACAACCTTACATACTACTGTTGTTACTTCAACTTAACATACTACTCTTGTTACTACAACCTTACATTCTACTGTTGTCACCACAACCTTGCATACTACTGTTGTTACAACCTTACATACTACTGTTGTTACTACAACCTTATATACAACTGTTGTCCCCACAATCTAACATACTACTGTTGTTACTTCAACCTAACATACGACTGTTGTCACCACAACCTTACATACTACTGTTGTTACTTCAACCTAACATACTACTGTTGTCACCACAACCTTACATACTACTGTTGTTACCACAACCTTACATACTCCTGTTGTTACTTCAACCTTACATACTACTGTTGTTACTTCAACCTAACATACTACTGTTGTTACTACAACCTTACATACTAATGTTGTTACTACACCCTTATATACTACTGTTGTTACCACAACCTTACATACTACTGTTGTTACTTCAATTTTACATACCACTGTTGTCACCACAACCTTTCATACTATTGTTGTTACTACAACCTTACATACTACTGTTGTTACTACAACCTTACATACTACTGTTGTTACTACAACCTTATATACTACTGTTGTCACCACAACCTTATATACTACTGATGTTACTTCAACCTTACATACTACTGTTGTTACCACAACCTTACATACTACTGTTGTTACTACAACCTTATATACTACTGTTGTCACTACAACCTTACATACTACTGTTGTCACCACAACCTTACATACTACTGTTGTCACCACAACCTTATATACTACTGTTGTTACTACAACCTTACATACAACTGGTGTTACTACAACCTTACATACTACTGTTGTTACCACAACCATGCCTACATCTGTTGTTACCACACCTTACATACTCCTGTTGTCACCACAACCTTACATACTACTGTTGTCACCACAACCTTATATACTACTGTTGTTACTACAACCATGCATACATCTGTTGTTACCGCAACCTTACATACTACTGTTGTTACTTCAACCTTACATACTACTGTTGTTACCACAACCTTGCATACTACTGTTGTTACTACAACCATACATACTACTGTTATTACTTCAACCTTATATACTACTATTACTACAACCTTACATACAACTGTTGTCCCCAGAACCTTACATACTACTGTTGTTACTACAATCTTATATACTACTGTTGTTACTACAACCTTATATACTCCTGTTGTTACTTCAGCCTTACTTACTACTGTTGTTACTTCAACCTTGCATACTACTGTTGTTAACACAACCTTACATACTCCTGTTGTTACTACAACCTTACATACTCCTGTTGTTACTTAAACCTTATATACTACTGTTGTCCCCACAACCTTACATACTACTGCTGTTACTACAACCTTACATACTCCTGTTGTTACTTCAACCTTATACACTACTGTTGTCCCCACAACCTTACATACTCCTGTTGTTACTTCAGCCTTACATACTACTGTTGTTACTTCAACCTTACATACTACTGTTGTTAACACAACCTAACATATTCCTGTTGTTACTACAACCTTACATACTCCTGTTGTTACTTCAACCTTACATAGTACTGTTGTTACCGCAACCTTATATACTACTGTTGTTACTACAACCTTACATACTACTGTTGTTACTTCAACCTTACATACTACTGTTGTTACCGCAACCTTACATACTACTGTTGTTACTACAACCTTACATACTACTGTTGTTACTACAACCTTACATACTACTGTTGTTACTACAACCTTATATACTACTGTTGTTACTACAACCTTACATACTACTGTTGTCACCACAACCTTGCATACTACTGTTGTTACTTCAACCTTACATACTACTGTTGTTAACACAACCTTACATACTCCTGTTGTTACTACAAACTTACATACTCCTGTTGTTACTTCAACCTTATATACTACTGTTGTCCCCACAACCTTACATACTCCTGTTGTTACTACAACCTTACATACTCCTGTTGTTACTTCAGCCTTACATAGTACTGTTGTTACCGCAACCTTATATACTACTGTTGTTACTACAACCTTACATACTACTGTTGTTACTTCAACCTTACATACTACTGTTGTTACCGCAACCTTACATACTACTGTTGTTACTACAACCTTACATACTACTGTTGTTACTACAACCTTATATACTACTGTTGTTACTACAACCTTACATACTACTGTTGTCACCACAACCTTGCATACTACTGTTGTTACTTCAACCTTACATACTACTGTTGTTACCACAACCATGCATACATCTGTTGTTACCACAACCATGCATACATCTGTTGTTACCACAACCATGCATACATCTCGTGTTACCACAACCATACATACATCTGTTGTTACCACACCTTACATACTCCTGTTGTTACTTTAACCTTACATACTGTCATTGATACCACACCTTATATACTACTGCTTTCAAGATTATATCCTGGAATGCAAAAAATTAGTAAAAGTCATTAGTTAAGACCATACATACCATGCAGAAGATATCTTACATTGGTTTTCCCTTGAAATTTTGACTCAGTCAATCCCAAAATACGAAACGAAAGATAAACGTTCCTGTCTTTCTTTTTGAGGTATTTCAGTTTGATTTTTCATGTTTTAGGTAAAAACACGTGAAAATCATCAATATTGAACTTTAGCTCCATTTTGTCATCAGTAACAACACTGAACATATAATTTGAAAACCAGATAGAGAGGTTCATAAGTTATTGAAAAGTAATGACATAAAGTGCTATTTTCCAAAATATCAAAGACCACAACTCCTGACCCGTAAAAGTGAATATCGTCAATATCGATTTTGACTTCCATTTTGTCATAAGTATTTGCTAAGCACTGGTTGAATGGTTCATAAGTCATTTCAGAAACATTTGGCAGCCGCCCCTAATGTACTTCACCAAATTAATTTAATAAAATGCCTTTAAGGAAGACAATGGTATTGATGTCTAAAAAAAATAATTTAACAACAGACTGAACCTTATTCTTGATGCCACCATCCACAGAATCTAGGATCACTATGTTTTCGTCGCAGACTCCATAAAAACCTATGGTTGATTTTTCCTTTCAATTTTAATAAATGAACAGAGTTTCAATGTCCCCCACATTCCATATTTTATCTATCCAAGGTACAAGGACAACAACTATAAAAAAAACTTTGTTTTTGTTCTTTAAATTTTGTTATAAATATCTTAGAGAAATGAAGGCTTCAGAGCAAATACGATGTAATTTCTGATATAATTAATATTTCCAAGGGGCATAACTCGTTAAAATATTTGATCAGCACTTATTTTCAAAAGCGTCAAAGACATTACTTAAATAAACCTATGATATAAGTTTTATAAAATTCTGGCAAGAATTGTACACATGAGCGCGCTAACAATGCAATTTTCCATATAATCAATATTTCTAAGGGACATAACTCTTTTAAAAATAGTTAATCAGCATGATTTTTCGAACTCGTCAAAGACATTGCTGATATAAGTTTCATAAAATTCTTGCAAGAATTGTACACGAGAGCTCCAAGAATGCAATTTTCCATATAATTAATGTTTCCAAGTGGCATGACTCTTTTAAAAATAATTGATCGGCACTGATTTTTGAACTCATCAAAGACATAGCTGATATAAACCTATGATATTATAAATTTCATAAAAATCTGGCAAGAATTGTACACATGAGAGCGCTAACAATGCAATTTTCCATTATGTATTTAATGTTTCCAAGGGCATTACTCTTTTAAATAAATTGCTTCGCTGAGCGCAGCTGGATACGACCGCAGAGGTCCAACCCTGAACAGTTGGGGCAAAAATGGACACAATATTGCGCTTGATACAGGTCTGAATTTGGATTGTAATTAAATATTTGACACATAATAGGTTTCTGACACAGAATAACTGTAGTCAAAGAACTTGGAATTTGAATTTATATTCAATTTTTTGCTTTTGTGCAATACACCATGCTGTTGCGAATTGAACCCCCCCCCCCCCCAAAAAAAATTTTTTTTTTTACCTCCCTTCTTTTTTTTTTCCTTTTGTGCAATACACTATGCTGTTGCGAATTGACTCAAATTGACCCCCTCCAACAACAAAATTTTTTTTCACCCCTCCAAAAAAATGTTTACCCCTTTTTTTTCGCTTTTGTGCAATACACTATGCTGTTGCGAATTGACCCCAAACAAAATTTTTTTACCCCCACCCCTCTTTTTTACAAAAAAAATATTTGAAGAAATTTTCTTTTAATTTCTGAAATCTTGAGAAAAATTGTCCCCACAATTTCTTTTTACCCCCCCACTTTTTCCAAAAAAACCAAATTCTTTCCTTAAGATATGGTCATAATCTCAATTCAAATTTCCAATGGAGTTTGTATATTACCAATTTAAATACATCATAAAAGTCTTAAAATAGAAAATGACATACATAATCATGGCTAAAATTAATATACCTTAATCAGCAATTTTAAACGGTAAGTTCTAAAAATAAATTGACAGCTAATCACCTCAAGACAATAAAAATTTCTTTATACATAATTTAAAAGCAGTGTAAGGGAGGTAATTCAAACACAACATTGTACTTTTAAAGTAATTGTTCATTAACCAGGAAACCCTTGTTTTTCCCCTTTATTCCTAAAAGGTTTGAGCCATAACCCCCAAAAGTCAATCCTAACCATCCCTTTGTGGTATGGGAACTTGTGGTATAATTTCAGAGAGATCCATACAACGTTCCACAAGTTATTGTCTTGAAACTAGAAAAATGCTTATTTGGGCACTTTTTGGCCCCTTATTCCTAAACTGTTGGGACCATAACCCCCAAAATCAATCCCAACCTTCCTTTTGTGGTTATAAACCCTGTGTTTAAATTTCATAGATTTCTATTTACTTATACTAAAGTTATTGTTCGGAAAAGCCAAATGTCTTCGGACGACGACGCGATACCAATATACTTTTGCGGTCGTATAAAAACAACAGATTGGCACTGATTTCAAACTTGTCCGAGACATTGCTGATACAAGTTTCATAAAAATCTGGCAAGAATTGTACACATGAGAGCGCTAACGATGCAATTTTCCATATTATTAATGTTTCTAAGGGGCATAACTCTTTTAAAAATTACTGATTGGCACTGATTTTCATACTCGTCCAAGACATTGCTGATATGAACCTATGATATAAGTTGCATATAACTCAGGCAAGAATTGTACAAATGAGAGCGCTAATGATGCAATTTTCCATATAATTAAATGTTTCCAAGGGGCATAACTCCTTTAAAATAATTGATCGGCACTGATTTTAGAACTAATCCAAGACATTGCTGATATAAACCTATAATATAAGTTTCTTAAAATCTGGCAAGATTGTACATGTGAGAGCGCTTACAAGACCGAAGGACAGATGCACAGAATTTCTATGTCCCCACAACGCGTTGAGCAGGGGACAATAAAACATTCTCGAAGCAGCACACATACTTGCATTTTACCCAATGTTCTATTTTTGCCATGGTAGCAACTGATGGCCAATTGACAAATTAATTGATGTATAACAAACTTTTAACCCCAGACTGTATCTACTTGTACAGAAAAAAGAAATAATGGGAATGTGTCCCCATGGACACAGATGATGCCTCTGCTTGCACACAACATTATAAAGGGACATAACTCAAGAACGATACAAGTGACGCTACCCAAATTTGTACTTGATCTGAGTTTTAAGGTAATAAGTATTCTGTATAGGTTTCATAATGTTTGGTTGGAGCAAATTTAAGTTACAGTCAGAAACTAAAAATTTTGGAATTTTTTCGATTTATAAAGGGGCATACTCTAGAACGGTTAGAGTGACCAAACTTAAGTTAGAGAACGGAAACTAAATATTTTGCAATTTTTCCATTTATAAAGGAGCATAACTCTAGAACGGTTAAAGTGACGACACCAAAATTCAAACTTGATCTGTGTTTTTCTGGTAATAAGCATTTTGTATAAGTTTCATAACATTTGGTTGAGGCAAACTTAAGTTAGAGAACGGAAACTAAAAATTTTGCAATTTTTCCATTTATAAAGGGGCATTACTCTAGAACGGTTAGAGTGACGCTTCCAAAATTCAATCTTGATCTGTATTTTGTGGTAATAAGCATTGTGTATAAGTTTCCTAACATTTGGTTGAGGCAAACTTAAGTTAGAGAACGAAACTAAAAATTTTGCAATTTTCCATTTATAAAGGAGCATAACTCTAGAACGGTTAACGTGACGACACCAAAATTCAAACTTGATCTGTGTTTTCTGGTAATAAGCATTTTGTATAAGTTTCATAACATTTGGTTGAGGCAAACTTAAGTTAGAGAACGGAAACTAAAAATTTTGCAATTTTCCATTTATAAAGGAGCATAACTCTAGAACGGTTAGCGTGACGACACCAAAATTCAATCTTGATCTGTATTTTGTGGTAATAAGCATTGTGTATAAGTTTCCTAACATTTGGTTGAGGCAAACTTAAGTTAGAGAACGAAACTAAAAATTTTGCAATTTTCCATTTATAAAGGAGCATAACTCTAGAACGGTTAAAGTGACGACACCAAAATTCAAACTTGATCTGTGTTTTTCTGGTAATAAGCATTGTGTATAAGTTTCCTAACATTTGGTTGAGGCAAACTTAAGTTAAAGAACGGAAACTCATAATTTTGCAATTTTTCCATTTATAAAGGGCATAACTCTAGAACGGTTAAAGTGACGACACCAAAATTCAAACTTGATCTGTGTTTTCTGGTAATAAGCATTTTGTATAAGTTTCATAACATTTGGTTGAGGCAAACTTAAGTTAGAGAACGAAACTAAAAATTTTGCAATTTTTCCATTTATAAAGGGCATTACTCTAGAACGGTTAGAGTGACGCTTCCAAAATTCAATCTTGATCTGTATTTTGTGGTAATAAGCATTGTGTATAAGTTTCCTAACATTTGGTTGAGGCAAACTTAAGTTAGAGAACGGAAACTAAAAATTTTGCAATTTTTCCATTTATAAAGGAGCATAACTCTAGAACGGTTAACGTGACGACACCAAAATTCAAACTTGATCTGTGTTTTTCTGGTAATAAGCATTTTGTATAAGTTTCATAACATTTGGTTGAGGCAAACTTAAGTTAGAGAACGGAAACTAAAAATTTTGCAATTTTTCCATTTATAAAGGAGCATAACTCTAGAACGGTTAGCGTGACGACACCAAAATTCAATCTTGATCTGTATTTTGTGGTAATAAGCATTGTGTATAAGTTTCCTAACATTTGGTTGAGGCAAACTTAAGTTAGAGAACGGAAACTAAAAATTTTGCAATTTTTCCATTTATAAAGGAGCATAACTCTAGAACGGTTAAAGTGACGACACCAAAATTCAAACTTGATCTGTGTTTTTCTGGTAATAAGCATTGTGTATAAGTTTCCTAACATTTGGTTGAGGCAAACTTAAGTTAAAGAACGGAAACTCATAATTTTGCAATTTTTCCATTTATAAAGGGGCATAACTCTAGAACGGTTAAAGTGACGACACCAAAATTCAAACTTGATCTGTGTTTTCTGGTAATAAGCATTTTGTATAAGTTTCATAACATTTGGTTGAGGCAAACTTAAGTAAGAGAACGGAAACTAAAAATTTTGCAATTTTTCCATTTATAAAGGGGCATAACTCTAGAACGGTCAAAGTGATGCCATCAAAACTCAAGCTTGATCTGTGTTTTGTGGTAATAAGCATTGTGTATAAGTTTCATAACATTTGGTTGAGGCAAACTTAAAAGTTTGAGAATGGAAACTAAAAATTTTGCAATTTTTCCATTTATAAAGGGGCATAACTCTTAGAACAGTTAAAGCGACGCCACCAAAATTCAAACTTGATCTGTGTTTTGTGGTAATTAGCATTGTGTATAAGTTTCATAACATTTGGTTGAGGCAAACTCAAGTTAGAAAACAGAAACCAATTTTGGAACGTACAGACATACGTACAGACAGACAAGGGTAAAACTTAATGCCCCCTCCGCTACGGCGGGGGCATAAAAAATATAATAGTTGGCATAACAAAAGTTTTTTATTATTATTTGAGAATCAAAAGAAATTTTTTATTTGCTTTGAAACTCAACATGTAGAAAGAATGTTTTGTTGGCAATAAAAATTAAAACAACAAATACTGATGCACAACAATTTTAGACTCTTTTTGAGTAATTTGCGGACCCTAAAGAGGGTCCTAAAAGGTAGAAGGAAGAAGCTTTATTGGTGACTGGTATGGTTGATGCTGATACTGATAGTTATTGTCATGGTGATGTAGACTGCAGTGTTCATGTACATGATGTCAGAAAATTCACATTTCTTCACTCTGCTTGCTGAAATTGTCTTTTTCTTTCCCTGAACTTCCAATTCTTACAGGAAATGTTGTTGTTTTTTCACTGAACTTCCAATTCTTACAGGAAATGTTTTTGTTTTTCACTGAACTTCCAATTCTTACAGATATGTTCTTGTTACAAAAAGCAGTAATTATCCTAGTAAAATTTTTATATCAATTTTTTTCAAACTTATCCTAAGCACAATTAATTATACTTTTAAATAAAATCCTTGTAAAAATTTTTAATTGTTCAAAATGTAATCCTTTCCTAAAAAAACCATGTGTCTATGTTACAGTGGGCATACCTTTCTTCGTTTATAATTTCTTAATTTTTCATTTAAAGTTTATGTATTAATTTATAAATATAAAATTAAACGATCTACTTTCCTTTTGGAACTTTCTAACAGATTCAATCATGTTAACACAACTTTTACAACTATTTATATTTATTCTGAAATAAAATATTTTATTCTTTTCCTTTGCCTGCTTATGTTATTATTTTTTTAATCCTTTGCCTGCTTATCTTATCTTTTCTTTTAAAAGTTTTAAATTCTGATTATCTTCCTGGTTAAAATGTAAATTTTCTTGTGATCATGTTTTAAAATATGACTATTGCACTTTCTTTAAAAATATATATTAAGAACCCTGCAATTTACATCAATTTTATATACAATTTAAACTATTTACACAAATAAAAATATCTATCAGTCTTAGCATTAATCATTCATCTTTATTTAATATTATGTATCAAGGATTTTACAAAATTAAAATATTAAGACAACTATTATATTTCATACTAAAGTAAAGATGTACTTGAACTCATGTATTGTTATAAATACAAAAGCAGTATTTTTGTTTCTCAATGTAATTGACAATTCATCATACATGTTATATGCAAATGAAGCATCAATATCTCCTTTATCTTTTTCTCCTTTCTTTTTTTTATAAATATCCAAGCCTATTTTTAATATCTCTTGATACATACTATTAAATTCTGGTTTGTTTAATAGAGAGAAAACTTAGATCTGAGTTTAAAACCTAGTTTGAAAAGAAAGTTATAAATTGGTTTATAACCACATAAAAAAAATACAATAAAACATTTAACAAAATCACATTACAAAAAAACTTCATGAACGAAATTCAATACTGTTTTGATTATGAATGATTGATTTATGATGAAAAAATAAAATTCTGGAATGTCCAAACTAAATCAATTCATATGAATTTATGCTTCTACTGGAACTTTCAAGATTGTTTTTAACTGAAAAGCCATATCATTGCAAAAAGGAAGACTGTTCGTCGCACATCTTTGTGTCCAATGTGTTGGCGGTTTGGGTAGCACTGTAGGTGATGGTGGTTCTGAAAACTTAGCACCAGCATAAACTGTGTTGGGATGTTCCATTTCATTTTGCACTTTTGTCTCGCAATGTTCATTTATGCTACCCAACTTTGGCGACGGGGTCTTCCTCGATATGAATTTCAATGGAGAGCGCATTTGACGATCATTATTCACTTGTCTATTGTTTCTCTTCTCAAGCCTACAATGAAACTGTCCAACTAACATTTCTTCATTTTGGCGTTTCATATCTGAGACAGTCATCTAATCGATTGTTCTGGAAATTTTCTTTCACAAAAGTGTAACAAACACAAATATGGCGTCGAGTCACACAAAACTCTCAATCGGAATAACAAAGAACAAGAATTCTTTGTTGATATCCGTCGTGTGAAACCTTTTCGTAAGAATTAACGTTTATAACGGTTCACGGGCAAGTTTTTAATAACTTTCTCCTTCTAAAAAAATCACGTAAATAGTCTATAACTTAAAATAAATTGTCTTGTTTACAAATTGCTTTCTTCTCCGCTTCTCCCTGTCAAAGTCGAACCAAGGATTTTTAAACAGCCAATCATTTAAGTACAAAATATCATGTGATATAAATCTTGACGTCAATTGGTAAAAATCTCGGTATTTATTTTCTATTTATAGATTTATTCATTTGTTAGTTATTTGTGTTTTTAGCCAAGTATTTTGATAATTATTAAAAGGGAAAAGCAGATTTTTCTTTAACACAAGAAAGAAGAACTTTTCCTAAATGACTATAATAAAAGTAAAGATGAATGATAGAGTGAAAATTGGAAAGAAATGCCTGAAAAAAGCACACAAATCGAAAGTCATTAAAATACTTCCGGTGACGTCATAGCAGTAGGCGGGGAATCAACTTCGACGTGTGTACAGTAGACACCAAGCTATCCAGCTCTGTGCGTGTGTGTTCAATTAGAAAATTCAAAATTTGATTATTTGTGCATGTCCCTGGTGTTGTTAAAAGCGAATAAAGGAGAAAATATACATTTAAAGGTAAGATAACAAATTAAGATATAAAAAATCGACATTGGAAGAGGATATTAAAGTGAAAAACTTTATTCTTTACCCGAATAACTTTGTGTACTCAGTAAATGTGTGTACATGTACACATGTTTATGTATCGATAAGTGTGATATGCGTGGTAGGATATTTGGGAGCATGAAAGTAACTTCATAAACACCGTTACAGAACTGTAAATTATGTTTTTATGAAGATTCACAATTGATTGCTTTAAACATTGAGCTTTTTTACTTATTTCATATTTGAAAACAGTCGCCTAGTTTTGAAATTTGTCGAAACATGACTGAAATATAGTTCAAGTTTTGATTAGTACAATTGCACTTTGCACATAATGATTGTCACTTCTGTAATTTGGAAATTACTAAATTATTTTCACCAAGTAAAACAGTCCATTTCAATCTCCTTACATGTATGTCTGTCAGTGGTTTAATCATGGGCGTATATTTTCAACTTGGTATGTAAATCCTTGGCTTAATATATAGGAAATTAAAATTTTGATAATGAAATGAGCTCATATCACAGATGTTTTGTTATTGGATACTTTGTGCCAGCAGACTGGTATGTATTCTAAATTGTGCAGGAGACTGACTGCACAATCTATAGAATGCAATTGCATGGTAGTCAACTTCCACATATTGCCTATTCTACAAGTTCTGTGATATTAAACACTGTCAATGAAATACAAATAGTTGACTAAAATTAGATTTTACTAGTTCACACAAATTGGTTCAATTTTAGTCGACTGACACATACTTCTAACCCTAAAACTTGACACACACATCTGTGGTATGAGACCAGTGGATGAGGTACCATGCATACCATAATTTGTTTTTAAATAGTTCAAATATTAAAGAATTAAAGAAACATAGTCACACATAATGTGAAATGCAGCATAATAATTTGACATGCTAGTGTACTAAAATAAGTAATAATCATTCACACAATTTGATCTAATTTTAGTCACAGGAAGAATTTTAATTGGTTATATAATTTAGTACAATGTAAACTGATAAAGAATGATGAAGATCATATTAAAATAATTTTTGAATGTAATATGTATTTATTTTCGAGATCCCTCAGTACCCGGAAGTCTCATAATCATAAGCATGATCATCTTATCAGCAATGCCATTCTGCTCTTACAAGACTTATGGGATTCTTGTTCAGGAAGACATACAGATGCTTTGTTATCTTATGAAGAAATAATTCTATTATGTCATGCTTTATGCTCATTGTAACAGGGTAGGCGCTATATTTGTCAATATCTTTATACATTCATGTACCATTTGTAAAGTGTAAGTATTGACAAATATAATGCCTACACATGTACCCATAAAATTAGCAAAGAGCATGACATGAAAGAATTATTTGATTCAAATATTACAAAGAATTTAGACTTTTTTTCGTTCATAGCAGACATGCATGTGTTCACCATGTTTTGTTAAAATTATAACATGGCTTTGTTTACAAAGTGAAAGAAGAGTGTTATATATTTTGGAATGTAAATCAGATAAAGATAAATTCTATTTGATTAAAATACAGATCCTGAGTCCAAGCTTTGCTTACAAGGATCTGACAACATTCAGTTTTACTTTTTGTTCTGGTAATTATTTCATCAGCCAATGAAATTTTAGCCTTCAAATTTTTGAAGGTGTGTATAAATCCGACAAAACTAAAGGACCCTGAAAGGTCTTTAAAAACAGAAAGTAGAATGGAGGGTTTTTCAGATCCTTGTAAGCACAGCTTGGACACAGGATCTTTATTTTAATCAGATTGAAATAAATTAGGAAGGATATTTTCAGGTAATCAAAAACCCCATAATGGCTTCATTTACTATAGTATTCTCTTTTACAGATTATATGAATTAAATGTTTTGATGTTTACCATGGGTTTTTAATTATCATTTTCCATTCACTGACAAGATATAAGGATGAGGGTTGAATGCTCCTCACACAAAACTAGTTTCACCCTACTTTATGACGATGTTTATTATCTATCTATGGTCCAATGAACGAACTATTACTTTTAGTTTTTCCATACAAGTTTTTCATTTAGGTTTTTACAGTTCAATGAATTCCTTGAATTTTGAATCCATATTCATTGTATACCAGTGTATATATCAATCATTATAAATCATATATACTTTTGCTTATTATAATTTGATAGTGCACCTTTGTTTCATGGAATTTGGCTTGTCTTGTTTTTATTATACAGACAAGAGAAGGAATGTTTATGCAGTTCAACAGGCATATATATGCAAAGGGCACAGCCAATATGATGTTACATCTTAAACTGAGGTTTACACTTTTGAACAATAGTTGATAGTTACAGGTAGATTTTTTTTAACAAAAAATTGTCATGGTATTCTTATGAAAATGTTCTTTTTTTTAAAGGTTAGAAGATAATGCCAGTGGCAGCACCTCAAAAAGATGCACAAATATTTCAGCATTATCATCACTTGTTACCCAAATCTCCTGGAGCTCTAGTTGGAGGATCAGATACTTATTATGCACATGAAACATTAGACCATTTACATAGTATACATGATGATGAAGATTTCTTCAGCCCACATAGTCCACCAATATTAAATTTAAGTCCACATTTAAGTTCACCAGATAGGACCTCACCTTCTCAGCGAGTTTCACCAACACACAGAACATCACCTAATCAGAGAGGATCTCCATTTTATGATTTAAGAGAAAGCACAAGGAGGAGAACATTTCATGGTCAGTTTAATTAAATAAGTTTAACTTAAGATATAAATTTACAAAGCATTTTTAGCAGTAACACATGTACTGGTATGTTTTTACATCAATATTCAGCTGTTGTTGATGTTGAAAAATTTAGTTGTATTTAGGGTCCGAATAGATGTATGATCTAAGTAAGACAAATGTCATGTAGAAGTGCTGGTGATGTAAGAAATGTATGTGTTGTTTGAATGATTGATTGATTGATATATATTGATGTGTTGTTTGACTATTTAATGTCATCATAAGCACAGTTAGTACAACAATGTAGGTCATTCCTAGATCACTGTATTAGTCTGTAAATCCTAAGTACTGTCATACATTCCTGCTGAATATTGTATTTACACTCTCTCTCTCAAGAAAGGTTGTCAGCCATCAGGGCTATATGGATTATCTCTGGTATCTCACTGCATATAACTACAATCCTGTATTAGACTGTTCTCTACATGTACATGGCAGTTTTATTGCTGCCTAAGACAAAAGTGTAGTGTGTAAATTGTGGATTGATCCTTTGTAATCTTAGGTTACAAATGTATTTCTTTTTATCTTAAGATCTGCTAAAAAATTACCACCGAAAAATGGATTATAATTATAACCAAACCAGTGGACATTTTTGTTTATGCCTAGCAGTAAATCATACTTGATATAGATGTTACAATTGTACAAAAAATTATAAAACTTCACAATCATATCATTATAAATATACAGTATATATAGGAACTGCAGCACTTGTATTAATACATGTATTAAGATGTGATTTTGTCATTGTCAAAGACCCTCTGTATACTCAATCATTTCCATGTGTTAACACCTATCATCCTGAAATTTAAACAAAATGGTCTTAGTAAAAGCAATTAATGGTGAAATTGCAAATCAGAAATGTTCTATTTTTCATTGAAATGAAATATTTGTTTTTTTAATCATAATTTTTTTAGCATTGTTAAAATTTTATTTCTTATATGATTTCTTTAATTAAAAGAAGAGACCTGAAAGTTTCCATTTAGGATTTTGTAGTATTGTATAATGGCTGTTGAATCCTTTCCTCTATTTGTCACAGTGGCAAGTATTGATGATTTTCTATGAGTACATTGTACATGCAAGTGCTCCAATGACAGATAATTGTATTGTATAAACTACAGACAAGAACTGCACAATATGTACACAATATGTACACATTTCCACAGTATTAAATGTTTGTTTAACTCTGTTTTAAATTTCAGAGGGAGGTTCACAAATGCAGAATTGTTCTGGTGTAATCTCTGAAGATTCAGACAGCAAGGTAATCAGTCAATTTTTTTTACATGAATATTTTTGATATGATTAAAACATCCTTCAAACCCAGATGTTAACAGCTGTTCTGATGTACTATTCTACAAGAACATGAAGAATATTGACAGTGGTTGACTTCTTAAACATTGCCCTTCATCTATGCAGATATTTATTATTTAATACACCCACATAAGTGGCAGGGTTCAAATCCAAAAATTGCAGTGTCCTATTTCTATGGTTACAAATGCTTTTGTTACCAAGGATGGTAAGCATTTTTCAAACTACCGGTCGATGTATTCTTGGCAATCAGCAATGACCCTTACATGCTTAAGGCTTCTTGATTTTTCTGCATGATTACTAGACTATGTTCCCTAGTACTGATTTAGAATTTATTTACAAATTGATACATGGCATATTCCATACCCACCCAGTTATCATCTGAAACTCTCATATCAGCCTGAGGTATTAGCCAAGGGTCTGATATGGGTTGTCAGGGTCTAGTGATGATAACTTGGCTGATATCGAAAAGTCATGTAGCAATCTGTTTATCACATATTTTCAACATATGAATACACTCTTGACTGATATGGGATTATCAGACATATGATCTACGTGTAACATCTGACACATTTAAGGTTTCATAAAATATATTTTATGAAGTAGAGTGAGCTCTGTGAAGGCCACGTATATTTTATATACATACTGTTTATGTTTAAGATATGCCTACTGTACAATAGTAGAGGGGCATAATGTTTTCTGCTCTGTGGGTCCAACCATCCATCCATTTTGCTGTATGTCCTGTAGCATGTTAAAATTTTGGTTTAGGGTAGTTTGTGGTCACATCAACTTAAACTAAGTACACTAAACACATGTTCATTATATCAACTTAAACTAAGTACACTAAACACATGTTCATTATATCAACTTAAACTAAGTACACAAGTACACTAAACACATGTTCATTATATCAACTTAAACTAAGTACACTAAACACATGTTCATTATATCAACTTAAACTAAGTACACTAAACACATGTTCATTATATCAACTTAAACTAAGTACATTAAACACATGTTCATTATATCAACTTAAACTAAGTACACAAGTACACTAAACACATGTTCATTATATCAACTTAAACTAAGTACACTAAACACATGTTCATTATATCAACTTAAACTAAGTACACAAGTACACTAAACACATGTTCATTATATCAACTTAAACTAAGTACACTAAACACATGTTCATTATATCAACTTAAACTAAGTACACTAAACACATGTTCATTATATCAACTTAAACTAAGTACATTAAACACATGTTCATTATATCAACTTAAACTAAGTACACTAAACACATGTTCATTATATCAACTTAAACTAAGTACACTAAACACATGTTCATTATATCAACTTAAACTAAGTACACTAAACACATGTTCATTATATCAACTTAAACTAAGTACACAAAACACATGTTCATTATGAAGTAGACTACTGCGAATTCATTATTATTTGTAGGGTATCATTTTTCAAGGATTTCGTGGACATATGTGAACAATGATTTAAGTTTTCAAAGAAGTACAATTTTCTACAGGCTTCTATTCAAACTTTGGCAAAACCAAGCAATCAAATATCAACAAAAATAATATCTTTCCTCAATTCAAGAAAATGTGTACCCATGAGAATAAATGAATCCACAGTATATAATATAATTGCAAAATTGTGGGTTTTGACCAAGATTTTACAGTACACTGAACATGAAAATCACACAGTATGAGCGGGGCATTGTGTTCCTTGTTAGTGGTAGTATGAACATGAAAATCACACAGTATGAGCGGGGCATCATGTCCCTTGTTAGTGGTAGTATGAACATGAAAATCACACAGTATGAGCGGGGCATTGTGTCCCTTGTTAGTGGTAGTATGAACATGAAAATCACACAGTATGAGTGGGGCATTGTGTCCCTTGTTAGTGGTAGTATTTTTAAATCAGCTGAGACCATTTGTTTATCAGGAACCACAGACTATTTTAATTGTTTTACCTAGAAATGATAGCAAATAACATCTATGAATTTTAGATACATGTTCGGTTTTCAGATGTATTTATGATTGCCTTTGATGATCCCTCTTTACATATGATACAGACTCAGCTAAGTCCTGAGTTAATAATTGTTGTTATTTTAAATTCAATACCATGATTTCAGTGAAACTGTTTTTGGGAGAAAAGTTGTTGGATTTTTTAAATGTCATCTTGAATTTCATTATTTGTGACAATGGTGATCAATCATATCACTGGAAATTCTGTATTAAATTTGATATTTTATATTGCACTGTTTTAGTCCAATTCTAAATCTGGAAATGTGTATCTTGTGAAAGTGATGTTTTCACAGAAAAATTGCCTGTATTCCAAATAACCAAGATTACATGGGTTTTAAAAAAATGGAAGTTATATCCTGTTTTGATTTTATACCTTATTCATTGCTATTTTTCTAAGGATAGTCACACAGGAAATATAAGGAGAAACGTAAATTAATTTCCTGTCTGGCAATATTCATCTCAACCATTTACTTTATTTTGAAGAATAAAAGTAAATTTCCTGTCAGGGATTGAAGGTGGTTTTGCCTGTAGCCTACATATGCCTTCAACCGTTTAAAACATTTTCTAAAAATAGTGGGTGTCGAGACTAGGAATATTTGCCCATATTACCAAAGGTATAGAGTGACAGTAAAATTAGTTATATGGTATTTTTTTTACCTATGTTTGTGGGCATCAGAAACAAAGAATGAAAGACATCATGCCAATCAATGGTTTATTGATTACAGAATCAATGGTGTTTTACATATTCATTCAAGTATGAAGTGCTCTGAACTCATTATACACAGATCTTCTTACCAACTTTAAGGTGATTTTTAATGCAAATTTTTTCATACAAAGCTGAAAACGTTTTTCAATGATGAAACCAGTTTTGAGGACATCAAAGTGAAAAGCTAGATTTCATGTACAGTTCATGTAGATGTTTGTTCTTTGTAGTTAAATAAATTTAACCAATAACTTTGTAGGATCACATGTGTCTAACTGTGTTTTTGGTTTTTAGTACAACACAATTTTTATAATGAAAATTTAATTTTGCTGTACATTTTGATTGATAATTTTCTTTGTTCTAGGTGATATTCTTTCTTTTGTTACAAACAAATGCTGATAAAAAAAAGAAAATAAAACACTGTTGGCTCTGATCATAGAACACAATGCTGCCAGCATGTATGATCATGTATAGGTTTATAATAAGAAGACAAAAATTGATTAAATATTCTAATGTAACACATGTGTAGTGTTTCATTAATATTTGCTTAAAACAGGGACACCCCAACAGTGTTGGTTTGTCTAGTGAAACTTATGTGTGTGATTGACAGGTTTCTTGTTTGTTCTAACACCACAAACAGAAGTTTTTTTTAGAAAATGGGTTATATACTGTTATGGTGAAGGTATTTTCTTCTTTGGTGAATAATTATCATGTCTCCTTCTTAGTTGTATTTATTTTGAATTTCAATGTTTTATTTTTTATTGAGGACATGAATGAAATAAATATGTTCCTGTTTTGTTTCTTTACTGTTCCTGTTTTGTTCCTTTACTGTTCCTGGGGCAATATATGGTAAAGGAAACTATTTTTCTGGGGTGGATTTTTACTATTTATGAAAATGTTACTGATTCTTCAAACAAAGTAAACCTGCATGTAGAAAGAAATTTAAAAAATATATTTTGTGAGAAAATATCCATGTTTTATTACATTGTGTCTCTTATCCTTTGTTAATAATTTCCTTAATTATAAAATACAAGCCACAGAGTAAACGTTTTAGAATAAAAATTCCCTATTTCTAAACCTCATTGAAAAGATTTTCCCATTTATAGGCCTCTTTAATCTAAAGCTAACATTATATGGGCTCCAGCACTCCTGTGTGTATACCTTGATCAATATGAAAACTTGTTCAGATAACTATCAAACAAAGAAAACCACAACTCTTATGTGGACGTGGCATTCATGGCTTTTCTTCAAAACCACTTTATCTTACTCAAAAATTATGTATGTAAAAGAATTTTTCTGCCATGCGGAAATTTTGAAGCAGTCATGAGTTCTTACAAATATCTGTTCAATAATTTGACATGACTTTGTGAGGAAGGGGGTATCAACAATTTTACTGATTGTTAGGTACAAACAATCATAAAAGCCCACATATATATATTAAAAATATACCTGTACATTATATGTTGTACTTATCAGACTATCAGGTTTTCCCATTTTTATGTTTATATTTGATTTGAAATTAAAGGTTGTAATTTACACAGTCCATTGTAAGCTCATATTCCCATTGTTTTATCATAAGTTATACACATACGATTCTATATGTACATAAATTACTGACACACATTTTAGGGGTATTGTACAGTATGAAGAATAAGCTTGAATGATTAAGGGAAAGAATGAATTAACACAATGTGAATTTAATTATATTGTGATGACCTATTTAATTGTCAAACATTGACACACTGATGCATACAACCACATTTATGACTGTTTGCCCTCCAGTTCTGTGAATGCCACCATTGTTCACATGCCTTGGAGGACTGGTATTTTAGATATGAGGAAACAAATTTTACCTTCCAGGTGTGGCCACTTGTCAGGAAGACAAGCAGGTGATAATAATCTCAGGGAATATAGGTTGATAATTTTATACCTCCTTAATATTTCTTTCCACATGTCAAGCTTTATAAGGTTAACTTAAGGTGAGTGAACCTTTACTGCACAGAAAATGCATTAATTAATATGCTTTGTACTATGAATATTGATTTTATTTTATGGGAAAAATTCTTGTGTTTAAATTATAGTCTGCTTAAATTTGTTCAGAAATATCAGGAAAACATTTGCTGATCGAAGAAGAAAAAGTTCAAATACAAGGCCTACATCAAGCTTTAAAATCTTGCAAACGATTTTTCTTTCAGTTATTCAGAGTGATTCATTCTGAAGTTTTAATGGCAAACTTCCTTTGTCAAAGTAACTTCTCTTTACACACAAGGCTAACCAACTTATCTACACAGATATACATTATGGAAATCAAGCATAGCGCACAAACACATTTTATTTTTCTAGGTCAATACACAGTTGTATTATGGGTATCTGTTGAAGGGGATAAGGTCTTTTATAAGATTATGTCAACATGAAATACTTTACCCCCTAACTCACAGTATGAATCACCACACAGGTATTTAAAATACCCAAACACAAAGCCCCGACATTTCCTCTGACTGATCTAAAATCTTTGTTTTCCTTTATTAAACTTTTTTCTTTGTTCAGTTTAAATTATCTGCATACGACTAGAGTTAAATATCAAACTGACTAAGGGGTAAGACTATTACATTTTTGCTTGAAGAAAAGTTGTTTTTACAAGTTACTAACCACCAGAATGACTAATGATAGTAAATACTGTCAAGTGTTAGCATATGAAAACCAAGTACCATATAGGCCTTACCTACAGTTAACCATAGTCAATGACTCACACTTTTTGATGGATGGTCATTTATAATGTAAAGCAGAGTCAGATGTTAATATGGATTTATAGTAAAATGAATCCTGGAAAAAATTTCCAGAAAAATGTATCTCATTTTGTTTTATTAAATAGTAAAGGAAATATTTATACTAAAAAGTCAGCTTTATCTTGTGACAACATCATTTGGCTGAAGTTCATAGAAATATTCCCACTGCACTATACATGTCATTGAGTAGCTACTCAGCTTGGTATCACATGGTAAATTTAAACCTAGTTATAAATTAGGTCGTTAGTTTTCTCAATTGAATTGTTTCATATTTTTTATGTGAGGCCCTTTTATAGCCAACTATATGGTATGGTTTTTGTCTCATTGTTGAAGTCCGTACGGTTACCTATAATTGCATACATCCACTTCATTTGATCTTTAGTGGATAGTTGTCTCATTGGCAATCATACCACATCTTTATATTTTTATAGTGTTTTGGTAAAATGGCTCTTTTTGCTTTAAGTCCTTATAATTTCATTTCTTACAATGTTTTATTAAAAAAGGAATGTTACTGTTATATAATCTGATTGGTCCAATCATCAGTTCAAAGTCCATCAGATTTACAGGGATGGAAGTTTCATTGAAATGATCCATCATACTGATAAACATTGTTACATATTGAATAAAGGACAACCCAGGTACAGAACTGTGACACAGTAGAGCACATGACACCCTTATGTTTTAGGCATAAATATAAGCTGAAACAAGTCCCTTTCCAGTTTAGGCTATAAAGCTAGGTCAAATCTTATTTAAAAACACAGGCATGAAATTTCAAAAACAGAATAATAACTATAAAAACATCAAAAGACAAAGAGTGGAAATTGAAATCAATTTAAATTAGTTTCATTTCTACTTTCTGAGATTGTCAGTAATAAAATGCGTCCAAATCTGATATCAAATAACAAAGTTACTATTTTTGACATTGTTTTTTTCAAGCCTCTTCAATCTCTTTTGTCTCATAATCAGTAAGAGGTACAGAAAGTAAAAATAAAGTTAGTAGTCTTATGATGTTGCTTTATGTTTTTAAGTTGTGTACATGTGTATAGATAACAAAATACAGAAAATTAGGTAGCGACTGAATAAACAACCATTTTATATATTTTATGAAGTAATAGTTTTCACATGACCTTTCTTTGTCTCCTATTGTTTCTTTGGCTTAAGTTATAAGACTTTTTATTGATGAAGATAAACTGTCAAAATATGTGTTTTAAGTCCGTCCAGGAATTATCTGCCCTTTTGCGTGGTACTTTTGGTCACTGTTTGGGTCATTAGGTCAGCAGGAACTCATGGCTAAATGCAATGGATGATATGAATTTTAATTTAATTCATCAAACCCCAAGAAAGACAGTATATTTTGATTGTTATAAGTCCTGGTCGGAGAGATATAAGCTGGCTTTCATTATTTTCCTTCTGATTCTCAACAATTGAGGGGAAAAAAACTTCTGCCTTTTGGTAAATCCATGCTTGTTACAATGTACATGTATCTCCTATTCCCTTCTTTGTTATATACTTATAAGGCCATTGTCACTTCTTATTTATTTCCACCTGCATGACCAGGCAGATGGTAAGTGTTATGTGATGACCAGGTTTTTATAATTAATTAAATTTTAATAAAGAAAATCTGTGAAAATAAATGACAATAATACTGCATGTTGGTGTTTCATGAAATTGTGCTAATTTTCACACCTTGGTACTTGATAATGAATAGGCGAAGTGAAAATGTATATTCAAGTAAACATGTATACATTCTGGATATGACCGAAATTTCCTAACTGTAATTTATATTAAATTATATTAAATTTTATAAGAAACTTTGGCATTACTTAACCATTTATAACATCAATACAGTGTAAAAATTAAAGTACATCAAAACAGTGCAGGGTAATTACCTGTAGTTAATTAATTTGGTAATTTCAGAAGAAATTCCTGAAACTTTTCCTTAGTCCTGGCACTGTTAGTTTAAGAATCTTGAATAATTGAACTTTTTGCCAAGGTACAATTGGTGAGTTGGAAGGATCAGTACTATATGATGTATAGGTAGAAAGTGCTGCTGGTCATTATGTTATGTTTATGTATAGGAGAAAATGCTGGTCATTATGTTATGTTTATGTATAGGAGAAAATGCTGGTCATTATGTTATGTTTATGTATAGGAGAAAGTGCTGGTCATTATGTTATGTTTATGTTATTATTTTTGTTAACAACCACATTGGTAGATAGTAATAAATCCATCATAGGGTAGAATTAGTGTAGTTCTCTAGTTAAGAAGTGTGGACATGTACTTTGACCTTTGACCTGAGAATACTTGTATTTCAGAATGTCCATTTAAGTACTTGTATTGACAAGTCAAAAACGTCCCAGAAATAGATCTGAGATATTTTCACCAGACCACTGCAATTATTACTGCAGCATTGTCATTATCAATAAAAGTTATTTATATTTAAGGAAATTATTCATTAAATATTACAGTCTGTATCCATGTTTGATGAAGAGATCAGCTTGACTTTTTTCACTTTGATTTTTCCTAGTTTTACCTTAAATGGTGTATGTCAATATGGATTTTTTTTCTGTAATAGTATCCCCAAGTGTAGTTTTGATGCAATTTAATGATAAAATTTCAAATATTAAAGGGGAAATCAATTCCAACATGAATGTATGAAGGAAAATTTACAAAGCATGTACGATTTATGTGTGTTAATAACTAGCTCACCATAGCATTGACACATTCATGATTGCTATAGTATTGATTGTTTTTTTTTTCTGCAGAGTGAGAGCCCTAGCAGAAAGAGGAGAAAAACCTCTGGCAGTTATATTGATTTGACACATTCTCCAAGCCCCCCACCATCTTGGACCAGAGAGGTGATCACAGAAGCTGCCAGACTCAGTTCAGCCCGACGTCGACCTTCCAATCAGTTACGGAGATTATCTTCAGATAGATGCAATACACCAAGGGCTCGTAGAAGGTAAACTGTTCTTGTATTGATTGCCAATATGTTTAGCTGTGTAATATATTTATGAACATTTGTATTTTAGGGTGTCAGGTTTGTGGCATGTACAGATTAATATTTCAGCAATTTATTTGTCAAATAATTCATTGATTATCTCCTTCATTAAAATTCTCCATAGAGAAATATAGCCGAAAGAAATCAATGTTTTCTTCCATCCAGAGATTGTGGTGGCTGACGATTGATTTCCTTTGTTGACATGTTCTATAGAAATCTTTTTTGTTCTCTCCCTTTAACAAGGCTATGTTTATTCACCCATTTTCCTAGGGATTTGTGACTCCACTGAGCAAACATGAAATGAGAAATCCTAGATGATTTTGCTATTTATCAAGAGTTTAACAACAGATGTGTACAATGACAGCTTTAATTTAGGCCCTATTCAAATTACTTAGCCTTAAGCCACTTACACATGTGAACTTTAAATATTTAAGCGAGAATGCCATAAAACAGGGATTGTATCATTTTAACTAAAGTCTCTCTATAACCTCAAACTTTGTAGATATCCAAGTTTAAAACATGTAGAACAGGACCACAGTTAAATTTTATAAACTTCCCACACATACATTATATAGTATATATTTTGTTTTGTATCTTTAAATGTAAAATTGCCAATACTCAGCCGGCTGTATATATATACAGAAGTTTTATACTAAGGTATAATGGTTAAACCACAAAATACCTGTGTTTCTTTGATCTTGGATTTCCTTGGTTTTATTATAAATTTTCCATTCCTTTAAAGTAAAAAAATCATGAGGATAAAACTTAATAAAGACATTTTACTTTGAACAATAATTTTTTTTATATTATATCTCTCTTTCAACACTAAATTACTGGACACATCTGAAATGTAATATATTTGCTGGAGTCTCAACTACTTATTTTTAATGATGATAAACTTCAATAAAAATTATTGCTAAAAACTACAGAACTGACTGATGATATTTTAACTATGAGCATGATGAGTAAACAAAACTCCTTGAGACATTATCATAGGAAGTTTGAATTAGAAATTTCCTGCTTGTGATCATGGATTTATCTTTTGTAATACACAACATCACTTACAATTTGGTGTTATTCATGTTAAGACCACTTTATTAAGTAAAGTTATCCTTTGTAGGATATAGCAATGTTATTGAAGGGTTTTAGTGGGCTAAATTTACTAATGCAGGAATTTATAATATGAATATTAGTAATAGTATAAATACATTAATAATGTCAAAGTAGAACTAAATTGTGACATTTTATACTTAGAACGTGTACATAGAAATACACTATGTAAACTTCAAACAAAATCATATATATGATAATTTGTTAGGTTATAAGAATAGATTTAGATTTTTCATGTCCTATTTATCATATATAAAATGATTAAAAATATGTTGTATTTTAAATGATGGCTTTTTATAATTATTACATACATTTAAAACTGTATGAGCAGATCATTAGCACTTAAGTTTTCCAAACCAATTTTGAAATATGCTGCTCTTTTGAAAGACAAACTTAAGGTTTATATGTTTAACTGGTCAAAATGTCATAAAATCATTCTAATTTATTACATTGGTTGCAATGAATTACATGATTTCCCAGTGAAATACAAACTGATAATTTCACATGATAATTTCACTCCTCTGATGTCATACAACAATGGGTGTTGTCAAGACATTGTTGATGTTACATCAAAACAATTGAGAATGCATGGAAAAAGATATTTTCTACCATATTTCCATTAAAAAATCCATGGTCAGTTCAATGAAATAAAAAGAAGAACTAATCCAAGAATTTAAATATCGAAAAATATTCAACTTGTGACCAAAAACAACACTGATAATTAACTCGTGCGCTATGCATTTCGTGAATTAATGTGTTGTTCAGTCACTGTTGAATATTTTTCTATATTTGAAATCTTATATTAGTTATTCTATAATTATTGTTTCTTTTACAAAATTAACTGCAGATCCTATTTCAAATTGTTTTATTTCTTGTCGTCTTAACAGGCCATTTACCATGTTTACTCCTCACTGCTTTTACCATATGCATACATATCTCTTGATGTACTTTTTCATGTCCCTAAAACTGTTTCACTCTTCATGTAAATTAAAAGATATTATTATTATTGTATTGTAAAAGATTGTCAATGATTGTTGAATGAATTCAAGTGCAAAATTTTGTATGTCAGCTTAGTTTTTAATTTTATTAAGTTCATGTCATAAATATTGAAGACTTTATTGCTCTAATTTCTTTTGATATGACACAAGATGACACAAGGTATGAAATAGCAATTGTACATCAGTTTTTGGTTTATTAATGGGACAACACAAAATTAGTATTGATATCTTAACAAATTTAGTAGGGGTTGTATATTGTGACGTCATAAAACTTTTGCTAGGCAAAGTCTGTTATACAGCAACAACTGTGTCCAGGATATTGCCTTGTGACGTCATAATGTCATGCTTAGATGAAAGGTATTGTATGGCAACCAACATTGACCAGTCAAATTATCTTTTACAAATGTGTTTTGGTATTGTCATAGACATCAGGCAACAAGATGGCTGAGAACATTTTCCATGCTAGAAATTTACCAGTTTATGGAAATGCAGATAATCAACAGTTTTATATTCAAGTCAGTTCTCCCAAACTGGAAATACATCTATGGGCTTTCAACAACCTAGGCTTGACCAAACTGAACATCAGTCTGTGGGCTTTCAACAACCTAGGCATGACCAAAATGCACATCAGTCTGTGGGCTTTCAACAACCTAGGCATGACCAAACTGAACATCAGTCTGTGGGCTTTAATCAATCTGAACATTCTTTTTTGGGCTTTCAACAACCTGGGCATCCAGTACAAACAGTGAATCATGTCACTCCATTTATGATTCCTGTGAATTTTGTTCCTCTTGGACAGCAGTTGAACATATTTAACAGAGCAGGATACCAGGGTTTTGCTTTTGATGTGATTCCTGGTAGATATGTATTTATTCCACAGAATAGGTATTCTTCTTACAATCAGCACAGATCAACAAATGAAATGCAACAATCAGTTACAAATGGAAGTATGGAACAATCTGTAGAATGGAATCAAGCTTTTTCAAGGGTTTCTGAAACAGCTGAACAGTATCTTGGAAGAAATGGAATTACACATTTTGCAAGACAACCATCAAATCTGTATGCACAAAACCAGACGGTCACTAGTGATACTATTTACCAGAATTCAGCAACAACTATTCCGACTTCTCTGTCTCAAGGAAGTAGTTATTTCAATAGAAATTTATTGAATGAAACAGAATTTCACCAAAATGATTCATTACATATTTCTCAACAAGATTTAAATGGCAGCTACAACACATTTGTTAACTACCATCAAGATGATATTCATCAGAGACAAAATACATTTAATCAACGATCTTTCTTGCATTCATCATATAACCAAAACTCAGATAACTTCTTTGACCAGTCAGGAAATGATATAAACAGTGCCAATAGTAATAGGAGAGAGAATTCTCCATCTTTACATGATATGTTTCAAGAACTTGTGCAGTTATATTTTCACGAGACAACAAATTGGATTCAGGCCATTGTATTCAATCATCCTCGACAAACAAGAACTAGGTCGTTACTTGGTGTTATATCATCTTTGGTATCGGAAAATTTTAATACAGTTCTTCAAACAGTTTTAAATGGATTTTTCAGTGGAGTGTTTTTAAGTCAAAATTTTACTTTCAGGCAAATTTCAGAAACTTTGCTGACAATTGAAAACTCGAGAGTAATCACATATAACTTAGCCCTACATCTACGAGCACATTCAAGAATCTTTAACATATTTCTGTCACCAACTAGGTTATTAGGAAGATTTGCAGAGGTTGTCAATAGTACTACAAGATGGATGATTATAAATCAAACAAATTCAATACCTGATATATTGCCATGGTAATACTGCTCACCCTTAAACATGTCCAAATCAATAGATTTTTGTTTACAAACATCTTGTATTTTTAATTTTCTTCAAATTAAGACACTAGACAGTACAAGGAAGCCTCTTGTATTGAATTAGGAATTTGCCGTCAGGTATTATTGGTATAGAATATTTAGAGGGTTTTACCTTTCCTACCATTTTGTTGCCAAGTACATGTGTACCACTTATTTACCAGTAACCTTTTTTGTGTGAAATGTTTAAAATAGCTGAAAGTTTGTTGCTAATAGTTGTTTGTTACAAGAAGAAGAATGCTATGTTTTATTGATTGAAAAAGTTGTCTTTCTGAAATTATCCTATGGCCAAAAATATGTTGTCAGGATTAACACTGATTGATCATATGATAGTTAGAATAAAAAGAATTGAAAGTGCCTATATTTGCAATTCTGATTTTGTCAGACAATGTGCTAATAGTTTTAATTCTTATTTTTTTATATATTTATGTATGCCACATTTGTAAACTAAAATGTAAGCTGGCATGATAATGAGGATTGAAACTATTAGCACATTGTTTGAAAAAAATCAAAATTGAAAATCCAGCCTGGGATTGTTGAAAAGAAATATTTACACGAAAATTGAACAATGGTAAACATGGTGTATTCTAGTAGATAATTGATTCGAAAAAATATTTTTCAAAATTTATAAAGTTTAATTGGAGATTGGGTTTTTAACCATATTTGGATAATCTTTTCATAATGATAAAGTAACAAAGCATGTGCCACGTTCTTTTTAAGTAGGAGGGAGTTAACATGAAAGGAATTGGTATTTAAATGTAATTTTAGACTTCACTAAGAGCATATAAAAGATTAGTCGAATTTTTGTTAATTAGGGATCCTCCCAGCTTTTGAGGGAATCATCATACATGTCCAAACTCCCATTACTAAAGATACTAAAATGAAAAAAATAATCTGCTTTTATTACATATTTGAATACCCTTAATCTGTTTTTGCTATGGTTTAGCCATTTTACATCACACAATTTTTTCATCATGTGCTAATCATGGATTTTATGTTAGAAATGTTTAAAAAATGCAAAAGAATGAGGAATAATTAATCAGACAATGGCAATCACATGATTTGATTACTATACATGCCATAGGGGTAGAAATAATGGCACACTGATTCCACATTCGAAGTTATTCTTCAATTTGCATTGTCATTTTGTAAAATTTAGAATAAACAAATGTTTTCATTGTATGAGGTATATGTGTGAATATGTGTTGTCATATAGAATGTAAGCCATCGAATCTGAATTTTTATAAGTTTGTCATATATTAGCTAATACTAAACAAAAAAATCGCTAATGAACAGATAATCAAAACAGAATTTATAAAAATTGAAGTGTTTTTTGAAGACTTCATTTTATAAAGCTATTTACCATGTTTACTTCCTATTGGCAATGTTTGGTAAATTTGAGGAGATGTTGTAAATGTTACATATTGCTATTGTTTATTTGTGTTAGTTAATAGCAATCTGATTGTTTGGATTTGTACTTATAAATAGCTTATATTCTTTCAGTCCTGGTACAAGAAGACGAACAAGAGACAGAAACTCACAGCAAACAAGAGAGGCTTCACCAGAACGTCGTGCCTTCCAACCCCCACACATGATGACATCACAGATTCACCCTGCTTCCTTACCATCAAATCATCATAGGACAGGACAAAGACCTATATTAATGGAACAAGTAAGTAAACTGCAGTGTCCTTCTTCAGAACAGAAAATATCATTTGAATGACTTCCAAGTCCAGGAAGTTTTGAAGTCAGATAGTACTAGGCAGTGTCCATCATCATTCAGAACAGGACTATAGGCCATTATTAATTAACTGATCCAAATAGATTTAAAAGTAACACTGTACAGGATCCATTATCATTTTGAACACAGCAAATGTCAATGTTAACGGGTCAAGTATGGTCCCGTGATATTAAACAGCATGTCTTATGGTGTGGATAGTGTGACCCTGTGTCTAGACAGCGGTGCCCTATATCCCTATTTAGAGCTTGGATAAAAATAAACACCTTATGATTTTAAATGTGATAACTGAAATGACATCATCACAAATATCGTGTTTCATAATAATAAAAAATAATAAAAAAATGATTTTTTAATGTCATCAGAATAAAAATCCATATTTTTGTGAAATTAGACTTTATTCAGCTCAATTTTGAGGTAACATATGAACCGACAACTGAATATCTTACTCTGGAATAGCTTAAGAATACATAACATATTTGACCATTTATTTCAATATTTTACTTGGTCAATACAGATTTATATTTATAATTAGCCTTAAAAATTAACTTTCCAAATTTTAGAATTTCTGGTTTTACTTATTTCATTGTCAGAATCATATGAAACAATATGACAGCATCTCCATGTTTATCTTCATTTATACCACCCGATGTCATGTCTGCTGTACTGGTAGAAAGATGTTAGACTGCTTAGGGTTTAATTTTATTGTTGAATTTCATCTTGGCTGGTAATCAAATTTTAGGTAATGTTAAAACTGCAGTTTAAAACTTAGTATTTGAGTACAGGAGCTTTGCCAAAATAACAGACTTATTGTAAAAAATAAGAAATGTTTCAGCATGTTCAAGATATGAAACATCTAACACGGTTTAGTCTGGTAGAATTTTATTGTACATGTATAAATTGTACAATTAATGCCTGTCATTTACTGTTTCAGACTCACATATATACTCTAGATGTGTAGACCTTGTAGGTTATTTGTCTGAGCATTATGTGGACTATTTTATATTAGTATAATATTACATTAATTGATTAGTGTAAAATGTTGGGTAATTGAAGTCAGTTCATTATCAACCTGTGAAGATAGTTTAGTGTCTGGTTTCCTGCTAATACTTTGTTGCTCTGTTATATCTCTTATTTGTTCAGTTATGTTAACCATGTAACTTTATTTAAAAAAAAAAAGATACATTTTACTTGAATATTTGAATTGCATGGTTGTTTGTTTCAAAAATATTTTAATTATATTTTTTTGTCAATGTAAAAGGAATTTTTAGATTTTATCCTTAAATACGGCCTCACTGGGCCCCCAAAACACTCATCAACATAAATGTAAATCTAATACTGGAATGTCTTTGGTGTGTCTTTCCTTTACAAAAATGACTTCTGTAGAAAAAAGGGGAGACATTTGTTTTAGTCCACTTAAAAATCAGTTACCTAGTCAAATAATGTAATTGATACAAAATATTTACTTATTCCTTTTAAAACTTAATAATTTAAACCTTGAAATGTAAAATTATGCACAATATCAAATGTTTTTAAGCCTCAGAACATACTGTAAAATATTTATGGCCGTAGAGTTCAGAATTATTATTTTTATTTTACAGATGCCAGTAACAGCTCCTGTTTCTATGACACCATTTGCTATCCCAGTATGCACAGGGCCACATCATATCCCAGTATGCACCACAGCTCATATTCCAGTGTGTAGTAGCCAAGCAACATGGTCATTTCCTGCCTGCAGTGTTCCAATACCAACGTGTAACATGCAGCATATTCCTGCTTGTAGTCTGCCACAGATACCAATTCCACATCACACTTTTCCACCTCTGTTTGCTCATCCTCATAGTCTAGCCAACCATTTACCTCGACAGCAACATATGTCGCCACCAACAACACAGTTTACAGCCAATCATAATCAGCCACATCATCACCATCATCATCATCATCCTCAACAACAGCATCATCAACCATTTCATCAGGTAAGTCAAGGTCATCTGACCTAGGATTTTACTATCAATTAAATGAAACTTTATTGTAATTTCAATCTAATCATTTGTTTTGCCTTAACAGTATTTTACTTGTCATCTCAAGGTCAAAATTAAGTATTTGTAAAAGAAGGGACTGTTACATTTTTAAAGTTCTTCAATTTTAAATCTTCTATAAGACTACTTTTCAGAGAAAATGTAATAGATTGGTTGATGCATCTAGATTTGAAATTTTGCAGAAAAATTTTGTATTTATGGATCTGGATATTTAACAGTCATCAATCAATCTATTTCTAAATAAAGGAAACCTATGACCCTGTTTACCAAACTGAATTTCTGATTTTTTCTTTATTACAGATTTATTGTAGAATTTTATGAATTAGTTTAGGCCTCTTTTTAATTGTCGTTATTCATTTTCTATTTCCAGCGCCAGGAAGAAGAAATACAAATGATCCCAGACCATCATCGCCAGGCTTTCCAGATGCCGCTACATCATCACCATCATCATCAGACGCCATTCACACATTCACCCCCAGTAGTGCTTCAGGAACCCAATGTTCATCCAGCTCCACATGATTTATATGTAAGCAGCCATTCTCATTATGTTTCCATGTTTATACATACACTCATTCATCATTTTGGATGGTAAAGTCAAGAACAAGTTTTTAATGACAAGTGAACACTTTACATCTACATGTTTTAAAAGGCAGACAAATCCTAATTTGGCCATACTTTGAAAGCAAAATAAAGGAATTTTTATGCCCCGACCTAGCGGAGGGGGCATTAAGTTTTACCCTTGTGAATCTTATACACAATGCTTATTACCACAATATACAGATCAAGTTTGAATTTTGGTGCCATCACTTTTACTGTTCTAGAGTTGTGCCCTTTACAAATGGAAAAAGTGCTGAATTTTTCTTTTTTTTTCTAAATATCAAGTATTTTTAAAATTGGAGTTATCTTTCTTTGTCCATGATTATAGTTGAATCAACTACAATCGATGCTTTATGCAATGCAGTGTTTAATTTTACCTTCCACTGACATATTAAAGCAATTTTTACCCTTCATTTCTAAAAATGTTTTAATGTCTTCTTTGAAAATTGGAGTTATCTTTCTTTGTGCATAATGGTAGTTGAATCAACTACAACCAATGCTTTATACAATGCAATATTCAATTTTACTTCCTACTGATAAATTAAAGCAATCTTTACCATTCAGTGCTTACAAGCACTTTGATTACTGTTCTAGAGTTATGCCCATTTACAAATGAAAAAATTGGTGAATTTTTGGTTTCCGTTCTCTAACTTGAGTTTGTCTTAAATTAATGTAATGAAATGTATATATGTAACACTCCCAAACTTGTCCATCCCCCCAAACGTGTCCGATTCCCCCAAACGTGTCTATTTCGCCTAAACATGTCCTTCAGATCATAAATCGCACAAACGTGTCCCGATTTCACATCCCTAAACGTGTCCGATAATTGTTATTCACCAAAACGTGTCCAGATGAAAACCTAGAATGTCTCAAAACTTTTAGCGCCAATATTACTCCTTGAAGTCAAAAACGTTTACTGCAATTCAGTGGCGTGGGATACGATAAAAGACTTCGGGTACCGTTAAAAAATCTTAAGTAGCTACCCACAGAAATCTAGAGGAAAGGTGTAGTAGTCCATATAGATAAATGTCCAAGACATGCTACATTGTGCACAGTGACTTCTGCTTTCAAATAAATAGACCCCAGGATAAAAAAAATTGCACAATAAAAATTTATTTTTACTTGCAGCGGTTTTATTTATTTTTTATCAATATAATTATCATTGTTTCAAAGTTCACGCAGAGGTATTTCACAATTAAAAATTTAATACATTTTATCCTGTTAGTTTTCCCAGTGCTTCACTGTTAATACTTTTGGTCATTTATTAGCATTAATTTGTGCAACGCCGGTTATTTATTTTACGCATTTGCAACACATACTTAACTATTGACTGTTTATTGCTTAATGTCCAGTGGCAAATATGATTTGCGTATTTAGAAAAAAAAACATAAACATTGCAAGTTATTAGTTTTGTACAGTTTAAATCCTAGTTTACTAAGTGAATTCTATTGTACTAATATTGTCCGATGATGCCTAAATGTATTTAAGATTTATGAGGGTAATGCACGACCTGCTTCATGCAGAATTGGTTTCTGTGCTTTTAAAAGGGAGACCTTAGAGTTTCATATGAACCGGACCTGTTTGGCCTTTTAATGAAAATGGACACAATTGGGCACTCATAAACAGAACACGTTTTGGCGCCCTTCAGCAACTAGACATGTTTTGCAGTTCAGCGACGTCATATGGACACGTTTGGGGGAATCGGACACGTTTGAGGGGATGGACACGTTTCTGAGTGTTACATATATAATGCTTTTTACCACAAAACTCAGTTTATTTTTTTGTTTCTGTTTTATAACTTTAGTTTGCCTCAACCAAATGTTATGAAACTTATACACAATGACTATTACTACATAATACAGATTAAGTACGAAATTTGGTGGTGACACTTTTACCATTCTTGAGTTATGTCCCTTTATAAACATAAAAATTGCTAAATTTTTCGTTTCTGTTTTCTAACTTTAGTTTGTCTCAACCAAATGTTATAAAACTTATACACAACCCTTCTAGAGTTATGCGTATTAACAAATAGAAAAATTGCTGAATTTTTAGTTTCTGTTCTCTACTTAAGTTAGCCTCAACCAAATGTTATGAGACTTACACACAATGCTTATTACCACAAAACTCAGATCAAGTTCAAATTTGGGTAGCGTCACTTTTACCGTTCTTCAGTTATGTCCATTTATAACTATATGATATGCAAGCGGGGGCATCATCTGTGTCCACATTTATTTTATTTGTTATGCCCCCGCCGTAGCAGAGGGGGCATTAAGTTTTACCCTTGTCCATCTGTACGTACGTACGTTCGTCTGTATGTCCCAAAATTGATTTCCGTTCTCTAACTTGAGTTTGCCTGAACCAAATGTTGTGAAACTTATACACAATGCTAATTACCACAAAACACAGATCAAGGTTGAATTTTGGTGGCGTCACTTTAACCGTTCTAGAGTTATGTCCCTTTATAATGTTGTATGCAAGTGAGGGCATCGTCTGTGTCCATGGGGACACATTCTCCATTTATTGTTTGTAAGTTAAAGGGTTAGATTAAAACCATATAAAGCTCCTGAAATCTTTACAAAATTATGTTAATTATATTGACAAATGAATAGGATGATGCAGTCTAGTACCTTAAGTGCAGAAATGTCATTTTTTTATGTCACTTTCATTAACATAACATGATTGACAAATTTGACAACAAAAGTTAAAGGTAGTTTTGGGTCAAATTAAATACAATCTTAACCCAGAAAGATTTTTTAATTGCTTCAATATCTTAACATTTTGTGGTTGAATTTTTTTGGGCAGGCTATTTCTTATGAGTGATTATTAATTATAGAATAACTAATAGAAGAATTCAAAAAGAGAAAAATATTCAATGAGTGACCGAACAACACATTAATTGACAAATGCGCGTAGTGCATGAGTTAATTATCAGTGTTGTTCGGTCACGAGTTGAATATTTTTCGATATTTGAATTCTTTGATTAGTTATTCTTTTTATTACATTGGCAAATGGCTTTTTTGTGGAATTAAAGTAGAAAATGTAAGGAACTATATCGTTTTCAACGCATTCACAATTTGTTTTGATCCGACGTTATCGACATCTTGACAACGCCTATTGTTGTATGACGTCAGAGGAGTGAAATAACCACGTTTATTTCACATGTGAAATTATCGGTTTTTATTTCACTGGGAAATCAATGTAATTCATTGCAACTAATGTAATAATTCCTGATATCTGACAGATTAATGACTTGTGAACATTTGAAGGATGAGTTTGATAGATTTAAAATACTATGTGATTATTGAAATCATGAGACCAAGTAAAAAATTGGTCTCATCATACCTTTTCTTGAGTCTCATTTAATATACATTTTGAACATGTTTTTATTTGTATTAAACCTTTTGATTTATATTTTAACAGGGACCCTTCCAAAGACACTATGCACGACCACGCATGGGAGGACGAAGTGGAAGGTTGCGGTCAATACCATTACCTCCTCCACCTTACCCAGGATTCCTTCTTCACTTCCTGTAAGTTTTTTATGCCCCTGCCGTAACAGAGGGGGCATTAAGTTTTACCCTTGTCCGTCCGTAAGTAAGTCCGTACGTCCGTCTGTCCGTAGGTCCCAAAGTTGGTTTCCGTTCTCTTAACTTTAGTTTGCCTCAACCAAATGTTATGAAACTTATACACAATGTTTATTACCACAAAACACAGATCAAGTTTGAATTTTGGTGGCGTCACTATAACCGTTCTAGAGTTATGCGCCTTTACAAATGGAAAAATTGCTTAATTTTTCGTTTCTGTTTTATAACTTTAGTTTGCCTCAACCAAATGTTATGAAACGTATGCACAATGCTTATTACCACATAATACAGATCAAGTTCGAAATTGGGTGGCGTCACTTTTACTGTTCTTGAATTATGCCCCTTTATAAACATAAAAACTGCTGAATTTTTAGTTTCCATTCTCCAACTTTAGGTTACCTCAACCAAATGTTATGAATCTTATACACAATGCTTATTACCACATAATTAGAATCAAGTCAAGTCAAGTCAATTTTGGTGACATCACTTTTATCGTACTAGAGTTGTGCCTGTTTACAAATGGAAAAATTGCTGAATTTTTCGTTTCTGTTCTCTAACTTAAGTTAGCCACAACCAAATGTTATGAGACTTATACACAATACTTATTACCACAAAACTAAGATCAAGTACAAATTTGGGTAGCGTCACTTTTACTGTTCTTCAGTTATATTCCTTTATAACTTTATATGATATGCAAGCGGGGGCATCATCTGTGTCCAATGGACACATTCCCCATTTATTTCTTGATACACCTGTATAAATCTACATAATTATACTGATTCATGATGCAAATGTATACTGTGGCATGATATTAAAAATAGGATTAGCAAATAAAAAATTGACAACTAACCGTAGGATAAAATTTCATTAAATATGGAATGATTTGATTGGCTACCAATTGTTGATTTGGAAAGTACTCAGAATCAGGTATTTCTGCCATTAAGTGTATCAGATGTATGACAAAGTCTGAAAATAACTATTACATTGCTGACTAGGTATAAATGAAGTAGTTAATATATTTTATAACCAGAAAAATTTTTTTTAGATAATTTTTATTTTAGCCTTTGTATTAATATAATGTCACTTAGTTAAGGAATAGTTCTGTAAGAGCATGTCCCAAGTAATAGCATATTTAGAAAATGTTGAATCAAGAATACATTATACAGATTTATATTTGCAGAGCAATGTTAAGCAACCCTCCAATACCTCACCTTGGAAGAGACTTTAATGATGAGGCGACTGAAGTGGAAAATTATGAGGTATGATGGATACTTTATGTTATAAATTCACAAAAATTGATAAAAACATTCTTCTGTAACAATAGAGCATATCATGATTGTGCAGAATAAACATGTCAGTTCAATAGATCAATACCAAAAAATAAGAAAGATTATAAATTAGTCATTAAGCATACTGTGGATTCATTATTATTCCTGGAAAACCAAAATGTGGGTACAGTTGAACCATGAATATGAAAGTTCAACAAAGTACAAACTTTCTTTAGGCTTATATGCAAACTATGACAAAACCATGATATCAAATATCCATCAAAATACTATTTTTCCTTGACCCACAAAAATTGGTCATCACTGAAAACTAAACATAATGTTAATCTATTTTATGCTTGAAATGAAGAACACGTGAAAATAGTTGTGATAATTTGCCATCTGGTATTTCAGGCATTATTAAACTTAGCAGAGAGACTTGGAGATGCCAAGCCCAAAGGCTTAACAAAGCCAGAGATTGAACAACTGCCAGCCTATAGATTTAATAAGGAGAACCACAATTCAGACATGGACCAAACCAACTGTGTTGTCTGTATGTGTGACTTCGAGAACAGACAGCTGCTCAGAGTGCTACCTTGTAGTCATGAATTTCATGCTAAATGTGTTGACAAATGGTTGAAGGTATGTCCTATTTCATTGGGTAATACTGTGTAAATTTACATCAATCTAGGAACTTTAAAGGGAAACTAGATGGATTAATAAGATTTGATTGAGGTTATACTTAAACATAAGTGTCTTTTTTATGATAAATCCTTACAAAATCTGACAATTTGCACAACTTGTAGCTAGAAAAAAAGCTTGGTGACCAATATTTTTTTTTTAATTAATTTAAAAAAAATAAGTCTGTATAAACTACATTTTGGCAAAGCAAAGCATGAAAAATTTCTATTTATTATTTTAATTTAATCCCCCCCATCTATCTAAATTTTAAATTTTACTTATTTTGTCCAAGTTCTTTATTTAAGCCATTGGTCTAATAATTTCCTATTTACAAATAAAATTTCATTGTGTATTTTCAGACAAACAGAACATGTCCAATATGTCGAGCAGATGCTACAGAAATTGTTCAGTCAGACTGATAATCGAAACTGTTCATTTGACCAGGGTAAAAATACTTCACTGTATGTCTTTTAATGACGCAAATTAAAATTCATCACAAAGCAATCGAAAGACAACAGCACAAGATAATCCTCTTGATTGACAGACATACTTGAAAAAGGATGGAAATTTTGTTTATAATTTTCTTCCATTGTACAGATATCGGAGACACCTAAAGCATCGTGATTGTAATACTCAGGAATAGATTATTTTACACCAAAATCTTAGGTGCTTTACTGTCTCATGTTTTGTACTGCATGACCTTTTTAACCTTCATACTGTTGGAGGTCAGATGTAAGCTTTTCTTGTTGGTTAGATTTATTAAAGAAAATTTTTGAATGTGTAAATGTTAATTGCATGCATATTTTTTTCAGTTACATTCACCATATTAAAATATTCTTTTGTATTTGCTGTAAACTTGATCCTAATTTGAAAATTAATTTTTGTCAGATCTTGGCACATTGTTACAATATATCGTCAAGAGGAAAAGGGTTAGACCTGTTTTGTTTTTTTGTTTTGTTTTTCTATGAGATGTGCCAGTGTTTTTTTTTTTATTTGTATGAAATCAGCCCTTAGGGTGTTGAAAATTTATTTATGTGTTCTTTTAGTTACATCAATGTAACATTAACAGATTAATATAAAATATATGTGAAGATATAAAGGAAAAAAGTGTGTGTTGCTTTTACACATTAAATACATATAATCAAAATAATTGATACACTTGTGTTGTAGATGTAACATAACATAAAAATGAGGTCCTATTTCATCACATAAAACTTGTCAAAGGGAGATAACTCTATGAAAAAATGGAACAGGAAGTCACAACAATGCAATACACAATATATATGCTTATTAAATTTACACATATCATAATATGTATTTCCTTTCATCTATCATGTTGAATTTGAATGGGTAACTCCTGTTGTTTTTAATGAAAGTCATCCTGCTTTTTGAGTTTATATTTTTTCAACAATATTTCATACTTATATGCTAGTTAAACTTTTCCATACTTGTTTTCACAGGACAGAGTAGTGTTAAATATTTTTCTTAGTATGAATGTCATTTACAGCTGTACAAACATGCTTACTTTATAAGACGAGACATAAAACATATGATATATGTATTGTACCTATAGAGTTTCCATGAATAGTTCATTGGCATTATAATCCATTGTAAAAATATGATTTAAATTTTTATGATAGTGGCATTTTTAAGTGTTGAAACTAGTTCAAATATATATTTTCACTAATTCTTGTATAGTGTTTGATTGATACATATCATTAATGATTTAATAGTTTTCCTGAAAATTGCAGAACCATTTTATTTAGAAGTTAGACTTAGCATAGTATGGAAACAAAGTATTATTGGTTTTGTTCTTTTTATTATTCAAATACTTCTAGCAATAAATATATAAGAGAAACAACAGATGAAGTAGGAATGTCAAAAGAAATAACAATGCTTTTTTTCTTCAGTGTTCTATTCCTTATAATCCTAACATTTTTACTGAGTTAAGATTCACATGGAGGGGATGTATGCATAGCAGGAGGGGATAACTCTGTCGACACACCTGCTCTTATTCCCTTTGAAGATTATGTGATTTTCTCAGGTTTTTTCTCGTTTGATGTATTGAAAATTGATTTACAAGATTAAATCAACATTACACTTCTGTTGCCTCTTAGTCATAAATGTTCAGTAGTGTTTTTTTATATTTGTAACCATAACTAATTATCTTAGATGAAACAGACCAAGGTGGTGCAAACATACATGTTATTTTGGGTTTCATAAAACTTCTTATTTTACTCAAACTTTAAAATTGTTATGATTTAGTAGTAAAAGTTGTTTTTTGAAACCCAAAGTCATCCCATTTATCTAGACAAGTAAAATGATACAAGGAGAAGTATTTTGTTATTTATTTAGACGATTTATTTCCATTGTTTTTGTTGATACATTTTGTTTGATATTACAGTGTTTAGCCTTTGTTAGATCTTTTTTTAAATGGTTGTTATGCAGGTCAAAATAAACACTCATTTTTATCTGCATTCATTGTATAAGACACAAAATCATTGACATTGTTGTGCACTCTTTAAATCATAATAACATGGCCATTTTTGGGAGAGAAAAAAATTATTATACCGGTACATAAATTTTTTTCTTTTAATTTGTTAACAATATTAGAAGCGTAGATTTATAATGGATGTAAAGGGACTGATTTAGTCATTCAAATTCGAATAAAATACACTAAATCACTGTTAAAAAGTTCTTATGATACAATATAATTGTTGAGAATTTACAAAGAGAAGTCACTATGTTCAAATTTCAAATTGCTAATTTGTAATGAGATGGGTTAGTCCTCATTTTTGGTTTCTAACATTGAGATATTTCCTTAAGGAAAGGTAAATTTTTATAAACTGTCTATAATTCATAGAAGCAGATTAGATTTAAATGGTTAATTTCTTCATTTAAAAAAATGCTGTAAATGTTTTTCAATTTTGTCTTTTATTATGATGTGTCGTGTCATCAAGGATCATATTTTTTCTGCTTTGACACTTTTGTGAGATTATTTAAATTATAATCATTTTGTGTTTTCTGAATTAGTAGTTTTGTCATATAAAGAAATACAAACTTCGCTACCTCAATCTTGTATAGGACATCCAGGCTTTAAAGGATTCACATTAGAATGCTTCTGTATTAGAACTCCCCCTCCTCTTGTGGCTTATTGAATGTATATATTATGATTGTGCAGTTCCTGGACAAATTTGGTTACTTTAGCAGGTACCCTTCCTTAATGAGAAAACAACAGGTGTAATATTTTACAGATGAAATATAATTCATTGAAGTAAATGTATGAAATCGATAAATTAAATAATTTATAAATTTTGTTGAAAACTGCTAAAAGAATAAATACTGCACTCTACTTTGTCCAGAAATCTGTATATCTGTAAATGGAAGCTTATGTAATTGTCCTGTACAAGGCTTTTTTTACTACTCCATAGTATTTTTCCATTGATATTGACACATTGTACATAAACAAATTTTATTACTAATCCAAACACAAATATAGACAAGTTTGTTGTTATATGCAGGAAGTTTTTAATATTTTTGTGATGAGAGCAAAAATATAGAGTTTTATATAAGGCTTTACTGATATCATATTACGCTTTGTGTAGGTTAGAGTTTATTAAAGTGCTAATTCAGATATTTATTATATTATTTTGTTTATAGTTGTTTGAATTATTTCCTTTTTCACATTGTAAACATTTTTGTTTTTCCCGTTTGAAAGTGATCTTTATCTAAAATGAAATAATTGTTTGTTGTATAGAAGTAAGTAAACCAAATATCCCTGAATAATGTTAAACTTGTTCCTTGTCTCACTTTCATCTACCTCGGGTCTGTTCACAAGTTTAGTGGGCAATCAATTATTCCAAAATGGGAACAGCCATTAAAGAAATGTATCCTCTCAAGTTTAAAACAATTTTTGATATTTAAATTAAGAAAAAAAATGCCATAAAAGCAGTTTGTTGAAGGATTCCAGCCATAAGTTTGCGGATTCTTTGTTTTTTTTTCTTCTAGAAAAATCATCTGTAAATGGAGTTCTAAATTTGAGTTTGTTTTTATTTACACATGAAATAAATGGAAAATAACATTTGTCTGTGTGTTCAAATTTGTTGTTTTGATTAATCACAAAACCCATGCAAAGAAACAACATGAGTAGAAGTCAGCACATTTATATAGAAAAAAATTAGCCATAAAAGCATATATTTGATTCAGGTTTTTAGTTGGTTTTTTTTGGCCAGTGTCAGTTCTTGTTGTAAACAATGGTTCAAGGTTAAAAGTAATTGTTAAATCAAAATGTAGATATTTAGTCTTCTTTTTAAACTTTGAACAAATATATTTAAAATTGCTGGAACCGGTGTTTTGTTTGTGTTACCCTTTGTGTATTACTTTACAAATTTATAGTAAAATTATGAAATTAAAAAGGTTCTTGATATTAAAAATTAGTAAATAAAATAATCTCCAAAAACAAAAAAAATTCAATTTTAATGATCTTTTGCACTAAAAACTTTTGTTTTTCACCCTGTGTTATAATTTACAGTGGATTCTTTTGATTTTCGCCTTGTAGTTTCTTTTATTGTGTAAACTATATTTTTATTCTACTGAATTTATATACATTTCCAACAGACCATTTTAAGATGAGCAATAAATTACAAAAACAGAGATTGTTGTCTATTATTTATATCTGTTGCCTGAAATTGTCATTGACAACTTTTTAAGTGCTGTAAATTCAGAAATGTTTGTGTGCGTTTATTATTGCGATTTTTTAAAACAATTTACAAAAATGCAAGATTCATTATTTGAATTTCAGGAAATGTTACAAACTAATAACGATGTCAAAATTTAAACGCAAGATTTTATTTTTGCGAAACCTATCTAGTTGCAATTTTTCACAACAATAAAAAAATCTCAAAAATTTGTGAATTTACTGTATTTACTGCCATTTTAACCCATACATAATTAACCCATACACATACATAATTAACCCATACATAATATGAAAACTGGCACAGAACTCCCTCTATCATTCATAATCATTGACAATCCTATACCAGTGGATATATGGAACAATTGATGACAACTGATATATTTCTGATATGGTACATGGGATTTTTTATATTCAGTCAATCTCCATATAAACCTTTGTTTTGTGTTTCTCCAAACTTTCTATTTATGAAGATAATAAGGAGTTCTGGTTAGAGGAATCTGAGATTCAAGGAGTAAAAAATGGTCCAAGGTTTCAAAAAGAGTTTGTCTAGGTTATTACTGTGTCAAGCACAGTATTCTGTCTATGCTTGCTCTAAACATATACTAATTTATCTTCCCTTGATGATATGCTTCAGTTGTATCATACTCTTTGTTCTATTGCCTTTTATCTAAAATATTGCATGTCATCAAGAAACCCTGCTGAAAGATGTAGAAGGTTAAATTGTGAAGTAAAGTACTTGCAAGAAATCTGTAGTGAAAAGATTTAAATAAAAAGTTAAACTGTCTAATTCAGTCCAGTGAGCTAAAAATTTACAAAAACTTTGAAAAGTCTCAATTATCCAAGTTTTGTAAAATTCTATGAAGGTTTGACAAAGTTATTCAAATGTTAAAATCTTAAACTACAGACTGTACCTAAATGTTAACTGCCAAAAAGTCCATTTAAAATACAGCAAAAATGGATAGAAAAAAAGAAATGTGTTGCCTTACATCTCTTGATTATGAAGAAGCTTGTATAAACAGCTGTCAATTGTTGGAGACTGTAGTTCCCATTAGATGTCTATTGGTTATTTTAGTCTTATTACACTTAGACCCCACACAACAAAGTTGCGTAGGGTATAATGTTTTTGACCTGTCCATCTGTCAGTCCTGTTCTTGTCATCCCAATTCCTCTGAAACCACACAACAGAATTTGATGAACTTTGTAGATAATAAGGACATACTATGTAAATGGGCATATCAACACTAAATTATGATTCAATTTTTTTTCTAGGTGTTGCCCCTTGAAACTTAGAATTTTGGCCTGAATATACTTTATACTATATTCCTCTGAAACCACACAACAGAATTTGATGAAACTTTGTAGATGAAAAGGACATACTATGTTGATGTGCATATCGACAGGAAATTATGATTCAATTTTTTTTCTAGGAGTTGCCCCTTGAAACTTGGCCTGAATACTATATACTATATTCCTCTGAAACCAAACAAACAATTTTGCGGTCGTATATTGGTATGAGGTTGGCGGCTACGTCGTCGTCGTCGTCCGGCGTCGTCGTCGTCTGAAGACACATTGGTTTTCGCACTCTAACTTTAGTTTAAGTGAATGGATCTCTATGAAATTTTACCATAAGGTTCAATACCACAAAAGGAAGGTTGGGATTGATTTTGGGGGTTATGGTGCCAACAGTTAAGGAATTAAGGGTCAAAAGGGGCCAAAATAAGCATTTTTGTAACTTCCAGACATAACTTGTGTGTTAGTGTATAGATCTCTCTGACATTGTAGCACAAGGTTCCATATCACAAAGGGAAGGCTGGGATTGATTTTGGGGGTAATTGCCTCAAAATTTGAGGAATTAGGGGCCAAAAAAGGGGCAATAAACAAGCATTTTTCTAGTTTCATGACAATAACTTGTAAGTGTATGGATCTTTCTGAAATTGTACTACAAGGTTCCATATCACAAAGGGAAAGCTGGAATTGAGTTGGGGGTAATTGCCCAAAACATTTAGGAATAAGGGGCCAAAAATAAGCATTTTTCTAGTTTCCAGACAATAACTTGTGTTCAAGTGTATGGATCTCTCTGAAATTGTGTTGCAAGGTACCATACCACAAAGGGAAGGCTGGGATTGATTTTGGGGGTAATTGCCTCAAAATTTTAGGAATTAGGGGCCAAAAAGGGGCAAAAAACAAGCATTTTTCTAGTTTCAGGACAATAACTTGTGTGTAAGTGTATGGATCTTTATGAAATTGTACTACAAGGTTGCATATCACATAGGGAAAGCTGGGTTTGAGTTTGGGGGTAATTGCCCTAAACGTTTAGGAATTAGGGGCCAAAAAGGGACCTAAAAACAAGCATTTTTTCTAGTTTCCAGACAATAACTTGTGTTCAAGTGTATGGATCTCTCTGAAATTGTACTGCAAGGTACAATACCACAAAGGGAAGGCTGGGATTGAGTTTGGGGGTAATGAATCATAAGGGGGTTCAAAAAATTTTGGGGAGGGATTTTTTTTTCCCTTTTTTTCCTTTTTTTCAAACATCTTGAAAACTACAATAAATAGACGGAAACTGTTAACAACAATAATGATCAGAAGTACAATATTTACAAATAAACTGTTAACACAGAGATATTACTCAACTTTATGTTATTAAGATTATATTACAATGTTGACTGCTGTATCCAAATTTTTGACATTTTTACCTATTGTGTCTGTTTGTTTTGCTCACACATTGTTGTCTATATAATGGAATTCTATGCAACTGTCATACAAGTGAGAGGTTTAGCAAGCTATAAAACCAGGTTAAATCCACCATTTTCTACATATGGAAATGCTTGTACCATGTCAGGAATATGACAGTTGTTTTCCATTTGTTTGATGTGTTTGAGCTTTTGATTTTGCCATTTTGTAAAGGTCTTTCCATTTTGAATTTCCCTTGGAGTTCGGTATTTTTGTTATTTTACTTTATATGTGTATGAAATAAGAAAAGTTTCAGCCAATAGACCATGCCTGAGGGAGCAGGGCAAATAATCTCCATGGACATGAGATGTGCCAGTTTTTTCACAACTAAATACCAAATATCATTGACCTACCATGATGTCAATTGATGGCCAATTGATGTCCTTGATCAGTAAGACAAGATCTGAATAAACTGTTAACACAGAGATATGTCTCACCTTTTTGTAATTTGATAGTACATTTGTAAAATGCAAATGTTGAAACTAAAATAGCAATACTTTATCATGTAAGTTTAATATGCAAAATATTAAAATTCAAGGAACAATGACTGAAGGTACAGGGGCAAACAATATCCATGGAGATGAGATGGGCCAATGCTAATACAACTGCATAACAAATATCACTGACCAACCACTAGTGGTTCCCCATAAACTGACCTAATCACAAACTAATACATGAAAACTAAGCAAAAGTTTCAAAGCCAATAGACCATGACTGAGGAGGCAGGGCCAAATAATCTCCATGGAAATGAGATGTGCCAATACTAATACGATAGCATACCAAATATCATTGACCTATTACTAGCAGTTCCCCATAAACTGACCTAATCACAAAATTAAATAATACATTATTGAAGCTGCTACCGCCGCCAGAAACAGCATACCTATGTCTAGCTATGTCAAAACCATTCATGTCATATTTGACTTGAAATATTGCACTATTTCAAGATAACAACCATTCTGGAATAGCTTACAAAGAATTATTAGTTTAACAAAAATTCTAAAACAGCAATAACTATATACAAAGGATTTCCACAGAGATGTAGTTCTGTAAAAAAAAAAACACCACTGAAGTGTTATTTCCCATCTCAGGGTTATGTAAGCATAAATCACTTCTATGCTCCTTTTTATATGGCTATTTGATCTAAGAAAACTTTGTGGAATATGACAGTAGTATTTGCTAGGTACCTTGACTTCAATATCAATAAGGGTCTTGCATTTAAGTACATTATCCACTACAGACTGGTGAAGTTCTGATTCATAACTCAAAAGATATAGTCTGGAATAAAGTTTTCTCAAAATTTTAGTCTATTTATAGGTGACCATGACCATATATGTAACCCTGAAATCAAAAGGGGACAATATCAAATCAAAATTGGTTATATATGGTTTTAAAGATGACATCAGGAAACTAAAATGTTTCCCCAACTTTCAGTTTATTAATAGCTGTTTTGACCTAGAACCATTGACCTGGTTCATTAATACAAAAATATATAGAGGTCTTCCTCATCTCATGTAGCATGATCAAACAAAGTTTAGTAAAGATATTGCTTATTGCTTACGACTCAAAAGATTTAATCAGGAAACCTTAATGTTGACATCATGACCCCCACTAGTCCAGGAAGCATTCACCACATTATAAGTTAAGTCTGACAAAAACCATGATAAAAAAATAGACAGTTTTATGCAGTGAAAAACAATGTCGAGGATAACAGACATATGCAGGTATTGGAACTTCAGAGTTCAGACATAAGGCACAATACAATGATTACCCAGCTCTTTTACCTTCTGAAATATAAAGCTCTATACAAATAGCTAATGATGCTGTCTTTGCCCTGTTAGTATTCCTATATGTAGAATTTTTTCAACATCCTTTTCTGACGAAGACAATAAAACTGCATGTATAAAACTTAGAAAAGCTGGTATAAAGTTTGGCAAATAATATAATGTATAACTTAACTTTTCATTAAATTTTCTCAATCTGAAACAATGAACCACAAGTGATCAAATAATGGTGATACTGGTACTTGTCAGACTGAAATCTAGACCCTATGAGGTAAAGACTTTAAATGTAATAATGACCTTATCATGGAAAATTAACATAGATCAATGAACCATGAAAATAGTTTGTTAAACCCATTTACTCTTTTCATAAACAAATAATTGTAGCAACTAAAAACCGCATCAATGCATGGAAACAATGTGACCCTAAGATGGACCAACTATCATTCGAATGCTATTTATTCAAACTCCATATTTTTTTAAAAGGCAACATATTTTGAGGGTATTTTGAGGGTGTAAAATCCATGGTGTACTTGTCTGTAACTGAGGGACGTTACCATTTTAAATTCAGGAATTTATTGGTATGCATTGTTTGTCAGGCCGACTCTTTCAACAGATTTCAATCTAGAACTTTCATATTATGCAGGGTATCAGTGCATAAATTCAGAATTTTCGTTTACTTTTCCACAAATGTTGAACTTTAGGTGAAATTATGCATATATTGGTGGTTCGGCTAACTCCCATTTTTCTAGCTAGAACTTTTTTAATTAAAAAAAGGAGAATGTGTCCATGGGACAAAGATGATGCCCCCACCTGCATACGTTATACAGAGGCATAACTCGAGAACGGTAAAAGTGATGCACCCAAATTTGAACTTGATCTTGGTTTTGTGGTAATGAGCATTGTGTACAAGTTTCCTGGGTTTTGTGGTAATGAGCATTGTGTATAAGTTTCATAACATTTGGTTGAAGCAAACTTAAGTTAGAGAACGGAAACCAATTTCCGGACGTACAAGGGTAACACTTAATGCCCCCTCCGGTGACGACAGGGGCCAAAAAATATATGCATGGTATTAGTACTTATATAAAGTTGTGCTTATTGTCAAAATTTTTGCCACAAATGTTGAATTTCTGTATTTTTTGGGGGGAATCATTGCTTTGCCATAGCGAAATATCCACCACACTTTATAATATAGAGGAATCAAATTGTGCATCACAATGCATCATTGTGGTACAGTTGTCAAAGTCCATTGTTCCTGTAATAATATTCAGATTAAAATGACAGTTTAATATGGTAAACAATACTACCATGTATGAGAGATTTCTGTAAAACAGTCTCTGGAGTTGGGGTAAATATAGATTAACAAACTAGATGTGTCGGAACGACACGAATGGCCCCGTCTCAAAAAGTTGAAAAATCTGCAATTTCGACAACACATGTGGACACAACCATGCATGGATAGTATCAAGCTCTCAAGACCAATACTAGTTTGATGAAAAATTTCCTTGATCAATGAGTAATTAAATATCAAACTATCAGCAAACAGGAAGTGGATGTACTGCAGATCTAACAAGATGTGTCGAAACGACATGAAAATCATCATAGCGGAACGAAACATAAACTTGATCTCTAACTCATCATGGTAGTCTCACATATCAGAAATCAGCCCAATATCTGAAGGCGTTTAGAATAAAAGTCCATATAACTGTGATTTTCAACAATTTATCAAAGTCCAAAGCCCGTAATTTCAGCAAAAAATCAGATGAGCGGAACTAAACTTAAACTTCATCTGTAACTCATCATGGTGAACTCACATACAAAAAATCAGCCCAATATCTAAAGGCGTTTAGAAAAAAAGTCCATATAACTGTAATTTTCAACAATTTATCAAAGTTTAAAGCCCGTTATTTCCGCAAAAATTAGAAGAGGGGAACTAAACTTAAACTTGATCTTTAACTCATCATGGTTAACTCACATACCAAAAATCAGCCCAATATCTGAAGGCGTTTAGAATAAAAGTCCATATAACTGTGATTTTCAACAATTTATCAAAGTCCAAAGCCTGTAATTTCAGCAAAAAATTAGAGGAGTGGAACTAAACTTAAACTTCATCTGTAACTCATCATGGTTAACTCACAAACCAAAAATCAGCCCAATATCTAAAGGCGTTTAGAAAAAAAGTCCATATAACTGTAATTTTCAACAATTTATCAAATTCCAAAGCCCATTATTTCCGCAAAAATTAGAAGAGGGGAACTAAACTTAAACTTGATCTGTAACTCATCATGGTTAACTCACATACCAAAAATCCACCCAATATCTGAAGGCGTTTAGAATAAAAATCCATATAACTGTGATTTTCAACAATTTATCAAAGTCCAAAGCCCGTAATTTCGGCAAAAATTAGCGAAACGGAACGAAACTTTAACTTGATCTGTAACTCATCATGGTTAACTTACATACCAAAAATCAGCCCAATATCAGAAGGCGTTTAGAAAAAAAGTCAGTATAACTGTGATTTTCAACAATTTATCAAAGTCAAAAGCCTGTAATTTCGGAAAAAATTAGCGGAGCGGAAGGAAACATAAATTTGATCGGTAACTCATCATGGTTAACTCACATACCAAAAATCAGCCCAATATCTTAAGGCATTTAGAAAAAAAGTCCGAATAACTGTGATTTTCAACAATTTATCAAAGTCAAAAGCCTGTTATTTCAGCAAAAATTAGCGAAGCGGAAACGAAACTTAAACTTGATCTGTAACTCATCATGGTTAACTCACATACCAAAAATCAGCCCAATATCTGAAGGCGTTTAGAAAAAAGTCAGTATAATGGTTTGTTGCGGAATGACGGAATGACGAAATGACAGAATGACAGAATGACAGAATGACGGACAAGGGTAAAACTATATGACCCCGACAACTTTGTTGCGGGACCATAAAAAGTCTTACAACACCAATTTCAATAGTTAAATGGCAGTGTTGATTATTGGTGATTAATTCCACTGTCAGCCCCATTGGCTATATCATGGCCATCAGTTTTTTTTTATTGGTGGAGTAAGTCAGTGTGCCAGTTGAGAACCACAGAACTTTCAAAGAAAAAGTGACAATCCAAGTCATTTAAGGTTGGATTGGAACGCACCTGCCACATGTGGGTCGAACTCACAGCCTCAGTGTGATACAGTAGATGAACTACTTAGGACCACTCAGCCCCCAGATAAGCTGTTAAATATGGTCAACTACACAGAAAGGCAAACAATAGTACAAAGTATAGGAGAATTCCTGTCAAATGGTCTCAGAGTTGTGTTCACAAGGTGTTATTGTCACAATACTAAAAAAATTAGTCAAATCCCAACTCTTGTAATATTTTTCCAATCAAATCGACATGGCCAAGCAAATGACAACAAATCATCCTACTGAGTGTGAGAACTTTCTGACAAACAGTCTGAGTATTGATGTGTTTCAGACAGAGACAATAACCATTTAGATGCTGGATATATGGTTTTTCTAGCTTACTCCTCTTACAGATTTCCGTAATTTAGGGAATAAATCATTACTATTAACATGGGATCAAATGTGTCCATCAGACCACCATTTCAAACTGTACCATCTAAGTTCTGGATATTTTATAACAACAGACTCAAATTTATATTTTATACATTTATTACAAATGATATATATGAGAATTTTGAGTTCCGTGGGAACAGGTAATTGTAAAAATAAATAAAACAACATTAGAGGTAAGGAGTAACAACAATAGAAAGCAACTACACACATTTGTCTACACATCATTCTGCCATCATGGTATCACAGATGACTGGTATCACATCTTGATATTATTCCTCTCACTTAAAATTTGTTCTACCAAAACATATATCTTCATTGTAATACTTTCTCTCAAATTCATCACAGATTTCTATTTATATTAATCTAAATTTTAATCCTATTTGTGCATATTTTTCTCTAGTGATACAAACACATAAAGCAGATAATGCATGGCTTTTGTTTTCTCCTAAGTTTGCAAATGTTAGATTGTTTCACCATTTCTATAAATAACCCACTAATATTAAAATGCTAAGACTATACTAAAACAAAAACATATATCTAGTTAACACAAGTCATTTTTAGCTGTTCACATGGTTTCCTTAATTCTTAATTTTCAAACATGATTTGTTAACTTGCTTGACTATGTTTTATTTCATAATGATTCTTCCCAATAGAAACTATAGAATATCATCATTTACAAATAATGACTTGTGTGAAATAGATATGGAAACAAGGCAAAGAAAAACAGAAATAAATATAAATAAGTTAAAACAAATAAAAAACAACTAACAAAGTTCACAAGAATAGTGAACTTGTTCTGCTTTTATCTAAAATTGACATATTTCCCTTCCTTGCAGCTCTGATGACATGTGCTCACAAGTTCAAATATCAACAACTTTTCCATCCACATCAAATATTTCTCCAATAGATCTACTTAGAGTATATAGCACTGAGTGTACCTAAAATTTAAAAGATGAGGATATAAAGAGAGTGAGAAAAAGATTAGAACTTGAGTAATCCCCCTTTTTTTATAATTACAACCCCTTGTGATATAATGTACAGCATTTACAATTCCAGTGACCAAAACCCCTCCATTCCATTTATCTATCATCAAACTCTCAAATCACCCAACTGTGAAACTGAATTTTTAGTTATGACTATATTGTCCTTCAAACTGACTAGTAATGATGAACGTCCAACAATCAAAAGAAATTTGGAGAATTTCAATGTGCATTTGCTCTGACACTCAAAATATCTAGTGAAAATTAAGTTTTACAATACATATCACAACATTTAAAGCCTGTTTCACTTCAATTACACACATGCATACACACTGACACACATACATATATACTTATACACATCTTACATCCAGCTGTGTAGGTAATAGCACCTTATCAGCATTAATCACACACACTTCAGCACACTGGTATGAATAAATAATATATATATGAATATGATAAATATTTTAATTCTCTCTTTCACTTTCCTGTACAGGGGCTTTAATATACAAGGTCATGTTTAAATAAAATGTCCATGGATGGATTGAGCACTTTGAGCTGCCAAACATGGCAAACTTTTTCAACAATGATTAATAAAACATTAAAATAGAATGTTAAAAGTCAGAGGATAGGGAAGAAAAAAGATAAAGCTAGAAAAATCTTCAGAATTTCAATGGTCGGAAACCAGGACGGTTGGTCTTTTCTCCTGCCCATGACTTGGACTTGATTCTGAAGTGTCGGAGATCCTCGGAATGGTCTTTATGTAGCATGGGTTTGTAACTTATGGGATCACAGTATTCCTGTAAAAAGAAAGGACAATTTAATAACAGAAAACAAAATAAGATTTCTAGAATAAAAGTTTTCTTTAGCATAATATTTGTTGTATGTCTTCTTAAATTGTCATAAAACAACTACACTATTAGAATTTATTTCAACTCTAGATTTACTGCCATACCTAATACCTATTATAAATCATACATCTCTTTAACATTGACTTTTTACTATACTTGTACTGTAAATAGTGTATATATTCAAGATTGTTGTTGTACACTATAAGAGGTTCAGATTAAAAAAGTTTTTTAAATACATAATTGGAATGTACTAAATAAGGCATTGTCTACCTCTTGATTTGATATCTTATGAATTAAAATTTTACCCTTGCAATGAATGAAGATATCTAAATGTAGGAAGTAAAATGGTGAAATTCTTACCGAAAACTGTTCATAGAACACCTTGTAGCCTCCTTCTAATAAATACACCTCTGGATAATGTAAAGCAGGGTAACATTCTTTGTTGGCATGTCTGTCTTGTTGACGCAAAAATCTTGACCTAAAAGAATCAATCAACTAGTAAAGTCAATGAAATGTTGGGATGTAAGAAAAATTCAGCAAACATGTCATTTTATAATGTTTCAAGTATATTTTTCATAACTATTCAGTCTTTCATAAAAGAATGGATAGATTCATGGATTTGTTCTTAATGTACAGCAGGCTGTCTATCAACCACATTTAAGACTAGAAAGCATTTAAACATAATGAACCATGCATTTACTAAACCATTACAAGAGATAACAGTTGGTAAGAAGAATTAAAGCCTTATTCAGTCACATTATTCTGACCACAAGCTGGCAAATATTTGCTCCTACTACTAATTGTAGTAGTAGGCTTCACATCAAAAGAGCAAAATACCAAATTCGAGTTTTGTCCTTAACCTGGCTGGGGGATCAATTTTTAAGGCAAACATCCAACCTAGAGAAAACTGTAAAGATAAATCCTATAAATGCTTTAATTCTAAGAAGGAAGAATTATTGATCTAACTGGATAAGATTTGGAAAAAAAATATGACTGAAATTTGGACAGTGGTTTCAACTTCAGACAGGTAACTATAATATAATGAATTGTTTCTATAGATCTGCTGTTCACCAAAACTTACAAATTGGGTCCTCTTTCTGAAGAAAATTCACAGTGGAAGATGAGAATGTTTCTTTTTTCTGGATCTTCTGGTTGTGTAGGATTCCTCAAGAACTCTTCTGTTATAGATTCTCTGGTGTAGATATTCTTAGCTCCCTGAAAAATATATATATCTATTAATACACACTCCATGATCAATTTGCTACTAAAAACAAAATAGATACCAAAATAAAATGATATATACCAATAATCAATATCTGCATCATCAATTCATAGAAAATTAATATTGTGTGCTCATGACTGATACTAAGCAATTTCTTATGGATTTTGCTCTTGTATGAAAGCTTTTGTATATTTCATAAGTAATGCAATATTCAGGTGTACATTAAAAAATTTGTTGCCTTATCTCTAGATCTAATTATTAAAGTTGTTCTTGTCCTGAATAGGCATGAAATAATTGTCAATGGATGTTATTAATTTGCAATCAAATTATTTTCTATGTGTCACAAAGAATATATATTTATTTATTGCTGAAATTAAACTATAAATACTTACTCTTATGTGACCGCCTTGGTATTCGTATGGATAACGACAGTCTATGATTATGAACTTTTCTATAACGTGGGAATATTCATTGTCTAATAGCTGACGTACCTGCAATTTATATTTAAATATATTGAATTTTCTTACTCAATAACATGTTATATTTAATATAATCATCATCTTCTGATAAATCTGTAGAGCTTTATTAATCCTAACCAACTCATGATACAATTATTTATACAAATAGGACTCATGAAAAAAAAAAAAACAAACAAAAAATACTCCCCCATTGTTTTATCCATCCAAGTTAATTCAAAAGGGACATAGCCTCTTGGCCAATATGTCTTATAAGATAATGTAAATTGTGTACAATGTTTATTCATAAGCACATCTAGTTATAGTTGTAAAACAATTGACTATCAATAGGAGAAATTTTTATCTAAATTGTTTAGTGAATCAATAAAATTAAGATTTTATGCTTTCATATTTTGAAATTAAAATATCCTTTTCATTTCTACCAGATTTTAGACCAACTTAAACAATGAATTTTTAATGTGACCTACTGTTTCTGATGATATGGACTTGAGATCCTGTTTTTTGCCTGGAATGACAGGTAATGAATAAGGTTTGGAACAATCAGCAATCAGATCCGGTTCGTCATATATTTTGTTGAGAGCCATTTTGATCATGGCATCTGTCTCGGAATGACATCTGTGTAACCTTGGCAATGGCATGCTCTGAAATAAACAATCGTTATTGTTATACAAAAGTATCATGTTAAAATGATTGTTGATAGAAAATTTATACTGAAAGGCAAAATATCAATAAATAAAAAGTAACAGGAAGGGTTTCTATTGCTAACATGTTTACTTCTAACTTCTGCTATACCAAAAAAAAAAAAAAAAATCACAAAAAGTCCTTTCATTTTCTATTCAAAGTACAACTTCTGAATCATTAGCAGTCCTGTTTGATTGATAGTTGGATGCACATTATATAGAACATGAATCATGTAGTAGGGTTTGAAAAGCAGGTGAATTTGGAAATCAGATATTGTAGTATAGTGATTGTTAATGTTTTTTTCTGTGTTACTTATTTTCTGTTTTTTGTTATATGGCTGAAAGATGTCTGATTTTTTCACATCTGGTTAAATGGCATTGGTTGCCTCTTGTTGAAGACAGCATAATGACCTGAAGATATGTGGATTTTCACTTTTAACAACTGTTTGCCTTTAGGGGTGGTTGGTTGTCCTGTTGACAATTGTCATACTTTTTTTTTGCACTTCGACTATTAGTGAATACTTGTCGGATACTCAATTGAATCAGTACCATTGCTTCATTAGAATCCACTAACACATCTCATTGTTGTTGATGTTACAAAGTCTTTTTTTTTTATATCTTTATATAAAGTACAGCATATGTGACATTTTTCAAAGCTGCATCTTTTTTTACTTTGTAAATTAATTAATCTTTATATAAATGCTACTGATTTTAGTTCACCTTCATCGACATTTGCTCAATAGCTCAATTTTATAACTGAAACTTAACTATTTGTTGCTATTTACCTTGGTCTCTTTAACTTCATCTTCATCAACAGCAAAGGATTTGCGTCTTTTACTCTGCTGGTGTGGTGTTGAGTCATCACTTGCAGGAAAACGTTTGTTGCGACCTCTGACATCAAATGATTGAGACCTATTGAACAGTGATCTACTTCTTCGCAACTGTAAGTATTAACATTATTTAAAAATAATAAAATTTATATTGTAAGAGAAAACAGCTGCAATTTTATAAGTTGACACCATGCTTAACATAAAAAACATTATAGCAACTCCTCTAAAACTGTTTACATTTGTTTTAATAAAAATAGGATTTTGTTAATAATATATATGCTACAAATTGCTCTTTATCATGTTTATCTTTTTGTGCTGTCCATCTTTCAAACCATTGCAGCGCTGTTTGTTAGAGCTTCAAAACTTAGGATTTGTTTTGCCTTTTCATTTAACTCAAATTTTGAACACCCAAGGGAACGCTAACTATACAAGCTGGACCCTGTTTCTCAGACTTAGGGGTGTCCAATTGGCCATATGTAACCATGAAGCCACATAATTTGGGAATGGTCAAGTTAAATCCAATGCCCATATACTCAAAGTGCCAGGCTCTGTATGTCAAAGAAACTTTTAAAAAATTGTTTGAGGGATTAAAACTAGCAAGCTAGAGCATAACACTAAAGATTCAATTGTTTAACAACCAATTAATCATAGATTCTGTTCTATCAGTAAATTAAAACCATTCAAATGTATTTGACAAAACTTATACCTTTGAAATATATTTTTAGAAATATTGAATTTAATTAGGATTTTAAATCTTGATTAAGGAATATTATCAATTTTACAAACATAAATTTATTCATGAAAACAATATCAAACCTTTGGTGTTTCCTCGTCAGTTACTTGGGTCTGACTGGGTACAGGTGCACTAAACAACTTTCCAAAACTGTCTGAAACCTATATCAAATATAATTAGATACAAATTATTTTTACACCAGTTTATAATAACTATATTTCAAATCATAAAGATGAAATTGAATGTTATGGTCATAAATATAAGTAGAAGAGAATACAATATTTTCTAACTAGATTTTTTATCGTTTTGAATTGGGTAGCTTTTTATAAAAATCACTTTTGTGCCCAAATCTGAAGCATCTTTCCATTTCATTTAATGGAAACAATTGTTTAACAACCAATTAATCACGGATTCTGTTCTATCAGTAAATTAAAACCATTGTAATGTTGTCGACAAAACTTATACCTTTGAAATATATTTTTTAAAATATTGAATTTAATTAGGATTTTAAATTTTGATTAAGGAGTATCATCAATTTTACAAATATAAAATGTTCCAAGGAAAAATTCTCTGTATTTTGGTATTCTTCATTTTAACAAATAATCTTACACTAGCATAGAGGGATATTGTTGATTTTTTGTGGAGTTGTAAACCCTAGTTCGTTTTTTTAGCTCAGATTTCTTTTTTCTATACTGTGTGCCTCACTAACAACGGACAAATTTAAATGATAGACCCTAAAATAAATTACAACTCTATAGTGTGACAATGTATATATTAGGTCAAATGAAATGAGATTGATGATTCCCAATAGTGCTACAGTCCCCTTGCAGGTGCTTGCAATGCTGGGGTCAACTTATCTTTTTTTAAGATTTAATTGACTTAAATTAAAAGTATCCAATGTTTTACCTAAAAAGATCACTTGAATTGATCAAATAAGAATTGATAAATCAAATGTTATAAAATATATACAAACCTTTGGGACGTAATCTTCACATTCTGGGGTTTGGGTTAGAACTGGTGCATTAAACAACTTGGCCATAGTGTCAGGTACTCCTGATGACTGAAAAAAAAAAAAACAGTGTGAAATCTAACTTGAGACACAGTGACTAAACATTGGTTTATTTAGTCTAAATCTAACAGTCACATCTTTATGATTTTGTTCATTGAATCATTCGTACTGCTTTTGTTACATGTATGGAAAGGACCTATATTTTCAATTTTAAATGTGCTTTAATAAATCAGATTTACAGCATGTCAACTTTAAGACTGTCACAATACTAAAGTGTTCAGCTGTATAGCTAGTGGAAAACATTTTTGTTCATGTGCACAAACATTTTACCGTAACTTTCAATGTAAGGTTTTCTTTCTTGCATGCAGCACACCTACTAGAAGTGATGAAGAATCATGTCAAATGTTAAAGCAGAACAATTTTTTACAGACATGTTGAGTACTATAGACATTCTGCCGATATATTTGGAGGGCCCTAATACATTTTTTTACAGACATGTTGAGTACTATAGACATTCTGCCGATATTTGGAGGGCCCTAATACAATTTTTTACAGACATGGTGAGTGCTATAGACATTCTGCCAATATTTGGAGGGCCCTAATACAATTTATTTTATCAACTCAATGATTACATGGCGAGTGTATAGTTTAAAAAATACAGCAAAAATTATGACCAACTCTACTTGATCAGACTTGAAAATGGAATCCATATCTAAAACTACTTGCAATATAAACACTACAAAATGTTTTCTAACCAAGTAATGTGATACAAGGAATAAAATATATTGTGAATCTAGTTATATATACCTCAGAATTGTCTTCATGGTCTATCAAGTCAAGAAAACCATCATCAACATCTTCTTCATCAAAACTAGCCAATGGACACATCTTTAGTGGACTATCTGACTGGAACGTGGCTTTACTATCTGAGAATTTCTGAAACAATAAAACATATTTATACATAATGTTCCCAAGCTTGCTGAGAATCATAGTGGCTTTCATAGGCATGCTGGAATACATTATCATCAAGGTTCTCATAAAATGCTTTCAAGATTCTAGAACTCAAAATCAGTCCCTAAACTTATTAAACAAATGCATTTAATTTGCATCAGATGAGTCCAGTCATGCCAGTCATCATTATTTCTTTGCAAATGTTGCCCTCTATATGATATAGCAGTTTTTGTATTTTGGCTAATTGTCTCATTGAAATATACCCTACATCATATTTAATCATATAAAATTACTTTAAATGGAAGCAATATGAGAACATTTCTTTTTACATAATAAATAAAATGCTTCGCAGGGCGCAGCTTGATACGACCGCAGACGTTGAACCCTGAATAGTTGGGGCAAGTATGGACACAACATTCAAGCTTGATACAGCTCTGAATTTGGATTGTGATTAAATATTTGACACAGCATAGGTTTCTGACACAGAATGAATGTGGTCTAAGAACTTAAAATTTTAAATTGGACATTCACCTTTTATGGTCCAATATCCAAAATCTAAATACATGGTTAGATTCAGCATATCAAAGAACCCCAAGAGTTCAATTTTGATGAAATCAAACAAAGTTTAATTTTGGACCCTTTTGACCTCAATGTGGACAAAGTTGATAACAGGGCCCAAAATCAAAAATCTAAATACATGGTTAGATTCAGCATATCAAAGAACCCCATATATTCAATTTTGTTGAAATCAAACAAAGTTTAATTTTGGACCCGATTTGGACCAACTTGAAAACTGGGCCCATAATCAAAATCTAAATACATGTTTAGATTCAGCATATCAAAGAACCCTAAGAATTCAATTTTTGTTAAAATCAAACTAAGTTTAATTTTGGACCCTTTGGACCTCAATGTGGACAAAGTTGATAACGGGCCCAAAAATCAAAAATCTAAATACATGGTTAGATTCAGCATATCAAAGAACCCCATATATTCAATTTTTGTTGAAATCAAACAAAGTTTAATTTTGGACCCCGATTTGGACCAACTTGAAAACTGGGCCCATAATCAAAAATCTAAATACACGGTTAGATTCGGCATATCAAAGAACCCCAATAATTCAATTTTTGATGAAATCAAACAAAGTTTAATTTTGGACCCTTTGGACCTCAATGTGGACCAATTTAAAAACGGGGCCCAAAATCCAAAAACTTAATACAAGGTTAGATTCAGCATATTAAAGAACCCCAAGAGTTCAAGAATAAAACCCCATTGAAATTGGTCAAGAAATAAGCAATTTATACAAAGTATCTTCTTTTGCACAATACTGTGCAATTGAATATTTCTTGCAATTTCGCAATACTGTGCAATTGAATATTTCTTGCTATTGTGCAATACTGTACAATTGACAATTTCTTGCTATTGCGCAATATTGTGCTATTTGATATTTCTTGCTATTGCGCAATACTGTGCAATTGAAGATTTCTTGCTATTGCGCAATACTTTGCAATTGAAAATTTCTTGCTATTGCACAATACTTATTATATAATAATTTACACATCCTGTTTGGTGTGTATCTCCTGCCATATCATTATTATTTGCTTTTAAATATAAATCAGAAATAACCAACTTAAAATGGAAAATTTTAAATAAAAAAAGGAAAAAAAAAAAAAACCCTAAATTTTTTAAACCCCCTTATGATTCATCACCCCCAAACTCAATCCCAGCCTTCCCTTTGAGGTATGGTACCTTGCAGTACAATTTCAGAGAGATCCATACACTTGAATACAAGTTATTATCTGGAAACTAGAAAATGCTTATTTTTGGCCCCAAATTCCTAAACGTTTCAGGCAATTACCCCAAACTCAATTCCAGCTTTCCTTTGTGATATGGAACCTTGTAGTACAATTTCAGAAAGATCCATGCACTTACACACAAGTTATTGTCATGAAACTAGAAAATGCTTGTTTTTGCCCTTTTTGGCCCCTAATTTCTAAAATTTTGAGGCAATTACCCCAAAAATCAATCCCAGCATTCCCTTTGTGATATGGAACCTTGTGGTACAAAGTCAGAGAGATCCATACACTAACACACAAGTTATGTCTGGAAGTTACAAAATGCTTATTTTTGGCCCCTAATTCCTTAACTGTTGGTACCATAACCCCCAAAATCAATCCCAACCTTCCTTTTGTGGTATTGAACCTTATGGTAAAATTTCATAGAGATCCATTCACTTTAACTAAAGTTAGAGTGCGAAAACCAATGCGTCTTCGGACGACGACGACGACGCCAACGTCATACCAATATACGACCACAAAATTTTTTTGCGGTCGTATAAAAATTGTCTCTTTTATCTTCACTTCAATAAAGACAAATTGTGAATCAACTGTACAAAAACAGCAATAGGATTGAAAATATCAGTGTTGAACAGAACAAACTTTTAACTATGGCTATACAATTATTTGTTTTATGTCACACATTCAGGAAGCACTACTTACAAGACCTGAGAATGACTTTGGTCTGACCCTGGACGGAGAACTTTTGACTGGAGAGTACTTCAAGGGGGAACATGTATCTTCACTAATGATCTTTAACTTGCTACGTTTTGGTACACCAACGGGTGCAGCAAATTCAAAATCCTAAAATATAAAATTAACAATATGACATACTATGTTTTGGAACACAAATAAAGTTTACATTCAGCAAATTGAAAGCTATCAGAAAATATGCACTAATTATTAGTTTTACTAGTTTTATGAATGTTATAATCATACATGTTGAAAACTTGCTAATTTTCTTGTGTGTGAGTGTGTGTTTGTTGCGTAGACATTCTGTATTGCACACATACATAGATGTAATTCACTAGTTACTAACAAATGTTTAAGAGTTATATAGATGCTATGGCTTGGACACTTGTCTATATTTTTTTTTCCAAATCATGTCCCTTTTTGTTTTATTGTGTGACTTGGTTGCTCTCTCATTTATGTTTATTACACAACACATTGTATTCCCAACCCATACATACCCTGCTGTCAAGACAAAGACCACTGTCTTGTGAACTGTTTTCTTCAATAAAGAAAACTGGTCTGTGGTTGTCTGGGAGACCAGAGTCAGGTGACATTGGACTGTCATTGTCGGCTGCTGTGACTTTGTCTTGGAAGTCAACAGGACTCAGTCTCATCATAGGTGGCTGTAATACAGGAAACATATGTAGACATATTGTAACTAAGTACAACGTAAAATTACAAGGAAGTGCCTATGATCATGCTTAAAATCAAAATGTAATGGGATGTTGTATTTGAAGCTCTATGACAATGTCTAATTTATTCACATAGGGAAAAATGAAGCAAATTTTCTAGAACTTTTTATTTTTGTTAAATTATAAGTAAATCATAAATGGCTCTATACTGTAAGTTGTTACACAAAATGAAGCAAATTTTCTAGAACTTTTTATTTTTGTTAAATTATAAGTAAATCCTAAATGGCTCTATACTGTAAGTTGTTACATAAATATTGAACAATATTGCTACTCATGGAGTAACATATAACATATTGCATCTCCTAGCTAATACAGTATACAATACTATGAACAATATTCCTGAATACCAATGCAATAACTTCATATTATGTTGAAAAAATATGAACATATTAGCTGAATTTATTTTCAAGTAGTTATCTGGAATTTTATGACATCAAAAATCTGCAAAAAAAAGGAATGTATATGCATTTTAAACCATTTCCTAAACATTAGTTTCTGTACTTACCGGTAACGACTGTATTCTTCTGAAAGCAATGGTCTTCTTCCTACAGAGAGGATAAAATATAAAATCATAAAAATGCATAGACATTGTAAAATCTTATCTCTTTGATTTCAAATTTGAATTTGTGTCTTGCTGTTGACAATCAATATTTTATATTTTTTCCATAACTAATTTGTACTCGTATGTCTCGTCTCAAAATTCAACACCTCACATTTCTATTTGCAAGAGAAAGACTCAGTCTGTAAAAACAATATCTTGTAAAAATCTTAAAATTATTGCTCATAATTATGGATACCTGTGAAACATAATTACTATGTAGGTAATTAAACCTTTAAAATAATTCCACACCTCAACCAAGTACTGATCAGACTAAAATAACTAACTCATGGACTCAGAGGTGTAAACAATTAGCAGGTAATTTGTCCATGAAACTTTACTTTTTTTAATTCATTTGAGGTGTTTGCCAAGACATGTTTTACCCAAGATTTATGGTGTTATGTATAAACATGCAAGGACTCAAAAGAATTAAAAATGTATTTTATTGCTGGATTACTAAATAAAAGTTTAGTTTATCTTGTCCTGTGGTGTCACATAATGACTCATTTAACATTAAACTTTTAGCAGATAGATTTTCAATCAATGAATCAATTGTTGTCCTGTAATAATAAAAAAAAAACTTTCGACTTTCATAAAAGGTTTCTACTGAACTATATCTGGACAAAAAGTAAAAATTTTGTTCTGTTGAAATACAAGGATGGTTGCTAAAATCAATCATTCAATAAATTAAGGGTCAGAGACAAAGGCCAGGCTGCAGTACTTACTATTTTTTACTTGTAATTTTTTAAAGGCCATATGAGGGTAATGGCACTAGTCACAGGGAGCATCTATTTCAATTATAGAAAAAAAGCCGTAAAATTCACGATTTCTTCAAATTAGAAAAATCCAAGGAAACAGGTCTTTAAAGCTTTATACAAATATAAAAATCTCCATATGAATGCAAGATGTGGATTGTGAATGTTTGTATTTAAACATTCCAGAAAGTTGGAAAATTGACAAAAGGAAAATATGCAAAAAGTCTCTGAGTGTGCACAAAAGTAGATGATTATACAAAAGAGGTTGAGCTACCCTTTCCTCCTGTCTGTCATTCATAGTACTTTGCATAAGCTGAATTTTCACAAGGTTTAAAGGGTTGATTTTATCTGTATTTAGGTTTTTTGGTTGTTTTCATGATTTTTTAATTGTCTTTTCTCAGTTCTGGTGGTTTATCAAGAGCAAATCTTCAAACAAACATTCTGTATTGGTAATTTCAATAGATGGAACATTATTTCAGAGTGGGTATTCTGTGAGAATTTTTGTTATAAATACACATATAAACTATATTTTACTTACTTAGTAAATGCCTCTGCAGGTATCTCTGGCTTGATAGATGATGCAAACCTCTGAAGGCTGTGAGAAAAAATATATAAAACAACACTTTTAAAACTAGTGTTTAATTTTACTAGGGTTCTAAATATAAAATTTTTTGCTGAACGAAACTAATCAAAGTTGTCCATAAAATATGGTAATGTTCAACATGAAGATATATCCAACAAAGATACCTGTAAACCACAGTTCTATTTGAAGTAAAAGAAACATGTTTAAGTATGTTACTAAAAAGAGCTTTTAGAAGGAAAAAATATATCACTTTCCACATGGTTGTCATCAGATAAATGACCCAGAATTAGGAGATATAAACATATTTTTAATTGTTGCCTAAGTATGTGTACAAAATAAAACATCTGATCTTGAAGACTAGGCGAAACCACATAGAAATTTATAGACCCCTTGCTAATTGTACAATGAAAAAAAAAAAAAACCCTGATATATTTATAATAAAATTACTGTGTAAACTATAGGTATACCAAATATAGAACAAAACTCAACCAGGAATCAGAGATATATACGAGGGGGATTTTCATAAACTTTCAAATGACTTTTTCAATTCGAAACAAACAGAAAAATTTCAAATCTTACTTTATTTTTCTATATTGTTTCGTGACCTTTAAATTTATCTCTTATTCAGAGTTACTTTAACATATTATAAATGCATATCTAATTAACAGTCTGAATGAAACAGGACTGAATTTCCCATTTTATCAATTTTCAACAAAAGGTAAACCCTTTAACCATTTAACTCAATTAACTTGAATATGTTCATTAAAAAAAATCTTGCTAAAAGCAGAAACCCAGTAAGAAACTAAGAACAAATTTCTTATATGTTTTATAAAAATTACATTATTACAAAGTTCCATCTATCAAATGGTGCAAAATGTAGTTTTAAAAATAAAAATACCCTACCTCCAACTTGGGCTGCTTAAAATAGCTGTTGTCATTGTATTATCAGGTAAAGGTGATGTTGACAGTATAACAGACAGGTGTAGAATGATGGAGAAAACTAATTTACAGGTAGTAATTAGTAACCTATGCTAATTAGAGGATGCTGACATTACACAACAGGTAGCCAGATCAAAGGAGCAAATATCTCAGTAGTCCTACAGTTTTATGACTAAAGGTACTGAACCTGGGCCATAAATATCATCTAATAAACACCTAGGGGCTACTGAGATCTTAAGGTGTGATGGGCCCTAATTAACATCCTGTGCCTCAGAACCTTTTCAAGTGTGAGATATGAGTGTTTGGTAAGGTATTGTAAGATGTCACACCTTGGCAGGTAACTTTACCTGTGAAAATTAACACATGTTCCATATAGCACAAACAAGGAACTTCCTCACCAAATATGCTGCCATTTACAGGAACATTACCTTAATCCGGGATTTCCTCAGCTGTAAGCTATTGCTAAAGTCTACTTTTATTTAAAAATTTATTTTTTTCACTTTAAACTATAGTACCATTATATAACAAATTATCTTTATATTTATCATGTATATAATTTCATAAGATTTTGTCCATATTTTTTTTATCAACCATGCATTGAATGTGATGTGGAAATGAACAAGGTAACAATGAATAACTATTTTTTGGCTGAATCGGTTACAACTCTTTTATTGACTTTAATCACTATAATCTTAGAAAGTAAACAACCTATCTTTGGTTTTCAGATAAAGATCAAGTCTTCTTATCAACAAACAAGGAATGTCTTTGTTTATTATCTGGACCATTGGAAATATACAATTCATACATATTTATTATACAAAACACAAGTTTTATTAAATAATATTCATCTCATAATGAAAGTTACTCTTATATGTAACAATTCACTTAACATGCTAAAATGGGAATCTGTTTAATATAATTTGAATTGAATGTATGTGACTTTCAATAAAAATTCAAATTTAATTTACCTAATATGTTTATCTATCTGACCAATGAAAACGCTTCTCTTGTTCAAATAAACAAACAAGATTAATAAGGTTTGCCTCTCAGGTGTTTTTTGTTTAGATAACAATTTTACTAATCTTATTAGCACTTAATTAAATTTACAGGTTTCTTTTTAATAATAAATATTCAGTATTTATAACAATAAATGAATTAATCTGTTTTAACAAACGTCATTCATTAGTAGATTGTAGATGAGGTATGTTTGATATTAGGTGAACATTTCCACAGTAGGCCTCTAACATGTGGGTTTTGTTAAGAACTAATAAGATAAGCTTCATGTTGTTTCTCAAATTACCCTGACCTTAATTGAGTTACCTAATATAGGTGTAACTTAATTCTTAACACTGTAAAACTATCTCATTTATACTTAGGTTTTCTATATAAAAAAGTTTTTGTTTAATGCTCTGATACCTTCAAAGAATAAATCAATTAAATTTTTAAAAATAAAATTCTTTGCTTGAAATACAATATATATTTATAATAATAACTAAAAAAATATGTATTTAATGACTTCTCCAATTCGTTTGCATTATCTTCAACTTGAATAAAAAAAACTCAAATACAAAGGACGCTTGTTCAAAATGAACATATTTCAAATACAACATATTACAAATGACCATAAAATATATGATTTTCAAAGCTGTTTGACTACTTTTTTGTAAAAATTGACATGTTCAGTCAAAATTTGATTTAAAGTATAAAGTATAACAGCTTGGGTTTATTTGAATGACTGAACAAAAGAAAGTTTTTTCTATAATCTACAAGAAGATTTATAGCCCCAGAGAACCTGTACAGAAGCTGTGAACACACAGGTATCCAGGTCATGGTCTGATTGGTTATTGATCACCAAATCAATCATCTGACCAGCAGGTGCCCCTTCTATTTACTAATTATCATTATATAATGACTATATATTTTATCATCCACTTGTCAGACATATTTTATAGCCTTCTAATCACACTTATGTGTATAATCAAATATAACCATATGGGTAAAAAACAAAATATTCCAAAATCTCTTAACCACCATTCCTTCAACTTTTACTAACTGCATAACCAACAGAAATAAAGTAAAAAAAAGCCAGTGCAAATTTATTTAAAAATAATAGAACATGAATAAATTACAAAAGCTATTGATAACATTTTATCCAATAAAGCAACTTTAAATTCAATTGTAACTTTTAGGACAGCAGATGGAGTCATTTGTGAATGAATTATAGTCATTTAAGGTGAATATCTCTTGCTTTTGTACCTGAACAGATGGTAAAGTATGAATGGAAAAATATTTACAGTGAATGTACCCATACAAAGAACAATACAAATTTCTGTATAGTCAGGCAGATGCAACAGCTGAATATTTCTGCTGATGTTTGAGATATGAATATTTTTTCCATTCTCCAATCAATTCCTAGTGTTACAATTGAGATAGCTGCAGTCAAATGAACACTTTTTAATAAGAGCTTGTCAGCCAGGATCAATATTCTATGAATGATTATCATTTTGAAATTTTAAAACAATGAGATACTTGGAATAAGTCTTTATTCCCTTTCATGTAACTTCATTTCAACAAAGCCATTTTGCATAATAAAAAACAACAACAACAAAAGTTCCCTACACACAAAGCCCTCAAAATCAAAAATAAGCCACCTCCAACCTCAATCAAAGACAACAAATATCTGTAATCTTCAACCTGCACTTGAATTCTTGAGAGACCATCTTTTATTTTTCTGTTACCCTATCCCTAAAACAATACATGGGCAGGTCAATAATCAAAAATGAACTTGTTCAACATTTACAACAAAAGATTACTACATTCTGTGTTAAATTATTGAATGTCATTCATATCTTTTAACCATTATAATCTTCTCTTCAATTTAAAAAAAAGATAAGCTTGCTAACTATTAAAATTCTCTCCATATTTAAACTCTCTGATAAACTTATGTCTTGGTATTATAACTTGCCGTAAGTAAAGATAGATAAATCCAAACAATAATCTTTGCTTTGGGTCATCAAATCTTAATATAACAATTTATAGGAAAATGTCGATATTCAGTCGGGAGTTGAAAAAAGAAATGTTATTTTTTTGTAGAAGCAGATTGATATGCCTTTGAGCTATGGCAAGATGATCCTGCAGCCTCACCCATGCTGACAGACAATAGACTGATACACACCCCCAGACAGGTCATGACAATGTACTAATACACACATACTGATTATGACAATATATTCCTATGTAATAGGTCTGACACCAAAGCCATCCTACTGTTTGACAATGTTTCTGACATTTTATCTCAGTATGACAATACATTGTACTTTTGTAGTACATTGTACATCTGTTTTCTCTTTGCATTGTTTTGCCTTCTTGTCATGAAGGCAAATTAAACATTACAATTTAGTAAAGTGATCTACATAGATAAAGCCTCAAATATTTCCCCAAAATTCCAACTCTGATTACAAAAAAATTCTGATAAGTACACACAATTTATGTGGAATATATACTAACATGACTAAGAAAATAATTGCTACTTTTCCATGTTGACTTTAAAAACTTTACTTTTTGACTAACGCATAGATTTTATTCCAGAAGAATTCACACTGTATGCAAATTGTTTTTTTTTTTTTGGTTGTTGAAAATTTACAATTGAAATAGTTTCTCAAGATAAGGATTATGAAATGATATGAAATGATTTGCAATTTAATCTAATTACACATTACAAATTCTATTAACATACTGTTTATTTAAGATTAACCTTTTTTTTTAAAAATAAATACATTTAAAATATTTTTCATCCTGTTCAACCTAACTTTATACTATAGATTAGTGATCGGTTGTTTGTACTAGGACTAAATCTGTTGGTCTCTCCCTAGATTAGGCCTGGGTTAAATCAGGATTTTATGGTTTTATGAGATTTGGAATGACCATTCATTACATCATTATCCTGTCATAAAGCAAACCTGTACACAACACTAATGTTTCTACTAATGCCATTAATTATAGACTGTCAGTCAAATTAATTAGATCATTATAGCCAAAACTACATGGGGGACTCTTGTCTTGTATAAGATAAATGTCTCTTACCTCATTTCTAATGTAGGTGAATCCAGTGGTGTAGGAGAGTCCATGAAACATCCTAAAAATGAGACCATACAATTAAAGCTCATTACAAGCCATATCATTTAACTATTATGAAATACAATTACAAACCCAACAAAGTATATATAATTATAGCTATCTTACCATAGTTATGTAAATCTAGTTCCTGACACATTAACATTTCCACTCTTTTGAGAAAATATAAAAATCTACAGTGTCGTTTTTGTCCTATTTTACATGAAAATAAGGAAGTGTTAATTTGGATATTAAAAACCATCAAAATTTGACAGTTTTAGTCCTTTGATGTAGTAACCAGTTTGCTTGAACCAGTCTCCCCACAAAAATATCCTCAAGACAAGCACTACTGGTTGGTTGGGTGTTATGTACAGGTGAATATCAAAAGTTTGAAATGTTGTAAGATTTAATTTGTCTAATTAGACAATAAAAACAAGCTGTCAGAGAACAATTTAATTATTTTATCATGCTCTGTCTTTTCCCTTAGGTGGTACAAGTCTTGTTGGACATATTGTTTTGGCTGATCTGCAGATATCAGTATGATATGCATCAGGATTTATACCAAGATACTGCATTTTTATTGCCCTAAATTTCTCAAATATCACACTTGCACATCCCAATAGGCAAAAATTATTGTACTAAAAAATCTTGACAATTTTATCAGAAAATTCTATGTAATCAAAAAACAATTGTGAAATTCTGACAGTTTTTATGAGTGATTTTATCATTATTGATCCACTGATAGAAATTCCCTAGAAATTCTTCTTTTTTGTACGAGATCCTAAAAAGGAAAGAAATGAAAAAAAATATGTTTGAAACTTACTGAATTGGTACAAGATCAAAACTGATATCCAGTAAAAGCATTTAAATTATCAAATTAGACATGATTAGATGCAAAATTTTCACTTTATGAAAAATTTGCTGGTTCATGGGTCTCAATTTGAACTTAAAATTATTAATATGCCAAGAAATATATATTGTTTTGATTTTATTGGGTTGTTCACTATGCAAACTATAACCATGGATTACAATACATTCTTATTTCTTACAGCTTTAGATCTTCATTAAATATAAATTTTGTGATTTCCTTGTGTGGTTGGTTTTGCTACATCTTATATTGTACAATGTACCTTAAAACTGACAAAAATAAAATTTGGCCAACAAATAACTATACAAATTAAATCAAAATTGAAAAGGGAATTTCATGGATTGAGTTAAAACTTTTTTCCAATTTTGTCTCCAAGGTGTTTGAGGTAATCAAATAATTATAAAGGTGAAGAAATGTTCAAAGTGGTCACACCTCTCACAGTGGAGATTACATAAACTTAAGTGGCTTTTTGTAAGGCTTTCACGTCTTATTTTCTGCCTCATTGGAAAAAAATTACATCCCTTTAATTGTGTAACTAATGAAGCCCTTAAAACTTTATTTTTCTTATATGGGGAAAAGGATTCAGGATTCTTGTTTCCTCTTTTTCTTGTACAGATAAAAAACTATTACTTGAGATATAGATCACATTGTTCAAAAGTTTTTTATAAATTACATTTTGTCTAGAATTTACATTTCTTCTTTGAAATAGATATTTCCTGTGATCCAGACTGAAAATACAAAATTTTCTGGAGATGATCCTGTGTAGTCAAAAATAAACATCCTGAAACACTTAGTCAGATTTCCTGTATTTCAGTCATCATAATACACAAACAAATGTTCAAAACATTAAATGTGATTGGTTGTTCATTCTTATTTTCAAATAGTATACAATCATTATAAAAAGGATATATTCTGCTTTGAGTTAGCTAAAAAATAACTAAATTTAAAGATCTCATTACCTAGTCTATCACTTTTGCATGAAAAAATTAGAACTAACAAGTTTAATGCTTAATCTCTTCCAGACAAGTTTCAATTATTTTCTTTAAAAAAATGGTCTTGAATGTAATTACTTAGGACAACCAAGGTCTACTTTTCATGCTTAAATCTGAACTATAAATGTTTTACCTGATTCGGAGGAATCAAGTCGATCAGGCGTTGGTTGGCATTGTGTGGGTGGTGTATCGATGCTGGATAAAGACAACTTTCTTCTTGGTGTTCCTCCTCTGGAGATGAAAATAAATGGTAATTAAATAAATTTACTGTATTCCAAAATTCAAATCAGATGACCTATAACAACTAGCATTTTTCAAATTCATAAACCATACATCAACCAGTAAATGTAACATATTACAGTTGATTATGCAATAGTGAATTCTATTTAATTTAATTTAACAGTAGTATAACATGAAAGAACCTCTGTTTACATATGCCATAAAAACTAAACTTCAATCAAAAATACAATTTTCATAAATCAACATATTGACAAATGAGTAAAGTCATCTTGCATCACAACTGCTGTAAGATTATGTTTTGACTTGAGGGGGCAAAAGGTTTTTCCAAAGTCCATTTAAATTAATACTTCCCAATGATTGTACACCCTATGGGAACATAAAACGCAACATATATTTTGTTCTGTGACAGTTAACATAATAACTGTAATCAAAAGTAACAGAAACACCAAGTATCTACCTTTCAGTATTAATAATGCAATGTTTTAAATTTATTTGGTCATTTTCATACAGAAAACTTATAGGTATTGTAAATTTATAATGGGTTTAGCAAAAGTTTCAAGGACATATATAAGTTTTAATTAAACAGATAGCAACAGTGTATACTGCAGTCTGCTCCGTTAGCCACTAGTCCCATGCCCTAGACTAGTAAAATGTTGGAATATTGGGTCTTTGGACTAGTAGTAAGAAAAGATTTTGGTGCAGACTGTACTGTCTTCCAGACAAGGACTGCTTTATTTTAAAATTATTCCTCTCACAGCTCTATTTACATGTATGAAAATACATTTACATGTTATGTAAGATAATACTTTTTTTACATCTTTATCTTTTCAACATAAAAGACAATTCTTGAGTAATGATTATACTGAAATTTTATGTAAAACCCTTTATATACTTTTTACAACACTCATAAAGGTTTAGTTATATATAAGTCTACAATTTAAGCTTATGACATGCTATAGGGCTATATTACCTTGATAGGGATATAAAAATCACCCTTCAATATTTTTTAAATGAAATTTAAGTTTCTGCATCAGAACATAAAAGTACAATGTAAAACTTTACTAAGTACAGAAACATAGTTGAATATATATTTAAAATATAAATAGGTTAGTTTGAGATAGTTATAATGACAAAGTTGTGAAGGGAGAACATATACATTTGTACATGTTCCAATTTGGCATTCTTTTTTTGTAATTATAACACTAATCTATCTACGGAACCTTAGCTACATTATGTACATGTATATGGTCCTTATGTATTTTTTGACAGTCCACAAATGTAAAAAAAAATCATAAGGACCATAAGAGCTACAGTTTCTGCAGCTACACTACATGTAACACTAATCCTGGTAATGGTTACATCATTAGATGATTTCAGGATTTATACCTATATAAAAATAAGTAGATGAGATATGATTGCCAATGAGACAACTATCCACCAAAGTTCAAATAAAGTTGATGTAAGCAATTATAGGCAACCGAACGCGTACGGCCAACAAAAACCTGTAGCGTATACCCAGTCAATATTCTTTTGAAATATAACTATGTTGTCATTCTTATTTGTATTAACCTTTCTGATAATACACAACAAAAAACTAGTCTATTGATATTAATTATAAAAAAAAACTGTCAATGGAAAGAACAAGTGATAAATATTTTAGGAATCAATTATAACATGTACATTGTATTACTGAAACTGTTCTTACCTCCCTGTATGTAGTTCGCTCAGATTCTGGGCAAGGTTGGTGACTGGTGAATTCATTTTTGATGGTGCAATATTAAGTGCATTCAAAAAACTTAAATTATTGCTAAGATTTTTCAATGGTAAACGCAATCGTGGAGGCTTCTTTGAAATGCTACTTTTAGACATCTTCCGAAATCAAGGTATGCAAATGAAAATGAAATGAGGGTGGTGATGATGATGATAACGCTGACAAAGAATTGTACATCCAGATATGAAGTTTTTGTCCCTCAAAATTCAACCAGTACACTTATCTTCCGTTCAACTGCTAAATCATAAATGGAATACACAATGACACTGCCACAATTTGGCACAAACAACCGCAAGAGTTTATCATGAACTGTATGCCATTTTTACTTGTTCCACTCATAAAATGAATAAAAATGCGTCTACTATCTTGTACTATTCATTCATCTCTATAACAGTACCAATTCACTTTTCACATAGTATATTTTTGTAGGATCAGATGTTCTTCAGCTGTTCTGTGTCTAAGAAGCCGCCGTCCGTTTTGAAAAACAACACAGATCTAACCAATCAAACTTCGGGAAACGAAGCATGTACAAACAGGAAGTAGATTTGGAGGCAAGTGATGTGTATTGGGTTAAATGGACAAAAAATATTTTCTTGGTTTTCAGTTGCCCTCAAATTATAAAGATTAATGAAAACACGAACCAGAAAAATGAAAGATAATTTTTGCAAAAAAAAAATATAAACCTTATGAATATTCATAATTCTTTGTTTTGGATTGAGCGCGTGCGTAAACTAGTGGCGGGAGTTACAGCTTAGAAGAACAACAACAGACGGAAGAAAGAAAGAAGGAACGTTACAGAGACTTAAGAATGACAACTGAAATGAGAAAAAGAGACTTAGATGCACACAGAAGATCGAGAGATCGAAGAAATCAACACTTTTCCAGAAGGTTAAATTTGGTTTTGACAACTCTTAGCTCAAGTAGAAAAGGGAATGGGTGTTAAGAGTTTTAGCTCAACTTTAACATCAGAAGTCCATTACTAGACAACAACAAATGGGAGTTTTAACGACCTTGACTGGCTATACAGCCCTTGCACGGTCGGCCCTGGCTTGCGCCTTTTGGGCATTAATAATTTAAGTTTTACCATATGGTAATTGACATAATTTGGAATGATAAAATAAAATTTAATAAATATTAATAGAGCAAAAATTTAAATAAATAAATGAATAAATAAATTGATAAATAAGTAAATAAATAAATAAAAGGAAAAGAATATAAAAGTAAATATAATAAAATACTATAAACAAAAGAAAAGAAAAACAAAAACAAAAAAACAATATATACGTAAAAATAATAATTAATAAACACGGAGCCACCAGAAGTAGGAACAGGAGGAAAGCTAGGCCAAGCAAACAGCAGTGAACGGCAGCAACGTTGTCCTGGTACACCAGCAGCCAAGTAAAGAGCGGATAATTTTGATATGCCAAATTTTGTATGTGAATTTATATGCCAAATATTTTGTATAAACCGAAATAAGCCTAAATTTGTGTATGTGAGTTTTGCAAAAATAATTAGTGAGATGTTTTGTATGTACTAAAAGAAAATTAAAAGAGAGGTAAAATAAAATAAAATAAAATAAATAAAAACCAAAGGGTGTATGTAAAATTTTACTGCTTTGTGCTAGCCTACCGTAGTTGCAGGACTTTATAGTGCTAGTACACAGGGACGCTATCCGCAGGAAGACAGCGCCCACGCTAATTAAAACTGGGTTAGCGCAAACCAGATCTTATGAGTACCATTTTTAAGTCTTAGATTTGACTTGCGGCTTAATGATATGAAAAATTTATATAAGGACCAAAAGTAGATACAAAAATAATTTGGGTGCCGCAATTTGGAAAAATAAAAAAGCCAAAGGTTATAATGAGTTCTTGTTTAGTTAGCATAATTTCAATAGTTTAATTAACTTATCACTACATATATTTTAACTAATTTTAAATACGTTAAATTATTTCAAAGGAAAAATTTTTTTTTTAGATTATTATTTATTTGGATTTTAATTGCCTTGAAGAGCTTGCTGTACTGCCGGTTACGGCCTGACTCCATTTCTGAGTCACTGACCGGATAACTCTTGCAGTGTAGTTGATCTTCTTAACGATGTTTTGTTGAGCCGTCTTGAAGAGCCTTCTGTACTGCGGTTACGGCCTGACTCCATTTCTGAGTCACTGACCGGATAACTCTTGCAGTGTTGTTGGTCTTCTTAACGATATATTCTATATTACGTACTGTTTTTGTAGTAAAATTGAATTATTACTGCGGTTACGGCCTGACTCCATTTCTGAGTCACTGACCCGAATAACTCTTGCAGTGTATTCTAATTATTTTATTTATATTACTTTTTTTTAATATTTATATAAATTTATGGTAATCAATTTCTGTTAAATACTGAACCAAGCACGACCAGACATATTGTTGTTTATCTTTAGGAGGATCTAGTAATATTTTGGTATTAATATTTTGTATTTGAACCTTATCCAAGTTTGATTGTAAATTTTGTCTGGCTTGTGAATGATTAATACAGTTAACTAGTACGTGTTCTATATCCTCTTTATTGCCGCATGTATTGCATATTGAGATACATTGCGAATGTACTGTCCTAGCTGACCAGGTAATAAAGTAGTGCCCAACCTAAGTCTAGTTATTGTTTTTGCATGATATCGATTACCTTGATAAAAATTGGGTTTTTTGTTTACTGTATTATTTATAGAACGACTCCATAGGGAGCATGTGTTATCCCATCTAGCTTGCCACTTTTTCTTATATAATGCTGTTGTTATTGCAATGAATTCGTTTGCACTTAGACTCAAGTTACGGTCAATCATATCATTACTAAGCGCTAATTTAGCTAGTTTGTCAACCTGTTCATTACCTAGGATACCAACATGCGCTGGTATCCATTCTATGGTTACTTCTATATTTTTTTGTTTTAGTCGGCAAGCTAGTATTTGAATTGGTTCTAGGATATCGGGTCTACTTGATACATTATTTTGTATAGATTGGATTGCACTATATGAATCAGTTAGAATAACAACTTTTGCCCTGGCTGTTGATTGGAGAATAGCCACTTTAATGATTGATAAATGGCCGTCATTTCTGTGGTATAAACGGAAAGATTGTCCGACGTTCGCTTATAGCTTGCAATCAACCTTGATGGTATTAGAAAGGCATATCCAGTTTTACCCGGCTGGGTCTTTTGAGCCATCGGTGTAAATTTTAAATGATTTTTATAAGCATTGTCGATGTACTCTAGCGCTTTAGTCTTAATGATATGCGGATTTTCTTTTTACTGATGCTGTTTTTATGTTACTGGTTGTTTTGCTTGACCTATAATCCATGGTGGTGGATCTTGAATATTTTTAGTTACCAACTTTATTTTGTCTAGGTCGTTATCTTTAAGTAGATTTTGGACTCTGAATCCTTAGGGTATGTTATGGTCATTCCATTTATGATTATAAATTTGATATTCAATACAGTCATCTACTAATTGATTGGCTGGATTTGATGGATTTTGTTTAGTACGAGCATAATATTTAAGAGAAAGGTGGTCCCTTCTTAATTGTAATGGCATTTCGCCAGACTCGGCTAGTATTGTTTCTAACGGGTCGATTTATGGGCCCTAACACTATGCGAAGACCTTTAGCTTGTATTATATCTAATTTAGATTTTACAGTTATTGATGCTGAATTAAACGCTTGACATCCATAGTCAAGTACCGATCTAAGTAGTAATTTATATAGCATGAGAAGAGAATCAGTACCCATGCCATAATTGTTTGCTTGAACATACCTGAGAACGTTTAATATTGCTTTAGATCTTTCTTGTAAATAGTTTACGTGTTTATTCCATGTTAGCTTTCTATCAAATATGAGACCAAGAAATTTGACATGATTCTGGAATTTGATTGGTTGGTTATCTAGCATTAGGTTGACTGAATAAACATGACGATCTCCAAATATAACTCCTATTGTTTTGGTTTTAGATATTTTAAAACCCCATTTTTTAGACCATGCACTTATGTTATTAAGGGTTTCTTGCATTTTTTTTGTTAAATATTTAATATTTCCACCTCGGTACCACATAGCACTGTCATCAGCAAATTGTGACATTACTGCGGGTTTTTGCCAGACCTACTAGATCATTAATCATGATATTAAATAATGTGGGCTGATGACACTACCTTGCGGGATACCATTGTTAAGATCATATTCGTCTGAGGATTCTTGATTTACTTTTACTTGAATTTTCTACCTTGCAGAAAGTCTTTTATGAAGTTAAATAACCTTCCATTTATACCGTAATCTTTGCACTTTTTAGTAGACCAGAACGCCATACTAAGTCAAATGCCTTTTCAATATCGAAATATGGCTAGTAGAAATTGTTTACGTACTTTAGCTTTTTAATGTCTGTTTCAAGTCGCAGTAAGTGGTCTAATGTGGGCGACCTTCACGAAACCCACTTTGTGTTTCATTTATTATATTTTTCTCCGTTAGAAGATGTTTAAGTCTAACATTAACCATGCTTTCCATTAGTTTACAAAATTTGATGTAAGAGAAATCGGTCTGTAGGATTTAGGGTCCGATTTATTTTTATTAGGTTTTAGTATAGGGATTACATTTGCATGTTTCCAGCTGTGTGGTAGTTGACCAGTTATCCACACTTTATTTATTAATTGCAACATAGTATCGATCATACTTTCAGGCATATGTTTGAACATTTCATATGTTATACGGTCATCACCGGTGCAGTTGTCTTTTGGTCTTAAGCACTTTATAAAGTTCGTTTTGTTGAATGGTATATTAAACTTTGACCTATTATGTTGTTCGTCATCGTCCCTATTTATCGGATTTTCAATTTCGGTTTTATTTTATGAGTTCTGAATTTAGGATCTAAGTTATTGTCACTGGATGCTTCGCAAAAGTTCCGGCGAGCATGTCTGCTTTATCTACATTAGATACCGCTTGTTTGGTGTCATTAATAAGTGTAGGTAGGGTGGATGATTTTGCCCTTTAATACCTTTAACTGTGTTCCAAACTGTTTTACGTTAGTTTTATAATTTAGTTTGTTACAGAAATTTTGCCAGTAGTCAGTTTTTGCCTTATCAGTGATACGTTTAAACTCCTTGACTGCAGTTTTATATAATTCATGATTTTCTTCTGATTTTGTTTTATCATATACTCTATGTTTATGACGCTTATTTTTTTTTGCATTTGTACAATCATCGTTCCACCAGGGACAGTTTTTCTTGTATGTACTGTACCACTAGTTTTTGGGATTGTTTCATCTGCGATTTTAGTCACAACTTCACAAAGATTTTGATTAAAGATTTCAATATCGTCATGTTTTGTATTATCTATATTTATTTCGTTACAAAGAGTAGTGAACCTGTGCCAGTCGGCTTTATCGTAAATCCATCTTTGTGGAGTGCAGACTTTATTTTTACCGGTTTTGCATTTAATACGGTGAGTACTGGAAGTGATCAGACCCTAGTTGATCATCTAAAACTGACCATTGACTGTCATTGGCTAGCGAGGCGGAGACTAATGTTAGGTCTATTTGTGTTCGGTTGCCTGTTACAGTTTGAAATGTACCTGTACCGTCGTTTAAAATTATCATGTTGTTTTGGTCTATGACCTTTTCAATTATGTTACCGTTGCTATCTGTTGTGCTAGACCCCCACATCGAGGATCTACTATTAAAATCTCCAAGTAGCACTATATTATCTGATAAGTTATGCAGAACTTCTTGATAGTCATTAAATTTAATATCTTGATTAGGGGGTCTATACACATTAACTATATTTATCTTATTATTTTGACAGTTTACAGATACGCCTACTACTTCTATGTTATCAGTATTAAAATTAAGTTGTGAGAAATTAACTTGAATCGAAACATAAATTGCTACTCCTCCTCCTATTTGAGGTTTCCTTTTATTTTACCTTTAGGTTGAATCGGTGTCTTTCTATTTCGAATGATTGGTGGATGGTAGCCTTGTAGTTTTACGTACCTATTATCTTTAAAATGAGTTTCTTGTACACAAATAATTTCTGGGTTATTATGTGTGTCTAAGTAATGTTTAAGGAATTTATGTCGCATAAAGTGATCGCGCATTCCACTGTAAAATGTAACCCCATTACAGTTAATTAATTGTTTAAATTAATTGTTGCTTATTATATCTTTAAATGACGTCTATCGTTATTTCTTTGCTAAATTGCTCTCTGATAAAGTTTTGAAAGAGGCGCATGATGGGAACAGAGATATCACCTTGATAGTCTGCAATATTCCGTATTTCTGTGATTAGGGTTTCCCAGTTTTTGAGATCAGTTACGTCTTTACTTGGTCGTTCAATTATAGTTTTGCGATATCTGAAATGTTTTTCTATCTTTGTTAGGAATACTGGGTGTTTGATCTTCTATTTGTGTATTCTCTGTTTCAATATTTAAATTTTGATCTATGTTTATTTCGGATTGTCTACAGGTGACATATTGGCTTCATTGTCGCTAATTATATCCGTGTCATTATTAATTACTTTTGATTTAACACTGTCAGCGTATGATTTACCAGGTGTGACATTTGATGTACTAATTATTTTAGGTATGGTTTCATCTTCTGACACTGGGGAATTAATTATTTTAGGTATGGTTTCACCTTTTTGTTGTGCCTTTTGTTTAGCTTGATCAAATGACATTTTATAACTATACATATTTTCCAACACCTGTTTTTGGAATATATATTTGGGGCATGATTTATCTATTGCCTGATGTTTACCACCACAGTTGTTACATTTTAAATTTTTTCCATTACAGTTTTTGGTGGCATGTTTACCAGCACATTTAATACATGTATTAATAGATTTTCTGCATTGTTTGGCATAGTGCCCTAGACTTGCGCATTTAGTACAAAATTTAGGGTTAGGCTTATATGGCAGTAAATCATACTCTAAGTCTTGTCCCTGACTGGTTAAGGGAATAGATTTAAGTTTTGAGTCTTTATCAGATAGAGTTACTAAAAGATAACCAGCTTTACCTAATTGTTTTACAATTTTGATATCTACCCTGTTTGCCTTAGCATAGTTTCCTGCTTTTAATATTTAGGATTTCAGTATCAACAGGTTTAGGTATAACTTTATAGACTCTATTTTAGTAACCTTATTTTCAGATATTTCTTTGTAGCAGCTGCTTCAATAGTTATTTTCTTTTGTGGTCCGTATCAAATTTAGACACTTTTATATGAAATTTACCCAGTTTAGTCAAGCCAAGTATTTTTCTCCTTATGGTTTCAGATGGAGCGTAAACCAGCACACTGTTTTAAGAGGTTTTATCTCTATGGCTTGGTCATTGACACTTCCTATCATAGTTATTATGAGATAATGAAGTGAGTTAAGGGTCAGTAGCAGGAACTTTTTAGCCCTTGATGTAATAATTAGTGTTTCACTAGGGGGAAACATTTTTTTGCCCTTATCATTGAGTGACACAGGGCTTTTAGTTTTAGTTGGGCTTAACCCTTGCCTTTTTGCATATTGTATTTGTGGCGAATTGCCTTCACTTTGTTTGTAAATTTTGGAATCAGGTGATTCCCCTTGTTGTGGACTTCTTGAGTCGATTTTCCTTTTATTGTTGGTCATATTGCTAATATTTCTATTTATCTGAACTTTAAATTTAATTTATTTAAGATTTTGGTTTAATTTTATAAAGGCAAAAATAGATTAAACTTTGTTTAGTTTATTTAAATAAACTTATTTAGCAAAATAAAGTTTAAAACCTAAAGATTAAAAATAAAATTTATAAACTTACAAAAATAATAAGAAGAAATGAAAATGATCTTAAGTGAAAATAAAATTATTTTAAATGCTAACTAAACAATTGAACAAAACAACAGACCGTAATCTTCTCCTGTAACTGCTTTGAAATCGACGCGTGCGTGTTGACTCGGCGATGGCAAGCGAAGGAGTGAGGATGATGTGATGTGATGTATTACTAGACGAAGTGTGCAAGCTGTACTATATAGTAAGGCGATCACGATGTCCCCTTATCAGTGGAAAGCCCCATAGGTGGTCCTCCCAAATCTCGTTTTATAACTGAATCATGGGTAAAAATATTATCATCAAACAGATAGCTGTTAATTAGTCTCCTTGAGTGTTTGATTAATTATCAGTTTGTTGTAAATAAAGTGAGCCGACTTAGTGCGGTGGTTTCTTATTGCCAGTAATTTAACTTCATTTTAAATCAACAATTAGAAAATGATATAAAATTTTATAAACGAATACATTGGTACCATTTTTCATCGCGAAAAGGCAAATGAGAACTATGAAATCGGCCGTGTCGGACTCAGGACTAAAAATGTATCGTCTATTTAAAAGATATAGTTGTTTTTGTCAAAATATAGTCATAATTGCCTCTTTTTTTTAATAGAACGTTGTGTTGATGAATTATGTCTTGGTTATTTACGCCATCAAGGAAGCTATATACGGTGATGTATAAGCAAAAGACGGGTTTTTTTCTTTGCTTCTACCGAAATATATTTGGTAATATCTGCAGAATTCCTGTGTAACTTTAGAAAAAAATCTAATTTCTTCAAATTTGTAAATCGTAACATATATTCTTAAAATAAATATGATAGAATGTTTATTCCTATTAAACTCATTCCTAATCCAGTGTAACTTGTACTGTATATGGATACACAATTTTCCGACCTAATTTTTCCTTGCCAACTTTTTAATGGTAATTTTCCACAATTAACTCTAAAACCAAACATTTAATGTATTAAAAAGTGAGCTTTTTTATTCCGTCTGACAATTTTTCTACGGTTATAATTTTAGTTTTTAAATTGATAAATTATACAATCATTTAATATTAAAACCATAATGACTCATGACACAGATATAATATGGCATCTAGGATCTGCTATTCATTAACACATCGATGGTCAAACATTATTTTCAACTGCCTGCTAATTAAGTTATAGGGTGTTTTGCATAAATTATCTCTACCCAGAATGCATCGCAAAAAATTTGGCCATTGATTTTTGTTACTATTACTAGCAATCTCGCTCAAATCCCGTTCCATTCACAGTTGGAAGTTTGGGGACAACGTGATCGCCTTACTATATAGTGGGTTGCACACTTCGTCTAGTAATAGACTTCTGCTAACATCTAATATATGTCCTTGACTTTAGGTAGAAAAAAGGTTAAGAGATTGAAAGATTTTTGAATAAAGCTTGTACGAATGGTCAACACATGAGCTCATAAGAACTTACTGCTGATTATATAATGTACATAGCAAAACATGCGTTACAATTTCGGTTTGAATGTCAACTCGAACGTCTAGAGTTTATAATCCATTTGTGCCAACAATAGACCTTATCTCTCTTTGGAAATCTGCGCCTCTTGAACTATTGGCATCATACAACAATCACTTTTCCATTGTGGCGTCAAAATTTTATGGGAACCTTTAATTGTGATGTCCAGTAATGGCGGACAAATAGCCATAAGGTGTATACTTGTGTTATAAATATAATCTTTATATGACCGTATGTAGGCGCACCAAGGGGGGTGAATGATAGGGATGAAATGCTGAAATAAGTCTCTTTTTCAAGCTTGGTTATACATGAAGAGTTCAAGAAATTAAGATGAAATATATGATAGGTTGAGAGCATTGATTAAATCCCAAGTAACTGAAACTAATCAATTTTGATATATTTCAATTTTTCACAGATGTGAGTAAAACCTCAATACATATCATAACGTGTTCTAGTTCTGATATGCATGTTATATTTGCCTGTTGACATTAAACGATAATTCTTCAGCATCATCCAAATGGTTCTTTTGGTCTGTTTTTGTTGAGCCTGTGACATTTATGTCACGAAAGCGAAACATAGTGATCCTAGATTCCATCGTTGGCAGCGTCAACATTTAGGTTCAGTCTGTGGTTAAAGTTTTTTTAAGACATCAATAACTTTGTCAAACCTTCATGGAATTTTATGAAATTTGGACAGTTGTTTATGACCAAAATACAGTATCCAGAGCAAAATTTTGAAAATATTTATTTTCATTTTCCATATTTTACTGATAAATGGACTTAGTTTTTTTTACAGTTAAAATTCAGATTCAGTCTGAGGTTAAAGTTTTTCAGTCATCAATAACTTTGTCAAACCTTCATGGAATTTTATGAAATTTAGACAGAAGCTTGTTTATGACAAATACAGTATCCAGAGCAAAATTTTGAAAATATCTTTTTTCATTTTTCGTATTTTACTGATAAATGGGCTTAGTTTATTTTACAGTGAACAAGTAGATACAGTCTGGGGTTAAAGTTTGTTACACATCGCGGCGTCAACAATGTATTAGTTTGTGATTAGGTCTAGTTTAAGGTGAACCACTAGTGGTTGGTCAATGATATTTGGTATGCAGTTGTATTAGCACTGGCACATCTCATTTTCATGGAGATTATTTGGCCCTGCCCCCTCAGTCATGGTCTATTGACTTTGAAACTTTTGCTTAGTTTACATGTATTAGTTTGTGATTACCGTTAAAAGGCTTGTATAGTCCGCAGTTTTATTCTCCAAAATTGAACCTGCCAGAAGGGGTGCGGACTATAGAGTACAATAAGCAAGAAATAAGAGAAAAAAAATCGTGAGGTGGTTTGTTTACGTTCCGCCATGTTTGTTATTGATATTGAAGAGGGCGCTCTTATCATTTTTCAAACTAATAATTTTACCTAATCCATATTAATAAGTTATTTTTATTCAATATCAAATTAAAACTGATTTAAAATTTAAAAGTTAAACACTTCATTACAAATTTCTTGTTTCTTTTCAATGCATTGATTAAAATAAACTGGTATCTGCTTGAATGAAACAATACAAAAAAGTAAAAAAGACACCGTAAACCAGCTTTCGATGTGTAAATTACAAAACGTAATCAGTTATTATTCGTTCGGTTTCCGTGTTTCATACTGACAAATGTGTTTTATATTAGCTTAAAACCCTTCAAACATTAATGTAATAGATATATTAAACACTATTTTACATAAAGATGGAACTGTTTTACTTTCAAAGATGTATTATAGTGATATCTATGATGAACGGATTTCGACTCTCACCGTACATGTATTTGTGATTAGGTCATTTTATGGGGAACCACTAATGGTAAGTCAATGATATTTGGCATGCAGTTGTATAAGCATTGGCATATCTCATTTCCATGGAGATTATTTGGCTCCGCCCCCTCAGTCATGGTCTATTGACTTTAAAACTATTGCTTAGTTTACATGTATTAGTTTGTGATTAGGTCAGTTCAAGGGGAACAACTAGTGGTAAGTCAATATTTGGTATGCAGTTGTAGAAGCATTGGCATATCTCATTTCCATGGAGAATATTTGGTCCCGCCCCTGCAGTCATGGTCTATTGACTTTGAAACTTTTGCTTAATTTACATGTATTAGTTTGTGATTAGGTCAGTTCAAGGGGAACCATTAGTGGTAGGCTAATGTTAATTGGTATGCAATTGTATAAGCATTAGCACATCTCATTTCCATGGAGAATATTTGGTCCCGCCCCCTCAGTCATGGTCTTGACTTTGAAACTTTTGCTTAGTTTACATGTATTAGTTTGTGATTAGATCAGTTTAAGATGAACCGCTAATGATATTTGGAATGCAAATTTATTGGCATTTGCAAGTCTCGTTTCGTTGGAGATTATATAGCCCCACCCCCTCATCATGGTTCATTGACTTTGAAACTTTTACATAGTTTACAAGTCAATGTTTGTGTTTAGGTTTGTTGAAAGGGAACGACTCATGATAAGTCTATGGTATTTTGTATGCAGTTGTATTAGCATTGGCACATCTCATTTCCATGGAGATTGTTTTGCCATGTACCTTCAGTCATGGTTCATTGACTTTGAATATTTGCATAACTTACATGTTAAAGTATTGCTATTTTAATTTCAACATTTGCATTATAAAAAGTACAAAAAGGCAAGACATATCTCTGTGTTAACAGTTTATTTAAGGTTAACATTTACAGACAGTCTGGGATTCAATTATTTTGACATGATAAGTTAGTAAACCTTCATGGATTGTTATGAAACTTGGACATGAAGCTAATCTTCAAGGCCAAGAAATCACATCTTAAGAAAAAGTTTGATTTTTTTTAAATTGGGTTTTTTACTGTTAAATGGACTCTCTTTTTAAGTCAACATTACAATTTTACACTGACAGCAGCAATCGTAGGCAAGACACAGGGTTCCACGGAACCACTTACGATTTTTTAATAGCAAGTTCGTTTTACTTCTGTGAACAAATCATTCTTAAAATTGAAGACAATTGAACGAATATATTTTATTTTATTTCGTTTCGTTATTATAATATATTTTGATTGATTTTTATTTTGTTTAGTTTTTGTTTTTGTTGATTTCTTTTTGTTTTGTTCTGTTTCTTTCGCCAGGATAACCTGTACTCATAGACCATGAAGTGATTTGTAAACAGGAATTGCATAACTTCAAGCATTCTGAGAAAATAAACTTTCTTTGAAATATAAATAAAACCATATGAACCAACCTATGGCCTGGAAACAGTCATATTTGCCGGACATGAAGAATTCTGAAATGCAAAAGAACGAAATGGTAGTGGATTTCGGTCAAAAAAGAAAAACCATTTAAGAAGTTAATTTGGTCATTTCAATTTCATTGAAATCAAAAGTATTTATTGCCATGTTGCATTAATTTTCTTTTGCAATGCTTTTCAAGTAACTATACTGCCACTTGGTATTGTTTGATAATCCACAGGGCCCCTCAAATAACGGTTTTAATGCCCTTTTACATGTGTTCATACCAAATAGGAGTATGTATATATATTGATTAAGTTCAGATGATTTCTTCATGTTCTGCAAAGGTTATCAACATTTCTAATATGAAAATTAAAACTATGTAGAAAGTGTTTTTTGTCTTGCCTGTGACCAAGGTTGGCAAAAAAGCGGTCAATACTAGTATTGACCATGCCGGTGGTAAATACTGGCAAATACTGGTCGATTGAAATTTTTAGTGGACATTACTATAAAAACCACTCTCTACCTGGTCAGTTACTTTTAGTAATGAAATAGTGAAAGTTTTAAAGTCATTTTGATTGTTCTCATTTCCATTTTTATGGTAAATTCTTAATAAACAATGATTTACAATGATTTATGAGTACAAAAAGATAAAAATGTTTCGTCCCTGGCAAGGGAACTCATCAGGTGGCTTTTGCACTGACTATAGCATTGCAATCATTACATTTTGCACTGGTTTTGTTGTTGTCTCATATTGAATAGAAGTTCCAAATAGGGTCTTTAGGTTTCAGTTAGGTGCTTTTGTTAAAGGTGGTTGTACTGTGTCTATGTAAAAATTGATTAGGTAAAGGTAAAATGTATACTACATTATATATTTTTTGGTTTAAACCATAAATTACAGAAGCCATAAGACATGTAAGAGTAAAGGTCTCTCATACCTTCCATTTCCTGCATGAAGATGATTTTTGTTTCACAGTTAATAGACAGGAAATATTTAATTTTTTAAGTGAGTCTTCAAATATCACTTTTATTACTTTAAACCCATGTTTTCTCATGAATCCATGACAACTCACCCCACTGCCAAATCGCCCCACTTATGAAAAATGGTAAAATCCTGTTGAATATAGGTCTGCCAACTTGCCCCACTTATGAAAAAGGTTAAAATCCCGCTGAATAAAGGTCTGCCAACTCACCGACCAATTCGCCCCACTTATGAATTAAATGAATACTGATGAAAACCTTAAAATGCATCTTGTTTTTTTAACTCTTTTCTTTTGGTTGAAATAAAGCAGAAAGAAGTAACGTCGCAGTACCCAAATTGCACCTATTCAACAAAAAAAGCTGCAGAAATCTTACTGAGACTAAACCATTTGTAATTTTATGATTTGACACTTTTCACGTCTTTTAATATAGGTGAACATGTTTAGATATACATAAAACGTTCACAGCATATATCAACAGATGAACCATTCACTGAAAAAGTAAAATCTGTGGAAACGTCGTCATGCGACGTTCACAAAGAGTCATCTTTTAAAAATGAGCAAATGAAATATGTTAAAAGCATCCATTTCTTAAAAAAAATGAATATTAAACATGGACTAATGTCAAATTGTTCTAAATATTTGAAGAAACAGAACAAAACATCTGTTATTCAATTTTTAAGGATGTGAATTAAAGCATGGATGCAATTTGGGTACTCCTCATTACAGAATCGTGGATAGTTTGGAGGTCGGTTCAAGTCCATTTTTCTATGATTCAGTACGGATTCAAAATTATAATGGTGTAACTATATGGTAAATAAGAATAGGTCTACAAAATAAACACAGAATGGAAACTTTTGTCTGGGAAAAAAAAAAATGTAGGTGAAAAAACTGTCAAAATAGGTGCAATTTGGGTACCCTCATGTTAAGTATCAGCATTTCTGTGATGTATGATGTTATTGACTATTGTAACTGTTTATGACGTTTGTTTTCTGGTAAATTTAATCATTGTTTTACTAGATAAGTCAAGTATCGTGAGTTTTTGTCGAGCCTGCGACTTTTGTCACAGAAAGCTCGACATAGGGATAATGATGCAGCGGCGTTAGCTAACTTCTTAAAAGCTTTATATTTTAGAAGGTGGAAGACCTGGATGCTTCATACTTTGTATATGGATTGCTCATGTTACAAAGTTTCTGTCAGTCACATGTCCAATGTCCTTGACCTCATTTTCATGGTTCAGTGACTACTTGAAAAAAAAGTTAACATTTATTGTAATGTTAAATTCTCTCTTATTATAAGTAGTAGGATAACTATATTTGGTATGTGCGTAGCTTGCAAGGTCCTCATGCCCGTCAGACAGTTTTCACTTGACCTCGACCTCATTTCATGGATCAGTGAACAAGGTTAAGTTTTGGTGGTCAAGTCCATATCTCAGATACTATAAGCAATAGGTCAAGTATATTCGTGTATGGAAGGACTGTAAGGTGTACATGTCCAACTTGCAGGTGTCATCTGACCTTGACATCATTTTCATGGTTCAGTGGTCAAAGTTAGGTTTTGGAGTTTTGGTCTTTTTTTCTAATACTATATGCAATAGGTCAACTATATTTGGTGTATGAAAATATATTTTATGATGTACATGTCAGTCTCGCAGGTTTTATTTGACCTTGACCTCATTTTCACGGTTCATTGCTCAGTGTTAAGTTTTTATGTTTTGGTCTGTTGTTGTTAAACTATAAGCAATAGGTCAACTATATTTGTTGTATGGAAGGATTGTAAGCTGTACATGTCTGCCTTGCATGGTTCATCTGACCTTGTCCTCATTTTCATGGTTCATTAGTCAATGTTTAGTTTTCTTGGTTAAGTCTGTTTCTTAGAAACTATAAGCAATAGGTCAACTATATTTAGTGTATTGAATGATTGTAAGGTGTACATGTATTTCTCGTTTGGTTTATATGACCTTGACCTCATTTTCTTGGATCATGTTAAGTTTATGTGATAGTTGTAGTAAAGCTTTATATTTAGGACTATCAACATAATATCAATGGTTAGTAAAGAAGGCGAGACATTTCAGCGTGTGCACTCTTGTTATGATAATGATAAAGTTATTCTCCAATAAATACTAAAATTATATGTAATAAATAATGTATCTACAATTTTATTTTAATAAATGAAGCATCATTGAATTTCGATCATAATCATATATTATATTTTCATTAGTATCACAAGTGATTTTTTTATTCTGTGTAGATAAGTTTTCATAAGTGGGGTGAGTTGACAGACCTTTATTATATATTATCGGGATTTTACCCTTTTTCATAAGTGGGGCGAGTTGGCAGTAGTAAATTTAACGGGATTTGACCCTTTTTCATGAGTGGGGCAAGTTGGTTAACCAGAGTGGAGTGATTTTTTAGAGAGTGGGGCGAGTTAGTAAACAAGAGTGGGGCGAGTTGGTGAAAAAGTGGGGCGATTTTGCAGTGAGGCAAGTTGTCTTGCTTCCTTTTCTCATCATTTATTGGGGGCTGTTGTTTTAGTAATTAATTTTTCACACCTAGCAATGCCAGGTGATAGGTTATAAGACACCTATAACTTAATTTACCTGTAAAAATTATGCATTTTCAATAAAAATATGTTGATTGAAAAAAGTTGTTACAATTAATTTGTCAATTCTTTATATATCTAAAATATGCAATATCATAACTTATAAGGACTAAATTAGTAGACCTTGTATAAGTGTTGAAAATGAATAAAACACATCAAATTCATTCATTTATTTCAGCTGAAACATGCTAAAAGATAAATGTTTAAATATATCTTACTTTTTATCAGGTTTTTACATCAATAAATAGTAAAAACCACCATGAAAATTTCAATTGACCAGTATTTGCCAGTATTGACCACTTGAGGAGTATTGTCCGGGGCAGTAAATACCAGGGGCGGTATTTACTGCCCAACCTTCCCTGCGACGGAAGTTGCTGAAAGGGAGACACAAGGGTTGCTTTTCCAGCGATGATGACGATGTTGGCTTCAACAATTGTTAAGTTTTCTGCTCAAGTTAATTTGATAGGAACTACTTGTGATAGATCATTTATATTTAATATAAAGTTGCATTACTATCGGTACATATCAGTTTGACAACTATTTTGAGGCCCTGCCTTCTAGAACATGGTCCTGTGACTTTGAATTAATTAGCAATTTTCAATGGTAAGCTTTCTGCTTAAGTCAGTTTTGATAAGAACTGCTTGTGATAGATCAATGATATTTTGTATAAAGTTGCGTTACTATCAGTTTGACGACTATTTTGAGGCTCTGCCCCCTAGAACATGGTCCATTGACTTTGAATTAATTAGCAATTTTCAATGTTTTCTGCTTAAGTTAGATTGATAAGAACTACTTACAATAGACAACAATATTTTCTGTAAAGTTACATTATTGTCTGTACATCTCAGTTTGTCGACCATTTTCAGGCCCTGTCCAATAGATCATATTCCAGCGACTGAATTAATAAGCAATGTTGCTGTCCATCAGATTGTCTTTTTCTGAATTTTATGCCGACAGGCGAGACATATCTCTGTGTCAACAGTTTATTTTATAAATATACTTATTAACTATGCAATACACATGCATGCAAGTATCCTCCTTTTACAAGGTTAAGTGATGCATTTGGGGCTGATTCTAATTTGGGTATGATGTTGATCAAAGAGGCAACCATTTTTGTAGTCACTGTGAATGAATTAATAGCCTAAAATGTTTTTATCACTGTGTGATGCCATAGGCTCATAGTAGCTTAGCTTTAAGCTTTATACTATGTTTTAAGAAAGGTAGTATCCTGAACCTCACTTCTAGCTATAAGACTCATGCTGGGGGCTGTCCATTTCTTATTTAGAAATTGATCGATTGTTATGCTTAATTACTTCCATTAGCAACTATTTCAGTCAGAACAAGAATGAAAACAAGACCCATGCTGATGTGGCCTTTGTTTATTTTGGATGTTTTTTTTTTTAATGGGGGCAAGTTGAACTTGTCTGATATAAATTTAGCCCTTTATTTTCAGCTCGCAGAAACTGAAGGATCAGGAGATTTATTTTAATGGTTTATTTAAAAAAAAAAATGTTTTATTATTGTTACATCTGAATTATTCTACATTTTGCATTTCCTTTTTTAGGGAAGAAAAGTCTTCTGGACCACTTAGCCCTCTAAGAAGTCCTATGAATAGAAAAATACAGTCAGATATTAACTGTGAAAAGAACAGGTAACATAAACAGTGACTCAATGGAGTTAACCTTAAAAATCTGATAATTTGACAGCCCATAAATTTATACAATCCACACTGAAGACCAATACTAGATTCAGTACACACCACAAGTGGGAGATTATGTATAAAATTTGGATATTTAGAAATCTCTAGCTTTAGAAATTTTTATAAAATTTTTCAAAATAACTTTCATTCAGGATCTTTCTGAATTTCTATGGTTTTAAAAAGTGTTATTTAAGTTTTATTTTCATGCCTCCGCCATAGCGGAGGGGGCAATAAGTTTTACCGTTGTCCGTCTGTACATCCGTCTGTACGTCCCAAAGTTGGTTTCCGTTCTCTAACTTTAGTTTGCCTCCACCAAATGTTATGAAACTTATACACAATGCTTATTACCACAAAACACAGATCAAGTTTGAGTATTGAAATAGTAATAGAACACAGCAAGTAAACATTTGCAATGTTAATTCTGATAAAAAAGATGTGAAATTTGGTGTCCCCCAAGGATCTATACTAGGTCCTCTATTATTTGTCTTATTTATAAATGACCTTCCCCTTTGCATTAAAAATTGTAAAACAGACTTGTATGCGGATGATACTACTCTTCATAAATCCGGGAAAAGCATAGAAAATTTACATGATGAGGTTCAAGAAGATTTATGCAGAGTTGAAGAATGGTGCAAAATGAATAATATGTTCATCAATACCAAAAAAACAAAATGTTTGGTTACTGGAACAAGTAAGAAGTTATCAACTCAATCTTTTCAACCAAATTTAGTAATAAATTCAGAAACACTACAAAATTCATCATGTGAGAAATTATTAGGTGTTAAAATTGACAGCACACTTAGCTGGACAAATCAAATCGATCAAATTTGTGCTAGCATTTCATCAAGAATATACCTTCTTTCTAAATTAAAGAAATTTTAGATATTAATGCCAGGAAAGCATATTATAATGGGTATATTCTGCCTCTCATCGATTACTGCTGTATTGTTTGGGAGATTGTAAAATGAAGGGATAGTAAGAATATTTAAACTTCAAAAAGAGCAGCAAGATTAATTCTTGATGCAGACCCATTATCCCCATCAGCCCCCTTATTTAAAAAACTTGGATGGATGACAGTAGAAAACAGAATCAAATACCACAAATATTTACTGCTATATAAATGTATGCGGAAAGAAGCACCACAGTACCTACTTCAAAAGTTTCAACTTATATCTGTTATTAATCCTTATGCTTTAAGGGTGTTACTCATGGTAATTTGATAGTTCGAGCCGAAAACTGAACTGTTTAAAAATCTTTTGCTTATTCTGGATCAGTTTTATGGAACGGACTACCATATGAAATGCGTAAAGTGCAAAACACTTATTCTTTTAAACAAATTATAAAACAATACTTGAGACAGTCCCAATATTCATTCTTGAAATGATTGCAACTATTAATCCTTTTTAGAATGTATGATTTTGATTTGTATATTATATATATTTACTACATGCAATCTGTAACTGTTTTATATGTTTTAATTATGGTACATGTACATTGAACTATTATGTCTATCTGAATTGTGTTAATATGTTGTATGTTTGCTTTTTTTCTCTTATATTATTTTTTGTACTTGTATTGTATATGAGGGCCTCAGGAAGATTAGTAATTGTAACTAACTGTGTTTACCCTCTTTAAATAAAGAATTTATTATTATTATTATTATTATTATTATTGGTTGCGTCACTTTAACCATTCATGAGTTATGCCCTTTATAAATGGAAAATAGCAATTTTTCGTTTCCATTCTCCAACTTAAGTTTACCTCAACCAAATGGAATGAAACTTATACACAATGCTTTTTACCACTAAATACAGATCAAGCTTGAATTTTGGTGGTGTCACTTCAACCGTTCACGAGTTATGCCCGTTTACCAATGAAAATATTGCTGAATTGTCGGGGCCATATAGTTTTACCCTTTTCCGTCAATCTGTCATTCCGTCATTTGATCAAGTTTAAGTTTCGTTCTGCTCCGCTAATTTTTGCCGAAATTACGGGCTTTCGACTTTGATAAATTGTTGAAAATCACAGTTATACAGACTTTTTCTAAACGCCTTTAGATATTAGGCAGATTTTTGGTATATAAGTTAACCATGATGAGTTACAGATCAAGTTTAAGTTTAGTTCCGCTCCACTGATTGTTGCCGAAATTATGGGCTTTGGACTTTGATAAATTGTTGAAAATCACAGTTATACGGACTTTTTTTCTAAACGCCTTTAGATATTGGGCTGATTTTTGGTATGTAAGTTAACCATGATGAGTTACAGATGAAGTTTAAGTGTAGTTCCGCTCCGCTAATTTTTGCCGAAATTAAGGGTTTAAGACTGAAAATTGTTGAAAATCACAGTTATAGACTTTTTTTCTATACGCCTTCAGATTTTGCGCTGATTTTTGATATGTGAGACTACAATGATGAGTTACAGATCAAGTTTATGTTTCGTTCCGCTATGCTGATTTTCATGTCGTTTCAACACATCTTGTTAGATCTGCAGTACATCCACTTCCTGTTTGCTGATAGTTTGAAATTAAATTACTCATTGATCAAGGAAATTTTTCATCAAACTAGTATTGGTCTTGAGAGCTTGATACTATCCATGCATGTTTGTGTCCACATGTGTTGTTGAAATTGCAGATTTTTCAACTTTTTGAGACGGGGCCATTTGTGTCGTTCCGACACATCTAGTTCGTTTCTGTTCTCCAACTTAAGTTTACCTCAACCAAATGTTATGAAACTTATACACAATACTTATTACCACAAAACTTAGATCAAGTACAAATTTGAGTAGCATCACTTTTACCGTTCTTCAGTTATGTCCCTTTGTAACTTTATATGATATGCAAGCGGGGGCATCATCTGTGTCCCATGGACACTTTCCCCATTTATTTAGATATTATTCAGTCATTTGTTTCAGACTGAATACTAGTAAAATTGAGAATGGAAATGGGGAATATGTCAACAAACTGACCAAAGAGCAGACAACAGCCGAAGGCCACCAATTGGTCTCCAACGCAGCGAGAAAATCCCGCACCCGGAGGTGGTCCTCAGTTGGCCCCTAAATGAAATTGTGTACTAGTTCAGTGAAAATGGACGTCACACTAAACTCCAAAACATATAAGTGAACTAAAATTTAAAAAAACATACAAGACTAACAAATAGTAGTATTTCCATAGCAAAAATTGTATTTTCCCAACTAACTTAAAAGAATATTCCCAAGTATTTCTTGATTTGAAACACCGATAAATTCTGCACATTTAGAAAAAAAAAATCAATTTAACAGACTAATAGTGGGAAAAACGATCATGGTATTACACCTTTATTGACTTACCAGTAAGTGGTACAATACTGATGCCTGCCTTTTTAGCTCACCTGTCCCAAATGTCCAAGTGAGCTTTTCTCATCACTTGGCACGTCATTCACTTTTACAAAAATCTTACCCTCTGAAACTACTAGGCCAAATTTAACCGAACTTGGCCACAATTATCATTGGCAGGGATGTCATTAGAAGCCGGCAACCGGCGAAAATCTCCGATAACTCGAGCTGTCACCGCCGGTTACTTTTTCTCTTACAAAAAAATAAATGAGAGAAAATCGAGTATCAACAATGACAACGTAAACATACAGTGCGTATACATGGAAAGCTACACAATTTATTGTAGAGCTACGGAGATCTGTTCATCAACATGTTTACGTTTTATGATTGAATATCGGTAACCTCAGGTTTTTTTTAGTTTCGTTACGAATGTTGCGATGAGTTCCAAACGAAGTTACACAAAATATAATTATTTTCCTCCTATGAATTCAGGAGCACCGGCTCCGTTTTAATCTGGTATATTATAAATGCAAATGTTTGACTGTACCTTAAATGGAATATTTGTATCCTAACTAGATTAATAAAAGCATTAAGCCAGAAAACAAATGAATTCCTTAACCACATGTTCCTTTTGAAAACAACAATGTCACATGATCTCTTTTGGTGGGAAAATACTGGGGAAAACCTAAATAACAGACAAACATTGTCAGGTTATTTATAGACAGTTAGATCAACAACTGGGATAGGAGTTTCATTATCTGAAAACTCATTTAAAGTATGAAAAGTGTAAAACTGGATATATATAATTCCATTACATTATTGCATTGGAAAAGAGGGGAGTTAATTTAATAAAATTCTACATAACAAATATGATTTTATAAACTGCTAGATAGGCTTAATTTGGTTGAAATGACTTTGAAATTATATGTGACTAAATGTTATTTTTATTATTAATTTCTTTACCTTTTTTACCATGTGGTTTTCCATAAGACAATTTAAATAAAATTTGTCAGAAAGCTCTTTAAAATAATAGAAATGTATATTGCATACATTATCACATGAAAAGCAATATTATATGTGGATTCCTGCAACCTGTTTAATATGTTCCTACAAGTGTTGACCACTAATAGGACCAACTACAAAATGTATGTGAGACCCCCCTTTTCAAATTAGCTATATATGACAAATACATGTAAGGCATATAATTAATAATTAATGAACAAGGAATCGATTCACAATGCAACACAAAATCTCTGATTTGATGAACTTTCTCCCCCACCCTTGATTTTCATTCTGTGGTGAACCCTGGATTATCCAGTAGCTATAGCCAGCTGTAGCACACAAACAGAGGAAACATCTAATCTGGACTTAGTTCAGTTGGAATATGACCAGGCTGTTCGTGTGCTACAGTTGGCTAAGTTTGCTCAAAAGGTGGTAAGTGGAGATGGGATAGTTGATGATTTCCAGTATGATGATAATGATGATGTTGATGATGAAAAATATTTTGATGTTTGTGATGATTATTAATTATGATAATTAATTGCTCATTGACAGTGTTCTCAAGAAAAATTTAATTGAATCAATGATGGCAAATTTTGCATGAAAATCTAGTTTCACTTGAAGTTGTGTCACATACTAAATATTTGAAATATTCAGCCATAAACTGCATGCAACATAAAATGAAATGCATTGCATTATAATAAAAAGGAAGAGAGCTCAGATTTGTAAATTTGGAATGTCAAACCTCAGAATCATTTTCATCACCATATCAAATTTATAACAACATTTTGTTAACTGTTTGTTCTTTTGTTAAATTGCATTAAAGAAATAAAATCTTAATACATCAGTCTGGTGTAGTTAAAGTGCCTGAAAAACTGCCACAATATAAGTAAAATTAGTAGAAAAAAAGGGTCTTTATCTTGAAAAATTTCTTAAAATATGAGAAAAAAAGTACAAAAATAAAGTTTTCAAATTATGAAATTAGGTGCCAGGAGAAAGCTAGAATGCAGATTTTAACACCATTTACCCCCCAGAGCTTCTAGGGCCCCAGACCCCCATCCATATAGGCCACCTCGCTGCGCGAGGCGGGAGATACGCTTCGCGAGTCTAACATTTCTCCTGTAACTTATCTCAATTCTCCTATAACTTCAAAACATAATGACATCCCTGATTGGGATATCTAGTTTGAAAAATGTGTCTGATGACCCGGCCTGCCAACCAAGATGGCTGACAGGGCTAAAAATAGAACATAGGGGTTAAATGCAAGTTTTGTCTATTATTTTGAAAACTGTTACAAATAGAGAAAATCTGACTGGGCAAAAATGTTCAGAATGTTGAACTCTACAAATTTTTGTTCATAGACATCAAAACTGTCAGACGACTTCTTATAGGATGTTATTGCCCTTAAATGACAAATTTTATCATTTTGTTTTTATTTTTGCCTATTATCTTGAAAACTATAATAGATAAGGAGAAACTTTAAATTGCAAAAATGATCAGTAAAACAAGTTCTACAAATAAGTATGCATGGTCGAAACTGTCAGTCGACTCCTTATTAGAGTTATTGCCCCAAATTTTTGCGTTTTTGCCTTATATCTCAAAAATTATAATAGATAGATAGAAACTTAAATAAGCAAAAATGATCAGCAAGACAAGTTCTACAGTTTAGACTAATGTAGGAAATCGTCTGATGACTCCTTATTGGAGTTATTGCCCTTTAATGACGATTTTCACCATTTTTTGTTGCGTTTTGCCTTATATGATAAAAACTATAAAAGATAAACAGACACTTTAAATCACAAAAATAATCAGCAAGGCAAGATCTACTAACAAGTCAAATTTTTCTGATATAGTAAGTAGGCTGTCTGTCACTCTTTATAGGAGTGATTGCCCTTAAAAGTGGATTTTTTACCCTCTTTTGTGTTTTGAGCAAAAACTAATGAAGATAGAGAGAAGCTAAACGGACTTAATGATCAGCAATACAAGATCAACAAAACAGAGATTTTTGTAATGAGATATATTTATACCCCACGCAACGAGTTGCAGAGGGTATAATGTTTTTGACCCGTCCGTCCGTCAGTCAGTCCGTCCGTCAGTCCTGTTTCTTGTCATCGCAACTCCTCTCAAACCACACAACAGAATTTCACGAAACCTTTTTAGATAATAAGGACATACTATGTAGTTGTGCATATCGACAGGAAATTACGATTCAATTCTTTTTCTAGGAGTAACACCCCTTTGAACTTATTTACTTTAATGTACTACTGCAACAGTTTGTCATCGCAACTCCTCTCAAACCACACAACAGAATTTCATGAAACCTTTTCAGATAATAAGGACATACTTTGTAGATGTGCATATCGACAGGAAATTACGATTCAATTTTTTTTCCAGGAGTTAAGCCCCTTTGAACTTATTTGCCCAATATACTACTGCAACCTTTTGTCATCGCAACTCCTCTCAAACCACACAACAGAATTTCATGAAACCTTTTCAGATAATAAGGACATACTACGTAGATGTGCATATCGGCAGGAAATTACGATTCAATTTTTTCCCCAGGAGTTACGCCCCTTTGAACTTATTTGCTTCAATGTACTTCTGCAACAGTTTGTCATCGCAACTCCTCTGAAACCACACAACAGAATTTCATGAAACTGTTTAGATAATAAGGACATACTATGTAGATGTGCATATTGACAGGAAATTATGATTCAATTTTTTTTTTCTGATACAATTTTTTTTTCTTACACTTATTTTATTTCTCCAATGACAACGTGGGGACGTGGGGTATGTGAGCGCGCTCACTAAGGTTCTTTCATCTTGTCTACAATGTCGGAGAGTGTCCTTTATTGAATATGCACATAGACCAAGGTGAGCGACACAGTAAAGAGCCTCTAGTTTTAATTTCCTGATTTACAAATTTGGGGGAATGGAAGGGGCATCAATAGGATTGTTAGTGCTTTAATGATGACAAGAAAAGAAAAAGTCAGCACAAAAAACTCTAAATACCTATAGTAAAACAATGTTATCCTCTATGTTCAGGTAGTAAGATGCAAGCTAGATCGAACATTACCTGCAATTAATTTTGTTTTGTACATGATATACCAGGAAAACATTTAAGTTTACTTCGATACATTATTTAAAATATGAGAAATGATCAAAATTAAAAATGAGAATCCTCAAATTTATTTAAAAATTGCTGTCGTCTGTTCTTTTGTTATTGCATAAACTGACATAGGTTGGATGTTTATAGTCAAAGTAGAATCATGATGTGTTAGTCTTATTCAGTAGATAGCATATTCAATCTTTTGCAATGGAATGGTTTGTTGAAGAAATGTATTATTTATTTTACAAAAAAATATGTTGATATCTTACAGGGATAGAAGAGGATGTTGGAAGCAACTGGGTCTTACTGATGAGTTTATGGATGATGAAAATGAGTACCCAGAATTACAGTGTTCAAAGTAAATACCATAGCTTTTATTGTCTCGTTCACTTATGAAAGTTAGGTTAGAAAGTATTTTTTTTATTTCTGTGTTTATGCCAGATATTTGACATAGATGTGGTGAGGTCAAACATTCTTTATAATGACTACTGCATGACAAAAGGACTTCACAAGTTTTGAGGAATTTTTATCTGTTTTTCGATGAGATTAGGGGAAAATTTAAATTCCAAAAATGTGTGCTTTTATCATCTGAGTATCTCTTTTAATTCAGGAAGTTTTAAGTCATGTATGTTACTGTTAAAAACATATTTTTAATGTTGAAAAGAGAAAAAAATGTTTTATATACACACACAATAAAAAGGTTCCAAGTTCAGGTTAGTTCTCTCTACTTTAGGTCATTCAGGATCATTAACACTGTGAAAGGTAATTTCATCCCCCTTCCCCAATGGTCCCTTACAAAATAATACTGGGTCAACATCAGACAATGCATGCAGTTGAAGAAACTACATTTTATCAACATGATCAAGATATCAATAATCTCTGTTTTTGTTCCTAAAATTACTTTTTTAATTTGTAAAGTAAAAATACATTATTCAAATTCAAAAAGTGAAATCAAATGAGCAAGTTCTTGTGAGCTTTTTTTCTGACTTCTTAAATTTAAGAAATTAGAATTTTTGTTAATTTTATTCATTCATACAAAGTTTCAATATGTACAAAGTTTAGAGTAAACTATTAATATATAACAGACAAACGGTTTGTTGGAGTCAGTTTATTCTGCAAGAAAGAGAAGATACGATTGCTGACCTGAAAACCTGATAACCCCAGAGGCATTTTTCCAAAACATGTTTTTATGAAAGATTTTTTGGTTTATTAGAATTTTATTATCATATCAAATTTTCATTGTAATGTTTTTTGTAGCTTGCATTTTTAAAAGTCAGTAGTTGAAAGATAAAAAAAAGATGATTCTATGAAAAACACATAAGAAGTGAAAATTATAATGATAATTATTATTATGTAGGTTTATGCCAGAATCTTTCACAAAACTATCCAATGGACTTAATATGAGTTGGGCAGAGCAAGTTGAATTGGAACAAGAAAACTCAAGGTTTGTCTCTAAAATTTAAGGTTTTATAAGCCAGCTTTCTTGATTACAATCTATGAAACTGTAAAGCCAGTGTATTGGTGGTCAATATACCCCACCCCTCCCTTTTTTCCCCCAAAAAACAAAAAAATCTGACATTTAAAATGCTTATTTTGGTTTTGGGAAATTTTTCAAATTTGCATTTCATTACCAAATAACATGATTATATCAGAAAGCAGTTTATTATTTTTTTCTTAAATCAATGCTGCTATTTCACTATCCAAACAAGTACTAACCCATGTCTTGTGAATCCTCACATGTCTTGTACAACAAAAACAGTTTCACTTTAATGTAAATAATAAGACAGCAAGAAGATTGAATTTTGTTTCTTTTCATCACTTAAAGGGGCATTAGCTGTCAAATTCATCTTCAGCGATTTGACTCAAATTCTCATAGTTGATTTATTACATACTAAAACTAAAAAGCTGATTTTGGCTACTTTTTACGTTTTTCCGATTTTGAACTCTAAAAAAGCCATTACAGTTGCCAAATTTTCATAAACACACATCTGAGAAGAGTTTATTGACCATATATTGCATGGTTGAAGTCCCTGCTGTCAAGACAGTTCAGTCGGGGCAGTTCTAAAAAAGTATGGAGGGTCATACGGGCCATCAAAGAATGGTGATCGCCATCACGACTACAGGCGGGATTGGGGGCGAAGGGGTTAAAGCTAATTTTTCATTGTGTGAATAAAGCAATTTCAGTTAAACTGCACTACGCAAAATAGCAAGATAGCTTTTATCGTTTTGTCTCTCTTGACGGAGTCAAAAAGCGAGATAGAGGTATGCTGTTTCTGGCGTCAGCGTCAACAATGTATTAGTTTGTGATTAGGTCTAGTTTGTGGTGAACCACAAGTTGTAGGTCAATCATATTTGGTATACAGTTGTATTAGCATTGGCACATCTCATTTCCATGGAGATTATTTGGCCCTGCCTCCTCAGTCATGGTCTATTGACTTTGAAACTTTTGCTTATTTTACATGTATTAGTTTGTGATTAGGTCAGTTTATGGGCAACCATTAGTGGTAGGTCAATGATATTTGGTATACAGTTGTATTAGCATTGGCATATCTCATTTCCATGGAGATTATTTGGCTCAGCCCCCTTAGTCATGGTCTATTGACTTTCAAAATTTTGCTTAGTTAACATGTATTAGTTTGTGATTAGGTCAGTTCAAGGGGAACCATTAGTAGTAGGCCAATGTTAATTGGTATTCAGTTGTATAAGTATTAGCTCATCTCATTTCAATGGAGAATATTTGGCCCCATCCCCTCAGTCATGGCCTATTGACTTTGAAACTTTTGCTTAGTTTACATGTATTAGTTTGTGATAAGATCAGTTTAATAGGTTGCATTTCTGTAAATATCAACAATGCAATTTCCCATAGGAACTCCTTTCATGGCTAAAACTGTACCACTTTTACTATGAAGTTTTGAAAAAAAATATATCCTAGAATGGAAAGTTCATATGCACTACTATTTTTTTCAAAGGTCAAAATATAGGGCTGTGCGGCATATTTTCAACGTTTATATGCCCCGAACTTCTAAGAGTTTAAACTTACATTAAATTTCTATACTACCCCAACCTTGACTTAAGGATTTCCACAGACTTCAACTTGATCACTATGAATATGTATATTTACTGGTAACATTCCCAAGTTATGTCTCTACGAGATGAAACATAGAGATCATATCCGGGAACCAGTACGTAAACAAAATTAATTGTCTATGAATATTCTATATCTCCCCAAAAGAGGCGTGGTTTGAAAACAGCTGTATTTACAAAGTGCAACCTATACTAACATTTATTCCAATAGAAAACTTTCTAAAACACTTTTCTCACAACAATACTTATATCTCAGAATTATAGCCTGAAAGAAATCACTGCATATACTCTAAGTTTTCTTTTACAGTACATTTTATACCCCCACCCCTGTATCAATTTTTTACAGAATTTGAAAACAAGGCTTTAATTATTGCCAGCTTACCTTATGAGCATGTTTTCTGACATGAAATGTCTAGAACCTGTTTGAAACTATTTTGATAACAAATTGAAAGCATTTCAGAACACTATAAATGTAATGTTTAGCAGCTAATCATTCCAACATTCAAGATTATATAAAGTGTCCAATCCTGCCTCTGTCTCCAGTCCACATCTTACTGTATGCCTATTTGTCAATGAAAGTTCACAATTACTGCCTCAAATGGTCAGATAAGAAATCTTGTCACAACAGTTTCATCTCTTACCATATATCTAACATAATTTAGCTAATATATGAACTAGAAGTGTTTAAACACAGCCATATTTGCAAAAGTTGTATGAATGAAGATATCAGTCTGATGTATGAATTAACTAAAAGTTTTATAGAATTGACTGCTAACATCTGATTTTGCATAACTTCCAAGTACAGTTATTGGTTTCTATACAAAAGACCTTTAAAATAATAAAGTCATAGCATTTACAAGTTAAATTATTTGTTTTATGACCAGGGGTAGGCATTTTCTTGGTTTTTGCCCTGGGGCCTCAAATTTCCTAAATTATTCTGCTGTTTCTAGCAATATGGAATATTTAGTGCATATTTAGGATAGAACACACTATTGTAAGTTTTATTGAGGTATTTTTTTATTTCTAGCTTGTTTTTTTTTTATGCCGTGATCACAAAAAGCTAATTTAGGTGCTACTGCTTACTTTTGGGTTATCGACAGAATAAAACACCCCACCAATAATATTCATGAAGGATCTATGAGTTTCAATGACTGCGAAGAGTAAATATAAGCACTTCTAAACAATTTATATTACTAATATGCACATATAATGATTTTTTTTTTCATTCAGGGCTTTAACTAAACTATGCATACTGTAAACTGTGAATTTATGCTGAGTCATCATAGTTAAGGCCCAGGATTTTCTCAATCTTCATGAAACATTTATAAAACTTCATATTTGAGTTAATTTCATTAAAATCTCTGAGATAAACCAGATTTGGTGAAATTCTGTATGTTCCCTTTTTTTACCCAATATAGGTTGCATTTCTGTAAATATCAACAATGCAATTTCCCATAGGAACTCCTTTCACGGCTAAAACTGTACCACTTTTACTATGAAGTTTTGAAAAAAAATATATCCTAGAATGGAAAGTTCATATGCACTACTATTTTTTTCAAAGGTCAAAATATAGGGCTGTGCGGCATATTTTCAACGTTTATATGCCCCGAACTTCTAAGAGTTTAAACTTACATTAAATTTCTATACTACCCCAACCTTGACTTAAGGATTTCCACAGACTTCAACTTGATCACTATGAATATGTATATTTACTGGTAACATTCCCAAGTTATGTCTCTACGAGATGAAACATAGAGATCATATCCGGGAACCAGTACGTAAACAAAATTAATTGTCTATGAATATTCTATATCTCCCCAAAAGAGGCGTGGTTTGAAAAACAGCTGTATTTACAAAGTGCAACCTTAAGATGAACTGCTAATGTTAAGTCAATGATATTTGGTATGCAAATTTATTGGCATTTGTTAGTATCGTTTCCATGGAGATTATATAGCTCCACCCCCTCTTCATGGTTCATTGACTTTGAAACTTTTACATAGTTTACAAGTTAATGTTTGTGTTTAGGTTTGTTTAAAGGGAACAACTTATAATAAGTCAATGATTTTTGGAATGCAGTTGTATTAGCATTGGCTCATCTCATTTACATGGAGATGGTTGAACCATGTACCTCAGTCATGGTTCATTGACTTTGAATATTAGCCTAACTTGTTAAGTATTGCCATTTTTATTTCAACATTTGCATAATCAAAATTACAAAAAAGCGAGACATATCTCTGTGATAACAGTTTATTATTACCAAGGTGGAATAATCTGATCTTATTGTTTTACTAAACTGATACTGCATTAAGCAGCTATGTTCAATATACATAAGCCCAGGCCTTGCGGTTATAAAACTTTCGAGTACAATTATCGTACTCAGACTCGGAAATCAACCAATCAAAATACTGGATTTGGTGTTTCTAGCACAATGTTTTTACTCTTGAGTACTGCATACAGTTTTATGACCAAGAGCCCAGGAGTGGTTAGAGGTCACAACACTGAAGTGACTTCTCCCTGGCAGCCTAACAGGTGGACTTTAGAGGGAAGTAAGGGGTTGGGATTTTGTTCTACAAATGAAATATTTACTTGTACATACATACATTATTGACTCGCCTGTACTTATAGAAAGTGAGAGATAGTAATGCTAAATGGGGCAGCAGCAGTAATTTTTAAAACTCTTTGTATGAAGCTTTATATCCCAGAAGGTAATAGACCTGGATACTGCATATCTTGTATACAGATACCCTATGTTACAAGTATTCTGTCTGGCAATGGCATATGTCCATTGTCCTTACCCTCATATTCATGGTTCAGCCACTGCCTTTTTATCTCATGATTTTCTCACATCTTATAAGGGATAGAATCACTTTATTTGGTATATAGAATCATTGCAAGGTCTACATGTCTGTCAGACAGTTCTCCTGACCTGGATCTCATTTCATTGAAAAGTGATCAAGGTTAAGTTTTCATGGTCAAGTCAGTTTCTCAGATACTGTAAGCAACACGTCAACTTTATTTTGGTGTTAGGAATCATTGTAAGTTGTACATATAAAATTAGAAAATGTGGTATGATTGCCAATGAAACTCCACCAGAGATCACATGACATACATAGAATAAAGGCCTTCAACAATGAACAAAACCCATACTGCATAGCAAGCTATAAAAGGACCTGAAATAATTAAACAAAAGCATTTGGCAATAGTATCCAATCAGGAAAATAAACATGTTCCCTTATTTTCCTCAAAGATCATTAAACATCATGGGATGGGACATAGGGGTCAATGTTAGAGTGACCTGATTTTTATATTTGACCCCTATGCTGAATCCCAAAAATCTCAAAATGTCATTGTCTCAATGCCTGTACAAGGGGTATTAGTCTCATTATGTGGACAGCTTTAGTTTATATAGATGATCATTGCTTGATTATGATTTTGTATTGTTTCGCCAGGAAATCATTTACACAAACTCTTCATGCTGTCCACCACCAAGGTCTTTGAATATACCTTGGTGGCTTTAAAACTCTCCCCACTGATAGTCTATATTAAGTTCTTTGGGAGTTGTGATCATTAGTTTATTTGAACATTTCATTTAACGATTATTTTGATGGCAAAGTTGACCTCATAGTTTGTTTACATTCTAAATGGGGATAGTGATGCAATTTTAGAGCAGGTAGACCTGGAAAAAAGACACCTTTTTTTAAATGCCCATGACCCATACAATTATATTTTTTCGGCGACCCATAACCCATACAATTATATAGAGGTTTAATACCACTACCCGTCTAAATCATAAAAAAAAAAATGGAAGTCAATACAGCAGTGTAAGAAATTGATATGCTCTAGCCTCTACGTCAAAACTAGTATATCTTTTCAGTATGTATGTCTTAATGACTTTCAACACAACCATTGTAGAATTAGGATTATAAGTCTGAAAAATTTCAATCTTCAGATCTCCTTTTGTACTTTAATATAATTTATATCAAAATATAAAAGGAAGATTCCAACTGGGGTATGGCTGTTCAAACTTTGTTAAAAGGGTTAGGAGTTTCCAAGCCAAAAATCCAGAAATCACCACTTTTGTGTAAAAATTTCCCCTCCACCAAATTAACAAAAAATCCATGAAGTAGTTTACGAAGGCATTGCAGGAACAGTATGTGTAAATCACTTTATATACAATTCAAATAAAAATATAATAAACCTGTTTTTTGTTATTTTGTTCATTTTTGTCGAGCCTGCGACTTTTGTCGCAGAAAGCTTGACATAGGGATAGTGATTCGGCGGCGGCATTAGCTAACTTCTTAAAAGCTTTATATTTTAGGAAGACCTGGATGCTTCATACCTTGTATATAGATGCCTCATGTTACAAAGTTTCCGTCAGTCACATGTCCAATGTCGACCTCATTTTCATGGTTCAGTGACTACTTGGAAAAAAGTTAACATTTTTTGTAATGTTAAATTCTCTCTTATTATAATTAATAGGATAACTATATTTGGTATGTGCGTACCTTGCAAGGTCCTCATGCCTGTCAGACAGTTTTCACTTGACCTCGACCTCATTTCATGGATCAGTGAACAAGGTGAAGTTTTGGTGGTCAAGTCCATATCTTGGATACTATAAGCAATAGGTCTAGTATATTAGGTGTATGGAAGGACTGTAAGGTGTACATGTCCAACTGGCAGGTGTCATCTGACCTTGACCTCATTTTCATGGTTCAGTGGTTATAGTTAAGTTTTTGAGTTTTGGTCTTTTTTTCTAATACTATATGCAATAGGTCAACTATATTTGGTGTATGGAAATATTTTATGATCTGTATGTCAGTCGTGCAGGTTTTATTTGACCTTGACCTCATTTTCACGGTTCATTGATCAGTGTCAAGTTTTTGCGTTTTGGTCTGTTTTTCTTATCCTGTATGCAATACGTCTACTATATTTGGTGTATGGAATGATTGTAAGGTGTACATGTCTAGTTGGCAGGTGTCATCTGACCTTGACCTCATTTTCATGGTTCAGTGGTCAAAAGTTAAGTTTTTGAGTTTTGGTCTTTTTTTCTAATATTATATGCCATAGGTCAACTATATTTGGTGTATGGAAATATTTTATGATCTATATGTCAGTCGCGCAGGGTTTAATTGACCTTGACCTCATTTTCTCGGTTCATTGAACAGTGTTAAGTTTTTGTGTTTTGGTCTGTTTTTCTTAAACTATAAGCAACAGGTCAACTTTATTTGTTGTATGGAAGAATTGTTAGCTGTACATGTCTGCCTGGCATGGTTCATCTGCCCTTATCTCATTTTCATGGTTCATTGGTCAATGTTTAGTTTTCTTGGTTAATGTTGAGTTTACGTGACAGTGAAATAAAGCTTTACATTTAGGACCATCAACATAATATCAATGATTAGTAAAGAAGGCGAGACATTTCAGCGTGTGCACTCTTGTTCCTTTCTCTTCGTCAATATCGCTGTGAAGGGTGCACGTGCATTTCGTCTTAAATGTCATTGATGCCATACGCAAAACAGTGATAAGACCAACAATATTCTGTGAATGTTATATTATACTTGATATTGAATCTACATTGTATGGATTGATCCAGAGGTACATGTAGTACAGTGTTCTGGCTAGAAACTGAGGGTAGATGGACACATTCCTATAAAAACAGGACTTTAGCACAGCTATCATTTTTAAAACAGATTTTTCTTTTAAATTGACAAATATAGATAGCCCTTTTATTCTGAACTTAATTCCCTTGAGGCAGAGAGATATGTGATGTTTCCTATGCCATATTTAAAACTCTTTTCCATTTCTTGCCTTAAAATACTGTAAATTCAGAAATTATTGCGAGGAGGTTTTATTAATGCGAATAATGCGACTGGGCGAGTATCGCAATAATAAGAACTCGCATTCTGGTATCTGAGACATATATTGTATTCAGTTTTTCCGGAAATCGCAATAATTAATCTCGCATTTGTGATAATTATTCCAAAATCGCAATAATAAATGCACGCAATAATTTCTGAATTTACAGTATACCAAATTTTATATTTAGTGCCAGATTTGTTGGCTCATCATGTCATCAATTTTAGCTTATTCTAGCTTTTATCTTGTATCTATTTATTATGGGTTAGTAACTTGATTATAATTACAATATTCAAATCTAAAATAATGGTTTTTTCAATAAAATGAACTTTTTGAAAACAAAAAAATCAAAGCTGTACTTCTTTTCATTAAAATGACATTCTCTTGCAGTAAAATCAAATTGCTGTGTATTTCAATAATCAGTTTAAACGTATTTTACAGAAAATCCACTTTAAGGGGAAATAACTCCACATAAAAAATAAAAAAACATAAAAAATTTCCCAGATTCATACCTGTTTCATCACCTTTTGTAAGTTATATTTTATGTTATTTATGTGCAAAAGCTTCCAAATCTTAATATGTTAATGTACAACCACCCATCTGATTAAGTTGTAGTGAAGAACAACTTATCACACAATAACATTTGCTCCAACCACCACCACCCATGCAAAAATACACCAACTGCTGTCCAACCCTCCCATACATTTATTTCTGGAATAGCCCCGAGAGATATCAACTATGAATCCAATGAAAAAGTTTTAGGTTTTGAAGTAGATGATCTTCTTTGTGTAGCATCACCACTGGATGTAGGTACCACATGAAGCGAAGAAACAATGATAGCAAAAAGTATCTATTCTATTCCTCGTACAGTAAAAACTATTCCCTGTACAATTTATCCGCTTTTATTTACATGAATTTCTCTGTGAAAACAATAGTTTATTTTGAAATACAGTGTTGTTCAAGCTTAAATATGATATATCTTTGTTCTACAAAAACATCAAATGAACAGTTGAAGGATAAATGTGTTTTTAACAAGTTTGAAATTTGTCCCATGCTTCTTTAGACAGGTACAATTTGAAGAAAGAGAAAGCTAACTAACTAAGGATCATAATCAGCCCTTTATAGTAGCTACATGATGGTATCACAAAACTTTACTTGTCAGCAAAATGTACAAAAAACAAAAATAAGAAGAATTTCATCTTACCTGACTTCACATTTGTTTTTTCCAACGCTTGGGGTACCTATATCCAGTGGTTTGTTTGAGTATACATGGATAACTGGATAAATGTGCTCCCTCTTTTGATGATGTGAAGAAATTAAACTTAAACATAGGAGAAATTGATCCTTTTTCCACTCATGCTGGTTAATGGTTAGATTTTGTCTCTAGATCTTACTTGGTGCCAGTTGGTGGCAAAATTATTAATTATTCAGGTCAAATTTGCACAGTAGGGAATTTTGTATGATGGCAGACCATAGAAGAAATCTGTGATCCTTCTTTTCTTGGTTGGGTTTTTGTTACTGTTCGTGAATATGATCCTTTTACAGCTGGAGCACCATCATATGTACAAAACATAAGTTCTGAAACTGGGAAAACAAGAATTATAAACACACATTATCATTCCTGAGAGGGTTAGTGTCGCTTGCTCAAGGGTCGGTAAATATTTGCACACGATTTTGGTCATGTTTTAGGACTAGAAAGCGGGAATCATACATTTTAATTTTAAACATTCAAATTCATGGAATGGTTTTGCTGCAAGAACTGCATGAAATTTCCTACCTATTTTGGGAAAAGCGTTTAAAGAATAATGGATGGAAAGCAACAGTTCAAACTGCAATGAGTTTAATGACTTAAAACTGCAAACATCTTAGGAATTGATCATGCTATTTTCAATTCTTAGAAACTATGTTATCAAACTGATTGTAAATTACGAATAAATCTGATTTGCAAAAAGGATTTTTATTCTGGCTATGAAATGGCACTAAATCATGGTTTTGGGAAATTATACTTGTAAGGCCAACATTAAAAATATCTTTGTTTCCCCTTCCCGACTGAGGTTTTCAGGGTATGGGTTCGTAGGTAGGCAAATTATTTTATTTTATTCCTTGATATGGTTTTCTATATTGAATTTGTACAAAATTCAACAGGTTGGACTCAATTCAGGAAAAGTGGGGTATTCCCTGTATTCAGGATACACCCCCGTTTTCTGTTGTTAAAAAAACCCAGTATACAGGGACTTCTTTTTTCCTATTAAATTTATATGGTATGAAATCTACAAAAGTGCACCTTCTACACGTGATAACAATGTTTTATGATAGCAAGTGTTTTTATTAGTTAAAAAGTCAAGCTAATTTCAAGACTAATTTGATGCGTAACTCACAACAAAACAATTCCCTTGTTCACCAATTCATACCTTGATCATCCATTATGAGATGATAAAAAGATAAGTTAATCACTTGAGCATTTGAATTCAATGAATAGAAAGCAATAGAAGTAAACATAATTCAGTTACGGTCAGTTAAACCTGGAGCATGCAGCTTGGTTAATTGATTACTAAACAAAAGATTTGCGAGTTTAGAAAAAAAACAAAAACAAGGCTTCACTTTAATACTCATGTTTTGTTGTTCCTGAAATACCTTAGTATTTACAAATTCTACTGATGCAGTAAAAAAGTGCCCTTTTGTAAATTTCATGCCATAAATTGAAATAGGAAAAGGAAGTCCTTGTAAATTGGGTTTTTGGAAAGATTGGAACTTGTTCCAATTCTTTCCTAAGGCACCGGCCTCCAAACAGAAAGTGGACAGATAAGCTACTAAATTTATACGCTTTGACACATAGTTCCCAATTGTTCTCATGTCTGTGTACATATGCACAAGTGAACTGGAAAGAAATTTGGTTACATCTTAATTTAGAGTATTTTTTCAAAGATAAGTCATTACTTTTTTCATTTACTGGCTTAGTTTGGTCTTTTTATTTAAGTGTATTGATACATTAACAGTATGATTGACAACTGTCATGATCTAGGTACAATTAAACACAAAGGGTGGGACAATAATTGGAATTCTATATAGACTCCTCCTCCTTAATGCCAATCGTAATTGACCAAATGACATAACTTGAGTTTATACATAACATGGCAGACCACTCAATACACAAACTTTGACCTCAATAGTATCTGATTATAGTGATATAATTTGATCTATATAGGTCAGTCTCTGTCTTCATGTTTAATTGAAACTAACAAATACTAAATGGGGATTTCTTTAATAAAATCATATACAGTTGATAGATTTTTTCCTTTACCTATACATATCTTTTGACTTACACTGCATTAAACAAATGATCTGTAAATTTTGTTTGAAAGATGATTAAGTAAGGATTAATACATAATGTATTTTTTGGGAAAAGACCAAAATGAAAATCTGTATGAGTAAAGAATCCAAGTGGTGTCTGTTTTTCTTGCAAAATCTGTGCAACAATTACCTGTAATTAATCCATAATTTTAATAGGTTACATTTATCAGAGAAGGTATTAGTATATTTGAATACTGCGAGGTAATATATTTTTTCAATTAAATGAATAAGAATTTGCCTCAAAAATTAAAAGTCTCCATCTTTGGATAATACTCAATAGAATAAAAACATCATATTAAGTTTATTGATGTGAAAATTACCCTTTGTCAACCATGCATCTTCAATGTCATATATTATTGTTTTAATCAAAATCAATAAGCTATACTTAGCAATGTTTGAACACAGAGTAAGAGACACGCCCACAAAACAACCGTTCACAGGTAAATTTTGGGAGATGAAAAAAGGACTTTAAGTTTCAAGCCTCTTTAACAATTGATCACAGGTTTACTGAGAAACTACAATGAAATTTTTTTTTATTAGGTAATTTCTTCTGTTTCAAAAAAATATAAACATTAATTTGCAATCAAAAAGAAGTTATTATACAAATTTAGTGACCCACTGACATAACTCTATGAAGCTACTTTATTCATTTGAAAAATTGCTTTTCATTCTAAAAATCTGCAGTAATATAACTAACAAATATGCAATAGTGTTATAGCAAGTTTTTGTTGTCCACCACCACTGCTATGGAAGTGTAAAATATGATTGAAATTATACACACAATTCTTCCAATCTTTCCATTAGTGATTTTAGATCACTTTGATTTAACACCAGAAGATTGGGGTGTTCCCTAAAAACAGGGAATATCCCACTTTTCCTGACTTGTGCCCAACCTGTTCAAAGTAGAAAGATTTTAAAGCATGATTCAGACCATTTTTACTGAAGTTTTATCTTTTATACAGGAACAGAGATTAAAGAACAAGCAAATCAATATGCACTCAGGGGGTTGAAAGATGCTTCAGTTTTTTTGTTTTTTTTTTTATTAAAGATCACCCTTGCAGACACACAAATAGTGTGACCAGCCGTTTTGTTTGTTTTTCTTGATTCCCAATCATTTAGATGCTTTAATGCAAAAAATGCCTTGAATTATAACGCTCGTTGACTACAGCATCGGAAAGGTATCACCAAAAACAAAAAATATTGGACACAAACGGCCGATAAAATTTTTCGGGTCACAGTGATTTTACCGGGTCGGTGGTTGGAGGGGAAACAAACAATATTTTATTTTTGGCCTAAAAGTATTAGAATATAAATAATATTCTGTGTTTTTGCCATAATATTAATGTTTATTTCGCAATAAAGCGTCTAATCTTGAACTTTTTAAAAAAGACACTGGCACACATGCCTAATGCGTAATGAATATTAGCATGTTACACTGAACCGAAATTCCCCTTTTTTTTTGTAATGAATTTGTAAAGAATGCTTTTATTTTAAAATCTAAATTATCGATGGGCTTTGCTGAAAAGTATTTCATAATTAAGTCAATAGTCTGTACTTAGTCAGTATTTTCTGCTGTCCGGTCTCGAAATGGGTAATCGTGATAAGCTAGCATTTATCTAATATCCTATGGGGTATTTAACAGTCACTTGTGGTTTATCATACAAAACTGAGTGGCAGTTTTATAATTGGAAAAGAATTTCAATCTAGAAATTGTAACTTGTAACTTAAAATTGAAAAAAATATATGTGATGTGCAAAAAAAATGTGTTCTGGGCAATAATTATAAAAATAACTTTGTTTCAAATCTTATTAGAAATATGTAAAGCTTTAACAGGACTTCGGTTATGATTGAGAGTTCTTTAAAACAGAGAACAGAGAAAAACATCCAAAATTTTGGTTAGCACTTGTGCTAATTTTACACGTTTGAAAGGCAGCCATTTTGATTTGATGAAGCAAGAACATTATAGAAAATCAACCATTTCACGATAAAAAAAATAAACAGATCTATACATGTAAACCAACTTTAATTTCCTAGCGAGCAACACCTAACACAAATGTCCATTTTGATCTCTGACTTTGTTCAAAATACAACTGACGTAGCAATTTCAATTGTGAGGTCAATCACATGCAGCCCATATTCTTTTAAATTTAGACCATGGCTTGGTTTCCTAGATGAAAGAAGAAGGTCATGTAAGAATTGTTTTTTGTTTGCTTGTTTTATTTTTTATATCATTGGGCTGCTGTCTCATCGATTTTTTATGCCACATCTTTTATTTATATTTCTGAAAGTCAGAATAAGTGTTAATGAATGGGGTAAAATCCATGTGGATTGAAGCAAGTTGATAAGTAAATTATTTAGGTTTGAAATGATGAGGGTATTTTTGTGAGAGAAATAAAAGAGACTGACAGTTTAATGGGAAACTATTGCTGGTATTTTGCTTAATTTGAGAATAAGTAAATCTGAAAATTATTAAAAAATATTTTGTGTTAATACTTTTTGCATGTTTCTAGTTCTTTTTGTGTTTTGTGAAATGTGCACAAAATTATTCAATCAATAGCCTCCTTGGTTGAAAGAAAATTTCAGTTTTTGTGAAGTAGACAATTTTAATTGGTTCTTCTAAGAGAAATTTGGCGCAATCTTCAGTCGAACCAATTTGCGACGTCATATAAATGATGATGACGTCATAACTTCATGTGCACATAAACATTGAAGACATTAACCAGCTGATGAGTGGAATAGGTGCCAAAGTGTTCTAGGTATTTCTAATAGTAGAAATTGTCTTTGGGTTTCTGATTTTGTATTGGTTTTAATTGACCAAGTTAAGTGATGGTTTGAGAAATCATTTCATAAAGGATTCATTTCTGAACCAAAAATTTTTGACCTACATCAGATGTAACCCTTTTTATATACATATGATTCTTCAGGACATTTTTACCATCTAAAAAGGACTAATATTTCTGTTGAAATTTTTTATGCCCCACCTACGATAGTAGAGGGGCATTATGTTTTTCGGTCTGTTCATCCGTCGGTTCGTCCATCTGTCCTGCTTCAGGTTAAAGTTTTTGGTCATGGTAGTTTTTGATGAAGTTGAAGTCCAATCAACTTGAAACTTAGTCCACATGTTACCTATGATATGATCTTTCTAATTTTAATGCCAAATTAGAGTTTTGACCCCAATTTCACGGTCCACTGAACATAGAAAATGATAGTGCCAGGTGGGACATCTGTGTACTATGGACACATTCTTGTTTATCCTGAAACATTGTGTTAACCCTTTGAGCGCCAAGCTTTTTATCTGGTGAGTGCCAGATGACTTTCTGAAGATTTGTTTATTAGAGTGGTATAGTGACGTCGTACGTAACAACCATTGTCTGACGTAACAGTGTTGCAGAACACTTGATGTGCAGTGCCTGAAACGTCGAAATTAATGGTTGTCATTGAACTTTGTCACAATTCGTTCGAATATTTTTCAAATTTAAAAAATGCATTATTTCAATGTTTTTTTTAGAAATATTTTGATGTTTTTTACGTGTCCTCGCTTATTCATTTAAGAAAAACAAAGGAAACGATTGCATAAAAAATGCATCGTTACAAGAAACGTGTCTTTGCATAATAAAGAAATATTGCAGGTAGTTGTATATATGTGTCTTATTCGACATATCGAATGTCCATATCTAATTATCTGTGGTCTTTGCCAGATCCAGTATTCAAGTTCACAGCACCACCTTGAGAAGAATCTGAGAAAAAACAACTATCTGCGTTTCAAAGTTTACATGTCATAAAAACAAAACAAACTTTTTTAATTTTTTTTTGGGGTGAAGGTGATTTTCAGATGTGTTATCAGCTGGCTCTTTAATGAATCAATAACGTTGAGTCTCTCGATGCAAGGTCTGCCGTAACGGCGTTCATGTATCAATAATGTTGACTTAAAACAACCAGCTATGTATCAACGGATTTGATTTTGATAAAACATTTCACTTAAATTTACGGACAGATGATAGACAGACTACGAACGAAACTTCTCTCACTTTATTGTTCCAGGTTGTTAATGTTATGGATAGTTTATACTGTAAAACAAAGCACTGTTAATTCAGAAATAAATCGTGCATTAAACTGACTCCTTCAGTTTCTTTTACTGAAGAAAGAAAGGCGAAAGATATCAAAGGACATTCAAATGTCAAAATTGAAAATTTGGGATTCTATGGACATCGCTTTTAAACGCATTCTATACAAGTCACTTAAACTATCTATTTCACAAATTCTAGTTGATTGTAAATCTTTGAGATAAAATACTGCATATAATTTTCTTGATGTTCAGTGATAGTTTAACGAATTGTAAAAGCATACAAACTTTTATGCATGTATAAACAAAACCGAACACTACCTTAAAAAGTAAACTACGACTTTTGATGACTTGAATGTCACATAGTCCGTGGACTCCATTACGACACTCCATAAAACGACTCTATTTCTGAACTTTATTCAACCAGTATATGACCTTTTACAGTGGTGGAACACTTTTTCCTGGGTGTTAGCCGGAAAAGTCCAAAAATAATTTGACACCTTGCGTTTTCAATTTGTCTATACACTTACTCGATCGAGGTGAAGTCTATTTTCATTTGCAAGATACTTTAAATCTTTAAAATGAATGAGACCCTCCCCACCCTCCAAAAAAAAATTCTCGTCAAAGCGTCAAAATCAGGCGATGTATACAGGGATGTCATTAGAAGCCGGCAACCGGCGAAAATCTCCGGTAACTCGAGCTGTCACCGCCGGTTACTTTTTCTCTTACAAAAAAAAATAAATGAGAGAAATCCAGTATCAACAATGACAACGTAACCGTACAGTGCGTATAAATGGATAGCTACAGTAACAATTTATTGTAGAGCTACGGAGATCTGTTCATCAACATGTTTACGTTTGATGAATTGAATGTCGGTAACATCGGGTTTTTTCTAGTTTCGTTACGAATGTTGCGATGAGTTCCGAACGAAGTTATACAAAATATAATTATTTTCCTCCTATGAATTCAGGAGCACTGGCTCCGTTTTAGCACGCTATGGCGGCGCCTGACAAAAAACGATGTTGTAAACAAGGTTCATTGGACGGGTTTTTCAAAAAACAAAGATTAGAAAGTGATGCAGGTAATTAGAAAAACTGTATTTACATAAATTTTAAAAGTTTTAATAGAACATATCACATTCTTCAAAGATTTTAACAAAATTATAAATTGACACTTGACCTTGGTGTCACCGAAGAATGATTTTGATTTCGAATTCTTTAAAACTGTGAAGTTGAGAGTTTTGAGATTGAAAAGAAATCTGTGAACTAACCTTAGTATTGAAATAAGTTTCAAGTTGCTAAAAAAGTGTTGCTTTAAGTTACACATTGTAAAGAAATGCCGGTGGAAAAGGGGTTTATGTAAAAAAAGATCGTAATTATGAAGCTAATACTATACATATGTTTCTGGATTCTTTCTTTTCAATATTAGATTACATATGTTTGAAATTAAGTTGAATTTGTGTATTTACCTTTGTTTAAAATATAGAACATTTATCAGGGTGTAAATAAGTTTATTTCACAAAAGAATCACTAAGGGGACAAACTTCCGTGATCAAATTTAGGCTACATTTTAAATCATTGTATTGATGAAAATATATATAGAATGACTTATTCATGTTTGATTTACATTGTTTTGTTTATATATTTTGTCATTTTGTTTCTGGAGCATGCAACTTTTTATCTAGTGGGACTGAAGTATACTGTTACAGTACACGGATACATTTTAAAATTCATGAAAAACAAACTAGCTAATTAATATTCTTTTGTATAAACTGAGACTACTATAACACAGTGAGTGTGTTAAAGTAGTACAGGTATATATATGACAAACTTTCAATATATTTTGCCAAAAAAATGTAGCTGAAAAAATATTACTTCCGATTTTAAATGAATTCTTTTCTTCAGAAGTTCAGTCAAGTCACTCATCAAATAGCAAGTCATCCCACAATAATAAAAAAAAGTTGGTGCTTTTGGCTTTATTTTATTTCGTTTGCTTTACTTTGGTTTTTTCAGTTCATCATAATAGATAAATGGTCTTAACAGGGATACAGTCAAGTATTGCTGGAAGTAACAGTGACGAAAGCTTTTAGCAGAGAATGTGATAATAAAATAGTTCAAACATGTGTATTCTGTTAATAACTTTTGTGTATGTGCCAGCTGTGTTTTATAATTTATGTCCTTATTCACAAGGCATAAAAACTGGGGAGGGACATAGGGTTTAATATACCAAAATAGGGATGGAGGAAATGTATTTCAAAACTGGGTGAACCAATTAATATTATTTTACCCTGTAGATTGATTGTTGCTGAGTGTCCAGTTGCAAACATTACATTCATAATCAGGACAAAGGAACGCTGTTTTGTTGAATGTAACATGTTTTTTTAAGATCGAAGAGCTAGGATGGGATGGGAAAATAGGGTAACCATTACTGTCTTAGTGTCTGACTGCCAGCAGAAAATATTTGAGAATTTAGTAGGAACAAAAAATTAAGACATGTGACCAATGGTCATATTTCTTTTAATCAAATAAAAACTAGCTGCACTGGAAATGAGAACATATAAACAAAATTGAATAAAAGTAAATGTAGTCGCCTATATTTAAAATATTTTTCAAATTTCCTTAGTATTTGATGCATGAAAATATTGAGTTTGAACAACTTTAATGGTTATTCAATGATATTGAGAATAACTTTATGATATCAGCAAAATTTGTGCTCAATCTTGTCTGTTAGAATTTTGCCTAACTTCCAGTGCATTGTAAAAGTAAGAACTGATAAATTTAGGCAAAACGTTTACATATCAAATTTTACTGGGTACTCTTGAGCTATTTCGATGGTTGTAAGTTCAAGAAGACTATATATTTCATGAAACTGTCACGTTCTTCAGTTATTCTTTTCAGAGCTATTTCATTTGCTTGGCTTTTTGTTATGCATTGAGTTCTTTGATTTTCATTCCTGTTTTTTCATCTCAGTTCTTTTTACTATTCTCAAGACTGGTTCTTAAAACTTCCTCTCTTTTCTTTACTTCATAGATGAAAAAAAAACTAGAGGAGCCCTCAAATGAAATAGATGAATTATTCCTGTTACTCCAGATGTAGCATGTTCCTCGGAGATTTCTCTTGGTACTAAACATTCATCCGAGGACACTCCAAACCATAATACAACTAGTTCTTCTTCAATTAAACTCCTCCTTAGCACAATGTTTGATGACACCAGTAAAGTTCATAATAAAATTATCTGCCAAGAAAACTGTACATCATTTTCTAATGATGAAATTAAACGTTTATCTGGTCAGAAGGACAAGTTCCAGCATCATTGGCTGCAAGATAAAGCTATTTCGTTCTGTCCAAAAACCACATACTGGTGGTTAGTTTATGTTGAAGGTTCTGGAACGTACTGTCTCCTCTGCAAAAAGCACCACAGTATCAATACTCAAAATAAAGCTACCTCAATTGGAGAGAATCCGTCTGTTAGAATGAAGATGTCAGCACTTTTAGACCATATTGCTTCTAAAAAACACCAAGGTGCCATCGAGGCTGAAATGCTTAGTAGAGTGTCAATTTTTCAAAAGGAATTGACAGAAAAAAGCAAAGTAGAAAACAATATCTTGTTTATGGCTTTTTCTGCAATGTACTGGTTGGCCAAGGAAGGTATTGCTAATGAAAATATTTCAACCTTGCTAAAACTTTCAGAAAAAATAGGTATGCCTGAATTGAAATACTTTCAGACCAAGAGCTTCTCTGCGCGATATCTTCACTACATTAGGCCTACAAACAGAAAATGATCTAGTAGAATAGTTCAAAGCTGCAGATTGTTTTTCTGTCTTGCTAGATGATTCTTCAGATGTAGCAACCATAGAGCAGATGATTTGTTATGTTAACTTTTGGAATGGAAACTCTTGTGACATTAACTTTTTTTTATTGAAAATGTTCTTGAAAATGTATCTTCTGCAAATGCAGAAAACTTGTACAAAGTTGTGAAATTTAAACTTGAATCATTAGGCCTTGATATTCGTAAGTTGTCTGGTGTCAGCACAGACAGTGCTTCTGTAATGGTTGGCAAAAAAGGAGGGCTTGGTAAAAGATTGAAAGATGACAACCCTGCCCTTGTTTCCATCCATTGTATTTGTCACCGTCTTGCTCTGGCATGTGTTGATACAAATGCAGATTTGCAGTACATCAAAGAAATGGAGAGCCATATGACTCATATCTGGAAAATATTCCATTACTCTCCTGTCAAGTTAGCAGCTTTGATGAAGGCCCAGACAGAAGTGCACAAGATGACTATGTCTGAACCCACAACAAATATGCTAACAAAGACAATGAAGAAAGCATGTCAAACCAGGTGGCTTTCATTTAATAATGCTGTACAGAGTCTATATCAAGAGATTGTTCCTGCTGTTCAAACCTTGAACATTTTTTCTAGTGATGCTACCTCCTATGGGTTAATGAAAAAATATCAACACTCAAGTTCATTGGAACATTGTATATTCTTCAAAGTGTGCTGCCAATACTATCTAATCTGAGTAAGTTGTTTCCAAAGGGAAATGTCAATTTCTCCATGATATGTCCTGGTTTGGAGAGTACACAGCACAGGTTGAGGTCTTTGTCAAAGGAGGACATTTTTGATTCTTTGAGAGATGATCTGAGTCCCAATAGTCGACTTGGTACACTGGAAATCACAGTGAATGAGTTTACAATGAGTAAGCTGACGGTCACAATGTCCAAGTATGTGGATGCTCTATGCAGAAATATTGATGCTAGATTTCAACAGTCACCTCCTCTGGCAGCATTTGCTGTTTTTTGATATCAGATGTCTACCAGAGAGGGGACGGATGAATTTAGTCAATATGGATGCAATGACATCCACATACTTGCAGATCATTTTTTTGGGACTCAGGAAGACACTGAAGAAATGCTGGCAGAGTGGATCAACTTTAAGTTCAATCTTTCCTCCTGGAAAAAAGAAGTTCCTAAAGAAATTTTGAACTGTAAAGTTGATGAAACTCCAATGGAGTGGGCATTGAAAAAGCTTTTGATCATGAAGACGTCCATGATCCATTTCTTTTCTCATCTAGTGAAGGTGGCAGAGATTATTTTGACTCTGCCAGTGTCAAATGCCTGGCCAGAGAGGGGTTTCAGTCGAATGAAACTATTAAAAACTTGTTTGAGGAATATGCAATCTCTTCTTCAAATAAGTCTGAATGGTCCTTCACTAGGGAGTAAAGAAGCGGATAGCCATGTCAGAAAAAGTGTAACAACATGGTTGTCTGCAAAACCAAGGAGAAAACTGCCAAAACCAGTGCATGAAAAAGAAAAAGAGCACGATCCAGATGATCCAGTAGCTGTAGCCAGCTGTAGCACACAAACAGAGGAAACATCTAATCTGGACTTAGTTCAGTTTGAATATGACAAGGCTGTTGGTGTGCTACAGTTTGCTAAGTTTGCTCAAAAAGTGGTAAGTGGAGATGGGATTGCTGATGATGATGATGATGATGATGTTGATGATGAAAACAATTTTGATGTTTGTGATGATTATTAATTATGATAATTAACGACCGTTGACAGTGTTCAAGAAAAGTTTAATTGAATCAATGATGGCAAATTTTGTATGAAAATCTAGTTTCACTTGAAGTTGTGTCACAAACTAAATATTGAAATATTCCGCCATAAACTGCATGCAAAACAAAATGAAATGCATTGTATTATGATAAAAAGGAAGAGAGCTCAGATTTTTAAATTTGGAATGTCAAACCTCAGAATCATTTTCATCACCATATTAAATTTATAACAACATTTTGTTAACTGTTTGTTCTTTTGTTAAATTGAATTAAAGAAATAAAATCTTAATACATCTGTGTAGTTATAGTGCCTGAAAACTACCACAATATAAGTAAAATTAATATAAAAAGGGGTCTTTATTTTGAAATTTTTTTAGAATATGAGAAAAATAGTACAAAATAAAGTTTTCAAATTATGAAATTAGGTGCCAGGAGAGCTAGAATGCAGATTTTAACACCATTTACCCCAGAGCTTCTGGGCCCTTGAGCGGCCCCAGACCCCGGTCAGTATAGGCCACCTCGCTCCATGAGTCTAACATTTCTCCTGTAACTTATCTCAATTCTCCTATAACTTCAAAACATAATGACATCCCTGGTATATCATTTGGATGTAACTTATATAAGATTTGAATAGAATACACAAGTCGTGCTTTCGAGATTTTGAAATCAATAATTTAGTCTTTACATAAGTTTCTTTATTTAATAATTAGACTTAATACTTTATAATAGAATTACATGTAATGCATTATACTTGTTTTTCCTATTACAGTAGGAAAATCGTCCACTATAAATCTCTATATTTGTGATAAAAGTTTGTAAAGTTTCGGCATGTTTATGATAGGGAATTTGACCGTAAGTCGGATTCCCATTACATTGCAAACTCCTTTTGCATTCATTGGAGCATACAGGTACATTTACAGGGTTCTAAATTAATTCATCAAACTACCACCAGAAATCTATAGGATGAAAATACTATCGTAATTTTGTCCTTCATTTTTTTTTTAGTTGTAATCTCTATCCTGCCTTTTGTTTTCACTCCATTCGGTCCTGCCTTTTTTTATTAGTTTATCCTGACTTTTTACACAAATTGTCATCCTGCCTATTTTTTTTTGCCAAGTTGCTCATCCTGCCTTTCTTTTACTCAAAACTCCTGTCCTGCCTTTTTTCAAATTTCATCCTAGCCCCTATAAAAATCAAATGGTAGCTCCTAAATCATAAAACTTGGTTTAGCTGCTGCTCTTTCAGACGGACACTATTGTCCTTCAATTGAACACCCAAATCACACATTTGTTTAAAGGACGGAAACATAACAGTTGTACTGAATGATTTTTATGCCCAACCTAAGACAGTTCCCTATGGTATGATTTTTCTAATTTTAATGTCAAATTAGAGTTTTACCCCAATTTTACGGTCCACGGAACATAGAAAATGATAGTGCGAGTGGGGCATCCGTGTACTATCGACACATTCTTGTTTTAGTTAATTTAACGACTGAAGAATAAATTGTCACGCACGTGAAGAAATACAAAACTTTGCAAAGAAACATTAAAAAATATTTACAGTTACTGTAGTAAAACTGTAGCAACTTAGCTGTTTATTTCTATAATTTTTAAAAGCTTTATGCTCAGGTTTGTGTGGAATATAAAAGATAAAAGTATTTAAAATAGATATGTTATTTCATTGTGGCATACTTTTCACTCATGGAACATCAGCGTGTTATGTTGTTGGACTTGTTCTTTCATGAAAACGCCGATCAGCGGGCGTGGCGGCCATCTTGATTACGCTGTAGGAACATTGTGGCGTCATCACCTTTGTGATGCCGTTAACGACATAGAGAAAAAAACAAAGCCGATATATCGGCTCTTGGCACTTACGAAGGAAACTCTAAAAGCCGATATATCGGCTTTTGGCATAGTAAGGGTTAATTTAAATTTTTCATATGGTAGAATTTCAATTCTGTGATAAGCAATGTACAATATAAAATGTTTGGCAAATCTCTGCCTCTTCCCTTCAGCTCATTTATTAAGATTAATAATTATTTTAGCTGCAGATCAATCATGGTCACAATCAAATATTAATATACATGAGACTTCAAGTGATAAAAAATCATAACAAACCATATTTTGATTATATATAATTATTACTTTTATATGGAGAGAAAAAAATGTACAAAAAAATCACAGTTCTTGTATTTACAGGAAGTGGTTAAATTGTCACCAAATATTTCATATCAAACCACTTATTTTCCAAAAATTATACCTACTGCATTTGATTTCTTGTCTGATTTTCATGTTTAATCCACAAAAATCAGGAATCAACAGAGTTCTCACAACATTATATACAGGTATGTGACTCTGAAATTTATTTTTTGAGTATTTTAAAGATATGTTCAGCATCTACATTAAATTTTGACATCATTGTTTAATACATTGGAATATGTCTAAGCTAAACACCATGAGGAATGGAGGTCTGGTTCAGATTTTACTTTCTGAATAAGAAATGAATAATTCATTGTACATCCTCATAGAAGAGGTCAGTTTACACATGGAGTTGGTTTAGATAGGGACAGGGTTTATTGTATTGATTTTATGGCATTAATTCTGAATTTTGTATTTGACTTACTGGTATATATATATATAGATTAACACAATTTGCAATGTCTAGAGATATAAAATTTATTTGTACAATTTGCAGTATAAAAAGTTTAAAACATTTTTTTTCAATCTAGATTGTCCCGTTGTAGGATTTGTTTAGCTTTTATATCCCTGCTCCAAAAGAGGATTAGGATGGAGTAAATTGGTTTACATCTGTCTGTCCTTTTCAACAAGTTTTGTCCCACTGCTTCAAAAAGCTTGTTAGATTATCCAGGTGCAATGTAATGAAAATATTATTATAATCCAATTCCAATGATTGACTCTGTGCTTGGGAAAACTAATACTCTGGCATTCTTTAGTAAAAATAGTTTGATATTTCAATATGAAAACTTCTATCATAATCACATTCCAGTGATTGACTCTGTGCTTGGGAAAACTAATACTCTGGCATTCTTTAGTAAAAATAGTATGATATTTCAATATGAAAACTTCTATCATAATCACATTCCAGTGATTGACTCTGTGCTTGGGAAAACTAATACTTTGGCATTCTTTAGTAAAAATAGTTTGATATTTCAATATGAAAACTTCTACCCACATTTAATAAGTTCTTTACATGGTTTTAAATGCAATTTATTAAAAACATGTTCTTATTTCTAAACTTTTCTGATAATGGATTAAACCATTTTCAAGAATGGTTAAAAAAATTCCAGAAAAAGTGCTACATTCCAAAATTAATAAGCAGTTTTAGAAGTCAACATATGGAAAAGAGCAGCATTTTTTAATGACTTGAAAGATAGATGATAGAAATGTTTTTGTTTTTTAGTTACACACCAGACAGATCAGGAAAAAGATTACAGTGGGAACAAGGAGCAGATGGAAATAGGTTTGTAGTTATTGATTCCATCTCAACAGTTTCTTCTAATGTCTAGACTTAATTTTAGCTGACACTCCACAAGGGCCTGTGTGATCCGTTATATCAATTATTAAATTACAGAAATAATCAATTTTCCTTGGGAGTTTGGTATTTTTGTTATTTTACTTTTTACCATCAACACCAAATTTTCTAATTGACAAAAAAAATGATGCTATATTATTTATAGATAACCAGTGAATATAGAAAATTGAGATCAACCCACCCATTGTAATCTATATCATTGAAATAACATAAAGTACATAAAACAACATACAATATAAATCAGCAGTCTTCAACAAGACCCATATCCCCTTTTGTGCAGCTCCATGTCAACTCATAGTCTAGACAAGTTGGGGAATTTATTTTACCCAGTTTTGTCCGTTAACCATCAGGGATAAGTGATTAACCCATCAAACAAGTTTGTATGGTAAACTTACTCTAACAATGGGAGCTTTATAGTAAAGTGTTCTTAATATATATAAGGCTTAAATTAAAATATTGTTTGTTTGCAGTTTACCGACCGACCTTCGAAAATCCGCCCGACTGTGAACATTTTATTGCTTTTAATTTGAAGAAATTATTTTTGGGAAAGACGGCTTCAAGCCGTCAATTCCCTATATGGCTGGCCAGACTTCCAAGCCTCTTACATCACTCATTTTGTTTTTATAGTTGGGGAAAACACCTCAAAATTTCATACTGAATTGATGAGGAGACACATAAATGAACAGATTGACTTTAAACATTTTTTTACACACGTGCCTTCTGCTTCTCGTGAAATTGTCGTATCTTGAGCTCTCCTTTACACTATTTATGTTTATTTTACAATCCTGAAAAATCAGTATTACGAAATATTCTAAATATATCCAACCTAGTGACGTCATGGTTGGAAAGCCAGCCTAGGTAGAAGCAGGGATATCCTTTCTTCATTATTAAAATCATTCACAGAAATCGTGTACGATTTAGAAATCGGTATTTGTTTATTTAAAAACATAATTATGTTTGCTGTAGATGATTCAAACATGCAATGCTTTGATTTGTAGGTCAACTTTCGCGGTAAACAATGGGGATACATGGGATTGGGGAGAGGAACGGCAGTTTTCATTCTTTTCTGTTACTGTATTGAGAATCTCTCCTCCCATATAGGAGCACCTCAAATTAATGAGTTATTATCCACCTAAAGAAAAGCTAATGTATCTGAACACTTAAAATGTGATATTTTTTATATGATACTCTTCCATTAAAACAAAATTTTGTGTACCAACATAATCATTGTCATGGTAAAAAAAATATATAAAATTTTCAAATGGCTTTTTGTAGTTTAAACATATTTAAATGGAAATTTAAAACTGAATAGACTTTTCAGTCCTCACTTTCTCGAGAAAAAATTAAAAATCTTAGAGCACTGTCTCAAAATAATGGAGAATGGCCCTAGCTTGCAGTTCAGTGGTATATAATGAAAAAAATTAAAATATGTTGTTGCAGTTATTAAATGATAAAATTCAATTGAATTTTAGATAATTAACTTTCAACTTTAATGAAATGTTTTGAATTGGAAGGTGCCAATCCCTTCCATTGGTCCAAATTGACTCCATGATGAATTCTTGACTAAGTTAATGAAATAACATTAAACAACAATTAATTTCAATATTATCAATCTTTCTACATGTTTTTGCTTATTCTTTGTATGAAGACTATCAAAAGATACCCCAATTGGAACTTGGATATCCTTTTAAGCTCACCTTTCCTAAAAGGAAATGTGAGCTTTTGCCATCACTTGGCGTCCGTCGTCGTCCGTCCGGTGTAAACTATTTCAAAGATCTTCTCCTCTGAAACGACTGAACCAATTTCAACCAAACTTGAGCTGAATGATCCTTAGGGTATCTAGTACAAAGTTTGTGTTTTATTTTCTGTTTCATAAAAAAACATGGCCGCCATGGATACATAGGGGTAAAATGCAGTTTTTGGCTTATATCTCAAAAACTAAAGCATTTAGAGCAAATCTGACATGGGGTAAAAGTGTTACTTTGGTCAAGAACTACCTGCCCTGAAATTTCAGCAAGTTATACATGTTTTGTGAGATATAAACCTATCACCAATAAATTTTGTACCTCTAGCTAATGTGGAATAAATAAACACACTGATACATACAGGAAGTGTATTTAAAAAAAAAATAAATGTTTGTTCTTATGTTGTGCTGTAACACCACAGTCCCATGTTAAAGACAGGGCAGGGTTTAAAATTAGCAGGGGCCCACTCTCCAATGGCCCCTAAAATTTGGTGTGGGCTACTTAAATTTCTGCTTTTCTTGTATAGGACTATATATGTGGGCTACAAAATTTAAGCTGTGGGCTACCATTGTCAGAGTCATAAGTTCAATCCCTGCAGGGTTTGGATACAGTACATAAATTTTATCCCTCCTTGCACAACTCAAAAGTCCAATAATTTAGTGGTTGTCATTTGTTGCTGTGTTTCATATTTGCTTTTTGTTTATTGTTTTTAGCTCACCTTTCCTAATTGCCATGCAATACTCTCAGAATGCTGGATGCTATCCACACTGGTTTGTGTCCACACTTATTAATTATACATTAAAAACTTAAAAGCAAAAGAAAACCTTCATTGAAAAATTTAAATAAAAAGCTACAGGTGAGCGATTCAAGCTCTTGAGAGCCTCTTGTTTTAATCCAGCAACTTTTGGTAGGCTTTGGAATTAGTACTGGTCATTAGATTAAATGGAAACAGGGAAGCAAATTATAACTTATAAAAAGCTAGTGGAACAGAGGAATAAAATATTTAGTAATCATCTTGGATTCTTGGATGAGTGATGAATATTTAAGTAATATTATTAAGATTGTGAACATTTCTTGCTTTTTTCTCTTAGAAATTCTAATGAGTCAATCTATTAATAGGTTTTCTGGAAGAAGAAGATTAGAAATGAAAGGTGATGATAAAAGGGAACAAAAAGGTGCAAGAAGGTATTTAATATATTGACTTGTATATTTAAGTTTAGTTTTGAACAGTTTTAATTATTGTTTCGCCTGGTATCAATTCCTTGAAGGAAAAAGTATTGCCATTTAAGTTCAACATTTGCATTTTACTATCAAAACTTCATACAGACGAGACATATCTCTGTGTCACCATTTTATTTTATATAGACACCATTTTTGTCTAGGTATAACTATCGGGCGGCAGCATGAACTATTTGTTTAAAGCTTTGTATTTCAGAAGGAAGAAGACCTGGATACTTCATATCTTGCATGCAGATACCTTATGTTAGGAAGTTTCCGTCAATCGTATGCCCATTGTCCTTGACCTCATTTTCATGGTTCAGCGACTGCTTGGAAAAAAAAATTGAGTTTTTTTCTCACGTATTATGAGTAATAGGATGACTATATTTGGTATATAGATTCCTTGGAACATCTACACGTTCGTCAGACAGAGTTCACCTGACCTCAACCTCATTTCATGGATCAGTGACTAAGGTTTAAGTTATGCGATTAGGTCCGTTTCTCAAATACAATAAGCAGTAGGTCAACTATATTTGGTGTATGAAGTGATTGTAATGGGTACATGTCAGTCTGGTAGGTTTCATCTGACCTTGACCTCATTTTTATGGTTCAATGGTCAGTGTTCAGTTTTTGTGTTTTGGTCTGTTTTTTCAAATACTAATAACAATAGGTCAGCTATATCTGGTGTATGGAATGATTATAAGGTGCACATGTCTGTCTAGCAGGTATAATCTGACTTTGACCTCATTTTCATGGTTCATTGGACAATGTTAAGTTTTTGTGTTTTGGTCTGTTTTTCAATTAGCAAACGCAATAGGTCAACTATATTTGGTGTATAAAAAAATTATAAGGTGTATATGTCTGTCTGACACGATTTATCTGACCTTATCCTCATTGTCATAGATCTTTAAAAATGTTGTTTCTGTAATGCTTTTAGTAAAACCTTTTATCTTTAAGACTTTCAACTTAAAATCAATGGTCAGTAAAGCAGGTGAGACATTTCAGCATGTGCACTTTTTTTTTTAATTTAACAGGGGCTCACCAATGGAAAAAGAAACTGATGAAGCTATACTGGAGAGAAGACAGAAAGCAGTGGACTATGGAAAGAACACCTTAGCTTATGATGAGTACATAAAGGCAGTTCCAAAGTAAGTGATGAAATCTAGTTTTATTTTCTGCAATTTATGGAAAAAAAGTACTTAAATATAGCTATACCATTTGAAAATTTTTAGGTCTTTTAACATATCTACATTCTTTTTACTGCATATATATTAAAAAAGGGGTATGATTGCCAAATGAACAACTATCCTCCATAGACCAAAGAACGGGGTGGTAAAACAGCTTACGGTCACTATATGGCCTTCAATAATGAGGAAAACCCATACCGTTTAGTAAGGTATAAAAGACTTTACTGACAACATGTGAATGTCGAGATCTACCTACATTCTCATTCTACCAAAATGATCAGAATACTTTTAAGAGTCATTGCACTGATGGCAAATCTCCTGATTAGAATTACTTCCCTTAAATTGAAATGTTTACCCAAATAAAGTGTTGCACAGCCATATCTTTCCAAAGTTAGGGTGTTGGTTCTTTGGATTAAAACCTCAGATTTGAATATATTTGGTATATCAGTTATTCATTGTCACACTTGGGACTAGCACAGACTCAATGAAAATAGCAAGCAGCTGGAGCATACTATGTAGACCAAAGTAGTCTGATGTTTAATATTGTTTTCCCATTTTAGAAATCAAAGAAAGAAAGGCCATCCTAGAACTCCAAACAAGTTTATGAAGTGTAGTAGGAGATCATGGGATTGTCAGGTTAGATACTGGAGAATCAATTTGCACCAGTGGGATCCTCCTCATGTTAAACAACAAATGGAAAATAGGTAACATATATTTTATATGTCATGGTTTGACTGTAAATTCAGACATTTTTGCAAAATTTGAGACAGGATACAACAGGATAGTTTTTGCAAAAATAAATCTTGTATAAAACATTTTCTGAAATGACAATAATTAATTTTGCATTTTGTCTATTGTTCCACAATTGCAGAAATAAAAGCACACAAAAATTAGTGAACTTAACTGTGTTTTATCATTTTCATTTCTCGGGAAAAGAAAGCTATTTTTTTTTTTAGACCTAGCCATTGTTAGTAGATCTAATTGCTTATATTTGTTAAATAAGCACACAAAATTATATAACTGATATTTTCTTACTGTTTTAATCTTTTAAACGTCGGATGACATTGTTCTGATTATATACACTTACAGATAAAAACAAAAGTTTGATATAACTTTTTATAAAGACTGAAATATTTTGGTATGACTGATCCCTTTTCAGGCTATTTTACTTTATGAAACTGTTTATATTGTCTATAAAGTCAGATAATGTTTGAAAAAACCTGAAATTAAACACACGTGTATATATCCTAAAGGAATGTTAGAAGTTACACTCATCCCCTCTTACATGTAATTCAGAACTTTGTTTTGCAGTGATAAATAAAATATTTGAAAAAAATCTTTCCCTCCTTTTGTTGAATAAAAGATGTATCAAGTCCAAAAACTAGCATAGTCCTGCATAGTTCTTACAGAAAGTTTTATCTCCAAGACCTAAATAAAAAGAATCTGGATATCTTCTGAGTCATACTTTGGATATCTGTATACAGCATCCGTGTTTAATACAACAAACAGTATTGAATGATTTTTGTTGTTACAGGAAAAACCACATCTTTGACAGTTCATCAGAAGACACAGCCTATTCCACATCTCCCTCCGACTGTGAGATGGAATCTCTTTCATCATCTACAACTGATTCAGCTTCCACTTCATCCAACATCAACGTACATATCAAAAACCAAATCAACAAGATCAAACACGAGGTTGACAACATATTCCCCCCGCCAGCTTACATCCAGACTGCTGACTCCAAAACTGAGGACAATCAGACAACAGATAACCAATTGGAGGATAAATTCTTTGAAGATTTTGAATTGGATCTGTGTCTTAAGGAAGAGGAGGAGATTTACTGAAATCATGAATTTTTATTGTCAAGATTAACTAGTTAGATTTCTCACTATTACTTGTCAACAATTTTTACTTTTATAGTTTCGTATAAACATTTTAATTCTTAAAATCAGTGAATGAAAAAGAAATAATTTATTTTTACTGAAATGTTGTGTGTTTTTTTTTTATGTACCAGTTTTGATTTTTGAAATAAGGAACTAAGTAGTTACAGTTTTACATATATAAAGATCAGGAATTAAAGAAATTTTTATTTTAATTCAGTCAAAGAGATTTTATCCTATCAGTAGTGCTACTTTAGTTTCAGGTTAATGTACAGTGTATCATATTGAAAAGTGTACATAAATACAGGAAACATTGTGTATAATTTAACATTAACAATAGAAACTGATTTTGGGGGGTGGGAATAAATAAAATTAAAAAAAAAAAAAATGCCATGAAAAAAACAATTTTTTCCTTATTTTCTTCTTGGAAAAAAGAACATTACATATTTTTACATTATAGATGTTCAATTTACTTAAAATGACCAATTTAAAATTTGAAAGAGATGTGAAATAATTATACATGAAGGTAAATATTAGTAACATTTTTAGTGTATGAACATTTGAACATTCTAATTAATGTACAACATAAATTTCTTGTTTCCTGTTGCAATAAAATACATTTACCTAGAAGTAGAAATATTCTTATTGGCAGTCCAATTCAAACACTTGTGGTACCCAGGGAAGGAAATTTTGAAAGTTACCATCTTCATTTTTAAAGACATCACTCTACATAAAATATAAAAGCCAAGTTCCAAACTTGTGTCTTCTCTGGATCTCATATTTGTTTAATGGGTCAGTCTTTGTAATAGTCAGAAATCATGGCTGAGGAATTAATCTTATTTGAATAAAATTTGAAAAAGAAAAAAAAATTGTAAAACAGAAAATAGTATAAAAAGAATTTCATTGGTATATATGCATGTAGTGTTTAATGAATGTTGTGTCAGATTGGAATTATGTGAAGAAATCTAAAAATTACATTTGAAACAATGGGATAATACAATATTACTAGAAAGAAGTTAAAATCCATTTACCCCATTATGATAGTATATGATTTAATGATACCTAACAAAATGTCCTTTTACTAAAGTCCACATTGTTAACAGAATATACTAGTTTATAAAACATCTGAATATGTAGTAGAAATACTCATCTTTAGCTTTTAATTTTGTTTTGGGTGACCTAAAAATATGGTTTTAATTTATTAAATATCTTGTATATTGGAATAAAAGTAAGTCATAAGTGGTTCCTGTTTTTAAAAGAATTTTTATTATAGAGTTGGTACAAAATTTTACAGGATGAGTACTGAGTTCTGCAATCAATTTTCGGGACACTGATTTTAAAGAAATGGGACAAGGACAGAAAAGTGTTTTATTCAAAAGAATATTTTTATGGCTGTTCCAAATGAACTTGATGAATGTTTGGGCTGACATTTTAATTGAAAAACTTTTATTTTATTTTTACACATTCTTTTTTTTAATGCTTTTCAAAGAGTTATATATTCAATGTATTTGATGATGATGTACCTGTTAAAAAAAACATTAAAAAATAAATTTATAGCAATACAAGATGTTCTGTTTTATTTCAATGGTGAAATAAAGACTTAAGTAGATTGATGGCTTAAAAGGTATTCCCAATCATATACAAATTGCAAAAATAAATTTGCTCATTTAGCTGAAAAAAAGGAATAAACATCCAAATGAAGAAAAAAAAAGAGACTGCAGATACCAAAAGGACACTCAAAATTCATAAGTTAAAGAAAGACTGACAAAGCCAATGCAAAAAAACTAAATGATAAAAAAAACAGGACAAAACTAAAGACTGAGCAACACAAACCCAACTAAAAACTGGGGTGATCTCAGGTGTTCGGAAGGGTATGCAGATCCTGCTCCACATGTGATACCTGTCATGTTGCTCATAATACATTGATGTGTCTCATTCGGTGATGTTACAATGAATTGTGAAATATTACACATGATTTTTCCTCATTTATGTTGTGGCTAAAGGGGATGTTGTAGAATAAAAACTTTCAAATTGAACTCTCAAGTCTCAAAATTGGAGAATATATCTTAATTTTTCAAATATTGTAAAACTTGAACTTGTTGAGGTATTGTGATGGAAAAATTGGTTGGTTTTTTTTAGAAAAATTTACAAAAAGAGTACGAATTTTGTAAAATAGTCTCAACTCCTCTTACAGTTTTCAACCCAAAGTCCTGAAATTTTATAGAAAGATAACACACATATTGAAGTTTTTTTCCTGCTATTATTGTGCTATTAATCCATCTCCTTGTGTAAAACCTGCAAACTGCAAAAAATTATTGAAAGATCCAGCACTAAATTGGTTATGGATAGAGAAGGCTATATATTGTAATATTGAATTATTATTATGATTAGAACTGAAACTTGACCAATTCAGGGTAATAAGTTTTTGTCGCAGAAAGCTTGATATAGGGATAGTGATCCAGCGGCGGCGGCAGTGTTACTATCTACTTAAAAGCTTAATATTTCAGAAGGTAGAAGACCTGGATGCTTCATACTTTGTATATAGATACCTTATGTCCATATCTCAGATACTTTAAGCAATAGATATACTATAAGCTAAAGGTCTACTATATTTGGTGTATGGAATGATTGTAAGGTGTACATGTCCAACTGGCAGGTGTCATCTCACTTTGACCTCATTTTCATGGTTCAGTGGTTAAAGTTCAGTTTTTGTATTTTGGTCTATTTTTAGCTCACCTGGCCCATAGGGCCAAGTGAACTTTTCTCATTACTTGGCGTCCATCGTCCGTCGTCGTCCGTTAACTTTTACAAAAATCTTCTCCTCTGAAACTACTTGGCCACAATCATCATTGGGGTATCTAGTTTAAAAAATGTGTCCGGTGACCCGGCCAACCAACCAAGATGGCCGCCATGGCTAAAAATAGAACATAGGGGTAAAATGTAGATTTTGGCTTATATCTCTGAAATCAAAGCATTTAGAGCAAATCTGACATGGGTAAAATTGTTTATCAGGTCAAGATCTATCTGCCCTGAAATTTTCAGATGAATCGGACAACCCGTTGTTGGGTTGCTGCCCTGAATTGGTAATTTTAAGGAAATTTTGCCGTTTTTGGCACCAAACAGGATGTGTAAATTAATATATAATAAGTATTGTGCAATAGCAAGAAATTTTCAATTGCACAGTATTGCGCAATAGCAAGAAATCTTCAATTGCACAGTATTGCTAATAGCCAGAAATATCCAATAGCACAATATTAGCAATACCAAGAAATTGTCAATTGTACAGTATTGCGCAATAGCAAGAAATATTCAATTGCACAGTATTGCAATTGCAAGAAATATTCAATTGCACAGTATTGTGCAAAGAAGATACTTTGTATAAATTGCTTATTTCTTGACCAATTTCAATGGGGTTTTATTCTTGAACTCTTGGGGTTCTTTAATATGCTGAATCTAACCGTGTATTAAGTTTTTGGATTTTGGGCCCGTTTTAAATTGGGCCACATTGAGGTCCAAAGGGTCCAAAATTAAACTTTGTTTGGTCCAAAGGGTCCAAAATTAAACTTAGTTTGATTTTAACAAAATTGAATTCATACGGTTCTTTGATATGCTGAATCTAAACATGTATTTAGATTTTGATAATGGGCCCAGTTTTCAAGTTGGTCCAAATCGGGTCCAAAATTAAACTTTGTTTGATTTCAACAAAATTGAATATATGGGGTTCTTTGATATGCTGAATCTAACCATGTATTTAGATTTTTGATTTTGGGCCCCGTTATCAACTTTGTCCACATTGAGGTCAAAAGGGTCCAAAATTAAACTTTGTTTGATTTCATCAAAATTGAATTATTAGGGTTCTTTGATATGCCGAATCTAACCGTGTATTTAGATTCTTAATTTTTGGTCCCGTTTTCAAATTGGTCTACATTAAGGTCCAAAGGGTCCAAAATTAAACTTAGTTTGATTTTAACAAAATTGAATTCTTAGGGTTCTTTGATATGCTGAATCTACACATGTATTTAGATTTTTGATTATGGGCCCAGTTTTCAAGTTGGTCCAAATCGGGTCCAAAATTAAACTTTGTTTGATTTCAACAAAATTGAATATATGGGGTTCTTTGATATGCTGAATCTAACCATGTATTTAGATTTTTGATTTTGGGCCTTGTTATCAACTTTGTCCACATTGAGGTCAAAAGGGTCCAAAATTAAACTTTGTTTGATTTCATCAAAATTGAACTCTTTGGGTTCTTGATATGCTGAATCTAACCATGTATTTAGATTTTGGATATTGGACCATAATAGGTGAATGTCCAATTTAAAATTTTTAAGTTCTTAGACCACATTCATTCTGTGTCAGAAACCTATGCTGTGTCAAATATTTAATCACAATCCAAATTCAGAGCTGTATCAAGCTTGAATGTTGTGTCCATACTTGCCCCAACTGTTCAGGGTTCGACCTCTGCGGTCGTATCAAGCTGCGCCCTCATGGAGCATTTTATTGGTTATTATCTTGAATATTATTATAGATAGAGATAAACTGTAAACAGCAATAATGTTCAGCAAGTAAGATCTACAAATAAGTCAACATGACCAAAATGGTCAGTTGACCCCTTAAGGAGTTATTGCCCTTTATAGTCAATTTTAACCATTTTCAGAAATTTTGTTATCTTTACAAAATCTTCTCTGAAACTACTAAGTCAAATTTAACCAAACTTGTCCACAATCATCATTAGGGTGTTTAGTTTAAAAATGTGTCCGATGACCCGCCCATGAACCAGGATGGCCGACATGGCTAAAAATAGTACATAGGGTAAAATGCAGTTTTGGCTCATATCTCTGAAACCAAAGCATTTAGAGCAAATCTGACGGGATAAAATTGTTCATTAGGTCAAGATCTATCTGCCCTGAAATTTTCAGACCAATCAGGCAACACGTTGTTGGGTTGCTGCCCTGAATTAGTAATTTTAAGAAAATTTTGCAGCTTTTGGTTATTATCTTGAATATTATTATAGATAGAGATTTTGTCATGAATCCATCTGTGTCCTTTGTTTAATATGCACATAGACCAAGGTGAGCGACACAGACTCTTTAGAGCCTCTAGTTCTATTACTGTATGCAATAGGTCAGCTATATTTGGTGTATAGAAATATTTTATGATGTACATGTCAGGCTGGCAGGTTTTATTTGACCTTGACCTCATTTTCAGGATTCATTGCTCAATGTTAAGTTCTTGTGTTTTGGTCTGTTTTTCTTAATCTATAAGCAATAGGTCACCATGTTTGGTGTATGGAATGATTGTAAAGTGTACATGTCTGTCTGGCAGGGTTCATCTGACCTTGACCTCATTTTCATGGTTCAGTGGTTAAAGTTCAGTTTTTGTGTTTTGGTCTATTTTTCTAATACTGTATGCAATAGGTCAGCTATATTTGGTGTATGGAAATATTTTATGATTTACATGTCAGTCTGGAAGGTTTTATTTGACCTCGACCTCATTTTCACAGTTCATTGCTCAATGTTAAATTTTTGTGTTTTGGTCTGTTTTTATACACCCGTCAATTTTTGACGGGACTTATTATGGTATACAAATGTCCGGTGTCCGTCTGTCTGTCCATCTGTCTGTCCGGCGTAATCATGTCGCACCGTAACATCAGAACGACTTATCTAAATTTTATGAAACTTAACATAGTTGTTTCTTATGATGGTCAAACGATCTGTATACTTTTGGTGAAAATAAGATTAAAACTTTTGAGTTACGGGACTTAGTAACTAAAACAGGTGTGTTTTTTTCACATGTCGCCCGTATCTCAAAAACAATTTATGATTATTGCTTAAAACTTAACACACTTCTTAGTTATATTAATCTTAAGATCTGTATACTTTTTGGTGATGATTCAAAATTCTATTTTAGAGATATTGAGTATTTTGTTAAAAAAGGGGGAGGGTTTTTCCACATGTCGCGCCGTACCTCAAAACAGTTTATGATTATTGCTTAAAACTTTACAAACTTCTTAGTTATATTAATCTTAAGATCTGTATACTTTTTGGTGATGATTCAAAATTTTATTTTTGAGTTATCGAGTATTTTGTAAAAGGGGGAGGGGTTTTTCACATGTCGCGCTGTATCTCAAAAACGATTTATGATTATTGCTTAAAATTTTACACACTTCTTAGTTATATTAAAGATCTGTATACTTTTTGGTTTTGATTCAAAATTTTATTTTTAGAGATATTGAGTTTTTTGTAAAAAAAAGGGGGTTTTCGCATGTCAGGCCATATGTCAGAAACTATTTATGATTATTGAATAACAATTCACACACAAGACGACGGGCGTATCATGCGCTCATGGCGCAGCTGTTTATTCTTAAAACTACAAGCAATAGGTCAACTATGTTTGGTGTATGGAATGATTGTAAAGTGTACATGTCTGTCTGGCAGGGTTCATCTGACCTTGACCTCATATTCATGGTTCATTGGTCAGTATAATGTTTTCATGGTTTAGTCTGTTTCTTGTATACTATAAGCAATAGGTCAACTATATTCAATGTATGGAATGATTGTAAGGTGTACATGTATTTCTGGCTTGGTTTATCTGACCATGACCTCATTTTCTTGGATCATGATAAGTTAATGTGATACTTGTAGTAAAACTTTATATTTAGGGCTATCAACATAAAATCAATGGTAATAAAATAGGCGAGACATTTCAGCGTGTGCACTCTTGTTATATAGTAGTCTTTGGGAGAAGTACCAATTGGATTTAACTAGATTATTATTGTACAATCTTCTTTGTACTTGTAGAATTTCAAATATTAAAACATATTCATGAGTGAATTATCACTTGTTCGGCCATGAGTTGAATATTTTTATTGTCTATAGTTATAGATCTTAATGTGTTTGTCTTTTAAGGAATTTGGTGTTTGTGGCAGATACTTTGTATAAATTGCTTATTTCTTGACCAATTTCAATGGGGTTTTATTCTTGAATTATTGGGGTTCTTTGATATGCTGAATCTAACCGTGTATTTAGATTTTTAATTTTGGGCCCAACTTTTCCACATTGAGGTCAAAAGGGTCCAAAATTAAACTTTGTTTGATTTCATCAAAATTGAATTATTGGGGTTCTTTGATATGCAAATCTAACTTATTTAGATTCTTTTTTGGTCCCGTTTTCAAATTGGTCCAAAGGGTCCAAAATTAAACTTAGTTTGATTTTAGGTTATTATCTTGAATATTATTATAGATAGAGATAAACTGTAAACAGCAATAATGTTCAGCAAGTAAGATCTACAAATAAGTCAACATGACCAAAATGGTCAGTTGACCCCTTAAGGAGTTATTGCCCTTTATAGTCAATTTTTAACCATTTTTCGTAAATTTTTGTTATCTTTTACAAAAATCTTCTCTGAAACTACTAAGTCAAATTTAACCAAACTTGTCCACAATCATCATTAGGGTGTTTAGTTTAAAAAATGTGTCCGATGACCCCGCCCGCGAACCAAGATGGCCGACATGGCTAAAAAATAGTACATAGGGTAAAATGCAGTTTTTGGCTCATATCTCTGAAACCAAAGCATTTAGAGCAAATCTGACGGGATAAAATTGTTCATTAGGTCAAGATCTATCTGCCCTGAAATTTTCAGACCAATCAGGCAACACGTTGTTGGGTTGCTGCCCCTGAATTGGTAATTTTAAGAAAATTTTGCAGCTTTTGGTTATTATCTTGAATATTATTATAGATAGAGATTTTGTCATGAATCCATCTGTGTCCTTTGTTTAATATGCACATAGACCAAGGTGAGCGACACAGACTCTAAATTTAGAGCCTCTAGTTCTATTACTGTATGCAATAGGTCAGCTATATTTGGTGTATGGAAATATTTTATGATGTACATGTCAGGCTGGCAGGTTTTATTTAACCTTGACCTCATTTTCAGGATTCATTGCTCACTGTTAAGTTCTTGTGTTTTGGTCTGTTTTTCTTAATCTATAAGCAATAGGTCACCATGTTTGGTGTATGGAATGATTGTAAAGTGTACATGTCTGTCTGGCAGGGTTCATCTGACCTTGACCTCATTTTCATGGTTCAGTGGTTAAAGTTCAGTTTTTGTGTTTTGGTCTATTTTTCTAATACTGTATGCAATAGGTCAGCTATATTTGGTGTATGGAAATATTTTATGATTTACATGTCAGTCTGGAAGGTTTTATATGACCTCGACCTCATTTTCACAGTTCATTGCTCAATGTTAAATTTTTGTGTTTTGGTCTGTTTTTATACACCCGTCAATTTTTGACGGGACTTATTATGGTATACAAATGTCCAGTGTCCGTCTGTCTGTCCGGCGTAAACATGTCGCACCGTAACATCAGAACAACTTATCCAAATTTTATGAAACTTAACATAGTTGTTTCTTATGATGGTCAAACGATCTGTATACTTTTGGTGAAAATAAGATTAAAACTTTTGAGTTACGGGACTTAGTAACTAAAACAGGTGTGTGTTTTTTCACATGTCGCGCAGTATCTCAAAAACAATTTATGATTATTGCTTAAAACTGTACACACTTCTTAGTTATATTAATCTTAAGATCTGTATACTTTTGGTGATGATTCAAAATTCTATTTTAGAGATATTGAGTATTTTGTTAAAAAGGGAGGGTTTTTCCACATGTCGCGCGTATCTCAAAACAGTTTATGATTATTGCTTAAAACTTTACAAACTTCTTAGTTATATTAATCTTAAGATCTGTATACTTTTGGTGATGATTCAAAATTCTATTTTAGAGATATTGAGTATTTTGTTAAAAGGGGAGGGGTTTTTCCACATGTCGCGCCGTATCTCAAAACAGTTTATGATTATTGCTTAAAACTTTACAAACTTCTTAGTTATATTAATCTTAAGATCTGTATACTTTTTGGTGATGATTCAAAATTTTATTTTTGAGTTATCGAGTATTTTGTAAAAAAGGGAGGGGTTTTTCACATGTCGCGCTGTATCTCAAAAACGATTTATGATTATTGCTTAAAATTTTACACACTTCTTAGTTATATTAATCTAAAGATCTGTATACTTTTGGTTTTGATTCAAAATTTTATTTTTAGAGATATCGAGTTTTTGTAAAAAAGGGGTTTCGCATGTCAGGCCGTATGTCAGAAACTATTTATGATTATTGAATAACAATTCACACACAAGACGACGGGCGTATCATGCGCTCATGGCGCAGCTGTTTATTCTTAAAACTACAAGCAATAGGTCAACTATGTTTGGTGTATGGAATGATTGTAAAGTGTACATGTCTGTCTGGCAGGGTTCATCTGACCTTGACCTCATATTCATGGTTCATTGGTCAGTATAATGTTTTCATGGTTTAGTCTGTTTCTTGTATACTATAAGCAATAGGTCAACTATATTCAATGTATGGAATGATTGTAAGGTGTACATGTATTTCTGGCTTGGTTTATCTGACCTTGACCTCATTTTCTTGGATCATGATAAGTTAATGTGATACTTGTAGTAAAACTTTATATTTAGGGCTATCAACATAAAATCAATGGTAATAAAGTAGGCGAGACATTTCAGCGTGTGCACTCTTGTTATATAGTAGTCTTTGGGAGAAGTACCAATTGGATTTAACTAGATTATTATTGTACAATCTTCTTTGTACTTGTAGAATTTCAAATATTAAAACATATTCATGAGTGAATTATCACTTGTTCGGCCATGAGTTGAATATTTTTTATTGTCTATAGTTATAGATCTTAATGTGTTTGTCTTTTAAGGAATTTGGTGTTTGTGGCAGATCTTCAATAGTGGTCTGTTAAATTTATTCTTAACTTTTCTAGATTTAGAGCTTGACATTGTATAAACATTTGTCTATTGTTGAAGACCGCTTGTTTACCTCTGGATGTCTTGGTTTTTGTCTTGAGAGATTGATGCCAATCTGGTGAAGGTGTTAACGATCTGTTTAAAACTTAATATTTCAGAAGGAAGATAAGATGGATAACGCACTGCCTTATTGTTTCAAGTTTTTTTTCTGGCATGTCTGTTGTTCATTTTCATGGTTCAGTAATTGTTTTAAAAAGTTGTTGGTGGTGTAGCTGTAACAGCCTTATCTATATTAAGGTTCATGTGGACCTTCTGGCTAAAATGGCTGTGTTTACTCCAAGTACAGACAAACCTGTGCATCTGGAATAGTTTAAAGGCATAGCATGCCCTAGATAAATAAAATTCAAATGCATTTGATGTTTTTGAAAGTTAAAAACTTAACTGGATCTTGCTGTGCACTTTTTTTTTTTTTCGTCCTTGCAGAAGATGATAAAATTGACAAACACTTGAGTTTCACTTTATATGGTCCACTCAGTTACACTGTTTATATCTATTGTTCCTCTATTGTCCATTTCAATCAATACAGTTCACTTCAATTATTACCTATGGTGAAGTTCTCAAATCTCTTTCCCAACTTTTTTTATTTAGGCACCTTCTGTAGGAACAAAAAAAAGTAAACAGCAAAATCCAGTTAAGTTTTTAATTTTCTAAAACATAAAATGGATTTGAATTTAATTTATCTAGGCATTCTATGCCTTAAAACTATTCCAGATGTACAGGTTTGTCTGTACTCAGAGTAAATTTTGAGGTGTAAAACACAGCCATTTTTGCCAAAAGGACCATATTAACTTTAAACATTTTACATTTCTCCTCATACGCTTCCTAGTCCCCTTATGAGCTCATCTTGCCCTATGGACCATGTGAGCTATTACCATTGTCGCAACCTTTTTCAAACATCTCTGAAACCACTGTTCTAATTTCAACCAAACAGGCTAATTTATCCTTAGGGTATCTAGTAAAAAGTTTATGTTTTGGTTCCTGCGATCACTCAACATGGCCCCATTACTAAACATACAACATAAGGGTAAAACATAACTTGAAAACAACAATAGATACAGAGCATCTGACAGGAGCAAAAATCACGCACCTTTGTTAGTAAATGCAGCATGAAAGTGAGGTCACTGTCAGATGGACATGTAACCATTACAGTTATTCTATGAAAAGGACGTCAGGGACAACAGACACATGTCTGACAGAAACTTCAGTTTTGCATGTAGACTAAGTGGCATTGTAATAAGAAACTGATTACTTTTGTTTTTGGTAGCTGTATTTAAAATCACAGGTACCTCATAAACTATAATAACATATAAAATATACATAATATAATTAACTGATGACTTAACATTGAGATGATTATAATGGTAATGTGTCAAAATTCTTTGTGTACTTTTTTGTAAAATTTTTGTGATTTAAAAGTATACCAAACTTCTAAGTAAAGCAAAACTTTTGAATCTGCACCAAACTGTTAATGACCTTTTTATCTAAGGTAGGATCAAGCCTAAGATTATTGTTTGAAACATTTGTAATTGGATCACAGATACTGTTCAGATCAATTATAAAAGAATTTGGTCCAAAATATATTTGTTTACTGCTTAGTCGAATTCAATTTCTTCAATTCTTTTCAAATGTTTTTTTAAGAGATTAAAGGGGATCAGTACTTCTCTGATCTTATATATAAATGCAAATCTGTTCCGTATTCTTTTTGAGAATTATGAACAGAATTGTCTAAAAACCCACAAAACTATCAGATTTTCTTTTTTTCTTCAAAACTTTGCAAGCTGAGAAATAAAAAATAAACTTGTTCATTAAAATACACATATCGTTTATCAATCCTTTAACCAGAGAGGTGCAGTTGTAATTTGTAGACCCATTTGTCCAGAGAAATACATGAATAATTTAAAAACCCATATGACCAGAGATCTGTATAACATTTAACCTGAGAATTTTGAAACATTACCAGTACTGATGGAATTGTTCCTGACTACAATGTAAACTGATGTATTGCTATATATTATGCTTTACAAAAGTTGATTTTACAGAAAATTGAAAAACTGCATTGAAATAAAATGAACACAAATTTTATAGTTAAATGCAATATAAAATTATAAAGATCAGCCATGTAGAAATATCGTTATTAATGTTCAGCATGTGTGTTGAAAATGTAACCTTGACAGATTTGGGTATCTTCATGCTACATGTATCCACAATTTTTATTTTCAACCAAAATTTATAGCACTGAAATGTTTATTATTTTATGCTGTTTTTTCAATAAAAGTGATATTTTATCAAATATACACATTTAAACATTATATACACTCTATGTGCTTAAAGTTCAATTTAAAATATAATGTTAAAAGACATTATAGAGTAATATATGTTTCTTCTCTACTACTGAAAATAAGAACAACAGTTTAAATTTGGATCTCAGTATCTTTGAAGATATTTCGACATTCTCTTGTGTCTATTTTGTGGTAATGTTCCATTCCATGAGGCTTTGGATATTAACTAATTAAAACATTTCATCCATATGGAAAGCTTAAACATTATGGTTTCACAATACATTCTTTGCACTGAACCAAAAATAAATAAAGAGACAAAACTCAGAACTGCATTTTGCATAAATTCTACAAATAAATTAAAGGCACTTAACAAATACAATTAACATAAAATATACAAAAAAGTATCTGTTTTTGTGTCAGAAATGTAACTTAACTTTCCGTTTTACTTGTAACAATTCAAATACATGTAAATCTGGGTAAAAAATCATAATGCATACCCTTGCACGTAAAAGTAATGGATTTCATATTTGAAGTAAAGACAACTCAAATACAAGAACTTTTCATTTCTTTATAAACTACAACTTAGTGCTATTCCATTTGAATATATTTGGGGAATGAGTAAATATGTTTATCTCAGATGTCTCAAATACTTATTCTACAATGGACCTAAAAATAGAAAACATAACATCAGAGAATAAATTAATACTTATGTCTCTTGAGATAAAAATTTAATGAGTAGAATTTGCATTATTGTTATTTTGTGTTGTTTCCTTTGATCTTTTTTTGTGATAATTTTTCATATCATGCTTCTCGCTTGAGATAGAAAATAAATGCTAGAAACTAAGGGCTCATGTGCCATTGTCAATGTAAACATCAAAAACCGGTTGTCGGTCAATGTAAACATCAATGACGGGTTGACGGTCAATGTAAACATCAACGACGTCATAGGCAAAATAGCCATAAACAGATTATCAATGGTCTTTCAAGCTCGAGGATGTTTCTCGGCCACATCTCATTTCAGGGCTGTCGCCCTGAGAAACACCCTCTTGTTTGAAAAACCTTAATGATCGTATAAGTACTGTAAGAATATTTTTATAAATAATCATGACTGAACAACCATGCCATATCAAAGATTTACTCCAACACAAACATAATCAGAAAATATCTAATCACAAAACTATTTGTGGTAGTCTGATATAATTAAAAAGAAAAGGTCTGACTTAAGCTGTCTAACAGTATCACATACTAAACTTCATACCGGTATACAAATAAATATTACCCAATTACATTATTTCCCACCCTTACAACCTTTTAATTTTACATCAACATTTCAAAAGTGAATGTCACATCTCTTATTGTTTGAAATGTCTTACATTCTATAACACTGCATAGAAAAAACATAATATTGACATCAATTACTGTAAATTCACAAATTTTTGTGTTGTTTTTATAAAAACATGTATAAATATTGTGACTGAATGAGTATTGCATAAGTCAAAACATGTATTCAAAATCCTGTTAGAATTACTCAAACACATTTATTAATAAATGCAGACAATAATTTCTGAATAATAATGAAAGCATTTTCAAAATTTGATGCATGCATGAGTTTCAATGATAGCAATCTTCATTTTGCCATTTTTTCCCATTAATAAAAACATAGGTTTAATTTCTGATTTTGCAGTAAGGCTGAGAACATTGTTCTCGTACAGTTCTCATACATGTAAGTCACTGTTTAGTGTGAATAAATTATGTGACCAATATCATTACAATATAAAAACAAAAGAATCTCCCACCTATTGGTAGATTTGCTGTATAAAAATGCATAAGCCATACTGCATAAAACACAAAAGTGGAAAAGGGTCTTGATTGGGGTACTTCATTTCTGAATAATTTTTGAGTCCATTTATCTCTCTATTCTTTATATTTTTTGCCAATTATTCTCTATTCTTTATATTTTAGTTCCTTATTATTCTTTATTTTTTTTTTGCCTTTAATTCTGCACTTTTTGGCCATTATTCTCTATTCTGTAAACCCCATCCAGACCCTCGTGGAAGAGATTGCAAAGAGAAGACTATTTAGGGTTTAAATGTGATATTTAATTAGTTACCCATTCAATAATTTGATACACCTTTATAAGAAACGGTATTCTTATTTGATTTTGTCATTTTGTATGATAGATATACTAAACTTTCCATGGAAGACCATTCTGAAATGTTGTAATATTGGCTACTGCACTTTTAAGCAATCAATCAAAAGGAATGAAAGAATAATTTTTGTATTTACTATATATAACTAAGTTCTCCTTCCCTTTTCTTTTATTTCAAGGGAGCATTAAAAAATTTTTATCAAAGAGCATAGCTTAATTGTTAATACTATATATATAAACCTAAATATAGGCTTCATAAAAGTAATCTACCGTTTGATTCTTAGAAAAAGAAGTTGATAAAATTTTAACAATTTTTAAGCACTTAAGGGACAAAATTATTCTTAAGAAAAATAGCATGGTGTTGTTAGTTATCTTTTTTCAAATTGTATTGTTCTTTTGAAAATCAATAGGAAAAGGCATGTTCTTTTTTCCATATTAGAGAGTATGACTTCAACCTAACACAACTTCCCTTTCCACAAGTCAAATATATTAAATTATAGTAAAAGCTATGAAAAAAATGATAGCTGCTAAAACCTGCACTGCTCAGTTGTCATTGTTTTCACCAGTTCTGAAAAGATTGGAGATCCTACACTAAAAGCCATGTGTTTAAACAACAATTCAAAACCCTAGATTTAAAAGTGATTTTATCGTGTAATACCATTTTTAAAATGTTCTGTTATTAACAAATAAACCTAAAACTATATCTTATAGAATTTATATAAATGCATGCTAAACAAGAATAACATTTTAAACAAAATTTAACAAGTTACAATCATATAACAAAATGTTGTATTTTCACACTACTTTGCATGTGCATAGTTATTTTTGTCTTTTGAATTATTCATGTGAAGGGGCATCTGTGGCATGAACATAGGAAATGGCATTCTAGGATACATGTTATGGTCTCTTTGCATCATTTCTTCCAAGGCAGCTACTTGTGTGGCTCGGATTTGTGCTTCATATAACTGTTGTAATTGTGAAGGAAACATGCCAGGCTGGGGGACAGGTGATCGTAGAAAATGTTGTGGGAATGCTGGGTGAACTGGTGATATCACAGAAGGCTGACTGCAAGGAGATGTTGTCTGTAAAATGTCTCCCTAAAATAAAATAACACTTGTATTAAATATTGTCAAAAAATCTTTTTTTAAACTTGAACTAAAAGTTTCAATTCTTTTGTCACCAAATTTGTGATGTATATAATCATATATTGTATTCACACAACTTTGATGATTATTATGGTGAATTCAGGTTGTTTAAAATATAATGGTAAGAAGTGCAGGCAAGATATTCAGTTTACCTTTAAACATAAACTAAAACTTACAGATAGTTTTTAAATAATACACAAATGTATTAGATTTTTCTTTCAGTGAATAGCTAAAAATGCATGTAAAAAATTATCTAGCACATAAACATACTTTTATGTTTTTTAAGGAACTGTTTTTTTTTTTTATTCTTCTTCTAGCAACATCAATTTCATGTCATCGAAATGTTCAAATTGCATCCAGTTTTCAAGACTTTTATCTTATAGTATATTAAATCAAATGAAAATACTGATTAATTTAACTTTTCTAAAGTCAAAAATAATTTTGTTCTTGTCTTAATATGTAAACTAATAATTGTATACATGTAAGCAAACTTAGACGTCTCTTTTATTAGCGGAGTTATTTGGCTGCTGTCTCATTTAGGTATAACCCACAGTATACAGATAAAATCAATTCAAATTACATCTCATTTATAAATAGCAATACCTTTGTTGAAGAGTGACTCGAGGAGGAGCTGAACACCGGAGATTTATTACTGAACACATTACTTGGAGACGAACTTCTCTTGGAAAAAACCGGTGTCTTCAGTATATTAGCCATAGAATGTTTAGGTAAGTTCAAGGTCATTTCTGACCTCTGGGATTTCACTGAACTGTCTTTCGAACTTGAAGTAGAGGACTGCTGCCGTAACACATTATTATCTGAATTGCTTTCACTTTTTTTGCATAAAGTTTTCATACTGAGATCCTGAGGCTGTTCATCGTCTGTTGCACTTTTTGTTTTTGAGTTCACAGATGTTTCACTATCTTTTTTCATTCTCTTTGAAGTTTCAAAGTCAAACAATAATGATTTATTTGATAAAGACTTAGGATGACTTGGAATGTCATACTTCGGTGAATACAAAGATTCATGTGACCTTTTTTGATGTGCATGAGCTGGAGGGGTAATTGGCGACTTGCCAGGCAGTTGTGATGGGATATTGCTGTGATGATTATTAGTGTGAGCTGGTTGCTGAAATAATGCTAGGGCTGCCATTTTGTCTTGCTCAGTGGTTACAGATGAAACATGAAATGATTTAGGCAACCCAGTAGGACTTCTCAAAATGTTAGGTCGATGAACTGGTTTAGCTGCGGGTAAATTGGGTTGAAGGTATTGCTGCATTGCCATTGGTAACTGATTAATTATAGGTAATCCAAGAGGATGCATAGCTCCTAATTGCACAAATGGATGAGGATAAAACATTTGTTGAGAGGGATGATGAGGCCCACAGAGGGATATTGCTGGGTTAGGTTGAGATAATATCTTGTTTTCTATTTTAGCACTAGTTGATTGCACATCTGGAGGTCTGAACAGTTTTGATTGGTTAGCCACATGCTTTGTTGGCGATGCCAATAAATCTGAAGGTTCTTTTTTCACAGCTGTTATATCTATCTTTGCTTCACAGATATTTTGGCTTGTTTCCTCTGTCTGTTTATTCTCTTTCGATGATTCCACTTCTGATTTGTGAGCCATTGCACTGTTGAGAATGTTTTTAACTGTTCTAGGGTTAGAACTGCCTCTTTTAACCTAAAAATTGAGGGAATTATTTTAGAAGTTTGAAAATTATGATAAAACAGTTTTCAATACACCTATATATCTATTGATCTAATCTTATATGACGTTTTTTTTTTTTTTTTTTTTACAAAGGCTTTTTCTTATTCAATAAAACATTTGATATGCATGCTTGAAAGTTGACTCAATTGAGGCACCATGCAGTATTTATAATCCTTGACCCTAATTTCATCTTCACAGGAGTTTTGTGAAGAATGTTGCGACTATTAAACTATAAACATGGTTAATTTAGCAATTGATAAGATGTTTCCATTGATATGAAAACTGTGGAGTCCAAATGTTGGGGAAAATTTATTTATTATCAAAACTGAACTAAAAGCTTTGTTTTCATTGTTATTTACATTAAAATGAAAAGGGATTGACAAAAGGGGTAAGATAGAAACTGTAGTAGACATTATTATTGTTTGTGATTTTATGATACTATTTAAGTTCAACTTTCATCCTTAATAAAAGAGGAACATATAAAAAGTATTGAAATGGTTGATTATTAAACTATTTCAAATTTATTCAATTAAATTATGAAATTTTCAATTATTTCACAAACACACAACACTGAAAGTACCTTATCTCTATCTTTGGCCTTCTGATTTCTTAATTCTTCCCATTTTAATGCCTTTTCTTGTAATTTTAACTTAAATCTTTCTCTCTAAAAGAGAAAAAAAAACATAAATTAACAATAGATACTTCTTTGAGTCAAAGTGATATTCTCCTTTTTTAATGAACTTCATCATTCAAAACATTTGCATAACAAAATATATTTATTCCTGTAATGAAAACATTTTTGTTAAATATATTGCTTCTCTTATATAAATTATGTAGAAAATCATGATTTCATATGAATTTCAATGATTTAGTCAGAAAAAATAAGATTATTTTTCAAATCAATGGAAAAGAAAATGAAAACTTTTTTCTAATTGAAAAAAAAAATCTATAGCATGAAATCGCCATTGCAGTACGTTCTGTCTTGTAAATAAAATTTCTAAAACTGAAAGCATTCTATTTTTCCAAGTCTTGTTATATCAAATTTTCAAAATGATTATTCTAAATGATGATGTAAAAATTCAATTGTGTAATCTAGTGATTTAGAGCTTTACATTATACTTCAGGAGTGTTTCATATCCTTGACAGGGCTCTCAAATGGTTAGTCAACATATTGTATAGACATCTGTCTTATGTTCAAAACTGTATGTTAACCTCTGAATGTCTTTCGTTTTTTTTTTTTGTAGTTGGTTTGCTGTCTAATGTTGTCTTTCATTTTTTTGTTTTATTGGGTTGCTGTTTAAAGTTGAAGACTATTTGTTGACCTATTGATGTCTTTCTGTTTTTTTGTAGTTGGGTTGCTGTCTCATTGATGTAAATTCCACATCTCCTTCATTTTCATAGTTATATATATATTTCTCAATATATTACCAAATTTACCCGTTTGATACGGTTCATCAATTTATCTTCTGACACAACTGTTGGAGATTCTTTCATAACCTCTTTTGGAGATTCCCTCATCTCTGTCTTATCAGGGGTAGTTTTCTTTTCTTTGTCTTTTGGGGGCCTTCCAAGGGGTTTTCCTGGAGGTCTACCAAGAATCTTTGATTTTTTGGATTTCAGTGGAAGAGGTCTGTTAGCCAAGTCTCCTCTTGTATGCCTCTCATAAGGCAACAGAAGTCTTAAAAAAGAAATAATATACACATATAAGATTTAATTCAAAATTTAAATGTGGTAAATGTAGCTTTTATTATGCTTCTAAGAATAAAATCATTAAAATAAATAAGTTTAAATCTAATTCTATGTAAATCAGAGGTGAATATATATATATATGAAAACCTTATGGAAATTTTTATTATTCTTAAAAAAAATTATCAGAAGAAATAACTTTATATTACTAAAATAATTACTTTTCATAATGTCTCCTAGTACAGGTGGCAGCACTAGTACTTCCTGGATTACCACCAAGTATGTCATATAGATGTTTCCACATTCTTTTCTGTGTAATCTGTACAAGAAAAAATAAATAATTTAATGAATAATCTATCATGAACTATTGTGTTCCAAATGGAAGTATGGATGTTTTTCTAACCACTTTCAAAATGCATTTTATTATTATCTATATTTTATTTAAATAACATTATCTTTCTAAAAAAAATGTTGCGTTTATTTTCATATCAAACTTGAAAGTATCCTTTCTATATTCTTTCTTTAAAAATACATACATTACAAAATTCACTATCATTGGTTGAGTTAAAAATTGGTTATCATGAAAAATAAATAAATGCACAGTAAATAATTTAGTATTTTGCTGTGAAATAAATGAATGTTGACTTACAGCTGCATATCCACCAATCTTCATAGCATGAGACCAGAACATGTACAGATCAACTGAAATAAACCATAATAAATACATTATATAGGGGCCATATTTCTTTTGTACTGAACTCAAATCAAATACTGGTAACCTAAAATAAGTATAAGAGAGCAAGGAGAGTCATAAAAACAAACTTACTTGTGAGACTTATTGATAAAGGTTATTTTAAAAATATCAATTCACTCATTTATAGTTTGAAGCAATGCTTAAAATTTTCTTTTGTTTTCTGTATAGTTTGCTTTGGACATTGCACAAGATCATGTCTACCTGTACTGTACATAATGTTTCCATATACAATCATCAATGAAGTACAGCAACTGATATAAAGTGTAGCACGCCAGGTTTCACATCAGCAAGTTAAGTACTTTGAGCTTGCTTTTAGTAACTGCGAGCATTCTTTAATAAGGCATAATTTATTATTTATTTTGTGTTTTTTCTTGACTATTATACTGTTATTTTAAAGTTAAGTGCTTTTCCTGTAATGATTTATCTTGTATGTTCTTTGATGTGTTTTGTTAATCTACTTATTGAGATTGAAAAAAACTAGATAAACCCTGCTACAATTTCATGTGCCTGTCTAAAGTCAGGATTCTTGTCAGTACTCCTTGAATGATATACATGTATCTAAATGTTTCTAATGGCAGGTCTTAGTTTATTTCTATAGCCTCGGTCACACCTTACCGGATAACACGAACGGACGCCTAACGGATGAAAATAAAAGTTGTCCGTTGACAAAATTGTTATCCGTTGGGAGTCCGTTGATGTACTGACCAAATAAAACGGACGCGTAACGAATGCATAACGGACACACACTGGATATGCAACGTACGAGGAACGGAAACGTACCGGACAGAACGGATGTCGAACGTACATCCAACGGACGAGTACCGCATAAAACGGACACCTAACGGAAGTGTACCGGATAAATGGATGAACAAGATATACTGAAAAATTAAAGGCGACAATAATAATACATGTAAATCGCATAAATATTCAAAAAAATTTCTGTGTAACTGGTTTTGGTTTGTTCTTCAAAATGCCGCCAAAGGGCCTGAATAAGATCTGCTTAATTGTGAAGACGTGCTCTTACTCTAGGATCGATTATGAATAATAAGAATTCATGAACCTTAAGAAATCTGACATACCAATAATTGATATTTCTGACACGAAACTTTCAATTGGCAATTATCCGTTTCAGATCCGTTCATCATTCGTTTTATCCGTTATACGTCCAGTAGAAGTCCGTTTCACATTCGTTTAACATCCGTTTTATCCGTTAAACGTCCGGTAGAAGTCCGTTGGTGAATTTATCGGCCAGACCTCCAACGGATGAATAACGGACACGTAACGGATACAAAACGGAAACGAAACGGACGAGTAGCGTACAAAACAGACGCCTACCGGACGTTCAACGGACATTTCATCCGTTGGACGTCCGTTTAAAGTTTTGAACATGCTCAAAATTTTCCACCGGACAGAACGGACGTCGACGGATAAAACGTACGCTAAACGGACATGCAACGGATATGGACGGACGTCTAACGGATAAGAACGGACGTCTAACGGACATGAACGGACTGAAAAAAAGTTATCCGTTAGGCATCCGTTCGAGCTATCCGTTAAGGTGTGACCGAGGCTTATTAAATTTATTCACAACTTTCATAGATTTAGAAACATATAAAACTTGACATATTGTATAGAAACCTGTGGACTATTAAAGATTGTATGTTTCCCTCTTAATGTCTGTTGATTTCGTTGTTGGGTTGATGTCTCTATGATGTAAACCTCATATCTCCTTTTATTCATATTGACTTGCGTCAAAGGCTGAGTCTTAGTTCTTTCTTTGAAGAAAATATATATGATCGAATTCTATATAAACTTGTCAATACTTACTCTGTTTAAAACCCAGAGAAGGAATTCTACCAATTGGACTATTTCTCTTCTTCATAAACTTGTGAAGGCTAAACAGAAATTCTTGTTCATCTTTACTGACTCTCATTTTATCAATTCTAAAACCATTTCTCAATGCTGATTCTCTTTTCCCAGTCTGAAATATTACAGTATAACAGCTGTGAATCATTATCGGTACATGAAGATTATTTGATTTTAAAATGTCAAAACTCAAAATGTTCTAGTGTTTCTATTTACTGACAAACAAAAAGGCATATGTGGCTGAAAAAAGATGGAGTGGGGCAAGAAGTTGTGGGTCAAAAAACCAGTTTTGATCAATAACCAGGTGAGCTAAAAAAGGAGTCTTCCACTACTTTTAGATTCATATACTGGGCTATATGTTCAATATATGAAAGCTTAACTTTACTCTCCAGTTTGTTAAAGATTTTGACCTGAAAATTGAGGGTCTGCTGCCAATGACAGTAGTGAAATTGGGTAAAAAATCATTAATACCATTCCTTGAGAAAAACTGACAAAAACAGAAATGTATAGTCATAGAGAAAATAGAATAATCATTTTTAGGAGGTTAAAGTTTACAGTAAAATTCACTCCATATCATCTTATACCATATAAATAATTTACTCTATGTTCCAGTGGATACATTCAAAAAATATCAAAACATATCAGAATATATTATGACTACAGATGATATTATTTTTTCATAAGTATCATCAGTAAAACAAGTAAAAATATGTGCATCAGGCTTATTATTTTAATTTGAATTGTTATTATTTTCATTTAAATTGTAACTATATGTACATACACGTTTATACAAAGATTTATTTCAATCATGAATAAGAATAAATTTTGTTGGAAATGATGCTCCTACATAAATTAGACATTCTATCTTTTATCTGTGCAGAGGTATAGGTTACAATACACCATTAGATTTTATGGGCGCAGCCATTTTATGAGCATAACATGGTATTCAGAATTAAGAGTATAGCTAATCCTGATTGGTTGATATGTGCCCGTTATTTTTGTTATTAGAGACTTCATGCATTCTGCATTATACCAAAGGCCAAATAAATTATTTTCCTTAGCCCTAACGGAACTGAGATGTCTTTTAAACGCTAGGATGAGACACACATTTTTAAGTGCAAAATTGATAGGCATGGGAGATAAGTACAAATTACGCTAAGAAAAGCAACGCGAACCTATATTTTTTGGACCAAAAAATACTGTCCTAATAACTTTTCTTTAATTCTAGCAAGGTTTTGTTTAAAAAATCAACTTTCTAAAGTCTGTATCTCGAAAAAGGCTATCATTGTCGCCTATGAGGAAATTAATTGTTTATTTCAATCAATAATGTCATATTCATATCCAGAGTGTACCTTGTTTGTTTCTGTCAGGGTTATCTCCCTTTCAAGCAATTTGTGAAATTTCAACATGTTTGCATATTGGTGTTTTACTTATAATCATATGTAAGTTAGTATGAATGGTAATATCATGTTGATACTGCAACTATACTACACAAATAAAATTACAGATGGCATTTATCATGTTTATACTGCTATACTACACAAACAGAATTAGAGATGGCATTTATCACATATTTGAAATGAACTTTCATTGTATAAAGAATTATTATGGTATTGTGCCAATCTGGTAAATATTGAAGACACCATTTGCATGGTGAATTGGTAGTTCAATATTAAGCTAAATCTTTGAAAATTACTTTTGGACAAGTCAGAATGGTACATTACATAGAACCTTTTTATCCACTTATCCTTCTTTCACTACTTATACTATATACACTAGGCTTACCAGGTCAGTTCTAGTAAGGACTTATCTTTTCCTTTGGAACAGTTGGAATGGAGTACTCTGAGGAAACATCAGTACTAGAAGGACTTACCTTTTCCTTTGGAACAGTTGGAATGGAGTATTCTGAGGAAACATCATTACTGTCCGATTCTCCATTTTCTCCCATGATAGATGATCTTTTCCTCCTTTTTCTTCCCTTCAAGTTTGGTGCTGAAATTGAAATCAAAACAATTAGTGTCTGTAAATTTTATAAATATACAAATATTGAAGGAGTTCATGGTTCATTCTGAATTTTATGATTTGTCATATTTCAAAGGGGCTGTAATTTGACATTGAACATGATTGAAGGTTTTACACTTTATGTGTTGTCTATTGCATATTCATTTTCTGTATTTTAGATTTACAAAATAATATTCAAAAGTAGGAGTCATGATAAAATCTGCATCTCATTAATTACCTCAAACCAAAACTTTAACCTGATACAGGGCAGCCAAACAGACACACGCACACACCCCAACACATAATGTCCCCCCCTAATTTCATAGGCTGGGCATAAAATGGGTTTTGCATAAGAGGTCAAGGTAAAAATATTGATTAATTGATTGTTGTGACTCTGAGCCAACCAGTCTGCGCTCTTTTTCTAAATGTTGCATTCTTACATTCTTAGCATATAAGAAGCAGAACTCAATTCAAAGTCTTTTGAAACTTTGAACTCCAGTACTCATGGCAAGCATATTACTAAGAGAACATAAATGCATGTTAAAATAATATGATATACCTAGATGTTCACAATTAATTTCTAAAGTTTCAAGATCAGCATCATAGAATGTTTCTCTACAGAACATTATTCTATTGTCCTTTGACTTCGATATTATTCCACCAATGGCACAAATTACGACACTCTTCAACCACTTGTCTTTTACATGCTCCAGTCGTCTCAACACAGCTCTGTATCGGCAGTATTGTGGATAACTTAAAATCGTCAGTTGTGTGGACGATTCATTCCTTATGTACGACTCACTCCTCTTGTAACCTAGAGAAACAACAGAATATTTATTTTCCATATCAAACTTTTAAGAAACCTCTCAACACTGAAATCATATTTAGAGAAAATACTCAAAGGACATAACTTTTAGAAATAATCAGTTCAACATTCTAATGCCGTGTTATATTTTCTAATTTAATAAAAATCCCAGGGATGGAAAATTTATATATCTGTTTCATAATTGGTAGCATCACTGTCCAAGATTTTTTTGTTTAATGTTTTTTGTGACTTTATCTGCATTAAGAAAACAAAAATGTTTTGCCTTTTGATATCAATACATCAGTAAGAAAAGACTGTGGTAATTGAAAGAAAACACTGAGACACATATCATAGTATGGCAACAAGTTTTCTTCTTCTTCTTAAACCCTTACTGAAGTGCCATTTAATGTACTTTTAGAAGTGATATTGTAGTGTTTTAGTCATATCACGATAAATAAACTTTTACAGTATTACATGATTTCATACATATTTCTTTATGTAATCCAAGGGCATATGATAATTCTGTTTCTGGTATAATATGACAATTTTATTGACCTCTAATTATTGATTTGCTTTAAAATGTTGATGCAGTTCTTTAAATCAACCACATATTGAACTTTTGAATCATTCATTTTATAAGAAAATGTTTTAGAAACATATTTTTTTACATTTTATATTCTTAATAATCCCTAATTAGGAGCCCCACACTTTCTAAATTGATTATTTTTCACAACAAATTTGACAAAAATCATTAGTATTAATGCCCTTCAGTTATAAAATGACAAGCTGTACACAGTCACTGCATTTGTATTGTAATTAAAATATGCAAATAATTTTACAAATAGTTATCCACTGAAATGACAAATCAGAAATATGTATTTTTAATTCATGCGGATAAAGAAATTAAGGATATTATGTTCATTGATTTTCTTTATTTTTTTACAATCTATTTTCCATTATTTTTGTTCATATCTTTATGATAATTTGTGGCAATCTATAAATGTTGATACACAATAAATAAAAATTTCTGTAGAAAGAGGGAGATAAAAAGCGTATTTTAATTTGAATGAACTCTGTACATGTATAAATGGTGCAGCTTACATAAGATGTCTGCCTGTGCTACATCTGTTCTTATGTTTTTAATGTATTGTATTTTTTGTCCTCTGTGGTCTGTACATAGAATTGATCTTACATTACATTATATAAGCTATGATAGCCTTAATGAAAAAGAGCTTACTGCAGAGGGATTCTGCACTGGTTACTGCAACAAAACTATCTTAACATGAAACAGTTTATAGAATAAAAAATTTTGTCTCAATCATGACAATACTCTCTCTCAGGTTTGGGAGTTCATTGTTTGAGACACTGCATTGACTTTCTCAATCATGACCTTACTCTCAGGTTTGGGAGTTCATTGTTTGAGACATTACATTGACTTTCTCTCAGGTTTGGGAGTTCACATTTTAAAGACTCTGCATTGACTTTGTCAATCCTGACCTTACTCTCAGGTGTGGGAGTTCACATTGTTGAAGACATTGCATTGTCTTTCAGTTGTTGACCAGTATCTCTGAATATTCAATTCAAATTTACTTTAGGATACCATTAAATGTCGTTATGTGAGTATCTTATCCAAATCTTCAATGAATGAAACATGAAGAAATATCAGTCACTTATAAATACTTTCTCTATTATATTTGACATTTAAAAGTATGAGCCAGTAATACTATCTCCTATATACTAGACATGCAATCATACTATCTCCAATATAATTTTCCAATTCTTTTACCTATGGCTTCTTTTTCTTTGTCAACATCACTAAAGTTCATTCCACAGTTTCGAATGGTCATTCTCTGATCCAGGTCATCACTGTTTGTAATATCTCCCTCCAGTTCATCTTCCTGAAATAACCGCCGTCCCCAAGTCCACCGAACTCCATCCTCTAACAAACAAACTAAATCCTCTGCCTTCAGTATTAGCTTCTCAGAAAATGCAAACAACTCATCCTGTAAAAAGCAAATATCGGGGTAATATAAAAAAAAATTAACATCATTGGCAGTATATACATGTATGTTGATCTTTCTTTTCTGGATGGGGAAACTTTGAAATTTGGTCTACAAAAATAGAGACATTCAGCTTTCTTTTTGTGGACGAGATGGGTTGGCTGGAGAAATATCATTCTGATTAATGACATTTCTTTAACAATAGGGAAATAACTCCAAACATTAAAGATAATGGCACACACATTTTAAGTAACACGAGATTTCTTATCAATTATAATACCTGTCAAATTATATAACATTGTATTGTTTTTCATGGTCAACAACTACACAAAATCCTTTATATCTATTTTACTGACCCCTTAAAATACAACAAATTCTAATATTCAATATATTTCATATGGTTTATTTAGGAATATGGTAAGCAAATTAAAAGAATACAAGTTTTTCTCCTCCAAATTGCAACCAGTTCAATTTAATGAATAAATTGTGAAATATAATGAAAGAAACAGACTATAACACTGACGATAGTAATCTAATTGATTTTGCTTGAGGAAACTTTAGCCAGATGTAAAACTTCTAAGTTGATGAAAATAAAATAATAAATTACCATTTTACAATCATTGGATCCTTATTTTACATACAAAAGAAATTGTACATATCTTATGTCAGTATAAATATATAATCAAAATTGTACCTCATTCAAAGAAAAAGTTTAAAGGACACATTTTATAAATAAAAATTTGTATACAAGGGCCAATTATTCATTCAACCTTTTTTTGTATTCACCTATCGACCACTCTGTTTTTTTTTCACTATCAAAAGTAAGATATCTTGTAAAAATCATAATTAACTAATTAAATTTCAATAAAATCTATTTTGTGGCCATAGAAACTATAATATCGGATATTGTGATAATTCAATATTTAATGATAGGATAATCTGCTCTGGAGGAAAAATAATTCTTTAACAACAGCTGAATGAATATCATCAGAAAGAATAATAAATACATGTCATATGAGTATGTGTGCCAGTGTATAGATATAATTAATTGAATAGATCAGAGTACCAGTCAAGCTAACCCTACATACAGGGAATCAGTCATTTTGGTTATCATAATAAATACACTAAATTACTAAATGAAAATATTCAAGTGAATAAATTTGAACGACCATGAAAATTAATATTACAGATAAATAAATTCCTGTTTATATGAAACATTGTTTGTTGCACTGCATGTCTATATATAAATAAATGGTGATGTTGGGTTAACAATTATGAGACAGCAACCCAACAGTACAACATTCAGGGTTAATCATAATGGTCAGTTTGATGAATGTGGAGCTCTGGATTATCCTGAGTCTAATCTATCAGAGTCTAATACTGTCTTATAAAAACTAAGAAATGTGAAAAGGCACTTTTAAAAATAACACATGTACAGCTCAATACAAAGGAAAGCAGAATGTTTAAAGATTGTTACGTTCTCAGTGTTTTAAGTATTTTCAAATTATATAAGTTACGTTTGTTTGAGTGGAGAATAACTTCATGTTACTATGCAAAATAGAAATTTTGTTTCTCTTATGATTTTACATAATAAATGGTCAGACATCATCATCTTTCTCTGGAGATCCCCAAAATTATCTCTTTGCATGGTCCCTGTTTTTTTCACACTGTTACAACAGCTAATAAATTTGACAATATGTAAATTTTAACCAATGAAGAATGTAATGACAACATATTGTTTATAAAAATAAACAATGGGTCATAGAAAAAACCCAGAGAAAAGTACATTTTAGTTATATTCACAACAGTATGTGTAATATGGCTTTACTGGGAACATTTTAATACCTTTGGTTAGAAGAGACCATATTGAATGTGATTATTTACTTATATAAAGATGTTTAATATCATCAATTTAACAAATTGTTTAAAATTCAATTTTAAGTTGGAATATAGGTATGGGACAACTCTGTGTGACCTTTAAAAACTGAATCTATTATCTCTCTACTTAAGTAAAACTTTCAACTTCTGTCAATACCCATATATATATATATACGAAAACCTTGAAATCAAGGTCAATGAATTTGACTTCAATTTGAAGAATAATCAGATGTAAAGTGTGGTTATTATTACCGAAATAATTACATATGATAAATCAGTACGATAAAGATCTATTACAATATGTTTATTTATTCTTTCACCTGTCTATAATGGACAGAACATCAGTTAAACATTCCAAGTGTATTTTTCTTATGTAAAATGTAATAACTTATACATTTTAGATATAGATATACATGTGTTGGCATCATATTACTTTCAAAAACATAAAATTAATGAGACCTTACAGTAAGGAATTGTGACACAAAAGTTTGTACATAAACTGATGCTTATCATAAGGTGCACTTACTTAAAGTGTCTAACATTATCAAGTAAATAAATTTACCTCACTGACAATATTCTAAATCTAAAATTTTATTTAATTAACTCTATCACTATATATATATGAAAATTATTTCACAAATATATTCATTTTCAGAATATTTATCTTAGAGTGTAGATTATTTAAATTGTAAATTTCAATAGAAATATTGTAGAATTAGATAAAACCTGTCTCAGGTAAAGGGACAGGTAAAATCTCACCTTGTTATCTTATACATTTGTTTGATAGGTTAATAGTTACAAGTTTTATTATACCTTTTATTTTACACGTTAAAATCCTATTAAAATCATTACGTAGACTGCAAAATAAAATAATAATTGTTCGGAGGGCATTTTGAGTGACTTACATATGATGAATAAAAAAAACTAAATAACTTTTGGTAAATTCACTTATTCATTATAAATAATTTAGGATGTTGCAGGTTATTATAACACTTTACTCACTGAATGGTAAAAAATAACAAAAAAATGATCCCTCTAGATCTTCTACCTTAACTTTTTTTTTAATTGTTTTGTCCCATTCCAGAAAATAACCACAAGCAAAAAGTTGGATTTGATTCAATATAAATTAACTTTAAATTTGCATACCAAAATAAAATTTTGTCCACTTACATTTGTAAGCTATAAAATATTCTTCAAGGGTAAGACATTAGTATTCATCTTATTATTACAATGGTTTCATTATGATTTCTTGGTTAGTTATTTTCCTGGATTTCACAGATATAGATCACCCTTGAATTTCAGTGAGCAACTTTAAATTTATTTTGACTTGTATACAGAATTGGTTCAAACCATGAAATCAAGTATAAACAAACATAAATAAAATGCTTCGCTGAGCGCAGCTGGATATACGACCGCAGAGGTCCATCCCTGAACAGTTGGGGCAAAATGGACACAATATTCGTGCTTGATACAGGTCTGAATTTGGATTGTAATTAAATATTTGACACATAATAGGTTTCTGACACAGAATAACTGTACTCAAAGAACTTAGAATTGGTTATATGATTTGAATTTATATTCAATTTTTTGCTTTTGTGCAATACACCATGCTGTTGCGTATTGACACCCCCTCCTCCTTATTTTGCAAAAAAATTTAAATATTTGAAGATATTTTCTTTTAATTTCTGAAATCTGAAATGAGAAAAATTGCCCCCATTTCTTTTTACTCCCCTTCCTTTTCCAAAAAAAATATTCTTTCCCTCATCAAGATATTCAAATTTCCAATGGAATTTGCAACCATAATTACCAATTTAAATACATCATAAAAGTCTTAAAATAGAAAATGACATACATAATCATGGCTAAAATTAATATTCCTTTAATAGTAACTACTAAAATTAATTGACAGCTAATCACCTCAAGACAATACAACATCTTTATACATAATTTAAAAGCAATGTAAGGGAGGTAATCCAAATTTTTTTTAATACTTTGGATTACCTCCCTTACACTGCTTTTAAATTGCCTATTAACCAGGAAACCCTTGTTTCCCCTTTTGCCCCTAATTCCTAAACGGTTTGAGCCATAACCCCCAAAGTCAATCCTAACCATCATTTTGTGGTGATGAAACTTGTGGTATAATTTCAGAGATTCATTCACTGTTCCACAAGTTATTAGATATAAGAAGATGTGGTATGAGTGCCAATGAGACAACTCTCCATCCAAGTCAAAATTTATAAAAGTAAACCATTATAGGTCAAAGTATGGTCTTCAACACAGAGCCTTGGCTCACACCGAACAGTAAGCTATAAAGGGCCCCAAAAATTACTAGTGTAAAACCATTCAAACAGGAAAACCAACAGTCTAATCTATATAAAAAATGAGAAACGTTGTCTGGAAACTAGAAAAATGCTTATTTAGGCCCTTTTTTGGCCCCTAATTCTTTAACTGTTGGTACCATAACCCCCAAAATCAATCCCAACATTCCTTTTGTGGTATTGAACCTTATGGTAAAATTTCAGAGATCCATTCACTTAAACTAAAGTTATTGTGCGAAAATCCAATGTGTTTTTCGGACGACGACGCGACGACGCCAACGTCATACCAATATACAACCACAAAAAATTTTTGCGGTTGTATAAAAATGTCCTTAATCCACAAAATTGGTACCAATTAACATAAATGAATTCACAGTCATACAATAGATGTACATGAGGGAGATAACTCTTTGTTTATCTCATCATTTTTATGTTCTTCTAGTCAAAGATTCCTTTTTGGTCCATTCAAAATTCAAATTCAAGTGTATTTTTTCAAATGAAGGAAATAAATCTGCTTTCTGGATCACAGGAAATTAATCTAAAACTTTTTTTTAATTCAATACAGGCTACAACTACTTATCTACAATTGTAACATTGTTTTTACTAAAAGACTTTTATAATGTGCAGTTTAAATTGACAGACAATTCCTTGAGAGAAATTCCTAACAATTTTATAACAGCTTCTAATTTGTTGTGTTATTATTTAGATGTGCCAAAGCACATAAGAATTTTATATCTTTTAAGATTTCACCTAGTAATAAAACACATCCATATGTGACTAATCTCAGAATAATTTTATAGGATGATCGGACATTTTAATCAATAGAATGCTTATTAACTAAGTCAAGTAAAACTGGAATTACTGTGTTAATTATATTAAATAAAAAATTTAATGCAAAACAAATTTTTCTTCTTACAGCTATAAAATCATTGCTGTTGAATAGGATTTTTTTAGCAGACTGCTACAAGACAAAATCAGATTGAATTTATTGAAATAGTAATGCCTTTGCACAAGAAGAATTAGTCAACTGTTCTCATCAACTGCCAGACACAAGGAAATAATGGAATCAATAATTGGTAGAAATGTGAATGGCCAAGGTGATAAGTTATTGGTAAAAACAGGAGAATCATATGTAATTTAATTAGTCAATTAAAGTCATTTCCTCAATTACACCTTTTAGCCGAAATATGCATATGGTTAATACCATTATGACTGGAAAGCAGGGAAGGGATTGTCATAAAAGGGGGAATAACTACTGTATTAGTTTCAACAGGAGATTGCAGTAGGACAGAAGTTGATGTGAGTAGGGCTTTAGAGATTTACCAGTCACTTTTCATTTTCCATTCGATTTTATTGTTCAATATACCTAATCCTGTGTCCTGTATGTTGATCTATAGATGTCTTACGTTTTTTCCAGTGCCATTGGGTTGCTGTTTCATATACCCCACATCTCATTTTAATCTCATACCAGTAATATTATTCAATGTAAAGTTTTCAAGTACTAGTCACCTTTGTTGAATTTTGTCACAATTTGTCTAATTAATGTTGGAAATGTTTAATATGATGCTATCTAGATTTATATTTTGGTCAAGGTCATATTTTTTAGTTGTTTTAACACTTGTGCTTTGTGGTTACTGTTTAAATTTCAGGACATCTCCTTTCATATTAATTATTTATGTAACATTGCATATAAGATTACAAGAGCCTATTACTAGAGCTCTGATGTGAGTTTGACCTTTAATACTATAAACCCTATAAGAAGAAAATTTTCTGGATTAACATATTCTGAAAATGTTGTTTTCTTGATTTCTTTAAGTTTTCATTTGTTTGAAATAGGAAATAGTATCTATGTACAATTCAAATACAATTATGGATTTTCCACTGCAGGGTGAATTTAAAAGAAGTTTTATCTTTAAGTGTTTATTAAAGGGAGTAAATACAAATGTAGTTATTCATATTGAGGCTTCTTTAAAAAAGGGGAGTAACTCATTCATATGACAAAAATCTAAATCTGAGATCAACATCATACAATTCAGTAATTATTAGAATTAAATTTAAAATTTTATATCTAGTTAAATTAAATCTATGCATTATTCTATTTAAAAAATAATTCAATTTTAACTTTAAATTTTTAAATGTAGGTCTGAAAAAACAATTAAAATTGACTGGATGTCAATTATGGTCTAAATTATGTTTCAACACATGATTACATTAGGAAATACCTTTAGGAAATTTACAATATTCACTATGTATCAGCACTGAAGCGTTGAAAACAACAATAACAAGCTTTAACCTTACACTAAGACACAGTTGATAAAAGGATAGATACAAATAGGCCATTTTTACAAAGATATTGGTGATTTAATAAATATTGAAAGAAATTAAATTATTTCTTTAAGAAAATATAAATATTGTCCTTATCTCTTGAAATTAAAACCAAAAAATATATATATAAAAATATAAATGTATATAGTTTACATTGGTTCATCTCTTTGCAATCCACAATCAAGTAAGATGATATATAGATTAAGATGATGGTTTAACTTCTGTGAAAAATAATACATGTACTTTATTAAGAAGAGGCACAAGTTTAAAATATATTTCTTTGTTACATTTATCTTGACAAATTTGTTATCATGTAAATGTAATATTCAAAAACGTCCTTTTTGTGACACTATGCGTACCATTTAAACCTATATAATATCAAGTAGATATATTAACACTCATAGTGCATCTATCTAATTCTGCATATATAACCTAAAATAACAATATGATTGATATGGCTTGTCACCTACGCATTTATTTCTCAAATTTTTTTTATTAAAGCCGTAGAAACAGTCATATAGAGAAACAAGTAAATATAAGCCTAAATTAAGTAACACACAGATGATAAATCATCAAATGACAGAAACCTGCACAACAAATATTCAACTTTAATGTAACTTTAATTTTTCCAATTTGAATAAAGTCTTATTATTGTAAAAGGACTGACAAAAAAACAAGATCATCAAAAGAGGAAACCCTAATTTCCATTAAAAAGGGGAATAACTGGTGTACAAATGGTCTCTTAGATAAAAACTCTTTCAATTTAACACTCATTTCATGTAATGATGGTATTTGAAGAATTTTCTGTGTATTGATTTTACAACAACAAATCTAAATTGCTAATATAATTAAAGCTAAAACTGACTTATATCTCAGACAAGGTGTGAAATCTTATGACCAAGGAACACTAACCAAGCTTAATGAAAAATCTTTTTTGTGAGGGATCCTTTTAAAAAACTAGAGGCTCTAAGAGCTGGTGCTTACCTAGATCAATGTGCATCTTCAACAATGGACAGTTTCCAACATTGTGGACTAGTATAAAATTAATGACAAAAATCTCCTTTCTGTTGATCTTGTAGTGCTAATCATTTTTTCTTTTTACAGTTTCCATCTATCTTCTTTAGACTTTGCCCAAAACACAAAAATGGATAAAAAAAAAATTATCATCATTTAAAGGAAGTCACTCTGATAAAGTGTCTACTAATGATTTGACTTTCTTGTAGCTCATGTCTTCCTGGTCATCTTTGCTATTTAAAGTGTCTCTATCTTTAAAAACCAGTGGCGGATCGGGGGTGGGGGGTTCTGGGGGTTGGAACCCCACTTTTGTTTTGACGATCAATGCTTTTGAATGACTGGATCCGACCCTGGTAGCTTTTAAGATAATGGGCAAAATCGCAAAAAAAAAGATGAATATCGTCATGAAAGACAAGCACTCCAAAAGGAGTCATTTGATGATTTCGGCTTTGTTGACTTATTTGAAGATCTTGTCCTGCTGATCTTTTGGCCATTTTAAGTTTCTATATTATCTATCTAAATTATTTAAGATATAAGGCAAAACACAAAAATATTGGTAGAAATCGTCATTAAAGGCAACAACTCTAATAAGGAGACATTGGAAGATTTCCTCCATATAGAATTCATAGTTGATCTTGTCTTGTTGATAATTTTTGCTTATTTCAGATAATAGACACAACTTGCATTTTAACTCTATGTTCTATTTTTAGCCATGGAGGCCATGTTGGTTGGCAAGCGGGGTCATCAGACACATTTTCTAAACTAGACTGTGATAATGATTGTGACCAAGTTTGGTTAAATTGTAATGAGAAAACCTCAGTTGGCCCTTTGGGCCAGGTGAGCTAAAAAGGAGTTACACCTTAGATGTTTTTCTTCTTCTAATAACTTGTCAGGATCAGAAATGTTTTGTGTATAAATATTAGGGGCAATCCAATTGTTCCTCCTTTCAATCTGCCATGCTGTGCTTAAGTTCTATAGTAAATGAATAAACTGAACAGAAAAATGTTCATCACACAGTAGTGCTGAAGTTTTGGGTCAGATTTGCTCATTACAATAAACAATGGAGTCAATAATTGGGTCAAAAACTTATAATGTGCACAACAACTCTACTACTATAGAAATTACTGATTCAAAGTCCAACTGTAAAATGTATTTATTTTAATATTTATCAATGTGAAAAATGTTTCTATGGAACTTAGTTTAATCAGTTGATTTCTTTATGCTACTTTTCTTATAGATCAAATTTTATTAATTTACATGTTCTGTTTTTAAACATTGATATTTCTTATAACTCTGTATAAATACTTTTGAATGTTAGTCTTTTTCTTCAGGCTGTATTTTCCAAATGCCTTGTCTTTATAGGCAAATATCAATAGGTTATATCAAACTACATGTTGAACTATACAAATATATAACTTTATAAGCTTGTTTCTCAAAGTTAGGTATATAAATTAACAGAAAAATCAATACATCCTCCAAAGACACATGAAAGTTCATCTGCTTTCCTTATGTTAATTATTCTAAATCAAAACAGATAAGAAATAAAATCCATTATATTACTAAAATAAAATATAAATTGGACATTATGAACAATAATGATACAATTAGGTTTAAAGCTAAGATCAATGAGATATTTTCATTTGTATTTATTTTATCAGGTTTATTGTCCAAATGAGAATTCAGATAAAGTTTACCTGTTGTTGCTTTCAATCTATTTTTAAGTGTGTTTTATTATTCTCTTGAACATTCCTTTTGAAAACCCGATTCTTGATTTGAATGAATATGTTGCTTGTGTCAACCCTTTATGCTGATTAAACCTCCATCGGATATTCATAACACGAATTACAATAATTGTTTTTACTTAAATCTTTAAATTTTTTTAAATCCAAACTTCATTTTATGATAAAGCATACCTTTGTTAGAGTATTTAAACTGGGGTAAATTATGAGAAGCAATTTTAATTTTCGATAAACAATTCTTAATTAAAAATTTTCCCAATAATTTAAGCAATTATATTTAAACTGTTATAAAATACACACATGTGACCAAGTTAATCTCCACAGAGGAAATAATCAATGAACAAGATGTAAAAATTCAATATGGCTACATAAATTATCTTTACACTAGTGGTGTATATATACCACAGAAAATTTATAATTATCTCATATAGCATTTCATTTTCCTGTCATGCCTCAGCTGCTCAAATAAATTGCTCCATTCTCAAAAATTATAAATAAAATAAAAGACTTTATTTTTAAAAAGCAACAAAAGCAAAAAAGTATTTTTGGTTGATTAGAAATTTTGTACCACAGTAATTTGATGTTATATTGGGCTGTGTTATAATCTACAGTAAATAGATTTATCTGTTGTTTAGATAGATGAGGTATCCAGTGGGAAAACAGATGTTCAATTAAAATCAAAGCAGTTTAATCTTTAATATAATGGAAACAGTTTTGGTTCATTTTTATGATATATTACATAACTGAACGATGTACAAATGAACAAATTCATAAGTTTTAAAATAAAGCCTGCAGGTAAACAAATGAGTAATAAATATTTTTGACTAAGAAACATAACACTGTGTGATATATTACACATCCTGTTATTACCCCTAGGGTAGCCCTTATAATTTACCAGGGTCTGTTCTTAAGTCAACAAATTCCCAGTTAATGTAAAATCATCTCTCTTGACCCAGAATAATTGACATTTAAGTAAAATAATAAAAAAACATAAATTTCTCAATGAGACAAATGATATAATGTAATGTTTTTGCAAGAAAATATAGAAAATCAATAAAATTAAACTCTTGCACAATGATGATGAATTGTATCCTAAATCAATGTGTAAACGAAGAAAATAAAATTGTGTATTCTATTAAGTTGTTTAATTCTTTAACAAATAAACCTTTACATATTTTATAACTGCCTGATTTATTGATATGGGGAAAACTGTGAGCTTAACACAAGATAATATGTACTCTTCTAATAGTGATAAAACTTTTACCTTGATTAGCATAATCTTATGAAACATTTTTTGTTTAAATATCTAAGCTTTAAAAAGTTGAAGTTACGGAAAAGATTATAAAACTATTTTTGATCTATTATTTGAACATACTAAAGTTGATGTGTCAACTCTGGTAATAAATTAAATTACTTGAATGGTAATTAAATATTTAAATAAAATAACCCAAAGGAGCCTGAGTACTTGAGCAATGAATATTTGTCAATAGTCACTCAAGTGTAAAATAGCTTTAATTTCCTGTTCAAAATCATCATCTAAAAAATAAAATAAAATAATTCTATACCTCTCCATGTGTCTCCTGTCTCCCTTCTGGTGTATGTTCTGGTAGAAAATAAGTTCGGACACTGGTCATCACATGGACATCTTCTTGTTGTTTTATAGAATATATCATCTGGAGTTCACCAACACATACTGGGCTCAATTTACTTATCTTCATATAAAAAAATTCTCCAAGTGTCAAAATTTTATATTTCCCATCTTCTAAATATTTCAATGCTTTGTAAAAAGTATTTTGTGCATGTCTTCCACATGGTGCACCTACAAACTGAAATAAAGACATTTTTTGGCATTAAAAATTTCGCAACTTATTTACTCTATGTAAAATAACTCCACTAAATCGGTGATAAAATACTGCCACCTTCTAATCTAGGTCACTTCAATAAATATCAATTCTCATAAAATCAACTCACCTTTAAATTTTACGAAATATTAACAATAATACTGAATAATATCTAAATAATAAAATTTCATATTTACCTGTATATTATGTGTGTCCATTTCGCTAATTTTTTATCTTTTCATTATCGATATTTCTTGGCATGCACAACAGCAACAATACTTTATATTTAGGACCTAATTAGTGACGTCACATTGTTGAAGAGTTTCCTCATTAGCATAATTTATTCATGAAATAAAAATTCGATGAAAATGTAATTTTAAATCAATTTTTATGAAAAAAAGACGTTGTAAATTATTTCTTATGCTTTCAAGTATTTAACGATATATCTTTTTGAAAATTTAAAACAAATTTGAATTACTTTCTCGTGATTTGATATTTTCAGATTGAGCACAAGCTATTTTTGTGTTGACGGAAGTTGGTTTAGTCACATGGGTTAGATCTTTTTATCTTCATCTTCGTTCGACTGAAGAAGTAGTGTGTTGAAGTGGCTAAATTATGAAAAGAACTGACTGGAGTTTAAGTTGACAGTTTATAAATAGAGTAATTTAGTTTGTAATTGCATTAACGGGCCAAAAATGGGAGGAAATATAAAAAAGGGGGAGGGTGCTTTAAAAACTTGAACTGTTGATCTGCAGTTTCCAAAACGGAATGTTTCAGTCCCTTTCTGCTATCATACGATTTTCATTTCCAGCGAAATACAAAGTAGACTTTGATCAAACATTCTGCTGATCACCCTTGACCAAGGACGTAAAGTAGTTATACGTCCTTGCTTTAATATAAACACATGCACTTGCTTTCACTTTTAACATTTCATTGATCAATCTTCTCTCTTGTTATTTAAAACTCAACTTATATTTATTTCTCATGACTGATCACCAACATTTTGTGTGTCAGGATAGATTCATACAAATACAGCTTTAAGGTTCATCATAACCTTTTGGCTAATATGGCATTTGCGCCACAAATTTTACTCTGAGTACAGACAAACCTGTGTACCTGGAAAAGTTTAAAGACATTGCATGAACTAGATGGTTAAATTTTAAATGCGTTTTATGTTTAAGAAAATTATAAACCTTCCTAGATTTTGCTTTTCATTTTGTTCATTCCTGCAGAAAATGCAAAAATAAACTAATTTGGGAAAGAGATCTGAGAAGCTCCTCATATAATCAATGTTGTGAGTAGTATTGATTTAAATGGACAATAGATGGACAATAGACATCTGCAAACAATAGGTGATTTAAACTGTGTAACTGAGTGGACCGTTTCAAATGAAACTCGTGTGTTAGTTTATTTTGCTATCTTCTGCAGACTGGAAAAATGCACATCAAAATCCAGGTAAGTTTTAATTTTCTGAAACATAGACTACATATAACTTTTATATATCTAGGTCCTGCCATGCCTTAAAACTTTCCTAGATGCATCAGTTTGTCTGTACTCATAGCAGATTTTGTGGTGTAAACACGCCATATTTTCAATTCCTTTTGATGAACCTTAAGTTCACCATCAGAGGGCAAACTTTTTTGGGGAAAAATCTTCACTCTGTGTCTCTTTACCCAAATAAGCACAAATTATGGTTAAAAACTTCTTTATAGACATTTCTCAGATTCCTCAAATCTACAATTATATCTTATAAAAGTCAATTGGCCTGTATATAAAGCTCAATTAGGCTATACAATTATCTCCCTTGGCAATTTTTCAATGAAATTTCTTTGTGCAATTTTTTAACTTTGCAGACATAAAAAGGAGGTATAGTTGGTTTTTGATTCACACAATTTGAACAAAAATTGCTTCCCTTTTGTCGCCATGTTGGAGATCTGTGTGCACAAAATCCTTCATAAATCAGCAAAATTCAGCCTGTAATACTGACCACTAGTTTTAGAAAAAAGTAGTTTTCTGAACAATTTCAATTTCTTTTAGCCTTGTTTGATTCATCACTATGATCTATTAAGGATATTTTATCAGACTTGTTTGTACCGCATCTTTCAATTTTGTTCATGTTGTTAGTCTAATAGGAAAATCAACAATTTACTCCACCAAAATGTCGCCAAGGGAAATAACTCAAACTCTAATTTCGTCATATCGAAACCTTCCATAGCAGAATATAAAATCTCATTACTCTTTTATTTTTACCATTAAAAAATAATCCCCTAAAATTAGGCTAAAAGTTTCGCAAATTTTACACAGAATTGTTTTAACTACCCCGGTATATGTAAAATAAGAAAATGTGGTATGATTGCCAATGAGACAACTTTCCATAAGAAACCATATGATTAAGGACTGAGCAACTATAGGTCAACATATGGTTCTTTAAGATAAGAAAACCCCATACTGCATAGCAAGCTATAAAAGGACTTGACATGACAAACGTAAAACATTTCCAACAAGAAAACTTATGGCCGGATTTATTGGTTTGTACATAACAATATATATACAAAAACAAATTTGATATTCAACATCAAACAACAACCACTGAATAACAGGTTCCTGACATGGGACAGGCACATACAGAATGTGGCAAGGTTAAACATGTTTGGGCCACCCAAGCCTCCCCTTACCTGGGACAGTGGTGCAACATCACAACACCAGAACAAACTGTTCAAAACAATAAAGGAAAAATAAATACAATTGAACCTGCCTTAATGGTCACCTTTTTTCAGCAGTCACCTGCCTATAACAGTCACTTCTGCTGTTCTCTGTACTATTGTTTAAGACCTTTAATCAATGTTGAGTAAAGTGTTAATCAAAAATATTGTTATTAATATGTTTGTTAATCTGGGTACCAGTTAATATTCCATGCATGCTACAGTATGTTATCCTCTGTTGATGGTATACTGTAAAACTAAAGTAAAACAAGCATTCTGAGAGTATTGCATCCCAATACATAGTCCCCTACCGGGGTTAAAAATTCATTGTACTGGAACAAAATGCTATCTTGATCTATAACTTGTCAGTGTTAACTATATACCAATTATCAAATCAATATCTTCAAGCATGACGAAAAAAAGTGCTGAAAACTGATTATTTGAGTGAATTTTCTAAGTCCAAGGACCATAACTTTGCACAAATCATCAGACTGGAACAAAATTCGAAACTTGATCTGTAACTTGTCATGATAAAACTAAATAACAAATATCAAGTCAATATCTTGAAGCCTGACGAAAAAAAATGTGGAAAACTGATTATTTAAGTGATTTTGCTAAGTCCAAGGACCATAACTCTGCACAAAATCATCAGACCGGAACAAAATTCGAACATGATCTGTAATTTGTCATGATTAAATACATCAAATATCAAATCAATATCTTCAAGCATGAAGAAAAAAAGTGGAAAAAAGATTTGCCAGATTGACGGATGGACAGACAGACAGACAGATGGATGGAGTGCAAACCTAAAGTCCCCTTAGACTTCGTCGGTAGGGGACTAATAAGAACCAACTGGTCCAATTGGAACCAACCTTGCCCACAATTATCCTTAGAGTATCTAGTTTAAAAATGTGTCCAATGATCTCACCAGCCAACCAAAATGGCTGCCTAGGTTAACAGTAGAACATATGGGTTAAATGCAATTAATGTCTCTTCACTTGAAAACTGATCAACCTATTGAGTGTCCTGAATTAAAGATTTTTACCAGTTATTTGCAAATTTTGCTGTTATCTTGAAAACTATAATCAGGATAGATAAAAGGAAACTAAAGATTGCAAATATGATTTGTTGAAAGAAATCTACAAAATATATAAATATAAGTAGATGTGGTATGATTGCCAATGAGACAACTTTCCACCAGAGACCAAAAGCCATAAAAGCAAATATATGTCCCAGTTTGGCTTTCAACGATGAGCAAAACCTGTAGTTCATTATGCCACAACAAGCTATAAAAGGCCCCAACATGACTACATGGTTGAACTTGTAGGTCAATCTTACAGGAGTTATAGACCTTGAATGACAACCTTTGTCAAGCCGTGATGGACCAGTCCTGGTCTATTGACTTTTGAAACTTTTGCATAGTTTATGTTAAAATTTGTGATTAGATCTGTTATGATCTTATGATGTTAATGATATTTGGCATGCAGTTGTATTAGAATTGGCATATCTTATGTAAATTATTTAGCCCTGTACCTTCATTCATCGCTCATTGTTTTTGAATATTTTGCATAATTTACAAATGTACATGGTAAAGAATTGCCATTTTAATTTCAACATTTGCATTTAACTATCAAAATTACATACAGGTGAGACATATCTCTGTGTCAACAGTTTATTACCAAATTTTGTGTTTACAGAAATTATTTTAAAATAATAATGAATTTTATTATAAAAGACATCATGCATTATAATATCATTATATGCACAATGTCTAAAATACCTAACATAACGTAAAGGCTGCAAATGGAAAGTAAAATGAGACACTCTCTTTAAAACACATTGTTTGCATACTTTAAAAAAAAAAATTTGTATATGTGAAAAGGGGTTAGAAATAGATAGAAAGGGAACTTAAGCTAATAGAGGAACCATATTCTCATAACACATAACACATTAAATAACAGAGCTTTTCAGTATCACAATAATAATCAAGTTCATCATACTGTGGACTCATTTATTTTCATGGGTACTATTTTTCATGGATTGGGGAAAAAGTGCATTTTTGTGAATATTTGATTTTGTGGTTTTGACTTAGTCTGCACTCAAGCCTACAGAAAATTTGTACTTCGTTGAACATTAAATTTTGTGGTTTACCTATACCCACGAAATCCACAAAATTAGGTATCCCACGAATAATAAGGAATCCACAGGAATTTATGTCCAAATATGAGAGTATAAAGAACAGCTAAAATTTGCTCCTCCACTATCACAGAAAGTACATAAACAATCTTGTAGATCTATGTTTTGGCGGTCTAGCAAATCCACCTGTTTCAACTTTAAGTTGTAATGAACCAGCTCAAAAAAGAAACAAAAAATATCTGATGCATCTATTATTTACAAATTTTGCACAAGGCTCTGTACCAATACAAGATTTAAACAATCTATAAAATCTTAATTTATTACGATTGATATTGTTGTTATGCACAGCATAAGATTACAAATTCATTTAAATGTCTACCCATTTCTGTTTTTTTTTGTGGAAACTTTAGACGAGTGAGAGAATATAAAAATGATTAGCAAAAACAAGATCTACAAATAGGTTACTAGTAACTGAAAACATCAGTTTACTCCTTACAGGAGCTATTGCCCTTGCATGATGATTTTTAATTCAATTATGCATAGCAAAAATCCAGTTATTAATAATCTGTGAACAGTTCAACCAATCATTTTCAAATTTAAATATATGGTTAGTGATTTCCAAATGGAGGTCAAGTTCAATATTGTCAATTTTCACTTTTACCGTTCAGGAGTTATGTTCCTTGATAGATTGGAAAATTGACATAGACCATGGCAGGTCAAACAAGCCTGAAAGTGCCTGAAACATACAGAAAACCCAGTTTGCTGTCAATTTGACAGCTCATTTCTTGTTACCTTTTTTTTTTTTTTTAGTTTTTTGGCAGAAATTATAATAGAGATGAAAAAAATAACATAAATGATTGAGAAAGTAAGATCTTCGTAAAGGTCAAATATCATCAGTAGACACCTAAAGGAGTTCTTACCTTTCAAAGACAAATTTATCCTTTTTTTGGGCATAAAATATAGAAGATAGAGAGAAACTGGAAGTAGCAAAAATTATCAGCAAAATAAGATCTACAAGTAAGTTTTCTAACTGAAATTCTCAGTTACTCCTTAAAGGAGTTGTAATTTTTTTACTCATTTTTGTTTTTTTGCCTGAAATTGCAAAGTATAAAGGATTGGATAGACAGAAACTCTTAAATAGCACTAATGATCAGTAAGACTAGATAAAAAAAAAACTGCATGGCCAATATCACCAGTTTTCTCCTTATAAGAGTATTTTCCCTTCAGTAATAATTTTTCAATTTTTTTTGTGTTTTTGTTGAAACAATGACCAAAACCCATTGCGTATAGTAAGCAAGACTAGATTTTGGCCGACAAAGTTTCCATTCAACGCAAACTTTCTTGTTGCATTGTATTGATTTTATGCAAAAATGTCAGGTAAACAATAAATATAAAAATTAAAATATCAATTGTTCTTGAACAATTGAGAGGTCTTTCCTTTTCATAATGTAAATATATGTTTCAATAGGCGTAGAATGCATTGAAAAGCTCTTTAACACACTTAAAACCCTTAAAATATGACAGAAAACACAAAATCCCCTATTTGGGACATTACCTTGACTTTGACCTTATGACCTTTGTCAAGGTCATTGGTCCAGGATGTCATTCCAAAAGACCCCATGGGTCTAGGACCTTTGCTTCAAGTTTAAAAGCTAATTTTGTCTTTTCAAAAACAGTTAATTGGGGTTATGCCCCTTACAGATAGGTCAAATCTCTTTGGTCATAATGTTTAAAAGTTTTGCCTCTATGACCCAAACATTTTTAACTATTAAATTGACGATTTCTGTAAGTATAATCGTTTTTGAGGTATCCAATAAAAATTGGTTAGGTCTAAGGTCAAGGTCAACCTTAAAAAGCTTAAAAACACACTGAAAATACTTTAAATAAGGTCAAAAACACATAATTTGTTATCTGGGACATGACCTTGACCTTTGACCTTTGTCAAGGTCATTGGTCCCAAATGTCATTGCTGAAGACCCCATGGGTCTAGGACCTTTGGTTATATAGTAAAAGCTGATTTTGTCTTTTCAAAAACCTAAAACAGGGGTTATGCCCCTTACAGAAAGGTCAAATCTCTTCGGTCAAATGTAACAGAGTTGCGCCTTATTGACCCAAACATTTTCCACTATTCAAAACTTCTGTAAGTATAATGGTTTCTGAGATTATCCCATAACAAGGTGTAAGGTCAAAGGTCAAGGTCAACATACAAATTTGACCTTGAGGCATTTTCAAAGTCACATAAATTGATGATCATTGATGAAGATCCTAGGTGACTACGACTTACGGTTTCTGAGTTTTAGTGGCCAACCGACATCGGTTAATTTTCATAGGGGCATAACCCTACCAATGAGTCATTGAATCTTTTCGATCCAAATGTAACGAAGAACCAGGGTCTGGTCCTGAAAAATTTCACCCTTCGGTTTTTTTCTACCTAGTATGGTTATGGTGTTTGAATGATAACAAGGTTTTTAGGTTTTCGGAGGGATAACTCGGACCGACAAAATTTTACGACTCACAGGGTGAGTTTTGGATAGGTATTTATGACACGGATACAAGGTGTGAACCTGAAAGCAACATGGCTTACAGTTACGGAGGATAAATTTGTCAAAGTTAGGTGAAAAAAAACAAATTGTTCAGAGAACAATTGATGGTCTTTCCACCCGAAACGATATATTTTGATGTGAAAAATATTAAAACTCGGTTAGAAATGTAATTTTCAGTGCCAAATGATAGCTTATTATATGCTGAATTTTAAAATATATGGTTTCTATACATTTTTGTTTGAAATAAGGGAGATAATTTGTTACTTCCGGTTTGAAAAAGGTCACTTCCGGTATCATTTGATAGTTTACTTGACACTGATTCCAAAAATATATGGTTCTATGTACTTTTACATTAAATATGGACAAGAAATAGCCACTTCCTGTTTACAAAAGGTCAGTTCCGGTTGATTTTTTCAAGGTCATATGGCTTGCAACTTAATGCTCAAAGTACCATAGCTTTATCAGGTATACATTAAAAGTTAAAGCAAAGGTCAAAATCTAGAACGTCAAATCAAACTTTGACCTTGACCCCAATTTCAAGGTCATGAAACAAGGCCCTCAAATCAAAACATTCTAGGTCTCTACTTTATATTGTTAATGAGTTATATTACCATACAGCTAATATAAGATATAAAAGGGGCGAAAACTCCCATTAAATGTCTACTAACTTTTCAACTAAAATTTACGTGTTACGACATGTTGCAACTAACAATTCTGTAAAAATATTTTGTCGATATCTTATACAATCTCTGAAAATAAGTGATAACAAGCCAAAATCAAACTTTAGAATATGACCTTGACCTTTGACCTTGACCTTATTTTCTTTTTTTTTGGACTGAGAAACTCAAATCAAAAGACCTCAGGGTTCTATAAGTTATGGTTTTTCAGTCACAAATGCACATCACTTATATCAAATGCATAAGGGGAAATAAGTCTCATATGGAGTCTCCTGATAGCTTCCGTCAAAATTAATCAAATCATCCTGAGGATATAACGAGCAATTTGGTAAAATAAATTAGTCGGTTTCTTATGCGGTTGCAACATATAAGTAATAACAAGAAAAACAGTGTTCGGGGAGGTAACTCTTACATCGAAAAGTTTTTGGTTACGCTGTGTCAGTTTCAAAAGCGTATTAACTGTATCATATACCGTATGGCTAAGCGACATCTTGCGAAACAAAAAAACAGTGAAGGAAAAAAAAAATAATAATCAGAAGAAAACCAATAGGTCTTTCCATGGAAAAGTGGAAAGACCTAATAATAATCAGAAGAAATACAGTAAGGTCTTTCCTTATAGAAAAAGGAAAGACCTTAATTAGGAGATGTGGAATAATTGCCAATGAGACAACTATCCTCCGGAGTTCAAATGAAATGGAAATAAGGCTACTTTAAAAATAGTGCCTCTAGTTTAAAAATCTATCTCTTTAATACTGAAAGTTAAAATATTGATTTAAAAAGGATTGATAAAGGTCAACCTCTACAAACAATCACATTTAATGGTGGTTAGGTGGCATTGATGGCACATAGTTTTCATTGAAATCCTCTCTGAAACTACTCAATTCTCTACAATTATCCTCATTTTGTTTTTGGGGGTTGAAAAACATCATTGCCAGATATATAGTTTGACTATGATCGACCGTTTAAAAAAATATTGCTTCTAGGGATTAAATTTTAAACTTAAGGAAATTTCTGTCTGAAACAAGATTGTTGGATGTTATCTTATTTTGAACAGATAAGTTTTTGAGGTGTCTTACTTAGGATATACAAATATCTGAGGATCTGAAGACAAAAGGAGTTATCATGTGATCTTGTTGCACCAGAATTAATCAGCTTATTAAGATATTCCTGAAATGATTCGTGCAAATATCAAAATACTGCATCTATGTCATAATCAGGAATAAATGACGTAAAAATGTCATTTGGGGATGTTTCAGAGGTATACAAATCAAAATGCAATGTTTAAAGCTATCAGGATTCTGATAAGGTCAGCTTAAATTTGATATGATTAGTTTGACCTTGACCTTACAAATTTTCAACATATTAGGTAATAAATTAGCACCACAGTTATGACTATGTATCCAGTACTTTACATTATCATCTTTGAAAATACTTTGATAAAAAGGGAGGGTCTGTCAGATATCTTTTTCCTGTTGCCAATACTGAGAATTTTTCAAGTTGTTGAATGAACTTAAATTTTTTTTCATGTCTTTCTTGAATACTACTGAAGAGAATGACTTTATATTTGGTCAGCAGCTAAACGGTGATGAGTTGTAAGGTGTGTGTGCTTTACGAATCTTTGAAACACTACTTCCTGTTATCCTATTCTTTGAATTATGAGGGGGTATGCTTAACACAACACATGCATTCCTGGGGTTTTTTTTTATTCTGTTTAACTTTGATTGTCTTGCAATCAATAAGCTGTAAGACATGTATATATCTTGATTTCATTTTATTGTTTATTTGCTGTCACATTGACTTCTTTGATGTATCTGAAAAACAACAAAGTGTATTCAGTTTTCCATTGCCTAGAGAGACTTCCCAGTCAAGTGTTAGGAATAATTATGAAAATTATGAAAATGCTCAATTATACTTAAATGTTGTGAAGATAGTATGAAATCTGTTGTCTTTTTTTCTTTTTTACTATTTGATATTTGACAGTTTAATTGTAAATGTGTAAAATAATTGGTGTGATAAGTCTCTTATGATTGTTATTGTTGAAAAAACAGGAACCAGTTAGATTCCAGTAAATTGTCTAGTTCCAGAAATAGACTATAGCAATGAAGTATCACTAGCATGATCAGCTATATTGACAGAAACTGAAATAAACAAATAAAATATTTATTTATTAATTAACCTTGATCAATAAATAACTTATAATTTTATTTCAAATTTCATTTCTTATTTTTTTAAGAAAGAAAAGTGGATGCTGTTTGTATCACAAATGACGGGAAATGAATTCATTAAATTTTGAAAAGATAAAGTGGTCTAAGTCAAGAAGGAAGAATTAACATGTTTAAATGTCATATTTTAGGATTGGGTTTGAACAAAAGAAAAGGTTTAAAGTCCGAAGCGATTCAGGGTCATTAATGTTCGTTTTAACTATACGTCTTGATTTAACTGTGGATGAGAAATTGATTGCGCTGTATAATTACATTTCAGCTCTTGATAAATAACTTATTCAATAATCAGATACTGGGTATTGACAAAATGTATTGAAAGTAATAACATGTTGTATAAAATACAACTTAACCGTAAGGATACTGTCATTGTTGACAATCATTGGGATAAACAATCCTGTATCTTATTATGTGGGAAATCTATACATGTATGAGAAATGGAAGTGTGGACTTAATTGTAGAATTTCAAAATCTATTTAATGTGTATAAGGATAATATATCAATTAATTTTCTTTAATGCATTGATTTAGAAACCCATATTAAGCCTCAGTCCAACCAATTATTTTTAAATGCTGCATAATTCACACAGTTGATAAAGATGCACCATATATATTTTGAAAAACGATAAATGTCATATCACCAGGGTTACAAGTAGGAACAGTAATAAGATGTAATGGTCAACAGGATCAAAATGTTCTAATTCAAATATTGAAGTTTTAGAGAGTACTGGATACAAAATTCCCATGGATACTAGAAATAACACGAGTCCCCTGGTACTAGAGAATACATGAGATTATAGTCCCATGGATACTGGAGATTACATGAGACAAAAGTCCCATGGATACTAGAGATTACATGAGACAATAATCCCCTGGTACTAGAGAATACATGAGACAATAGTCCCATGATGAATTAGAGAATACATCATGTACATGAGACAAAAGTCCCATGGCTACTAGAGAGTATATGAGACATTAGTCCCATGGATACTAGAGAATACACGAGACAAAGGTCCCATGAAGTTTTAAAGAATACATGAGACAATAGTCCCACAAACTTTGTAGATTTAAATAATTCAGCATTCACACAATTTACAGTAAAAAGATTAAAACTGATGAAATTTGCCAGGTAAAGTTAAGAATCAATCTGCATGTACCAAAAATAATTGCTGCATTTTCAACATCGGTATCGGTAAGGATATCCACTCAATCTGGCTATATCACCTGTTTGTCCACATTCTTCAAATGGTGAGCAAACAAATCCACATCTCAACTTTCCTTGATAAATAAGTAACAGGTAAATAGTTTAGAATTAAAAAAAAAACAATACATAAAGGAGGAAGTTGATTGTGTTATAAGTATCGAGCTATATTTTATGAAAGTATGTTATAGAGGAAATTAAAAAACACTAATGTTATATTGTGTAAATGATTCATTTTATTTGTAATACATGTACATCAGTACATATAATTGCCACAGTTTTAATCACCAATATCTAGAATTGTCTTCAGAAAGCATGCATGTTCTTTAAAGAAAGGTTACCAGTTCTCATTTGAACAAGATGCTTTTAAATGGCTTTGTGATATATATGGAAGAGAAAAATGTATAGCTTAGTAGATCGGCATAGCTGATTGCTTATGACAGTGTTTAGTTTGGAAGGGATCATGGCCAGTAGACAAATTTTTACTCTGTTGCAGGAATTCATGGTCCTAGTAAAGTAGTAAAGTATAGTTGTTGCAATGGTTGTCTGTCTCAAACACAATGGGTTTTTTCAGGATGACTATTGTTCTAGTCCATCCATGCTTACAAAATTTAAACACAATTTTATCTAGTCAAACAAAAGAGGTTTGCACTTTTGAAAAATTTGGTGCATGCATTTCTAAGAATAGTTTAAGAATGGGGACACAAATAGTTTTTGTCTTGCTGCATCAGAAGTTGCAGAATGCAAGATATAGGGATATTAATCCTGCAGTGATGGCAATCTTAGTATTCCATACAATGTATGAATATGCCTTATGTTATGAAGTTTCCATCTATTATGTGTCCATTGCCCTTAGACTCATTTGCATAATTCAGCGACTGCTTTAAAAAAGCAGTATAGTTTTCTTATGATGTGAATTTCTTGCTTATCATGAGTGATATAATAACTTTATTTGGAATATGAAATCCTCGCAAGGTCAACATATCTGTCAGACAGGACTCATTTGACCTTGACCTCATTTCGTTGAACATTGATCAAGGTTTATTTTTGTGATTAGGTCTGTTTCCTCTGGTACTATAAGCAGTAGTTCAACTATTTTTGGTGAATGAAATTATTGCACAGGGTACTTGTCCATCTGCCCTCATTTTTATGGTTCATAGGGTAATGTTAAATTTTCTTGATAAGGTCTGTGTATCAGACACTATAAGCAAAAAGTCGACTAGATTTGGTGTATGGAATGATTGTAAGGCATGCATTTCCCTCTGGCAGGGTTTATTTGACCTTGACATTATTTTCATGATTCATTGGTCAATGTAACTTTTTCTTGATTTGGTCTGTTTCTCAGATACTATAACTTATGCAGTAGGAATTGAATTATTGTAAAGCATGCATGTCTGTCTGGTAGGGGTCATTTGACCTTAATCTCTTTTAATAGCTCATTGGTCAATGTTCAGTTTTAAAGATTAGGTCATTTTCGCAGATACTTTAAGCAGTAAGTCATCTTTAATTGGAAGATTGAAAGGTTTATATTTTTGTCTTACAGGGCTTCATAGTTCATTGGTCAATGTTGTGTTGTCGTCAATAGGTATGTTTCTTGGAAAATATAAGCAGGTCAGCTTCATTTGGTGTATATAATGATTGTAGGGTGTATATTTCTGTCTAGCAGGGTTTATCTGACCTTGACCTCATTTCATGGTTCATTTGTCAACATTAAATTTTTGTGGTTACTCCTGTTTTTCAGATACCAAAAATAATAGGTCAACTTTATTTATGAAATAATTGTTAGATGTGAAATGTCCATCTGGTGGTTAGTGGTGGGTTCATATTACCTTGACCTTATTTTCATGGATCTTGGTAATGTTAAGTTTATGTGATATCTGTCAACTAACAAGGTATATTGACCCCTTTGCATCAGGCATAAGAATGACATGCCAGTTTTGGGGATTTTTTGTTATTTAATGTCTGATATTGTATTCAGTCCCTTGTGAGCCCATTCAATGGAAAAACACTGTTTCATGTATGGCAGGGCAAACTTCTATTTTCAATTAATTTTAAATATAAAATATTTTAAATAAATCTTTTATCACAACAGGTTGCTAAACTATTAATATACAATGGATATAGAAGTCAATGTCAGAATGAATCTTTCTAAAGATGACCAAAGGGAAGTAACTCTGGTAGTACCAGAACAGACAACAGTTGGCAGTTTTATCAGAAAAGTGTGTAGAGAAAATGATATTCCTATGAAAAGCAGTTATGTTTTGACATTATATGAATCCAGTGAACCATTAAGATGGTCTTCCAGACTCAATAGCTGTCATGTAAATTCTGGAATGACTGTGGTGTTAGCTGAAAATGAGGATGGTAAGTGATAAATAGGCTTTATTACAAAGATGGAATTTCTCATATTTTGGATAAATTATGTCCCAAATTGATGTCAGAGAGAATAATCAATTCCAATTTTCATGTTTAAAACAGTTTAAATTAGAAAAGGTAAACATGTTTCTTGCATTTGGTAAAATGATGTAATGAACATCAGCAGTCATAAGTGATAAAAATTTTGTTTGACATACAACCAGTGTTAGATATATGGTTTTGAAAAGAATCTGTGTGTAGACCAACACAATTAATGTTATAGGGTTTAGGGTTTTAATAAGATCTCAGATAATCATTCACTACAGAATATATGTGCATCACTGTTTTTTTATTACAAGTTTTTTCTCCAAATGAATATGAACAATAACCTATTAACTGAAATGATGTGTTTGTATTTCCTGCAATGTATTTCCTACATTTCCTAATAATGTAAATTTAACATTTATAAAGACATATTTACTTTTTTATGTTTTATTCATAGATTACTTGCTCAATATATTTTAAGTTTTGAAGAAGTGTACATGTTTCTGTTCTTACAGATGAAGACATGAATGAAATAAGAACTGTACATTGTAATCTTTGGTGGCCATTTGCCTTTATATGTTTCATGATTGGTATAATAGGAGTAACAGCAATAGTGGTTGTGAAACACATGCAGGAGCAGCCAGAATATGAGGTAGGCTATATTATGGTAATGATAGTAACATATATACAGACCAAGATGGATAACAAAGCATGTAAAGAATAAAAGTCTATATCAAGTTTCCAAAAATTTGATTGAACCCATGCACTGATATCACATGTTGAGTTAATTAACAGATACTTAATGATTTTTGCCGCATCGCATTATCAACGTTTGAAGTCGGTTTGTTGGAGTTTCTGTCAATATAATACTTCCATGTTCAGACTGATTAAAACTGACTCCTTTGCTTCCATTATATGATATGTCATATGAAGAAGACAACAGTCCTTTACTCCTGTATACAAATAAGTTTATTTTGGACATAATTTACATGTGAACTTTGTATTGATATATAATTCTAATATTTCAGTATGGTATTGTTATGGATGCTGGATCCTCCCACACCAAGCTGTTTATTTATAAATGGGATGGAGTGAAGGTGAAAAACACAGCTCTAGCAGAACAAATACACACCTGTTCTGTTCCAGGTAAACCACATTATAAACAAATACACATCTGCTGTGTACAAGGTAAAACATATTCTGAACATTAATAGTGTTATGATAATGTACCTGTATATGATTTTCATTCACAACATTCCAAAAATACAAGCAAAGCAAATATGTTTTGCGACAAGTATTAGTGTTAACTAAACACCACGTGATTGATAAGAAGTATCTCTGGTCAATTTATGACCGCAGCATTGCAGATAGTCATGAAAGGAAATTAACGATAGCATACTAATTAGATAGTTTTCATATCTTTTCTACAGCGCTCCCCAGGTTGTAAATAAGTGCTAATAAGTCGTTGTAATTCCTGTCACTACAATACTTCCATGGTCAGAGGCAAAAAGTTTATTTTGCTAATAAAGATCCCAGCTGCTCATTGTGTCTTATCAAGGACCAGTTACCATCTGTTACCAATTACAATCATTTAAAATTTCATACAAAAACATGTATTGCATGCTGCTTATATTAAACTGGTATAAGTGTACCCAAGTGACAGTGTTTTCATGGGTAAATAGAACAACAGTAGTCTGAGTCTGTTTTGCTAAGCCAAATTTTTTTATAATCCTTTATTTGTTAAAAATAATCTTCCATTGGACTTTCTGTGTAAAAAAAACTCTGTAAAAAATTATTAAAGCAAAATCTGTGATTTATTTTACATTTAATTGTGCAGGACCAGTATGGATAAAATATAATTGGTAACTTTGCAGTCTTTTTTTTTTTTTTGCAATGTGGAGTCAATTTATGCATGAAATTAGAAATAGCAAAGAAACATTTTTTGGTGATTTTTAAATAATAATAAGTGTTTCTTTCATTCTTTTCACTTACCGTATGAGACTTATCACCTGATTTGTACTTGCATGAGCAACATGCCAGACACCACTTGTGGAGCAGGAACTGCTTACCCTTCTGGAGCATCTGAGGTTACCCTTGTTTTAATGGGGTTTGAGTTGCTCAGTCTTCAGTTTTCTATGCAGTGTTTTCTGAACTTTTCGTCAATTTGTCTCTATTTTTGCCATGGTGCTGTCAGTTTTGTTTTGACTTGTGAGTATTGAATGTCCTCTTGGTATCTTCTGTCTCTATTTTTGCCATGGTGCTGTCAGTTATGTTTTGACTTGTGAGTAGTGAATGTCCACTTGGTATCTTCTGTCTCTATTCTTGCCATGATGCTGTCAGTTTTGTTTTGACTTATGCATAGTGAATGTCCACTTGGTATCTTCTGTTTCTTTTTTTGCCATGGTGCTGTCAGTTTTGTTTTGACTTGTGAGTAGTGAATGTCCACTTGGTATCTTCTGTCTCTATTTTTGCCTTGGTGCTGTCAGTTTTGTTTTGATTTGTGAGTATTGAATGTCCCCTTGGTATCTTCTGTCTCTATTTTTGCCACGGTGCTGTCAGTTTTGTTTTGACTTGTGAGTATTGAATGTCCCCTTGGTATCTTCTGTCTCTATTCTTGCCATGGTGCTGTCAGTTTTGTTTTGACTTGTGAGTATTGAATGTCCCCTTGGTATCTTCTGTTTCTATTTTTTCCATGGTGCTGTCAGTTTTGTTTTGACTTGTGAGTATTGAATGTCCCCTTGGTATCTTCTGTCTCTATTCTTGCCATGATGCTGTCAGTTTTGTTTTGACTTGTGAGTAGTGAATGTCCCCTTGGTATCTTCTGTCTCTATTTTTGCCTTGACGCTGTCAGTTTTGTTTTGACTTATGAATAGTGAATGTCCCCTTGGTATCTTCTGCCTCTATTTTTGCCTTGGTGCTGTCAGTTTTGTTTTGATTTGTGAGTATTGAATGTCCACTTGGTATCTTCTATCTCTATTTTTGCCTTGGTGCTGTCAGTTTTGTTTTGATTTGTGAGTATTGAATGTCCCTTGGTATCTTCTGTCTCTATTCTTGCCATTATGCTGTCAGTTTTGTTTTGACTTATGAATAGTGAATGTCCCTTGGTATCTTCTATCTCTATTTTGCCTTGGTGCTGTCAGTTTTGTTTTGATTTGTGAGTATTGAATGTCCCCTTGGTATCTTCTATCTCTATTCTTGCCATGGTGCTGTCAGTTTTGTTTTGACTTGTGAGTATTGAATGTCCACTTGGTATCTTCTATCTCTATTTTTGCCATGATGCTGTCAGTTTTGTTTTGACTTGTGAGTTTTCATTTTCCCCTTGGTATCTTCTGCCTCTTTTTTCAAATATTTAAGCCATGTCATGTAATGATATATTATTCTTTCTGTAATAGGTCATGGAATTTCAAGTTATGAGGCCAATCCTGAAGGGCTAGCACCAGGTTTAAGACATTGTTTGAGAGAAGCTGAGAGTACTGTACCTAAAGAAAAGCAATCTTCTTCACCTGTATACCTAGGAGCCACTGCAGGCATGAGACTAATTCAGTAAGAGAAACTAACATTTTATATTCCCTCATATCTATCCACTGACCTTATTTCTATAATTCATTCCTCTTATTTTCCTATTTGTCATCATTTTTCGGTAAGTGTTCATCGTCGTCTTATAAGTAGCTCCTTGGAGTATAGTTTTGTAAAACAATCTTTGTTAAAGTAATGTAATATATTGATACAAAACAATAATATATAAGTGCTTATCGAATATGTCTAGCTGTCTCATGGAGTTGCAACAGGCTGTTTATGTACCGGTATTGAACATAGATGTTTTCTTTAATTTATTGAATTTGGAGTAAAACTAACAAAAAGAAAATGAATATTCTCTACAAATTTTAAAAAAATTGTCAAATTAAGTCCATGTTCTATCGCAATACTTTTAAATGTTTATAGTATATTATACAGTGAATTATTGATATAATCTTCTTTTCAGTTGTTTATAGTATGTTGTACAGTGAATTATTTATCTAGTCTTTTGATGCCCCCGCCGTAGCAGAGGGGGCATTAAGTTTTACCCTTGTCCATCTGTACGTACGTCCGTACGTCCCAAAATTGGTTTCTCTAACTTGAGTTTGCCTCAACCAAATGTTATGAAACTTATACACATGCTTATTACCACAAAACACAGATCAAGTTTTAATTTTGGTGGCGTCACTTTAACCATTCTAGAGTTATGCCCCTTTATAAATGGAAATATTGCAAAATTTTTAGTTTCCGTTCTCTAACTTAAGTTTGCCTCAACCAAATGTTATGAAACTTATACACAATGCTTATTACCACAAAACACAGATCAAGTTTGAATTTTGGTGGTGTCACTTTAACCGTTCTAGAGTTATGCCCCATTATAAATGGAAAAATTGCAAAATTTTTATTTTCTTCTAAATATCAAGAAAATTTTTAAAATTGGAGTTATCTCCTTTGTCCATGATTATAGTTGAAACAACTACAATCAATGCTTTATACAATGCAATGTTTAATTTTAACTTCCACTGATAAAACACAGATCAAGTCGAATTTGGTAGTGTCACTTTAATCATTATTGAGTTATGCCTCTTTATAAATCGAAAGATTGCAAAATTTTTAGTTTCCATTCTGTAACCAAACATTATGAAACCTATACACAATATTCATTACCACAAAACTAAGATCAAGTACAAATTTTTGTTTCCGTTTTCTAACTTTAGTTTGCCTCAACCCAGGGCTTCTAAAAAATATTTGTGCCGGCCGAACATTTTTTGTCTTATCCCGATTTTGATCCCTTAAGACAACGTAACAAATGGCAATCCTGCTTATCAGTTGGGCATCATTTAAACAATGAATGCTTGACATAAAAACGATATTTAACTTGACTTTTGCTTAAAACCTTTATGACTACCCTTTGAAAATTTTCATCAAATCATATTTATATAAATATTTTTGATAATTTAAATCTATTTGATTAAATTAATTAGATGCAAACCGCTGAAATTTATGAAAGTAACTTCAAATAGACCAATCAATGTCCGGTACATATTAGTTTACCTGTCACCTGAACAGGTAAATTTCAACTGTCTAACAACTAATTAACCTTGATTGCAATGAGAGGGTATTTAAGTAGGGTTTGTTTTGATAGTACTTATTCACCATGTCACTTTTATGACCGAAAATGTGGCTGTTTAAGGCAAAAGGATAGGTCAAAAAGATCGCAAAAACTGAATTTTTTCTGAATTCAATATGTTAAAATGGCAAACCCAAGTTAAATGTCCGTTTCAGGTTTGGCACAACAAGTCATATTTATAATTTATCGGTCATGTCCGGAAAATACGACCGTTTTGGAAGCCCTGCCTCAACCAAATGTTATGAAACTTATACACAATGCTTATTACTACATAATGACACGGGTTATGCTCTTCTCATATATTTTATGATGGTATGATACTAAACCCTAACGGGAGGGATTGTGCCTGATATTCATATGATGAAGACATAATCTTTCAATCAGTTTAATTGAGGTCTGGAGCTGGCATGTCAGTAACTGCTAGTAGTCCTTTGTTAATGTATTATTGTCATTTTGTTTATTTTCTTTTGTTACATCTTCTGACATCGGACTCGGACTTCTCTTTAACTGACTTTTAATGTGCGTATTGTTATGCGTTTACTTTTCTACATTGGCTAGAGGTATAGGGGAGGTTGAGATCTCATAAACATGTTTAACCCGCCGCATTTTGCGCCTGTCCCAAGTCAGGAGCCTAACGGAGGGATTGTGCCTGATATTCATATGATGAAGACATAATCTTTCAATCAGTTTAATTGAGGTCTGGAGCTGGCATGTCAGTAACTGCTAGTAGTCCTTTGTTAATGTATTATTGTCATTTTGTTTATTTTCTTTTGTTACATCTTCTGACATCGGACTCGGACTTCTCTTTAACTGACTTTTAATGTGCGTATTGTTATGCGTTACTTTTCTACATTGGCTAGAGGTATAGGGGAGGTTGAGATCTCATAAACATGTTTAACCCCGCGCATTTTTGCGCCTGTCCCAAGTCAGGAGCCTCTGGCCTTTGTTAGTCTTGTATTATTTTTACTTTTAGTTTCTTGTGTATAATTTGGAGTTTAGTATGGCGTCCATTATCACTGAACTAGTATATATATTTGTTTAGGGCCAGCTTAAGGACGCCTCGGTGCGGGAATTTCTCGCTGTATTGAAGACCTATTGGTGACCTTCTGTTGTTGTCTGTTCTGTGGTCGGGTTGTTGTCTCTTTGATACATTCCCATTTCCATTCTCAATTTTATTAAGTACGAAATTTGGTGGCGACACTTTTACCATTTTTGTGGCGACACTTTTACCATTCTTGAGTATGTCCCTTTATAAACATAAAAATTGCTGATTTTTTTAGTTTGTCTCAACCAAATGTTATAAAACTTATACACAACCGTTCTAGAGTTATGTGTGTTTACAAATAGAAAAATTGCTGAATTTTTAGTTTCTGTTCTCTGCTTAAGTTAGCCTCAACCAAATGTTATGAGACTTACACACAATGCTTATTACCACAAAACTCAGATCAAGTTCAAATTTGGGTAGCGTCACTTTTACCGTTCTTCAGTTATGTCCCTTTATAACTATATGATATGCAAGCGGGGGCATCATCTGTGTCCACATGTGGACACTATCCACATGTGGACACTATCCACATTTATTTCAGTTGTTTATAGTACCAGGTATATTGTACAATGAATTATTGATATAATCTTTTTTCAGTTGTTTATAGTATATTGTACAATGAATTATTGATATAATCTTTTTTCAGTTGTTTATAGTATGTTGTACAATGAATTATTGATATAATCTTTTTTCAGTTGTTTATAGTATGTTGTACAATGAATTATTGATAGAATCTTTTTTCAGTTGTTTATAGTATGTTGTACAATGAATTATTGATAGAATCTTTTTTCAGTTGTTTAAAGTATATTGTACAATGAATTATTGATAGAATCTTCTTTTCAGTGAGGTAAACAGTACAATCACAGACGAAATCTTTAAGGTGGTAAGAAGCACTATTGCCGAGTTTCCATTCAAATTCACAGACCCCAATAAACAGGCCAGGATAATAACAGGGGCAGAAGAAGGACTTTATTCCTGGGTTACTGCTAATTATCTCACTGGAAAATTTGGAATGGTAGGTTTAGATAGTCCTCCAGCTAGAAAGCTTCAATAACTTATGCAACCAAATATCGTTGTAGTTGTTATAGTGTTGTGTAAAATTTTCTCAGACTGTTAAAGGGTGGTCTTGATCTTGAATATGTTTCATTTGTTAATAATTCAATATAAAATAAGGTGATGTTGTATGATAAGGCAATGAGAGAACTATCCATCAAAGTTCAAATGACGTAGATGTAAGCAATTAAGGTCACCCACAGTCTCAACAGTCTGTTACAACTATGGGCAAAACCTATACAGTATAGTCAGATGTAAGCAATTAAGGTCACCCAGAGTCTCAACAGTCTGTTACAACTATGGGAAAAACCCATACAGTATAGTCATATGTAAGCAATTAAGGTCACCCAGAGTCTCAACAGTCTGTTACAACTATGGGCAAAACCCATACAATATAGTTAGATGTAAGCAATTAAGATCACCCAGAGTCTCAACAGTCTGTTACAACTATGGGCAAAACCCATACAGTATAGTCAGATGTAAGCAATTAAGGTCACCCAGAGTCTCAACAGTCTGTTACAACTATGGGCAAAACCCATACAGTATAGTCAGATGTAAGCAATTAAGGTCACCCAGAGTCTCAACAGTCTGTTACAACTATGGGCAAAACCCATACAGTAAAGTCAAACTTCTTTAAAATAAAAAGTTATTCATTATGATTGGCATTCACTGAGTTTTAGATTTTTGTTTATGAAGCTGTCTCTTTTAAGGGAAATACCCTTTTACTTTTACCTGATGGTTAAAAAAAAGTAATATTTCATTTTTGAACTGTTATGCTTTCATTCATTTGAGTAATACATGCTCTTCAACTTCGTACTCTATTTGGCCTTATTAACTTTTTTGATTAGAGCGTCACTGATGAGTCTTTTGTAGATGAAACACACGTCTGGCGTACTATGATATTATCACGTGGTTATTTCTGTATTGGCCTTGTTATTGGTCTGAGGCTTGCTGTAATGGCCTGAGGCGAAGCTGAAGCTGGCTGAGGACCAATAACAAGGCCAATACAGAAATAACCACGTAATGATATCTTTATTAATTAACTACAGTGTTTACATGTTTTTTTGTATTTTATTTCTATTTACAAGATTTGAACATTTTTTACCTTGAAATGGAGCTATCCACATCTGAGTTTCCTTTTTTTAAGGTGCAATGTCAAATGATCTGGTGCTGTTTTGAGGTGTCTTCTACATTTTGTGATGATTTGTTCACCCTTTTCAGTCACTATAAAGTGTTACAATTCATATTTAAATGCAACACATAAAAAACAACAATACTTTATTTTAAGAGGGTTACACAGTTAGCTATATAACTAATCTTCCCTGAGGCCCACATCATAGAAAAGCATAAACAAAATGCAAACATATACATGACATACATAAGTATAAAAGTCAAGTATGATGATAATGTTCAATACAACTTGATAAAATGTTATGAAAAAATAAACATCATAACATAATCAGTATTCAATTTTTTTTTTTTTCAACAGGTTGATTTCAATAAATGATCTGTTATTTTGTATTTGAAAGAATTAACATTTGTAATATTTCTTAACGGTATTGGTAAATTATTCCACACTAATGGTCCAGAATACCTAAAAGATTTCTTGAACAATTCTATTTTTGGTTTAGGGAGTATGAGATTTCCTTGAACAGCATTTCTCAAGGGGTATGGATTTCTGTCTGAAACATAATGAAACTTGCTAGTAAGATATGATGGGGCATCATTTTTGATGCAGTTAAATGTCATCACAAACTTGTTATATTTTATTCTCTGTTCAACTGTCATCCAGTTTAAGTGTTTGAATTAGGGCTCGGAAGGAGCGTAAGGGTCTGTTTCTAGTATTAATCTAGCAGCTCTCTTTTGTAATTTTAATATCCTATTTAAACACTCACTGCTACAACTACTCCACACTATACAACAATAATCAATTAGTGGTAAGATATAACCATTATAGAATAATTTTCTGCAGTCTAGATTTAGAAATTTCTTAATCTTTAATAGTAGATATAGCCTAGATGAAATTTTTGAGCAGATCAAATCAATTTGGTTTGTCCATGTGAGGGAAGGATCAATTTTAATGCCTAAGAGACTTTCGCATGTGGAAGATTGTATCACTTGATTGTTAATAGTTAAACAATTCTCACTGTAATGTGGCATTGCTTTTTGCTTTGTTCCAATAATCATATATTTTGTTTTATTTTTATTGATGAACATATTGTTATCATTACACCATTCCTCAACACCATGCAAATCTTCTTGTACCTTTGACTGCAGAGTTTGATAACAACTACCAGAAAGATGTAAAGTTGAATCATCAGCATATAAATCAGTGCAACAATTTTTCATATAGATAGGAAGGTTGTTTATGTATAATATAAACAGAAGGGGCCCTAATATAGAGCCTTGGGGGACACCATACTTGATATAAAGTTTTTCAGAATGAGCATTACCAATTTGTACTTGTTGAGTTCTTTCATTCAAATAGGATTTTAAAAAACAAACAGCAGCATTATCAAATCCATAAATTTCAAGTTTTTTTACAGAGAATATCATGATCTACTTCATCAAAAGCTTTCTTAAAATCCAATAGGACTGCTAAGTTGATATTACCGTCATTCATATCCTGTACCCATTTATCTATGATATTGATAAGGGCAGTTTGGCAAGAGTGTTCTTGTCGAAACCCAGACTGTGCTGGGTGTAAAAGATTTAATCTTTTTAGATAGTCATACAAATGTTTTGAAACATGCTTTTCTGAAAGTTTTGATAAAACAGGAAGTACAGAAATCGGTCTATAATTTGTTGCCATGAATTTTTCCCCAGCTTTAAAAACAGGTGTTACTCTTGCATTCTTTAGAACACTGGGTAATGTACTTGTATCTATTATTCTGTTAAAAATGTAAGTTAAAGATGAAGTTATGAAGGGAGCACTCAATTTAAAAATTTTTGGTCCTATGTTATCAGATCCGGTGGATTTATTAATGTCAAGTTTGATCATCTCATTAAATAGATTATTTATTGTGACTGGTGGAATTGAGAATTTTACTTGTTTTAACTTAGTAAATTTCTTTTGTACAAATTGAGTTAATTTGGCATAATCATTATTATTGCTCATATATCTATCAGTTCTCAGGTTTTCAACACATGATGTAAAAAACTTATTAAAAACATAACAATATAGATAGTAATTGGAAAGGTACTGCCATTGCATGAGAGATGCAGAAACAAAAGGATTAAATAAAAAATAGGAGTTGAATATGATTGTCAATGAGACAACTATCCATAGTCTAACTGATCAAAGAACAAAGAGTTAGACACACTTCAACACTATTAATATACCTGGTTCGGGTTGAAAAATAAATGACACCTAACAAAAACATGAGAAGAGAAAGTAAACAGTAAATTGATTTGCACCTGTTAAACTGATAAAATGTTTTAAATAGTTATGAGTCGACATGAAGTGAGCTTTGTGATAATCTACAGACTTGCCCAAACCTAAAATAATTGAATTGTCTGCTTACAAAAGAATTTTTAAATGAATGTGGCCATCTTCAGCCTGAAATATTTGCCACACTATAAGTTTCGGCATATTTATGGTGTGTACATAAAACAAATGACTGTTTACATTACGTTGGAGTTCATCATTACTTTCGATCTAAAAATCAGAGATGTTCCGAAATTCTGTATTGGCCAGATCAGAACTCGGCCAAATACGAGTAAAAATTCAATATTGGCCGAGTTGACACTTTTGTATTGCACAGGCAGTTTTCATCATATTAAGTCCAATAACAAAGTCGTTAATTAATAAACAATTTTAATCCTGGTATCTATGATGATTTTATATAAGCTCATTCAACTGGAAGGTTTATAAACTCAACTTGTCATCATTTTATGAATCAAACTTTTCAAGCTGATACTTAACAACGTAACAATATTTCCCGATTCAAATATGTATTCATATTTCATTGATTGTGAAAATTGTGAAAAAAAAAGCATTGAACTTCTTGTATGTTCAAAATAACTTGTGTAAGGGAGACAACTGATTGTATTTTGACATTCAGCATTTTTATAAGTTCTATATTAAATAATATACATTTAAAAAATAGCTTGCACCAAAAGTAACACCATTACAACTTCAATTACTGTGTTAAAATAAAATTTGTAAAGAATATAGCTGGCAAAACAGGTAGTATTTTATTATAATACATAAAGCTAAAGAAATGTATTACAATATAAACAGCATGCAGAAATGGTAGAAATGTATTTCAATCCATGGCAGTAACATAGACATATATTTCAATCAATTGCAGATACATACAAAAATTTATTACAATCCATATAGCTGTAGAAATTTATAACAAAGGGCAGAAACCACATAGTCTTTTCTTTCAGGTCCATCCTCTTAAATTGAAATCAGAAAATAAATGGAATTTGGAGGGCCCAGGAGATAATACTTTAGGAGCTATGGATATGGGAGGAGCCTCAACACAGATGACCTTTTACCCTGGGTCACAGGTCACTGTTCCCATGGAGTATAGTGGTGATGTGATATTATATGGGATTAACTATACAGTCTATACACACAGTTATTTGTGTTTTGGTATCAACGAAATTGAAAGAAAATACAAGGCACTGCTTGTAAAGGTAAAAAGTATTTCAGTATCACAGCCCTTACCAAATAACATCAGTATCACAGTCCTTACCAAATAACATCAAAAAGTATTTCAGTATCACAGCCCTTACCAAATAACATCAGTATCACAGCCCTTACCAAATAACATCAGTATCACAGCCCTTACCAAATAACATCAGTATCACAGTCCTTACCAAATAACATCAGTATCACAGTCCTTACCAAATAACATCAAAAAGTATTTCAGTATCACAGCCCTTACCAAATAACATCAAAATGTATTTCAGTATCACAGTCCTTACCAAATAACATCAAAATGAAAGGTATCACAGCCCTTACCAAATAACATCAAAATGTATTTCAGTATCACAGCCCTTACCAAATAACATCAAAAAGTATTTCAGTATCACAGTCCTTACCAAATAACATCAAAAAGTATTTCAGTATCACAGCCCTTACCAAATAACATCAAAATGAAAGGTATCACAGCCCTTACCAAATAACATCAGTATCACAGCCCTTACCAAATAACATCAGTATCACAGCCCTTACCAAATAACATCAGTATCACAGCCCTTACCAAATAACATCAGTATCACAGCCCTTACCAAATAACATCAGTATCACAGCCCTTACCAAATAACATCAGTATCACAGTCCTTACCAAATAACATCAAAAAGTATTTCAGTATCACAGCCCTTACCAAATAACATCAAAAAGTATTTCAGTATCACAGCCCTTACCAAATAACATCAAAAAGTATTTCAGTATCACAGTCCTTACCAAATAACATCAAAAAGTATTTCAGTATCACAGTCCTTACCAAATAACATCAGTATCACAGCCCTTACCAAATAACATCAAAATGTATTTCAGTATCACAGCCCTTACCAAATAACATCAAAAGTATTTCAATATCACAGCCCTTACCAAATAACATCAAAATGAAAGGTATCACAGCCCTTACCAAATAACATCAAAAAGTATTTCAGTATCACAGTCCTTACCAAATAACATCAAAAAGTATTTCAGTATCACAGCCCTTACCAAATAACATCAAAAAGTATTTCAGTATCACAGTCCTTACCAAATAACATCAAAAAGTATTACAGTATCACAGCCCTTACCAAATAACATCAAAAAGTATTTCAGTATCACAGCCCTTACCAAATAACATCAAAAAGTATTTCAGTATCACAGCCCTTACCAAATAACATCAAAAAGTATTTCAGTATCACAGCCCTTACCAAATAACATCAAAAAGTATTTCAGTATCACAGTCCTTACCAAATAACATCAAAAAGTATTTCAGTATCACAGCCCTTACCAACTAACATCAAAATGAAAGAACAAAGGTGTTGAAAATAGAGGCCATACAACACATTGAACAGCATATAAACATGAAAATAGAGGCCATACAACACATTGAACAGCATATAAACATGAAGGTAAATTGTAATTTCTTATTTTTTAAGCAGTGCTTAATAAAATAAAAGCATCTTGATGAAATAAGATAAAATTTGGAAATAGGTCTTTTGTCAAGTCTTTTACATTGAAAATTGACATGAAAAGGTGTAATGCTAATCATAGAGTTATCTAATCTATAATATATTTCAGTGCATGGACATAAGTATTCATCACTATTTTTATATATGTGATATAATGCTTATTATAGTTCATATAAAATCATATTTTTAAAAACATTATGGTGGGGTCATTTCTGGTCAGATTTTACTCAACTTGGTAACACTAGAAGAAGGATTGCCACATGTTTATTTGTTTGAAATTTTTAAATGAAACTTTTTTTTATCATTTTAGCACAACTTTTGTTTTTGTTTTTATATATGTCAACTAAAATAATATCATTAATAATTCAGAGAACAATTGAAGGTCTTTCCACCCCAAATGCGGATATTTTGATAGGAAAATATTCACTTACTTTTTAAACTGTCAATTCTGGTGTCAGATAATAGCTTAGTTTGCGCTGATTCAAAATTATGATTTCTATATAGTTTTGCTAAAAATAAGGGAGATAAGTAGGTACTTCCTGTTGTCAAAATTTCACTTTCAGTTTAATTTGAACCTTACTTCACATTGATTCCTTAAATATAAAGTTCTCATAACTTTTACATGAAAATAATACAAAAATGGCTACTCCTGGTTGACCTTCTTCAATGTCTTACATTTTCAACCCAATGTAAAAGACCTTATGACTTTACCCTATACCAATAAGAAGTTGTATCAAAGATAAAAATCTAGAAGTCAAATTTAACTTCGACCTTGACCTCAATTTCAAGGTTATAAAGCATGGACCTCAAATCTAAAGACCCTAGGTATCTACTCTATAAGGTTAATGAGTTACATCACCATAGAGCTAATTTTATAAATTTAAGAGGGGAGAAAACTCCCATAAAATGTCAACATCTGGTTTGTAAAAAACCAAATGCCTTCATAATAATTCTTTTAAATAAAAATGTTTTTATATGAAATTTTACAAATGTATAGGAAAAAAGTAGATGACAAAAACTTGTGTCCATGCACTGTAGCTGAAAACATGTTGTACAATAATACTGTTATTTCAGAGTAACAATTATTCTAGTATCATTCCTAATCCCTGTGGTCCAAGAGGTCATACAACAGTAGAAACATACACTGATGTGTTTGAAGCTCCTTGTACCAAGGCAGATAAAACATTTATGGCAGATGATGGTGAAAAGGTAATTTTACCCTAAAAATAACATTGATGGGTTGATTAATATAAAATAAGGCGTTGTGGTATGATGTGGTATGCCAATAAGACAACTATCCAACAAGGTCCAAATGAAGCAGATTTAAGCAACTATAGGTCACCTTACGGCCTTCAGCAATCAGCAAAACCCATACCATATAGTCAGCTATAAAAGGCTATGACATGACATAATGTGAAATAATTAAAAAAAAAACAAAACTAAAACCCTGATTTATGACAAAATAATAAAAATGAAACACATATATAACATGACAACTGACAACAACCACTGAATTACAGGCTCTGGACTTGGAACAGGCAATGTGGGGATATATACATCCTTGTAAGTGCTCAACCAAGATATTTGCTTCTAGTGGAAAATATTTCATGCATATTCAGGACAAGATAAATTTATTTTGATAGCCTTTTAAATGGATTTACTTTTCTAGACTTGTACTATGTTGAACACATCTATCCCATCAAACTTGAAATAAAGGATAGAACAGATACAGTTAAGTCTGCCTCATATCTTCACTTACATCTAGAAATTGACAATGAGTGTTGGTTGAGAACGAAAATTTACAATAAAAGAGATGATTTCAGCTTCCTAATTGTGAACTTTCCTTTTCTATGTAGCAACATTCCAGCAGCACCTGCATATGGGGTATATATCTCCCAGTTGATACGATATTCCAGGGCTTGCATTTCCTATCATGAATTCCTTGATAGAGGGTTACTAGAGGGTTACTGCTCACAAGAAAGCCATTAAACCTAGAGTTCCAAGTGGTGAAGTTAAAATCATCCCTTTGAAAATTTTACATACGCCATAACGAGTTGATTAGCCGTTATGGAATATCTGTTTGACAGATGAAGACGGTTTCCCCAAACCTACTGAATTAGACTTATCACAGGGTTTATACTTACATGACCAACACGACGGGTGCCACATGTGGAGAAAGATCTACTTACCCTTCTAGAGTACCTGAGATCACCCCTGGTTTAGTGAGTGGTTAGTGTTGCTCAGTCTTTAGTTTTCTATGTTGTGTTTCGAATACTGTTGTTTGTCTTTTTTTGCCATGGTGTTGTCAGTTTATTTTCGACTTATGAGTTTGAATGTCCCTTTGGTATCTTTCGCCTCTCTTGTACTAATTTAGAGCTTGACATATTGAATAGAAATCTGTCTATTGTTTAAGACTGTATATTTACCTCTTGTTGTGTTTTGGTGATGTTGGGTTGTTGTCATTGATGTATACCCTACATCTATTTATGTCTATAATGGTAACATGAACTGCCAACTTTCCTGGTTTATGGTGGGTTTCCCCCATCAGAGGTCCTGACTCTTGAAATCCTCATTTATATAAACTGAATACATCAAAACCAGCATTCAAAAGATATAAACAGATGTATATAGTCATTCACAACTATAGTATATTTAGATTAAATCACCATATGATATGACTTGTGAAAGAGTTGCATTAGGTCCACTTGAGATTAAATTCCCCTATGGAGATTTTCAGAAATTGACCAATATGCATTTGACCTGTATTTTTCTGATTATCACATTGGTGATTTGTAATGAATTATTGATACCATTTTATGGAGTTGGCACAAAATATTTCTTATTGTATTGTCATGTCAATACAGTGACAAAATAAACATTAAGAGCCTACCAGTTTATTAATGATTCACAGTGTGCAAAGGGCAATAACTCTAGTTAGTTAAGAAAAAATAAATAGATAATACTATCAAAGATCACTTACATCATCAACCATGGATGCCTGTTTCATCTCACAAAAAAAGTAAAATCTGACAAGAACAGTCAGTTATATCAAGTTTTAAACCTTATAACAATGACCAGATTTTTTTTTAAGTTTGTAGGAAGTATGATTAGAAAAGAAATGGCAAGACTTATAAGAGTAACATTTCATATTACAGTATACAATAGATTATTTTATTAAGTAGAGTTCAATCCTATCATTTTCTAATATGATAATTTTTTTTCACATCAGAACAGAACATATGAGTTTATTGGTTCCAGTAACAATACACAGTGTTCTGCTATGGTTGATAGTCTGTTTAACTTTGGTGCTGGCTGTGGTTTCTCTGAGTGTTCCTTTAATGGAACATATCAGGCTCCTGTCCATGGAGAATTTTATGTAAGTATGTTCCTTTGCTCAAAACAAAAAAGCTTGTGTTTACTGTCAGTTGACTTTTCCCAAAGTTACGGTTCAACCTGAATAATTTTTTTTTTTTTAAACAGCTTTTACTATTGTAACTCATCCAGCTACAAGACTTTCTGTCATAATTATATGTAGATACAGTCTAATTTAACGCAGAAAGTTCATATAATTAAGGCTTATATTTTTTACATGCAAAATTCATTTGAAAAACCATAATATTAATGTAAATATCACATGACATTCACTTACAACTGTACAAATTGATTTCATGATATTATTTTGCTAAAAATATATTTGTGTAAATAATAAATTAAAATACAACAAAACAATTATATCCATTTTCAAATCCATGTTTCAGGAGACGTTTTATGTGAATTTTATTGTTTTGTTTTCATGTGTCATGTGTTAGAAATCTTGATGTGTAATTATATAATTTAAACATGATTTTGTAATGCATAAATACATTTAGTTGATAAAAATGTAAAAATTATGTAAATTTTGAAACTTTTTTTTCAGGCATTTTCCAATTACTTCTATGAGATGGATTTCTTAAATTTGACAAAGAATTCTTCAGAAGTCAGTCTATCAGATTACACTTCAGAGTTGACCAGCTTATGTAGCTCTCCTTGGTCCAAGGTAAAACAAAATATAGTGACCAATATGATCCATTGAGCTTGCAGCATCACAATTTCTTTTGTTGTACATAAACATACTAATAAACTGTAATTAGTGAAGAAGTGTTTTGTATTAAACTTGAGCGGGTTTTACTATAGTGAATATAAAACACTTTTAATGTAAGGATATATTAACTTTTATTTTAGTTGGAGGACTACTAATTATATGTAAATGTAACATTTTTAATGTTAGGATACATGAACTTTTATTTTGGTGGAGGATTACTCAATGTATGAGGTACTCCTTCATTGGAGAAAGATTCCTTTTACAGTTACAGGTCCCAAGTAATTTGTTATATTGCTTGTAACATGATGCAGGTATAATTTGGGTCTAATGCAGCCCCTTTAATTTACTGAAATTGAAATTTGCACAATGTCATTATTAAGCCCCTGCTGACAGAGCTTAAAAGGGACCTATACGTTTTCACTTTGTCTGGCAGTGCATCACACAAGTTTTCAAACTTTTCTCTGTAATGATTCAATTTCTTTATTAGATATTTGGTTTAAAGTTACAGATTATTTATGATTTGGTTTTGATTGAGCAAATTTTCAAAGGGAAGGCTGGGATTGAGTTTGGGGTGATGAATCATAAGGGGTTCAAAAATTTGGGGGATTTTTTTTCCTTTAAAATTTTCCATTTTAAGTTGGTTATTTCTGATTTATATTTAAAAGCAAATAATAATGATATGGCAGGAGATACACACAAACAGGATGTGTAAATTATTATATAATAAGTATTGTGCAATAGCAAGAAATTTTCAGTTGCAGAGTATTGCACAATAGCAAGAAATCTTCAATTGCACAGTATTTCGCAAATAGCAAGACACATCCAATAGCACAATATTGCACAATAGCAAGAAATTGTCAATTGTACAATATTAGCAAATAGCAAGAAATATTCAATTGCACAGTATTGCAATTGCAAGAAATATTCAATTGCACAGTATTGTGCAAAGAAGATACTTTGTATAAATTGCTTATTTCTTGACCAATTTCAATGGGGTTTTATTATTGAATTCTTGGGGTTCTTTAATATGCTGAATCTAACCGTGTATTAAGTTTTTGGATTTTGGGCCCCATTTTTAAATTGGTCCACATTGAGATCCAAATCAGGGTCCAAAATTAAACTTTGTTTGATTTCATCAAAAATTGAATTATTGGGGTTCTTTGATATGCCGAATCTAACCATGTATTTAGATTCTTAATTTTTGGTCCCGTTTTCAAATTGGTCTACATTAAGGTCCGAAGGGTCCAAAATTAAACTAAGTTTGATTTTAACAAAAATTGAATTCTTAGGGTTCTTTGATATGCTGAATCTAAACATGTATTTAGATTTTTGATTATGGGCCCAGTTTTCAAGTTGGTCCAAATCAGGGTCCAAAATTAAGCTTTGTTTGATTTCAACAAAAATTGAATATATGGGGTTCTTTGATATGCTGAATCTAACCATGTATTTAGATTCTTAATTTTTGGTCCCAATTTCAAATTGGTCTACATTAAGGTCCAAAGGGTCCAAAATTAAACTTAGTTTGATTTAAACAAAAATTGAATATATGGGGTTCTTTGATATGTTGAATCTAACCATGTATTTAGATTTTTGATTTTGGGCCCGTTATCAACTTTGTCCACATTGAGGTCAAAAGGGTCCAAAATTAAACTTTGTTTGATTTCATCAAAAATTGAACTCTTGGGGTTCTTTGATATGCTGAATCTAACCATGTATTTAGATTTTGGATATTAGACCATAATAGGTGAATGTCCAATTTAAAATTTTTAAGTTCTTAGACCACATTCATTCTGTGTCAGAAACCTATGCTGTGTCAAATATTTAATCACAATCCAAATTCAGAGCTGTATCAAGCTTGAATGTTGTGTCCATACTTGATTTTCAGAAATTGACCAATATGCATTTGACCTGTATTTTTCTGATTATCACATTGGTGATTTGTAATGAATTATTGATACCATTTTATGGAGTTGGCACAAAATATTTCTTATTGTATTGTCATGTCAATACAGTGACAAAATAAACATTAAGAGCCTACCAGTTTATTAATGATTCACAGTGTGCAAAGGGCAATAACTCTAGTTAGTTAAGAAAAAAAATATAGATAATACTATCAAAGATCACTTACATCATCAACCATGGATGCCTGTTTCATCTCACAAAAAAGTAAAATCTAACAAGAACAGTCAGTTATATCAAGTTTTAAACCTTATAACAATGACCAAATTTTTTTTTAAGTTTGTAAGAAGTATGATTAGAAAAGAAATGGCAAGATTTATAAGAGTAACATTTCATATTACAGTATACAATAGATTATTTTAGTAAGTAGAGTTCAATCCTACCATTTTCTAATATGATAATTTTTTTTCACATCAGAACAGAACATATGAGTTTATTGGTTCCAGTAACAATACACAGTGTTCTGCTATGGTTGATAGTCTGTTTAACTTTGGTGCTGGCTGTGGTTTCTCTGAGTGTTCCTTTAATGGAACATATCAGGCACCTGTCCATGGAGAATTTTATGTAAGTGTGCTCCTTTGCTCAAAACAAAAAAGCTTGTGTTTACTGTCAGTTGACTTTTCCCAAAGTTACGGTTCAACCTGAATAATTTTTTTTTTTTAAAACAGCTTTTACTATTGTAACTCATCCAGCTACAAGACTTTCTGTCATAATTATATGTAGATACAGTCTAATTTAACTCAGAAAGTTCATATAATTAAGGCTTATATTTTTTACATGCAAAATTCATTTGAAAAAAACCATAATATTAATGTAAATATCACATGACATTCACTTACAACTGTACAAATTGATTTCATGATATTATTTTGCTAAAAATATATTTGTGTAAATAATAAATTAAAATACAACAAAACAATTATATCCATTTTCAAATCCATGTTTCAGGAGACGTTTTATGTGAATTTTATTGTTTTGTTTTCATGTGTCATGTGTTAGAAATCTTGATGTGTAATTATATAATTTAAACATGATTTTGTAATGCATAAATACATTTAGTTGATAAAATGTAAAAATTATGTAAATTTTGAAACTTTTTTTCAGGCATTTTCCAATTACTTCTATGAGATGGATTTCTTAAATTTGACAAAGAATTCTTCAGAAGTCAGTCTATCAGATTACACTTCAGAGTTGACCAGCTTATGTAGCTCTCCTTGGTCCAAGGTAAAACAAAATATAGTGACCAATATGATCCATTGAGCTTGCAGCATCACAATTTCTTTTGTTGTACATAAACATACTAATAAACTGTAATTAGTGAAGAAGTGTTTTGTATTAAACTTGAGCCGGGTTTTACTATAGTGAATATAAAACACTTTTAATGTAAGGATATATTAACTTTTATTTTAGTTGGAGGACTACTAATTATATGTAAATGTAACATTTTTAATGTTAGGATACATGAACTTTTATTTTGGTGGAGGATTACTCAATGTATGAGGTACTCCTTCATTGGAGAAAGATTCCTTTTACAGTTACAGGTCCCAAGTAATTTGTTATATTGCTTGTAACATAATGCAGGTATAATTTGGGTCTAATGCAGCCCCTTTAATTTACTGAAATTGAAATTTGCACAATGTCATTATTAAGCCCCTGCTGACAGAGCTTAAAAGGGACCTATACGTTTTCACTTTGTCTGGCAGTGCATCACACAAGTTTTTCAAACTTTTCTCTGTAATGATTCAATTTCTTTATTAGATATTTGGTTTAAAGTTACAGATTATTTATGATTTGGTTTTGATTGAGCAAATTTTTTTAATCAGATCACTTGGATAGAGAAAATTGCTTGAAAAGATTTGTTTTCGATGTTTTTTTTTTGTAACGCCTGTATTGATTGCTTATATATTTGGTATATAGTAATATAATAAAAAGTGACATATTAAGTTTGTTTCTTGGTTATATTTGCTGTGTTGCCCTTGAACACAAAATTGTTTGAAAGTATTGTTGTATTAGAAAAAGGGGATAGGGGCTATAATGTATGATGCATTTTTCCATTCGTTGCTCTTCAAAGTCTAGTTACCTGAATACTTATATATTCTTACACATAATGGCCATGTATGAAATTTTCTTCTGATTTTTCTCAGTAACTGTGGATCTGAACTTTATGAAATTTTGTATCATTCTTTATGGCAGCATGCTATACAGGTTGGTGCATTTTTACATTCATCACTCATCTATTTCCTGATTGCCGAATACTTACATATTCTTACATATAATGGTCATGTAGGTGTTTTGCATTTATCACTGGAACTACTTATCAGAGCACCTTGAAATTTGGTAAAAAGCTTCATGTGAGCATGCTATATGTTGTAATATGTTTTCACATCTGTTGCTCATCAATGGAGTATCATTAGTATGCAAACAGGTCAACTTCTTATTCTTTAGTTTGTTTGGAAAATTAATGTTGGTACAATTATTCAGATTATGTTGCCCTGCTACAACTACTTAAACAGTTGATTCAGGAATCATTATTAATACAGCTAAAATGTAAGAAATATTATTTAGGTGTAACGCCATGCACCATTCTCATGTTCACTTAACTAATTAAAATTCTGAAAAGAAAAAATGAAAGTCAGTTGCACAGTTGAAACAAAAACTTCATTTTGTAGAAAATGTTATGCTAAAACTTGATTTTTGTCTTGCCTTGACAAGGTCAAAAAGCGAGACGTTGGTCAATGATATTTGGTATGCAGTTGTATTAGCACTAGCACATCTCATTTCCATGGAGGCTATTTGGCCCTGCCCCCTCAGTCATGGTCTATTGACTTTGAAACTTTTGCTTAGTTTACATGTATTAGTTTGTGATTAGGTCAGTTTATGGGGAACCACTAGTGGTAGGTCAATGATATTTAGTATGCAGTTGTATAAGCATTGGCATATCTCATTTCCATGGAGATTATTTGGCTCCGCCCCCTCAGTCATGGTCTATTGACTTTAAAACTTTTGCTTAGTTTACATGTATTAGTTTGTGATTAGGTCAGTTCAAGGGGAACAACTAGTGGTAAGTCAATATTTGGTATGCAGTTGTAGAAGCATTGGCATATCTCATTTCCATGGAGAATATTTGGTCCCGCCCCTGCAGTCATGGTCTATTGACTTTGAAACTTTTGCTTAATTTACATGTATTAGTTTGTGATTAGGTCAGTTCAAGGGGAACCATTAGTGGTAGGCTAATGTTAATTGGTATGCAATTGTATAAGCATTAGCACATCTCATTTCCATGGAGAATATTTGGTCCCGCCCCCTCAGTCATGGTCTTGACTTTGAAACTTTTGCTTAGTTTACATGTATTAGTTTGTGATTAGATCAGTTTAAGATGAACCGCTAATGTTAAGTCAATGATATTTGGTATGCAAATTTATTGGGATTTGCAAGTCTCGTTTCCATGGAGATTATATAGCTCCATTAATCAGATCACTTGGATAGAAAATTGCTTGAAAAGATTTGTTTTCGATGTTTTTTCTGTAACGCCTGTATTGATTGCTTATATATTTGGTATATAGTAATATAATAAAAGTGACATATTAAGTTTGTTTCTTGGTTATATTTGCTGTGTTGCCCTTGAACACAAAATTGTTTGAAAGTATTGTTGTATTAGAAAAGGGATAGGGGCTATAATGTATGATGCATTTTTCCATTCGTTGCTCTTCAAAGTCTAGTTACCTGAATACTTATATATTCTTACACATAATGGCCATGTATGAAATTTTCTTCTGATTTTTCTCAGTAACTGTGGATCTGAACTTTATGAAATTTTGTATCATTCTTTATGGCAGCATGCTATACAGGTTGGTGCATTTTTACATTCATCACTCATCTATTTCCTGATTGCGAATACTTACATATTCTTACATATAATGGTCATGTAGGTGTTTTGCATTTATCACTGGAACTACTTATCAGAGCACCTTGAAATTTGGTAAAAAGCTTCATGTGAGCATGCTATATGTTGTAATATGTTTTCACATCTGTTGCTCATCAATGGAGTATCATTAGTATGCAAACAGGTCAACTTCTTATTCTTTAGTTTGTTTGGAAAATTAATGTTGGTACAATTATTCAGATTATGTTGCCCTGCTACAACTACTTAAACAGTTGATTCAGGAATCATTATTAATACAGCTAAAATGTAAGAAATATTATTTAGGTGTAACGCCATGCACCATTCTCATGTTCACATAACTAATTAAAATTCTGAAAAGAAAAATGAAAGTCAGTTGCACAGTTGAAACAAAACTTCATTTTGTAGAAAATGTTATGCTAAAACTTGATTTTTGTCTTGCCTTGACAAGGTCAAGAAGCGAGACGTTGGTCAATGATATTTGGTATGCAGTTGTATTAGCACTAGCACATCTCATTTCCATGGAGGCTATTTGGCCCTGCCCCTCAGTCATGGTCTATTGACTTTGAAACTTTGCTTAGTTTACATGTATTAGTTTGTGATTAGGTCACTTTATGGGGAACCACTAGTGGTAGGTCAATGATATTTAGTATGCAGTTGTATAAGCATTGGCATATCTCATTACCATGAGATTATTTGGCTCCGCCCCCTCAGTCATGGTCTATTGACTTAACTTTTGCTTAATTTTCATGTATTAGTTTGTGATTAGGTCAGTTCAAGGGGAACAACTAGTGGTAAGTCAATATTTGGTATGCAGTTGTAGAAGCATTGGCATATCTCATTTCCATGGAGAATATTTGGTCCCGCCCCTGCAGTCATGGTCTATTGACTTTGAAACTTTTGCTTAATTTACATGTATTAGTTTGTGATTAGGTCAGTTCAAGGGGAACCATTAGTGGTAGGCTAATGTTAATTGGTATGCAATTGTATAAGCATTAGCACATCTCATTTCCATGGAGAATATTTGGTCCCGCCCCCTCAGTCATGGTCTTGACTTTGAAACTTTTGCTTAGTTTACATGTATTAGTTTGTGATTAGATCAGTTTAAGATGAACCGCTAATGTTAAGTCAATGATATTTGGTATGCAAATTTATTGGCATTTGCAAGTCTCGTTTCCATGGAGATTATATAGCTCCACCCCCTCATCATGGTTCATTGACTTTGAAACTTTTACATAGTTTTCAAGTCAATGTTTGTGTTTAGGTTTGTTGAAAGGGAACGACTTATGATAAGTCTAAGGTATTTGGTATGCATTTGTATTAGCATTGGCACATCTCATTTCCATGGAGATTATTTTGCCATGTACCTTCAGTCATGATTCATTGACTTGGAATATTTGCATAATTTACATGTTAAAGTATTGCTTTTTTAATTTCAACATTTGTATTATCAAAAGTACAAAAAGGCGAGACATATCTCTGTGTTAACAGTTTATTAATTTTATCATTTCTATTGAATATAGGTTAAAGACATGAAGGCTGCCAATGCTGAGTTTTTACCATGGTACTGTTTCCGTGGACACTATATACTCAGTTTGTTAACGTCAGGATATAAGTTTAATGATACAACATGGAGAAATATTAGATTTTTAAACAAGGTAAGTTGATCAGTTTTATGATTTTTCATTTTTCTGCTAATTGAATTAAATTATGAACACAATTATATCAGTAGAAAAAGGTTGTTAGTCATCTCGTTTAAATGATTGACACTTGATTTTGTTACTCAGTGGATAATAAACCTTGATTACAGGATTTGACCACTAGATACAACAGTAAACACCACAATACATTTATAAGGGCTAGGATTGCTAGTTTTCATGTGAAAGGTGGTGGTTCTCTCCGAGCACTCTGGTTTCCTCCACCAATAAGAACTGATTGTTGTGAAATAGCTAATAGTGCTGAAAGTGGCTATAGACACCAATAATCATATCAATAAACTAAAAATTTTAATAAGATTTAAGAAATTGTACAAATTTTTATTGTAAGTGATGCAATAACAAGTATTATCTCAAGTGGCTATTCTTTTAGACAAAACTACTTTTCTTTCTTCTTCATCTGAAATGAAAAAGCCAAAGGTCTTTAAAATATTAAATGATTTGAGGAATTAAGTTTTCTGCAAGCAAATAAAAACCCAGATTTGGTCAATCTGTTTAAGGAATTGTTGCCCCTAAATTTCCTCTTTTAAGGTAGCCTTTTGATTTTTTAAGGGGAGAGACAGCACCTGAAGTGATTGTAAGCTGTTCCACCTTATACTGAAATAAGGGCTCCTTACAAAATCAGGTGGTCTTATAATTTTTGGTACTGAACAGTTGATGATTGAGTTTATAATTAAGAATTGTAGGTTAATGATTTTTTTTTCCATTTGCAGGTAAACAATAAGACCGAGATAGGGTGGAGTTTAGGATTTATGATAAGTTCCAGTTCATCAATTCCAGCTACCATTCCAGACATTATGATATCTAACTTAGCTTTTATTATGTTATGTGTTTTGTTTATTATTTTCATGATATTAGGTATAGGGTTTATATTGCTGGGTGGTAAATATCAAAAAATGAAACAAAGAGGAATGTATGAACGATTAAAAAGTTACGGTGCTGTATAACATTTATTGTTGATGTTTCTTATGTCTGTGATATATTCATGTCAGTATTTATTGTGTAGAGTCATTGTAATATAGTGAGGAATTCAGTATAAATGTTGTATGTTATGTGTCAGTATTCTCAGTAATAACGGTGAAATTCAGATACAGGGACAGATTTTTTAGGTGGATCCATGTCAATATTATAAAATGCAATGATCCCATGTGAGATTGTGATTTGTTTATTAGCTCACTTGGCCCAAAAGGGCCAAGTGAGCTTTTCTCATCACTTGGTGTCTGGCGTCCATCTCCGTCGTCATCTGTTAACTTTACAAAAATCTTCTTCTCTGAAACTACTAGGCCAAATAAAACCAAACTTGGCCTGAATCAACCTTAGGGTATCTAGTTTTAAAAATGTATCCGATGACCCCCGACCATCAACCAAGATGGCCGCCATGGCTAAAAATAGAACATGGGGGTTAAATGCAGTTTTTGGCTTATATCTCCGAAACTAAAGCATTTAGAGCAAATCTGAAGGGGGTAAAAATGTTCATCAGGTCAAGATCTATCTGCCCTGAAATTTTCAGACGCATCAGACAACCAGTTGTTGGGTTTCTGTCCCTGAATTGGTAATTTTAAGGAAATTTTGCAGTTTTTGGTTATTATCTTGAATATTATAATAGATAGAGATAAACTGTAAACAGCAAAATTCCCTACAGCCTAGCTTTCTTATTTCATCTAATTTAAAAAAAAAAGATTTCTTGAAAAAAAATATGTTGAGATGAACTCAATTTGTTTTTTTGTAATAGTTATATAGATTACAACAGAGAGCTTCAATTTATACATTTTATTGATGTGTGTGTGTTGTGTAAAATGGATGTCATCCCTGGATTTAAAAGAAATCATCATTACTTCTCTGAAGTATTTGTGTATCTTACCAACAACAATTATTGGGGAATATGAAACATAGACATCCTATTGAATGTTTAAACAAATGTAGTGTTTCCCCAATATGTCTGTTTTGATGAAGTTGCTTGAACGAAGCATTACCTCCATGCATGAATAAAAACAGTACCATAATCAGTAACTACTAATATTGGGACTATTTTGTAACCCGGACAAAACCTTCATTATCTAACAAATAAACCTTATTTATGTCTTTATTGCAATTGCAGATATTTTTATGTCTTCTCAATTCTTTCCCCTTTGTGAAATAGAACAAGTTTGGGATTGATCTGTTTTGATTTTGGTTTGTAAGTAAACCACCAGTGTTAACTGTTTAGATGCCTGCATTCAGTTTGCTGGTAAGTTGTAGCCACACAATTTTTCCTGTAATTTATGAGACCCTTCTGCTCAGCTATGTGTAAGTGACTTTTGAAATGGCAGTTGTAATGTATTTCTTATTTAATTAATAATCATGAATCTAAATTGAAGTGGGGAATAGTTCACTTAGTAACTAAAAAGGAAAAATACTAAGTTAACTCATTTAAAGGTCCAAACAAGTATCTTAAAAGAAGAGTAACAAGCTTAATTCTATAGAAATTGGGAAAACCCATTTTGGGTTAGTAAGCGAAAGAGTTTTTCATGACTAGTCAAGATATAATCGTCTTCGAGGGTCTATACCATGTCATAAGTTCATTTAATTGCTTGTTTGGATGTTGCCGTACAAGAGAGACATGATGTGCATTAATTATTTTATTTGTAATCAAAGATTATGAAGCATTAACCCATATTTTTAGCATAACAATTTATTATATCTGTATACACTATTATGTTATTGATTATTGAAAATGTGTTTATTTGTGTGTTTAAAGATGATTCAATAAATTATGAGTGGCATTTCACCTATTCATAAGTAAAGACATTAAGATTTTCTACTATAACCAATTTACGATTAGGTTGTCTGATTCTGTATACATCAAAATACAGGCATTGGCATTAGATTTAATAAACTACTATCTAATATATATTTTTGTTTGTTTTGAAATTTGATGTAATATTAAAGATAATGTGAAAATTGTTATGTATGAAATATGTTTTTCTCTTGATACAAATGTGAAAAGGGACATTATTTCTTATAAAAAGTGAAGTTACATTCTGTTTAGCCGATACTGTCGATTTATTATTATTTGTTGAATAGCAATTATTAATGGGTCTAGGTTACCTATGAATTCAAGTGTTCAACAAAGTACTCATTATCTATAGGCTTTATGCAGACTTTATCTAAACCACAAAATCAAATATCCACTTCAATTTTATTCAATCCACAAAATTGGTACATGTACCTATGAAATAAAACCAATCCACAGTATCTTAGTGTAAAGAGTGTATTATACTATAGTTAATCAACCCCTTCTCCAATTGTAATATGAACCAACATATATTGTTGTAGGCCGTACAGTACCTCCATAGTAGTTTACATTCTCATCCTTTGGTCTTTGATGGATGGTTGTCTCATTGGCAATCATGCCACATCTCATTATTTTTATTAACAAAGATTTTGTGTATATTTCCAGCAGTATGACAGCAACTCAACAATGTAATAAAACCACAAAAAAAAACTAGCAGGGAACATTAAGTATTTTACACAATGGCAAAAAATTGGCGTTCGTATATTGCTATCATGTCGTTGTCGTCCGAAGACAATAACTTTAGTATAAGTGAATGGATCTCTATGAAATTTAACCACAAGGTTCAATAGCACAAAAGGAAGATTGTAATTGATTTTGGATGTTATGGTCCCAATTGTTTAAGAATTAGGGGTCAAAAAAGGGCCAAAAAAGGCATTTTTCTAGTTTCCGGAAAATAACTTGTGTATAAGTGTATGGATCTCTATAAAATTGTACCAAAAGGTTCCATACCACAAAGGCAAGGTTGAGATTGACTTTCGGGGTTATGGCCCAAACCGTTTAGGAATTAGGGGGACAAACAAGGTTTTTCTGGTTAATAGACCAATTACTTAAGTATTAGTCTAAGGATCTCTATGAAATTGTACCACAAGGTTCCATACCACACACAGAAGATTGGGGTTGATTTTGTGGGTTGTGGCTTTAATCATTCAGAAACTAGAGGCCAAATAGTGGCCAAAACAAGACTTTTCTAATACTGGCTAAGCTGGTTCTAACATAAATTATTCTAATCTATATAAAGAAACAACAAATACTGATATGGCAGGAGATACACACCAAACAGAGTGTGTAAATTATTATATTTAGTTTGAAAACAGATTTATTAAGTATTGCGCAACAGCAAAGTATTGCACAACAGCAAGGAATCTTCAATTGAAAATAAATACAAATCTTTTAACCAATTTCAATGAGGATTGATTTAAAGTCTTGAATTGTTTGAGGTTTTTACCATGTATTACTATATTGGATATTTGGACATTTTAGATAGGTCTATATTGAGGTCCAAAGGGTCCAAAATTAGACTTTGTTTGATTTCATCAAAAGCTGAATTATTGTGGTTCTATGATATGCTGAATTTAACTGTGCATTCAGGTTTTAATTTTGGGCCCTGTTTTCAAATTAGTCCATATTAAGGTCCAAGGGTCCAAATGCCACATCTCATTATTTTTATTAACAAAGATTTTGTGTATATTTCCAGCAGTATGACAGCAACTCAACAATGTAATAAAACCACAAAAAAAAAAACTAGCAGGGAACATTAAGTATTTTACACAATGGCAAAAATTGGCGTTCATATATTGCTGTCATGTCGTTGTCGTCTGAAGACAATAACTTTAGTATAAGTGAATGGATCTCTATGAAATTTAACCACAAGGTTCAATAGCACAAAGGAAGATTGTAATTGATTTTGGATGTTATGGTCCCAATTGTTTAAGAATTAAGGGTCAAAAAAGGGCCAAAAAAGGCATTTTTCTAGTTTCCGGAAAATAACTTGTGTATAAGTGTATGGATCTCTATGAAATTGTACCAAAAGGTTCCATACCACAAAGGCAAGGTTGAGATTGACTTTCGGGGTTATGGCCCAAACCGTTTAGGAATTAGGGGCAAAAAAAGGGGGACGAACAAGGTTTTTCTGGTTAATAGACAATTACTTAAGTATTAGTCTAAGGATCTCTATTAAATTGTACCACAAGGTTCCATACCACACACAGAAGATTGGGGTTGATTTTGTGGGTTGTGGCTTTAATCATTCAGAAACTAGAGGCCAAATAGGGGCCAAAAACAAGACTTTTCTAATACTGGCTAAGCTGGTTCTAACATAAATTATTTCTAATCTATATAAAGAAACAACAAATACTGATATGGCAGGAGATACACACCAAACAGAGTGTGTAAATTATTATATTTAGTTTGAAAACAGATTTATTAAGTATTGCGCAACAGCAAAGTATTGCACAACAGCAAGGAATCTTCAATTGAAAATAAATACAAATCTTTTAACCAATTTCAATGAGGATTGATTTAAAGTCTTGAATTGTTTGAGGTTTTTACCATGTATTACTATATTGGATATTTGGACATTTTTAGATAGGTCTATATTGAGGTCCAAAGGGTCCAAAATTAGACTTTGTTTGATTTCATCAAAAGCTGAATTATTGTGGTTCTATGATATGCTGAATTTAACTGTGCATTCAGGTTTTTAATTTTGGGCCCTGTTTTCAAATTAGTCCATATTAAGGTCCAAGGGTCCAAAATTAAACTTTGTTTGAATTCATGGTTTTATACGACTGCAAAAATTTTGCGGTCGTATATTGGTATGACGTTGGCGTCGTCGTCGTCGTCCGAAGACACATTAGTTTTCGCACTATAACTTTAGTTTAAGTGAATGGATCTCTATGAAATTTTACCATAAGGTTCAATACCACAAAAGGAAGGTTGGGATTGATTTTGGGGGTTATGGTACCAACAGTTAAGGAATCAGGGGCCAAAAATAAGCATTTTTGTAACTTCCAGACAATAACTTGTGTGTAAGTGTATGGATCTCTCTGACATTGTACCACAAGGTTCCATATCACAAAGGGAAGGCTGGAATTTGATTTTGGAGGTAATTGCCTCAAAATTTTAGGAATTATGGGCCAAAAAAGGGGCAAAAAACAAGCATTTTTCTAGTTTCATGACAGTAACTTGTGTGTAAGTGTTTGGATATTTCTGAAATTGTACTACAAGGTTCCATATCACAAAGGGAAAGCTGGAATTGAGTTTGGGGGTAATTGCCCGAAACGTTTAGGAATTTGGGGCCAAAAAGGGGCCAAAAAACACATTTTTCTAGTTTCCAGACAATAACTTGTGTTCAAGTGTATGGATCTCTCTGAAAATGTACTGCAAGGTACCATACCACAAAGGGAAGGCTGGGATTGAGTTTGGGGTGATGAATCATAAGGGGTTCAAAAATTTGGGGATTTTTTCTCTTAAAATTTTCCATTTTAAGCTGGTTATTTCTGATTTATATTTAAAAGCAAATAATAATGATATGGTAGGAGATACACACCAAACAGGATGTGTAAATTATTATATAATAAGTATTGTGCAATAGCAAGAAATTTTCAATTGCACAGTATTGCACAGTAGCAAGAAATCTTCAATTGCACAGTATTGCGCAATAGCAAGAAATCTTCAATTGCACAGTATTGCACAATAGCAAGAAATATCCAATAGCACAATATTAGCAATAGCAAGAAATTGTCAATTGTACAGTATTGCATAATAGCAAGAAATATTCAATTGCACAGTATTGTGCAAAGAAGATACTACATATAAATTGCTTATTTCTTGACCAATTTCAATGGGGTTTTATTCTTGAATTCTTGGGGTTCATTAATATGTTGAATCTAACAGTGTATTAAGTTTTTGGATTTTGGGCCCGTTTTTAAATTGGTCCACATTGAGGTCCAAAGGGTCCAAAATTAAACTTTGTTTGATTTCATCAAAATTGAATTATTGGGGTTCTTTGATATGCGAATCTAACCGTGTATTTAGATTCTTAATTTTTGGTTCCGTTTTCAAATTGGTGTACATTAAGGTCCAAAGGGTCCAAAATTAAACTTAGTTTGATTTTAACAAAAATTGAATTCTTACGGTTCTTTGATATGCTGAATCTAACCATGTATTTAGATTTTTGATTTTTGGGCCCCGTTATCAACTTTGTCCATATTGAGGTCAAAAGGGTCGAAAATTAAACTTTGTTTGATTTCATCAAAAATTGAATTCTTAGGGTTCTTTGATATGCTGAATCTAACCATGTATTTAGATTTTGGATATTGGACCATAATAGGTGAATGTCCAATTTAAAATTTTTAAGTTCTTAGACCACATTCATTCTGTGTCAGAAACCTATGCTGTGTCAAATATTTAATCACAATCCAAATTCATAGCTGTATCAAGCTTGAATGTTGTGTCCATACTTGCCCCAACTGTTCAGGGTTCAACCTCTGCGGTCGTATCAAGCTGTGCCCTGCGGAGCATTTTATTTTTATATATGCTGAATCTAACCATGGAATTAAATTTTGGATATTGGACCATTAAGTAGATTAAATGTCCCATTTCAAATTTTTAAGTCATCTGACCACATTTATTTTGTGTCAGAAATCTATAATGTGTCAAATATTTAATCACTATCCAAATTCAGAGCTGTATGGAGCTTGAATATTGTGTCCATACTTGCCCCAATTGTTCAGAGTTCAACCTCTGCAGTCGTATCCAGCTGCTTCAGGCGGAGCACATTTTTACCTTTAAAAAAACAGTGTCCTGATGAAGGGCGACTTGTATATCAATACCTTTGTCATAATGACTCTTTGTGCCATGCTTCTTTGAATAAAGTGCTAAATTGTTATATGTGTCACAAAGCCATGTGTTTCAGACTTCTATGCTTTAAGTAGGTAATCAAAATCTTGTTATACATTCATTGTTAATTTCAACATTTGATATGTTTTATTTGTATGAAATGTTTATATTTTCACATATTGCATACATTTATTTGTAAGGAATTGTAATGTAATATGATTTATGGATGGTATTATTACATATTGTGTTAACTAGTCACATTAATGTAGTATTATCTTATTTTGAAAAATGTTTAGTGCTCTGTGATAAATACTATGAATATATTTGTATTAAAAACTTTAAGAATTGATAAACTACCTTATAAAATTTGAAATAACTCTTTTGAAATTTATTTTTGGCTGATTTAACTCGAGATAATTACCACCAGCCCTAATGGCCATTATCCTGGGTGTGTGTTCATAGTCATATTTAAAAAAGTGGTGTTCTAACAGCCATGTGATTTGTTGTGCAGAAGCATTTTCAAGATTCTGACCAAGAGTTGATCATATAGGGGGGATTTCAGGTGCTCTGGAAGGGTAAGCAGATCCTACTCCACATGTGGCATCCATCCTGTTGCTCATGTAAGTACAAACCTGGTGACAAGTCTAATTCAGTAGGTCACATTCATGAAAAGAGGACAGTAATGAGTTAACGACAATTCGAACATATCTGTTATCATCTGTGAAACAAATATTTCATAACAGTCAACCAATTCTTGATTTGTACATCCATAAAAATTTCGAAAAATGGACGCCATCACTAGTTGGTTAACCATTACAATATAGTTTCCCTTTTGCTGTGCTGGAGATATGGTTCCTAATTGATTGATTAATAGCACTTTATGTTATTTCCATGTTACAACTTCAACCATTCAACTATTGGTTTTCAATTTTAAAATGTTGATGAAAATGGTGGTTCAGTTCAATATTGATGATTTTCACTTTTGCTGTTCAGGAGTTATGGTCCATGTTTGATTGGAAAATGACACTTTTTGTTTGTTTCATGCAATAACTTGAGAGAGCTTGATCCTATCCTTTTCAAATTTTTATATGTTTTTCATTAGAAAATGGAGGTCAAGAATGGTTTTGACGATTCTCATTTTTTGCTATTCAGTAGTTATGGCCCTCGATTGCTTTCACAGTGACACTATTAATGTAAGAAAAATCATGGTTGCTGTCATTTTTATAGCCTTATGCTTAGATACTTTGTCACCCTTTATTGACTAAGATTAAAAGAGGTCAACCATAGGTGACAACACTAAATATTGAATGGATTCTTCCTGTATTTTTAAAGAAAAAAGAATCTCCCATGGATATTTTGACTCAAGTTGAGATGGGGAGGGGAGATCTCTACTGTTTGTTAAATCAAATAGTACATTATTAGCCATGGTTTAGATTTATTCAAATCAAATTAAAAGTATATTTTTAGAAAAAAGGATTGTACAACAGTACATTCAAAACTTGGTTTAAAAGAACAAGACTGCAATCTCTTGTATTACATTTTGTACTTACAAATATGTAACCATTGCTTACTTTATACAGTGAGTAAGACCATGCATTTACTAATGCTCTGATATAACAAAAAATATAAGTTAAAATAGATGTAATGCTGAATAAGAATATAAAGTTTTAAAGCAGGCAACCATTGTAAAAAATCAGAGTTATCTTTCTTTCATTGTGATTTGTACTTGTTTTATATATTCAATATATGATTGTAAATCAGTTATAACAACAACATAAAAGCAGTCAGCTCACATCAGAACCTTGGTTACACAGCACTAGGGATTTAGTCGATACCAGGGGTACACAGTCAACTCCAGGGGTACACAGTCAGTACCAGATGTAGACTGTCAGTAACAGGGGTACACAGTCAGCTCCAGGGGTAGACTATCAGCAACAGGGGTACACAGTTAGTACCAGCAGTACCAGAGGTACATTTTGTACAGGGTTTTACAGTCACCTCAAAGGATAGACAGTCAGCAACAGGGTTACACAGTCAGTACAAGCGGTACACGGTCAGTACCAGAGACACACAATCAGCACCTGGGTTACACAGTTAGTACCAAGGGTACATAGTCAGCACCAAATATGTTAAAATATTAACCCACTAAAATCTGCGAATGATGTCGATCCAGAGGGTACACAGTCAGTACCAATAATACAGTCACCTCCAGGTGAAACCAGCACACATTCAGTACCAGAGGCACACAGTCAGCACAAGGGTAAACAGTAATTTCCAGGGATACAGTCAGCTCCTGGGGTAGTCAGTACCAAGAGTACAGTCAGCACCTGGGGTACACAGACCCAGAGGTACACAGTCAGTACCACAGGTGAGTAGTTAGAACCAGGTATACACAGTTAGCACTTGGGGTACACAATTAGCATCAGGGATACAGTCAGCATCAGGGGTACAATGTCAGCACCAGAGATACACAGTCAGCATCATGGTACACAGTATCAGGGATCAGGGATGCACAGTCAGCATCAGGGTACACAGTACCAAGGATACACAGTCAGCACCTAGGGTACACAGCAGGGTTGGCAAAAACCGGTTTTTATGAGTATTGCCCAGCCCAGTGGGAAATACTGGGACATCCCGGTTTTACTGGTTTTTCAGGTAATACTGGGCAATACTGGGTAATACAAAATACTGTCCTGAATTTTAAAGAGGATTCAGTGATTTATCACAAATACAATACATTAAAGATATTTATAAAAATAAAACATAGTATTTTAATTTATAAGTTCACTTGTTTGAGACTTATTATAAAGTGTAGAAATTTGAAAAGTTCCAACAACTTTAAAATAAGTGTACATGAAGACACATTAGACAAATGTGAAAAGCTTTACTCAATAATCCTCCTAAAAATCTATTAATTCGACATTCTGTTTACATTGGTCAAACTGTTAACATAAAGTCAAAGAATTCAATTTGATTTTTTTAAAGATAAATAACTATTAAGAATTAACAATTATACATTGTATGTAAGGAAAATTACTTTTAAACAAATTTTGTTCGTTGCTAAAAATGTTTACTAAGCAGTATATATGTACATCACTAATTAATAAGTAATTATTCAGATTATAACACAGATTTGTTAATATAACAATAATCAGCCTTTTGATTTCTATAAGTGTTCATGGCCTGTCCCCTTAGGGTGTTTATATAACAATAATCAGCCTTTTGATTTCTATAAGTGTTCATGACATGTGTCCTTAGGGTGTTTATTTAGCAATATGATTCTATCACAATTAAAATTTACAATTTACTTAAACACTGCAATGAAATGCTTTTTTTCAAAGTTTGGAAACTAACAAGGTACAACATGTATCCTAAAATGTGCAAAACTTGTATTCTGCCTACATAGAATTATTGGAGAAAAGGAAGAAATTGAATGTTCAGTCTTCTAGAAATGACTCTCAATGGTTATCTGTATAAAATGTATATATTTAGCTTTAAAAATATGAAACAACAACAAGTCTTTATTATTCTGTGTAAAAATAAGCTTAAAAAATCATATTGCCCAGTATTACTCGTTTCTGGGAGTATTGCCCTGCCAGGCCTGGGTAATACTTTGCCAACCCTGGTACACAGTCAATGCCAGCAGGAAACAAATTCAGCACAAACAGGGTATACAGTCGGCATCAAATGTTCAATCCACAAAAAAAAAACAAAAATATGATGTGGATTTTTCAACTTTTTATTATGTCCTTATCTTAAATCTGGAAGTGTACTAGTTAATATTTTTTGTCTGGGAAAAATGATTAATGTATTAGTTGCAATTTGCTTTGAACAATTTTTCAGTACTTGTGAGTACTCTTAGGTTGGTACTTTGAGTATTTTGTCTTTTTGATAGTTGTTTTTGTGTCAATCTGATTAGTCAGTCAAAGCAATCCCTTTCCTAGTTGTTTTTTGTGTCAATCTGATGAGTCAGTCAAAGCAATCCCTTTCCTAGTTGTTTTTATGTCAATCTGATGAGTCAGTCAAAGCAATCCCTTTCCTAGTTGTTTTTGTGTCAGTCTGATGAGTCAGTAAAAGCAATCCCTTTCCTAGTTGTTTTTGTGCTTTGTGTCAATCTGACGAGTCAGTAAAAGCAATCCCTTTCCTAGTTGTTTTGTGCTTTGTGTCAATCTGACGAGTCAGTAAAAGCAATCAGTAAATGAGCAAAAAGCAATCCTTTCCTAGTTGTTTTTGTTTGTGTCAATCTGATGAGTCAGTAAAAGCAATGTGTCAATCTGACGAGTCAGTAAAAGCAATCCCTTTCCTAGTTGTTTTTGTGTCAATCTGATGAGTCAGTAAAAGCAATCCCTTTCCTAGTTGTTTTTGTGCTTTGTGTCAATCTGACGAGTCAGTAAAAGCAATCCCTTTCCTAGTTGTTTTTGTGTCAATCTGACGAGTCAGTAAAAGCAATCCCTTTCCTAGTTGTTTTTGTGCTTTGTGTCAATCTGACGAGTCAGTCAAAGCAATCCCTTTCCTAGTTGTTTTTGTGTCAATCTGACGAGTCAGTCAATGCAATCCCTTTCCTAGTTGTTTTTGTGCTTTGTGTCAATCTGACGAGTCAGTAAAAGCAATCCCTTTCCTAGTTGTTTTTGTGTCAATCTGACGAGTCAGTAAAAGCAATCCCTTTCCTAGTTGTTTTTGTGTCAGTCTGACGAGTCAGTAAAAGCAATCCCTTTCCTAGTTGTTTTTGTGTCAGTCTGACGAGTCAGTAAAAGCAATCCCTTTCCTAGTTGTTTTTGAGCTTTGTGTCAATCTGACGAGTCAGTAAAAGCAATCCCTTTCCTAGTTGTTTTTGAGCTTTGTGTCAATCTGACGAGTCAGTAAAAGCAATCCCTTTCCTAGTTGTTTTTGTGCTTTGTGTCAATCTGACGAGTCAGTAAAAGCAATCCCTTTCCTAGTTGTTTTTGTGTCAATCTGACGAGTCAGTAAAGGCAATCCCTTTCCTAGTTGTTTTTGTGCTTTGTGTCAATCTGACGAGTCAGTAAAAGCAATCCCTTTCCTAGTTGTTTTTGTGTCAATCTGACGAGTCAGTAAAAGCAATCCCTTTCCTAGTTGTTTTTGTGCTTTGTGTCAATCTGACGAGTCAGTAAAAGCAATCCCTTTCCTAGTTGGTTTTTGTGTCAATCTGACGAGTCAGTAAAAGCAATCCCTTTCCTAGTTGTTTTTGTGTCAATCTGATGAGTCAGTAAAAGCAATCCCTTTCCTAGTTGTTTTTGTGTCAATCTGATGAGTCAGTAAAAGCAATCCCAGTAAAAGCAATTTCCTAGTTGTTTTTGTGTCAATTTCAGTCAAAGCAATCCTTTTAGTTGTTTTTGTGCTTTGTGTCAATCTGACGAGTCAGTAAAAGCAATCCCTTTCCTAGTTGTTTTTGTGTTTTGTGTCAATCTGACGAGTCAGTAAAAGCAATCCCTTTACTAGTTGTTTTGAGCTTTGTGTCAATCTGACGAGTCAGTAAAAGCAATCCCTTTACTAGTTGTTTTTGAGCTTTGTGTCAATCTGACGAGTCAGTAAAAGCAATCCCTTTACTGGTTGTGTTTGTGCTTTGTGTCAATCTGACGAGTCAGTAAAAGCAATCCTTTCCAACTTTACATCAACTGTCAAGATGAAGAACAGGAATTAAAGTCCTGTTCATTGATAATTTTCTATGTTTTCTATGTATTGTGTGCGATTTTGTCCCATGTACATTTACTCCATATCCTTTCATTTTCTATTACATCAGTTCTGAGTCTAGAGAGGTGAATAAAACCAAGGTTCCATCATCAACACCAAACTCCTTACAGAACACAAAAAGAAGTTAAGATATAATTATAAACAACCTCTGATAATAATTCAGTTGCTTAGAATTGGAATAAGAATAGCTTTATTTGTCAATCTCGACGCCCATGAAAAGCAGAATAATTAATAGAAATTATGATATATACCTATGATTAATATCGATTTTATTGATTACAATGATGAAAAAAGCAAAAATATTTATCATGGTCTATAAAAGACTTGTAATCATATACAATGTCAATAAGCACAGTGTCAGTGACCCAATTTCTTTGATACGTATGCACAACCTAGTCTTCTTTGTTATTATATACTTTATAATTCATTACATCTAATAAAAACATACATTATAATGATTTTAAGGTTTTTGACAACTAACTATAACCAGAGAGGTCTGATGTCAGTATAGTTTTCTTCTCACATTCTAAATCAAAAATTAGATTATGTATTTTCTTATGAACAAATTTGTCTTCACATGACATAAACCAAATAAATTTTGACTTCAAATCAAGGTTTTTTAAATTGACATATTTTTTTTCAAGTTCTAAAATTATTTCTTTTCTTTTGTTTTCTAAAATTGGGCACTGTAATAAAAAATGTATTTCATCCCCTACATCTCTTTTACATAATTTACATAATCTCTCTTGCACCTGAAGCCCCTTATAACATCCAATTTCTATTCCTCATATATGGGCACTAATTCTGAATTTCGTTAATAATTGTCTTTGATTAAAATCTTCACATTAAAAATATCTCTCAAATGTTCCTGTAAAAATACTTTTAAATAACCTATATGTTCTCAATTTGTTTCCATGCTGCTGATTTACTCTACCATCAAATATATCGGTTTTCCATATTTTATTGTACTTCAACTTGAGCTTATTAAAAAGAAAAGGTTTTAATTTATTCTTTAAGGTTAAAATGTGATTTAAATCAACATCTAAATATTTTGCCAATCTATCAATACATCCAAACCAACATTGTTTTATTCTGAGTAAAAAGGGATTGAGATAATGTGCGTGCTTCAGATAGCAAGGAGTTATTAGATTTATGTATATGCATATAATACTTGAACATACTGACTATAACTTCTAGAAATAAGGGATATCTCCCAAGTTCTGCCATAACAGCTAAATGTGTTGCCCTTTTATTTACTCCCAAGAATTTGCAAAATTTTAAATGTAGTTTTTCTGCAGTTAATTCTTTACATAACTTATTTAAGTAGTTATCCCCTCCAGCTGCTAGTTTGTTCGACTGAAAAGATGGCAGAAATTAACAAATCAAATCCAACAGTAAACTGACCTTATAAGCTTCACAAGTCAAAACAACCCATTTTGCTCACCTGGCCAAGTGTTATTTATTCTCGTTTCTAGTCATTTGTCGTTTTCATCATTCATCCTCCATCTATTAACTTAGAAAAAAATCTCCTTAGTTTTTAGACATAACCATCCATGGGGTGTTTAGTTTTCTTTTGTTCCTGGTGCCCCTACTGATCAAATCATGGTAGCCATTACTACAAATAGAACATAAGGGTAAAATGCAAGTTATTATATATCTTGAAAATCATATAATTGATACAGTGACAATGTTCAGATCTAATCACTTTTCAATTCTAACAAAATTTTAGAAGTTTGTAGCCTGAAATGACGATTTTTGACCAACTTTAACATTTAATTTGGCTTGATTAAACAAGATCTAAATAAATGCCGGTATGACAGAAACTGTCAATTGACTCCTTATATGAGTTATTGCACTTAAATGACCTATTTGAGCCTTTTACATATAATCTTGAAAACATTAATAGATAGACCGAAACTGCAAATACAGAAAAAAATATCAGCAAAGAATGGCGTTGGAGAGGTCTTCTAGTTAGCACTCTCTCAACATATGTAGCATATTTTAATACATCACGCACAAACAAGGAATCCCCTTGCGGAGGGTTGTAAACCTCAGTCTAGAAACATAGTCACACTTCTATCCCCAGATTTTCATAAAATTTTGATGGTTGCAGAGTTGTCTTTCTTCGAATGATTTTAGTTTTAAAAATTGTAAAAGGAGGGTGGGCGGTTTTCTTTTTAGTTGGTGTCATTGTTCGTTTATAGGTTGTGCGTGTATGTGGAAAAAAAGCTGATCCTTCTATTTCTAGAAAGCCAAACAAAATAAGTGTAAAAATAGAATTTGATCACAGTTTGAAGGGGCAAATTTCCCCCGAATTTATTTCCCTCTAAGGCCATTTTCTAAATGTCCTTCAATCTTTACTAAAATTTGCTGTTATATAGATTCATATGTGTACTTTAAGGTTTTATCAACATTTCGGCGTATTTTCGGACATGTGACAAAATTTTAAGATGTTTTAAAACAGCAACTCTGATAAAATTTTGCAAAATTTGCGTTATTATGTAAAAAAAATTAATAGAAAGGACTTTGTTGCAAAACATGAAATTATTGAAATGTTGCCCTAACAGCAGTATATAGCACTGAAATTCATTTGGCAATATCGAAATATATAAAACTGTGGTATCTTTTTAACTATATAACATTTACTCCTTAATATTAAAATTCCTATAGGTTTTAACAAGGTGGTTATAATAGATAAAGCATCCTTGGTTTAACAAAAACAAATATTTTGACCTTGTGAGTAAAATAAATAGATGGGAAATTGGCCCTTCTCCTTTAGTCTCTAATGGGATATTTTAAGTTATATAAAGCAATCAATTGCATTGTTTGTTTCGATGCATTTTTTTGGTTTTGCTTTTTGTATTTTCCTGATGAATAAATACCGGATATATAAATCTATACTTGCGGGTAGCCGTGTTTTGTCGTCGGTAATATAGAGTAAAGATGAAAATATTATTTTTTATTTTTGGCTGTACCTTATGATATCCATAATAGTCAGAGGGTTTGATATTCGCAAGATATTTAATACTAGTATCCGAAACATGTTGATGTGCAAGACCCAAACCAGGAACTTTCCCAGTTTTTGTCATTGTTCCTTACTGTTTTTTTCTGTTCGTTTATGAACTTGATTTGTATTGATATCAGATCTTTAGTGGTCTCTTTTGAACTCATTCCTAACTTGTCTATAGACTCGTTTAGTGGAGGAAATTTGTATTGATATCATAAGATTTTATTCCATTTGCACTGTACGTTATTGTTTCGTTTTTTGTTTTTTTTTTTGTTATTATTATTATTTGATGAAGGTTCATACAGAGAAGACAGAAAGAAACGTAGTTAAAGTGGCCCAGACGATAAATTTCAATTAATTTCACACGAGGATCATTTACAAAAAGTCTGTCAATCTTTACTCAAATCACAGTATCGCAGCTTAATGTGTGTTCGTTCAGGATTTAATCATGTATATTTGGCTTATTTCTAAACAGATCACCATTTAATGACAGAATAAATTATAAAGTTTTCAAATGGTCACATAAAAATGCTGTTAATAATAAGAAAAACTGGTGTAATAGAGTCATGAAAAAAAACTTAAAGATTGTAATTTTGATTTGTGAACTAGTATTGATAGTGTGCTGCATAAGAATATTGTTCTACAACTTGAAAATGTTTTATTTAATAAATATGTAGGACTCAAATCTATGGTGGGTTCCAGATCTATGGCAGATTCCTAATTTATGGTAAACATGACGTCATGTCATCTCCAATCTATGGTAGATTTTTTATAATCCTAATCTATGGTAATTTTTTAGTTTTCTAATGTATGGTAATTTTTTAGTGTCCTAATCTAGTTTCCAAATTTGACAGATTTTCTGCAAATGGCGGACCCGTCCGTACATATCTGACCAATGATTTTGATGTCGAAATCTCCAAAGGTAGCGAAAAAGCTGCTTTTAAGTAAAAGCCAGGATACGAAAAACGGATTAGGAGTACTACAAGGAAGCATATATCCATAACCATTTGTGAAATGAACACAGACTTTAGGGTTGAAATCTTGTGCCCCGGAAGATTAAGAATTTCCTACTTGTTTGACCCTTCATTTGACCAAGTCCATTAAAGACACAAAAAGCAGTTTTAATTTTTACCTTATATTTATTTGAGCGTTAAATAATATACATATTTTTTGACTGATGACGATTTAAGTCCTGTAATTAACAATGACTTGCCTCAAACACGTGGCTTTCTTTTAAACAAAATCCTTATTTCTTCAACAGTACAGTTATTCGACATAAATAAAGCGGAAAATAATGTAAAATTTATTAGAAATCTATGACATATTTTTTTCTTCAAAATCTCAAAAAAAGATTATTTGCTACAATAGTACAGGTAGTCCCTTCTATATAGCTGACAAAATACTGTTCGTTATGTTACATCTAAAAGAAAATTAAAGAGACCATAGGGATAAAAAAAATATCATGAAAACAGCAAAATCAAACCAAAATGCACAGTAAAAACTCGTACAATTAAGGGTGAGGGCAACACCAGGGACACGTGAAGAAGAAAACAAGGAGCGGAAACAAACACAATTCTGAAATATAATTTATTTATGGATTAGGGTCCTTGAAAAACTGGCTTTTTCGTTCTTTTTCTTTTCCTTCTATATAACAAAACCGTCAACGTTAGCGGCGGCTTCGACGTTACATGACGTTATTTAATTGTGACGGAAAATTACGTAATATCCAAATCTGCCATAGATTTGTGGTTTGTTTGGCGTTTGTGACGTCAATATTTACCATTGATTAGGAATTTGCCATAGATTTGGAACCCACCATAGATTTGAGTCCTACAAATATATTGCAGAATGGCAAACGAAAATTTGTCACAGAGTAATGGTAACAAGCTTCGTACTTATAAGCTATATAAATCACAATATTGTACAGAGTTATATTTAAAACAAAATATGTCTATTAAATTTAGAAGTGTTTATGCAAAATTTAGATGTGGCGTTGCGCCACTTAAAATAGAAACAGGACGATATGAGAATAAGCCAGTATATGAAAGATCTTGTTTTATGTGAAAAATGAAATTGAAGATGAAAAACAAGTATTTACTTTATGTCCTTTATATGCAGACCTTCGAAATATATTGTATAGTGAAGTAATAAAACATAATGATCAATTTTATAACTTGTCTATGGACGAAAAGTTTATATTTTAATTCAGAAATGAAGAACTATGTCAGGTAGTTGCTAAAACCTGCTTTAATATTTTATGTAGAACAAATTTCTTATTTGTATATAGCTGATGATGTATTTTAAATCTTAGATATATAGTTTTAAAATTATGTAAAATATTGTATATAATTAATCATTTAATAGTCTCTCATAATTGGCGCTTGTATATGTTTTAGTATTTAAGCTAATGATATTTTACTGTTAGTTTTAATATACAATATGTTTTATATATGTATTCCAATGTTTTATGTTATACGCAATGTTTTATATGTATATAGGATGGAATGTTTAATGTTATACAAGTGGTGAGACTTTAATAAAATATTGAATTTGAATTTGAATATAAAAGATGGGCCAAAACCGCAATTTTGACAAATTTTGTGTGTTTATACCCAAATTGTTTAAAAAGGACCAAAAATTATTTTGTATATAATGTCCTTCGGAAACAAATTGAATCATCTTGGTTTAAAACGTCCTTCATTTCCAAATTTTTACAAAAAACGTGTAAAATTTGCAATTTTGTATTTAAATGTCTTCAACAGTAAGATGCAATGCTGAATAACATTTTGAATTTATTGAAATATTATACAAAATTGTTAAAAAATATTAATCAGTATATTGTATAGAGACTTTAATATTCAAAATCCAGTGTGGTTTGACAACTTTTAGATTTTGATCCTTTGTCTGTAACAAATACACGAAATTTGGCCCTATCTATTTAGGACAATTTTATGACTTCAATAATGCATCACTGAAAGCCGATGATAATAAATCGTCGTAAAATCAAATCAAATCAAATCATTTTATTGGTGTAAAATCCAAATATTGGATTGTTACCAAGACAAACATGACAATCATTACAAACATACAATATTTAAATTTAAACATTCATATTCTATAAGACTATATTTAGATGTTTTGGAGGAGGTGATACTTTTGCAAATTTGAAAGTACAAGTACAAAAGTTCATAATCCAATTGTTATAAAATATACCATAACAAATACTATGAGAAAAATATAAAATAGTCATAACTTTATTACATTGACTAGTTTTTCTTATCAGCTAGGCTATTTCTTAATACATATAAATCATTAACTCCCTTGACAATAATTTTAGTTACGTCATACTCATTAAATGTAAACATAAATGTAAATTTTTCCTCATCAGACATTTTGGTGAAATATGGAACTATACTCTCTACTTCCTGAAAAAGTTTTTGCCTACATTCTTCTAAAATTTGACATTTTAAAGCAAAATGATATTCATCTTCTACCTCCTTTTTACAGAGGGGACATAATCTTTTTTCCAAAGGTAATTTACGGTGTCTACCCTGTTCAATATTTAGATAACTATTACTTATTCTTATTTTTATAAAATTTGATATCATGTATCGATCTAAATCTATTAATAATTTTTTTTTAATTTGTATTCTTTTTTTAATTTTCTGTATGTTCTTAGTTTGTTTCCATTAGGGTTATTTTGGTCGTTAAAAAGACTGTCTTTCCATAAATCTGTATATCTTTCAGCTAATTTTTTACCTACAGCATTAATAAGGCATTTTTTTCTTTTTTTCTGCATTCATCAAATGGCACCAAAAGCCAACAGAAGCCTTTACAGCATCAATAGCAATAGGCAACATACCTATTTCTGCTAAAACTGCTGTGTTTACTGCAGCTTTATTTACACCAACAAGATATTTAGCAAATTTAATTTGAAATTTTGATGGTAAAAAAGACAAAAATCTACATTCAAGGCTTGAATTATCTTTAACTAACATATTAAGTGCCCATATTTCACTGCAATAAAGTAGTATAGGTTTTAAACAACTTTCAAACAGTTTTAAATGTGGATAAATATTAAGTTTATCTGAGAATAAGAGCTTTCTAATGCAAAACATTGCCTTTGAAGCTTTTTTACACAGATGATTAACAGTATAAGTGAAAATTCCTGAGGGCTTAAATAAAATGATTTATTAGATACATTGTATCATAACATTCGTTTTGTTTAGATTTACAGTCAAATTCCACCTATCGCAGTAAGTGCTGAGTTTGTCTAAATATTGTTGTAAGCCAGACTCTGATTCAGATATTAACACAAGGTCATCTGCATATAACAAGCACGATACATTTTTATCATTTAATATAGTAGGGTCACAAGAGCTATCAAATATGTTAACTAAGTCATTTATATAAAGTGAGAACAATGTAGGGCTTAAAATGCACCCTTGCTTTACACCAACAGTGGAGCTGAAGGGTTGTGTTAAGCCTTCACTAAACTTTACAGAAAATTGAACCTCCCTATACATGTTTTGTAAAATCTTATAAAATGATCCATTTATATTATAAGAACACAGTTTGTGAAAAAGTGCATTTCGATTTATTGTATCAAAAGCTTTTTTAAAGTCTACAAAACAGACAAAATTTTTTTTTGATGATTTGAAAGCTTTGTCAATAATAGTCTTGAGTGTAAAAATGTGATAGCTCGTTCTGCAACCACTTCTTAATCCGATTTGTTCATTACAAACTATATTATTCTTTTCCAAAAACTTTTCTAATCTATTCTGTAAAATTCTGCTAAAAAATTTCCCTAAACAACTTGATAGGGCTACTCCTCTATAATTTGAGGGATCATTGAAGCACCCTCCTTTAAAAATTGGTTTGATAAAATTTTCTCTGCAACCACGGGATAAATCCCAGATTTAAATATAAGATTAAATAACTTAACATATATATCTGTATTAACTGAACATGATATTTTTATCATCTCATTTGTAACACCATCAGCTCCGCAAGGTTTATTATTCTTTAATGATTTTAATGCAAGTATCACCTCCTCAGTTGTCATGTCATAATTGAGAATATCAGAGTTAAATTGATCAATAACCTTATCATCATTAGAAAAATTATCTTTCTGATTTACATTCATAAGCTTTTTAAAGTATTCAAAACATGATGAGTTATATTTGAACTAGGATCAGAATTTGTATTGGGTTTTAAAGTATTTATGGCTTTCCAAAATTCTTCAGGATTGCGTTTTTCTGCCTCCAAAATATTATCCAAAACTTTTTGACGAAAATTTCTGTATTTCTTTCTTAATAACTTATTATACTCCTTTTTCTGCTGTAATACATATAATCTCATTTTTTTATCCCAAGGTGTTTCACACAACCTTCTACTCAAATATTTAACATTTCTGTACATAGTTTCACACTCCCTATCATAATATGGTTTCTTTATTTTTCTACGTTTCATTACTTTTTTACCTTTACTCTTTGCATTACTCACAAAAGCTGCATTATAAAGCATAGAGGATACTTTTGAAACAGTTTCATTTACCCCTTTTAAAAGTGGACTATTGGAATCCAATAAATTATGATCATTATTATTATTATCCAATACCAGTGTGTCTATTTCTTTTATAATTAGACTAAAATCATAGGATAAAATATTAGCTTTAAATACTCCTTCCCGAGCTCCATTTATGTTAATTCTTTTCATGTTATTTTTCTGTAAACTGAATACGGTCTCTTGTACTGACTGAGATAAAATCTGAACTGATATTGGACAATGATCAGAAAGTGTAGTGCAGTATTGTCCAACTGTAAAATTGTTAATATTGGATAGAAATGATGCACTGCAGATGCAATAGTCAACAATGGACACACCCATATGGTTGTAAAAAGTTATGTTCCCTTTAGAATCTCCCAGTGTTCTCCCATTTAGAATTCTTAGCTGGGACTCTGTACCAATCTCAATTACTGATTTACCATAATTGTTAGTACTTTGTGGAATTTCTGTATTTCTAAGTTTATGAATAAAATCAGCTTCATAGTTGACAGGGAGAAAATCATCTGAAGTCAACTTCATTTGTAATAAAATCTAACTCATCACATTTTACATGGGCATTTAAGTCTCCCAATCGCATTATCTCCCCTGAAGTACCATACTTGGCTACATCATTGTATAATTTGTCAAATATCTGTTTGTCGCAATTGGTACGAACAGTATAAGATGAGTTTGCAGGTGAAATATGTAAAAAACAAACAAATAAATCCCTTGTCAAACCAAAATAATTTTTATCAAGCTTTAACCACATTATATCATTAACAGATTTATCAATCAATTTAATTCCTGTCAAAATTTCTTTTCTAACGAATACTGCCAATCCACCCCTACTTTTATTTGAATCAGATCTACAGTTGACATGACATTTGTATCCATCTAATGCCAAAATATCTTTAGAAGAAGCATGAGTTTCTGACAGTCCTATAATATCGGAGGACATAAAATTCTTAAAGTTTTCATCATCTAATTTAGAAGACCTAAGACCACTACTTAACCTTCTAAACAAACCATTTACATTCCAACTGGAAATGTTTAATTTTTTTGACACTTTAATATACATGACAATAACCCAAAAATAAAAAATAAAAAGCATAGACCTGACATCCTATGACAGTATAAACAATTATGTTTTAATATTTCTATTTAAAGGTTAAAAAAATCTATGGATTTTTATTCACAATCCTTTTGTTTTTCTTAAAACATAGTTATTAAAAAACATTGTTAAAAATTACCCCAAAAAAAGATGCTCTATGTCATAGTACAAAATTATATATATAAGTATTAATTTTACTGGGATATAATATTTCAGTTTTAACTTTACACGTCGTATTATTTTTGTGTGTAACAATAAAACATCACACATATATAGCGCAAAATTTGAACTCCATCGATGATAAAGATGTATTCTATTTCAACTGCACGAACAGTCGAATCTTTAAAGACAAATGTTTGTGCTGCATCCTGCTGTGAAAATGATAGATGGAATGAAAACCATAACGGTATCATTACAACACGTTCTTGCAGTTATTTATCCAAATTTGGTGGACACAGATGGCGATTTACTCTGAGACCGTTATAGGACATTTTCTTGTCAAATTATATGTGAGCGTCACCTTTTAACGATCGACCACCTTTGTACTGAAGTCAGAATAATTGTATGTCTGTCAGTCAAGCTCTCAGTAGGTCAGAACATTCTATCATATTTAATTATTGCTAATAAGAGCGTTATTTTCACGTTTAAGTATGCCTTTAATTATATTTTGTTTCAAACAGATGAACTGATCTAAAAGAGTTTTATTATAATTTGATGCCGAGGAACCAAAATATTTTAATAATCAAATGTATGATTTCTGTTTGTTAAATCATTTAGAACGAAACAAAATTTGTCTTTAGGATACCAATTCAGATGTCTTATGATGGTGTTGAGATGTTAACTTTATGCAGTAGTTTACTATGTCTTTTACAGTAATAAAATAGTTGAACTACGTATTTCTATATCAAAAATGCACGAGATTTATCTTTGAGGTCTGTACTGTGAAAATTTGAATCCAACTCGCTCCAAAATAAGTACTTATTTGTAATGAATATGTACTTGATACCTAATCTGTTCAATTCTTATATAAATGTATTTATATTGTTTTCTTTTTTTTCATACAGTTAATAAATAATATCATAATTATTATACTTATTGATTAATTGTGATACATTTTCATCTTAGACAATTTTTATTTCGTTATTTTTATACGCCAACACGTCCTATAAGACAGTTAGGACATTTTAGTTTATATTGTCCAATAAGAAAGTATCTATGTGCATTCTCAGGTATGTCGCAAGATTTACATAAATTATGTCCTAAGATCAGGACGAAAACTTCGAAAGTCCGGCCCCTTTACTTTTACTCTCCGGTAATTAAACCCATGACGAGGGGGTCGTCCGGGTTGATGTGCGGGATATATAAATACGCAGCCACGTTCAATCAGACTGGTAGTTTTTGTAAATTTTTGTTTTAATACCAAGTTTTTCTCATGACTTGTGTAAGAATGTAATACTGTTCTACGTAGTTTTTACGATGACAAGACACAACTCTTTCTTTATGCCCCGAATTTGAAAAAAAAAGATAGTTAATCGGTTAATTACAGAAGGTCTCATGTCGAAACCTGGCACTTTGAAAATCTTTGATCATAAATGGTTAGATAATTAACTTATAATGACATCTTTTATCAAGGGATTTTCATGAAAAGAAAGTTTATCTTTTAATATGCTTTTTATGAGGAATAATATTTGCTTTTTCAACAAAGGTTATTATTCTTCTAACGAATAAGAAGCTTCGTTAATGATTATAGTTTGTTAATTGACCTCAACATACTAATCCTTAAAACTTGTGGACAAAACAGCCTCTTTCTGCGACAAAACGGTCGCGTTCTGTGACAAAGGAAAACTTGCATTAGAATGTCTCAGTGTGCTTTATATGAATTTACCGTAAGAAACCACTTGTGTCATTCCATATTTCAACAATAAGATTAACCTTGACCATAAGCGTTTATTGTTGTGCAAACTCGAACACAATCTTAGATGAGTCCGAATTTACATATATCCCTTAAATTCCACAAAACTGCAACTTTTTGTTATTGTTCTATTTTAATCACGTGATTTTATTAATTTTAAAAGCGATTAAATTACCAATTAAATTTTTGGATGTGTGAACTTTAAAAATTTCTTATCCGCCGATGTATAATTTAAAAACCCACAAAGACACGCCAATCACAAAAAAAAAGGATCGTGTCTCATTAATCAGCTTTAATTATTAAATAAGAAGATGCGGTATGATTGCCATTGAGACACCTCTCCACCACAGACCGAATGACGTAGAAGATACCAACTATGTGACACCGTACGGCCTTCAACAATGAGCAAAACCCATACCACATAGTAAGCTATAAAAAGCCCCGAAATGACAATGGTAAAACAATTCAAACGAAAAAACTAACGGCCTAATTTAAGTACAAAACAATAAACGAAAAAACTAAATCGATAAACAACAACAAATGACAACCACTGAATTACAGGCTCCTAACTTGGGACAGACACATGCAGAATATAGCGAGATTAAACTATAAGATAACAATCCCTTTGTCGTAATTTACAAGGGTTAAACACTGATTGAAGTCACAAACAAAACAACAATTAATAATATACAAATTGATACATATTTATAAAAGGTTATACTACATTTAACAAACAGTAGCTTCTTTTTCGACTTGATCACTGATGGTATATCCCCAAATATTGAACAAAATTCGGTTAAGCTATCCAAAACTTATATTATATTTCAAGTCTTTCTGAAATTCAGAAAGATATTCATTGAATGGGTATCACAATTTGTTTAAAACTAGGGAGAAAACTCACAATAAAAACCAAAATTCTATGGAAATAGCTATGCATCAAATCTTCTTGATACTAGATGTCGTTTGATGCAAAATGTTTGCAAGAATTTAACAAAGTTGTAATCTATAGTAAGTTTTAATACTCAATAACATTCTTATTTTGTGAACATTTGTAAACATTGGCACTCACACCACATCTTCTTATTTATAATGTTTAAAAATCGATCATAAGTATATAAATAAGATTTTTTACATATTCAAATCCATCTAGGTTTCATCAACTTTTCGATTCTGGTGCCGTGTCAACGAAGCTGTCCTAGGACTAGGACGTGTCTTAGGATGGTCTTAGGACACATCTTAGTCCTAAGTTAGGTTAACGAAATTCTCTTAAAATAAGATATGTCATAAATTTGGTCCTAAAGTTAGGATATATACATAGGTGTCTTAGGATAGTCCTAAAAGTTACGATGTCCCAAGTCGAAATAAAAACAAAAAATATGGCATTAACTCAATAATAAAAATACAAATACAATATCAAACTATTACACTGTTATTTGAATTAAACTAGTTAAACAAAATATTCTTCAATATATGTTTTTAAAGATTCAATTGTGTTACATTATTTTAAATTTATAGACAAATTTTATCCGTAAATCAAAAGAAGTTTATAGTATTCAATTTGAGTTTTTAGAATAATAAGCATAATACAAGTACTGTGTCTGGTTGTTCTTGAACTAAGCCGAGGCACATATCTAAACATTTGCTCAATACATTGAGATATTCCGAAGCCATTTGTTGAAGTACTTTTAAAGAGCTAAAATTGCTTTTCTACATACAAAATCATATGAAATTGGCATCCATCGTAGCTCTCAAAAAAGTATATTTGACGATGTAATAATATTACGCTCATTTAAAATAATTCGTGCTTCCCTTTTTGAAGCTTAAAAATTCTTTCGTCATTAGCAACAATTTTTTGCACCTGACCAAATGGTACAATAATAATTTAAATGTGGAAAACATTTGAATTTCGGTTTCAGAAAAAACATGGACTTCTTTTCTTAATAAGGCTGATTCAATACATGTAATGAAATGTAATAGCTAAAATTGCAACACGAATATCGCCTCTAACAAAATTTTGTGACCATTTATTTTTGTTGTTGTATGAAATTTATTTATCATTTATTATAGTATATAATAATGTTTCTATTAGTATTACGTTAAAACTTTATTTTGCGTTTAAAATTTTTCCCATAAAAGATGCAACCTCCCGCCCTTTACATATATACTGAAATACATTTTATTAATTAAATAAATGTGTAAGAATGGTCCTAGGACAATTGTAGTTATGACTGTCATAAGATAGCTTTGTTTTACATCCTAAGACATTGTCTCAGACGCATCCTAAGACCATCCTAAATAATGTCCTAAGACATATATTAGGACATATCCTAGGATACTTTCATTGACATGGCCCCTGACCACGAAGTTAAAAATTTACATGGGAAAAACGGCTGGAACTATTAAAACGTTAGTATATGATATTCCCAGTGGAAAGTGACTATAATTTTTTGAACATATGAAATTAAAGAGTTATGAATAAGAATATCTATTCTGCAATGAAATCATATGGAGCACATTAGCGAATTTAGAAAAATAACACCTAAACAGATTTTCGGAGATCATCCTAAATTTCTCAAACGGTTTCCAATTCCTTCCCAACATCTGCTATCATTTGTACAACTGTAACTATTTAAACTAATTTGTCGGCCGATTAACTTTCAATTATATCAACCTTATTCGGAAAATAAACATTATTTCTGACCAATAAATGATTAAGTAAAAGAGTTAAGTGATTCTGACCGTATTTTGTCTAATAATATTTTGATACAGTTCCTTTGGGCAATCAAAAGAACTCCTTTTGTAATTATGAGCTCCTAATTTTACTAGCGTACGCCATAATTTAGTTACTCTACTTGGGGCACGTGGCTATGTGAATTTACCCGTGAGAATTTTTTTGTCCTTAGGACATGTTATGCGTGGAACTTTTTAAACATTCCTATGAATACCCTCCATGCTAAAAAAATCTAAATAAAAGTTTATATTTCATTAAAATATTTTCTATAGTAATAATAATAATAGTGACCAGAGTGTGTTGATGGTAGGAACGACGTAATATAATTTCTTCAGATTATACACTCCATTTTTATACCGTAGCATACAGATGTTATTAAATATATAAATCAAACGTTAAAAGAAATGCAATAGCATTTTTCCAATTATGTTATTCATTTCTATTCGAATTTTTACTTGTATCTTTTCATTATAAAATTACAATAAAACGATAAAATATCACTGATACCAATTAAAAAGATTAACATCACTTTAGAATACAAAACAAAAATTCTGCTTATATTTTATAGACTGTACTAAACAGATGGCATCCTATTTTATTCCGTTGAAGTGTGTCATCACATTTTTCTCAAATTTCACCATCCATCAGAACCATTAAGATTACCACTGAATTACAATAATAACAAATTATATGATGTAAAAACGTATAACCTTTCAATTTATTTTTGCGTTCGGAAAAGTGTCTTTCACTCTGTATTCCATTAAGAATTTCCGTGCGGAAAGATCATGCAATCAAACAAATTGCATGATACTATATAATTACAATTCTTTAAATGTAAAGATTTGTTAGAGATGAATATTACTTTTAAATAATCATAACATTTTATTTATTGCATTAAAACTAGACACACCAATATTCTTTAATCTATGGTTTCATATCACAACTGGGGAAACAAATTCTAGTTTAATTTTCAATGATAATTAGTTATTTTAAAGAATATATTTTAAATGAATCTAGTTCGTAAGCTTGTATATGCTGTGAGATCTTATTTCTCTTGTAAGTGAATTTAGAATTATAAATAAGAAATTTTGTCAGATAGAAATTAAAATGTTGTTCCATTTTATAATTTTGTTCTTTTCTATTCATTGAACGGATTTTCCATACACATTATAATATATAATATAAATACTTTTCCTTTGGTATTGCTGATTTAATATTCTAGACAGAACAGGGAATATATAACTTCTAATAAAATATAAATATACATATACATGAAACATCTGACAATAAGTTTACTGAAAAAGATAAAAATGATAAACGTGTTAGATTTGCAGACATCTCTTCAAATATTAATTTCTCCTTTTATTATAGGCACCATGAGAGAGAAGTTCAAAAGTATCGTGTGAAAGGCGCGTTTTCTTCACACCACAAACGAACCATTTGTAGTTGTTTATTAAATTTTCTAGTCTTAAGATATAATTAAAGCAGCGTTTCTTACATTACTGTAGAAATGTTCTAACAATATGCTTTGTATGAGTTTCCTCTGGGATATATAATCACAGAACGTCCAACCTTCCAGATCCGAACGATTTCTTCATTAGATTATGTCCAAACTAACAGGTAATGTATTCAATAGGGAAAAGTAAACATTACCCATTAATCAAATTCTTCAAATCCCTGCCGTAATTAGTTCCTATGTTATTTTCTCAGAGCTCATCTTTAGTGGAAAAATTACCACTTTTCCTGTTGTAATTTTTATTGCGATGACCTGACAACGTTAACTATGGGCAAATGGACTATTCAAAGCAAACGAGAATGTCGCAAGAAAAAATAATAAATAAGATATATATAAGTGTCTAGATGTGATAAAAAGATAATGATTTTTTTTTACCTTAAGTCTGCTGAACTCTCCGGCCGAGCAATATTATGCTATAATCGGAATACATTTTATTTTGTGCACATTTGACGCAAACCGATCATCTCCTTTAAGTCACAATAATTAAAAGAAAAAAATATATTCTTAGATTAATATTGAAATGAAAATTAACAACTGGATAATGCCAAAATATTATATCAATTGATGAAACTTAATAAAAATAAAACTTCTGAAAAAAAGTCACCTGTGAATGAACCGAAATATTTCTTCATTTGATTTTGTATGTTTTAATATACCTGTGTGTTTTAAAATAATGAACACAAATATTTCTATCATTTGATGTTTTAATATATATATGCCATACATGTTTTAATATATATGCCATACACAATAACATTCATTTTGTGTGCTTTAAAATTTTCATTCACTGAAATAATCTTTGCAAAAAGTGAATGCTAGTCCCGTCTACAACTTATATATATGAATTTGGCTGTGTTGTTTTCGTTCTCTTTGAGTCATATAGCCCAACGTTTCTACGTATTTATACACCCTTGCTTCGGACGCACGATTTTTTTTTATAAAGTGTTAAATTCATTTACTATGTTCAAATCATATAATCTGAGTTTAATTAATATCCTAAGGTGTTACATGTTATATTTTATGAACCCGCGTCACTCTTTGAAAAATAGTTCCAACAAATATTCGATCATGATAATATTTTTAGATTTTTATGTGATTAAAATACTACCCATAAGAGAAAAATTAAAACTTAAAAATCGTTTCCAATTATATATCTATAATATACACAAAGTTGCATAGAAATAATGTGGTCAGAACTTCTTCCCATAACTCAATAAGGTTTCGGTATAAAAAAAAAACTTATTTACAATCGTTTTATTTTATATACTATATACATTCATAGATTCTGTATTTACGTGCAAATATCTCCTGGCAGACAGACGGATGCTTTCATTACAAATGATTTAATTACTGAAAGTTTAAAAAAAAAACATGTTTTGGTTTGTACAAGTGAAGAAGGTCAAACTGGAATATTCTTTATTCTTCCAAAACTGTTAATTTCATTCTCAAGTTATATGTGTTGGTGTTCTTTAGGATTTTTATTTCTTTGACTCTCTGTAGAAATTCACGTATTTTATCTTTTATACTTTGAACAAGCAAACTGCCATTAATATAAATTACCCTTGTTTACCATTTGATAACCATGCTTAACGCATGTTATTCGGATGAGAATAACTTTCATGGAAACATAAGTTATTATTGAATGTTTATTATTCACAGAACATGTAATACAAGTCACGGAAAAGTAATAATGGGGGCGGGAGGTTCAAGGTAAAAGTGCTTGCATGATTTGTACTGTACATACTGGTATTGTCGTGTACACAACTACAATAGTGTACTACTTCCGGTTACTATGGCAGGCCAAACCTAACTTTGTTATCATATAAACCTTTCAATACTTGTAGAATATCACCCTCATACAATTGACTTTCTTAATGCAGTAAAAGACTTTAAACTGCCTGATATCTGTCTGTCTGAATCTGCCCGATATCCGTCTGCTTGATATCTCTCTGTCTGTCTGATATCTGTCTACCTGATATCCGTCTTTTCTGTATCTCTCTGTCTGAATCTGCATGATATCTGTCTGTCTGGTATCTGTCTGTCTGAATCTGCATGATGTCTGTCTTTCTGAATCTGCATGATATCTGTCTGTCTGATATCTGTCTGTCTGAAGGTACGTTTCATGCATAATGCCAACATCATTGGCAATTATACTCTTTATTTTTATAACGAAAAAATATTTGTGAACATATTTTTTAATAAGATTTACCATTCTTTTTTTAAATTCTGTCAGAAATAATTAAGACCAATGAACTTATATATGTTGCTCTATAATTACAGCTAGGTTTAACCGTCGTCATGCACAGGACACCATATTTATATATATCGCCGGCTACACAAACAGTTTAGTGTCAATTTTCATAAAAAAAAACTACCACATTATCATCCCGTTAATGCATCCGTATTCATTATCAATAAATTATTAACAAATTATATTTAAGAAATAGTTTATAAATACAAAGAAAGAGAAAACTTCAGCAACAAGTTTTTGTAACTCTTTGTTACTCTGAACCGCTATCATTGGTGAAAAAAAAACAGTCATCAAAACCTTTCTCCTTGGGAAATTAACTTTGACCTTAACATTTTGTATCCTCTCTTAACATTTCATTACCCTATGATAAAAATCGTCTTAGAATTAAAAGAACCGAAAATAGAAATAAATCGTTAGACCAGCGGCTTTTTTCACAAAAAATCTTACGAGTAAAAATACTCGTAAGACAAAAACATTTCAGTTTAACTTACGATCTATTTTAATCGTAAAAAAAAAGAGTCACTGAACATTAAAACTCTTAAATAAAGTGACAAGTCCGACAAAAGTAGAGAGAGAAAAGATATCTGACAATATTCACACAGATATTTCTCGACAAAAGTAGAGAAAGAAAAGATATCTGACAATATTCACACAGATATTTCTCGACAAATGTAGAGAGAGAAAAGATATCTGACAATATTCACACTGATATTTCTCACTCTTGTCGATTTTCTTCCTTGGTGTAAGAAATATTCCTTCTAAATATTTTTACTGATTTTTTTCTTTTTTCTGTTGTCTTACATCTGTCAGCATTAGTTCTGAATATGTTCTAATAGCCTTTTTTCATGAAGGTGTCGCCATCTTATTTCGGTAAAAAAATTTATGTCTGATATGTATTGAAAAATATTTACAACAATAAATCATTTTTTAAGACAAGTGATATACGTTGAAAACTGAATTTTACTCTTGGGAAGAATAACACTGGTCTATAGATAAACAAAACCATTATTAAGTGAAATATTAAGTAAAGCTGAAATTTACAACAACGTTTCTTTTCATAATCGGTAATGAACATTGGAGATAAAATATTTAACTGTTGAGAAAGAGAACGTTATCAATATGGTTTTTTTTCCCCAGAATCCAACGGTTGGACGGATTAAGCTAGTTTTAGTGCTTTCCGATTTAATCCTTTCTTTAATCTTTCAGCAAGTATCAACAAAACAATTAATTTCAGAAAAGAAAATGAATAGGAATTGACTGCATGCAAGATAGACTGCAATTTGTTGGTGACATAAAAACATAATCACTTAGAAAAATTGCCATGGCCATACTCACGGGGGACATTGTTTTCGACATGACGACAAAACGGAGTCATCATTGCCGCGTTACACAGGGTCTACGGGGACAGGACTATAATCATCCGTTATCTTTACAGCTTGTTCTAGTGCATGTACATATCCTCTGAAGACTTCCATTTGATTTGTACCAGAAAGAAAATAATTTGACTTTGTTATATTGTCTAAAACAGAACGAACAATAAAAATGTCTTGACTTTCAATTAGTGATATTTGTAAAAGTAATACGGGCTTTCTGATTTCTATATCTTTAATAAGTGTTATATGTTTTTTTTCAATCTTTCCGTAAAATGACATTCTTTACATCCGAAACAATTTTGCTTTATTCTAAAAAAATCATTCATATTTTGGAGTGACTACATTTTAAAGTGGAAAATCATGCAGAGGTATTTAAAACAAACCTTGACTAAAAGATGTCATATAATAAAAAAAAAACAAAAAACAAAAAACAAAAAAAAAAAACAAATAAACTTATCAAAGATTTCTCTTAATATCATCCTATTGTGTTGGTTGTTGTTTTTTTTTTTTTTTACAAATTAAAGCATAAAATCAGCAGTAGAATTATCAACTCTATATGAAAGAAAATACAACATATATATGAAGCGTAGGAGATCTCAAATCAAACAGGACAAAATCATGACCACATAAACACACAGAAAAACTTAAAAGGAATAAGTTCACGAATCTAAAATTGGCCATAAGATTTTGATGTTTTTATAATTAGACCAAATACTACACATTTCACATAGATATAGTTGTAATATTGCTATTAATGCAAATAAGTTGTTTTTGGCACATCACATTATAAATTAGGAAGTTATATCCCCTTAATTATGCAGTATTTGTGTTGTGACGTCCGTTTTTGTCGAATTTGCCATTATTAATGACAGTTTCTTTGCAAAATTTACTTTTTTCGCCATCCCTGATCCGGAAAGGTTTTGTTTCTAGGAATTTAATATAAACATTGACACATTCTGGTTGCAGAACATATTGGATCATAGGTTGCGGACAAGGTTTTCCTAAACTTGAACTTTTAGGTCCGGAAAATTCACAAAATTTTCAATCATTCCGAACTGTAGGTTTTGCAAAACTGGTCGATCAGGATAAAGGGAGGAACATTTGGACTATCACTTGAAAATGAGATAATTTTGGATAGGGAAGAAAAGCGGTAGCATGGCAACGGGCCACATACGGACCCATAAAAGAGTTTTTCAGTGTTCTTAAACGAACAAAGAACGTCGATCTTTCTATACACAAGGCATCGGATAAAATATTCTGACCGGATGTGGATGCGTACATCCTGCACAGCCAAATGAAAGGTCGTACTCATCAGACACTGGAAACAATTTCTACACCCAGCGGTACCCAAGAGGAAGGGACAATTTGAACCATCAAATAATTTATGAAGTTACTACATGAAATGCTTCTTACAAAAATGATATTCATCTTATAAAATGATTTTTTTTAATACATTTTTTAGCCAAAATATTTGTTATAACATTTAAAATTGTTTGCATGTGTTATTGATACGTGATACTTTCCCATAAAATTCGACAGCGAATTTAGTAATCTTCAATTTTCATTCAATCTGGTAATATTTGCATTGAAACAGATAAAACTAAAACCATTGAATTCTCAAATTTGTTAAACTGCAAAAACTTATATTTCAACTATTTTGCATGCATGTCTTTTAATTATTTTGCCCTTTCTCTAATAAAAATTTAGCATTTTTTGCTGCTTAAGACGTTAAGCCTTGAATCAATTATTCGTCTTCTCCAATTCAAAGTGGCAGGGTTACATTATTGTTTCATCTTTAAGAATATAAAACTAATGTACAATATCAATATTAACCTAGAAAATTACATTACAGTTATCAGTTAACCATAACCATTATCATTTCCGACAATTTTCGACTTATCACCGAGAAACTTGGACCAAAGTTGTCATTATTTGCATGCTTAATTTGTAACCCGAGCCATAATTCCTACTTCTGGTTTTTCTTTTTCAGTTGAAGTTCCGATCCTAGATAAAGACTGCAGGTTATTCGGAACGTCATTTGTTAAATCGACAAAGTACTTTTTGACATGATCCGAGTAAAGTATGGCGGTTTGGATTCAATCACGTTAACAATTATTGGCATATTTAGTCATTTTATATTATTAGTCGTTGCTGTGTCTATTGTTCTGTGATATGATGGATTGTCATGGTTATTGTATGTTCCAACAGAAACCAAATTTACTGGAAACTGTTCATAACAATAACAGAAAGTGAATAATGTGCAGACTGCAATTATCACATTACAAAACAACCTACTTGAAGTTACTTTCCCCTATCGTACCAATTGCGTTATTTATTTGAGATGAAAAAATGTTCTGATGCACACATGCATTAGACATAAAAGGTAATGCGGACTATTCATTCCCGTAAATAACAAATTTTAAAATGGAACGCTTCTATTAAAGAGAGTGATGATTACAGAACAATAACGAAAATTATGTTAGTTATACGAACGTGAAAAAGGGAAAAACGGGTCGCGTAGGAATAAGAGGCAACACCAGTTAACCGATATTCAATACTCGTAAATCTATTTTAATATACATATTAAAGATAAATAAAAACTGAGAGAATCGATTGAACATCGGATTATTCGTGGTATACAGGACAAACACCATACTAAGTCATCTATATTCGTCTCAACTGAAGACCAACAACACGGCAAGTATAGTGTCCGGCTGAGATCGTGTTTTTTCAAGTGAATCGGTCCACTTTTTTTATTCGTGACTGTTCATCTTATTCTGAATGGTATGCATGTTCTGAGCACAAACGACGCACAATTTCCATGTAGTTCATTTATATTTCAGTGTTTTATATTGTCCGTGTGTTTTTTCGAGAGCAACATTTAAAACGTCCGAGTTTTTCAACAAATGGTCCGGATTTTCGAATAAAATGTGAATAAGAAAGAAGACATTCTTGGGCTTAAAACTGAATTTTCTGGTGTGTAACTGTAATTTAGTGAAGGACAATATTATATATTCTTAATAAGTCACAAAAACATATTACTATGTTGATCAAATTTAACCCTTTTCAATTTAATGATTACTTTCTATTCTGAAAACATTTAACCTTAACCTTGAAGTATTACGATATATAAGAAATCAGTGGGTCCTTTTTAAAACGTTCTTTAGAACGTTTTACAGGACTCATAATCTTTTTAATTTCATTTCATGCTACCTTTGTTTTTACAGTAAATAATATTTTATGATTGATATATATTACAGTGACGAAAAAAAAAAAAATAGGAGCAAGAAAACAAAGGAAAAACAGTAAGAAATCAGAAAATTCAATATAAACAATACAAATTTTCGTTAAAAAATCACCGTGGGATAAAAACTGTATCGTATGCCCTTAACGTCCAGTAGCAAATATTTCATGCATGTTCAGAACGAGAACAAATTAACAATAAATCCAATAGTTAGGTCCTGTGACAGAGGACGTTCGAGATGAAGGTCGGGAAATTTAGACTGCCACTGAACATGATAATATTGGTTATGGACAGAAATTTTGCCTTGAAACAGGCCACCAACGGATCCCTCAAATAGCTGTTGCAAGGGTTCTTAACGTGCAGTGAGCGTGGTACTATCTGTACACACTCCATTCTGACCAGACGTGGCTGTGTACTTGAACATCCAGCACAGCCAAACGGACGCCCAACTTTGACAAGGGTTTTACTGCCGGTCGGAAGAGGACCTAAGTGGCCATATTTCTATTCCCAAATCCTCCTTGGAGGTAAACAATTTTTGAAAGGTTTGTTATAAATCATGTCAGTACAATACTGACTACTGAGCTGATGATAAACTCGGGAACTTATCTAATGTATTGAATAAACAACGAAATAAATAATCTGTAAGCTTTAATACGATCCTTTTGAATTAATAAAAAAACAAAACAAAAACGAAATGTGTATATAATATGCGTACACCTCACAAATATACACTTTTATTCTTTTAATTTCTGATAGAAATGAATCTATGGTGCTTTATTTCTGTGTTACCAAGCATAACATACGCTTCTCTTCACAGTAAGAGCATTTGATCATTGTTCTTGATTTCCATTTCTAGAACGATAAAACATATTACCATCAAGACAAATAGTAAATGAAAATTTTAGGATGTATTTTTTTGTTAAAAATAACACACATTTACCCGCTTTACACACTATGTGTACGTACGTCTCACTCCAACATGTCTGAGTTCAATTAAAGATTGTTTACATCACGAAATATTTACTGTATGAAATCCATATAGGTACACTAACATGAAGATTTCTGAATACAAGTGAACGATGCCTTTTTATCAAATGAACGTGTGAATGCAGCATTATCAACCTGGTTTAGTGCATTGTTTCGTGCTTTGAAAAGTACTTTATTTGAACCTTTTCATTGTTTTTTAAAAGCAACTACACTGACATATTGCATTTTAAGCCATAGGAAGTTTTTTTTTTTTTTTTTTTTCACTTGATAAAACAAGGACGCACTCGAAAAAACACGGACTGCTCTCGAAAAAACACGAACATAAAAAAATTAATTTACTCTCCAAAATGTCCTTTTCAATGCAAAAACAAGAATTTTTGTAAAGTTTCTGTATATCTAAGTACATATAGATTCCATGAATGCATTTCCACTGACATTTACATTAGTATGTGTATAAAGTGGCTTTAATCTATATTTTGGAATAAATAAAATTGAGAATGGAAATGGGGAATGTGTCAAAGAGACAACAACCCGACCAAAGAGCAGAAAACAGCCGAAGTCCACCAATGGGTCTTCAACACAGCGAGAAAATCCCGCACCCGAAGGCGGGCTTCAGCTGGCCCCTAAACAAAAATGTGTACTAGTTCAGTGAAAAAAGACTCATACTAAACACCGAAACAAATGATAGAACTAAAATTAAAAAAACATACAAGACTAATAAAGGCCAGAGGCTCCTGACTTGGGACAGGCACAAAAATGAATAAAGCATTTTAAGGCTAAATTAAACGTTTTTAACAGTGGAGGGTTGATAATATCTTATTATCACAAATACTAATTTACCTTCTATGATCTTGTATATAAGGTTCTAGCATCTTTCTTTACGTCTTACCAGAAAATAAGTCTGTTTGTTTACATTTTTGATCATGTTCACTCGAAAAAACGTGGCCACACTCTAAAAAACCCGATCAAATCACTCAAAAAAACACGATCCCAGCCGGACACTATACATACTAGTGAACAATGTTAGATCTGCAAATTTGCGTTACCAAAATTTTGTTCTTCCTTGTTCTTCCCTGTGCGGAATTCAAACCCTTGCTTCTGTGACATCGTTAGTCGAGCAATGCCTTTCCTTGTCGGCTATAACTAGGGTTGTGACACAGTAGAAATTTGTCCAATGAGACTTAAATAGAGTCGAAAGATAACAAAAGGACATTCAAACTCCTAGGCCGAAAATAAACTGACAACGTAATGCCAAAAAAAAAAAAACGAAGAAAAAAAAACAGAGTTAAACAAAAGAAAACAATACAAACGTTTTTGATGACTGATAACTTGTTATTTGTCCACGTATTGGAATCTTTTCCTGGTCAACTTATCATGTCATGATTGCATGATCAAAGGTTTGGTAGGAATAATCCGAAAATTTAACAGCAAATGATAAATCAAAAGATACATTTTAGCGTAGAAAATAGAAACACTAAGGCGTTGTACACGAAAAGATGTGTAGGCATCCGTTGGCGCAAAAGACTCATTTGGGTGTACTGAACACGTGTGAGAGAAAAAATGTGATATGTTAAATATATATTGTTCATACATTTTTATATATCTCCATACAAACTTCAGGACTTTGATCAGATGCAAATGCGCTACGTTTCAGCTAACAAAAAGCTATGATGCATTATTAAGGATTGAAAACTTTATTTCATAAATTCATAAATTGGGACTTATAAAAAAAAGGTGATTCTCAGTGTTTGAGTTGCTCACCCAATATTGTCAATATAACACAGCTATAAACAACTGTCATAAAAGTAGGAGGTTTAGATAGCTGTAAAACCAGTTTTAACCACCATTTTCATCGGAAAATGCCTATACCAAGTTACAGGAATATGACAGTTGTTTTTCATTCGTTCTGTCAGTTGATATAGTCAAATGTTTGATTTTTTTCAGGTTTTATGGACTTCCCCCTTTTGAATTTACCTTAAGAGTTTGGTATTTTTGTGAATTTCTTTTTCTTTCTATATCCAACAAATATACTGCCTACAATGCGACTCTAGCTGTGCGAGATGTTTAAATACGTAGTTTCATCAATTTTAGGGCGTTAACACAAAGACGGGAAAATGAAATAAGTGGAAGGTTAGGCGTACTGGAAATGTATGGTTCAACCTACAATTTTCATTTAAAAGCACATGTTTTAAGTCGGGACAATAACAGTTGATAACACATTGTTTCCATAAAAATAGTTTAAACAGTTTTCCCCATAAGTAGCCAATACCCATACCTTCTTTTTCTTTGAGTTTAGTTATTAATCGTTAGACATGGTATGTCACAGGTTAAGGTAGAGAGTCCTGATTCTTAACTCAACTGTTTTCTATTTATTCTGTTCATTCACTAAAAGCCGCACACATTGCATTTTTGTTTTATCCATTACATTAAACAAAAATGTTCCGTGAAATACTTTATCAATTTCCAAAGAAGAGGAAGAGTTGACTGGTATATATATATAAGAATTTCGAACAAACAAAAAAGAAAAGAAAATATTTATAAGAATATATATAGATTTCAGTATATTTTTTTAATAGGTCTTAAAGGTTTTGGGAGAATTTTAAAGCCATTTTCATATTTCACAAACGCAGGACTAAATTATAATGTTCAATGAAATGAATTATCGTCAAAATAGCCTTGTGGTAGCGAAACATTTTGAATCAAAGATATTCATTCCCATCATTTAGTATGGCACTTAGTCTAGTCTACGTTTCTTAGATTAGCCTTGTGGACAGTTTCTTGTAAATACAACTTTTAGTCTTGACAAAGAAGACAGTTTATTACAGAGATTTATGTGGACTTTATTCGATGTAATCCCAGGATTTGTTACTCGAAGATATGTCTCCAAATTTATAGAAACATTAATACGCGTGTCATTCTGGCTTGAATGAAAAATTGTCTGTTAATGATGAATATTTTTAAAATAAATGTCCAGTGTCAAGATTACTGATATAAAAGTCATCTTAATGCATTGCGATTCATAGACTCTTTAGAAGAAATTTATTCAGTTAATGATTTTTTTGTTTGTTTTAGACAGAACAGGAAATTTAAAACAATATTTAGCGAAAAAGTGAAAAAAAAATAATAAGAAATATGAAATATAATTTTCTATAATGCAATATACATTTAAATGTATTTGCAAATGAATGTAAAATACTTACGAATCAAGTGAAAGATTGTTTTCCCCTCCTAAAATGTGATATACATTTTGACTATAGTGCAAATGAGGTGAAAAAGGACAAAATAAACTACTTATGAACGAAGGAAAGAATAAAAAAGGATTTTAAAAAGTATTTCAACTAATTCTTGTATAAAGTAATTTACAAATACTTATACATCGTTCTCGACGGGTGAATTGAAGACAAAGTAACACATTAGTTATATACCTTTTCAATGTACAGTACTGTCAAATTTTATTTTTGAAATCTTGTACGATGTCATTCTGTAAAAATTGTATAAAACAATTCCATCCAGTTATTCCATTGCTGCTTTTCCATTAATTGTTTGGCATTAATACGCCATGGGTCCCAAATGATCAAAAGTCAGATTTAATTTCTGATATGAAAGAAAGAGCACGAATGTCTCGTCAATTAAAAATTTAGATAAAGTAGAGATGACCATTTTTCGTGATCAGATAGCTTATCAGCCTAATGTTGCATACAGAACTGTTATTGTAGCAACCTTAACTTCTAACATGGTGGTGATTTGATTACTCAGTTTGTAGCAACCTTAACTTCTAACATGGTGGTGATTTGATTACTCAGTTTGTAGCAACCTTAACTTCTAACATGGTGGTGATTTGATTACTCAGTGTCGACATGCGGAATGGTTCAAACATTTTTTCTCTCAAATTGTTATGCATTTACAGTATTCAGACTTACAGGCAGTGTCGACATGCGGAATGGTTAAGTGTAAAATTAATCTCTCAAAAATTTTAGTTGAATTGTTAAGGAATATTTTAGACTTACGATAAATTCAGACTTACAGGCCAGTTGTCACTATCACAGTTTTCTTGTACAAGTTTTTTGGTCAAAGTTTTTGATGAACTTTTTGATAATGACAACCGTCAAAGAAATCTTTGATCAAAAATTTTGATGGACTCTGATGGAATAGAATCTTATCCTATTTTTCTTGAAACTTCGATAGAGTTGGACGGGAATTTTCCAATCACAACGCATTTTTTTTTCTTTGACCAAGTTTTTGATGAAAAATGTTGATAGTGACAACCGATAACTTGGACCGAGTTTATCTGGCCTTTGATGAAAAACTTTGAAAGTGACAACAGATGAATTAGACCAAGTTTACCTGGTTAAAGAATTTTGACCAAGTAAACTTTGATGTGACAACCATGCTTTACACTTCTTTTTATTTTCTCGTTTTTCTTTTTCTTGAATGTTGTAAACTAAAACAAAATTACAATATCCCTGGGTAAATGCTTTTGTTCAATATCGACACAACAGTAACTCAGATATACATGTATCTATAATTTATAGTTTTATGTAATAATTAAAGATGTTATTAAATTTACATCTAGTGGCAAGTACTTCATGAATGTTCAGGACTAGAAGAAATTAACAATAGAACAATAGGTCGGTCCTGCAATAGGGAATGCGACCGGTATGATGGGTGGGAAATTTGGAATGTCATCAGAACTGAGGGTATATTGGATTCAGACAGCAATTTAACCTGTCAACAGGCCACCTCAATGTGATGTTGCAAGGGTTCTTAACGTACAGAGAGATCGGACGTTGCTGCGACTATTTATAGCCAGCACTACCAAACGGACACAAGAGATTTGCTGCCGGTCGAAAGAAGACCAAAGTGACCACATTTCTATACCCCAGTCACCCTTGGGATATTTATACCATATACATACATAATAAATCAATATTAATGAATGAGTCGAAAGTATTAAATACAGTGCATAATATTCGTCATAGGCCGGATTAAGCGACTTGGAATAATTTTGGGTTAATTCATGATTTCAATTATTACAAATATTTCAAATAAATGGAAGGATAAAACATAGCTATGTACAAGCATGCCTCATCATTGAATCTTTTACATTCATTGATCAAAACAATTAAAACCACAAAAAAAAAACATCGGTTTTGTTGATGCGTTGATAAAGGCCAAGCGGATTTGAGAAAACAGTAATGTTATTACAGTTTTTGGAATGTAATATAAAGAATCTAACATTGTTTTTTAAAATATATGATCGGTCGTATGAGATAAAAAATATAAAGAATGCCTAAAAAAGGAAGATAACTCTTGAAATTACTACAGAATATATGTGTAAAATGTAGTCAAATATTTCTCATCAGACCAAAGAAATTTTCAAAAACTGATCTTATTTTATCAATTGTACAAGAAACTAAATAAAATGAAAGCATAAAACTTCTGCGCTTATTTTTACCAGTGTTTTTGTTTATACTCTATTGCGTTTTGTTACAAATAAAACTTTTGACCAATCTAGGCAGGAACTGCTCGAAAGATAGACAATTTCAACAAGTATATATATACCACTACAGTTATATTTTTAAATTGAGATACTTGACTAACGATTCCATGTTGTGGAAAGGTAAAATGAAATTTGGCGACAGTAGTTTACAGATGTTAACAAACTGAAACTGAGGGAATCGCATGAACTGAAATTGGAGCAATACCGGGTGACGGATCGTCGCTATTTCATCTATCGCCATGCAAATTCACACTCATTAGAAATGTCACAATCTGGAATCGGACAAAATCGGCGAAATTACAGACCAGACGACTTTACTGGTATCTAAAGACCTAATACCGCGAAAACATTGAGACACCGACACATAGTATGGTCAACTAATTCGTGATGGTGACCGTCAAACTTGTGTTGTGTCGATTTCAGTCGTTCTTCCTCATTACTCTGTTGAATTAGTTTGAGTGTAAGAAAAAGGTAAAATCACAAAACTACTGAACTCCGAGGAAAATTCAAAAAGGAAAATCCCTAATCAAATGGCAAAATCAAAAGCTCAAACACATCAAACGAATGGATAACAACTGTCATATTCCTAACTTGGTATTGGCATTTTCCTTGTTAATGAAGTCAATATAGGGAGAAAAGGGAAAAGCGTAGCATATTAAATGAGATATGTAAACGTCATACGATGGAGCAGAATGCATGTTACTGCCGAAAATTAGAAGTTGACAATTGGAAAGTTGAAACGATTGTCATATATTCTAGTTTGAAGAAGTCCATATCTGTTAATTTCGAGGAAAATATCAAGAGCCTTCTACTGTCGGTAGTATCCTTAATTTCAAGTTCACTCTGAGCATATGAAATGTAAGCACGCGCTGAAATGTGGGTTATTGAGTAACAGAACATCCCCACTATATCTGAAGTGAAATTGAAGAACTTTGCAAGATGCTTTTTTCTTTTTGTCTTTGAGAAGGTTCTGTATGATTTCTGCTTTATATGAGTTCAAAAACAAGTCAACCAGTAGTGGTGTACAATTAGTACTCATTGGAATACCCGGCTGTCAGCTTAAATATAATTCCACCAAACGACGTTTTTGAAAATAAGTCATTTAGAACAATCAGAAGTCTCTAGCCAGGAAAAAAAAAGTTAATTAACCAACTATTATTACATGTATTACCTAATTTAAAATTTTTAAAACTTGATTGTACGTCATCAAACGACCAATCTGTCATTTTTACAATAATTTTTTTTCTCAATTGAACTTCATTACCGGCATGAAAATACAGATATCTTTTGTTATTAGATTTCGAATTAAGGCATATCCCTTGTTTGGCTATACTTTTGGTCCATTTTGGGTCTCATTAGCTCTTCAACGATTGTATGAGGTTTTTGACGTTCAAATATTATGTCTCGAGCATCACTACAGAGACTGTATTTGTCGATATACTCATCTGGAGCAGTACAATTGGTACCGTTAATGTTATTAACCGAGTAACCGTGCCAATGCTTTACTGACGAGAGACAGAAACTGTGATCATTTTATTAAACGTATTTCATACGACTCCATCCTTGGTTTTCTGTCTTGTTATCAGTGGTTGTTTGCTTTTTCATTATCCTTCTTTTGGACATCTTGTTGTTTCCCCTCTAATATACTCTCTGGTACCCCCAGCAGTTCCCTGCTTAGTGTTAAGTATCTTAATACCACCGACATCATAGACCTTTTTTTATGTAAAACATAAATATATACATTTGTATATGGTCGTTTGTACTCTGTTGAATGTCTTACCCAATATTAAAAAAATAGTGAACAGACATCTATATAAATGGTACCAATTGTACTTCCCCAGATGCGCATTTCGAAAATTAATGTCTCTTCAAGGATGCTCGAGGCAAAAATATTTGAAAATCAAAAACCTAATGCAAACATTGAAGAGCTGATCAACCAAAAGGACCTAAAGTATAGCTAAAACCGGACAAAACATCCATCCCAAAATACCCATTTTTTTATTCAGATGAAGTATATTGTCATGCACACTAACTGTCATAGCTACGACAAAACAATCATGCACCACTGTTGCAGGTTAGATGGAGGGCAGAGCGCTCAAAATATTTTTTAACTCTGCCACATTCTAAATGTGACAGTCCCACGCCGAGAGCCTGTAATCTAGTGGTTTTTGTTCGTTGCTGTCTGTGCATAATTGTTTTTCATTTCTTGTTTTTAGTATATACCATGCTGTTTTAGACCGAGAGTTAAAATCATTCCTCAGTAAAGGACCTAAATATCGTCCCCCGTCAATCATTAATTGGAATGAGTGTCGTAATATCATCCACGACTCACTCCGTACTTACTGTTTGAAATGGATAAAACGGGAAAAAGCTGACAAAAAATCTTTGGACTCTTTTTTTAATTCAGTAATGAACATAGTTGATATACGTATTCAACATTTTAAAGAACATTTTACTCTTAACAACAACCATAATAAACCTATTTCTCGTATCAAACATAAACTTAAAGAACTAGCCAAGGAATATGTTTTGTCCTGGCCGATAAAGCTGCTAATAATATCATTATTGTTTGACGTAAATTTTACATTGAGGTTCTGAAAAAAGAAATCACCAATTCACCAACATTCCAACTGACTCCATTTTCAGAAAACGACATCTGTAACAAACATAAACTTTTAGCTACCTCTTTACAAGCAGAACCAAATACAATGAAAGTCCCAACTATGTACTGGCTTCGAAGCTACATAAAACACCTTACAAATATAGATTTATTTCGTCTTCAAGCCATTATTCCACTACTAAATTGTCTCTTCGTCTTACCAGTTCACTTGGTACAATCAAAACCTGATAATAAATTGTTCAAATAAGGCCTTTGAAAATAGTGGAATTAATTACTTTTGGAGTGTCAAAACTCGTTGGAAGTACTTGATAAATTGCATGCTTATATTGGTGATTTTGAATCTGTTCAAAGTTTTGATTTTTCTACCCTGTATACCACATTGCCTCACATTCTCATTAAGAAAAATTCACACCTAATTAAATGGGCATTTAAAAGTCAGAATGTGAATACATATGTTCTAACTCTTTAGGTCATTTTTAGTAGCAATAAACAAAAGAACTATGTCAATTGGACATGCTTTGATACTATATCTGCCCTTGAATTTTTACTAGATAATATTTTTGTTCGCTTTGGAGATTCCGTATATCGTCAGGTTATCGGAATTCCAATGGGGACTAACTGTGCACCACTTATTGCGGACCTGTTTTGTATTGCTATGAGTTACAATTTATGACTAAAATCAGCAAAGACCCATCGAAACAACATCTGATACAAAATTTAATAATACTTTTAGATATTTGGATAATATATTGGCTCTCAATAATGACGACTTCAGTATGTATACTAAAGAAATTTATCTTGTTGAACTTACTTTAAATAAAGCTAATACTAACAATGACCACTGCCCTTTCCTCGATCTTGATATCTATATCATTAACGGAAAGCTTAATACAAAAATTTATGATAAAGAGATGATTTTTCATTTCCTATCGTTAATTATCCATTTTAGATGGTGACGTTCCTTGTCACCATCTTACGGTGTTTATATATCTCAACTCGTACGATTCGCTCGTGTATGTAACAACGTTTCAGATTTTAACGAAAGAAATTTATGTATTACTGAAAATTATTTCACCAGGGTTTTCGATATCACAAACTAGTCAAAACATTTGCTAAATTTTATCATCGATACAAGGACATCATTCGTAAATATAGCTCAACATGCAGACTTCTTATACGTTCAGGTATTTCACATCCAATCTTTTATGGTAATATTCTTTATAAAGCACAAAATGTCAGTATTCACCTCAGAAGCTAACAAAACCTTTAAATAGACTTATTAAGAAGGGATATAGTTACGATACTGTTGTCAGGTCATTAAAGAGTGCATATTTTGGCTTTAATATTGATTCACTTATAGGGTCTTTGCATCGGAACTAAACACATTTATTTAAAACCAGTTGTTGGCATGACACGGGTTATGCTCTTCTCATATATTTTATGATGGTATGATACTAAACCCCTAACGGGAGGGATTGTGCCTGATATTCATATGATGAAGACATAATCTTTCAATCAGTTTAATTGAGGTCTGGAGCTGGCATGTCAGTTAACTGCTAGTAGTCTGTTGTTATTTATGTATTATTGTCATTTTGTTTATTTTCTTTTGTTACATCTTCTGACATCGGACTCGGACTTCTCTTTAACTGACTTTTAATGTGCGTATTGTTATGCGTTTACTTTTCTACATTGGCTAGAGGTATAGGGGAGGTTGAGATCTCATAAACATGTTTAACCCCGCCGCATTTTTGCGCCTGTCCCAAGTCAGGAGCCTCTGGCCTTTGTTAGTCTTGTATTATTTTTACTTTTAGTTTCTTGTGTATAATTTGAGTTTAGTATGACGTCCATTATCACTGAACTAGTATATATATTTGTTTAGGGCCAGCTTAAGGACGCCTCCGGGTGCGGGAATTTCTCGCTGCATTGAAGACCTATTGGTGATCTTCTGTTGTTGTCTGTTCTGTGGTCGGGTTGTTGTCTCTTTGACACATTCCCATTTCCATTCTCAATTCTATTTGTTGTTTTCTCTTTTGGATTGTTAACACATTTTATCATCCCGGGCCTATTATAGCTCAGTATACCTGTAGATGTACAAATTCTTGTCAGTCGGTACTTAGATGATAGTTGTTCATGGGTAATCGCACCACATCTCTCTTTATATTACAGATGTATAGATATGATTTTGTGGTTGCGAAGCAAATTATCGTTATATATAAGCAGAAAGAAATTCATAAATGATTATTTGTTTTGTAAAACGTTTTGAATATTATACAATAGCATTCAGAATCAAAACATTAAATTTACTGTTATTTTATGGAAATTCTTTGACATAATAGGTTTGCACTGTTGATACTAGTGAAGCAATGATAAAATCTGCATGGACTGTTACATTTGTTTAGTTTGTTAATACTATCACATTATGGAATAATCATCTTCAAATTGTCATCCTCATTTAATAATTGTTATTGAAACATACCCTTGTTAAATGAGACATTAATTACACCTTCGCAACAAGTAAAAAGTTTAATTATGAAATGTACATCTAAAAGTGCTTTGATCACGACATGTTCAAAGTGTAACATGGCACCTTACTGCCCTTAGTGGATCCCTGGCGACCACCATAACGTTATATGATGTGTACCGAAGGGCTTGTGGGTACTCCGTTTGTTAGCATACTCAATGATAGAAATATTGAGTACTGGTTATTCTGTTTTGTAAAAGATCACTTAATCATTTGTAGTATTTGTGCAATGATTTTGATTTGATGTTTAATTAGATGTATGAGATAAAACTGGCAATAAAGTTAAAATATCATTGTTTTCCTTAGTATTACCAAGGGATATCCATTCATTTATTATTTAAAACGATATTTCATCTTTGGTCTATAATACTGATTAGTTTTTACTTTTTATGTGAGATTTGTCAAAATTAAATTCATAATTGTAGCATTCTGGTCGGGGAGAAAATTTTGATTTCATTTGGGAGTAGAAGAAAAATCAAACTTGTTCATCAATCCGTGTTTCATGTCTTTATCAAATGATAAACGAGTATAAATAATGTATGAGAATTACCTGTTCTTTCACCGCAGTGTAATTGTGTGGAACGAATGGTTTGGAAAATAGAGTTGTCCGGTTTAACCCATTAACATGATGAGTTAACTTGTGATGGCTCAATTAAGCCTTTCACTATACTCAGGGAGAGCTTGTTTTAGATGATGCCAGACTTTATCCAGGTGGAGCACTTGAAAGAGATACAGAAATGTTATTAGTGCAATTCAGACATAATTCTATAAAGTAACCATATTATTTTTTTGCTTAATTAGTTTTTCTCTCAAATAGCACAAAAATAATAGTTAACGACCTTTTGGGGGAATTAGAACTTTTTTCGTGCTATTTGATCAAAGAAATAAGATAGCATGAAATGTGAAATTCACTGTTTCCGTTAACTTTGTATTAGCATGTTTCTTTAGTACTTAATGGTATTTTAAAGATGGTAATATTACTTCCAGGTACACACCTGCATCAAAAATCAAATTAGCGAAATTAATTCAAAGCTTCAATATTCCTCTGCGACTACATTTTATTTGAGCACTTTGTTTATCTATATTTTTCAAAATCTTGCCATATGCCTCAATCGTCCCTGTCATTGACATTATAATATTCTTTAAATTTTTTATTTTTATTAACTCAAAAGTAGACGATTTTCTATTTATCCTACATTAGATTGTTGATAATATATACTTTTCTCCACTGCGGTGGTAGATAACTTAGATGTTTGATATTTATTTCAAAATACACTTGAAGTTTTGTACAGCAAATTCGCTAATTGTTATATACATAACGTATTGTGATTTTGTTGTATTCAATTTGAAAAATAAGATTTTAGAATTACATTTTTAATAATTGTAAAAAATGAAATAAGATTGTTCTCAAGGTCGAATATACTATAACCCCTGGCTTTTAGTGTTGGTTCGTGTTACCCAATTTTAATTACCTTAGTGGTGTTTTGTGGGTAATTGTTTGTCTGTTTGTCTCCTTTTTTTTTTTTTTTTTGGCCATCGTGTTTTCTATGTTCTTCGATTTATAGTTTTAACGTCTAAAGGAGTTAGAGAGTATGGATATAAAAATAAGAAGATGTGATGATATTGCCAATGAGACAACTCTTCACCGGAGACCAAATGACGTAGAAGTTAGCAACTACAGATCACCGTACGGCATTCAATAACGAGAAAAACCCATATCCCATAACAAGTTTACATATTAAGCAAAATGTAATGTTTAAATGTTAGAGGGTATATATTAAAAACAACGTACGTTTCAATCGACGTTACTCATGAACCTGAAAGCATTTTAATAAACAAAAAATGGCGATAAGATTTTATCAATTGACCAATATCAAACTTCATTAACAATATATGCATATAAATTGTCATATTTTTATTATGACAGATGAAGTACATGCTTGAACAAAGGATCCAATATGACAATAAACGTTTGTTGATAGGAACTGATATGGTCAAGTGTACTTATACAGATATTTGTATGACAGTCCGCTCCGTCGCGGTCTAATGATTCTGACAATATTATCTGATCGTACCGACACGTGAGCCAAAAGGCAAAAGTGTGCTGAAATACATCCTTCTCTATTGTTTTCAATCATCATCAATCAAACATTTTAGGAAAATTAATTCTTTCATTTCCATCAATTTAATAAAACACCAACACTTAATATCAGGAAATAAGGTTATTTTACCGGGGAAATGCATCCGGCGTATGCACCTATTTCGCAACATTACATCAAAAACGGAGCAAAACAATCAGAAAGCTTTTATATTTCCTGCGGCATGGATGATATGGCGATAACTAGTTTGCCGTACACAATAAAACACCGCAGTAATTGCACTGTAGTATAACATTGCAACAAGGAATTAATTTCATAATTGATATTGAATTGGGTGGTTTTTATGAAATGTCATCGGAGTGACAATAGTAGTTTTCTATTTAGTAAATGTATATTCTCTTCCATTAGAGTGATATTAGCTATTGATCGATACAGATGCCATTCTTTTGGTTTGTAAATGGGCAATGAAAATTTCATTTCATATCTTCCATTCTCTGTTTATGAAATGTTATGTTGGAAATGTCTGTATTAACTTAAACCCGCTTTAAGGGAAATTTAATTATGTATAAAGTGTATATCATAAGATATAAGTTCTGGCGAATGATTCCAGAGTGCAATGGGAATACTTTTAGTACGGTGGATCAACTTTATCTAACAAACACATAAAATATTTCATTGATGATGCATTTCATTAACAAATCGAAAAAAACCTTTCTTTGACATTCAGAAATTAATGTTTAATTACAAAAATCAAACAAAATATTATACATGATTTATTTCATTGATTGTTGCGGTCCAATGGAAGCAAAACGCAAAACACAACACGTGATTGAGGTTACATCAAAAACTTTCAAAAAATAAATGAGAGTAAATAATCATATTAATCAGAATCAACATAACATATTATACCTTAATTTAAGTATTTTAAAAATGATGGACAAAATAAGTACTGAAATTTTTATTCATTTTTAAAATAATGTGTTTCTTTATTAAAATTCACCAATAACACTTTTAATATATCTAAAAATTTTGAAAATGAGGAAATATAATGGTCAGGGATATACAAAGACAAGCAGTCAAATGTATAAATAGCGTTATTCCCTAAGGTTGAAGACCATATAGTAAGTAACCTTTAAAACTGTTTTCTTTGTTGTGTAGTAGAATACGGTTGGTACCTCTTTAATGGATAAGCTTCATCTATTTTTTAAATTGTCAATGACAAAAACTTAACCATGAACAAAGCGGTTGCTTCCTATCTGTCAAAGGAGAGTTCATTCTTACTTTATAGTTTTTCATAGAGATTTAGATGTAAAATTTAAGAATGTTTAACTATTGTAACTAGAATTGTGTCTTATTCTTGTTTTAAAAAAATAGGCCTACTGCCCTTTGAAAAATCTGAATTTCAGTAAACACTAAACTTTTTATTGAAACAATCCATGGATACTGATTAGACTATCCAAACAAGATTGTTTACCCAAAATGAACACACTTGTTATTTTATGCCGAAATTACTTATATGTAAAAATGTCCAGTATTTAAACAAGCTGTAAATATCAGTTGAGAAGGGCTGGACTCATCATATCTATACTTACAAAACCACACACAAGTCGGAGAAAAACGGAACAAATCGTGTCCAAAAGAAAAAATACGAACAGACAAATAACAGTACCAAACACACTACACATAATTCTTAGATTAATTCCAAGAAAAAACCGGACTAACTCAAGTGCCCCGGAAGGGAAAGCAATTATTGTTCAGTTGCTCATAGCTAGGAAAAATTGGTTTTGATGTTGATTTCCTTGATGGCATAATCAAAGAAAAGAAAGCAGAATTGTAGCTACAACAAATGGAATATACCCGTTTTTATCTTGGACACGGTAATTCCATAACGTTTGAAAATTGTTCACAACGGAAAAATTGAAATCATCCCTTTTGTCTTAAAGTTAAGTTCTCAAACGACCTTTATTGGTGATTTATAGTTGCAAGTTCAGATGTGAAGCAGAATTAACTGTGTCTGCTTTATTTCAAGTTCATTTGAAGCGATCAGCATTGTCAGCAAACTTTTAATTATTCAGAGAGAGAACATCATCTATATAGAAATAGCAAATTTCAAGGATACAGCTAGTGTTGTTATCATTATTCTTTGGAAGAGGTATCTGTATGAAGTCTGCCTAAAACCAATAAAGGAACAAGTCGTAGAAACGAGGAGCACAATTTGAATAGGAATTCCGTTGGTACCCCTAGGAATAGCGACTGTCTGTTTGAAACAAACGAAACACTAATAAGTTATCAATAAAAAAAAATCGAGCATTTGAAAGTTGTCAGTTACAAAGAACTTTTGGTTTGAATTGGTTCCTTACGAAATGTAATTTGTCCCTTTTAAAGCAAGAAATGTGTATCTACGTCAGTGCTTCTTTTGTGGAACATTTGACATATTCTTTCAATCTGTCTTCAAGTGAAAACTGAGAAATACTTGTTTTATGGTATTGAAGTCAAATGCTTTAATACTTTTGCAGGAGATGGACTTATATATTATGTATATATATTCTAACAGATCGTTTGCATTGTTTTTGTATCCACATCTGGTTCACACCGCCCCTGTTGTGGTCATTTTCACAGTAACTCTGAACTTTGGTTGCCTATAAAATAAAAGTTAGTATTTGGAAATAGAAGTGTCAAGACCAAGATATTTAAAACTTCGTTGTAGTAAAGGGTTTATTTTGAGATGGGTATCAAGTCGAGTGAAGATTTTGTTCTTTATCTTTGGTAGGAATTCCTTAAGATTATAAAATAGACGTGTATTGGGTTTACAAGTGAATTGTCAATATCTAATTCTCTTATCAAAATCAGGAATCAGAGCTATGCATCTTTCATTACAATGAAGTTCACATGAGTATATTAGATGTAAATACTCTTAGATATTAGATGTAAGTAATCACATGTGTTTATAAGGTAATTTTATAATCAAACGCAGATGATTATTTTTCTGTCCTTTGGAATACAGTGGACAGTTATTTCATTAGAAATCAAAACATCGATGATTTCTTTACTGATACACTTTGGTTGTAAGTTGTCATATAAATTAATCAATGATTTTCAGTTCGATTTTTCTGCCTGGGAATGGATTTCCCCAATGCATCGAAACATTTTATGAATTTGGCATTTTTTTTTTTTTGGTGGAGCGAGTGAACCTAATAAAACTAATTTGAGAAAAAAAAAATTCTTGCAAACAGAAACGATGATTATTCGTGTTATAACAGTTTGAAAGCGTTACGGACACGATCGTGATTTGGTCGACTGTTATGTAATATCTGTGTCACAGATTATCACTGATATGTACCACTTGTTGCAACCAAAATCCCGTCCTCTATCCCTCGATTGTAATTTTACCAATTGCGACTTATCACCGGGTTTTACTGGCAAAAACAACACAACGGGTGTCGCATGTAGACAGGAAACGCATGTCCTTTCGGAGCATCGCAGTTAACACTGGTTTTATGGGTTCACATTGCACAATCTTTTATTTTCTATGATATGTTTTGTAATTGTTGTTTGTCATTTCTTCGTCTTTATCCTTGATCATAGGGTTTTCTGTTATTACTGGAATTGTGATCTTCAACTGCTCACTTGATATCTTGTCTCTCCCTTTTTTAGTCGATTTTGACACTTGCCGGCTATGACTTCTCTATAGTATTCTACATTATTCGTTCAATAATGACGGCTTGGTTTTTGACTTTTCAAACGTTTTTATTTTAGAACTTCTTTTGAGGGTCATTCTAGAAAAGCCAAAACTGTATGCTTGATAATTTACTACAGCAGGTAAGAAAAAACTAAGAGGACAAGAAAAATTACAAGTCGGAAAAGAACAAATATTACAACAGCCAAGGGGAAAGAAAACATGGAAAATGCATTCAAAACACTTCTCAGAGTATACAGATTACTAAATATCCAGCAACAATTACCACTTTAAAAACCGATGTGAACTCAGATGATTCTGGAGAGTAAAATGGCTTTTAGAAGTCGATCCGACACTAAAAGGACACAAACCCAAACTTTTTGCAAATTATAGAGAAACAAGTCATAGAATTAATTTTATTTGTGCCCCCCTCTCCACTTGTTTGTAGGATGGTCTATATTAACAAAACATTTTGCTATAATTATTATATCATTTTGTATTTGATCTATATAAACCTTCAAAAGCAACAACATATACTTCAAGAACATTTTAGCAGACACAGTTGGTGGTAATTACGTTGAATTAACATTGATTGTCACTTTTTCAAAGACGATTTAGTGACGTTTTCCCGGTGATGCGGATTGGGGTATATACTTGACACAAAAAGAGACGAGAATGATTCCAAGAGGACATTCAAAACTCAAAAGTCGAAGAAAACTGATAATATAGACACAGATAGACGATCTAGAATCTTGGACAAACGTGATATTTCAACTTTCCAATTGTCAACTATCCAATTTTGTTTGCATAAACATACTCTTCCAACCATCGTATGGAGTATACATATATAGATTATTACGTTACACTTGAGTATGTTCACTCCACACTATTATCAGGGTGTGCTCCTGACATAAAAACTGCTCCAAAAGAGTTATGAAGAGAAACGATTGAAATCGAAACTAAATAAATTTTACGGTCACCATCACCATCACCGAAGCGATGTGTCTGTAACTAAACTTCCTGTTCGATGTGAGCCAAGGCTCCGTGTTGAAGACCGTACTTTGACCTATAATGGTTTACTTTTATAAATTTTGACTTGGATGGAGAGTTGTCTCATTGGCACTCATACCACATCTTCTTATATCTATTTACAAGCAACGTGTTTTCGCGGTCATAGATACCAGATTAGTCGTCTGATTTTTTATTCTACCGATTGTGTCCTATTCCCGAATGTGACATTTTGAGTGTGGATATGCATGGGTGGGTGATGCATGCATAGCAGGAGACGCTTATCCTGTCGACGCACCCGATATCGCATCGTTTTGAGGTCCTGCGATTCCCTTATTTTTGTTTTTTTTTCTTAATTGATTTATGAGATTTGAACATCTGTTAAATACTGTTGAATCTAATTAAATAGTGTTTTGTTTATAATTTACTCGAACCATATAAGAGTATTTTTCATGTTCATTATTGACTTATGTTTGTTTGCTGTCTCATTGACTGTTTTTAAGATATTCCCATTACTCATATATGGTATATCAGTTATATCTAACCCTATGCAAAATACGTGTGAAATAACTTTCGCCTCATGCGACAGTTACGCGCCTGGTCATTTTCCGTTTAGAGTTTATGCAATTCTCAATGTTTCCATACACACATTTGTCTGTTTATGAGATATGAAGAAATTTTGTTATATCATCTTTATATATTTGTATTCGTTTTGACTAATGTAGCTTATAGTAGATGAATAGAATGGTCCACAATAGACATTTTTTTCTTCAAGTTTGAGTGGTATTTTGATATACTTTTATGATAATAAAAAGTAAAATAACAAAAATACCGAACTCCAAGGAAAAATCAAAACGGAAAGTCCTTTATCAAATGGCAAAATCAAAAACTCAAACACATCAAACGAATGGAAAACAACTGTCATATTCCTGACTTGGTAAAGGCATTTCCTTTTGTAGAAAATGGTGATACCTGGTTTTATAGCCGGCTAAACCTCTCACTTGTATGAAGTCGCATAGAATTCAATTATATATTGACAACAATGTGTGAGCAAAACAAACAGACATAATAGGTAAAAATGTCAAAAATTGGGTTACAGCAGTCAACATTGTGTTTTAATCTTAATCACTATTAAAAAAGAAATAACTATTTCAACAAAGAAAAACTAAAATGGCATATAGAAACTCTATAGACAAAGTACATGAGCCAAAATGAAAGACAAGAATACAAAAATTACCATAGGACAATAACATAATGGCGGGATGTATAAATACCGAGCCACGCCAAAAGTATATTACCAAAAATGGACTAAACAGTAAAGGTTAAAAATATACAAAGACAAATAAAAAGAGCACTATAACACGTAATTAAATTAAATAAATTATTATATAAAACACTACTGGATGCATGAATTTTCACATTGAACATCTTAGACATAAAAAGTGTTATATGTATGAATGCAATGAACATTATTAGTGTAGAAATACAAAGCTCCATTTTAATTCTGTTATGGGATAACTGATTAAGTTAATGATACAGACATCAATTCAACGACGATGATTAATTAAATATCAAAATTCTGGAAATATTATTTATCAATTCAGATTATAGAGACAGTATCATATATGGACGCAGCTGAACTAGCTCTAACATTAACAATAAATTCTGTCTGTTTCCAGCTAATTGGGTATGCATCTCATATGATGTCATATGACAAGATGGAAATCGTCGCCATTTTGGACATAGAAGCGTGTAAGTGACACCGATCAGAACTTTATTTGATTAACATGCCTTCACAGACGCCAACCTAATAAAACGATTAAGTTTGGCACGTGTTTCGGGTGGATTAATCTACATTGCTCCAATATAATGCTGACATATTAATATTCTTCCATTTCATTATAATAGAAGATTTTGGCTTGGAATGATTATCTTGAGACTAATTTAAATCAAGAAAGAAATACCATCATTCTCCAAACAGCCATAAGGTTCGAACTAAATAAATATATACACACGCAACAAGAAACTGTTGTTAAAACAGAGTATTTTATAATTAATAGAGGTAGTTTAAAGGAACTTTTGTTTACCCCTTTAAAATATACGAAGGTTTTTAAATGCATGGTTTACTTGCAGTTTTAAGCATCTAAAATTAATCTGGTGTTATATTTTCTCTGAAAAGATTGAAAAATACTCGCTATATTAAAGGTGCGTATCACGAAAACTGCTGACACCACGGTAATGAACGTGCACTTGTCATCCGAATGAATCGAACGTGCTTGTCACAGAAATAGTTCATATCTCGATTTGGAAAGTGCTTGTCATGCAAATGGCTGAAATCAATATATGAAAAGTGCTTGTCGCGAATATGGTTGATCGAAGTTTCCATCCATTGAAATGTGCATGTGTTAATTTACGTTTTTTGATTGAGTTAAGCCTTCCAATTGATATTTTATCGTGTGTTTTTCTATGTTGTGATGTTATACTATTGTTTCAGAAAAAGGGAGAAGGTTTGGTACCATTAAAACGTTTAATCCCGCTGCAAATGTTTGCACCTGTCCTAAGTCAGGAATCTGATGTACAGTAGTTGTCGTTTGTTTATGTAATTTATACGTGTTTCTCGTTTTATATAGACTAGACCGTTGATTTTCCCGTTTGAATGGTTTTACACTAGTAATTTTGGGGCCCTTTATAGCTTGTTGTTCGGTGTGAGCCAAGGCTCCGTGTTGAAGGCCGTACATTGACCTATAATGGTTTACTTTTATAAATTGTTATTTGGATGGAGAGTTGTCTCATTGGCACTCACACCACATCTTCCTATATCTATATAAGCACTAGCCAATAGACTTTGGCATATTTTTGTTGATAAGTTGACTGCTGCCCATGATTGTAAATTATACTTTTATAACCAGAACACAATACAACCGTTTACTCAATAAGCAGGTTTTACGTATACTTTCACCTCTAAGATATAGACGGTTAACATTGATGTAATAAAACCTTAAACAAGTTAAAAAGTAATATTATACAAACAGGACAATGAAACCATAAGTCGTTAAACACAGACAACGACATGGACAAAAATAAGACAAATAGACAAACAACAGTAAAAAAAACCACTACACAGAAAACTAAAGATCCACACTAAAATATAGGGGAGAGCTTAGGTGCTCAACAATTGAAAATAATGCTTAATAAATCAAGTGCGTCGTCCGAAACGCTCTTTTGAATTAACCTTCATCAGTATAATGTTCAAGTCTAAAATTTTGAATGCCAATGACGTATAAATGTAAGGACACTTAAAAAGAATGACGAAATTGATATAAGGTCAACTTTGCCTGAGGAAATTGGATTCTCCGTTGTTGAATTAAGAAATTATTAAGAAACTAAGCATCCTGATGAAGGTAAATCCACAAAGGCGCTTTGGACGCGTAAAATTCATCAACTGTTTTTTTTTTTTTTTTTTTTTTGAGGGGGACATATTTTCTTAATAATTTCTGAAATGTAGCTATTTTACGATCCAAGATGGTGGTAGAACCAATTCTACCTTAAAGAAATGAGAAATTTTCAAAAATGGCGTCTTTGGCTACACTGTTGAAATTATGATTGATATATAGAGATAAACTTTTAAGAATAAAAAATAAACAGCAACTGCCTGAAATGGTCAGCCGATTCATTATGTGAGTCGTTGCCCTTGCAAGACAATTTTATCTATTTTTTGCGTTTTGGGCTATAATATTAAAAAAACAATTTTAAACCGCATAAATGACCAGTATGACAAGATCTTCATGTAAATCAACATGTCTGAATTAGTTTTTTCCTTCTTTTTTTGCGTTAATGGCGGTAACTTTAGTATTAAGATAGAGAGAAACTGAAAACAGCAAAACATTATCTTCAAAATAAGACATACAAATAAATTGAAATGGTCGAAATCGACAGTCGACTTCTAAAGGGCGTTTTTGCCCTAGTGTTTTTTACTTTGAGTGCGTTATTTTGAAAACTATACATTATACTGAAACAAGAACGAGCAGTAACACAAAATCTACAAATATGTCATGGTTGACATAGTTGTCCCTATTCAAATCTTGGTTGCCTATTATATTGAAAACTCTGTCCATCAAAAATTATCAGCAAGTCAAGATTTAGGCCCCAAAATTTCCCTTCAACCCAAATATGAAATTGTACTGGTAGTACATAAATTTGTTGAAAAATGCCAGGTGAGCAAAACTTTTAAACTGGATGGTACTCGATCACTATTTTGACAAAAATATATTTTTTATTGTTAAAATCGTTTTCAGTAGCAATGTGTAATCTGAATCTATGAAATTTTTGCTGATACGTCTTTAAAATATACTTTCAAGATACTTCAATTTTAATTTCCACCAAGTGTTATGAATTTCCACTTTTACCCTGTGTGTTAAACAAATGCAGGTAAAATTGGCCAATACCTCTTTTGATCATTCCTATTTGCAAAATTTAAACGACTACAGAATTCAGAAATAAGAAAAAACTACCGTGTCAAACTTACGCGTTTCCTATAAATATACTCAATTCCTGGTTGTCTGACAAAGCATCTATATTGTACCAAACAATAATTTTATTTTAATGTACTTTTTTTGTTAATCAGACTTCAATAGTATTAATGTACACGCGTAGGCAGTTAATATCTAATTCGCAAATATTCAATAATATTCATATTCTAATCAAAATTATTTGATATATTATGTATTCTTTACGCACTAACAACAAAGTGGTGGCATGCTAAACAAGAATAGAAACGCTACAAAAATATATAAAATACGTATGTTAATATTAATTTTGATAGAATAGTTAATTTACAATACGGCAATGTCTAGCCTAACTATAGATAAGTAATTCATAATTTCGTAAAGATAACATTTATGTAAGAAAACATCTGTCAAAGGGGTAATATCACACAATATAGTTCCTGACTGCACGCGAACGTTCCCGCCGGGGCAAAAACAAATGACTCCCTTATGGTCTACTTATTCAAATACCAAACATCATAAAGTCGCTTTCGCTTCTCCGGTTTTAACCGCCTTTGTAATTGCAATTTGTCTATCAGAATGGATATGTTTAGGCAACTCTCGCGAGAACTGAACTTATTAGAGAAGGATTTCTTTGTAATTCAACGGCTAATGTAAACAGTTTTTCTTTTTGCATGATCTTCCCATTTCTTGAAATAAATTACTTTAAGCACGAAATAATAGTTCCAAGTACGGAGGTTTACAAAGGCAGAAATAATCCCATTTCTTTGAATGAAATAACTCTCAAATGAAATAAATTGATGTTACTATAATGATCTATCATTATTATTATTATTATTATTATTATTATTATTATTATTATTATTATTATTATTATTATTATTATTATCATTATTTATCCTAACCGGCATACATTATGTACTGAATTTGTAAAAGTAGTCATTGATAATAGACGGCATTTAAAATATAAACACAAAACTCAACAATGTTATTTCCTTGATTAAATTACTATACATTACTAAATACGCAAAACAAACATTTTATCATTATTCTTACGATTTTGGGTATAAATGTTATCAGATTTTTTTATAATTTCAAGTTTAAAGAGGTACTAAAACGCTATAATCATGTTTGTCTTATTCTACAGTTCGTAATTAACGTTTAAGAATGCAAAAAACCCGATAAAATTTCATTTTGTAATTATCGAGATATTTGCAAATTACTGTCAGTTTGTCATTTGAACACCTGAACGATTTAGTAAAACACGCCACTACAACTCACTACTTATACCCAACGGAAGTGACGCACAGTGGGTCACCCTGATCAAATATGTGTGATATATCGTATGCAAACAGATCACGGCTTGCTAAGTAAAATAACACAGTTTTGAAATGAATCGGTGACAATTATTACATTGAGAATATTGATAACCATTTGTCGAGGCTTGATAATCGCATAAATATTTTAATCAAATGTTTTATAATTAGAAAAGCATTGAAAACCAAAAGCACAAATCAACCTTTTTTTCTATAAAATATTAACATGTGCATCCTAAAGTGGCGGTAGAAGCAGAAGTAGAACCGTGCATGTTATTTTCCATGGCGGAAAAACGGCATTCAAAATAGGACACTCCCAACACGTGCTTCCAAAAGACGACGGAGGGCGTAACTTGTTGATTTGTTAAATTAAACTATGTGGGTTTTTCTGAGCTACAAAAAAATAAAAATTCTCTTTCTTACGACTTTAGTTACAGCAGCATTTCACAATTATATAAGTTTATTCTCCAGATAATGTGAAGAATTGAGAACTGTCGGTCACAGTAATCTGCTTGTCTGGTTTAGCAAAAACCTGAATATGTATTGATCAAGCTATTTCGTTAAAAATGAAGTACTTGATAGACTTGTAATTAACCTATACGGAGATTTAAAAATCAAACAAAATTTTAAAATGGAAATCAGTATAAGTATATATGATTGTCATAGTCCTTGGACCTTATGTAAAAATATTGTCATATATACAAACGTTATATCAGATCCCAGTATCATGAGCATAGTCCTACCTACGGACGAATGTAGGATAGAAAGTCACAGTACAAAAATTCACAATTCAGTTTTTAGTTTATTTATTTTTTTTTTTTTTTTGAATAAGAAAACATTTGTCAAATTATTTTTGTATTTTTTCTAGAACTTTTATATATATTGCAACTTTGTAAACCAAATTTATTCTGAAAAAATCAATAATAAAAAATAATTGTAAAGATAACAATTTGTCAAAGTGGCTTGGTACTTAAATGGTTTCATTATGACATAGTGCCAATAAATATATCCTTTTCATGCATAAAATTTGACATCTTTTCATTACTCTATGTTTAATTGAACTATTTCATAAATTGTAAAATGAATATATGCAAGTATCAAAAACAATTGTAGAAATTTTTCCTATGTTTTCAAACAAAACTAAACAAATAGTTGTGACTTTTGTACTATCAAATTTGTGACTTTCTGTCCTGTAACTTTCAGTACGTTTGCCATAGAGACATATTATACAATTGTAAGCTATGTCTGTGTCCTAAATCACAGGCCTATTTTATATGTAAATATATATTATTTTTTTGTTATTAGAAAATAAGATATAAAACCTATATCCAAGGATTTGTATAGTAGTCTTACTATACAAATCCTTGCTATATCGTAGAAATATAAGAGCAATAGAATTATTAAATAAGTTAAAACACTTATTTGAGCATTTAAAACTACAACAACAGGGGCGGATCCAGCCATTTTTAAAGGGGGTTTCAACCCAGGATAAAGGGGGTTCCAACTATATGTCCCCATTCAAATGCATTGATCGTCAAGAAAAAGGGGTTCCAACCCCGGAACCCCTCTGGATCCGCCACTGAACAAAACCACTGATATAAAATCTTTAGAAAAAGGGTGTGCATTCACAAATTACTTTTGTCCTAAATCCTGAATGTGATGATCACACAAATTTTTTTTAAATAAAAAATTATACCATACCGCTTTTAAGATATTGACCTTTTCTTTCGTTTGAAATTTAAGCAATGACAAATGAATAACCAAACACTAAAAATATAAATCCTCTCGATCACCTTTTGATCCTGATAATTAAAACAGTCCGCACTTTGACACTACTGATAAGTAAACATCCTGTATACAGTAAGGTAAAGATCAAACAGTAGCTATTATCCATCCCTCAGGTAATTAACAACTTGGACATGCAGAAATGCCACCTGTTGTTTATAAAGTGATAAACTTTAAAGTTTGATAATTAACATTATTAAAAGGTATTACACATACCCGGTTTTAACTGGCAATTAATTATTTTTATTACATGGAACCGAAGCCTCTACCGTCATATCTTGTCAAGATGTTATGCAACTTTACGTACAAGACATGTAAATATAAACCATATTTTTTTCTCGACTCAATATTTGTTTTTTAATTAATAGCTAGATTAATGATATATTGAACGTCCATTTGTCTCAGTTCTACGATCAGGGACATTGTTTTCAGTTGAAAACTCAATGTTGAATTATCCCAACCCCATCCCCCCTTTTTCTGTTGAAACACGTTATTAATACACATCCCTTCTGAAACATATTTTGTTCCTTTTGACAAAGTGGTCATAATGAAGAATGAGCCTTGAATGGGTAGCGAAATTCATTGCCAGTGCTTTAAATCAACGATCAGAAGAAAGTTCATTTATTAAACAACGTTTAGATAAGCCGAAGAAGTGACCCACAGTGCGTCACTTCCGGTAGATTTGGTTTTAGTGCTGTTTCCGGAAGTAGCGTTGATTGGATTTTCCTAAGGTAAAAATAGTTGAACTTTACATGCTATTATCTCTGTAATTAGTGGACCAAATTGCATCGGGTTTTTTGCATTTTTTATCAATTATTTCGAACTTTTAGATAAGAATTACTTGTTATGTGCGTTTTAGTACCTCTTTAAGTTTGATCTTCGATTAATCTACTTTTTCCCATAGCCCAATAAATGACGGATGCGGTAACAGGAATGCCAGATGTCTAAAACTAAAAAGATCCCAGACGAAAAAGAGAAGAAAGCAACATAAGAAAACTAAATAAAGTCAGGAATACATATATTAATCAATAACAAAAAAACAAAAAAAACTGAAAGATTAAGGGAATGGAATTTTTTAATTGCTTTGGGTGTTGCTTTCAATGCAAAACAAACTGTAGACAGAAAAGCAACGAATAAGTAAATTTTCTTATGAAAAGTTTAATCTTTGAAATAAATGGATCAAATAGATCAACAAAATCTGTACAGCATATTGGAAAATAATTACAACATTCTCTGTGTATTACTTATCGTACCGTTTCATCAAACATTTGGTTATTTTTGAATGTTTTGTGAAATATGACAACATCATGGGAATTTATCATTACTGATATCAATATATGATGATTTGGACGAGGCCTACCCCTTATCGTGTGCATCACTCTTCTTGTGTTTTACACTAAGTAAAGTCCATCTTTAAGATAAGCACGTCATTAAAAAGCTTTTTTGCTTTCAGTTGACTAATATTTGTGCAAGGTATGTTTTGGTTCATTGCAATGACAGTGGAAGCCACACTGTGGCGTACAGTATCTGCTCTGTGAAAATCAAATTTTACAGCTGTTTAATTTTCGTATCAAGATTTCATCTTTTTATAGATGTTTTGGAACATTGATATAAATTACAATACCTGGTAGTATTGCGCAGTTTACAAAGTAATATCTACAGGGGGTCTTTTTTTATTACTTAAACTCTTTCTTTATTACTTTAACAAACGTAAAATTATGCATTCATTTGCCTTTCGTATTATATCGAAGATATACAAATAATATTATTTCACAATCTCTACACATAAATTACATTATACCAATGAGTTACTTTTACAAAACTATAAACAAAAGCTTTTTTGAATACTTGTAAATGATCTATATACGTCGTGTAAAAAAGATATTTCAATACATCTTATCGCTATTTGTCCGCTATTACTGGATATCACACAGGTTCCCGTAAAATTTTGACGTCATAAAACAAAATATCTGACGCCACAATGGAAAAGTGATTGTTGTATGCGTCAAAAGTTCAAGCGGCCGGGTCAGTCGGGATTAGCGATAAGGTGTATGTGACCAGTTTGTGTTCAGTGTGTTTAACTTACCACCTAAAGTAGGACTGAAAAGAATGTTTTAGAAGAAAGACTTATCTTAAAATACAGACTGTATCAGACAAGTAAGTTGTATGGAAACTATTGGAGTAACAATAAATGCAGTACAATATAATTTACAGAAGCCCATGACCATTTTAGTTATAAAAACAGTAAAATAAGAATAATCATTGAAGAATCAAAGGATTATTTAATCACAGATGTCAGTGTACAACCAAAGTCAAATAATCAACATATATATATAGTCAACCTCAAAAATCGTCTCTTTTCAATCTTTTGAGGTTGGTTTTTTTGGGGGGTGTGTGTGTTGCTGTCTCATTGAATATGTTCAAAATATCTGAATACACAGGACATGGAACACTTCAGCATGTGCAACATATACTTCAAGAAAGAGAATATTGATATAAGAAGTATTTCTAACTTAGTTGTATTACCCTGTATTCTTTCTATTTACATTTTTAACTATCCAATCCAAACTAAAAACAAATACAAAAAGTATACCTTAATAAACTTTGTCAAAATACACACTTGAGGCTTTTGTTATATTACAATAGTAATTAGGTAGATATCCCAAACAGTTCGTAAGATTTGATTCTTTCATACATATTTCATATGATTTTAGCAGTAGGAGAAAATCATTTGTGACTTGTGTGTATAATTAGACAAATGAGATATAGAGAGTGTATAATAGGACAATATTTCTTGTTACGTCTCCCGGGTGTAATCTAACCCATACAGACAGTTTGAATATTTAATTCATTCCGTTTTATGACTATACTTGATGCCTTTTAATTAGGTACTCTATGCGATGAAGAGTTTGCTTTAGGACCTTCATTTTATCATGTTTCTTCACAAACAAATCGATAAACAACTTCCATTACAAAAATAATACTTCTGTTTCATTGTTCACGACCAAGGAATAGTAGCTCCGTCAACATATTCACATTTTGTTGGGTATACAATTAAAAATGTTCATCTTTGTTCAGGTTAAAACGGTTGTTCGCCATACAGAACAAAATTGGTTTATTACTATTAATACTATTAAAATTGTTGAAATTTCTAATGTTTCACTCTTTGCAAGTTTTTTGTATGGCTGATTGTTGCACAACAGCAAATTATTTGTTTTATCTATGTGAAATATTGTATATAACAAACATTTAGCATGCAAGGCAAGAACGGAACTCCCTAAATTTACGCGTGTACAGTTTTTTTTTTTTTTTCTGTTTAATAACATGTAGGTCTGTCAGATGTATGCTTTAAAAATGTGTATGCATCATTTCATTTTGTATCTCTAAATTGCAATAAAGATTTGTATTGAAATAGTAGAAACTTACAATTCATTATTCGAGAAGTAGGATGGTTGTTATGAAAACAGTGTAAATTATGTTTTTATCTAACTATTTTGTAAAAATTTACTTTTTATTTAAAATAGAATTGATCAGGCTGTATTTGTATGAACAATTTCAAAACGGAATATACGTGAGTTTTAACACAAAATATTTTTAGATATCAAATAAAGCTGCATTTTTTGGTTTTCAAGTTTACATACTAGTATACAAAAATATAAATGTGAATTTTATTTCAGTCTCGGTTTGAAATATGTGATACAGGAATGCAGATATAAGGACGTGTTCTTTGTTTGTTTGTTTGTTAATATCATCTTCCTGCACAAGGAAAGGAGATATAAGGACGTTTTCTGTGTTTATTTGTTTGTTAATGTCATCTTCCTGCACAAGGAAAGGAGATATAAGGACGTTTTCTGTGTTTATTTGTTTGTTAATGTCATCTTCCTGCACAAGGAAAGGAGATATAAGGACGTTTTCTGTGTTTATTTGTTTGTTAATGTCATCTTCCTGCACAAGGAAAGGAGATATAAGGACGTTTTCTGTGTTTATTTGTTTGTTAATGTCATCTTCCTGCACAAGGAAAGGAGATATAAGGACGTTTTCTGTGTTTATTTGTATGTTAATGTCATCTTCCTGCACAAGGAAAGGAGATATAAGGACGTTTTCTGTGTTTATTTGTTTGTTAATGTCATCTTCCTGCACACGGAAAGGAGATATAAGGACGTTTTCTTTGTTTATTTGTTTGTTAATGTCATCTTCCTGCACAAGGAAAGGAGATATAAGGACGTTTTCTTTGTTTGTTTGTTTGTTAACTTAGTATCACCTTCCTGCACAAGGAAAGGAGATATAAATAAGGACGTTTTCTTTGTTTGCTTAATATCATCACAATAAATAATTGGCATGATTAGTCTGTACAGAATCATACTGTTGAATGTCAAGGTTTGGTACATATACATGTAAATGTATCTACCATGTAAGGTTTGGTACATATACATGTAACTGTATCTACCATGTAAGGTTTGGTACATATACATGTAACTGTATCTACCATGTAATGTTTGCTACATATACATGTAACTGTATCTACCATGTAACTCTTTTTTTAATATGCCTGTTACAGACACTTTCACTATAGACAGGGGTAGATTCGTATGGAAATGATCTTTCTCCAAAGTTTAATTCTGGTTAAAATAATTAATAATTCAACTTCTAATACCCACATTATATTCCCAAGGGAAAGTTCATTAAAAAATGTCCGTATGGCTTCAATGTACAAGGTGTAATGCGGGCGTTTCTTCAAATGTTTTGATGTTTGTTTTCTGTCAAAATTGCTGGTTTTTTAATGGTGTTCTTTGCTTCCCATTGCTGAATATTCATGCCTTTATATCGGTAATAACAAGCACATACAGAGTTTAATATTAGTTTGCTTTGGTTCAAAATGTAAAAACTATCTACCTTAAAATGCTTCTTTTTTTGGCATATGAAAACATTATAACAGAGATATTCTAACTAATGAAGAATCTAGTCTTTCGTCACTTGATAGTCATATAAACATTTTTAAAATGAGTTTCTAGTATGCACATTAAAAAGTGATACTGAACAATTTCAATTTGAAACGACGATATGTAAAATATAAATAGAAGCAGATTGAAAACATAGCAAGACTTACAATACTTTAACATAGTTCTGATTACAACAGTTACAAAACAAAAAAAGACACGAACTTAATATAAATATATCCACATTGTAGATCATTCATGATGATTAAGACTTCAAAATAAAAATGACATCTTATAAATTTCGTGCATCTTTCTTGATTCACTCTCATCAGGAGCGGCCGAACCAAATTATTTGAAAGCCAGAGGCCTGGTTTTCGAAAGTATCTTATGACTAAGACATGTCTTATGATGGTCTTAGGACATGTCATTGTCGTAAGATAAGTTTTCGAAAGTGTCCCAATTTACGATTTATCATAACTTTTGTCGTAAACTTAAGACACCTCGCGACATGACTTATGATGGTCTTATGATTATCAACTAGAATTTTAATTACTTTTCATGTATAATTTCATGTACATTACAATAAAAATAATAGTTGTGTTGGTCAGTCGGCAAAATAGTAAAGATTTTTTTCTTTTCCACTTAGCAATCAAAATTTTAATCTCATGCGACGTAAAATTTGGACTCCTTTTCTTACTCATGATTTTGTAAAATAACTATACATATTATTTCTTTCCTTATATAGTACTTTATTTACGTATTTGCACGGACATTTCGTTAAGCGGGTACTCGATGTACCGAATCTTAAAAGTATTCACAATCAAATAACACTTCATGTATGATAATACATAAACGCGAAGTTCAAGATTTATTTTATATACAAACTAAATTTAAACAAATTATCCACTCAGATTTTAATTCCTTTTATATATAATTTCATGTTCATTTAAATGAAAAAATAAAATATTCGTAAATAATAAGAATGGTAATAATTATTATGTTCATATCTATTCTTTTATATTCTTTTATCATTTTTAATCATTATTTAAAACAAAAGAAAATATGTTCTTATGACAGTCATAAGAGCATCACAGGTATGACTATCTTAGGACAGCTTTGATTTACATTCTATGACATATCATATGATAGTCATAAGATGGTCATAAGATTTGTCATAAGATATATCTTATGACATATCTTACGATACTTTCGAAAACCAGGCCCCTGGGATGTAAAGTAGAAACGTAAGGAGCTACATGATCATAGGTATAAGATACAGAATTTAACAAATAGATATAAGATGTGGTATGAGTGCCAATGAGACAATTCTCCATCCAAGTCACAATTTGTAAAAGTAAACCATTATATTCTTGCAAAGGAACACAACGGTATGATATGGTTGTGAACTTGATAATTAAACATATTTGTAGGTGTTATGTGTGGGAAATATATGTATGATACGCTTAGCCTAAATGATTGAACAGACATCAGTTATTCTTTTCATTTTAAGATATTTTGCATTTATACGTAGATGGCCAACTCAAAACTACAATTTTTAATAAATTTCACGATTTAACAGCTTTCCAATATTGTCAACCATTCATGCTTTGGTTATATATTCTTCCGAAACTCACACAACTAACGTGAACTACGTCAGTACACATATAAAAAGACGGAAACGTGGTATGATTGCCTCTGAGACAACAACCCACCAAAGTTCAAATGAGGTGAATGTAAGCAATCATAGGCAACCGTACAGCCTTCAACAGTGAGAAAAATCCATACCGTATAGTCGGCTATAAAAGAACCCGACTTGAAAAGTATGAAACAATTCAATTGAGAAAACTAACGGCCTAAATTATAACAAAACAATTTACGAAAAACAAATATGACAGACATGAACCAATGACAACCAATGAACTACAGGCTCCTGATTTGGGACAGACACATAAAGAACGTGGCGGGGTTAAACATGTTTGAAGGCGTCACCCCCAACCCCACCTGAGATAGTGGTGTAACAGTACAACATATATAAGAACAGTTGAAAAGGGCTTATCTCATCAGATAGATATTAAACGGGAATATGTGTTCAATGGACACCATGTCCTGCTCGCTCTACATATGTTCAGTGAACCGTGAAATTGTGGTCAAAATAGTAATTCGGCATTAAATTTAAAAAGTTTACATCATAATGGATATGTGTACTTTTAAGTTACTATGACAACAACTACATTGTAAACTACATTAACCAAAAACTTTTACCTGATGCGGGACGGACTAACGGACAGACGGACGCACAGAAAATACCACATAATGTCCCGTACTACCGTAATCTAGGCATAAAAGTGTTTTCTTTTATCTCCTGAAAACTGCATTCTTTTATTATTTCTTGGAACAAAGTTGTATGTCAACAAAATCGGCTGAAATCGGAACTTTTGTTACATCAGTGTCCCAACATACTTACAGCCATCCAATTTTAAACAAATCATAAAATAAACGACTGACAGACATTACAAATAAAAAAGTGCTATGACGATTAATATCTAGTTAACTAAAGCTTTAATTCATCATATATACAAGATCGTATTCTAGTATAGTTGCGCAATCCAATTTTCGTTTGAATAATTTGAATCTCGTTGTTTTCTTCAAGTTATTTATAGATAACCTTATCATTATGGTGTTCTATCTTTTCCTCCTGTAAACGACCTTCTTTAATTCTTTAGTAAAGTGAGTAAAAAAGTAAATTTTAATTTATTATATAGTATACAATACAAAAAGGACCTTTTTCATATCAAAATTCAGCTTTGACTAAAAGTAAAATAGTTAGGCTTTATACAAAATATGTCTTGGGTTTCTTATCATTCATGTTTTGATCTCATGATAAAAAATGGTTCAGTAATATTTCTATGTTGGACCATGGAAGTAATATTTAAATATTACTTCCATGGTTGGACGTTATGATTATGTATTAAATATGCACAAGTGTTGTCTGGAACTATTCAATAGTCAATGAACTTTAAATCAAAATACAGTTGAAAACATTTATTTATATATTTTGTCCACTAACAATAGGCATGACCGTTTGTGCATTGTTTTTTTTTTTTTTTTTTTTTCGTTTTTCATTTTTTTTTTATTTTTAAATTGCCTCTGCATCCGATTGACACAATAAAGAAGGGTTTTATGACAGAGTTAACTTTTCGCACGCTGTCAATTTATTGTCTCAGTTTAAGAATGGAAATTAAAAAATAAACTTGGATTCATCAAGAAAATCCTGATCACTGGGGTGAAGTTGCTTCGGTACAAAATCTATGTGAAAAAAATAACAAAATAGACACAACTTTACAAGTGAGCTTTATCAGAAATAAAAACGTATTGAAGTCATTTAAGAATTACAAAGGAGAAATTGGATTGTACATTTGTATGAAAACAAATGCTATAATTAAACTAAAAAATGAATGATCACACATAGCAGTTTTGCTTTTGTAATACGTATAATTTCAGCGGCAGCGGGCAAATATGTACTTGTGTATTTTCGAATTTAATATTATAACACGTGCACTATATATTGGCATATATCCCCAACTTACTTTTAGTCATATGTAAGTGAAAATCTTATATGCGGTAAACTACCTTAGATTTTAATTTATACATCAACGCAGTAATATATTGCAAAAAGTAAAATAACAAAAATTCCGAACTCCAGGGAAAATTCAAAACGGAAAGTCCCACATAGAGGAATTTTTTTTAGAAATACAATATTTTTGAAGTATTACAATTATAGAATTGAAATTTATGGATTTAAAATAGATAATTAAGAGAATCAAATTTCACTCAAAACACGCATTTAATCGCGTCTTTATCATTATATTGAAACTAACATTGTTGATAAATGAGAAAAATAAAACCATCAGAAAATTAACAATACACTTAATCTATGTTTGATATAATATATATTTATATATTTTTTTAATGAATCCCATGATGTGTACATTACTTTATAAAAAAAAAGATGTCACACATTAATAAAATGCATTATTATTATTATTATTATTGTTATCGTTATTATGATTATTCATTATGTAATCCGATACAGCTAATTTGATTCGTGTATTGTTTTCTTGTCGATTTACCTGATATTTTATAGGAAAGAAAATTATATCAAATTCATTTCAGTAAAAGACACGTGATGAAATTTCACCAAATACGGAAGAAGATAGCAAAGGGACAATCAAAAACCATGAATCCAACAGACAACACCATGACCAAAGATTAAAAAAGACGAAAATTCAATCTTTTCATTCACATTTAAAAATACAAAATTTAGGTTATTCTTCATTTTGTCTATCGATCCATCTATTTTATTTTGACCGAACTAGATTATGAATATTTTTAAGAATTAAACATTCTATAAAAAAATATCTTCCAAACAAAAACAAAGCTGCTTAACAAGAAAAAAAAATAATAGCAGTTTCCTTCGCCTTTAATCAAACGTTCTTCATTATGATATTTTATTAAATTGTTTTTCATTAATTGCAGAAAGATGATTTTTCAGAATAACATTTATTTTGTAAAGAATTGCATTTATATGCAGGTGTGGTAAAATTAGCTCATTGAAAATAAAATGTTATAAATAAATGTTTACACTGTAATGTATATTGAGAAAACATCATTTGTGTTTGCTTAAGGATAAAACATTTTTGTGTTCTATTGTCTTAAGTCTATTGATTTCAAATTTCACAAAATAAAAACCAGGAAGGAACCACTAAAGAATAGATATCCTTTGCAGATAAAATAATTTGCTCTGACGAATTCCTAATTACTAATGTCATTTTAACAATTAGCTCAAAACAATTAAAAATGGAGGGAAGTTTCAATTATACACAAATCGTGATGATCCGAACTATGTTCAACGATTAATTGTTCTAAGTAGTTATAAACGACTTTTATGATGTAAAAATCTATCAGCAAATAAAATCCAAAATGTGTGTTTACACTTCCTGCATCTGAAGCATTTCAACATAAATATGTCTCTGGTTTTGTTCAAGTCACTAACAATTATAATTGAAAATATCTTAAAGCATTGTTTAAAATCTTTCATATTTTTTTTTTTTTTTCATTATGTTTAAATCCACTAATCCAATGTTTTTATGATTCAGTAAACATCCACGTTCGAGCTGAGTTCATTCGCCATTCTATATATTTCAACTCTTTCAATAAACAAATCGAGTAAACTCCTGTTTAGAACACAATTCTATGCACATGCGTACCTCGAATATGTTTTTAAAAATCGCCGTCACTAAACATCGCCACATTTCGGTGCCCTATTTGTAAATCCACTGATAAATTAAACCCGATATACAAATTTCCCTCCATTTATAAGTTTTTGAGGTCTGTGATAGAAAATGTAACTCACCCAAACAGTCCGTTCCTGAATATAAGGAAAATTGTAAATTACCATGTTCAGCTTTTAACTAGAAGTAATCTTTGAAATGAATGACTTCTGTTGTTGGTTCAGTAATATTTCTATGTTGGACCATGGAAGTAATATTTAAATATTACTTCCATGGTTGGACGTTATGATTATGTATTAAATATGCACAAGTGTTGTCTGGAACTATTCAATAGTCAATGAACTTTAAATCAAAATACAGTTGAAAACATTTATTTATATATTTTGTCCACTAACAATAGGCATGACCGTTTGTGCATTGTTTTTTTTTTTTTTTTTTTTTTTTTTTTTTTTTTTTTTTTTTTTTAAATTGCCTCTGCATCCGATTGACACAATAAAGAAGGGTTTTATGACAGAGTTAACTTTTCGCACGCTGTCAATTTATTGTCTCAGTTTAAGAATGGAAATTAAAAAATAAACTTGGATTCATCAAGAAAATCCTGATCACTGGGGTGAAGTTGCTTCGGTACAAAATCTATGTGAAAAAAATAACAAAATAGACACAACTTTACAAGTGAGCTTTATCAGAAATAAAAACGTATTGAAGTCATTTAAGAATTACAAAGGAGAAATTGGATTGTACATTTGTATGAAAACAAATGCTATAATTAAACTAAAAAATGAATGATCACACATAGCAGTTTTGCTTTTGTAATACGTATAATTTCAGCGGCAGCGGGCAAATATGTACTTGTGTATTTTCGAATTTAATATTATAACACGTGCACTATATATTGGCATATATCCCCAACTTACTTTTAGTCATATGTAAGTGAAAATCTTATATGCGGTAAACTACCTTAGATTTTAATTTATACATCAACGCAGTAATATATTGCAAAAAGTAAAATAACAAAAATTCCGAACTCCAGGGAAAATTCAAAACGGAAAGTCCCACATAGAGGAATTTTTTTTAGAAATACAATATTTTTTGAAGTATTACAATTATAGAATTGAAATTTATGGATTTAAAATAGATAATTAAGAGAATCAAATTTCACTCAAAACACGCATTTAATCGCGTCTTTATCATTATATTGAAACTAACATTGTTGATAAATGAGAAAAATAAAACCATCAGAAAATTAACAATACACTTAATCTATGTTTGATATAATATATATTTATATATTTTTTAATGAATCCCATGATGTGTACATTACTTTATAAAAAAAGATGTCACACATTAATAAAATGCATTATTATTATTATTATTATTGTTATCGTTATTATGATTATTCATTATGTAATCCGATACAGCTAATTTGATTCGTGTATTGTTTTCTTGTCGATTTACCTGATATTTTATAGGAAAGAAAATTATATCAAATTCATTTCAGTAAAAGACACGTGATGAAATTTCACCAAATACGGAAGAAGATAGCAAGGGACAATCAAAACCATGAATCCAACAGACAACACCATGACCAAAGATTAAAAAGACGAAAATTCAATCTTTTCATTCACATTTAAAAATACAAAATTTAGGTTATTCTTCATTTTGTCTATCGATCCATCTATTTTATTTTGACCGAACTAGATTATGAATATTTTAAAGAATTAAACATTCTATAAAAATATCTTCCAAACAAAAACAAAGCTGCTTAACAAGAAAAAAAATAATAGCAGTTTCCTTCGCCTTTAATCAAACGTTCTTCATTTTGATATTTTATTAAATTGTTTTCATTAATTGCAGAAAGATGATTTTCAGAATAACATTTATTTTGTAAAAATTGCATTTATATGCAGGTGTGGTAAAATTAGCTCATTGAAAATAAAATGTTATAAATAAATGTTTACACTGTAATGTATATTGAGAAAACATCATTTGTGTTTGCTTAAGGATAAAACATTTTTGTGTTCTATTGTCTTAAGTCTATTGATTTCAAATTTCACAAAATAAAAACCAGGAAGGAACCACTAAAGAATAGATATCCTTTGCAGATAAAATAATTTGCTCTGACGAATTCCTAATTACTAATGTCATTTTAACAATTAGCTCAAAACAATTAAAATGGAGGAAGTTTCAATTATACACAAATCGTGATGATCCGAACTATGTTCAACGATTAATTGTTCTAAGTAGTTATAAACGACTTTTATGATGTAAAAATCTATCAGCAAATAAAATCCAAAATGTGTGTTTACACTTCCTGCATCTGAAGCATTTCAACATAAATATGTCTCTGGTTTTGTTCAAGTCACTAACAATTATAATTGAAAATATCTTAAAGCATTGTTTAAAATCTTTCATATTTTTTTTTTTTTTTTCATTATGTTTAAATCCACTAATCCAATGTTTTTATGATTCAGTAAACATCCACGTTCGAGCTGAGTTCATTCGCCATTCTATATATTTCAACTCTTTCAATAAACAAATCGAGTAAACTCCTGTTTAGAACACAATTCTATGCACATGCGTACCTCGAATATGTTTTTAAAAATCGCCGTCACTAAACATCGCCACATTTCGGTGCCCTATTTGTAAATCCACTGATAAATTAAACCCGATATACAAATTTCCCTCCATTTATAAGTTTTTGAGGTCTGTGATAGAAAATGTAACTCACCCAAACAGTCCGTTCCTGAATATAAGGAAAATTGTAAATTACCATGTTCAGCTTTTAACTAGAAGTAATCTTTGAAATGAATGACTTCTGTTGCTTACTCAATTTTGTTTATCATCTAGTTTTAGTGCATTATGCGCAAAGAAAAACCCAAATGAATAGTAATTATTTCAAAAACTTGTTGTACAGTTATCTGATTCATCCCTTAGGTACTATACCATATCAAACGAACCCGAGCAAAGACATTTAGGGACTACGGCCATGATTACGTCCCGGTTGGGGAGTACTTCACGTGCTAAAGTAACCGTTGTTAACTATCCAATCCCTTTTTAATTGAATTAAACATGAAATTTTAAATATGGGAATAGAAAAAAATCAAAGCAATTTGCACCGATTTAATTTTCAGTTTCTGTAACATTTTGAACTTTTCTTTTGACGTACTTGGGATAATGGTGATCCCAAAGCGGTATAAAGTTACAGAAACATGGATCGATACACAACAGAACGGAAGCTGATCTTTGTCTCTAACAGTCAAACTGAATTTCTAGGCAGGGCGATAAATAAAAATGGTTTATAATTTAAATAAAAATTGCGACCAGATGAAATAAATCATATTTATGAGTTTGTCAATTAAATATATACGGAAAATAACACTGGCTTTCATAGACAAACGTCGCTTGTATTAGTTAGGCCTCGTATTGCCTTAGGCTGGCCAATAAATTGTCACATTTTCCTAATTGATTTTGGCAGATTTGCATAAGAATTTTCTCCAGTGTCTTTCGACATTTATTGTACTGAAGGAAAGTCATAAATTTACAAGTTCTGAATTTCCCAGGGAAATTAAATATACCATCTAGAAACAAAGGTGTCATTTTCAATTTGACAAAGTTATTAAAAAGTCGATTACAAAAAATAGATCGACTTTGCTTTTGTTTTTGTCGTTAAGGCGATGAGATTAACAGTAATGTAATGGTTTAAAGAAACACGAAGACAAAAACCGTAGATTATTTATTTGTCTTAAAGTTCTTGTATTTCAAAATTATTGTGAAATTATAATCTGAAAGAAAATTTGGAAAATTTGACATACATTTGAAATTGAAGTGAAAGATAAAATATATTTTATGACTACTTTTCTTCCTAAAAGTAAACTTCATAGTACACATAAAGATATACTTATTTTTACAAACAATATCGATGGATAACCATCAATACACTGAGACAATAGCTAACAATTGGTCAATACAAATAGCCGGTATATCATTTGCATGAGATTCAAAAATTATAACTGTATAGAGTGTTTTGGAACGTAGGTTCATAATACTTCCCTCTATTTCCGCCACTCGCCATTGAAATACTACGTATGGATATAATTATTATTGTATAATGAAAGCTAATTATACAACGATTTTTTAGTCATTTATTTTCATTTTTTTCAACTATATCCTGTTCAAAAAGTTTATCTGCTTTTCAATTTGTCGATTCTTGTTACGAATTACTATTTTGGATCGTTATTTGTTTACCTGAAAAGGCTTTTTGTCTTTTATTTTGTTGTTGCGTTCTTAAAATAATTATTAATTTATTTTTTTGTTTATTTATTTGAATATTTATTTGTTTCCTGTTTGTTTATACCTTTTTATCAAAAAAATAATAATCTAGATGTATATATAAGCTTATATGATCTAAATAAATTCATGGTAAGTTTGTAAGTAAGTAAAGCATATATACACTGTTAAGGTTTATGCATTTATCAAAGGAGTGCTTAGAAGCTGGCTTGGATTGTTTTTAACCTAGGTTCAGAACATCCTAGTGTTATAAATCTATGTTAATAATATTGAGTATAGTATTTGCACTTGCAGGCTCTTAGCTGTAGATCTAGAGCGTCTATTAACATATGAAACGCCTATACCGGCGTCTTGCAATTTTTCCTGTAAGGAAAGAATGAAACATCAAAAAAATATATAATATCATAATTGACTTCTGATAAATTTAAAGGAAGTTAATGCTTAAATCATTCGTGGACACTTTTACCAAATTGCAAGTAACATCATTAATTATCCAAGAAGTGCAAGCACCAAAGCTGTGTGTACAGACAGGGAAGTGGGGGATAACAAGACAAAAATGCTATACATTTCAACCCTTGGAAAATGACCGAGCTATTGTATATAGTTTTACTGTTTTACCTTTTAAGTATTTTTTGTGATAAGCAAAAATGACCAACTTTGTCAAGAATTGCCTATTGGTCCAAAGCTTAGATAGAATAGGAGGCAAGTCATTTTCATTATCCAGATTTCTATGGTTGCCAATTTATCATTCTCGCGCAAATATTTTTAATAAATTTTTTGGTGCAATTGATAAATGCAATTTAGAAATTCAATTGGGCAAACGCAACATTAACACAAATGAACGGTTTATTGGTGCAAACGTAGAACTTCAATCATATGATAGGAAATTAGTATATTTGTACATTTATATATATTTATTAATAGTCGTCTGCTCTGTAAATCCACCTATTCTATACTATTCCCGATTGTGACATTTTAGAGTGTAGATTTGCATGGCAGATGAATCATGCAAAGCAGGAAAAGCGCACCCTGTAGATGCACCCGTTCTCGCACCTTTTGAAGTTAATACTATTTTTCCGTTTTTTTTTTACCTTGATTTATATCATCTCAAATCAATTTATGAGATTCGTACGTCGGTACACTACTTTTGCCTCAAATCTATCTATGAGACATTGCCAAAGTAATGAATCATAGGTATATGTGAATGATCCTAGTTTTAAGTAAAATGTCTAAGTTTGAAAATAAACCCAAAAGATTTTTCTGTGTTTATAATAAACAAGACCATTACCATAAGAAACAAAAGAAAAGACATCGACAAATAAAATATGAAACACATTACAGGAACATAAAGCAAAAGCAAAATGAACCCCACTTAATATTTAGGGTGAACTCATCTGCTACGGAAGGGAAAGGAATTGTATGAAAAAAACTCATCAAAGATACCAAGCTAATAATTGTGTACGCCTGACGCTATTCGTCTACAATAGTCTCATCAGCGACGCTTGAATCAAAAACTTTAAAAGGCCAAATAAAGTAAGAAGTTGAAGATCATACCAACTGTGACATAGATTATTCTAAAGAGTCAACTATTAGTCATAATGGCGTCTGGTTAACTTTCATAAAGATAATGCAATGCTTACCATTAAAGCCTAAACATTTAGTAGCTTTTGTAAGAAGCAACTTTCTAGTAAGGAAAATCTGGTAGGACATACCAGATTTGAACATGGGTAATTTACTGTTGCCTCTATTTTACATCATATCAACTATAGGATATATATATACCATATGCGGATACTATTATTGCATGTTGATATATGATATGGAAAGATCACAGTGAGAGAAATGATGACATTTATGGATAACACAGACATATGCTACTTCAAATTTCTATGTAACAAATGTTAGAAGGATTGATAACTATCAAAGTGTTATGGTAGATTTGTAGATAGGAGTCATCATTTTGGCGACATACTTGATTCGGCACTTTCCATCTTCCACATAATTGATTTATTGTTTAATACATGAAATATTTGCCACTGGATATTGTCTTATTTTCATTTCTGCATTAGGCTTGAATTCCTGACAGGAAGAAAGATGCACAGTAAGATTATTCATTATCATACTATTACCATAAAGTATCTTATTTTGTCAGCTACAGAAAGTATTTACACGGGGGAAAATCTTTATTATGCATAATTACATGTGGAAATGTCTATTCAAATATTATCTATTACGTAAATTTTGGATAATAAGGCTCGATATCATATCGCGTTGGTTCTGAACATTTCATTTAAAATTTCGACATTGAATGTTTATGCAAAAATTAAATGTAGTTATTTTACAACTCAGCCAACGATCATCCTTACGAAGACGATCGATATGAAAAACGATTCATATAGTATACATATAAAACATAAAATATATAATTAAAGTGTACGACACCAAAGTTAGTAAAGGTAAAAGTAATAATAGCATATAAATATTCAATAGTTTACCCTCCCCAAAAATAGACAATGTGTATAGTCATTGAATTATTGATATTTTTATGAGTTGATGATTTTTCATTATATCATATATTTTATTCATTATTTTTATTTTTTTGGGTTATATATTTTTATTTTTCAAAATTTTGTTTATTGACGATTTTGTTCATATAATTATAGTTTCATGCCTTCAAATTATCTGCATAGAGAGTACAGACCCACAAAAATAACTATTAAACTGACATTTTAAGATTACTACCATTTCTTATAACTAAAATAAACAACAGTTATAAAGGAAAAAATATCCCCCTTTCTATATGGTGTGTCATTTTAAACCGGTGCATTACATTTGCGCGCATTGTTTTACAGGTAAACTCAGGTAAATACAGGTAAATACAGGTACATAATACTTATTTATTTATTTAACTATTATTTTCGAGCAGGATAAGTTCGTTTTATTGTGCACAAGCACTTAGTCCTGGAAATGTATACAGATAAAAATATGAAAAACATAGTAGATCTAAAGATTAAAAGTACTGATTTTACATGTCGTAGAGGGCACAAAAATACATGGATGTGCTGAATAAAATTGTTCATTGTAGTGAGCATCGAATGATTCTGGGCCATTTGTAGTATGCCTGTATTCTGCTAACGGTAGTGATGCCCAAAGACCTGGCGGAAATAGGGAATCTGGTGAAATACCTTTGCAATTATTTACAGTGCATCGCTATGAAATATTCCCCGACTTAAGTGTTCTGTCGATATGGAAAGTAAATCCATCGTACACAAATGATTCCACCCTCCCCCCCCTTTTCCGATTTTTTTCCGACAAACGAAACTCCAAGTGTGTGCCTTGACGCAATTCTAAAAACCGACTTAAATTATTTATCAAATCGCTATTGGGTAAAATTATGAAACAGAATGCTATTTACTCTAAAATATTCGCAATTAAGCTAAATGTATGGCTTAAGCTATTTAGGGATTTCTCATGATTACTGTATATTTTTTTAGAATTCAATATGAAAAATATATAATTCAAATTTACAAATAGAATATAGCCATATTTATTATGAATTATCTTTATTTTATCTGTGTTGCCTGTAATTTGAATGTGCGCAAATGTAATCAAAAGCTGCGTGCAAACGTAAAAAATTGTAATCCCCAAATGCGCAAATGTAATGCGCCCTTTTAAACGGATAGTAGCTACGATTTTCACTAAATTATGACTTCAACTAAAAATGCCGAATTTTAAACAAAAATACAGAATAATAAAGAAAAATTCTGTTTTCATTATCATTCCATTAGAGGGGGGATTTGAAATGTGCCACACTTGCATTATATTAATCTTCCAGGAATGTATGCGATTCCATTTTATTTATAAATACCTATAAAAACCGAGTTATAACTTTAGTTTTGAAACTATGAAACTACATTTTTTTTTATATTGGAAGGATTTGATGGCTGACATTTTGAAAATTGTATATCACCAGAATTCACTATTTGAATATAATATATTCTTGGTAATAGACAAGAAACACTGGAGTTGAAGAATTGGAATCGTCATAACAAACAGTTCATAAGGGAACCTTAAAATTTCTGTTTGTCTAATTGTTAAAGTCGGCACTTTGCATCACGCAGTGAAAGACATTTCTTGTATGTCTTCTAATTTTATTTTACTCTAGAGATTATAGATAAAGGGGATGGTTTAGTAAAAAAAAAAATCTTTATTTTCATGTCTTACCAGTCTTCTCTTACTCATACATTTTTTCTGTTGATATTCACTGAGCAAATACTTCACATAATTATCTGATCAAAAGAGAGGAATTGTTTAATTCTGGTTAGATTTAATGAAAAGTAATGGTACTTAGCAAATATACTGATACATTACAAACCAGATTCTAACATATTATTATTACATAAATTTGAAGTTTATGCGAGAAATTGACAGGAAGAGAACAGCTTACAAAATTTCGTAGTAGCGAGTTCTTTCCTGGTAACTTTGCGTTCACACGTTTAACATATTCTAGGAGTTTGTGTAAAATTAATGGAAACTATTGCAATGTGTAACTTTCATCATTTTACAGGAATACAGTATGATATACAGAGCAACAGTAGTTTACTGATGCTCAAATTTATAATTGGACGTTTTCGGACATATACATGTAATGCAAATAAAATGGAAAGACCGCTCAGATTATTTATTATAATAAAGCGGACTTCAACTAAGATTGTTAGATATTTGAATGCACAATAGTTTTTGTAAATACAATTTCTTTTTTTGTGATTTACACTTGTTTTATTTTACCCAAAATTAATGAAACAATTCATCGTAGCATCCTATTTTACCTGGAAAACTTATAATTGTTGATAAGAAGCATCCATATTTTGAAGAATGTTTTATGCTAAGGACTATCATAAAAACTCTAAAAATGAATGTACGAACAGAAGTTTGTCTGAATATATAACCTTTCCTACATTTTTCATGCGAAACAGTGTAACACACTATAGAACACACATTTTACCAATAATTCGTTAATACTGAAAATCATTTGTGAATTCTTTTAAAGTCAGACCAATATGCATTTACACATATATCAATATTACGCAATTGAACATATAAACTAAGAAAATTCAAAAATTGTAGAATTGAAATGATTTTTAATAAAAGTCTTTATTTTCAACTATAATTACAAGAATACTTTAATATTTCAGTATCGCTGCACAAATCTGAATACTTTATATTTTTTCCTGCTGGTGTAACATTGTCAATTCTAATTTTTTTTCAAAAATAGTGACAGCCATGTGTTGAGTCGAAATAATTTGTCAATACGATTTATATCGTGTTGCTTAGTCTTTAGTTTTCTGTGTTGTGTCTTCTGTACTATTATTTGTCTGTTTGTCTTTTTTATTTTTAACCATGGCGTTGTCAGTTTATTTTCAATCTATGAGTTTGACTGTCCCTCTGGTATCTTTCGTCCCTCTTTTATATCACATTGTTCGAATTTGCCCTTTTCTATCAGTATCATTGCACAAATCTTAAGACATTTATGTATGTATATATAAATATCTTAAGATCATTGTGCAACGATACTGATAATTAATATCCACAAATACTACCTCTTCTAATTGAAGGCAAAGAAAGAGAAAATAAGTAAGGAAGATGTGGCTTTTTGATGTCTCTTGCATTCAATGAACATTTGTCTTCCAGATATAATATGTCACTTGACTGGGATGATAATGTAGAGATATTATAGGTTTCTGTTCATGTCATACATTCAAGAACAAATTAAAGACAACAAGGAACTGAAATCGTGATAACGAACAGTTCATAAGGGAACCCTTAAATTTCTGTATGTCAAATTATTCAACTCTGTACTTAATATCATGCAGGAAGAATCATCCTTTGTATACCTTTTTAGTTTATATAGCCCCAGAGATTACAGATTAACAGGATGGGTTTAAAACAAAAACGTTTCTTTTATTTATTGCTTACCCTTAAATTGAATTCTTCGCCAACGACAACATAACAATAGTTGAATAATTACCCCCTGTCTTGAAATGAATGTTTCAATGTTCAATATATTTTTCTCTCTGTTATAAAAGTTTTCAAGTACAGAAATATTTCATCTTAAGTTTTCTTTGGTTCATTTAAAATATTTTGTTCTTAATAATTCAATGTTATTCAGTCCCTTATTGTAATAGATGTGGCACGATTTAAATTTTAGTTACTACACGTACAGATTTTTAAAGAGATACATTTTTTTTTCATTTCAATTATTCGATACATTCTTCATTTATTGTATTACTCCTAACCTATTTAAATAGAGTTCAAATTACCAGTTCATTCATAATCCGGCTGGTTTCGTTATAACTGGCGACCTTCACATTGTCAACAGCACATCTACGGAATGTGTATAAACAAAAATGCCGAATATTGTGAGCATAAATGGTAACTTAAGATTTTAATGGATTCTATTGATGATCATGCCAGACAATCATGTTATGGCTAAAATGTAAAAAAAAAAAAAAAAAAAAAATGAAACTCCTCTTTTTGGATGCTCTTTGACATAAAAACCAACGATTCTAAGACGTAAATGAATCAATTACATTTATGGTGCATTTATCTTCAAAAATCCAAACATAACTGACCGTCTGTTTCACCTCCTTAACAAATATGTTGTTTTATACACGCAAACATAGCCCAAAACAATATCTGTTTTGTGTGAAAATCACATAATTCAAACTGTTCGATAAGAGGACGAGGTAATGAAAAATCACATTCAACGCTTTATGTACTAGTACTCCAATGATATTTACTTAAATTTTCAACTAAGGGAAACTGTATCTTCTTCTGGATGTCCAAATTACTTATTTCATATACCGGATCTGTCAGTACGTTTACGAATATCTTTCCTTTTTATTAACATCTTTTCTTTTCTATAAGCAATCAAACCTGATCAATAGTAACCATGAAACTACAGACTGTAGAAGAGGTAAGAATTAGATGTAATTACAAAATTAATGGACAAAAATTTTCAAAACTGTAACTGTTCATACAATCACAGTCCCTCTCATCGTGCAAATACTTCTTGTCTAAAATATTTGACTTCTTCTCCATTTAAGCAGGGACTTCTCATTATAGACCTAAAAGACAATTTGAAACATGAGTGCAAATTTGTTGCATGAAAGGGTGGCCAACAAGGAAACAAACATGTTATTTTAGGAAGGAATAAATTATGCTTTTTAAAACTGAAACACTCCAATTTAACTGACTAATTAATTAAGATGCATGGTCTGTTTTGTCCTTGTACTTTAATCGTATGAAATAGACGTCATATATACTACAACATGTTTTTTTTTCAAGAACATTGAAAAGAATGAAGCATTTTCTTTTAACTTATTGTTCCACAACAGTGAAATAAGTCGCTAAAGCCAAGCTTATTATGATACGTTCTTGTTTAATTCAATATTCATTCATTTTCGGTTGATTTTAATTTAATTTCCAAGCGATAAAAGAATTTTGAAGTTGTTAAATTCCTTGTCACATAGTCTTTTGTTGGATAGTTGACTCATTGGAATCATACCTCTTATCTCATATCGCTTTGTTTTTACACTATCAAATCTTGCTTCTTTATGTTGGGTTGGTTATTGGTTTGCCGTCTAGTTTGTGTCTTATATGTCGCGATGAGCAATTATGCCGACATAAGTTTATCAATGTTCAACACGTTCGTCGTTTTTTGTCTTTTTGTTCTAGTTGGTCGTTTTCACAACTTTAATGCAATGGTCTATGTTAAAAGAAATAGAACGTTGGATTCTAGCTTGGCCAATTTTAAACATAATTTACATTTATACGTAAAACATTTGTTTAAGTAAAATGTGGTTATTATTCATACGTTTAAACTCACTTTTGTTATAGTCTTTGATGATAGCTTGTCCTCTCTGCAGTCTATATAGCTGTTCAACTGTTCATTGTTTAACAGAAACTGTTTCCCTCTTCTAAGCACTTGACTTCGCACTTAAACGGAAATAAGAGGACAAGCAAAAAATCACAATTGGTAGAAAACAGACGGCATCATGGGAAACCAGGAAAAGACGATTAACAACAGTTCACATTACACAGAAAACTTAACACAACTCGTATACCACATAATAAATTCCAGGTGATTTCAGGTGGCATGAAAGTGTAAACAGCCTTGCTCCTCGACATAGCTTCAACTTGGTTTGTCCAAAAGTGCCGTTGATGTTTAAGCGGCAGCCTTTTGGAAATAATTATAGGGAACACAATCCCGGGAATATTGTATCAAATTTAACTTCTAGATCTATACTCCATATGCTAGCGCCGCTGAAATTGTGCTACAAAGTACACATGCAGAAATACAAAGTTAAAAAAAATGAAATCAACTTTTTTGTGGTAAACTTAAGTTCTCAACCGACCCTCATTATCAGTTTCTAGATATGAAACAGATTTTATTGTATATGTTGTGTCCTTCGTAGAGACTTACACATATATATATAATATGCTGTTATATCATACATGTGTTGAAAAGAACCAAGTCTGTGTGAGTTTAATTGTTTGTCTAATCAGTGGCAAATATGTCATGCATATCCAGGACGAAAAAGAAGAAAGAAAATTGATCCAATGTATAGTCTGCCTTTTTCCATTACAAAAAACAATTACAGCAAACAAAAACAACAAATAAAAGCAAAAGCAGAAATATACACTGCCCCTCCCCACCCCTAAAGAGAAAACAAACAAATCAAATCAATAACTAAACAAACAAACAAAAGCAGAAATATACACTGCCCCCTCCCCACCCCTAAAGAAAAAAACAAACAAACTAAACAAACCAACAAAAGCAGAAATATAAACTGCCCCCTCCTCACCCCTAAAGAAAAAAAAACCAAACAAATCAAATCAATAACTAAACAAACCAACAAAAGCAGAAATATAAACTGCCCCCTCCCCACCCCTAAAGAAAAAAACAAACAAATCAAATCAATAACTAAACAAACCAACAAAAGCAGAAATATACACTGCCCCCTCCCCACCCCTAAAGAAAAAAAAAAACAAACAAATCAAATCAATAACTAAACAAACCAACAAAAGCAGAAATATACACTGCCCTCCCACCCCTAAAGAAAAACAAACCAATCAAATCAATAACTAAACAAACCAACAAAAGCAGAAATATAAACTGCCCCCTCCCCACCCCTAAAGAGAAAACAAACAAATCAAATCAATAACTAAACAAACCAACAAAAGCAGAAATATAAACTGCCCCCTCCCCACCCCTAAAGAGAAAACAAACAAATCAAATCAATAACTAAACAAACCAACAAAAGCAGAAATATACACTGCCCCCTCCCCACCCCGAAAGAGAAAACAAACAAATCAAATCAATAACTAAACAAACCAACAAAAGCAGAAATATAAACTGCCCCCTCCCCACCCCTAAAGAAAAAACAAACAAATCAAATCAATAACTAAACAAACCAACAAAAAACTTAATCAATTGACTTTGAATTTATACATTTCCTTTAAAGCGTCAGAATGTTAAACGATTAACCGAATCACTAGGAAAGTAATGCATTCAGAAATCATTAGGAGGATTATACTAATTGTGGCAACTAATCGAAGACGAACAAACATGAGATGATGGCAACTCAGCAGAAACGACCAAACATAAGATGGTAACTCATCAGAAACAAACAAACTTGCATGATTGCAGCTCATCAGAAATGAACAAACATAAGATGGTAACTCATTAGAAACAAATTTGCGATGATGGCAACTCATCAGAAACAACCAAACTTGCGATGATGGCAACTCATTAGAAACGAAAAAACATGCGATGAAGGCAACTCATCGAAAACGAACAAACAAAAGATGGTTACTCATCAGAGACAAACAAAAGATGGTTACTCATCAGAGACAAACAAACATGCTGGGATGGCAAATCATCAGAAACCAACAAAATAATAACAATCATCAGAGACAAAGAAAAATGCGATGATAACAACTCATTAGAAACGAACAAACATGAGATGATGGCAACTCATCAGAGACGAACAAGTATGAGATTATGGAATCTCATCAGAAATGATGAATATTGAGGAAAATAACAAAAGGACTAAAGAGAAAATAACGCATAAAAATGAAATAATTTATGTCACTCCATTTTCCATCAAACTGTATGTGGTGGGTGCTTCGGAAGGGCAATTTTGTTATACTGCAGCAAATACGACAGGTCCAGTGCATGTTGAAGTAAGCGGGAAATATATGACGCACACAAAAAATTGTCGTCAATCAATTGTAATATCCCTTGAGGAAGAATATCTATTTTAACATGTCTATTTTAACTGAAATAACAGGAAGAAGATGCTTAACCAATTTTGTTAAAGGTCTTATCAAATTCTAGAGGACAATATTTGAAGGAGACCAATAAAAAAATCAAGGGGACAAAATATAAAGTATAGACCGATCAAAAGCAACGAAACATGTGTACAGACAAAAAATCCAGACACATACGAATAGTAATTATAATTATGTTTACAGACAAACAACAACAAAATGACGAAAACGAACAGCAATTGACACAGACCAAAAAACCTAGAAATAAACAAATAGCAAGTATAATCCTGTGTACAGACCAAAAAATACCTAGATGTGTACGAACAGCAGAAATAAACAAGAGAACAGACATAAAGCCAAGTTGTATATGAATAGCAATCATAAACATGTGTTCAGAAAAAAAAAAATATAAGTTAACAAATGGCAGTTTTAAACTTTGTATGGACAAAAAACATTGACTAAATAGAACAGCGTACAGACGAAAAATTCAGACGTATACGAACAGGGATTATAATCAGGAATACAGAAAAGCTGACACGTCTTAAGTCTTTATGGTAGATGTTTTGTGTGCTTTCTGTCGATCTGGTGAGTCAAGCCTTTATCAATTGATTTTTATAGTTTTTTCTTATGTTGTGATGTTGTGTGTTGTTGTTTGACAAAATAACTCCGACGTATGAGAACAGCGTTAAAAAACTAAAGCAACAAATAATGTGTACACACGGAATAAATTCGGAAAAAAAATACATTATGTGTTTCTTTCGCTATGCTGTTAAAGCAGACGGCTATATGACCGATATGTTTGGCGTAAATATGGGTGTAAAACAAGGTTGCAAAATATCCCCGACATTATTCTCAATGTATGCTAACGATCTTGTCAATGAAATAAACAACCTTAATCTTTGTATCCCGATCAATGAGTCGTGCGTTTTGTCCATCCTTTTATACGCTGATGACATTGTTTTACTAGCACCCGATGAAGAATCCCTTCAACTGATGTTAAATGTAGTCAATAATTGGTGTTCACAGTTGAGATTGAACGTAAATTTTGAAAAGACAGAAATTGTACATTTTCGATGTCCGGCAATCCCTCGATCGAAATTTAACTTTCTTTTCGGAGACACAACTTTTGACTATTGCAGTAAATATCGATACTTGGGACTGTGGCTTGATGAACATCTAAATTGGAAATTTGTAGTGAGGGAAATAAGGAAGTCAGCAAGTAGAGCACTCTCTGCACTTTATACAAAGTTCATTTCATGTGGCAGTATGGACTATGACATATTTACGAAACTATATGAAAGTCTTGTTCAGCCTGTTTTATTATACGGAGCGAGTATTTGGGGCATATCAGAACACAAACAATTAGAAACTGTTTAAAACAAAGCGTGTCGATACTACCTAGGTGCTTTCACGAACTCTTCAAATCTAGCTATACGTGGAGACATTGGATGGTCTACAGTAAAGACTAAACAAAATGTTGAAGTTTTGAGACTGTATTTCAAACTTACTAATTTAGATGAAAATAGACTTGTAAAAGAGATGCATGAATCGAGTAAATCAAAACAGCGCTCCTGGTATTCCCGTTTACTGGAATTCATTCAAAGTGTGAACTTAGTTGTTTGATGAACGCTCAAAATATGACAAAAAGTAAGTATTGTAAGGAACAAGGTAAACAGTAAGGATGCTGAGAATTGGTTAAGTGACTAATATAACGATAGAAACTGTGAAAATGGAAATAAACCTAGAACGTTCTGACAGTACAAAAATTATCTTCAACGAAGCAGTTATGTGAAACCCGTAAAGTTTAGAAACTACCGTAGAACTCTATCAAACTTTCGTTGTGGCTCTTTACCACTCGCTATTGAAACAGGACGTTACACCAGGCCAGTTACACCTTTAAGTGAAAGAATTTGTCAATTTTGTTATGTGAATACAATTGAAACTGAACAACATTTTTTAATGAACTGTAATTTTTATTCAGACTTGAGAGAGGAAATTTTTAATTCATCCATTCTATCAAAGGATGTTTTTATTACCGTAAGTGTAGAAAAGAAATTTTATTATATTGTGAGCTGTGATGACATTCAGTTTTTATTAGCAAAAACATTGCATTTTATGTTTAAGAGAAAGATAAATTTATAACTACTAAAGAGTTAAAATTTTTAATTATTTATTTATTAGCATATTAAGACTTTTAAATTACGTCTATTGTTTTTCGTCCTTTTAGTGGACAAAGGTTGATCTTAAAAGTATTTGTTTTATAATTTTAAATAATTTTTAATTTTGAAAACTGATCTTTACATTGTGTATGTATTTAATGGGCATGAGGTAAAAGTGTCTCATATGTCTTTTAAGGCAGGAATCTAATATATTTTTATGTTGCGTTTATCTTATGTATAATATAAGTTTGTGACACTGTAATAAACTATTTACTTACTTACTTATATACTTACTCTTTTTTGCAGAGTATATATAGTAATAAATTCAAATTGTAGCATCTTATATATATCTTTTAATTTATTTTTCAATTTTTTCTTCTTAGCAGAGTTGTCTTGATAAAAAAATATATGCCTTTGACATCTAATTTTGTCTCGCCTGAGGCGAAGTCGCTGAAGTGAGACTTAGTTTTCGGCGTCGTTGTCAGCGTCTACAATCAAAAATCGTGGAACTTAAGCATGTCAATTGAGACCTTAACTTCGAGACTTTTTTTAATTTCGTTGAGTAAAATTTCTTAAGTCGCCATAGAGTTTCATTTCTTTCTTGTCGACTTCTTGTATGTATTTCCTTTTCATTGGTCTTTTGATTATGTAGCTCTGCGTGGAACTACTAGTATACATACATTTGGCTATCAAATCCTATTCATCAGAACTGTTTCTTTGATATGTGAGAAATATGCTAGATTAGAAAATCTTATTTTTTTCTACATTTTAAATCTGCTCCAGCAAAATCTTCAATCAGACAAAATAAAAAAAAACTCACTTTGATACTGGATTACGAGTCTTTTGGGAACACTTATATATTGAAAAGTCCCAACAATTTTCCATAAGTTTTAGGACATTTGAGCAAAAATAAAAAATATAAGCATAGGACATTTGAGCGAAAACAATTTAAGAATGATGAAGGAGTACCTCTTCCGTTCGCCAGACATGTATAATCTGTTACCGTTGCTCACCACGGGAGGTGGAAGTAGGATTTCGAGCACAATATAGTTAATAATATGTGAAGTTAATAACGCACAAAGTTTAAAATATCTTTTAATTGTAAAAAATATAAAGCACTGCCATAAAACTTAAAACTCGGCAATGACATTATTTTCAAGTCAGTTCGAGCTTGAAATTTATATCTTTGGCTTCTGACATAAAAATCCCTCGTTATTTCCGGATGGCAGTACCGCGAATGAAAGTCCAGGAGATGGCTATGAGATTTGATTGGTAAGTAGAGATCAACTCAGGACTACACTACCATTAACTAGACAGAATCGGTCGAATTACTCGGGTGTAAAATCAAATAAAATATATCTATTTTAAAAACTTATTCTTTTTTCTTACTTTTTAAAAATATTTTCGTAACTCATATAAAAGTATCGCAGGAAATTTCGCTCAAACATCCAATTTGAAAATCCAGGTAAGGTTAATATTCCGGCACTAAAATTTCATATGATGTCGGTGCTCAAATGACCCTATGTTGTTTTTTTTTTTTTTTTTTTTGCTCAAATGTCCTATGCTCGCATAAAAACAACTCGACGGCTTTCTACAGTGGCGCGCATGAATTGCCTACCTTTCCTGGGTACCTGAGTTTACGCCGTTTTTGTGTGTTTGATGGTGTTTGATTATCTGCATACATATAGTATTGTTTTGAGTGTTGTTGTCTCTTTTTTCTTTTGGTAATCCATTTTCTTAATCGACTTTGATTGTTCTCTTGGAAAAAAAGTAAAATAACAAAAATACCGAAATCCAAGGGAAATTCAAAACGGAAAGTCTTTTATAAAATGGCAAAATCAAAAGCTCAAACGAATGGAAAACAACTGTCATATTCCTGACTTGGTACAGGCATTTAATATTTTCTTTCTTCTTTTCAATCACATAAGATATCGCTCAAGTTAATATAAGAACTATGTTAGTATATGCATAGATTTGTTACTACCATTTTAAACATACTAAATGCTTATCAACATTCCTGCATTAATGCTGCATAAGGAAAGAATACGTTAGTTCAGCATGGCATATTTTACAAATGATTTCATGTCGGTAGTAATTTCTATAGAGACGACACATTAAGATTGCGTAATATAGATATATCTAGTCTAATACTTACGTATTCTTCCAGCCTATTATTCAGGCGATTGAAAATAGTCACCACTCATGTGACAATGAACTTTTTGCATTTTCCGTGAATTTGCAGGATTAAATTATTCAAATTATACATTCTTCTTTTTTCAAACTAACAAAACAAGTTGGAATAAAGTACCTGTTACTTCCCGGCGGTAATAATTCCGGACGCTCTTATAATTATGATAGAAAAGTCTAAAAATAAAACAATTTTTCATTGTCATCTGATGTAACTCCAAAGAATTTACAAATATTGTGAATATATATGTAGGACTCTAAAGTGCGATGGGGACGCTAAAATACGATGGTCACGCTAAAGTGCGATGGCCTGCGCTAAAGTGCGATGCCTCCATATGCTAAAGTCCGATGGTCCGCGGAAATATAGACGTAAGAAAGATAGTTGGATTATGATGTTAACAGTCGTTTATACAAACCAAAAAATGAACATGCCGGAGGATAAAATTAAGAATGGAAGCGAACGGATACATTTAAATCAATGTTTGCGTTGCAGTTTACTTTGCGGTCCCCGTTAAAATATTGTCGATTTTATTGAAAAGTAACGTCTGTGAAATAAAGGTATACATGTTTTCAAGCGTAAATTATAAATTGTCGACTAAAAAATCAGTTTGTATATTGTAGGAAAATATAACATGTATTTGTACTCGCTACGAAAAAGGGGAGAGCTCGACGAACACTCCCTTTCTCTCGCATTTAAATTAAAGCTTGTACAAATAAATTTTACTTATTCCGACAATGACCGAATTTTGTATTTGCAACTGACAACTGTAAGAGGAGGAGTTTACATTACTAATAAACTTTGTGAACGGCAAGCTACACCAATTATCCAATACACCCGAATTGTTAAAAATTCATTTACAGTGTTTCTCGTTTCTCGTTTTTTTTTATAGGTTAGACCGTTGGTTTTCCCGTTTGAATGGTTTTACACTAGTAATTTTTGGGGCCCTTTAGCTTACTGTTCGGTGTGAGCCAAGGCTCCGTGTTGAAGACCGTACTTTGACCTATAATGGTTTACTTTTATAAATTTTGACTTGGATGGAGAGTTGTCTCATTGGCACTCATACCACATCTTCTTATATCTATTTACAGGAAATATAGTATTTTGTGACACCTAAATTACCTTTTTAGCAATTATTACGTGGTCAGTCTTCTAAATTTAGAAACAATCACATAAGACTACCGGTAAATCATAAAGCCTATCACATTATATGTTATATCATAGCATACTAGATTTTGCAAAAAGACTTGTTTTTAACATCCATGCACTTTAATGTTTTAAGCCCTCGAATCTTACCCTATTGTTCCATCGCACTTTAGCGTGCTATACCATCGCACTTTAGCAAACAAGCAACCATCGCACTTTAGCATGAGACACCATCGTACTTTAGCGTAGACCATCGCACTTTAGCGTGACCATCGCACTTTAGAGTACCATCGCACTTTAGAGTCCTACATATATATGCATGTGTATATACATTAGGCAATTCGGGTAAAGGGGTATTTAATGGGTATTGCTTAAAAATAACAAGCCAAAAAAGGCAATGTTCACAGAACACTATTTAAGGGGATCTTAAGGCAAATAATTAACATTTTATTCAAAATGATAGACTGCAAAATGGACCAGAGCACAGACCCACTCTCGATCCACAACCTGTGTCAAACTACAGCAGCATTTTTTTTCAGAGTTTGTATTTGCTTGTAAAGTTTGGAACAAGGTTGTGATAAAATATTTATTTTCCTCTCTTTAACGCATTTTGTAGTATTTTTAGATTTTCAGTTTTCTCTCAGATCGCACTGTAAATGTCTTCTTTCAAACTTTTTCTTTTTTCTTGTGTTGTTTTCTATACAGTATCAATGTTATTCCGTGTGCGATCCATTTCTTTGTACATTCTCTCCTTTTTAAACAAACCAAACAAGTTGGAATAACGTTCAATGTAGTGCGCTTTGATCGAAGCTAGGACATATATAATAATGACAGGGGGGTTGGGAGGTTACCAATGTTGCTCAAATAATTGTGGATATGATTTTACAGAAGTTTTTTCGGCTCTTCAGCTGATCTCTCGGGGTTCTTTTTGTTATCGTAAAGGTTTATGTATGTATATATATAAAGTAACAAGTGTCATCGGTTATAGGACAGCTCTTCTAAAACTCGTTCTAGAAAATCTCACGAGAAATATGTTTTCTAGAATCGTTAACATGTATACAGAAGATTTGTCAACTTACATACATCTTAATATCATCCTTGTTGGTCAGGCTTTATTCTGCTTTGTATTTGAAGAAAAACATTAAGAAAAAACCTGTGAATTTTGCTTGATTTTATCCATTAGATTTTAAAATTTTAAATCTTTGTCTGGATCAATTGCTGTCATATTTTTATTTTTTCTTTGACGAATAAAAATGATCAGTGCTAGCACAGCATATTTTTTTGTATTTTTGGACTGTAACTAAGAACGTATAACTAATATAAAAAATATACGTCCTTGACTCTAACTTATACTGTTCCGCTTTTACACGTTTAAAGCGTTCAAAACACTGTAAACAATAGAAATCCTTCTTTTAGGTGTTTTCTAATATTTTGAGACAAATTCAATTTGTCTGTGCTCTTTGTGACTTACTTTTCGAAATATTTCAGTTTGTTTGGGATAAAAAGGGCAAGTAAAATATCACACCTTGATTATATATTGCTGAAATGGAAATGCAGTTTCTTTTTTTCAAATAGATACTGATATTTTTTTTAAATAAAACAAAGTATTCAAAACAATGATATTTTCATTATTTTTTTTAAATATAAATTTTCTGCATGCTCAACGATGGAACCGGTAAAGAGGCAAAAGCTACTATATATCTATAAGAAGAAGAAGAAGATGCTTTATTTCCATCAAATGGGCTCACAAGGAGCATAATATAATATCATTATAATATTATTTTTACAAATATAATAAACAATACAGTATACATAGTTACAAACACAAATAAGAAACAACAGTTTTCACATATTCGTATATATATAGGAGTATATATAAAACCTTCGTCTCAGGCACACCTCTAGAAAGTAACAAAAAAAAGAATTCTGTGAGTAGGCTAAATATATCTAGCTTAACTGCAGGAGGCACCAAGGGATGGTGCTATATGGCATGGTTGGTGCATATTAAAATGTGTATCGAGGCATTAACATGATTAATGATATGGCAAGATATTGTAAGAAGTTGCACATAACTGGTATGTCATCCTCGTGCCTGGTGCAGAGGAGTCAGTACTTTTTAAAGTGACACAACTGCAAGAGGCACCAAGGGACAATGCTAATTGACATGCCAAAGTGCACATATTACGAAAAGATAAAATATTACCAGTTTAATTAAGAAATATCACAAACAGAAAGGTAATAGAACTTATACGATGTGTCCTGTACCCCACCATGCCAACCTCGTGCCTAGTGCAGAAAGCCTGATTTAAATATTTATCTTTCAAGTTATATTTTGTCTTCATAAACTAACTCACAGACAGATATCAAGATATCAAGATTCTCTACATTAAGAAGCCATATCAGTTTTTGGCTAGGAATCAAATGCGTAAAGTTTGGGCATAGTGAGTTAATAGTGGAATTTAAACAATTTCTCTTATCTTGAGATGATGTACACGAAAATAAAAATGTTTTCATCATCAACTTCATTTGAGGTGCATCTGAGACATATTCTGTCTTGTCGGAGAGTACCCTGATAGCGACCTTGTTCAATTCTTAGTCTGTGAGAAGAAATACGCAATCGAGTGAAATTTCTCCTCTGCTCAGGTGATTGTAATAAAGTAAGATATCTTTCAAGACCAAAATGAGTCTTAAAAGTGTTCCAGCTACAAAGCTTCCCATCAGCACAATTGTGCATTTGTTTTCTCCACTGTATTTCATAGTGCTGATAAAAAAACTTTTTAAATAAAATTTTGAATCAAAAGTTGCTTGCAAAGGCTAGACTGTCAACCCCATTCATTTTTTTTTTTTTGCAAATAGTTTAAAGATCCATACCAAGAGGGAATTTTTGATTCAAATAATAGCTTTGACTCTAAATATGCATCTTTTAGTAATGGAAAGGATGAACCCAAATTTTCAAGCCGGTGCCAGTATCTGATCATAGATTTGGTGATATCAAAATGTAAAGGAAATCTCCCAAGTTCTGACTGAGTGGCAAAGTTTGTTGCTCTTTTCCCCACACCTAGTAATAGTTTACAAAATTTCATATGTAATCTTTCAGAAAGAAGTTTAGAATAGGCTTGATCAACTGTAGAAGACTGAGAATTTAATTTTTTTTCGAAGGGATTAAAAAAGCCCCAAATTTCCGAACTATACAAAAGAATGGGTTTAATTGTATGATCAAATACGTGGAGGCTGTTTTTAATATTTGGATTCAGTGACAAGAAGTCCTTTCGTAGCTTGTAGTATGCTTTCAGTGCCTTATTGTACAATTCCTTCTGAGCAAAGGAAAAGATCCTGATGCACTAAATGTTATACCTAAATATTTACAATGTTGAACACAATCTATCAACATGTCATTAAAATAAAATTATGTTTTATATGCCTGCCTGCCTTGTTTTAAAAATACCATCACCTTAGTTTTTTAGATTAATTTTCATACACCAATCTTTACAATAATTATTTAATTGATCAAGTTTACACTGAAGCCCTTTTCCGAGGAAGAAAAATGACAATATCGTCAGCATATAATAAACAATGAACAGGCTTTGAGTTAACCAAGACTGGATCAGGTGACTTTTCAAGATAATCAGGAGGTCATTTATGAAAATTTTAAACAAATTTGGACTCAAATTATCTCCTGTTTCACTCCATCCTTAGTTGGAAAAGGTTTGTAACTCTATTCTTTAATCGAATACACGATTTACTCTGAGCATACATACTCTTAATTATATTATAAAAATTTGTACCCAGCCCGATGTTTAATAACATGAGTTTTATACCTGGTGTCAAAGGCCTTCTGAAATCAACAAAACAGGCAAACACTCTACCTTCTTTAGTATGACAGTACTTATCAATAATGGTCTTAAGTATGAACATATGGTCAGATGGTCGTGCTTTTTGTGAAACCAATTTGGCTATCTTTAATGATCTGATATTTATCTAAAATTTGCAAAGAAGGGTGTCAAGAATTTGATTAAAAGCTTCCCAAAGCATCAGTAATAGTTTTCCTCTATAATTATTAGGATCAGATGCATCATTCCTTTATGAATTGGGAATATGTAACCAGTAGTCCAGGGTTCTGGGTATTTTCCATAAGAGAGGCAATTATTAAATTTTTTAGTAAACACGGTAACAAAGAGGTTTGACCATATTTTAGCATACTGTTAGAGATGTTATCCAACCCTGCTGCTTTATTAACCTTTAAAGATGACAAAGCAGTAGATATTTCGGTTTCAGAGATCCTACTATCAAGTTCATTAAAGCACTTTCTTTTTTCAAGAATGTTTAGCTTTTCCTCTAAAAATTGCAGTCGCTCTTTAAACTCATCTTTTGGTTCGGTCAAATTTTTAAAATGATTCAACCAATCAAATGGTGCAACCAATGCACTCTTATCATCCTTTTCCTTGCCCTGCAGTTCATCAATCAATTGCCAGTACTGCTTAGGGTTTTCCTCATGCAGTGTTTCTATTTGCTTCAACAATGACTGCTTGTACTCCCTGTATTTGTGTTTCCGTGCCTTAGTATATACGCGCTGTAGTTTATAATAGTGACCTTTAACAGCAGGATCTCTGGGAAATCGAGAATAAATTTTCCCATAACTAAATAGGTTTTTTCGCAAATATGCAAGATTACAGTCAAACCACTTACTGAGTCAAAAGGTTAAAGTTCTTGGAATTTTAGTATGAAGTTTTTTCAAAATTCACAAATATCCATTAAATAATTATTCAGAACTGTGCATTTTTGTCGAGGACAGTGCGATGCAATTTTACAAATTTTACATATCTTGTAAAAAAAAAAGCCATTGAAAGACACTGTGAACAAAATATGACATATCACATGTAACTGAAAGACACTGTGAACAAAATATGACATCTCACATGTAGATATAGGAAGATGTGGTGTGAGTGCCAATGAGACAACTCTCCATCCAAATAACAATTTATAAAAATAAACCATTATAGGTCAATGTACGGCCTTCAACACGGAGCCTTGGCTCACACCGAACAACAAGCTATAAAGGGCCCCAAAATTACTAGTGTAAAACCATTCAAACGGGAAAACCAACGGTCTAGTCTATATAAAAAACGAGAAACGAGAAACACGTATAAATTACATAAACAAACGACAACTACTGTACATCAAATTCCTGACTTAGGACAGGTGCAAACATTTGCAGCGGGATTAAACGTTTTAATGGTACCAAACCTTCTCCCTTTTTCTGAAACAATAGTATAACATCACAACATAGAAAAACACACGATAAAATATCAATTGGAAGGCTTAACTCAATCAAAAAACGTAAATTAACACACAAAGAACGAATAAATTCGATCTGTGATACCTGAAAGTAAATACATAGTTAATAAAATATTAGGGACAAACATTCAAGGCCAAAAAGCAAACAAACAAGTCCAAACAAAGCCATGGCAAGACACCACCGCGAAATATTTAACCCTTAGAAAATAACTGAAAGACACTGTGAACAAAATATGACATCTCACATGTAACTGAAAGGCAAAAACATTGCTTCTTTCCGGATGCAATTCTGTGTTGGTTTGGAATATCCTCATTCAGTTTTTTTAAAGTCAAAATATGAATAATAGGTAATGTTAAGTATACTCGTGAAAAATAACCGAAAGCCAAAATTAGGGGGACGGAGGGCGGGGTGGTAGGGATGTGGACATACAGTTTTCTTAGGGGGACGGAGGGCGGGGTGATAGGGGTGTGGACATACAGTTTTTAACAATGGACAATGTTTATATGTAATGCTCTAGGGAGACGGAGGGCGGGGTGGTAAGGGTGTGGACATACAGTTTTTAACAGTGGACAATGTTTATATGTAATGCTCTAGGAAGACGGAGGGCGGGTGGTAGGTGTGTGGACATACAGTTTTTAACAATAGACAATGTATATATGTTATGCTCTAGGGAGACGGAGGGCGGGGTGGTAGGGGTGTGGACATACAGTTTTTAACAATAGACAATGTTTATATGTAATGCTCTAGGGGGACGGAGGGCGGGTGGTTGGGGTGTGGACATACAGTTTTTAACAATAGACAATGTATATATGTAATGCTCTAGGGAGACGGAGGGCGGGGTGGTAGGGGTGTGGACATACAGTTTTTAACAATAGTCAATGTATATATGTAATGCTGCAGGGAGACGGAGGGCGGGGTGGTAGGGGTGTGAACATACAGTTTTTAACAATAGACAATGTATATATGTAATGCTCTAGGGTTACGGAGGGCGGGGTGGTAGGGGTGTGGGCATACAGTTTTTAACAATAGACAATGTATATATGTAATGCTCTAGGAGGACGGAGGGCGGGGTGGTAAGGGTGTGGACATACAGTTTTCTTAGGGTGACGGAGGGCGGGGTGGTAGGGGTATGGGCATACAGTTTTTAACAATAGACAATGTATAAATGTAATGCTCTAGGGGGACGGAGGGCGGGGTGGTAGAGGGGTGTGGACATACAGTTTTTAACAATAGACAATGTATATATGTAATGCTCTAAATCGTAAGTTTGCCAAAATCTAAAAATATGCAGTCCTGAATTATAGAATTTGATTTCATGATCAAATATACATGACATGATAAAAAGGTTATTCCTATGATATCAATTTTGAAGTTGCATTTTAATGGGAAAGTAGAAACAAAAAGAACCGATTCTATAATCGTTTTACTCATAAATTATCTATCATGGATGCGCGATTATGGAAAGAAATGATAAATATTATTCACTCAAATGTTTTATGAGGCAAATGAAAGAAAACAATTACCAGTAACCACTAAATATGTCTGTTACTTATGTAGATTGTGCTTTAGGTCAAATTGGTGGTTACGTCCGCTTAATGGGTGGGTTCTGATGGTCTGATGTAAAACAAAACACACAAAAATTATTTTAAAAAATCTTTCAAAAGATTAAAAAAAAAATATGTGCACAACTCTCCACAAGAGACCAAATGACACAGAAATTAACAACTATAGGTCACCGTACGGCCTTCAACAATGAGCAAAACCCATACCGCATAGTAAACTATAAAAGGCTCCGAAATGACAAATGTAAAACAATTCAAACGAGAAAACTAACGGCCTAATTTATGTACAAAATCATGAACGAAAAATAAATATGATAAGAATACTTTTTCGGTGATGATGGTGATGGTTAGGGTTTTAATACCAGTGGCAAAAAGTACAGGCTATCAGGACGAGAAAATGATAATGTGATATGTTTATTTCCTGTTTTTTTTTACTTTAGACCAACGCGCTGAGCTGGAATTTTAACTTGCCAATTTAAAAGGTAACAGTCCGCAGGAAAACATGTCATCCTACCCAGGCACACTATTCTGACTCTGAGCCGACCTGCAGTCTTTGCTATTACTCCTAAATGCTGTTTACTTAGCGTAGAAGCAGCAAATACTAAGGAGAAAGTCAGGTAAGTGCTAGTTTTGGCCTAAAATTCGAAGTACATCTGATGAAAGATTTTTGACATTTTTTAAACATTGAAGTGTCTACTTCAGTCGATTCAATTAGTTTATGTAAAAGATTTGAACTGATTTGGTCATTAAAGATGCTCAAATTAAAGCTTAAATATGAAAAATCTATCAAATATGCCATAAAACGTCACTTTTCAGATGGTTTTTGTCTAAAATGGAATTATCCGCATTCATGTTCAGTCACCAACTTCATATATGTTATGTATTATTATCAAATACAACATATATTTAAATATTAAACAAATTGAACACAAATGCGGCCTCTTCCATTGTAGACAAAATCCGTCTTAAAAATAGCACAAATGCTACGATTGTGAAGATTTCAGTAATTTTGCATGAATTTATGATGCTCTTACCTGATGCATGTGCATTGTATTGTCAAAAACAGCCCATATTTATGGAACAAAAGTATTCTACTTTCCAATAAAGAGCTAAAAGTTTACATTTCAACAAATTTGTAAAAATGCTATATTTTGGGACCAAAAAGTGGTCTTACCGGGCCTACTCCTTTAAAAGTCTTTGGTTTAACCCGTCAGGGGGTCGAACCCACGACCTCCCGCACTCGAGGCGAGCACGCTACCACGAGATAACCGAGATGATTTTGTTTAGGTTGAAATTTATTTGTGTTTTTCGTCCTTGTTGGCTGGTAGGTTTGAAATTTAACCTTGTCTTTAGAAAATTTTTGGAATCCTTAACGAAACAATGTGTATATGAAAGACAATGCATATTTTTAATTGCCTTTAGAATTTTGATTTGATTGTCCTCCTCATTCGTTTCTTATATATATAAATACTCGAAATCAGACGAAATCTTTCCAAATTGCAGTTTTGGACCTCCAATTATATAGTAATTTAGAATATAGCTAAAAGTTAAAAAGTAGGATATAATGTTGTAATAACCCCAGAGTATATTTATGAAGATGTACTATATTTTGAGTAAAGACTACAGAAATCGAATTGCTTCATTATGTTTTCTATAATTTAATAATGTGATAATAAAGGTGGAACTCACAGTGACGACTTGCAGCAAATAGTACGGAAAACATCTATAAATAGTACGGAAAACATCTATATATAGTACGGAACTCTCCACTCGCGTTAATGTAGCATCAGTGGAATATAACGACTGAATTATTCGGGTTAGGAAAACATCTATAATGTACCTCATTGGTTTTATTCCAATTTGAACTCATCAATTCAGCAAACCAACCCCTTTCTACATGTAAATGAGAATATTTATTCCCAAAAAATCTTTAAATTTTAGATCGTGTTTAAAATCAAAATTTGTATGATAACTTGAACGAGTGAATAAATGATTTGCGTGAACCGAGTTTCAATTGAGACTTCTGTGGCATATTTATTTGTACTTTCTAGTCATTTCTATAACGGTGTTGATCATTAAGATTTTTCCTGAAACAAAGTATTGTGTATTGACAAAAAAGTTTTAATTATGCATAAGACACTTTAATTCAACTTTCAATACCATTAAGGCCCATTGTTTCTTTATCAATAATACATATTAATGGACGATAAATGTCATTTCAGTTTAAAGCCCCTGGTGATATCATTATGTCAAAAATATGGATTTAGAATTCAAATCTGTATCATTTGTTAAAATGATCATGAACTATTATGCAATTTCTTACCCTGGATTCAGAAAAGAAATCGCTTTTTGAATTATCTCTGTCTTTTATTTCTTAACCCTTGATAAAATATATCGAACTCAAAATTATTGGGAGAAAACGATAAATACTAAAATAAAATGTATTCTTATATGAACAGTATGATGTTTACGAACAAAAAAAAATCTTACATTTCGAACATAAACGTTCTCGAGTTTAACCTGAGAAAAGTATACTAATACTTTATGTCCCAGATTTAACAGAAAAAAAAAGAAAAGAAATTTAATATTTAAATAATATGCCTTATTTAGAAAAAAAAAAGACTACAGAATACAACACTTGTCTGAAAAAGAAATGTTATAATGTATTTGTATGTCTTTATTATAGAGTAATGGTAAACTGAAGCTAGCAAGGGATTTCTATTGTATGTGTGAAGTGTAGCACAATTATATTGTTATGGAATAGAGATAATATTCTCCAGATGGTTCAAATGTCAAATGACAAGTGGGCGTGACTTTCTTCACTACAACACGTGCTTTTGTTTTCATTTTAAATTTATTGAAAATGCAATAAAATACATTCGTCAATCTGCGTTGATGAATACAGCAGAATAAACAAAGATTTATATTTTTGAAATAAATATATAATCTTTTTCATTACAATTTGCTGAAAACTGGTACCGTGAAATCGATATGGTTGTTTGATTTCCTGATGAGATGAAAATAACATGTGCTAGTGGAATTATCAATGACCCTTAATATCCATTGATTGGTTTTCACATTCCCACAGTTGAAGTCCCGTTGGTAAGGAGGCGGTCATCATTGGAATCACAGAAGCTGATTGGTTGATCAGGTGCCATCTTAATCGTAAAACAGTTTCCCGTGGGATATATTAGCATCCTTGGGGACATAATAGTTACACCATACACTGGAAAGCAACAAAAGCCATACCCGAGAGAGTTTGTTCCAGAACCCGAGTGAGACGTCAGCCCGTGTAAACAATAACAGTTTTGTCAAAACTTTTTATTCAATGAACAGCAAAAATATTTCGACGTTTTTAACTCGGAGATAATAGCTATTGGTTTATACTGAAGTTTGAAAATAGTATGTGTTTATTGTGATCAAAAATAATAAATAAATGTAAAATATTATGATAAAATTTAATATTTGACGAAAGGATTTCATGTTTGGAGTGACCGAACCCGTTCCATCAAGAGAATTAAATACCGGTCCCATGAAGGAAGAACCTCATCCCGTTGGTCAGAGTAACCCCGTGAGAAACTGGATGCAGCCTACAGTCGTAGACCAAACCGCAAGGTAATAAATTATTATTTCTTATACTTAAAACAGATCACAAGCTGTATCTTTTTAACTAGTTTTAAATATTTTTACATTTACGCACTACCAATTTTCAGGAAAAAATTTAAATCATCAATGAAAACCCCCAGAGTGTATTAAGTTATCTGTCGTTTCAATTCCCAGGTAAGATTGTTACAAGAAATTGCCAAAATTCTCACTGGACTCGTCCTGTTACTTTTCTCTCTCTGTTTCCCCATTGGAATTTATTATCAATATTATATATTTATTTGCAGTGTCGGGTTTGGCAGAGCTCACTTCGAGAAACAACCGCCCAGCAATTTACGCAAAAGTAACTTCTTTCATTTTGTGTTAGCTTTATATGACAGACAAGGACAACCCATAGAAGTAGAAAGGACAGCATTTATAGACTTTGTCGAAAAAGAACAGGTAATATATCATTTTTATTTTATCTTACAAGTGACAGATTTTCTAATTTTTGTGATATTAAATATATTTTAATAGAAAATGTCTTTTCGTAAAAATAATTTCTGTGTGAAACTTTCCCCCGTTGAATTTGTATGCACAATATAAATATAAGGGCATACAGTATATCTAACAAAAAAATCTTATTTTTTCAGGAAGTTGAAGGACAGAAAACAAATAATGGAATTCACTACCGATTACAATTATTATATTCTAACGGTAAGGTTTTTATTTTATTATAATTATCATTCACTATTTGTTTATTTATGCAGCTCTGTTAAAAATATTGACAATAAATAACAATTTTATATGCGTGAAATAAAAAAATAAGGGGAATTTTATTGAATGAATAATAGCAAAATTGGAATATTTTGTTTTTATAAGTACCATAAAATCCGTATGAAGGTTTATTAACCGTAGCAAAGATCTTTGATGACAAATTATTCAATGCATGATAAAATTGTTGTTAGGACATTTCATAAAAATAAAATTTCCTAATAACCAGAATTGCGTGCAGGTAATTTTCATTAAAGTGATATCGACCACCATGCCTTAAAGTCTCATCTTTGTCGTCTGTCTCGGAACATTTTTTGTGTGATATCAACGATCAGATTTAAAGGGGATTAAAACAATATTTGTTTACAAATGCTTTAATCGGATGTTTTACCAATTTAAATTCAAAACCACACGTGTTAAGCGTACCGTTTATGCAGAAACAGGGACCGTTAACAAAATATTTTTAAAATATGATTATACGATTCGGAATAACATGTGGTATATAGAAAAAATGTGGAAGTTTTAAATTATAAATGAATATTGACTTTCCGTGGTAAAAAGGCAATGATGACAACAATTAACAATATAACGGTTTTATTTGGAGTTTGGTCGATGAAAGCGAAATAAAACAAAAAACAAAACCTACAGAATTATAAAACTGACAGCCCCAATTCCCTTGTGGTTTTCTTGTTAGTTCTAAGTAATTCAAATAATAACATGTTTTAAAAAATTCTTACAGTAAAAATATTTCTAGTATAGTCTTGTATAAAATATAAATTGTGGTATCAATATTTTCAATTACATGAATCAATTTAGCCAAATAAAATCAAATTTTATTTTTCGTACAAGCGTTTAACAACAATAAAACATATCTTAATAATCTATTATAAAATACATTTCATTCAGTATTCTGATGCTATCTTATTTATTCTTGATGTTTAAATTTGAATAAGATATTAATTAAATTGTTCATATATATGTCTTTTGCTCCTTATAGATAATTGTCTCATGAAAATAACACTTTATAAATTTGCTGAAGCGCTTTCATTCAAAATCCTACATTAGAAAAGCTCAAACTCAAATTTTGTAAAATATATTTTCTGTTCCTATTCTTATTTTGTCCTGTTGCTTTTTTTTCTCCTTATTGCTTGTTATTTTCATTGTTTGTGGTATTTGTTTTGCCATTGCTTTTAAATGTTTTGCATAGTCGGTACCTGTGTGGTTAAATTAAATCCGGTAATGCGTTCCTACTAAGTTAAGCAAGACTTTTTCAGATTTTTAAACTGAAGGCTTGATTTGTGGTTTTCTCTTTTGACAGGTGTTCGACAAGAGCAGGACCTATTTGTACGACTCATTGACTCCGTTTCCAAACAGGTAAGTTCTGTGATATTTATCGTAATGTAGCAATTAAACCCAAAACAAATGAAGCATAAACGATCATCACCCTTTTGTTTTCTCTTCAACGGTAATGGAACCAATACAATATCTATCGAATTTTCAATGACTTTGTAAATATTTGTTTTATTTTAAATAGGATTTCCTCTTTCTGTTTCCTCACCAATGCTCGTTGTTGTTGTCATAAATCATAATTATATTTCAAGGTTGGATGCAGGGTTAATTTGTATAAATGGAAGTAAAGTTGTCCTAATGATAAAAATTGTCACAATCTTTTTCACTGTTTGCCGAAAAAATTAATGATGACGACCCCGGTTAATTGATCACTATGAACAATAATTTAATCACTTCAGTTCGATACAAGAATTTCTGTTTTGTATTCCGTTAATTTCGGAACATATGGCAATAAAGACGACCGACTTTGTTAAAGATGTAAATGAAATTCCAAACAATTGTTTAATTCCGTCTATTACCAGTCATGGGCGCGTGCCGAGTTCACACAATCCATCCATTTGAACATAACTACAGGCTCAATTTGACGGAACTAATTCTCTGAAAGAACGTGATAGATATAACCATCTAGATTACCAAATGGCAAGAAATTGGTCCTCAAATCAATTAATAGCTACCCAATCTTTTTACTTTTTATTGAGTGCCGATTATTCCATTCAATCACCTTCATCATTCGGACCAATCTAACATTAATATTTTATTCTGACAGCGTTCCGAAATAAGATGTCGTCTGCAGTACTTGGCAATGAATAAGATATTGATGTTTAGTCAGAGTTTCAAGAAAAAACAGTTTTAAGAAAATGTAAATCTCTGAGACAATTCAAAACTCGTCATTTCTCTCACTGAAGTTTATTCATTTTTAACTAAGAAACAAAGTTTTGTATGGTGTACATATTTTTCGTTTACTTGTTTTTTTTTCAGGCCATTATATACGAAGGTCAGGATAAAAATCCAGAAATGTGTCGTGTTTTACTAACTCACGAAGTCATGTGTAGGTTCGTACCAATTATGTTTTAATATATATGTATATACATATTAAAGTTCTGTTTAATTTCACAAATACTATTTTACCATTTAAAAAGGTTATGTTTGAAACATTTATTTAAGTTTTTTTTAAAATATATCATGCTCAGATGGTGTCAAAAATAATAAAGGAAATTTTATGTGATCCTGGATAATAATACTGGTGTTTCTAAACATAAGGGTTTTCATTGAGATTACTATTTTATGACCAAACAAAATGGAACGATTTTCAATAAAAGAAATTTTTCATTTGATCATTTTGACACCGTCATCAAATTACAATGCCATTTTGTCTTTTATGTTTACAATTAATTTATATATTTAAAAATCTGACAAGACTATTTTTATTATCTCTACATGCTACTTCAAGATACAGTTAAAAGATGCTGCGCTCCCAGCTGGGATTGTCACACTCAGAAATTAATGCACGTGTAAAGCTTGCGAAATAATTAACTCCCCCTTCGTTACATAGTTTCGACAATTAGTTTTTAATCAGTTGCTCTTTGTATTCGTTATCATCTTTACCCCCTACTATCGCGCCCGTCTGGGAGTTGACGTTTCACATGCTTCCGTGAGTAATTTGATAATATATACATCTTAAATTGAATTATCACCATAACATAAAACATCTTTGAATACTGATTGCATTGTTCTTGTTAAAAGAATGATCACTGAAAAGGGAAAGTTTAAACAAAATGAAAATCATAAAATAAAATCTTTTTTTTAATCTTTTTTTAAGAAACGTTTAACACCTTAATAGACCAAAAAATAATCTTTCAAGGGCCATAACCAAAACTATAATTTCTCCTAAAGAAATGTATTTACTAATCTATTACTTGCTTACTTATTTTTTTCTTCAGTCGGTGTTGTGATAAAAAGAGTTGTGGAAACAGAAACGAAACCCCTTCTGATCCAGTAATCATAGATAGGTAAGTTTTTTAATTTCACTAGCAGTTTTGTTTTTTTTTTTTTGCTATTGTTGCAATGCATGTTTTTTTTATTAAATATACATCTGTTTTGAAAAACAAAGGTCAATATATATTCTAGTGATTAGCAGATAAGTCAGTTTGAATTGTCTACGTTCCCTTTTATAGTATTGTTTTAATACTTACATGTTTGAATTGGGTCCTATTTCTGCCTCATAAATATTGTTTGTTTACCCACCGATCCTGATTATAAGGACGGTATTGAGTACTAAAAAAGCAGGATTCTGTGTAATAAGTTTGGTTTACTATGAGTCCGGGAACTACCGGACTCCTAACAAAATATCTGCCCCCAATTAAAGAATTTTGTCAGTAATTTTGCTGTATTTTGTTTAGAGTTTATTCTTATATTGGTAATGATGTAAGATTTCGTTTGTCTTTGTTGCATTCCTTCACATGTTTAAAACTTGTCGCAATGAGAGCTTGCCATGGGAGCTTCTGTCCAAAATATTAGTTAGTATTGATGATATTCAGATTTTTATTTTTGGTGAACTTTTGTTGTTGTTTGTTTGTCCAAATGAATGCATTTACCAATATTGTCCTATTGTTCACATTCATTTCATGAATAGCTTGCTTGTAATTTGATGTGTCTATAATGCAATACGATAAACAATGTGTAACTCGAATGGCTTTAATATTTGAAAAGTTTAGAATATTTAACAGAATCGCTATTAATAGATACAAACCATATAGTAGTAAATAATTCAAGAGAACAGTAGAAAAAAAAACAGTGAAGTTTGTTTGACAAGCTTTAATTTCTAAACAAAAATGAAATATTTACAAAATAATTATTAACGAGGAACTACTATTGATTTGGAGATGATAATTATCATGTTTGTCATCGCGAGTCGATTTACTAATGTTTAAAAAGACAGTGACTTTTCAATGTTTTATAAGTTTAAAAGACTACATGAAGCGCGACAGAATGATACGATCTAAATGCTTTTCTCTGGATATTTGTTCCGGCACTATAGTCTATGGTCTATGCTTTCATAAGGCGATAAGAGATTATTAAGAAATAATTTACGATCCATTTTTCACAGTGGTGAAACAAACAAATCGATGATGAGCATCTTCCATTTCCAAAGTTAATCCTGGTTAATACATCTAGTCTTCTTTATTATCTTATTAACAAACATATTGTATTACAATTGGTTTGGTTTACTGAAATTAATATTAGAAATCATAGGTCAGACAAGAAAATTAATATTCCGTGAAAACATTGCGTTAGGACTTAATATGCACGTAACATGAAGTTTTTTTTCGATATACATCTTTTTCCTAGATTATTTCGCATTCTTTTTTTTTTAACAAATTTCAAAAAATCTTGCAATTGAACAAAGAATATTAAAGTTAAATATCTCGTTTCCCACTGTAACTATTTAATTCAAGAATACAGAAAATAATCATAGTAATATCGTACATGTATACCATACATATATCAACATCGTTATATAACATTCATCATTTCAGATACAAGTATATTCTATTTGATGACAGCATTATTATAATGAAAATAATAATAGCCTATATCCCTTAAAATTCCTGAACAAATTTCATAGAGACCGTTCTATTGGTGGAATAAATCCACTTCAAACTCTAGTAGATCTGAAACGAATCAATTTTCTCACTTTACTTTTTCCATGCACTCTCCAGCATCTTGCTCTTTGATCAATGACACAGATCCTAGGAGTAGATTGTCACGCCTAATACTGGTGGGGAGTTTTTCTTAGTTTTAATAGATACAAATATCTCTTGGGAAACATTTACTTGTATCCTCCTTAAAGCTAGATTACCTTATCTATCCCGAGGAAATTCTAATAAATTTTCAATATTTACGCACCATTTCTCAGCTAGTTCTATCATATGTAAAGAAACCAAGGAAATCAATTAAACACCAGAAGACTTGAAATCAGGTTGATGAACTTATTTAGATTTAAGTCTAAAAAGCCTCTGAATTTTAAACTTTAAGTTAAGAATTTTAGTTTTGATGTTACACGCCAAATTGTTAATATTCTGCGAAATGTATAAACAATGAAAAAGATCCATTTATAAAACAAAAACTTTTAAATAGAATATTTTGTTAAACTTGTATTAAGAAAAATGAAAAAAAGAAAGAAAATAAGTTGTATTGACACAAAAAATAAATAAAGGATAAAAGTCTTTAGTTTCTATGATTCGATTTTTGTTAGGCTGATGAATTAGTTCTACAAAATAAAAAGCAAAAGCTTCACACTGAAGAACCAATTTAATATATTTCATTGTCTATAAATCCTAAACACACATTTTAATCAGAAAATTAAAAAGACTTTTGAATAAATTCATAATATCATAAAAGAATAGCGATCGCTTGTGTACACATAATATTAAGGGAAGTCGGTACATTTACTTTGTGTATCACGAATGAGCATATCAGAGCATTATCAATTGGAATGAATTGAAAATGAATTAGTTATGAATCTTTTATACTTCTCTATTGTGCAAATGGATTCCAGGGCATGATAGAAAATGTTGGCATAGATATAGTTATTCCCCCAGGTACTCTGGTGGTTGTTTCGTCTCTCTGTGTTGTAATTCTGTTAATGAAATATTTGACGGGTCCGCTATACTTAACTGCAAGCTAAAAGTATCGATAAATAGGTGTGAGTGAGCATAAGGCGAAAGTCATTTATAGTCTGGGCTTTATTGTTCAAGCTTGTTTTGACATCTGGCTCACGGTACGTCTTCACACGTAAACAATGCGCCACTTATACCTAACGTTAATCATATTTAAAACACAATTTCATTTCATTTTAACACAGATTAATTGATTTGGTGTAAATCTTCAAGAACCGTGTACAAGTTACGTAAAAAGGGACATTTAATTCCGCATTTACATTTTTATACTTTGATGTGATGCATTTTTAATTTCAGTACGATCTGTTAAGTTTTTCTAATATTAAACAATTTGTATTATATTTACATGATAGTTATCCATTTTTAACGCACACACACGCACGTATATATATATATATATATATATATATATATATATATATATATATATATATATATATATATATTGTTTATAATGCCTTATATTGTAATACGCTCATTATGGGCCCATTAAATGGAAATAAAACATCTTCTTCTACATATATATACTGTTTGCCAAAATATACGTATGCATTAAAAATTGTTACAAACTCAAATACATATAGGTTGACGTATGCTGTGGACACTTGTCTATTGTTCATATCCGTATGTTGAACTCTGCATGTCTTATTTTTTGGTTTAGTTGTTCGGTTGCTGTCTTATTGCCGTATCCCCCACATTTCGTTTTATTCACATATTTAGTTACATCCATGTCATTCATCAATAGACGTATTTTAAGAATTCATATATAATAGATCTTTACTCTTAACATTGATGACTTTTGGGGCATTTTCTGTCAAATTAAGCTTCAAAATAAATGACGTTGATTAAGTTTTGTTGCCACCAGGCTTTAGTCCCGTTAACCATAACTTCATTAATACCGATAGCCGATATAAAGGAATTATTTGTCTGTGTTTTTGTGACGGCAGAATGCTATCTTTTGCACTTTGTCAAGATCTTTGCTGTCTTTCTGTTTTATCTAGATGTGACTCGGCTTTAATTCAACTCTTACGTGATTAAGGGCATCAAAACAAATGAAAAAGTTTGAGGCAGAATATTCGTCCTGACTAGAAGGCATTTAAAGATTCATTATGGCAACTTTACGGAATGATTTTTGACCCGACTGAAAGTGAGATAAGGTTTTTATGGTCTGATTTTAGATAAACAGATTGTTTTCTTTTTTTTCCCAAATGAAATTTCCGACAATCCTTTTAAGTAGGAATAGCTGGAGACATGAAGTAAAATGTACAACAATACTGCTCGCTCTTAAATTTGTTTATTAAAAAGTTTCATTGAGGCACATAATTAAGTAATATCATATTTTTCGGCCTTTGATTTTCTGTTAAAATTACATAAAGAACGTTAAAATAAATTAATTCGTTTAGCCATGTACTAATATAAGCATAAACAATGGAAATATGACCTTAAAGATTTTTTTATGATAGTTTTGGCATAAATCATAATTTTAGTGCGGACAGTAAATTCTTGTTTCGTCGTTTCATCTGACCTCATTGCTTTAACATCATTAAAACTTGAATGATATTTGTATCTTCAGTAGAAGCTGTGTAATTAGATTAGCTAGAACAATATCATATTAATTGACAAAAACGAACATTCACTGTTTATAGAAAATGGAATAATTTTATTGTCCGGTTCATCAAGTTCTATTTTCTGGTAGTGCGATCGTTTATAGCCTTCCATAGCTTTCATCGAGCCAATTTACAAGTACTAAAATGGAAACCAGGATCTCTCAGTCGTCTGACCATGCTTCACTTAAAATTAAATAACCGACAAATTACATCTGACAATATAACTTCAATGTTTTAAACAAAAAGGGATAGCTTTTTTAGCAGAGTCTGTCATGTCTAATGGCATAAAACTGCTGAAGAAAATGTTATTTCATATATTTTCACAATTTATCCTGAATGCACGAGGGTTGGAAAAGGGTTTAATTACTTTACGATAATAGCCATAAAGCAAAAAATGAAGTATAATGACTAAATAAATTAACAAATAGAAAACAATAACGAATTAAAGAATAGAAAAAATGAAAAAATCATATAAATAGAGAAAAAAGCGACAAAAATATTTAATAGACCAAATCTTCAATTTTCGGTGTAGATATTATAATATATAGATTCATCCACGCCACCTTGACATAGATCAAATTTTTAAACTTTATAATGCGAGGTTTACCGAGAATTCTATTTTTTCTAATTAATCTATCGAGAGTGAATAAATATTGTAGTCAACGGGTTGAAGTGGTGGAATCTGTTTCTCTAAAGATTTAATGGAAAATGCAGAATTTATCAAAGTGCATGGTCATAACAAAATAGTGCTTCCTTTACTATTAGGCAAATTAGCCCGAGGTGTTCTAAGATAAAAGCTGTAAACTTTGAAAACTGTTACAGCAAATGTGCAACAAAGAAATTGTTACGTTAAAAAAGATAGAAATATATATATTTCTTTTAAACATCTTATTTTCCCCGAGTACGCATTTGTAAAGCTGTACTAAAAATTACAAACAAAGTTGCAGCGGTAAATTCAAATTTGCATAGCTTAAGGAAATCTGCTTGTTTTGAATTTTCTTAACAGTAATAAGAAGATGATGACTACTTTATTACAAAACAAATACAGGAGAAATCATGTTTTATTGTTACATCTGAACGGAGAACTGGTTTCAGACAACAGTAACATGTCTGTGTCACGCGAATGTGTCTTCCTTCACAACTGATCGTTCAACAAATCTTATGTTAACCTGAAAAAGATTACCATTTTTATAAGAATTTATCAACACTGAATATTGATTCCAGCGAAACATTAAGTAGAAATAAATATCGAAAGTAATGAAAAATAATCCAGCTTGATTGAAAAAATTTAAATGTATCTGCTAGTTAATCGCTTTTTGAAAGAAAAAAAAGTGATATACATATACACAGTGACGTTATATTGAAATTCTAGATTAACAGTTTGCAGATAATAGAGGAGTAGAGTAATAACTCTATACATACACACTAGTATCTAAAAGTTTTTATTTTTTATAATATAAAAACAACTCTCTCCACTAGAGACCAAATTTTAGAATGTACACTGTTTATAATGGTTTGTCTGCATTTTGCTCTTCTTTGCTTGGCTTACCAAGTTTATTTCAACTTCAATAATCTCTCTCTCTCTCTCTCTTTAAATAATAATCTTTTTTTCTTTAAGTCTTACACATGACCGAAAATGCATATAAATAATCAATTACCATAACATCATTTGCAGTTAATAGCAAAATTCTTAAAAGGTAGGAATTTCAAAACTAACCCCAAAAAGGCAAACATTTGAAATGGATGTAATAATTTGGTATGATTGTATTACCATTTGAACGTTTGTCTGTAAACTATAAAGCAAGAAACAAAGTGCTCTGTTGATATATTTGATCTGTGCTGTGCATTGGCAGTGCTGCACTAGAGCAAGTTCTAACAGTCTTATATATGTGTTTGTCGTATGCACGTAACAATGTTGCTTTATCTCTGGTGATAATATACCATGCTTCTTACCAAATCAAAAGAAAGAAGGCACAAGTAAAATTGTCCCTTTGTAATTCAGCATAAAATATTTTAAGATCCAGGGGAAAATATATCCTGACTCGATAGAAATTTGAAAATAAATTGTAGTAGTTTTCTATATAACATTTACTACTTTCCGTCAATTAAATGTTGCAGTACCGAGGCAACAACGAAAACATTAGAATCTAAGGCGATTTAAAACGGAACAAAATTTAATAAAACAAAAACAACAACAACCCAGTTAACTTGAATTTAAGTCTTACGAGCTTCCATAAAATCCCGCAATGGCGTAAAGTTCATTTTTCCTTGTAATTTAAAATTAAATGAGAGTCTTACACTATAGACAGGACATACAAATCATTCCAGATACACTATAGACAGGACATACAAATCATTCCAGATACACTATAGACAGGACATACAAATCATTCCAGATACACTGTAGACAGGACATACAAATCATTCCAGATACACTATAGACAGGACATACATTCCAGATACACTATAGACAGGACATACATTCCAGATACCCTTTAATTCAGTTTTTATGGAAAGTAGTGTTACAATAGTGGTCCTTATGAATAAATAGAGATGTGGAATACACTTCATTGAGATACTAACTAAGATACTAACTTCAAAACCATAAATCTTAAACATATGTACTGATATTTTGTTTGTTTTTTTATTGCCCTCCGGCTCATTTCTAATAATCATAGGTTTTGTTCAACAACTTCGAAACAAGTAAAGGACCTCCACCCCACCGTTCTCCCTATTCCCAAAAATAGCTAAATGATACAAAAAAAAATATTTGATTTACTTTTTTTAATGACTTAAATGATTAATTTAATGTTTGCTTTTTTAACCCTAAACGTTTCGTTATAATTGAAATTTGCATTTCTTTTGATTAATTTACCTGTAATACATATAGATATAGATATATAAATCACAATAATCATTCAGAAAAGAGATTTATTTCCTATGCATTACATGCCGTCAACTACAATCAAAAACTAACTACAATATGCCGTGACAATACAAATGTCTGTAACGTGCCGTACCCGATCCGATAAATGATCCCCTCTTGGGATGGTCTAGTTAAATAAAATGTTGTTCTTTCCTCCTGTAAGTAAACCGTTTTCGCACTAGATTAGAAAGTTATATATGGCCCCATAGGACTTCACTGTTTGTATTGGAATATGGTATCAGAATGGGATCCCACGCATCAGCAGCTAATTTTATTTTCTGGATTAGTTTAACAAGGAGACCTCTTGGGATCCCTACTTTTGAATATTCATGGTGATCTCAACGAGTTTGCATTATCAAGAGAACTGTTATCCTATTAGGGAGAATATTCGAATATATTTGGACAAGAGTCTCCTGTGGGAAAGTTAAATGCCTAAATCACGTATCAAATAAGGTTTATCACAAGACTATTTACATAACGTGTTTATAGACGAATGGTGTGGCGGTTACTACATTGCATTCTCTAGGACGGTATCCATAAGAGTGTGAAATTATATAAAAGTACGTTCTGCAAAATTATTAAAATACAAAATTCATCATTAGAAATTTCATTTGGGTTTTATTCATTTTAAATGATTTTACTAATCCAGACGAGTGAATTTATAAGAGTTTTGTAATGGATTATTGATCTGCCGAGTTAAAACAGGTGACAAGTTGATGGAATCAAACTCTTTACAATTAATGTATGATATTATATCATGGCTTCTGTTTTCACCAGGTTATTTTATAATGGGAATACACAATAAAATTCACGGTCATATGGCAGTGAATAAGCTACCGATTCAGAAACTTGGTCCTGAATCTGATACGATTTCATCTTAATAGAATGATCGTATGGCGAAAAAGTTAATTGCATTTGCCAAATGACGGTATTCCTTCTTGAATTATTTAACGATTTGCAGGATCGGGAAAGACAAGGATTAACACTTTTAATGTTGCTTATTTTACACCATTGCTTTTTATAATACATATTCAGTTTTTGGACTGAAATTTATTAAATATTCATGTGAAATGTTGCAATTATTTCAGTAAAAGGGTTCTTCAAATAGAATTAATAATGATCATTGCTGATACGACAATTGAATCGATAATTCTTGGGAAATCATCACTTTGAAACAAACTATTTGTTTATTTCTACTTTTTAAAAGGGAATACAAGATTGACCTTGAGTTCAGATGATAAAGAGGCTCAGAGTAGCAACAAAAAATAACTTGGAGTTGAAGATATAAATTAATTTCGTTGACTTTTTGGTAGAAAAGACATTGATTTTTCCGTTATACCATAAAAAAGTAATATGAATTAGGCAGCAGTTTATGACTGAGTTTTTCTGGTAAATAATGTAGCTTTAGCATTAGTGGTTAAGTAAAAGATCACACTTCGGGACATTTTTAGTCCTTCTAGTCTAATGGGCAGAATTTCATCTGGTCACCAACATTAATCATTTTCCTCATTTTGTCTCAGTAATGTGATTAAGTCTTCGATTTCTTAGTTGATCACCAAGCTCAGCAGTCGCCATCAGGAATTTGCGCGCGAATGACAGAATTTATTGTATCGTCTGCCTGGGTGCAGATGGGGTCCCCTCTCCTATCTGATGAAAGCAGTAATTGAAAAGCGTTAACGACAGTCATTTTTCACATAACAGTTTTGTGGATCTCCTTCAAATTACCATTTATTTTATTTGATTGCTCTCCTTTGTTCACACTTCTTGACCTATTGGCGGATTATTGGCATGTATTTTATATTCAGAAACTTTGTTTCGTGTTTTACAATGAAATATGGGCTCTTTGAGGAAAATAATAATGAATTTTTATTTTTTTTTTTTGTAAATAAAAATGTATACATTACTGAACAAGTCGATTAATATTTTATAAAACCATTTTTGGACATCAAGATATTTGTTATATTCTATTTTGCAGAAAATAATATGTTATTAAGTCTCCACTATTTGGTCTGTAAAAAAAATCATACTGATGTCTCTGAGTGTGTGTGTGTGTCTAATATTAAAGACAATTAGTCTTGGTAGTATATTCAACCTCAATTCAGGGATATAAACAGGCAATCTATACAACAAGAGTGTGGATCAAACACTTTTATACATGCAAGAAAGACCAACTTGCTGCGCTTTACAGAATTCTGATGACTAATTAGGGATAAAACTCCCAGTGGCTTTAGATTGAAATGTGAACAATTAAAGAAAGGATTGTGCATTCAGCTCAGACCTCCGCGTGACAAGGATCATATCCCATGGGAACCACGTGGTCGATGTGTATCGGGAAGTCAAAATTACAATAGTCAATGCTTTAATATTCACTGTAACTTGTTTAAGATATATTTTTTTACTAAATCAATAATTTCGATGTTTGCTCTGTTTCAAATTAGGTTGAAGGAAGATTGTTATGGTAATATCCACTGGTATCCGTTTCCCTTGTTTTCTGAAAAAAAGATGTTTCATTATTGCATTCTTACTTGTGATTATTATTTGAACTTTTGCTTTCAGACTTTTCATAGCTGATTCGTTAATAGTGGTTATTTTAACGTCCAGTGTAAAGTATTACATGAAACTGTCACACTTTGTTATACAACCATAAGTTATAGGCAAAGTCATTGTTGATATTTCATAGTTTCAAAATAGTTTATTTCGTCAGTATTATAAAAGTTTAAACTGAGCTGGTGAATGAGTTCAAAATATTTAATCTTGTCAGTACTATACACCCATTAAAAACTGTCTTATGATTTGACATCATCTTGCCCTAAAAAATATTTATACGTTTTAAATCATGAGAAAGTTTGTTATTGTTTTTCTTTTCATCAGACTATATTTCACTATATATGGACAAGTTTAAACTGCCACGAAAAGGTATTATTTTTCATCTTTTCTTAACCAGCTCATCAAAGTTGAAAATTAAGTGGTTTGAACGTTGATGAGGTAGTTTTATAATGTAATATATTTTAAAGCGACAAACTGTTCCCTTGTGTACATTTTATTTAATAGAACAAACGGAAGATAAAAACATTTAGTTACTATTTAACCTCTCTTCCTTTACCAATGTTCTATTCATGACGAATTACTCTCCACGGGTTTTCTCGACTTGTCAGCGAAACCAGCTTAGTAAATTATCTAAATAGGACCCTGAAGAGATCCACTTATATTTATAGACTGAGAGTATAATTAGTGTTATGGTGCTTAATTGACTTTACTGCAAGTTGTCGATTAAAGGGGCAAGTTGTGTTTGGATGACGGAATTGAAGAATGTAAATATAAGGACTATAGCTTACATGAAGATGTAATATAAGCATTGAATTATGGCAGTGATCACCTGTGACAGTTCGTGTCAGGCAATTGCAATGCGTAGGTTTGTTGATGGTTGGCGTCTATAGGGGATTAGTCCGCGATAATCATACAGATTTATAAATTATATTGTTTATATTAACATGACAATAAGCAATATTTTAAGACGCAAATGAATCAAGAGACAGTTTAAGAGCCTTTCTGTTAGGAAATGTTAAAAGCATAATTAATATTTTTAACGAGTATTTGAAACACTATTTTAGAAAACACAAAATCTGAACTTAAATAGCCCTGTTTGATTATATTTGTGTTTCTTTCAGAATAAGGTGCGTTTATTAAATCCAAATATAAACGAATTCTCTTTTCTAAAAAAATTCAGAGGTTATGTCCAATAGGATAATTTACTGAATGGCTACTATAATATTTCGTGATATAATGTTCGTATCAAGTGTTGTTTATCCCATATAGATATAGGAAGATGTGGTGTGAGTGCCAATGAGACAACTCTCCATCCAAATAACAATTTATAAAAGTAAACCATTATAGGTCAATGTACGGCCTTCAACACGGAGCCTTGGCTCACACGAACAACAAGCTATAAAGGGCCCCAAAAGTACTAGTGTAAAACCATTCAAACGGTAAAACCAACGGTCTAGTCTATATAAAAACGAGAAACGAGAAACACGTATAAATTACATAAACAAACTACAACTACTGTACATCAGATTCTGACTTAGGACAGGTGCAAACATTTGCAGCGGGATTAAACGTTTTAATGGTACCAAACCTTCTCCCTTTTTCTGAAACAATAGTATAACATCACAACATAGAAAACACACGATAAAACATCAATTGAAGGCTTAACTCAATCAAAACGTAAATTAACACACTATGAACGAATAAATTGATCTGTGATACCTGAAAGTAAATACATAGTTAATAAAATATTAGGGACAAACATTCAAGGCCAAAAGCAAACAAACAAGTCCAAATAAAGCCATGGCAATACACCACCGCGAAATATTTAACCCTTAGAAAATAATCACTTTTGAAAAAACCGGTTTTCATAATATATACAGGTTATCCCATGTTTATATGTTCGTAGCTTACCATTTATGAAAGTCTAATTTGACTTAGAAATACATATGATATAATGTGGATAATTTATAGTTGTGTTTCTTTCTGTTAAGCCGAGTTCTGGTTTTGTGTATTGAAGAAGCTTTGATGGGAACTTAATTCCCTGTTTGTCTTTATCAAATATTGAGTGCGAAAACAAGTGAATAGTCATTTATTTATCTATTTATTAGTAAAATTTTTTTTTTTTTTTTAAACTTTTGTTTGTATTTTTGGTTTGCAATTTCCATCACTTCTGCTGATTTCTTCGACCATACTCAACACGAAACATGAAACACAAAAAAAGTTTAACCCCGCCTCATGTTTATGTCAAATTATGAAACCTCGATGGTGGATCTCCTTTGTAATGTTTTTTTTTTGTTACTTTGATAATGTTGTGTTAATTGTAAAACTTTCCTAGTCTCTGTTAAATCTATTCGGAACGAAAATGTGATGCTATTCGGAACGAAATGTGATGCTATTTAGAGCATTACGTATTGATACCTGTCTTTTGTTGAATACTGTATGTATATATTGACCTAGAAATCTTGTTTATGTATGTGGTTGACTTGCTGTCTCCTTGACGAATTTTTCTCACATCTCCTTTTTATGTATATAATAAGCAACAGTTGAAAAAAATGTTTCTATAAAAAATGTCTACCTGCATTCCTCATGTTTATGTCAAATTATGAAACCTCGATGGTGGATCTCTTTTGTAATAATTTTTTTTTGTTACTTTGATAATGTTGTGTTAATTGTAAAACTTTCCTAGTCTCTGTTAAATCTATTCTGAACGAAAATGTGATGCTATTTAGAGCCTCATGTTTATGTCAAATTATGAAACCTCGATGGTGGATCTCTTTTGTAATGTTTTTTTTTTTGTTACTTTGATAATGTTGTGTTAATTGTAAAACTTTCCTAGTCTCTGTTAAATCTATTCGGAACGAAAATGTGATGCTATTTAGAGCATTACGTATTGATACCTGTCTTTTGTTGAATACTGTATGTATATATTGACCTAGAAATCTTGTTTATGTATGTGGTTGACTTGCTGTCTCCTTGACGAATTTTTCTCACATCTCCTTTTTATGTATATAATAAGCAACTGTTGAAAAAAATGTTTCTATAAAAAATGTCTACCTGCATGCCTCATATTGTATTTTTTTTTAATACGGAAAAATAGTAATAAAACCAATTTAATTTCTTGCATGTATCTGACTATATTCCTTAAAGTTTAAAACATTTACCAAAATAAAGCTTTTAATGGCCTTTCCATACTACATATTTGAGGTGATCTTTTGTGATTGTGAATATACTTTATAAAGGAGAGGCGAAAGATATCAAAGGGACATTCAAACTCATAAATTGAAAATGAACTGACAATGACATGGCTAAAAGAGAAAAAGACCAAAAGACAAACAATAGTACACAAAACACAACATAGTAAACTAAAGATTGAGCAACACGAACCCCACCAAAAACTGGGTGTGATCTCAGGTGCTCCGGAAGGGTAAGCAGATCCTGCTCCACATGTAGCACTCGTCGTGTTGCTCATGTAAGTAAAAACCCGGTAATAAGTCTAATTCGGTAGTTCATTTTCGGGAAAAGGGGACGGGATTGTAGTAATGACATTTGGAACATATCCGCTATCATCTGTGAAACGGATATTCCATAACGGTCAACCAACTCGTGATGGCGTCCGTAAAATTTACGAAGGGGTGACTTTAACTTCACCACTTGGAACTCTTGGTTTAATAACTTTCTTGTGAGCAGCAACCCTCTTTCAAGGAAATCATAATAGGAAATACAAGCCCTGGAATATCGTATCAACTGGGAGATATATACTCCGTATGCAGGCGCTACCTCAATGTTGCTTCATAGAAATGGAAAGTTAACAATTTGGAAGTTGAAATCATCTCTTTTGTCGTAAAGTTTTGTGTTCAACCGACCCTCATTGTCAATTTCTAGATGTAAGTCAAGATATGAAGCAGACTTAACTGTATCTGTTGTATCCTTTATCTCAAGTTCGATGGGATAGATGCGTTCAGTTATCAGTATAAATAAGGGTAATCACCTCCTTAAGTTGCTTACATTCTGGGTAGAGTCTTCCAAATACTGCTTGTTTGATTTAAGATATGCAAGATTTCCTAAAAATTACCATTATTCTTATTCCTGTATATTGTATGATGTTCTTTCGTACATAAAGTAATTCAAAAATCAATTGGATTTGCCATATATAAACTTTCAAATAAGTATATTATGTATGTCATCTTTGTATTCATTGATGCATTGGCGTTTAGAAGTGCTTTATTTTTCTTTTTTTCCAATGGTATAATCAACTTTCCATAAAAAAACTAAAAGAAAGTACAATTGCTCTTACTAATTTGACACAAGAAACAATTTTGTGTTGACTTGTATGAAATTAAGCATTATGTGATAATACACTTAGACGGCGACTAGAATCACCAACAATGTCATCGATTTCTTCACACTTGACCATAACTGACAGTGGTTCAAATTTAATTTTCCATGGGATCGTCAAGGTGTAAAACTTTTTGCCTCTTCGCATTCTAATAGATCATTCCAGCTTTATGGTTAATATGCTGACCCTATCGGCCAAAAGTTCCTGATGCAATTCGGCGTCTCTAGAGGGGTATTATTCATTTAACGAAATTTACATCATTCACCTAATCAACTGGTATCAATATTAAGTTGATCTGTGTGCTTGATTAAATGATCAATACAATTCCGGAAATCGTCATGCTGTAGAATATAAAGGTTCTAAATTGAAACTATATAACCATAAGTACTTCCAGTGCCACTTGTACATCCCTATACAGATTTTCTGTCTGTGAGCCATTTGTACATCCCTATACAGATTTTCTGTCTGTCAGCCATTTGAAACAATAAGAAAAATTGTTTTTGCAGCAGAAGGAATCCATTGTGTTTTTCTAGATTAATTAATTAAAATTTTGTACATTAATATTGAATGTTACTGATTAATAAAGGGTTGGATTAATTTGTCTGTTCCCTTGGTCGGAATTTCGACATTAGATTTTCTCGCTATCATTTTAGTTAATAAAATACAATGATTAAATATTGTTTTCTACCGCGTTATCGACTAGCAAACGCTCGACGTTTTATGAATGGGATTATGATACTTTTGACGTTTCTAGCATCCGATTTCGTGTTTTATAATCACTTCTATCATTGTTTTTTATTCATGCTCGTTTTCAATAGTTGTAGATCGGAAACTCTTATTTTAAAATCGATTATCAAACTAATTCAATCAGTAATCTGTGATATCCGAAACATTTCCGGATTCACTTAAAACCAAATATCATTAGATGATTGTCGATGTAAACCGTTTCCGATTGGCATAAATGGGGCGGCTGCAACATTACTGAGCCGTCAATCAAAACCAGCCATGCTGGAAATAATATTCTTCCACATTAAACAGATCGATATATAGTTCTTTGTCAGGTAAACTGTTCGTAAAGTGGTTGTCAATACATTTCACTCTACTTTTAAATAATGTATATCCTTTTGTTTTTATACTATACTTTGTTCTGGTTAACAAAATGAAGGCTTATATAGCATAGATAATTGTATTCTTCAATCTATAGGGTGTTTGTTTGTAAGATAAAGCTTATTTCCTGCATATAACATATTCCATTATTTCGATTGTATTCTAGCTGATTCGTGTCAAATGAGAACAACTTGGTATGCTTTTGTTGTGTTGGGAATGTTTTTTTAGCTGCAACTATAAGATTTCAGGTTCTTACTTCGTAGAACAGGGTCAGATAAGGGCCTTAATGGGCTATTTTTGTACTGAACTTGAACCTTTAGTTCAAGACTTTCATTTTTGTCAATTTTAATGATAATGTTATACAAATAATAACAGGTAGTTAACGATCCGTGATGTCAAATGAAGTTGTGAAGTCATGAAATCATAGACCCTTCTATATGTGCGTTTTTGTTATAATTTGGCCAATTTTTAACTATTTTTTGGACCTGCAAACATAGAAACACGTAAGTTTCAACTTATTAATTTACCACGATGTTTGTGTATAAGAATAACGCCTATCATGTAGATATCAATTTGGTATACTTGCATGTGCTCAATATTTCCAACTTACAAATATTTATATCAAAACATGCAGTTTTTGTCTTTTTTTTTTTGAAATTCAAACTCATTCTTTTATTCAACCACAAAATCTAAAAAAAAAATCAAATTTATTACGGTTTGATGTTTACACATACATATCAATGAGATCACTTCATTTTGTAGTCCTTCAATTTTTAGGCAGTAAAGGGCCTTTAGTGTACCCCTCATTTGAATCACCGAATATGACTTAACACCTGAGTGTTGCCATTAATAAGAATATAAGATTAACTCTTAGAAATCCCGTCATCTTCCCAATAATGTCGATAAGAACATCCTCTCAGTTCGGATTCTACCAGTAAAGCAGATACCCCTCATAATATCCGAGTAAATCCACCGTTTTAGCTGGGTTTTAGTTTTTATTTTTTTTGTAGGTTGTTTTTTAGGCAATACTTTTTATTTCTGTTGTTTGACCATCGGGTTATCTGTTTTTATTCATCTTGTTATTTTCAGCTCTTGTTTCTCATCATTTTTCTTGTTTATCCGAACTTTGTTTTAAATCTTGTGCAGATAGTTGACTTGTAATAGCCAGAACCATTGTGGTTATATGAAACAAATATAATATTTGAGACCTGTTTATTGACGATGGATGAGATAAATGCATGGTGATGAGTTATAATGAACTGTTAATATTCAGTTGTTGATTTTTATCATTGAATTATTGATTGTAACATGCAATATTAATAACGAAAATGTAATTATAAAGCATCTTCTTAATTAAAAAATAACGTTGTTATTTTATTGAAGGCAATATAATTCACCTGTCATGATCATTTTGTTAGTTTCGTTTGTCAGATACAAAAGACATATTTATTCATCTACATTTCAACCGAATAAAATTTTAAGCTTGAATTATCCTTTTTTTATTTCCCTTAGAGCTTAACTCTTTATTCATTTTCTTGTTCTAAAACAAACAATAAAATGTCATCTCTGATTCTTGCGAAATGTTAACTTACTTTTGATTCATTTTTTTCAAATCGAAAATCGACTTGGAGTTTTCTAGAATGTTAAACCTCCTTATCAATCAATTAAAAGATTTCGAGTACATTTATTCTTTTTATTTTATAGTGGCACTATAGTCTTCAGTATTGAATAATTAAATACACAATAAGATCTCTTAAAGTATACGTTCTTCCTACTGTGTCAAAATATTTTACATCGTTTGGTCTTAAATTATTGTCAGTGCTTGCCATCTATCGATAGCTTGCCTGTTACATGCCGTAGAAACTATGACTGGTTGTCAAATTTTAGTCGAAGAAAAGATTCATAGCTATAACAATAACAGGATGATTTTCTTATAAGAGGAACCAGTCTTCAAATGCCATATTTTAGAGGATCTTGTTAGCATGGTTAACAAGCTCACTGGTTACTATTGATCATGAATAGTTCCCAGAGCTTTACTAAAAGGTCTATTTAAACGTTGCTTTATACAGTGGTATCTATATGATCTTTATTTAATATACTTTTATATTTGTAGGTTCTTCTTGAAATTCTTCATGAAATGTAATCAAAACTGTCTGAAGAATGCTGGTAATCCACGAGATATGCGCCGCTTCCAGGTAATTTGTCCTTAATGTTTCTAGGCAGTAATCTGAAGAGATTACTTATATGTTGAGATCTATTTCAGTTTAAAATAATGTTCGTAAATGATACATATATTGCTCAGACGTATATGTTGCATTTATGTTTTATTTAATCTCAATTTGTTCGTGTGAAAATGTTGAATCTGACAAATCCAGTGAAAGTATATATCATTACATGTGTATAATGAGAAACAGAGCGAAGAAAAAACGCCATTGTTAATAAAAGTTGACTGTCTTTCAGGAAAATGACATTTTATAGAATTATTTACAAATTACAGTTTACGTTAAACTAAGAAGACATTATAAAGCTTTTTAAGTATTACCCTAAGTAGAGCTGAGAGGATTAGTCTTGTCAAAACCCAGTGATTATTGGGAAGATGACGGGATTTCTCAGAGTTAATCCTAGATTTTTATTAATGGCAAAGGGGCTTTTCTATGAACTGATGCTTCTCCATTACGGTTCTTCGATACACCTTATAATCTCCTGTGTATTGCAACTGCTATTCTGCATATTTTCCACTAGAGAGTTTCCATTTCATAAAATCCTAAGCAGAAACGTATTGAGGCTAATAAGCTTAAGCACAGTCCGTTTACCAAACGAAAAAGCCTTAAACTTCAATGGGAAATGGCTTAGGAGAAAATAATGGAGGGTTGTTAGTGAGTATCGCAGAGGGATTTTTATGTCGTTTGTCAAATCTCTTTTGGAATTATGTAGCGGTGACATTTTGTAAAGAATGATGTCTTCTCAATCCTAGAACAAACAAATAAAATCTTATTGCGATAATAACAGTAGTGTTAGTGACGTTAATTAGCTGTCTATGTATTAAGAGTAAACAAACTTTGTTTACTGATGTGCCACACGGGAGGTGTATTGGTTAATTAAGCCAATATCAGCATCATTAATTGACAACGTTAACCAAATATTAAGGCTCATGAATATTCAATCCACTTTAACGATACATCTATCTTAACAATACCCTAAAATAAGTAAAACAATACAAATTTACATTTGTATAGAAAAAATTTAGTTACTGATCCTTTTTGTAAATGTAGACAGATTGAAACATCTGAACACTTTTTATTGCGTTGTCGCAATACAAATTACTTAGAGAGTTTATGCTGAGTAACTTGTCATGTCAGCCTAAATTCATAACTTGCTGTATGGTAATCCTTTGATGTCCGACATTGAGAATACTGATAACTTTCTTATTATTCAAGATTTTATTCTTAAAACAAAGAGATTCGTGTGAATTTCATATACATGCATTGAGATATACAATTATGTATACAATTATGTATAAATTAAATAGTCGTTAATTTTTATTTATATTTATACCTGTGTAGTTTGATAGCATTGTAGTTCAGTTGTGGATTTGGTCAACAAATGCTTCTTATTTCAGTTCAAAAAATATTTTTGACGCCATCCATCTATTTATATCGTATGGGAGAGGAATTTGTAAAAGTGAAAATTCACTTGTTTTCCAATCCTAATAAAACTGTCATATTGTAATGTTTACGTTATTATTTTCAAAATAAAATATTGTTTACACTAAATTTACATAATTCCATCTATACGAAAATGATTTGAAATTCTTAATACAATAATGTAGATTTATTTAATGTTCTTATCAATTATATATTTTTTCAGTATATAGCATTTGTATAATAACAATTTTCATGATTGTTTTCTTTTACAAATTTTGAATTTAAAATCATGTACGTTAAACGTTTTACAATCTTATTTGTTAAGAATTTATTTATTATATCATTATTTCTATTTGGGAAAGGAAGAATACATTAGATAAGTTGACTTTCACTTTTTCTACAACCTTTTCTTTCTATCTTAGGTAGCAGTATGTACGACAGTGAGTATTGAAGGTCCAATCCTGGCGGTCTCCGACAACATGTTTGTCCATAACAACTCTAAACATGGCAGACGTGCACGAAGATTAGACCCGACAGAAGGAGGTATGCAGAATGAATTTCTTTTTTTCCCTTTTTATTTGTTCTGCCTTTAATCACTTAGTTCTTGTTAAAGAAGACCTTTCTTATAATAGATGCACGCTCGATTTTTTTTTAGATCAGCTCCAGAGTTCCTCCTGTGTATTTTATTTTGTTGTATTTTGCTGCTTGTTTCTCTTTTGTTCTTCTACTGCTTATTAATTTTGTGTTATATTTTTGTCAGTTCTTTTGAAAATTAACATAGTCCAGCAATATCAACAAATATTTTTAACGTAGTCCAGCAATATCAATATATATTTTTAAGAATGCGTTGTGTTACTGCATTAACAAACGAATGACAAGTTTTAATTGGAAGTTATTTAACATAAATAACTATTTGTTACAAAAATTATCAGAATGATTTAATTTTCATTTTCAATTATAGCTTGTCAAACGTTACCATCACTGAGGCTTGTATTATCGTAAGACAATTATTCTGTGATCAAAGACTATAATTTTAATTAGAACAACAAAGCGGAACGTTTGAGTTTGACTTTACGAAACCAGCTGTGTGGAATTGAACTCCGAAAATCCCATCTGGCTAACACTTCGGAACATCTGTGGTCATAATCAAAGATGATAAAACGTTTTATCACAAATAAAGACAATAGCCACTTTCTTCAAAACTGTATTTTTAATCAACTTTCGAAATAATTTTCATCTTTAAGATTTTATCCTCAAGATGAAAAAAATAAATGTCTCAGAAAATCAGTTGTTTTCTAAATAAAAAGCAAAACGAAAAATGAAGTTGTTTGAGTAATGTGTTGGTTTATCATTATCAGATTTTATAGAAATATTTATATATTCTTACAAATTACCCATCTTATTTAGATACCTGGTTACTGGCCGACCCTTACTCCACCAGGGCATTTTCACGTTACCCACGGGACTCGGGTATGCTTAGTAAGTAAAAGTTTATTAGTACCAAAACATATTAGCTGTTTACAATATTTTGATGATCATTATTATGTTATGATGAATTGATTTGATAACCTGTATATTTACTTTTTATTTGCACTTTCTTCCATTTTGTACTTGTGCACTTTTTATTTTGTTCATACTTGTCTTTCTCTCACTGCTTATACTTCATCATTTTTTCTGTAAATGTGAAAATTTGCTTTTTAATGTTATACGTTTTAGTTGTACCACAATACTGTGAAAAAAAACTGTTCATTTGATTTCTTTTCCAGCTACACCTTGTATAAAGGCTATCTGCCCGAGCGAGGGGTGGACGTCAGGTGGAACAACGGTCATAATCATAGGGGACAACTTCTTTGACGGTTTACAGGTGGTCTTTGGTACAATGCTTGTTTGGAGCGAGGTAGGAACTTTTAAAATATTGATTTATTTTCCTGATGTTCCCGATCCTTTAAACTCGATTTGGATTGTACTGTGTATATTTCTTTGTATATTTTCCCCGCATGTCAGTACTTTTCACAATATATTGCAGTAGCAGATTTGACCCCTTAACTAAATTTTGGCTATTGCTGTCCATCAATGAACCAATGAACAACATTGTTAGGTATTTAAACAAATAATTAAAACAAAAAAGTTCTTTTATTTTTCTGCTTTTTTTTAAGGTTATATGCACACAAAAGTTCATGCTTTAAAAGCATTATTCTTCTTTTGTAATTAATATTTATTCCAGTAAGTGGTTAATATGTTTTATTCAAATTATATATAATTCAGCAAAGGTTATTCTTAAAAAATAGAATGATGATAAGTGCTGTATATATTTGAGATTTATTTATTTATGTTTTTCAGTTGATAACATCACATGCGATACGGGTACAAACACCTCCCCGTCATATTCCGGGGGTCGTGGAAGTTACATTGTCGTATAAATCAAAACAGTTCTGTAAAGGAGCCCCTGGTAGATTTGTTTATACAGGTAATAAAAACTACAACCTGAATTTGTTTATTCAGGTCATAAATAATACCCACAACCTAAATCATAATACAAAATGGCGCAAAAGAATCTTAACTGCACTGTACTTACAAAACTATTCAAATATACTGGTGTAACAAACTTTCAAACATTTTTGAATACCCAACATCTCCTTTTATTCATATATAGTCGGAGTTTAATAAATTGTAAAGTTAGAACGAAAAATGATACAAGGCTTTACAAATTGATAATAAATGCACATTTCAATAAACTGTAATCTCAAATATACAGTTTTGAAGCACAATGTCAAAAATTTATTTTCATTTTTCAATAAATACAACAGCTTTGTCGCGAAGAATCTTTATCATAATTGATTGTGAAAATGTGCAATTGTTGTAAAGCATTCGTATCTGATCGCCATTATATAGGATATATGGATTTTCATCAACTTTTAAAAGCATTTGTACATTAGTTCTAGCCAAAGGAAAAGATTACACGTGTGTTTTCCTTTAAGCATGAGTCTAATACTCTGATTAAAAGTGAAGATTTGAAATATTGTTTTCAAGAAACTCTTTAATAAGGAGATTTTACACATTTATCGTTTTTCCGACGTAAAAGTTAACTGTGATTAGGTGTGAACAACTCATCAGCAACTTTGGAGCGACATCATCCAATGATTGGTATATCAAGAATATTAGCCTTCGATCGTCCGATCACCATATGGGTTATTAATTTATTGTCATGTGGAATAAAATATTTCATTTCTAAATGACATGTGAATTTTCACTGGTGTAAAAATCATCCATCAAATTGACATACCCCCAATTCCTAAAGTCAGATTCGTAAACGCAACCAAAGTTTCGTATTAACGGTAAAAATGGGGTAAACCGACTCCTGGAAAAATGGAAACGATAATGGGTTTACTAGAAGGTTTTAACGCCTTTGTGATTTAGCTTAAAGTACATGTTCTCCAATAACATGGACATGTATTACCGGTCTAGCCAAATAATCCCTCTGTATTTTAATCATGCAATCTAGTGTGTCATCGTGATTTCGTGTAATACTGTGAGTAGATTCCTATCAATGTCCCATTTATCTGCCCGTGTTTGGAGGTGCTAAAAGCCATAATTATCTTTCAAGCGAAAATGGAACATATTTTCAATCGAATATGAATTTGATTGTGCGATTGAAAGAGCATTTGTTTTCTTCGTGTTTGATGGATGGCATTACAATAGTATTGGATCATATTCATAACGATCAAAACAAATAAAAATACTGCGTCATTTATTATCAATTGATTCTTCATAGGAAGAAATACTTATATAATGTAAATAATTCTTATACTTTTATTTGGCAAATTGGGGATTTCTGAATTGGCTTTGCGTCCTCGGCAATGTTTAAAACAGTTGATTATGCAAAGGTTGTTTGCGACATATTTTTTTATTTGGTGAACATTTAATGAGAAATCGTTTAATTCAGACAAACATGAGTGTATTGTTCATTTTTGTTATTTCTTGCAGCTTTGACGGAACCTACAATTGACTATGGCTTCCAGCGATTGATGAAACTTGTACCGAGACATCCGGGCGACCCAGAAAGATTGCCTAAAGTGAGTTTTTGTACAGCAGCTTGTAATCATCATTGTGTTACTGTGATATTTTATATCTTAAAAGGCCGATACAATTGCTTCTGTAGTAACCTAATTACATTATGCAGAATCGCTAAGTTGGCAGTAGACATATATGGTGTATTCCATACGCTAATAATCAATTATTAATTAATTTAATTGGTTATTCTATTTAAACTCAATTTTGCACGTGTCATTAAAGTGTCGTTTATCAGCGTCCCATCTTTATAATGGGACCCTATTAACTATTTATAGACATGGTATTGTGAGCATTCTGGATTCTGGCGATTTATTATGTTACATGATTATTGATAAAACTACACGCAGATATTTTACATTTGACATATTAGTTTTTTTATACTTTATGTTTCCACCATACACACATTCTTCCATTGCTCTTGCATGATTCCTTTGAAGTTTGTCATAGTCAATGTCCCCGAAAAGCGATGATTTTGTAATCTTCTGAAAGTTTCAATAAATGTTGACGGAAATAATTCATAGAATGTTTCACGCTTACAGATAGTCGTATATATTTTTTTCTGCATTTTCCTAATTTTTACATATAACCCATACATTTCACTCTATTTATTGGATTCCCCTTTCTATGATTATATTGTGTTGTATTGGTGTCTTAGTGTTCACTTTACATATTAAAGAGACAATGTACATGTTGTTGGATAGAACATCATTTTGCCGTCCCGACGTTGATCAAAGCAATAACATTACATTTCGATAGACGGGAGATGTCAAATATATGTACAAGTTTGCCTAATTGAAATACTATAAAAATATACTAGGAATGCATCTCTTTAATAAGCAAGTGCTTACTCTACAAATTATATAAAACCTGTATATGTTACCAGGCTTATTTTGGTCAAGCAGTATATTGAAAAGTTTATGATTTTATTTTTTTCAGGAAATAGTGCTAAAACGTGCGGCTGATTTGGCTGAAGCTTTATATAGCATGCCTAGAAATCCTAACCAGATACTACCACCTCCCAGATCTCCAGCAATCAACAATAGTTCACCAATGTCTAGTTTTAACACTTATACTGGCCAGTTAGCCGTCAGTGTTCAAGATCCTGGAAGTCAATGGGAAGAAGGTGAGCCTTTTTCAAAATTTGCTACATATAACATGTTCCTGATATTACACACATTCTTCTCTCTTTAGTATGGAAGAAGCGAATACAAACGGAACTTAAGTAAACATACACATCCATTACTATCCTTGATCTTATCTTGGACGACCTAAGCAATCAAACAATCAGGATTTTCTTGGATCATCCTTTGTCTGACCTAACATTTGATCCTATATTATTTTCTTGGAACATCCTTTGTCTGACCTAACATTTGATCCTATATTATTTTCTTGGATCATCCTTTGTCTGACTTAACATTTGATCCTATATTATTTTCTTGGATCATCCTTTGTCTGACCTAACATTTGATCCTATATTATTTTCTTGGATCATCCTTTGTCTGACCTAACATTTGATCGTATATTATTTTCTTGGATCATCCTTTGTCTGACCTAACATTTGATCCTATATTATTTTCTTGGATCATCCTTTGTCTGACCTAACATTTGATCCTATATTATTTTCTTGGATCATCCTTTGTCTGACCTAACATTTGATCCTATATTATTTCCTTGGATCATCCTTTGTCTGACCTAACATTTGATCCTATATTATTTTCTTGGATCATCCTTTGTCTGACCTAACATTTGATCGTATATTATTTTCTTGGATCATCCTTTGTCTGACCTAACATTTGATCGTATATTATTTTCTTGGATCATCCTTTGTCTGACCTAACATTTGATCGTATATTATTTTCTTGGATCATCCTTTGTCTGACTTAACATTTGATCGTGTATTATTTTCTTGGATCATCCTTTGTCTGACCTAACATTTGATCCTATATTATTTTCTTGGATCATCCTTTGTCTGACCTAACATTTGATCGTGTATTATTTTCTTGGATCATCCTTTGTCTGATCTAACATTTGATCGTATATTATTTTCTTGGATCATCCTTTGTCTGACCTAACATTTGATCCTATATTATTTTCTTGGATCATCCTTTGTCTGACCTAACATTTGATCCTATATTATTTTCTTGGATCATCCTTTGTCTGACCTAACATTTGATCGTATATTATTTTCTTGGGTCATCCTTTGTCTGACCTAACATTTGATCCTATATTATTTTCTTGGATCATCCTTTGTCTGACCTAACATTTGATCCTATATTATTTTCTTGGATCATCCTTTGTCTGACCTAACATTTGATCGTATATTATTTTCTTGGATCATCCTTTGTCTGACCTAACATTTGATCGTGTATTATTTTCTTGGATCATCCTTTGTCTGACCTAACATTTGATCGTATATTATTTTCTTGGATCATCCTTTGTCTGACCTAACATTTGATCGTATATTATTTTCTTGGATCATCCTTTGTCTGACCTAACATTTGATCGTATATTATTTTCTTGGATCATCCTTTGTCTGACCTAACATTTGATCGTATATTATTTCCTTGGATCATCCTTTGTCTGACCTAACATTTGATCGTATATTATTTTCTTGCAGGTTATTCACGAGGACAGTCTTCTAGTGTTTCCCCGAGGTTATACATCAAACGGCTCAACACCACATAGTAATGGTAGTAGTTATGGATCTACTGCCATGAACGGTTACCATGGTCCTACTGGCGGATTAGGTAATATGGGTAGGTAGCTTTTCTTCTTAAGAACTAAACATACTTTCAGTGTGCTGGGTTTTAAATAACTCTGATAAAATTTACATTTTGGTACAAAATGTAATGGAATTGGAATGAATCATTTAAAATACTTGTCCTAAAAAAGACAAAATATATTTTTTTTCACAATTATATAAATAGTACAAGGCAAATATATGTAACCAATAGGATGTAGATATAACAGAGTAAAGTCAATTGCTACAGAGACGTTGTAAGCATATACATATTTGCATAGATGAATGAAAGTAGTTAGCCCTTATTGATAAGATTAAACCACTTAAAATGAAAATGGTATACTGCATTAGTATAATTTAAAAACAAACATTGTGTACAAAACTAAAAATACGAATGGTGCCTTATATCATGCCTGTGATCGAGAATTAAAATCTACACATTTTGGCATTATTTTTCTGATATATATATATATATATATATACACTTATTGTTAGGTAAAAAGAAAATATATCATAACAGAAACTTAAAAAGAAATGACGTCCTTTGTCCAGTTGAAAGATAAAATAAATATTCATATTCAAGTGGCCACCCATTCGTCTTACTGTACCTCACTCTCGTGCGCAGAATTGTGTTTATGTATACCTGTTCCATGGATGACAAATAATTTTAATGGTTAAATCATGTTTATCAACTGCCTACATCAGGGCAAAACCTTTAGGACATTTTACTCATAATTTAATGAAAATGTATAGAAAATGAAAGATATCAAATATAAATGACTTCATTTTTACAAGATGACATTTCCCATTACAGATTATAAAATTATTGAAAATTCCAAACAATGAAATACCGTTTCAATCGTTCAAAATACATAAGCAACATTATCAGCTGTAGTATTTATTGCTAATATTGTTCTTGGATGAAGACTTTCTATAGAAGAAACCTGTAAAACAGACTTGACTGAATTATAACAATAAATGTAAATTGCCATTTCAATAAATTAAGAATCTTGGGTCAATATTATCAGTGTTGTTCAAACAAAATTATTTAGAATTTATTTGGTTTGAATACCGACACTATCTGTAGCATACAAATGTATTAACTATTGTATTAGAGAATAGAGAGGATCCCTTGTGTTTAGTGTTTTATTAGCTAGCAAACAAGTTTGTTAGTTAGAGAGAAATCATTAGGGAATCGTGATGACATTGGTCATTAACTAATACGGAAACTGTATTTATGACTTTAGGTTAAATATTGTGTTAGGGGTCGATACATTGTCACTAACTTCACACTATGGAAAGTATAAAAAATCTCATCAAATCCTAATATTTTGTCAAATGGTAGGCTCTAATAAATTGTCAATCAAGTCTTGGTCGGGACAAAGAAGGAAGGAAGGAACGAGCTGCTATAGACTGTTAATTGACTTGATGTTGTCCTTTAAAGAAAGCAACTTCATCCTTGTTTTTATATTTTATTTTTCAAAAGTATGGAGGTACCAAGGAGGCATTTAAAAATCATACGTCGGAGAATAGAAGTATACTGCTGATAAATCTCTGCATATAGAAAACTATCAAAGTGGTTTCAAAATCAGACTATATAGTTATATCGAAAGGTTACATGTATTAACCTTTAATGTATATACAGATTTTTCTTAATTTTAAGTTCATCATAAATCTTCATGGCCAAAAGTTTTTGAGTTAAAACATAATATTAAAAGGTCCTGAGCGGAACAACCATTGTGCTATGTACCAGAGGTTGTTTAAAACTGTTGTGTTATCTGTAAGTTTATGTTTATCTGTAAGCTTATGTTTATCTGTAGTGTTGTAGTTTTTGTCCTATCCTCTTTTAACTGTTTTCTTTTTGTTTTCCACAGTTGCACCCTCACAATCACCCTCCCTGCCCCACTCTAACTCTCATGGCGGAAGTGGAATATTCTCATTCTCACCAGCCAATATGGTCCACGCGGTGAAACAGAAAAGTGCATTTGCCCCAGTGATGAGACCAGGTTCTGGTTATAGCCCACCTATGGCAAGTACTCTGCCCAGTGGGTGGGCCCAGACAATGATAAATGTTAGTATATTTAGTTATAAATCTTTTTTTTTTCTTTCTTCAGTACATCTGCACTTATTAATGAACAAAGTATACAATATTTATTTATTCATTAAGTAACAAATCAGATGGCAAGTTATCTAAAATATTTTTATTTTTATAGTTTCCATCACTATGTGTTCTGAACATATTGGCTGCGTGTTTCCCGTTTGTCTTTTGCATGAAGCTAGACAAATATAATGAAAACTGTTCCTTGTTTCTCTTTTGCATGAATAAAAAAATATAATAAAAACTGTTCCTATTTATATCTTCTTTTTCAACCTCTCATAAAAATTAGCTATTGTATGACCTTAACACACATTTGTTTTTGTTGATTTTTATCAAGACTAAACATTTAATTGTTATTACTGTTAAACTATAGTAAATTTTTATTTTCAAAGTTGTTTTTTCGTTTGATTACAGGAATGAGCGGAATAGTAGGATCGCCGTTTTCTGCAGTAAATCCTTTTGCTCTACCAACTTGTAACGGACAAACTTATGGTAGTTCGATAATTTCAGCTGCCAAGTAAGCAGACATTAAGACTTCAGTGGTTGGTCAGCATAAGAGGGACAAGTTTTGTTAAGTCGGAGCGAGTTTTGCTTAATACTGATTCTACAAATGGCAAACGTGGAGTTACTCAACGGTTTGGAAGGTGAAAAGGTGTCTAAGAAGCAAATTGCCTTAAAATGATATAACAAAATTTGCTCAGAAACAGTGCAACTGTAATCAAATGTCTCATTATATGGTCCTATGAACATATGCATGTAAATACACATATTTAAAGCATACTATGCTGATGTATGAATTTTTAATCATATTTATAATTATATGTGAATGAATATTGAAGATCAGTGCTAACTGTGTCGGACTTCTTGAGACATTTTCACTCAAATTTATTATTGTGATATTGTTTGAACAAATACTCCTAATGTATTTTTATGTTTATATTTATATTATGTATATTTTGTTGAAATTTTGTCCTCTAGTCTTGCTAAAAAGAGTGTCTAGTCATTTTTACTTGTATTATTAATGTTATTTTTTATTATGATCGTAATATATGGCCAATTTTCATACACAGTGCAATGAATATGTATATTTGCTTTTTACATCTACGGTTAAATGAATGCCAATCTAGTCCGTTTTGATTTACAGTAGATTTGTTGAATACCTATTTGAATTTAAATAGAAGTTACATGTCTCAATTGTCAAACAAAAAGACAGTGTTGACATTATTATATTTTGATTTGAAAAGTGGTTGTGATTGACCTTAACTTCAATATGTTAAGCAAAGATAGTCCCAGTAATCTTAAAATATAAAGCTTTTTCATTCTGTGTTTTCTTTATTATTTTAATTTTATTATATAACTCTTTCACACCAAGACAACTTAATTGAAGAAAAGTATGAACAAATTAACAGGGTCAAGTTAATTTAATTTTCTTCCGTCCATAGTTCTTCCTATCTTTAAGGAATATGATTTCGAAGTATTGCCAGACTAATACAATATTTATGTACTTGTTACAGTTTTTAGGGGTAAATTTGGTAATAGTCTTATATAGAGCATTGATTTACTTGTTCTGAAAAATTAATAGATAGATAAATAAATTAATTAATTTTAAAGTATATTTTATCCAAATGAAAAATATTCGTTTTATAAACTTTAATATTGAAAAGGTATATGAAGAAGTAAGGAATCTCTAAGATATAATATATTTCATTATCTCAACTCGAAATCGACTTTGAGATAGATCGTACAATCTAGGTGTGTGAAATTATTTAAGAATACGTAAAGATTTCTGTTTTTTGTAATGTGAGCATATAGACTGTTTTAATTTATTATAAGAAACACATTGAAGACCGTACTCAGGATTCATAGTTTTATGTCACTGTCAGTTGTCATTGTATACTTTAACAATTTTTATGGAGACAAATTAAAGCAAAAATATCTAATAGTGAGTCATATATTTATATCAGTAACAGAATTTGAATTAAAACATGTACAACACAAATACAACAATGAAAACAAAGAATGTATACAAGAGATATCACTATTCAGACACATAGACCTCAGCCTTGGACCAGAACATTGCATATACATATATATAGATAAATAATAACAACGAAAAGCTAAAATTATATTAAAAAAAATAATATATGAATAGAATATATCTTGATAACTTGAGCTGTAAATACTAAAGTTACAACCAATTATAACACAAACAAAACAAGAAACTTTTACAGCAATTTAAGCATTGAGATTGGACGTAGTTTATCCTATGTCTGGTCGAAATTTATTTTGCAGGAAGAAAAAACAAAGAGAGCAATAAAAACCCATAAGTCAGAAAAAACAACACCATGTCCAAAAGAAAAAGGAAAAACCTATAGAAGTCCACACAAATCTATAAAGAAAACTATTGAGCACATATACCCAATCAAAAACCGGGGTTCTAGGTGCTCCGGAAGGATTAGAAGTTCATGTTCAACATTAACACTCGCCGTGTTACTCCTGTTAACATACGTTAATTAATGAGTCGTTTCCAGTCATTAAACAATAAACGCTAGCTTATTTGTAATTATTATACTTCATGTCAAAGTTACCCCTCAAAAAGACATTGTCAACCTTGGCTTCGCCTCAGTTGACAATGTTTTCTCGGGATAACAATCTGCTCTATCACCCTCTCAGCGATGTGTTATTTATATAATGTATCAGGTCTTAATCTATAATACATCACCAAATTAATAAACCGTTGGTCCGAAAATGAAAATACAGATTAATATGACGAATGATCTGTTACTAGTAATTTTTATAAATTGACTGTTTACAAAAAAATAATGTTCGAATTATTTGAAACCCGACGAATTTTCTTCCCAAGGTAAATTTGGTTATGCTGAATTTGGCCTTCCATTTATTTTTATTAGCGCGTGACTGACGAGTCTTTTGTAGACATACCGAATTATAAACTGGTATATGAGTTTTTACCGGTAGAAACAAAACAAACATTGGAATATAAAACAACAAACACACGTATATTCTGACAAAATAACCAACACACGTATATTCTGACAAAATAACAAACACACATATATTCGGACAAAATAACAAACACACGTATATTTTGACAAAATAGCAAACACACGTATTTTCTGACAAAAAATTATGATACTCAGCTGTATTAGTGAAAGTTGGCAGAAGTAGTCTTGATTTTTCAATAGAATTTTCAAAAGGCGGGTTCCCAGAACATTTTTCGTTTTACATGTGTCTTTCAGTATCTATGAAGTTATTAGTAATTTGTGGTAACGGAATCCATGACATAATAATTTACCAGCTCAACATAGATTACGTTCATTTTATCAGTACTGAAACTGGGTCTGTTTAAGTCCAGTCATACATGCCCTACCTGATACTTTTCTTCGTCTGATCTTCAGTGATAACAGTAACGGTACCAATTTTCTGCCCCAGATGTGCATTTCCACAATAAGTGTCTCTTCATAGGGCAAAATATTTAAAAATCCAAAACTAAAAGATTGGAGAGCTTATAAACCAAAATGGATGAAAATGTATAGCAAAAGCCAGGATAGGAATCAAAGCTTTGAACAAGGGAGATATATTCACCACCACCACCACCAAGTGCCCGTTACGCCCATTGGCGTGTGGGGCAGCAACCAAGTTTCTCCACATCTGTCTGTTTTGTGCCATCTTCTTCAAGCTCCCCGAAGTATGTTCGAAATTTGCCATCTCAGACTCAACTGTGCGCCGCCATGTTTCGGAGATATATTCCTTAATTTAAAATAATTTCCAAAATTTTGTGACAACAAACTTCAATAGCAATCCGTATTTTCATGCTTGTGGTTGTTTCCTTTCTTTCTATAAATGTACATTAACCGAGTACAAGATATATTTCGAGCTCCTTGTGTTTTATATACTGCGGCACTTGACACATCTATCTAATTGAAAGGCCTTGTTCTGTTTGCTCTATTGAATATGTCAGATCTGCATCAAGATCTTGTTTCGGGACCTTAATTACCAGAAACCTGTGTTACAGACTGGGATGGTGTTACCTTAATTCAGAATTCTGTGTTACAGATTTGGATGGTGTTTCCTTGATTCAGAATCCTGTGTTACAGACTGGGATGGTGTTTCCTTCAGACAAGTGAACGTAACGGTTCTAAAGAAAAAGATTTCTGAACAACACATTCTGTTTTTTCTGCATACATGTTTTTCATTTTATATGATTGTGATAGAAAACTATTGAACATATAATTCAAATAAAAAACCAAGGGTTTCTGATGACCCGGAATAAAAGTAGGTAAAGCAATTTTGAAAAACTTCTGGTTGTGTAAATTAAGTATCTTTAAGTAACGGCACATGCAATTTCTTTTTAAACATCTAATGTGAATGTGCATTGAATTCGTTATTATTTTTTTCAAAAGTAGGGTCCATTAAGAAACAACACCTTTTATGAAACCTAAATGAGCATTTATCGGCTAAAACATATTGTTGATAAATCCATTTGTTGAGTCCATTTGCATGATTTGTTTTACATTTACAATTTACAAGAGTTTGAAAATATTATTTGAAAATCTTTCCCGTGAAATCAAAAATCAAAAATTGGATAAAAAATACAAGTTATCATTTGTTATTATAATCTTTGCTTTTTCCTTTATTCCAGAACTGTTTTTTATTCACTTTGACTAATGTATGACTATCGATGAAGCACTATCGATGAAGCACTATCGATTATAAACAAACAAAATCCAATTTGATTTCAAACAGAATGCGTTGATTTTTACCCTTTAAAGTTCAAGCTCTTTTGGATTATTATCTTCCAACATCTTGTTGTGTATATTTTGACTTGTTCATTCAAATATCTAATGGTACGAGTACGAGTTGTACTAAGTCAGTATTCATTTAACTCAATACCATTGTTCCTAAATTTCAAGTATCCCTAGGTAAAAACCACAAATTGAATTAATTAAGGAAAACTTTTTAAATTTAATTTGATTTGAGCAAATGACGAAACAACATTATAAAAACCTTCAGATGAATTTTTTGTGTCATAAGTGACTACACCTGCAAGCCCGACCTCCCCGTAAGTCGTCATTTGAGATCACCTGGGCACGCCCAAGCTGATCTCAAAAACCTTACCATCACTATCATAGACAACAACGAGGGTTGGTCAAGGGCCGACAGACTTGCTCGGGAAAGGTTTTGGATAAGAAAGCTTAGGACAGTTTCCCCAGAGGGCATAAATGAAGAAAAAAAAACATAGAATGTGTCACTCATTTTCCCTACCATCACTCAGGCTTCCGTTTTGGACTCTTACAGTTTTAAGAAATTTATTCCTCCTCCCAAACATCAATATTGAATCAAAGAGCTGATAGCTCTGAGGTGGAAGAAGATGCATAAATGGTAACTTGAATAACCATGAAAGCAGCCCACACCAACCCAGCCTGCACTGTCCCATTATTGCTTGCGACATATTTTTTTCTTCCAAAAATTATATTCTTTAAAAATACTCATGTCTCAACCAAAAATTGACTATACTAAAAATAAAAATCTGCTAATACTGTTGATTCAAATTAAATTTTCAATAATTCCATACATTCGTCTCAGCATGGTCAACTTGATGCAAGCAATTATACCAGTAATTGATTAGGTTTCACTTGAAAGTTTTTCTGTCAAAGGTAGATAGTTCACTTTGGGTATTTCGACTTCCTTTGTATAAAAAAAAAAAAAAAAAAAAACTGGCCACCATGATTTTAGTCAAGTGTGCTTAAAGTAGGGTTTAACACCAACATCAACCAGTTAATCATGAATTGTTATAGTTGTTCACAGTTACTTGTTTTTCTCATTATAAACATATATTGAATAAATGCGGATAGTGTCCACATGTGGACACAGATGATGCCCCCGCTTGCATATCATATAGTTATAAAGGGACATAACCGAAGAACGGTAAAAGTGACGCTACCCAAATTTGAACTTGATCGGAGTTTTGTGGTAATAAGCATTGTGTGTAAGTCTCATAACATTTGGTTGAGGCTAACTTAAGTTACAGAACAGAAACTAAAAATTTAGCAAATTTTCTATTTGTAAACATGCATAACTCTAGAACGGTTGTGTATAAGTTTTATAACATTTGGTTGAGACAAGCTAAAGTTAGAGAACGGAAACGAAAAATTCAGCAATTTTTATGTTTATAAAGGGACATAACTCAAGAATGGTAAAAGTGTCGCCACCAAATTTCGTACTTAATCTGTATTATGTAGTAATAAGCATTGTGTATAAGTTTCATAACATTTGGTTGAGGCAAACTAAAGTTAGAAAACGGAAACAAAAAATTTGTACTTGATCTTAGTTTTGTGGTAATGAATATTGTGTATAGGTTTCATAATGTTTGGTTGGGGCAAACTAAAGTTACAGAATGGAAACTAAAAATTTTGCAATCTTTCGATTTATAAAGGGGCATAACTAAATAATGGTTAAAGTGACACTACCCAAATTCAACTTGATCTGTGTTTTATCAGTGGAATTCAAAATTAAACATTGCATTGTATAAAGCGTTGATTGTAGTTGATTCAACTATAATCATGGACAAAGGAAGATAACTCCATTTTAAAAAATTACTTGATATTTAGAAGAAAATAAAAATTTTGCATTTTTTCCATTTATAAAGAGGCATAACTCTAGAACGGTTGAAGTGACGCCACCAAAATTCAAACTTGATCTGTGTTTTGTGGTAATAAGCATTGTGTATAAGTTCCATAACATTTGGTTGAGGCAAACTTAAGTTAGAGAACGGAAACAAAAAATTTGCAATTTTTCCATTTATAAAGGAGCATAACTCTAGAGCGGTTAAAGTGTAGCCACCAAAATTCAAACTTGATCTGTGTTTTGTGATAATAAGCATTGTGTATAAGTTTCATAACATTTGGTTGAGGCAAACTCAAGTTTAGGAACGGAAACTAAAAATTTTGCATTTTTTCCATTTATAAAGGGGCATAACTCTAGAACGGTTAAAGTGACGTCACCAAAATTCAAACTAGATCTGTGTTTTGTGGTAATAAGCATTGTGTATAAGTTTCATAACATTTGGTTGAGGCAAACTCAAGTTAGAGAACGGAAACCAATTTTGGGACGTACGTACGTATAGACGGACAAGGGTAAAACTTAATGCTCCCACCGCTACGGCAAGGGCATACAAATGCTAAATATATCCAATGCAGATTTATCTCAGGTCAGGGACAGGGATTGAAATTTGAGCACTTGTTAAAATTTCAAACCCGTTCATTTTCTGTATGTGCTTGACCCAAATCGTGAACCACTGATTTGCTGTTGTTAATAATATTTGTTTTTCATCTAATATTTTTACACAAAAGTACGAGGGTAGGAATGCCCTTTTCCGTTAGGCGTCAAACGGCCATTTTCTGAAATGTTTCATGAATGATTGACGGCAACGAATTATTGTTATTGGTTCCGTACTCGAGGGTCGTAATGGGGGTACCTTCATGACGAATAATGGTAAAAAGCTGGACAATTTATATGTTAAATCCCGTTTTTGATCACTTAAAACTCTGAAACGTAAGACAATAAAGGTAATCACTGGGGACATTCCGACAATTATTGGCATGAAAACTACGTACTTTCGATATGGAATCCGTCAACTGACAATAGTTCGTACATTGATATTTCTGTCCACTGACGTTGCATCGTTTGAAGCGTAAAGCACCAGCAGATTTAAGTGTGCGTTTGACTCTTTATTATCACAATAACATACTGAAATAATCTAACTTTCGTTTTAAAAAACGCTTGTTTTCTAAACCCGGAATATGACTTGATTGCGTTAAAGATCATTCGTCACAACTGGGCAGATTCCGTACCTCATCTAACGGATAGAAGGAGAGTAGCCTGGGATCCTGGCTCACTGCTCGACAGTAGAGCCAGGCGGAATACAACGACATGTTTTCGTCAATTGGATGTTAGAATGATGCATCGTGGGATAGCGTCATTTCTTGACACATGGCGGGAAATATTTATATTGTCACGAATTTATTGAAAATTATTTTTTCATTTCAAATGATATGCAAATTTCGAAAAATTTAGCATATATAATTCAAACGTTATTGATTTACATCGTGAATCAACTGTTAATTAACGATCCGATCGATATATTCCTCGTTTATATAACATGCACATGCGCAGTAATTCAGTCCTGTTCAGCGCTGATAGTTGGTCACGTGGATTGTATTACGCCTGGCCCTATCGACGAAGTATTAGATTGGGTCAGGATGCCAGGCTAAGAAGGAGAGTAGCGGAGTCACCCGAGGATTGCCGATTGCGTTAAAGATCTGAACACAGACGGAACAACTAAATCCGTGTATTTTTGTCAAGCATCATTGAGTTGAAGTCGTACTCTCCGCGTAGATACTTGAAATTAACATAAGATGCATTGTTTGAATTAATAAAAATTCTGTTTATCATTATTTTGAAACTTTCGGATTCACAATTAAATTTCCCATTTAAGCACATGCGCAGATACGTAACCAACGTGGTTTGGATTTACCCGAATAATCCAGTTGTTTTATTCCGATTTCTCCAACGAGAAACGGCAGAGGATAGAGGGCGCTGAATCATTCGATTTAGTTTCGGATTATAATTAAATTAACGCATGCGTACTACCAAATCTACTTTAAAAACATCCGGTTACAAGTAAATAAATAACGTACACGTAAACTGAGATGAAATCTTATAACTGACATAATAAAAAGGTAGATATTAAAACATTAAAACATGAGAAATTATAACACTAACGATAGTGATTGTTTTTTCAAGTCTAACTGTACATTTGTTTTATTAAATGATGCAGATGCTATTTGACAAACTTGAAACCCATCATGTGTAAACATCGGTGTCAAGATATGGCACGGAAGTTATGACATAGTAAAGCGCAGAAAAGGTTACGGCAATACTCCTGGTGACGGTTCAATGATTTTACAGCCGGCAGTATAGGATTTCAGAAGACTTCAAAGTCTTCTTCCATCAAAAAAATTACCAGCGTATTGATTATTGATTATTTGTATAGCATTCAAGATTTTTATTTCAGTTTGACTACCACATGTCAAGATAAGATTCATTTTACATCTTACTGATGAAGGATATTAGTTATCCGAAATATCTAAAAATTGTTCATGAATAAATTATTTTTTGGTGATGTTGTACCCTTTTAGACTTGTTATATATTATATTTTGTAGTGTACTGTATCATAATTTTATGATCCATCGCCCATATATATATATACTCACCTGGCAATAATAACTTTTATCCTAACAAACATATTTTTCTGTCAAAATGCTTCATAAAAGCATATATCCCAGTGAACTTGAAATTAAGGATACTACCGACACGAGGAGGTCTGCTTCATATCTTAATTTTTTCCTCGATATTCACATAGACGGACGACTTCAGTCTAGAATCTATGACAATGTAATGAAGTCAACTTTACAATTGACAACTTTCCATTTCTCAGCATTAATATACCTCTGTCCCATTATTTGGCATTTACATATCTCAATTGATACGTTATGTTCACACTATACAGACATCATTTGCACGGGATACGCACCTAACACAATCAAAGTGCTGGATATAGCACCTCTGGGAAGTTTGCAACTGTAGATGTGTATTATTTCAAATAGGTTATAGGTGTGTACTAGTATTATTTCAAAAATGTACATTTAATCACAGCTTTGATGTTTTAACTAAATCATTTTCTTTTCAGCAATAATCAAAAATCACTTTTTTCATATATGTTTGTCATATAAAATTTTGATATTGTCTATTGCAATCTTAAACTGTTGTTCTAAAATAATCAAATATACAGAAAGCTCTGTTAATTTCTTTATGTGCCCATGCCATATCGAGGGCCTGTGATTTTATAAGAGAAAGGGGGTCTTTATAGTATTTTTTTCCATTTGTAACTGGGCATAATCCTAACAATAACAGTAAAATGACGGCACCAAAATTCAAATTTGATCTTGGTTTTGTGGTTAATAGTATTGTGTAAAAGTTTCGTAACGTTTGGTTGAGGCACACTAAAGTAAGAGCACAAAATTTGAAAAAAATTGGTAAGTGTTCCGCGGAACCCGGTGTCTCGCCTACTTTGGCTGTTAATCGCAGGCTCAACAAAAATGAGGAAAAAAATTAATAAAAATATTCCTTTCTATACTATCTTTTGATTGTAAGAAGCTTCTGTCCAAGTTTGGTAACAATCCAGGATAGTTTATGAATCTAATAAATGTTTTAAAAAATTTAACTGCAGACTGTATGTAATGTTAACTGGAAGAAAAGGCAAGTCCATTAATAAGTAAAATATGGAAAAACAAGGATAAAATTTTAACTAAATTTCCTTCTAGATACTAGCTTTTTATCCTAAACAAGCTTCTGTCCAAGTTTATTACAAATCCAGGATAGTTTAAGAAAGTTATTAAAATTTTAAAAACTTTAACCACAGAGTGAATGTTATGTTTCCTAGCAGAAAAACTAAGTCCATTTATAAGTAAAATACTGAAAAAATGGATTTTTTTTTACAAAATTTACTTCTGGATACTATCTAAGTATCTTATGATCATTAACAAGCTTCTGTTCATGTTTGGTAGAAATCCATGATAGTTTAAGAAAGTTATTAAAATTTTAAAAACTTTAACCAGAATGAATGTAATGTTCCTGGCAGAAAAATTAAGTCCATTTATTAGTAAAATACGGAAAAACAGGATTTTTTTTACAAAATTTACTTCTGAATACAATCTTATGATCATAAACAAGCTTCTGTCCAAGTTTGGTAGAAATCCAGGATAGTTTAAGAAAGTTATGAGAATTTCAAAAACTTCAACCACAGGGTGAATATTTGTGGACATCGCCGACGAAATGTAGGATCAAAAAAGTCAAAGGCTCAACAAAAATCAGCAATTTTTAAATTTGTAAGCAACCCAACAAAAATAGGTCATAAACATAGCATTTTGCATTTGTCACTAATAGACAGGTGTCTGTCAAATATGTTAAGCTAAAAATTGTCACAATTAAGTTTGCTTACTCTAGAGCAGTAAAACTGACGCCACCAAAACTCAAATTTAATCAGTGTTTTGTGATAATGAGCATTGTGTATAAGTTTCATAACATTTGGTTGAGACAAACTAAAGTTAGAGATTGTAAACAAAAAATTCAAGCAACTTTTCCATTTGTTTAGGAGCATAACTCTAGAATTGTAAAATCAACGCCACCAAACTTGACCTGTGGTTTGTGGTAATAAACATTACGTATAAGTTTCATACAATTTGGTTTAGGAAAACTAAAGTTATTGAACAGAAACCAATTTTGGGATGTACGGACGTATGTACAAGTGAGGGACGTATATACTTACAGAAGAAAAATTTGTAAGTGTTCCGCGGAACCTGGTGTCTCGCCTACTTTGGCTGTTAATCGCAGGCTCAACAAAAATGAGGAAAAAAATTTAAAAAAATATTCCTCACAATACTATCTTCTGATTGTAAGAAGCTTCCTTACAAGTTTGGTAAAAATCAGGATTGTTTATGAATCTAATAAATGTTTTAAAAAATTTAACTGCAGACTGTATGTAATGTTAACAAGTCCATTTATAATTAAAATAAGGAAATAATGTTGTTTTTTTTTTTAAGTTTCCTTCTGGATACTACATGTATCTTATGATTATAAACAAGCTTCTGTCCAAGTTTGGTTCAAATCCAGGATAAATTAAGAAATTTATTAAAATTTCAAAAACTTTAACCACAGAGGGAATATTTGTGGACGCCGCCGACGACATCGACGGAATGTAGGATCGCTATGTCTCGCTTTTTCGACAAAAGTCGAAGTCTCGACAAAAAGGGTAAAACTTAATACGGTGTGGACATAATTGTAGCACAGGAATAAAAATTTAATATGTACACATGCTTATAACCCTGTAACACATTTTATAGTTGATGCTGTGAAGTTTAGCATTGATGCAATAACATTTGAGATTTTTGGTTTTCAGCCATTCAGTTGATATACTATAGTAATCATTGTCTCTGTGTTGAGATGACACACTGTTAATTATAGGTCAATCTTTAAGAATCATACTGATCCAGGAATAAAATTAAAGTGTAAGGATAAAAAGTTCTGGATCTGCCACTGCATGGTTAAGCACTAAGAGTAAGAAAGTCATTTTGCTATCACATGGACAGATTTTATTTAATCATGTAGATAATTGCTACAGCACTTGTCTTGATACACTGAGTTATTCTAAGTAAAAGCTGACTTGTCTGCCTTAGCCTTGTACCGAACTGTCGAGTGTAGTTGTCAGAGTCAATGTTTTTCAGTTGTCAGTTTGATCCACGTAACTGTGAGCATGATGGATGAGTGAATGTCCTTAAATCCACATTTGAATGTGAAATAGCTAGTATTTAAATAGCGGAATTAAAGTTTTCAAATGTTTTGGCATCAAAACCTTCCGATCGATGTTTTGACAAAAACATGCACGTTTCGATCATAGCCGGTGTTTACCTTTACTCATCCTTGGCGTGTGACATAAGCCATATGATTTTCGAGTAATTCTGTCACCTGTGTATAATTGTTCAATCAAACTATTATCACTTGTCAATTATCCGACGGCTTGGTCAAAATATAAACACACATGTTGCATTTCAGTAAATGTCAGCCATACGGGATTCTTTCGATACACTCGGGCTTTTACTTTATATTTAATAATAAACATTTGTAAATATCGTACGTAATAAAAATTTGCGCGGGAAAATGTTCATTCATGAAATATTCATGAATTAAACGATGTCTCGCGTAGATTTCTATTGATTTTCTCTTCAGCACATGGCAAATCCGCGAAGTAGTGTTTGTGATACTCATTTTCAAAATGAAGTTAAATTCACCTGAATAGTCGGTGAACATTCATTCCTTCTTTATTCGAGCTGTAATCTTTTCAAAAGGACTCAAAATTTCAAAAGTATCTTCCTAGAATCAGTATTCAAACACTAGAACTACATTATCTTGGAGCAGAATATTTGCGATAGTCGGTCACTTCCGGTTTGAGGCCGACGCCTAAGGAAAGTATTGCTATAGCAAACTTCCCAAAAACTACTCCAACAGAGTTATAAGGAAGAACGACTGAAATCGACGTTACGTAATGCTTAAAGTCATCACAGATTGCTTGACCGATTATATATCTCGACTCCTAGATCTTTAGATATCAGGAAAGTTATTTAATCTGTAAATTTTCCGATTTTGACTGGGTGTGAATTCGCACGGCGGTCGACGCATGCATAGCAAGAGACGCTTACCCTATCTGCCAACGCACTCGGTCTCACTAGCTCCCTTTAGAGTTCATGCGATTCCCTCAGTTTCTGTTTGTTACCTTGATTTATCTTCTTAGTTGATTTATGAGATTTGAACATCGGTAAATTACTGTTGCCTAAATATACACTACAGCATTAAAAATCACTATTGTAAGGGGTTTATAAGGATGCAGATTACACGTTACTTTACGGTATTGGTTTTGCTCATTATTGAAGGCCGTACGGTGATGTATATATTGCTCACATCCATGTCATTTGTTCTCTGGTGGATGATTATCTCACTGGAAATCGTGCCACATTTTCCCTGTATATGTACACTATGGCACTGAAGGTTCTCTTGAGGGTAACTTCACAGCTGGTGTACTAAATCGTCTCTTTATAAGTGCTTTTGTCGACATCAATACCTTTGACTGTTTCAGTGTCTTGATGACTAACCTTATTAGACATACTTAGATGTGCCAATTTTCGTCTATTTGAATTTACTTTCAAACTCGTATTTATGTCAGTTTAAACGCTGCTACTACTACTGGGGGTGTTTAACGACCTTGACTGGCTGTTAAGCCCTCGCACGGTCGGTAAAAAAAAACGCTACAAGCTACATTTTCAGACTATATAGATTTCATTTACAGGGATTGTTCCGAATGCAAAAACTGAACCAGCAGTTACGGTTATGGACAGAGAACTACTGGAATTGACACCTCACAAGTTAAACGGTCACCGTCACGAATTGGTTGACCATACCAACGTGTTACTTACTTACTTACTTACTTACTGCCCTTGTACTGCCAAGGTATGTAAAGGTATCAACATGTGGTAATGTTTTTCCATCCAGTAAAACTGACCCTGGGTTGTTTACGTTTAGCGTCATGATTTCAGTTTTATTAATGTTGATTTTCAGCCCCATCTGTCCTGAATATTTTTGTAGTTCTGAGGTCTTATCTTGGATAAGTTGGTGTGTGTGTGAGACATTAATGCTAGGTCGTCAGCAAAATCTAGGTCTTCCAAAGTGGTGAAGGTGCCCCATCTAATGCCTCTTGGTGTATCAGCAGTTGTTTATCTCATTATCCAGTCTTTGACTATGGTGGAGAGTGTCGAAGACACCCTTGTCATACTCCTGTTTTTACTGGGAAGTATATATCACTGTATCCATGCCTGCACCGGAATCTGTTGTAGAATGATTTTATGAGGTTTATAAGATGTTGTGGAATGCCATATGATCGCAATATTTTCCAAAGACTATCCCTGTGGATGCTGTCAAACGCTTTCTCATAGTCGACAAAGTTTATATATACTAGTAGCTGCCGTTGCCATTCTGTGCATTGTTCTATAATATTTCTTAATGTAAATATTTGGTCGATGCAACCTCTCCCTGGGCGGAAACCTGCTTGTTCTTTTCGCAGTAGATCATCAATGGAGTCTGTAATTCGTCTTATAATAATTTTTGCCATGATCTTACTTGGGATGGAAAGTAGTGTAATGCCTCGCCAATTGTTACATTCATTAAGTGCTCTCTTTTTTTGGTATTTTGATTAAAGTGCCATTATTCCAAATGTATGGTATCTGGGCTTTATTCCAGATGTTTTTAAAGATGTTATGAAGCAGGATGGCAGATAAGCCTGGGTCTATTTTAAACAGTTCAGCATTCAGATTGTCGTTTCCAGGTGATTTTCCATTTTTTAGACTTTTGATTGCAGATATTATCTCCTGCATTTCAGGTGGTTCTATGCTGATTTCAAGATCATTGTTATTTTCTACTATAATAGGGAGTTCTGAGGAAGTTGGTCTATTTAGTAGCTCACTGAAATGTTCTGTCCATTTTTGTTCTTGTTCATTTTCAGATGTTAAAAAATTCCCTAGTGTGTTTTTTACAGGAATATTAGACGATGCTGTGTTTTTGCCACAAATAATTTTGGTGATTTTATATAGGTTGCCTTGCTCGCCTTTGCTAGCTGCTTCTTCTGCCTTTTCAGCGAGACTATCCATGTATGTTCTCTTGTCATTTCGTACCATTCTATTGACATTTCTGTGAATTTGACTATATTCATATTGGTATCTTTCCTTAAGACGTTGTGATTTTGCCTCGTTCAATGTCTTCTTTGTATTTCTTCTGATAATAATATTGTCCCATGTTCTAGGTGTGATCCAATCTTTATGTTTCTGTTTTTTGTTTAAATCCAATTCTTCTGCACTTTTAGTAAATATTTCAGAGATTTCCCCCCATTTATCATCAATTGTTTCTATGTCTTCTTCATCATTTAAGTTTTCTAAAAGTCTGTATCTATTTATTATCGAGGTGGTATATTCTTTTCTTACGTTGCTTTCTTTCAACTTTTCAATGTCAAACTGCTTCCAAGATCTTGTGTTCTTTCCAATAGCCCTGAGTTTGAGTTTAATGTCAGCTGTTACCAAATGGTGATCACTTCCAACATCAGCTCCTCTCTTGTCTTTAACATACAACTGGGATCGTTTCCACATTCAATTTATCATGATGTGATCTATTTGGTTCTTGTCTCGTTGGTTAGGAGAGCACCATGTCAATTTATGAATGTTTCGATGAGGAAAAATTGTCCCTCCTATTACATAGTTGGTAGTGGTACATAGTTCTGCTAGTCTTTCACCATTCTCATTCATATTACCGCATCCATGATTTCCCATAGCTCTTTCAAAGTGGGTGTTACTTGATCCAACTTTGGCATTCATATCTCCCATGATGATTTTGATGTCATGTTTTGGGGTTTTGTCTATTTCCTGTTGAAGTTGTTCATAAAATGCGTCTTTGGTCTCCTCTCTGGAATCATTTGTTGGAGAGTAACATTGCAGTATAGTCATGTTGACTTGTTTCCCTTTTAGCCTTGCCATAATCAGCCTACTATTTATTGGTTTCCATTCCAATAGATATTTCGCCTTTCCTTTCTTCAAAATAATTGCTACCCCTTCATGATGTTCCCCGTTAACTCTTCCAGAGTAGAGTGTAGTTTCTCCAGTTCTTGTTGTTATTCTCCCAGAGTCTGTCAATCTGCTTTCACTTATGCCTAAAATATGAAGTCTGTAACGTCGCTTTTCAGATGTAATTTCTGCAAGTTTCCCAGCAGAGTACATTGTACGGATATTCCAGAACCCAATTCTAGTTTTAGTTTTGGCCGTGTTAAGGGCCTCCAAATTCTTGTTGGTAGTTTCCTCTCGGCTTTCACTGCCAACAGTCATACTTGCTCCACTGTTGCTTTGGAGGCTCTTCTCCACAGTAGTAGAAAAATTCTTCGTTACTGTTTCTGTAACATAACTTATTTTACAAGTTAGGGTTGTTAGCCCTAAGCTCAACCTCTTACGTGAAGGGTCGGGTTTTTCTGTCAGGATGTTCCTTCCCTTAGACAATTGCTGTAACTGAGCTAACGAGCTCCATCTACCCGGATTTTCTGTCTGGATTTACTTTCGTAGCCTTTGACTTTTACTAAGTCATCCACAAGGCAGTGAAGCTATTTATCCCATAGCTGGGGGCTAGGTTTGCAGGCATCAGGGCGTGGTGCATCTAGGGGCCTAGTCTCCTCCGAGACCATGTGGTTCTGCCTGGGATCGTATGATACCCAGTTTACATCTGCCACCTCGAGAAGGATTCCATATCTGGCCACATTGGTCTTACTGCATGAGAGGCTATAACTGGTAGGGAAGACTTACGCACTCGGCTTCCTTTTCAGGTGGCAGGTACCAGTTTTGGTGTACCAGAACATGTGTCCCACGCAGAAATTTTGTTATAGTTAAGCATTGAGGTATATAATTGCATCATGTGGACTGAAAAAATAAATAAATGTAAATTCTAGGCTATTGTACTACACAAGTAAGTAGTTGCATACACAGGTTAGGGATTTCCTTCACATATGGGTCCAATCAGAAGTCAAAATTGTGGTCTCCTCACTTGACGACATCCAATCAAAGTGGGAAAAAAATTCAGTTTTATGTAAACAAAAATATCTTGAAATTTTGATGGTAAGGATAGGTTCGGACAAGGCTCTAATTCACTGAATATCATTTATCTCTTGAATTTTGCCTAAAATTCTTGTCGGCTTTTAGCAGGATTCTGCACGCGAGGATTAGATTGGTATCAGAGCATCACATTTTTTGCCTTATTTGCAATGCATTTATAAATTTTAAAATCTCCATGCTGGACAGACACCCAAATTTAGAGGTTTTCTATATATTCACATAAGCACGCACACATCTTAGTTACTTGAAACCATACATTTTATTTGTATATAAGCTTGAATGAATTTTCAAGAAAATAAAATCATAAATCCATGAAATTCTAAAGATTTATTGTAAAATAACTGGTTTCTGCCACCTCACAGCAATCTGCTATCCAGTGGTGAGGCTGAAAGCGAAAGTGACAAGCATAAACACCACAACAAACACACTGTACGCATCATACAATAATTCCAGCAGACATAACAACGTGTATAAACTCGTAATAAACATGATTCCCGGGTCTTAGACATTTATAAGATACTAGGAAAGTGGTCTGACCGCATGTGTTCTTTCCGACTATGATGACAAATTGACTAAATCTGGATTTGCATGGTGATGCATGCATGGCAGGAGACGCTTACCCGGTTGACGCATCCGCTCTCGCTCAGGATGGATTTCGTGCGATTTCATCTGCGTTTTCATTTTGGTGGTGTATATCCAAAATGGAATTGATCTCTTGTGGCGAGTTTACTCAATGGCAATTATACCCCTTCTATCTATCTATATAACTAGTTTCGAACACCGGTAAACTGATTTTACAGTTTACTTAATAGTACATAAAAGGATAACAGGAATCACTATTGGACTGTACAACATACCACATAAACAACCATCACCGACTCATAAAAAAAACAGACGTACGAAGACAAACAACAGCATGCTACTTGGTTTGAGTCCAGGTTTTGACATGCGCTGCTGAACATGACTGATTCTGGATCACAGGACGGGGTGTTGCATGCATGTTTTAACGGTTGGCGTGTCTGGTCTAACTGAAGATCTGAAATGCAGCGGTCAGTGCTGTCGAATAATTATACAAAGGGCATTAACTCTAATTTCTTTTTGTTTTTATTATTTTTTGTTATTTTTTTCGGTACGATTGGCTAATACTTTATATGTGTTTATTACAAATTTATTTACTAAATTCGTAAAATCAAATTGGCTTTTTTTTCATGGACAGTCAACATTTAGGAGGAATAGATTTTTTTTAACAAACTTGGTGTTAGGTGTTTTAAGAATTCAAGATAATTAAGAACTAGACTCAACAATTAACTTTCGTCGTCATTATTTGTAAGAATGATTATGCCTTTAAAACCAGATTTGATTAAATCTTTGACTTGAAGATTGAACAGGCACTTTGACTGATTAAATCGTTTTACTTTTTCTATTTTTGAAAAAAATAATTGCTCAAAATACAATTAAAGTTGATAACGTTCTAACAATGTCTACAGAAACAGAAAGATGTTCTCTTCTCAATTATGTTTATTCTCTTGTTTCCAACCCTAATTGTAGCATACTGGCTTACAACTGAACAAAACCCATGCAATATAAGGTATATTGTTGTACATACATTTCTCTCTCGCACTCCTCTTTCTCTATTTTGATACTTCTGCAGCCAACGACATACAGAAACCCGAAAATAATATAGAATACTACAATCCGTTAACAACCAAATGTGATATTAAAAGGAAGAAAACATTTCAAATTCTAGAAAAATCTGTGACACTGACATTTACATCAAATTAACTTGGTACAGGCACTGCAAGGAAATGAAGGCCTTTGTTTCGTTCCTCGCTCATGATGATGATGAAGATGATTGTAATAAACTAAGAACGTATCGCAAAGTTAAAGATAATTTCGAGTTGGAAAATAATCTCCCACTGGGAGTGTTATTTCTAAATTGGTAAAAATTAGAATTAGTAATAGCAAATTACTAATAAAAGTTGGTAGATATATCAGAACGCCTTTAGGACAGAGAATTTGTCCACTTTGCAAGGATGATATTGAAGATGAATTCCATTTCCTCATTAAAAGTAAAGCGTTAGAATTTAATAGAAAAATACTCTTTTGTAATTTGAGTGATATAGTCCCATCTTTTGTTAATACGTCTGAACAATATAAATTTAGTTTCATTTTGAAAAGTAATGATACTGACATTCGTACTGTATGTAAAGCAACATTCATTTAAAGCAAACATAATGTTGTTAAAAGAACTGTTGTAGTATCAAAACGTATTGTAATAGCTTGATGATATAGTATGAATCGTCCTGAACATGCATGAAATATTTGCCTCTGGACGTTAAACAACCAACAATCAATCAATCATATGAATAACACCTCCACGCAAGGTAGATATAAAATATGTGTCTCTTTTCATTGAGAAAATATGTCTCTGTATATTTGTCTTTGTTTATTTTTGTATTTGTATCTCGTAAATGTCAGCTAGTATCATTCCTGTATTGGAATTTACACCAATTAAATTATTTGATTTGATTTGATTTGATTTGATGACAATTCACTCCAAATTCTTACAGTAACACTGGAAGAGTATAACTAACATATATTATGTCCCAAGGGTAACCAGGCGCATAAAACCAAAGGTTAGAACATAAAATCTTCTTTGGAGAAACAGAACCTTTCAAACACAAATTTCAAAAAAGACACACAGTTGGTAGACATAATGCCCTCGAACAACAGGTTTGTGAGATTCCTACAATTGAGGTCAAATATATTTTTATACGGTATACATCATTCTAAGTTGTGTTCTGGGTGAAAAATATCACAAAACGTCAAAAAAGCGTAACGTCATCGCGTTCTTTATAGCTGGTAAACGTCGAGTCTTGACGTATTTCACTAGATTGATTTTGTACCCTCCCCCTTTCTTGAAAGTAATATTGTCGAATAGATCATGTCGCATGAATCAATAGTGCCGGAATTCTATACAATTATCAGGCAAAGTTGATCTGAGATGAATTCGGCTATTATCTAAGGTCCTTTTTTGTCATATAGCTCTTCAACTGTTTCGGTTCTTAAATTATACATCCTTGGCTTTAAAATATTCGGCTTTGATCGTTCCTGATGAAGATAAATCCAGAAAAACTTTTCGGACGCATGTAATTTATAATTTGTTTACTTCATTATTTATCGTAGATCTCATAGTTCAGTAATATTTTAAGCTTGCTTCCTCCTCCAGTGTTCAGAAAGTCTTCTATTCGTCTTTTCTTTGTGAAATCTCTGCAAAATAAATATAAGCTGAATCATATACAGTCCCAAGCATAAAAAGTCTTTATTTGCCTGACCCTCTTCCAGTATTAAAAATAACAATATGAAAGATATACATCTAACACATGTATAACAAGATCCTTATCAGCTACTCGGAGCAGTGTCCGAAACTTTTCTGAACCATCTTTCCAGTAAACAACACCCGCTTGATGTACACTATGTTCGTACTAACCTATTCTTACTATCGGTAAAACTTTCCAAAATTATCTCATATAGATCATGAACTTGAATACCGCAGAAAAACGTTGTCTTTCCTGTATAGGCTTATAATTTTGATTTATGCTGCCAGATTTTCCCTTTTTAAAATTATTCAAAACAGAATTATACAGCATGTTGAAAATAAAAAAAAAAACATACATTTTCAATATTCCGACTAAGAAACTGATATGATCAACACAATTTATAAAGCAACAGTTAAAACCACAATCAAGTAATGTCTTAAGTCCTACTTTATTTATAAAACAAATTTGTTTCAACCGATCTTATAGGTATACACTGGACCTTTAGCACCTAAGATTTAAAAGTACAAACGAGATTGAAAAAACTTGGCTATCAACTTAATGGTTATAAACCAACTGAACTTTGTGAATATTATCCCACAATGTGTTTGTGTTGTTGTATAAGACGGGACTATCGTAACTAGTCGCCAATAGTTATCGTTTGGAAAGTATTTTTCCAGTTGAATAGTCAGTATGTAAACAAACATCTATAGAGACTTTGATTTCTGTGGGAAGATACCCTGCACTTGATAGCTACTTGCCTTTGTGGTTCGTTTGGTCATTACCAAGTCGGTTTCCTTATTGTACGTCACTCGGACTTTCAGGCTTTGTCGGTGCCTTCTGTTGGCTTCACTTATAATTGATTAGACTTTGTGATCACACGTTCAGGTAAAGTATCTATAATTCACGTTTGGTATTCATTATTTTTATTATTATCATTATTAATTATTTTATTCCCTTTTAAAAGTGCACATTCCCAAGATGACAAAATTCCAATCGAATCTTTGATTGGAGTATATGAACTGAGCAACATTGACGTACCTTATGAGACATTTATTGACTGCATGCGTAATAATGCATATCGCACAGATGAATAGACGTGCATACCGCACAGTTAGTGTACATATTAACAATAACATCCCACACAGCTAAATGTAGACGTTTGTATCTAGTGTGATATTGAATGTTAACTCCATTGCTTGAAGAAAAATATGATATGAACTTGGATTGACTGTTGTACAAGATGGAAGATTTGCGCGCTGTAAAACTTGCTTCAGCCCACCACCTGAAATGTGTTTGTACTGTATAGCAAGTCAAGAATTCGGCCACTTGTCGCCGATGGTAATGGTTTGAAAATAATTATTCCAGTTAATAGTCAGTATATATAGAAACATATTTAGAGACTATGATTCTTTTAGGAAAATACCTGAAAGTTTACTGCGTTTGATAACTATTTGTATTTTGCAGTTCGTTTAGTCATGACACAGGCACTTGTTTCTATCCATGGGAAGCCCCACTTTCAACGTATCGTAAATATACGTTGATAGTGGGGCTTCCCACGTGAGTCATGATCAAGTCGGTTTCTTTATCTTACGTCAAACCAACCGGAAGTGACTGCGTTTATATGTATCCCGCACAGCAATATGGGTTCACGTTGGCAAAAAATTTCAAGATTATACAACATCATACAGGATACAGAATTGCTCAAATTGATGTTAACATGAACCAGAAGTATGTAATATTTCAACAACAAATAACAAATAAAGATACAAAAAAGAGTTGTCGTTTATAATACAACTTGCAAACATAAGACACTTTTTTTTATTTTGAAAGTCATACTTTTGTAATGACAGAGAAATCACATACTAGTAGTGTATTCATCATAATTTTTACACATGAGAAGCCAAAACCACTCCTCCCTTCCCTCGAATACATATTTTAAATGGATACACTATATTGTGTTTATTGTCATTTTAAGAAAGTTTGTATCGTATGCATAATGGCATTAACGGTCCTAATTTACTACACCAGATGTGCATTTAGACAGTCAATTTTTCTTCATTGATGGTCGAAGCCAAACTCTTTTAAAATCCAAAACTTATTAAAAAAATTAAAGGGCAGATAAAAATATAAATTACAAAAAGCATAATCAAAGCCGGACAAGGAATCAGAGCTTTGCATGAGGAGATACATTCCTTAATTGGAATAATTTTCAACATTTTGTAACAGCAAATTTGAATAACACAATATCCGTTAACGGTACAGATTTTTCTGCACTAGATGCGCATTTCGACAGTAAATTTCCCTTCGAAGATGCTCGAAACCAAAATATTTGAAAATATAAAACATTTCAAGAATTGAAGAGCTGATAAAACAAAAAAGGACAAACTGTATAGCCAAAGCCGGTTAAGGAATCAGAACTCTGCATGAGGGAGATATATTCCTTAATTTAAATAACTTGGGGATATATCTTTGAAAATGACATTTTATTTTTAGATATTGTAAATTACTGTTCAATATTCTGTTTTATTCTTTGTTACCTTACTACTACTATTTCCCCAGTTAATCGCAAGTATGTATCGAAACAGAAAGTAGGAAATTGTTTGCATTGTACATCTTGCTTCAACCCACCCTTTTTCATTTGCAATATGTGTGTAGATAGTCTGGAAAAGACAACCAGCTGCAAATTGTAATCGTTCGGATAGAATTTTTCCAGTTAACAGTCAGTATGTATAGAAACATATATACAGACTTTGTTTCTCTTTTTTGAAATATACCTTGAAGTTTACTCCGTTAGTTATAACTCCTTGTCTGTTTTGTTTGTTTGGCAATGACCTTGTCGGTTTTCTTATATTTTTTACACCTCTCAGACTTCATGATTTGTCGGCGTCTGCTTTTGGTTTCAATTGTATTTGATTTGACTGTCATGGTCGGTTGTTGTCTTGTTTAAACTTCATCTTATGATCATACGTTCAAGCTTATTATCTATACTTCAGGTTTGTTATTTATTAGTTTTAATATATTTATTATTATCATTGCTAATATTATTAACTTTTTATTTCTTTTTATAAGAACCTATTCCCAGGACGACAAAAGTCCAATCGAATCTTTGCTCTTAGTGTATATATGAACGGAACAACATCACGGTACTGTATGCGACATTTATTGACTCACCAGATAGCCCTTCCGTGAGGAAGAAAGAATTCCAAACATCTTTATTTAACAATTATCACCTTTTTGTGTCAAATTAAACGTGTAATTCTCACTGCATGATATCGACCAGTATTATTTAATCAGAACTTGTCAATCTTTGAAAGATTAGGTTTATATTGTATGCGACATTACCGAATACTGATAAATTATTTCATTAATCATTGAAGAAAAGAAGGTCTCAGTGTCAGAGAACTGCACGGGTTTGACTGGCATCTCACTGCCGTTTCATTCTCTGATTTCCTCCATTGTATCCAATCATTGATTTTTGTTGCTGAAATATGCTAATAAGTGTAAAAGACGTTTATATTCAGTTTATTCTCTGTGTTGCAGTCTTTTCCATTAAAACCAGTCAGTATCTGACGTATCCACTCAGCTGCACTATTTCAGAGAAACCAATTTGCTAATGAGAAGTTCTTGCTTTAATCATGTAATAAACGTATTAACGGATTTAGAACCATTTAAATGAAGTCCTGGTTCAAGCTGGTCGATGACCTATCTGTTTAAAAAGCAAAATTTCAAATTATGGCGATTTAAAAGAACTAAGTAACGAACGTTCTGTTCTGTATATAGTTGCCGATTTTATATAAGAATTGCTTACTTACTTTACAGTTATATACCCTCTGCCCCGTCGTATGGTGTTTATATATCTCCGTTGATATACGTGACGCTCGTTATGCGGACTTTTTTGACAGGGGTGTGATCCTTTCACAACAACTGCTTCAACAAGGTTATGAGGAAGAACGACTGAACTCGACACAACACAAGTACCGATCACCGATACGAATTGGTTTAGCGATACGCTGTGTCTGTGTCTCAACTCACTAGCAACATGTTTTGCTCTCTTATATCTTTAGATACCAGTATAGTCGTTTGCTAAATGTAGTTTTACCGAATGTGTCCTATTCCCGATAGTAACATTTTGACTGAATGTGGATTCGCATGCCGGGTGATGCATGCTAAGCAGGAGACGCTTATCCTGTTGACGCATCCTTTGTAGAGTTTATGTGATTAACTATGCCGGGCGATGCATGCTAAGCAGGAGACGCTTATCCTGTTGACGCATCCTTTGTAGAGTTTATGTGATTAAGTATGCCGGGTGATGCATGCTTAGCAGGAGACGCTTATTCTGTTGACGCATCCTTTGTAGAGTTTATGTGATTAACTATGCCGGGTGATGCATGCTTAGCAGGAGACGGTTATCCTGTTGACGCATCCTTTGTAGAGTTTATGTGATTAACTATGCCGGGCGATGCATGCTTAGCAGGAGACGGTTATCCTGTTGACGCATCCTTTGTAGAGTTTATGTGATTAACTATGCCGGGTGATGCATGCTTAGCAGGAGACGGTTATCCTGTTGACGCATCCTTTGTAGAGTTTATGTGATTAACTATGACGGGCGATGCATGTTTAGCAGGAGACTGTTATCCTGTTGACGCATCCTTTTTAGAGTTAACTATGTGATGCATGCTAACTATCCTGTTGACGCATCCTTTGTAGATGCATGCTTAACAGGAGACGCTTATCCTGTTGACGCATCCTTTGTAGAGTTTATGTGATTAACTCAGTGTTTGTTTGTTACCTTTATTTGTCTCTTCTTAATCGATTTAGTTTACGAGATCTTACGAGGTCTGAACATGGGTAAACTAATGACGTTGTTCTGTTACCAATAATAAATTCAGTTGTTTTTTAACTTGTTCCGTTGATTGATAGCGATTGATTTTGTCAGTTTTGATGGACTGCCCCTTTTTGAATTTGCCTTAGAGTTCAGTATTTTGGTTATATTTTTCCTTCTATAATTGTTAGAGGAAACGGCATAATTTATATGTCCACAACAATAAATGTTTCGACAAAAGATAGCGAACGAAAGATACTAGTCTCAAAGGAGTCTTTTTTGGTCGCCTGACTGAATGACAAATGCATCTATATGACAGGCAGTCAGGGGCGTAGCTAGGTATCCAATCAACTGTAGGCACAAATTGCGGCAGGGGGTCTGGGGCCGCTTAAGGCCCGAGCAGGTCCAGGGCAGAGCCCTGGTAGGGGGTTCATTTTGATAAAAATTTCAATATAGACTATTTTTTACCTGATTAAATCAAATATGTAATAAAAAATATACCTTCATGTGCTACTTTTTGAGTAAAATGAGGTCGAAATTTGGTATATTTGCTCAAAATTCGGATTTGTGGCCGTATTTTCCTTTCGAAAGAAAGACATAACTTTTTGTTTTAAAGATAAACACAAATTGTTTTTGTTAAATAATTGGTAATTTCTGTATTTTATAAGTATCCTAAAATTTATACATTTTTATTCAGAAATAACTCGTATTTATCAAATGTTCATGATAGAAAAAACATCACTTTTGCTGTATATTTATCAAATTTAAAAAATTGCACTATTTACGTTTTCATGAAAATTGGCACACATAATCTTCTCGCGTAATCCAACCAAATAGCATTTTAAAAAAGAGGGGTCCATGAACTCGTTTTCAAGTTAAATAAGTTTGAATGATAAAAATCAGTCGAAAACTGAATCTTTTCCTGATAAGTCGTAGTTTGACGTCGCGAAAATAACAATTTACGTTAGCAACGTCATTACCTCCCCTGTAACTGTATCGTATGCCCTTAAACGAGTTCATGGGCCCCCTTTTTTAAAATGCCAATCGGTTTGATTACGCAAGACGATAATGTGTGCAAATGTTTATGAAAACGTAAATAGTGCAATTTTTTTAAATTAAATAAATATACAGCAAAAAATGATGTTTTTTTCTACATTCGTGAACATTTGATAAATATGAGTCATTTGAAAAAACAAATTGCACAAATTTAAACTACATTTATATAAAACAGAATTTACAAAAATTAACAAAAACAGCTTGTGTTTATCTTTTAAAACAAAAAGTTATGTATTTCTGTTGAAAGGAAAATACGTCCACAAATCCGAATTTTGAGCAAATATATGAAATTTCGACCTCATTTACTCAAAAGTAGCACATGAAGGTATATTTTTTATAACATATTTGATTTAATCATGCAAAAAATAGCCTATATGCAAATTGTCAGCAAACTGTCAATATGGGATCAAAACTGTATCGTATGCCCTTAACGTCCGTCCCCTTTCTGACCAGACGTGACAGCGTATTTATACATACCGCACAGCCAAGCGGACGCCCCACGTTGGCAAGGGTTTTATTAAAGATCGATGAAGACCAAGTGGATAAAACCTAGTTGAAAGCCAACAACAACTAATAAAAAAATCATGTATCTAAGAATAAAATGTAAGGGTTTTGAGCATGTTGAGGCTCATTCGAGTAGACCTATTTGTTATTAGAAGTGAAATGATATGAACCAAAGTTCTAGTTTTAGTTTCTATTTAAGGTGGAGTATTATGTACACACAATTCTACCAGTGGCGGATCCAGAGGGGGGCGTAGAGGGCGTACGCCCCCCTTTGCTTGCACTTTTTTTTTTTTTTTTTGTAAAATGATTAATCAGACTAGACTTCGTGAACTTTGCCATTTCCTGTGTATTTAATTTTTATGCGACAATTCTTTACTTATAAAGATATTTTTCGCTCGTATTTACTGTAATATATTATTGATTATGTCAAAGGCATGTGATTCGCTACGGTGGAGTTGACCAGTGCGTCGAAAAAATGTCACTCAGTCATTTTGAAATTCAAATTACAGTAACGCATTGCTTAGGATGAGGATGACAAGCATGACACATTCAAAGCGACAAAGGATTGAGCAAGAATGTATTGACTAATTCTATTTCACAATTCCACCAAACAGAAAGTAATACTCTATTACACTCTCACGAAAAAAGAAGTTCCACACCAATATTATTTACCTACGAAAACATGTTTAACCCAACACGCCCCAGCCTATCAATAACATAGCTGAATAATGATCCCCAGTCAGTAAGCTCTAGATAGATTTAAAGTCTAAGGTACGGACCATTTGGTTTGAAAGGGCAGTCTGAGATATTTGAGAGAAAAAAATCTGACCCTGATTTTTGCCTTAAACAAAAATTCTAGCCGTATGTGGATTGAAATCAATAATCTTGTCCACTTTTTTGAAAATTTCCAACAGAATTATTAAGCATTAAATTAACATGATGAATAAAAAATGGTCTTAATTTTTTTTGGGGCCGGGGGTTTGCATGTAATTCCCATATCTGACGACCGGAATGTCTGTTTCGCAGAACTGATATATTGAATACTTTTTCAAGGCCCGACTGCAACCTGTCTGCTTGGCCTTTATGTCTCTATTTGTAGACCGTTGTTCCTAAATTCGTTGCCATTTTAGACTCATTCGTACCTTTATTTGATTTGGAACCCCTCACTTCCCTTGTTGCGTGAAACATTTCAACCAAACATTTGGATAAAAATTGCTTGTTTGTCTTTCTTAACTTGTGTCGGTCGTATTGTAAATTTCATTGAATAGCCCGGCGTATATCTTGTTTACAACAATAAATCTGTGAGGATATGCTAACTAAACATATAACAAACGAGAATTTTCCATGTCCATTTTTTACTGACAAGTCCCATATCAAATATATTTGTACATAACTTTGGATCCATCTAATCATTTTATAATAATGGGGAGAATACGGCATCAAAAATGTTCAACCCTTACACTTTAACTATAAAATATACATGACCCACGTCAGGAACCGTTAAAAAGTGTAATTTATGTTTTTTTAGCCAAAACAAAATTTCGCCCCCCCCTTTCAAAAATCCTGGATCCGCCCCTGGTCTACCCAATACTCCATTCACTTAGGATGATAGACTAGTGTACAAATTACATTTGATAATTAAAGAATTTTGACGACTTCACGTGCATCTACAGATAACGTTGTCATTATTTTTTTTTAATACAAAAAAAAAATATTTGTGAAAAAATTATGTGTAGGCACGTGCCTAAAGTGCCTAACGGCAGCTACGCCCCTGGCAGTTTTGAAATATCATTTTTAATATCAAATTAAATTACATAATATCCCCTGTTTAGTTGATGAAGCATGTTCAAGCAGGTGTAACTTTCCATTCTGCATGCCAATGGATTGGCAATCATTATTATCGTCATTCAAAGAACGTAAAACGATCGCCAGACGTCTGTGTTTCTTCGATTTAAACCTGCCTACACATTTTGCATATGAAGCATATACTACTAAAAAAGAAGATGCGGTATGATTGCCAATGAGACAACTATCCACCATAGACCAAATGACGTAGATTTTACTATCTAGAGGTCACCGTACGGCCTTCAACAATGAGCACACCCCATATCGTATAGCAAGCTATAAAAGGCCCTGGCATGGCAAAACGAAATAAATTCAACCGAGAAACCCATGTACAAAACAATAAACGAAAGATAGATATGATATGCAGCAACAAACGACAAACACCGAATTACATACCCTTGACTTGGGACAGGCACACACAGAAGCGGAAGTGTAAAACATTTTTGTGGACGCCCAACCCTATCCGATTAATGGGACAGTGGTACATTAGCACAACTTAGGAACAAACTGCAAAAATCAGTTGAAAAGTGCTTGACTCATCAGATCGATACAAAGCAAAAAAACCCAACTAACAAAGACACTAGAGACACAAAGTATACCGATTTGAGATTTCTTGTATTAACTGAAAGCCAGTTCAAAACAGATAACAACAGGTGAAAAAAATCATGTATCCTAGACAAAATATCAATCAGTACACATCCAATTGATTTAGGGACTGGTCATTTTCTTTCATTAGGTGGGGGGATGGGAGGAAATAGTGGAATTTCTCTGATTTTTTCAATGTCTCCGCCTTGAGAAAGGTGAATAAATTCAAGACCCCCCTTCCAAAAACATTAAATTTCAACCCCCTCCCACAAAAAAAAAAAAAAAACATTTCTCGGATTCTTGTATTTTTACAACAAAATACATGCATACAATTTCTATTTAAATTATCATCTTTCAATAAAATATTGCATCAGTGATGGATCTATAGAGCTTAACGTGAGAGGTTGTTTGTGACTTCAGGAACTTTATTTGGATATAAAAAAATGAGGAGATGTGGTATAATTGCCAACGAGACAGCCATCCAACGGAGTTCAAATGAAGTGGAAGTAAGCAAATATAGGCCACCATACAGACTTCAACAATGAGAAAAACTCATACTGTATAGTCGGCTATAAAAGGCCGACATGAAAAATGTTAAACAATTCAAACGAGAAAACTAACGGCCTAATTTATAACAAAACAATTTACAAAAAACAAATACATGTATGACAGACTTGAAATCAACTACAACCACTGTACTACAGGCTCCTGACTTGGGACAGGCACATAAAGAATGTGGCAGGGTTAAAAGTATTTGTGAGCGCTCAAACCTCCCTCAACCTGGGACAGCGGTGATACAGCACAACATAAGAACAAACTGTAAATTTCAGTTACAACAATTTGCAACTCAAAAGATCGGTAAGAGGCACTAAAACAAAAGACACAGAGCACCGAAAAAATAGTACTTGTAGTTACTAAAGCCATTTCAATGCCAATTACAACTAATAGATTTATCATGTTTTCCCAGACTAAAGTATCAACTAGTACACAGCCAACATAATTACATTCTGCATGCCAATGGATTGGCAATCATTATTATCGTCATTCAAAGAACGTAAAACGATCGTCAGACGTCTGTGTTTCTACGATTTAAACCTGCCTACACATTTTGCATATGAAACATATACTACTAAAAAAAGAAGATGCGGTATGATTGCCAATGAGACAACTATCCACCATAGACCAAATGACGTAGATTTTACTATCTAGAGGTCACCGTACGGCCTTCAACAATGAGCACACCCCATATCGTATTGCAAGCTATAAAAGGCCCTGGCATGGCAAAACGAAACAAATTCAACCGAGAAACCCATGTACAAAACAATAAACGAAAGATAGATATGATATGCAGCAACAAACGACAACCACCGAATTACATACCCTTGACTTTGGACAGACACACACAGAAGCGGAAGTGTAAAACATTTTGTGGACGTCCAACCCTATCCGATTAATGGGACAGTGGTACAACAGCACAACTTAGGAACAAACTGTAACAATCAGTTGAAAAGTGCTTGACTCATCAGATCGATACAAAGCAAAAAAACCCAACTAACAAAGACACTAGAGACACAAAGTATACCGATTTGAGATTTCTTGTATTAACTGAAAGCCATTTCAAAACAGATAACAACAGGTGAAAAAAATCATGTATCCTAGACAAAATATCAATCAGTACACACCCAACTGATTTAGGGACTGGTCATTTTCTTTCATTAGGTGGGGGGATGGGAGGAAATAGTGGAATTTCTCTGATTTTTTTCATGTCTCCGCCTTGAGAAAGGTGAATAAATTCAAGACCCCCCTTCCAAAAACATTAAATTTCAACCCCCACAAAAAAAAAAAAAAACATTTCTCGGATTCTTGTATTTTTTACAACAAAAATACATGCATACAATTTCTATTTAAATTATCATCTTTCAATAAAATATTGCATCAGTGGTGGATCTATAGAGCTTAACGTGAGAGAGGTTGTTTGTGACTTCAGGGAACTTTATTTGGATATAAAAAAAATGAGGAGATGTGGTATAATTGCCAACGAGACAGCCATCCAACGGAGTTCAAATGAAGTGGTAGTAAGTAATTATAGGCCACTATACGACCTTCAACAATGAGAAAAACTCATACTGCATAGTCGGCTATAAAAAGGCCGACATGAAAAATGTTAAACAAATCAAACGAGAAAACTAACGGCCTAATTTATAACAAAACAATTTACAACAAAAAAAACAATACATGTATGACAGACCTGAAACAATGACAACCACTGTACTACAGGCTCCTGAATTGAGACAGGCACATAAAGAATGTGACAGGGTTAAAATGTTTGTGAGCGCTCAACTCTCCCTTCCTCAACCTGGGACAGCAGTGTTACAGCACAACATAAGAACAAACTGTAAAATTCAGTTACAACAATTTGCAACTCAAAAGATCGGTAAGAGGCACTAAAACAAAAGACACAGAGCACCGAAAAAATAGTACTTGTAGTTACTAAAGCCATTTCAATGCCAATTACAACTAATAGATTTATCATGTTTTCCCAGACTAAAGTATCAACTAGTACACAGCCAACATAATTAATGTAAAGAAGTCATAAACAGTCTAAGAAACGCATGACCTTCTGCAATGCCAAAATATAAGTAAACAGCTATCTACAGGATGTTATCATAACTGTATATATAGCAACATATGGTCAGTTATGTTTTAATTTTTCAAAAAAAAAAAAAAAAATAAAAAACAATGTTAGTAGTCCTATAAAACAATATTAAAAGATTTAACTACTGTGTTAAATTGATAACCTGGCTTTAAGAATAAGTTTATTCAAAGGATCAATTAGTTTACATGGAATGTGTCTAAATTAATATAGGCATCCTCATTCAATGTCATAACCTCCGGTCTTTTTTATTGTTCCTATACCCCTATTTAATAATCATGATTTTACGGAATGGAAAGAAAATTATAAACAACGCATCTTCTAGGTTATCTACGTGCATAAATAAACGTATTGGTAATGCCACTACAGCCAGATTATTTAACAAAAATGCACGTGGATATCCACAAATTTTCCCGTGCAATGCCAAAAATGACTAACCTGTTTTAGATTAACTCCTCAAAATACTATACGGTCAACAGTGAACGGGAGAACCTTTTCGCTCTCCTTTTCCTGTGATATTACCTGAAAACTCAAAACCTAATATATTTGGTAACTTGAACCCAACCTAAGTGTGGTAATCAATATGACGGGACAGACAAGAACATCTTTACCGGTAGACCCAAAAATTAAAAATTTAGTGTATCAACATTTAGATATAATCACAATCTTAAATATATAAAATTCCAACCCTCGAAACCGTTCAGAAACCACAAGCAGTTTGAAAAATCACGCGAAGTTCTCTTCAAACAGCTTATCCTCTCGCTCAATGACAAAATATTAGGGCAAGGAACATATCTAAAGCTTCTATCGATGTCATTAATATTGTTGATAAACGACTTAGAAATAATAGGTCTCATGGTAAACGCAAAACCGTAATCAAAGTAATAAACATCGTATAAATTATACACTTGCTGATCTGTTATCTATAATAAAGAATAATGGTAGACATCAAGTATTATGCAAACTGGGTCAGATACCTATAAGTAAATTATATGCTATTTTTCTAAGTGTGATAAAATTCCAACCCCGTATTATTACAGCCTTTGTCATCACTGGCTATTTCCGTATTGATAAACCTGAAAATCATAAACGACATTTTCTTAAATTAAAATATATAAATAGAGAGATTTTATTAATTTGTCTACACAATGACTCTTCCGTATATAGCTTTACCTCCATATTTTGATAATATAGAACATTATTTCGTATTCTTATAAAAACCGAGCAGAAATTTGATTTTTAATTATACGTCAATTACATCAGACGTCAATATAGAAAATAATGTTCCTTCCACTTGAGACTGCGAAACATCTAGTTTAAGATATGTTCCCTATGGTCATGTTATTACAGGAGACCTCAACATCGTCGAAGACCGTGAGGTCATAACTTTTCTAAAGAAAGGACCGAAATACCTCCTCCATCTATAATAGATTGGAAACAGTGTCGTCAGGTCATTAAAGACGCTCTGTCTGCCTACTGTAAAAATTGGTGCAAACGTGAAAAATCGGATAAAAAATCTTTAGACAGTTATTTGAATAAAATTATGAATACTGTTAATATTCGAATATCTCATTCAGAAAACAATTCTGAAATTAATAATAGGATCCATGATATTCCCATTTCTAGAAAAAAAAAAAAAAAAAAAAAAGAATAAACTCAAGGTACTCGCATAGCGGTTTGTGTTCGTACCGGCAGACAAGGCAACCAATAATGTAGTGGTGGTGTGACGCATATACTACACGGAAGTTCTTCAAAACGAAATTATCAATTCCTCTACATTCAGGTCCGTTCGCACCACAGAGAGTCAAATCGTTAACAAGCATACCACTGCCACTACCCAACTTAAAGCATCTTCCGAACATTTGAAAGTCCCTACCATGTACTGGTTACCGAAATTACACAAAAACCATTTAAATTCCGTTTCATCTCCGCATCGAGTAAGTGTTCTACTACTAATCTATCAGTTCTTCTAACTACCTCCTTTACTACTATCAAAGAACTGGTTATTAACTTTGTAATAAAGCTTATGAAAATAATGGTATTAATTATTTTTGGAGTGTTAAAAATTCTTTAGAGGTTTTAGATAAAATAAATGCTTTTGATGGTCCTAATAATTCTGTTGACAGTTATGATTTTTCTACTCTGTACACTACACTTCCACACAATCTTATAAAGAAAAAGTTTTTGTATTTGATAAAATGGTCTTTCGAAAAATCTCATTGTAATTTTATTTGCTGTAACTCGTTTAAAGCCCTTTTCTGTAACGAAAAAGGAAAGTATGCTAGATACACTTACTGGAAATGTGAGGATATGATTGAAGCTTTAAATTTTCTGCTAGATAACATTTATGTACGTTTCGGCGATAAAGTGTATCGTCAGGTAGTAGGTATTCCTATGGGCACTAACTGTGCCCCTTTAATAGCAGATTTATTTCTATATTGCTATGAATCTCAGTTTATCACCAAACTCAGTAAAGACCCATCATTGTTATATTTAGTTGATACATTCAACAATACCTACCGTTATCTGGATGATATTTTTTCGTTAAATAATCCAGAGTTCTCTAAATATACTTCCGAAATTTACCCAAAAGAACTTAATTTAACTAAATCTAACATAAACAGCAGCAGTTGCCCTTTTCTAGATTTAGACATTTCAATTTCTAAAGGAAACTACATACTAAAATTTACGACAAAAGAGACGATTTTCATTTCCTATTGTTAATTTTCCATTTTAGACGGCGATGTGCCTTTGTCTCCATCATACGGTGTTTACATATCCCAACTCGTTCGGTATGCCCGTGTGTGTTCTGATGTCATAGATTTTAACGAACGTAATCAATGCATCACTGGGAAATTATTGTGTCAGGGATTTCGATACCATAAATTACTTAAAACTTTTACTAAATTCTTTCATAGATACAAAGATTTGATTAGTAAATTTGGCTGTACCTGTAGAAAACTTATTAAAATGGTATTTCACATCCTAAATTTTACGGTAATATTGTACTTAAAGCGAGGAAATCACTATGTGATCCGTGTAAACTCATCGAACCTTTAAACAAACTTATAACTTATAAGTAAGGGTTATCGTACCAATATTGTAATTAGATCTCTGAATATAGTTTACATTGGCACTAATATCGATTTTGTCATTAGCAAATTAAAACATAACTAAATTGTATCTTCTTTTGAGGCGGGATGTTTAGAGACACACACGTTAATTTTATCTCTAAAGTAGCTCCTCACTATCCTACTACCTGTCGATACATTTATTTTGGCATTGCACAAGTCATGTCTTCTCTGACTGTTCATGACGTTAAAATACTAAATCCCTGGGATGTGTTTTAGTTGATTTTAGTCTCTGATGCATGATTTTTATTATTAATTGTTTTTGGCTTTTAACTAGCTGTCAGTAACTGCGAGTACTCTCAAATCGTACTTTCTTGTTAATTCGACCTGTTGATACTATTTTAATACTTTTTGTTATTTTATATTAATATGGATCTTGTCTGTATACCAGCTTTGATTATTTGGAATATCTACTAATTTTCACTTCTTCATACTACATTTGTATGAACATCAAGATTATTCTCCTTAAATCTGTACAGGGAGTTTTGTTGTTGATATTCACCCTTATGTATCTAGTGTTAAATTAGGTATTTATATGACAGACCTTTCTTGGTATTCCTAATTATTGGAAGATTTTATATAGACAGAAGTAGTATACCTAAAACGACATAGTTATTTTTCATTTACCTGTATATATTATGAAAACCGGTTTTTTTTCAAAAGTGATTATTTTCTAAGGGTTTAATATTTCGCGGTGGTGTCTTGCCGTGTTTGTTTGGACTTGTTTGTTTGCTTTTTGGCCTTGAATGTTTGTCCCTAATATTTTATTAAGTATGTATTTACTTTCAGGTATCACAGATCGAACTTATTCGTTCATAGTGTGTTAATTTACGTTTTTTGATTGAGTTAAGCCTTCCAATTGATATTTTATCGTGTGTTTTTCTATGTTGTGATGTTATACTATTGTTTTAGAAAAAGGGAGAAGGTTTGGTACCATTAAAACGTTTAATCCCGCTGCAAATGTTTGCACCTGTCCTAAGTCAGGAATCTGATGTACAGTAGTTGTCGTTTGTTTATGTAATTTATACGTGTTTCTCGTTTCTCGTTTTCATATAGACTAGACCGTTGGTTTTCCCGTTTGAATGGTTTTACACTAGTAATTTTGGGGCCCTTTATAGCTTTTTGTTCGGTGTGAGCCAAGGCTCCGTGTTGAAGGCCGTACGTTGACCTATAATGGTTTACTTTTATAAATTGTTATTTGGATGGAGAGTTGTCTCATTGGGACTCACACCACATCTTCCTATATCTATTATAAACAACATCACCGTAAAATTTAGGATGGGATATTCCGTTTGTAATAAGAATTCTACAGGTGCAGCCAAACTTTCTAACCAAATCTGTATATATATGAAAGAATTTGGTAAAGGTTTTAATAAATGTGTGGTAACGAAATCCCTGCTTTTTGATTTATCAGTTATACATAAATTGTGATAATTGAAATCTACAGACACGGCATAGCGAGCAAGTTGTGAAATATATTATCACACCGTCAGAAGGGGCTAAAGGAATATGCCTGTTTTGGTCTCGTTGACATTTACCACACCTTCATTCAATTACAGCACATTGTTCATATATATTCTTTATTCTTTATTAATGAAGTTTGTCAATGAACTTAGGATAAATAAACATTCTTGGAAGAAGATGTTGAATCTTAATAATTGAGCCGAGCGGAGCGAGGCGACAAAAAAATTTGATGTCTTTTGTGCCAAAAAATTATATTTTTTATTTATGGGGAAGATGTTGTGGGTCACCAAAATTTTTCAATGCCCCCCTATCTGAAGTATAGAAAAATTGGACACCCTCCTTTCCATGCTCAAAATTTCAAGGACCCCCTTTATTTTTCTCCCACCCCCCTTCAGGTTACAAATGAAAAGACGTCATGAATATTCTTATCGCACCGCGGGTAAATTAGTGACGATGTGATTGGTTTAATGCCTCACGTGGTAACCCCCTATGGGTCCGTAAAGGGTCAGTAGAATAATATAAAATATATACTGTTAAAATGGATTTCAAACTGATAGGTCGTTCATTAATTGGTTTCAAATAAAACAAGATTTAACTGTTTCTCATATTTTCGCCATTGAAATTCTGTACAAATCTTATTCTGCAATAGCAATGTACAATATCGTGACTTCCTGTACTATTTATGACGCTGTGGTATTTCCTTTTAGCAAACTTTATCTTTGTACATTCGTTGAAGCGATTGGTATTAATTGTTTTACTTGTACTTTCTCCGTTTTTTTTTATTTGTACTTATCTTATCTATGTTAGGGTTTTTATCGTTTTAAGAAAGTATATATATGAGAATATGACAAAAGTTTAAAATAAATGTGTCAAAAGATTTATATTTTGATTTATTGATTGATTGATTGATTGATTGATTGATTGATTGGCGTTTGCTTAACGCCAAGTGGCAAATATTTGATGTATATTCAGGACTATTTTGGAAAATTATAATGAAAAGTGGTATATCACAGTGCTCACAGTGCTTGTTTTCAAACTATACAAGGTGTGCAAAATGCTCATAGTTTGTTACTATTATATACAGAAATGCACTTTTATGTCATCAGAAATAAAACTAAAAGATAAAATTCTGAAATAAAATGATAGCTTAAAGTTGCAGAGATGCTAACATAACTTCGATACCTGAATGTGGGTATTCACAAAATTGAGGTCATAATTTTTGTTTATAGAAGTTTGTTATGTCGCAAGAAAACCAGTGGGGACCCATGATACGTTTTAATTCATTACTGTATAGTAATATGCATACATATTCAGTTATGTTTTAAACTTAATCAATGTTTGTACCGATAAAGACAATATTTAAAGATTTTACAACTATATTAGATTGATAACCTTTTAGAATATACGTTTTCTCAAAGTATCAATAAGTTTACAAGGATCGTAACTAAATTTATGAGCTCTATAAACAACATTCCCTTAAAAATTAGGATGTTATATCCCGTTTGTAATAATTAAGGCTTTCTACAGGTACAGCCAAATTTCCAACCAAATCGTTGAATCTATCAAAAGAGACGACTTTTCGTTCCCTTTCCTTTTTTTGGGGGGTGCATTGGTATGTGCCTTTGGTCCCTTCTTATGGTGTTTATATATTACAACATGTTCGCTATGCCCGTGTCTGTAGTTACTTTATAGATTTCAATGAACATAATCTATGTATCTATGGTAAATTATTAAGTCGGGGATTCGTTACCACAAATTTCTTAAAACCTCTACTAAATTCGATACAATGGTTTGGAAATTTGGCAGTACTTGTAGAAAACTCATTACAAACGGGATATGACATTCTCGTTTTCACAGTGATGTTGTGTAAAGAGCCCGTAAATACAAAACGATCGATGTAGACTTATCGATCCTCTCAATAAACTGATTCTAACAGGTTATCACTTTAACACTGTAATAATATCTTTGAATAGAAATTTTATCGGTACTTATATTGATTTTGTTATAAATCAATTAGAACATAACTAAATATGTATTCCTATGCTGTTCTGAACACGTTCGGTCCTACATCCTATCTATATACTTATATTTTAGCATTGCACACAATGTCATGTTTTTCTCATGCTGCTTATGGGCATACGATACAGTTACAGGGAGGTAATGACGTTGCTAACGTAAATTGTTATTTTCGCGACGTCAAACTATGACTTATCGGGAAAAGATTCAGTTTTCGACTGATTTTATCATTCAAACTTATTTAACTTGAAAACGAGTTCATGGACCCTCTTTTTAAAATGCCATTCATATTTTAGTAAATAGTGCAATTTTTAAATTTGATAAATATACAGCAAAAGTGATGTTTTTCTACATTCATGAACATTTGATAAATATGAGTTATTTCTGTAAAAATGTATAAATTTTAGGATACTTATAAAATACAGAAATACCAATTATTTAACAAAAACAATTTGTGTTTATCTTTTAAAACAAAAGTCTTTCTTTCGAAAGTACGGTCACAAATGCAAATATACCAAATTTCGACCTCATTTTACTCAAAAGTAGCACATGAAGGTATATTTTTATTACATATTTGATTTAATCAGGTAAAAATAGTCTATATTGAAATTTTTATCAAAATGTAAATACGGGATCAAAACTGTATCGTATGCCCTTATGACGTCTTTACACTTTTATCCATTGATGTGTACTGATTCATATTTTAGTCTGGCAAATATGATTTATTTAATAGTTGTGAATGGCTTTAAACTAGCTGTCAGTTACTGCTAGTACTCTTAGATCGATATTTTATGTCTAATTCTTTTTATTATTAGTTATTTGTGATATGTGTCTGAGTCGAGCATTTTTCAACTGATTTTCACAGTTTTTTTTATGTTGTGCTGTAACACCACTATCCCAGGTTTGGGGAGGGTTGAGCACTAGCAATCATTTTATCACCGCCACATTCTGCATGTGCCTGTAATTCGTTTTTGTTTATGATAGTTGGTTTTTTGTTGTTTATTGTTTTGTACATACATAAAATCTTTGGTTTTCTCGGTTGAATTGTTAAATATTTGGTCATTCGGGGCTCTAAGTAGCTTACTATACGGTATGCGTTTTGCTCACTGTTGAATGTCGTAGAAATATCATTTAGTCTCTGGTGGATAGTTGTCCCATTGGCAATCATACCACATCTTCTTTTTGTATAGTTAAATGGACACAGCATTAGTTGTAGAACACTTCCTAGAAATCAAGATAAAACAATATTTGACGGTTTTTTTTTTTTTTTTTGAGGTTTAGGTATTGATTGTTTAATATTTCACTTGCAGTGGAGCGTACATGCAGCCTCAAATGTAGAAGAATGTATACATATAATTTCATGCTTATGAACTGCATGCTATGTTATACTTACGTCATATCCTTACCTCATTGTCTGATTTGTCGGCTGTTAGGAACAACATGGAAGTAATATTTAAAAGGAATAACAACGTCGTCACTTCAAAGGTTTCATCTGCGTTACCGCCCATCTTTCGATAACTCGTTAATTGGTTTAATATCTGGCATGGAAGTTGATTCTCCGCATGTGATCGATCAAATCACTGACACTTTTCGGTCATTTTCGTGTTCACGGAAAACTACGAACAGACAAGTTTTTGTCGTATATACGTGCGAAGTAACCCGAATAGTCCATTCGTTACATTCCGTTGATGTACGCTACCGAATAGAGTCATTCGTTCAATTTTTATTTTAGTCCAATTTTCCTATTTCTGGTTAGTTCGATCTTAATAGTACCGACAGCTATCACATATGAAATTAGAGAACAAGGCTGGGTCATTTTCAATTTTAATATTTACAGACAGTTAAAAAGCCATTTCCGTAACTTAAGAAGATGATTGTACAAAAAATACGTTTGGACCCCCTTTTATTAAATACGAATAATCTAAGTCTTTCGTGGATTAGTCAATTAAAATATTCACAATTCTAAACGGTTCTATCCTTTTATTTATAGTTCTTGATACATAAACTAATTCGTGTAAAAATGAATTTGCCATAAGACAGATAGCGTCAAGCTCATTTTGTCGGTTTGTTTTAATTTTTGCTGTAGCTTGTTATATTAATACAAGTATTCCACAATAAACACTTTTAAAAAAAATATATGTTTACGACCATATTATCCCTATTTTAGCTGTCCAGTTTCAATAATGTAATCAATGACATTTATGACATATACATAAATTTAGAATACATCTTGATAAACTTTGCACATTTCAACAGTAAAAAAATCTATGTCTAGATTTGTCTACATTATTTTGTTAAACATCATGTGAAACCTCATCGATTCATCTATTTAACTGTTTTACTCTAGATCCGCTTTTAACCGGAAAATACTGTTAGAACAGTTTAAAACAAACGGTAAAAAGCAAAAATATGCTAAATTATGTACAATTTTCCATGCTAAACTGTTGTAGGTTGAACAATTATCGTCCGTTTTTCAAGTTTTTTACATCATACGACTTCTTTCTGAAGGTAGAGGTTTTATATGATACAGCGCCACCTTCTTATTAATAAACCTCTACTACTGGGGGTGTTTAACGACCTTGACTGGCTATTAAGCCCTCGCACGGTCGGCTCGGTGCCCGAAGGCGATTGGTGAGCGTTTAAATAATTTTGTGCCATCGGTCAGGAACAGGTGGAGGACGCCATTTTGGTAGGCCGCCATCTTGGTTTTGTGAGTTGTTTTGGGTTTCTTTTGTTGACTATTTTGGTGTTATTTCTTCACAACGGCTGCTTTCAGGGCCAGATTGGTCAGCTTGGCAGCCCGCTAACCTCGATGATGGGAGTACTGGTAGATGAGTCTCGGACGTAGTATTAAAGATGACAGGAAGCATTATCAGGACCAAAGTCGTGAGACAGTGAAATGAAGGTCCATCATCTAACACCTCGGATACAGCCCTCGGACGTCAGTCGGCATAACACTCCCCCATCCACAATGGGTTTTGGAGTGCATGTTGACGCGGGAATTTACGCACAAAACAAACGTTTACTGTACAGCGTTGGATTGGTTTCTGTCATCTAAAGTAGTAAGTCGTTGATCCATCTAAAAGTAAACCCTCATCGAAGATAGCGGGTAAAGGAGAGCTGACCCAGCACGTCCGTTCAGCTGTAATGACTGAGACGTGACTGTAATAAACCTCGGATTTCACACAGGTGCTTTATAATTACAGGACTCGATAAAATCACGTGACTGATAAGAAATTCCAGATACCATTTTACAACCGCGGTATCACAGATAGTAACCAAAGGGGTCTTGCCACTGAGACTATAATTGGATAAAATCATATGACTTTAGTACAGATCGAGCTCTGCAAGCTGTTAATACATGCTAATTAGTCGTTGTTATTCCTTTTAAATATTACTTCCATGGGAACAATAACGCTTTGCAAATATTTAAAGAGTATTTCTAATCATGAAATTGACCTTTAATTTAATATTTAACCTTTTTATAATTTCTGAATTCTTTTGCAAATGTGATATGCAAAAATCCACAACTTATTCGTTTATTCAAATAAGAATCAACTGATTTTTTATAAGATTTTTTCGATATGACAATATAGCCTCTTTAACCATGAAACTGGCGACGCTATTTCCAATTTATTTCCGATGGACGATATTTTGTTCCCTTTTTCAGAAAAAAAAAAAAAAAAAGACCCACACTATAGTGTTATAGCAGTCTCGGCTCATGGATAAAATACTGTTTGAACATTTTTTGCTGAATGCGTAAGAAGTGTGTTTGTGTACTTAGAAAGCAAATAACTGGGATTAACATATATTAAAACTAGAAACAGGTGATCTAGTGACCAAAATTCAAATTCAAATTCAAATATGTTTATTTCCTAAACAAAGGGCCCATATAGGCATATCAATTACAAACAAATAAATCATAGACAAAAACATATATACATGTTTAGAAATAATATGAAATTAAACATTATAATATGATTCATATAAAACAAAAGAACAGTTTATAAGACATCGTCAGTTCGACCATAAATACCCCAGTCGGCAACATATTTTATTTCACGTGCAGCCGTGAAAAAGGTTCGTTATTCACCGTGTTTCGTGAAATCGGTAAAAAGATCAACGTGCAAGAAATTTTTAATTGTTCGTTCATCGTGAAATGGCAATTTTATTTCGCGTTCTTCCGTGCAGATACCCCCTTTTTTACACCCCTCATTTATACGTCTTATTTTTTTCTGTCTATTCTAATCCTTATAAAATTTGTCAATTTTCACAATGTGTATCTTAAAAACAAGCTCGGAGGGTTTTAATATATTTTTCAAAATAGCACAACAGAAACAACATTTTGGTAACAAGACATTTCGGCACCCAGACAAATCGGCAACCAAGTCCGAAGACATTTATTTCGGCATCCATTTTGGACATTTCGGGATCCGGACATTTCGGGACCAAGGCAATTCGGCACCTCATTTTTTAAATATATTTATTAGGAAAAAATAAAAGAATTGTTGCAGTAATATTATAATTCGTAGATAAAATATGCATTACAAAAAAATAATCATCATTTAATTAAATCCTAATTGATATAAATGTCTTGGGTTAAAAGTATACTTTGCCGACTCTAAATAAAGTTATTTATTATATTTTATTATTATTTATTATATTTATTACATCTATAAACTGTTGAATATAATTATAATAAATATAATAAATAGATATTATCATGATTTAGGATAATATCGGAATAGAACTATGCATTACATTAAAACTAGTACATGAATTGTGAAATCTATAAAATCAATTTAAAATTTTATCAGGAAAAAGAATACACACAAATAAGACAGCTATCCAAATGACTAAGCTGCAGTACGGTCTTCACAAATAAATAAAAAAAAAAAAAAAAACACTTCATAAGATGCTTCTTCGAAGATACCATATACAATATTAACAATATTGTCATAAATAGTGCAGGAATCAAATTAGTAATTTGTAAAACAGTCAAACATAATTGCTAGTAATTGAGTTCAGGCCCTATATATATATATCAGTGCCAGGTAATTTTAATTTTTGGTTCACTATATTTAGATCAAAGATAAAATAATTTATAAGGTGCCGATTTTTCTGGGTGCCGAAGTGTCTTTCTCAGGTGCCGATTTGTCCGGATGCCGATTTTTCTGGGTACCGAACTGTCTAGAAGAATGCTAGTCGTTTCGTAACCTGGTCGTTTCGTAACTAGGTCGATTCGTAACTGAGACGTTGCCTGGTGTAATTACATATGGTTTTAAAGTGTGTCTCTATTAGTCTTGTCTTAATTAAACAGTTAAAGACAATATATATAAATTAATTCACTAGTTTTGTCTCTGGAAGGGTAGATCTCTTAGAAATGTCTATATATTGAAGCCAGAATAAATTTCTTGTGTTTTTTCATATAATACAGGAAATAATTTAAATAAACTAAAAGTAATTTATTTATCACAGTTCATGCATACTTAATATATTTTTTTTTTTTGAAAAATGATCAAAGTATGCATCAAATAATAACAATATTGTAATAATTTAAAACTGTTTTAAATTATTTAATTCTTGGCTAATTGGTGATTATGCCTGGTGTTGAACCTTAATGGTTTTATGACAGCTATTGACAGGTGATTATAAGTAATAAGGTGTCAAGTGATTAAGTAGAGGATTAAAAATGGCACACGACATGAAAAAAATAATTATTTTCTACTTTTTTTTTCACTTTGACATGCAACTGCATAACCGTCCTCCTTTTTCACCCAGACTTGGGACCGGCGTTGGCACAGTTCAAGATTTTTTTTTTTTTTTTTTGTAAATCGTCTTCCTTTAGAACATTAACTTACTCATTTTTTTTCTTTCTTTGAAATTCATCATTATGTTGTCCTTTGTTAATGTTATATATATCAATAAGTCTTTTTATATTTTTAATCGAAATATTTATTCAACATTTCTTCCATAACCTATAACTCATATCATGATATATTGTTATAAGGTTACGAAACGTCTCAGTTACAAAACGACCTAGTTATTTACGAATCGACTAGGTACGAAACGACCAGGTTACGAAACGACCTGCACCCGTCTAGAATTCCAACATTTTGGCCAGGTATGAAAAAGGTCTGTCAGTTCTTGGAGTTCGGTATACATTTTTGTTATTTCACTTTATACGACACACATTCCGGAAATATTGTCCGTCTTTGTAATAGTTTATAATCATAAGTAAAAGTGTCAACCAATCAAAAACTTGGTTGCGTTTTTTCATGACACCACTTCTCATTGGTTTATTTCGAAAGCCCACCATATTCGAATGTTTATTGTTTTCCTGTTTAAAATGAAGCCTAAAACTGAAAAGATAAGAACCAACATATACAAGTGGCAGTTCGTTGCAGGCAAGACTATTCATTTCACAAAATAACGAGAAGTCCTTCATACTGTCAACAATATCTAGCACAACGTCTTATTTGAGTCAGAGAGGCTTTTGTAGCTTTTATAAATAGTTTTATCATTTATAACATTATTTATGTGATAATTTTACCTTCTTTTACGTTATATTACTATAAGGGTTCCCAACTCTAGGATTAGGGTTCATTTATGGTTGGATAAGGTGATGTTATAGGTTAGGGTTAGGTTTTAGGTGTTAACGTCTGGTTGAAGCTAATATAATTTGGGATAGATGCGAAAAGGTAGCTCGCATGGTTTCTTCTTCTAGGTCAGGAACCAGATCAAAACTGAACAGATGACTTTTGAATTTGTGCACTTTGTCATAAATTTCCTATGTCACAATGCTTATGCTATTACGTTACAGTAAGAACTGATTGTTGATGATGTTATTTCGCCGATTGACTCCAGGTCTATGTATGTGATTGGTTATGATATTATTTGACAATTTGTGGACCATAAGAGCTACTGTTCCACAGCTAGTATTAGGGTTCATATTGGTTATGGTAAGGTTTAGGGTTGAGTATGTGTTACTATTGTTTTGTCTGGTTGTCTGACTTTAGTACATTTGTGTACTGATGGCTCTCTGTTATGAGGTGTGCTTATGCCATTATTCCAAGAGGTAGCTTCTGGTTATTTCCGGAAGATCATACAAACATGATCTAACTATATACCTTCTGGGACCCCTAACCCTAAAGTAAAGAAGGCAGTGATTTTAGGATCCATGGTCCACAAATTATAAAGCGTTACATTGGTCTGTTTTCGAAAACTAATAGCAATAGGTCAGCTATATTTGGTGTATGGAATAAATGTAAGGTGAATATGTCTGTCTGGCAGGTATAATCTGACCTTGACCTCATTTTCATGGGTCATCGGTCAATGTTAAGATTTGTGTTTGGTCTCTTTTTCAATTACCATAAGGCCAAATAAAATATATGTCTGTTTATGGATTTCAAATTAGGGCGGGGCACATTTAAAAGAATGTCTGTTTCCCCTTCCCTGGTCTACTCTCTGAAAACAGACCAGGCAGGCAGGTACTTTTTTTTTTTCCCAACTGGATGTCGTGGATGGTTTTACACTGCAGGCCACTTATCAGCTGTTTGTGCTCAATTTGAGTGTATTTATTTAGGTTATCAATCCTTTTGCTTTCAAGCACTATTCATCTATAAAATCAATTTTATCAGGAAAAGAATACACACAAATAAGACAGCTATCCAAATGACTAAGCTGCAGTACGGTCTTCACAAATAAATAAATAAAAAAAAAAAAAAAAAAAAACCACTTCATAAGATGCTTCTTCGAAGATACCATATACAATATTGACAATATTGTCATAAATAGTGCAGGAATCAAATTAGTAATTTGTAAAAACAGTCAAACATAATTGCTAGTAAATTGAGTTCAGGCCCTCATATATATATATCAGTGCCAGGTGATTTTAATTTTTGGTTCACTATATTTAGATCAAAGATAAAATAATTTATAAGGTGCCGATTTGTCTGGGTGCCGAAGTGTCTTTCTCGGGTGCCGATTTGTCCGGATGCCGATTTTTCTGGGTACCGAACTGTGTAGAAGAATGCTAGTCGTTTCGTAACCTTGTCGTTTCGTAACTAGGTCGATTCGTAACTGAGACGTTACCTGGTGTAATTACATATGGTTTTAAAGTGTGTCTCTATTAGTTTTGTCTTAATTAAACAGTTAAAGACAATATATATAAATTAATTCACTAGTTTTGTCTATGGAAGGGTAGATCTCTTAGAAATGTCTATATATTGAAGCCAGAATAAATTTCTTGTGTTTTTTCATATAATACAGGAAATAATTTAAATAAACTAAAAGTAATTTATTTATCACAGTTCTGCATGCATACTTAATATATATATATTTTTTTGAAAATGATCAAAGTATGCATCAAATAATAATAATATTGTAATAATTTAAAACTGTTTTAAATTATTTAATTCTTAACTAATTGGTGATTATGCCTGGTGTTGAACCTTAATGGTTTTATGACAGCTATTGACAGGTGATTATAAGTAATAAGGTGTCAAGTGATTAGGTAGAGGATTTAAAATGGCACACGACCTGAAAAAAATAATTATTTTCTACTTTTTTTTCACTTTGACATGCAACTGCATAACCGTCCTCCTTTTTCACCCAGACTTGGGACCGGCGTTGGCACAGTTCAAGATTTTTTTTCTTTTTTTTTTGTAAATCGTCTTTCTTTAGAACATTAACTTACTCATTTTTTTTTCTTTCTTTGAAATTCATCATTATGTTGTCCTTTGTTAATGTTATATATATATCAATAAGTCTTTTATATTTTTAATCGAAATATTTATTCAACATTTCTTCCATAACCTATAACTCATATCATGATATATTGTTATAAGGTTACGAAACGTCTCAGTTACAAAACGACCTAGTTATTTACGAATCGACTAGGTACGAAACGACCAGGTTACGAAACGACCTGCACCCGTCTAGAATTCCAACATTTTGGCCAGGTATGAAAAAGGTCTGTCAGTTCTTGGAGTTCGGTATACATTTTTGTTATTTCACTTTATACTACACACATTCCGGAAATATTTTCCGTCTTTGTAATAGTTTATAATCATAAGTAAAAGTGTCAACCAATCAAAAACTTGGTTACGTTTTTTCAAGACACCACTTCTCATTGGTTTATTTCGAAAGCCCACCATATTCGAATGTTTATTGTTTTCCTGTTTAAAAATGAAGCCTAAAACTGAAAAAGATAAGAACCAACATATACAAGTGGCAGTTCGTTGCAGGCAAGACTATTTATTTCACAAAATAACGAGAAGTCCCTTCATACTGTCAGCAATATCTAGCACAACGTCTTATTTGAGTCAGAGAGGCTTTTGTAGCTTTTATAAATAGTTTTATCATTTATGACATTATTTATGTGATAATTTTACCTTCTTTTACGTTATATTACTATCAGGGGTTCCCTACTCTAGGATTAGGGTTCATTTATGGTTGGATAAGGTGATGTTATAGGTTAGGGTTAGGTTTTATGTATTTAACGTCTGGTTGAAGCTATATAGTCGCCGTCATGTAAATTGGCACCGTGTTTTGGTTTGAAATTTTTAACTAACAACGCATTCATTCGAGATGACGTTTTCAATTAGCGGTATCAAATATCTTTCCAAAATCAACTACTGTCCTACCTTTTATTGTGCTTGCACTGTATAATCCTGACCTTCACATAATCCCAGATTACTTTCAATGGTGGAATGCGACATTGTTATTACGGAAGTGTTGCCGTGGAGTTCCACATGCAGTCTATTTTCTCGGAAGCATCCGGATCTTTCCTTCATATTTATTGTTAACATTCAAAAGCGCGGAAACTGTATCACATCGATGACACGATTATTACCGGAGAGTAACGAATGTTATGTAAATAAAGGATCCTCATAGAAACCAAGATGGCGGATTTACAATGAAATAAATCTTGGATAATGTGAAGGTCAGGATTATACAGTGCAATCACAATAAAAGGTAGGACAGTACTGGTTTTTTGAAAAGGTTTTCGATTCCGCTAATTGAAAAACGTCATCTCGAATGAATGCGGTTGATAGTTTAAAAGTTTTCGACCCAAAACATGCATATATATGGTGCCAATTTTACATGATGGCGACTATAATATAATTTGGGATAGATGCGAAAAAGGTAGCTCTCACATGGTCCTTCTTCTTCTAGGTCAGGAACCAGATCAAAACTGAACAGATGACTTTTGAATTTGTGCTCTTTGTCATAAATTTCCTATGTCACAATTATGCTTATGCTATTACGTTACAGTAAGAACTGATTGTTGATGACGTTATTTACCCTGATTGACTCCAGGTCTATGTATGTGATTGGTTATGATATTATTTGACAATTTGTGGACCATAAGAGCTACTGTTCCACAGCTAGTATTAGGGTTCATATTGGTTATGGCAAGGAACTTATATGAGAAGGAGAGAGGACGAAAGACGCTAATTACACATAAAATGTTACTGCCTTTTCTGTAAGTGGGTGTTAATTAGTTGAGATCGATTCGGTCGCAGAGGGAGACTTTGTTCTAATAACACATCCGAGTAAGAACGGAATCGTCCGGAGTGCTATAAACCGATTGAGATTTTACAAAATAAGCCTGAGTTCATGGCTCAATTTTCGACAGTATTTATATAGCCTTACTTAAGAGAAGTGAAGGTTTGGCCAGGATTCCAGGCTATTAAAAAGTACACACCCGATGATTTCTGTTGAAGTATTTCAGTCATCATTTGATCATGGTTGACGATTTACCATGTGTATTGTTGGGGGGGGGAGGGGTGGATCACATATAGAGAGGTACCAATCTACATTTGTACATGCCTGGCAATTCTAGTACATTTATTACATGTACAAAATGCATGTATTCATTTTCTGTCTTTTAACCATTTTATTAAGCCAATGAAGAACTGGTTTTAACACAATCTGAATTAAACTTAGTGTATAACAAGGTATTAATTTGGCGTGGTCAGTTGAGAATTTTCAAAAATAAAAATTGTAATCATATTTCTTTATTTTTCTTATTTTTTGTTCCTTGACTTTCAGTGAGAGCCCGTCAAATTAATGGGAAACAAAATTAAAATATTGAAAAATAAGTTGAACCGATGCAAAAACATTTAATTCTGCACAGAAACGATTTAATAAGAAAAAAAACTGCTATGTCCTAATGTCTACAGCATTCCACCCGTAGAAAGACTGAAACTTTTTGGTGGTTCTCGGATAAATTCCTCTGTTTCAATAAAACTAAATCGCTCCGGTCGCAACCGGTCACTTTAACAAAGGTACCTCACATATTCCTTTCGAGGATATAACCTATTATTTCCCATTTCCAGGAGCTAACATGGGAAGTGGAAATCTAAGCGCCTATGCCTATATCTACAGCCTAACGCAGTGAGAAACACACTTTTCACTGGCTCTCGATAAATTTCTCTTCGTTTCAATTACAAATATTCGCTCCGGTCGCAACAGGTCACCGTAACGAAAGTACCTCACATATTCCTCTATTTTCTATGATATTACCTACCAATTATCATGGGCAGCAATATACAGGTGAAGCGAAAATCTTTGTTTAAATCAAGGTGGGGTTCAATAGAAATTTCATTTTTAAATTTCTTTAAACCCTCATAACTTTGTCATTTCTTAGTCGATTTTCACCGTAGTAAGACGATATACTTTCGAATTTCGCGTCAAATGATAATGCACAATAATAACACATTTAAACTGATAAGTAACGATAAGTTCACCTGTATTTTGATGGCCCACTCACCGATTACAATCACGTGACATTAGTGATTCTCCTAATCGCACAGACTGTTCGCGGTAACAGCCTGGTACATCAGAAGGCCATATCAAGTGGGTGATAAACATGTCGGTTTCTTTATATTTTTATCATTTTCCTCTGATCGAATTACTATCCTGGGGATGCTAATTTTATATCAAGCAGAGTGTTCACTCTCCTTCTCATATAACCTCCTTGGTTATGGTAAGATTTAGGGTTGAGTATGTGTTACTATTGTTTTGTCTGCTTGTCTGACTTTAGTACATTTGTGTACTGATGGCTCTCTGTTATGAGGTGTGCTTATGCCATTATTCCAAGAGGTAGCTTCTGGTTATTTCCGGAAGATCATCCAAACATGATCTAACTATATACCTTCTGGGACCCCTAAAGTAAAAGAAGGCAGTGATTTTAGGATCCATGGTCCACAAATTATAAAGCGTTACATTGGTCTGTTTTTCAAAAACTAATAGCAATAGGTCAGCTATATTTGGTGTATGGAATAAATGTAAGGTGAATATGTCTGTCTGGCAGGTATAATCTGACCTTGACCTCATTTTCATGGGTCATCGGTCAATGTTAGATTTGTGTTTTGGTCTGTTTTTCAATTACCATAAGGCCAAAAAAAAAATATATGTCTGTTTATGGATTTCAAATTAGGGACGGTTGGGTAATCCTAAACAGACATATATTTCTTTTGGCCTAAGCAACAGGTCAACTATATTTGGTGTATAATAAAATTGTAAGGTGTATATGTCTGTCTGACAGGATTTATCTGACCCCTGACCTCATTGTCAGATTTTTAAAAATGTTGTTTATGTGATACTTTTAGTAAAACCTTTATATTTAAGACTTTCAGCATAAAATCAATGGTCAGTAAAGCACGCGAGACATTTCAGCTTGTGCACTCTTGTTAAAAGAAAGCCTCATCTCATTTATATACATGGGAGAATGAAGGCATAACTTGAGTGATGTTAAGTCATTAAGTGAAAAAGTCCACTCAATAATTGTTGCAGTTGAATTTATTTTGAATTGACTTTCCCAATGTGGGTAATATTATATAAGGAAGAGTTGTTTTCCTTTAGGCCAAAATAAATTACTTGTGTGTTTCCTATTTCACCTCAAAAAATTAGGTAGGGTAGGTAGGTAAAACATTTTATTTTATGAAAACATTTTATTTTTTTTTCTATTGATGACAGCAGAAAAAAGTTCCAAATTTGATGTGCCTGCTTCTTTGATATTTAGAATAGTAATTAAATCTAAAGCTTTTTTTAATTTTCTGTCAAGTTCTGTGTCAGAAATAGGAAAAATAAACTTTAATTAAAATTCTATGCATTTCATTGGTTGTAAAAGGAATATGTTCTTGCTGATTAATTATCTTAAACCAAAAGTGGCAGTGAAAAATCTGACATGGTATGTTATTATGTTTGGGCTTCGTTGAACCTAACAATGTAAATGACACACAGGGTATACATGTGGGAGCAGATGAGAAAACACTGTGAACCGATGCTAAGCAGCGGTTACATTGTAGTTATGATTTTTCGAAGGGTAATATTCTGCCCGTGCACTCTCTTTATTAAATATACAGATGTGTTTTGATGTTTGACAGAATGTGATCTTGAAGAGTGTGTGGTTCTGACAATATTAAAATTCAAGGTTTTGAGAAGAGTGAGAATGTGAAATAATTTTCTTAATCTACTGGTCAAATAAATTGCAAGTAAAAATATGACATGAATTTTTTTCCTTTTCTTGTATAAATTGTTATGGGACCAGCCAGGAAAACATAAAAGAATAAAAGTAGACATGGTGCTGGGGTAGATTCATTTATAAATGAATATGAATCGTACACCATGTCTGCCTACTGGGTAAAGCTTCTTTTCCTCTTTCTCGTTCCACATTGTCTGCCCCCTTGCCGTCATTAACTAAAAAACATTAACAGCCGTTTATGTCGCGTCCTGAGCACAATTCTGTACAACATTCATAAAAGGAGCACAATTCTGTACAACATTCATAAGAGCGTTTTTTACACAAAAAAAAATGGATTGATTTTAACAGTAAATTGAACTCATTTTACTCTAAAATCGTTTGTCAATTAATGGACATATACAGTCTGTCCAACCTGAAATGATTTTGACTTTTGGTCCAAAGAAACAGAGGTACAAGACGAGAGTTTGTTAATATATGTATATATACTGAATGCACTATTCATTATATATACAAAAACTTTAAATAAAATTCTCGCTTGCACCTGTTCAAAGAATTTGAGCAAAATTTGTCAGCTTTGTATTTTTTTTCGTCCATAGGTCCATCTGACATGATGTTCTTCAAAAAGATTCATCAATATCGGAATTATCCGGAATCCATGTCATATTTTTTGCGTCCATGTGATTGCATTTCGCATATTTGTGAGCTAATACGCTACACGGATGGGCCAGACTTAAAAATATTTCTGTTTGCCCAAACCCTACCCACCAGTCTCTGGTGTGGGTAGGTAGGTAGGGAAATTCTTTTTTTTTTATATACTTTTAGAGAAAAATAGGGGTAAAAAATATTTTAACTTGTAAAAAACTTTTAAAATGAAAGACTATTATAGAGTTTTGTATAAACTGTCAGACACATATATGCCAGGATCTATATGTACTATAAAGATCTTTTCTATTAACAGTTTTTTTTTCAGCATTCTACCTCAATGTTCACACTTTTTTCTGAATGTTTACATTGTAAATACAGACAAACATTTTAAATGAGTTTATACTCAGTACTAAGAGAGAAAAATATTTCCCCGAAATAAGAAAAGAGATCACTGATAAAATCACACCAACAAAATGGAACTGCACCTTCACGAACAAAACTGTGATAGTACAATTGCTTATAGACTGTTCAAAATATAAGGAGCTGTTTGATAACTGTGAAAAATTCCAGGAAGATATTGAAAATAAAACCAGAAATATGTTATTCCAAATGCATATAGAAAGACTGAAAATTATGGACAACAAATAGCAAGACATATATTGCATATATACATATATCTCAAAATGGAGGAAATGACAAACAAATGAAAATAGTGATTATCATAAGTGACATATATATATATACCTACACAGTCTGTCATATAACAATTGTAAGAAATGTAAAGAAGCTCTGGACAAATATTAAAAGCTATGAAAATGAAATTAAATAATTAATAAAAAGGTCCCTGTAAATATGCATGATACTTTTATTGTTTTATATTTATATGTGCTGTGCATATGTTGGAAAAAATTGTTTTTGTTTTATTTTTTAAAATTTTAAAGTTAAGGAAAAACTCCATATATATTTGGAGGTTCTCCTAATTAAAGGAGGCTCATACTAAGAAGAAGAAGTTTATTTGAATACAAAATTCAAATACAAAACACTTGAACAAAACACTGTTGACATGACTTCTGTCAGAATAGTATCATTTTATCAAAGTTTAATGCCGAATCAAATTCCTGAACAACTTGGATTGGTTCCTCAAAATTGGGCTCAAACGAGTGTCCCGATCGGTCAGAGACAGTCACACAAATTTCATCAGTTTTCTGTAGCATGAAATCTTCATCACACACTTTATCAAACACCTCTTTCCGTGTTTTTGGGTTTTCAAAACGATAGAATTAGTTGGAAACTACGGGTTTTGATTTTAATCCAACCTTTATTTGTACTAGACGGTAACGTTGTTTTTCATCCGTATCAATTGGAGGCTTTAATACATAACACAAGTTGTCCTGTGATAAAGCGCGGTCAGATTGGATCAGGTTATTCTATGCAACAAACTCGAGACGGATACGGATACGACAAAACTCAGCAAAAAAAAACATTTGACTCGGGTGCTTTTTTTTGGGTCGGTCGGGTTAGGGCAAACCAACCTATTCTTTTTTATTGCCTTGCCGAAAAACCATGCTTGTTTATTTAAAATCTTGGTCCTTGAAACGCTTTACCTATCTATATTGGTCGTTATTATCAAACGTTTTCAAGATCTATAGTATTCTAAACGAATAATTGGATCTAGACTGACTGAAAAATCCGGATTTTGAATTTTTATTTTTGTCAATAAAATGTTTAGGGTCAGCGTCGGAAACGGAGGTTGGGTCGGGAAACCTGAAACACACCATTTATTTATTTTGGCCTTATCTAGCTCAAGTGGTCTTTCTTCTTTCCAAAATGAAGTCAAATGGCCAGTGGCGTAGCTAGGCGGAAGCTCGGAAGCCAAGGCTTCAACATCGTTTTGTCAAAAAAAAAAAATCATGAAAAAAAAATAAAAAAATAAAAACGAGCTAGAGGTATGAGAGAGAGGGAGGAGACTCCGAGTGAGAGAAAGTGAAGGGAAAATAAACGGGCATTGTGCGGTTAAATAAACAAAAAGTTGTAGAAGTCAACGAGCCGATATCACTTCTCAGACTCCCGGCGTTCGTTCCCATCACCAGCGCTTTATTTCCCCTCTTTTTATAGCAGACGAATATTGTGTCTGCAGGGTGTTCTGCTATTTACAATGCAACGCAGAATTGACAATGCCTGGGACCAATTCCACCGCTGAATCAACGCAGTTTCAGTGTCATGTGCCAGGTTAAAACATATCTACGTTATGCGATGACAACTGAACGACTTTCGGGCTATAGATGTATCCTTCACGCGTGCAAGGAGACGTCCATTGATAAAGTAATTGACAGTAGGCTTGCTTTTTGTTGGTGAGAGATTGACTCTGACTCTTTTAATAATTCATATCCACACAAACAATTCAAACTAGAAAACTAACGGCCTGATTTATGTACAAAATAATGAAAGAAAAACAAATATGATACAGCAACAAACGACAACCATTACACTGAATTACATGCTCCTGACTTGGGACAGGCACATACCGAATGTGGCGGGGCTAAACTAATTTGAAGGCGCCTGCCCTAACCTGCCCTAACCTGGGTACCTACTATATTAACCTGAATATATTGTTTACATCTCATCGCCAAACAATTTTTAATGGTGTGGTTTTTGTCGAGCCTGCGACTTTTGTCACAAACGTGATACATAGCGATCTTTACATTCCGTTGTCGTCAGCGTCCAGAAACATTCACTGTGTGGTTAAAAGTTTTTGAAATTTTAATAACTTTCTTAAACAACCCTGAATTTCTACCAAACTTGGACAGAAGCTTGTTTATGATCATAGATAGTATCCATAAGTAAATTTTGTAAAAAAAAAATCCTTATTTTTCGTATTTTACTTATAAATGGACTTAGTTTTTCTGCCAGTTAACATTACATTCACTCTGTGGTTAAAGTTTTAAAAATTTTGATAACTTTCTTAAACTATCCTGGATTTCTACCAAACTTGGACAGAAGCTTGTTTATGATCAGAAGATGGTATCTAGAAGTAAATTTTGAAGAAAACACATTCTTTTTTTCGTATTTTACTTATAAATGGACTTAATTTTTCTGCCAGTTAACATTACATTCACTCTGTGGTTAAAGTTTTTAAAATTTCAATAACTTTCTTAAACTTGGACAGAAGCTTGATTATGATCAAAAGCTAGTATCTAGAAGGAAATTTAAAAAAAAATATATTTCCTGTTTTCCGTATATTACTTATATATGGATTTAGTTTTTCTTCCAGTTAACATAACATACAGTCTGCAGTTAAAGTTCTTAACACATTTATTAGATTCTTAAAGTAGGCGAGACACTGGTCTTAGTAAATATAATTTTTATCCTCTGGAATCTCCTGGTTTTACAGTTTCTTTGAGGAACAATATATATTTTCACAAAATTATCTGACTTGTATCAAACAAAATGCTTTTGACTACACCTTAACATTCAATATTTTCAGTTAATATTTGTGGGTCTAAAACCCTTAAATCCAGGAGCTTCCCCTGGCGATTTGGGCTTCACCTTCAACATTTGTCTAGTTACGCCACTGATGGCAGCCAAAAATCTTTACGAACAGGAAAACGAAAATTGGGTTATGAAGCTAAATGATTCTGTGGCACATATAATTTTGGAACACTCGTTTGCTTAAAAAATATTGCTGAATGGAAGTCAATGCAGTATACGGTGATGCAAAGTAAAAAATGATCTTCTGACTTAATCAACCTATGTTATTGACAAATGTTATACAGGTAAACTGTTTATTACTCTTGGAAAAGTTTAGGAGGCTTAACCTGTGTTGTTTTTTTACATTTTATCAAAATTTGACTGCATAATTTGATTTTAATGATCAAAACTATGAAGTTATTTTTGCTGTAGCACATGTTAAATTAATAGTAAGGAAAGGCCACATTTAAAAGACTGTCTGTTTCCCCTCCCCCGGATCTACTCTTTGTAAACAGACCGGACAGGCAGGTACTTTTTTTTTCCAACTGGATGTTATGGATGATTTGACTTGTCCACTGGGGGCCACTTATCAGTTGTTTGTGCTCAATTTGAGTGTATTTATTTAGATTATCAATCCTTTTGCTTTCAAGCACTATTCAAAATATGCACATTTAGTGCATAAAACTAATGTTGCATTTAAGTGTATATTTACCACTTTCTGATTTGACAGTTATTAAAGCTTTTATTAATAACATATTGATACATGTATGACAAGGTGTAGATTCCAAATTGCCATAATTCGTTGCTTGTTATACATGTATACTGTATTCAATGCCAGGATGTTTACCCTGGTATAAAAATCTCGAAAATATAAAACTGGAAATAACAATAAGAAAATCAAACTTTGCAGTTATTATATATATGTATTTGAGTCTAGTCTCTTGTCAAAATCATGAACAACTCTTATTTCTTCATCAAAATCGGGCTCAAAAGTCGCACCGTTAGCCATCTTGTCAGGCACAAAAACTGTCACTTCATCTAATTTATCTATGTTGTGACCATCATATGTAGTTAAATCGTTCAACACGTCATTCCATGTGCACCTTTTTGAAAAACTGTATAGTCGATTTACCACGATGGGTAACACTTTTGACGTGTCCTTGTACTTAATTTGTACAGAAGACAACAATGCGATCTTGTCATCCATCTTTCAAGCAGACAATTTTCCCTCGTTACCGCTAAATTGATAGATAACTCCAGAGATTTCTGGTAAGACTTCCTGTAACATCGGAACTGTTAGAATGGAAACGAATTATTTTCGGTAATAAAAATCCGATTTTTTTGGTGCAAATAATTTTTTGACTATGGGACTTATTTTTGACCCTGTCGGGGTGAGAGGAAACAAACATGTTTTTTATTTTGGCCCAAACGGATCGTGCAAAAAAAAACGTCAGGAAATCTCAGTAGTGAAAGTGTTAAGGTCTATTTTAATTGTATGATTTTTTGTGAAAAGACCCACAGGTTCTAAGAAGCCTCTAGTTAAGTGATCATTCAAATTATTTTATTCATTTTCAGGGGTATAAATTCTACAGAGAAAAGGCAAGGCTCCTATTCAGTAGTTGATTCCAATGGAGACAAGAAAGAGGTTACAGTGAAAGAGCGCTTAGGAATCAATCCAACTACAAAGACTTACAATTTTGACCATGTCTTCCCACCAGCAGCCACTCAACTTCATGTTTATACCAGTATTGTCATACCTATTATTGAAGAGGTGTTACTGGGATATAACTGTACTATATTTGCGTATGTTTTAACAATAATCCAGCTGTTATTGACAAGAATGTATATTTATGCATGCAAATTGAAGTTTTTGTTTTTCCAAAAGCATCAGGGATGATAAAAATCCTTATTGATCTCAATTTACCAACCCTTTTTGCTTAATTTTTCATAACATAAAATTTAGTTGAAGAGGTCAATTTGTAAGAAAAAGGGAACCATTTATGATAAGTCAATGCTATTTGGAATGCTATTGTATAAGCATTGGCACGTCTCATTTCTACGAAGGTTTTTTGGCCTATCACCTTCTTTGACATTTGAATGTCTTGCATAGTTTACATGTTTTAATATTGCCGTTAAAAACGATTTTGATTTCAACCTTTGCATTATACTTAATTACTATCAAAATTACAAGAATGCAATATCTCTATGTAAACAGTTTAAATATTAAAATGCATATTGATATGAATTAGATAAATTATTTGAGTATTTGAAAAGAAAAAGGCAACCTCTACAGTTTCCAGAACAAACATGATGAATGTAAACAAGCATTGTGAAATCAAGTTTTTGTCTTATTTCTTGCTTATAGTACCTTATAATCAGTCATTAGTCTCCACTTAAATCATTTTTCATTATAAAAATCTTTTGCTTCTCACCTACAGATATGGACAAACAGGTACAGGAAAGACATATACCATGGAAGGGGAGAGAAGTGATGACCCCAGTGTATCCTGGCAAGAAGATCCATTGGCTGGTATTATACCTAGAGCGATGTTTCATATTTTTGAGAGACTTCAGAGACAGGTAAAAGTAAATCGTGAGAACTAAGTGTGAAAAATTATTAACTATTGCTGGAACATTTTAAATGGCATGGTTGAATCGTGTAAAAATATTAACAATTAAGAATGTTTGAAAATAGTCTTTGTTGAAACTTGATATTGGTAATCACTTTTTGTAGCATAGTGCATTGAAAGGTAAAAGAAAAAGGTATTTGTATATTTAGCTATCATTTGTCAATTTTAGAAAGTGATATTCCCTGTTTGTTACCTAAAATGCCAAAAAATGTCATTTAGCAAAAAACATTTTTGTCATGCCTGTGACGAAAGTCGCAGTATTCTTGACATTAGTATTACTATCCGGCGGCGGCGATGTAAACTATTTGTATACAGCTTTTTATACCTGGATGCTTCATAAATTGTATGCAGATACCTAGTGTTACAAAGTTACCGTCTGTCATATGCCCATTGTCCTTGACCTCCTTTTCATGGTTCAGTGGCTAAAAAAAAATTTTTTTTTGGCCTGTGAATTTCTCACTTATTATGAGTAAAAGGATAACTATATTTGGTATATGGGTTCCTTGAAATGTCTAGATGTCCGTCAGACAGAGTTCACCTGACCTTGACCTCATTTCATTGATCAGTGATCAAGATTAAAGTTATGTGATTATGTCCGTTTCTCAGATACTATAAGCAGTTGATCAGTCTGGTAGGTTTGATCTAACCTTGACCTCATTTTCATAGTTCATTGGCAGTGATTTTGCTAGCGCTCGTCACTTTCGTCTTTTATGAAACAATTTTCGAAATGACGAAAGTATTTCAAATCAATTTCGTCACTTAAATTTGGAAAGTGTAAATTTTTTCGCATGAAAATACTATAATTCTACCTGTCTTCATGTTTCCTCATAATTGACCATCATAATTATTCATCCCAGTAAAAATTTCAATTTCAATATTTCTCAAATGTTTATGACCCTCAGCTAATTAATGTTTACAACAGGTTTTAAAAGTTGTGATTATAGTTAATCCGCTTATCGCCATCAGATGTATCACTAATCCGTTAATTGTTTATAAACCTCATAATTGACCATCATAATTATTCATCCCAGTAAAAATTTCAATTTCAATATTTCTCAAATGACCACAATTTGCAGTTCGTTTGTCCTAGTTTTGTCAGTAAAACAAAATTGTTTCCCCCAGGACAGTTCGCATTTTAATTTCAATATTTCCCAAACAATCCCAATTTGCAGTATGTTTGTCGTAGTTTCGTCATAAGAACGTATATAGTCATATTTGATATAACTTTACATCAAAAACTTTCGACAATTTCGATTAAAAAGATAAACCATTTTTATTCAAAACGTTCAGAAATATTTTCACGAGTCAAACAGGTGCTTCTTTTACTGTGTACTGCGCATGTGTGAAAGTATTCTTATAGAATATAATAATATTCTTATAAATTTGTAGACACTTAAACGTAAAATACGAAATCATTTAGTATCAAATTAAACGAGAGACAAATATATTCATTACTAAGCAACTTGATTTAAAATGATAATTTCCTGCCTTTTGTTAACCTAGAACCAAACCGTAGATGAATCCGAATTCATTCTGAATTTATTATCTACTTGTCACTTCCCGTTTTCGAAATCGAAAGTAAACGTGATCTATTCTCGATTAATTTATAATTTACAGTCATAACAATCGTTCCATTAAGCATGTTAAGGATTGATACAAATCCTTGTTTCCAACTTGAAAGAAATGAATTTCAAATTTCTATTTAAACGTCTTTACAAGGATAATGATTACGTAATGAAATAGTCGTTACAAGTTCATTTATGGGAATTATGCTGTGGTTTAAAAAAAGAGGCACCCAACTTTTGTTGATCAGGAATGTCCCCTGCAAATACCTGAAGTGAAATTGTGAACTAGATTTCCGGATCCCTGTTCTTCTGTTCATATTTAGGTATCACATTAGTTAAATCATGCAATGACTGCCTACATCAGCAGGCCTAAGGTCTACAAAGGTCCTATTCCTTGAAGGACTTAGGCATATGTAAAGCTAGAAATATACGTCCTTGATTCATTGCTGTTACCCAAAATAAGGTTGATTTTCATCTCTCGCAAAAGTGACTAAAGCCCTCAAAATCCTAGCTGAAACCCTGTTCATTGGTCAATGTTAAGTTTTTGTGTTTTGGTCTGTTTTTCAAATACTTATAGCAATAGATCAACTTTATTTGGTGCATGGAATAATTGAAAGGTGTACATGTCTGTCTGGTAGGTATCATCTGACCTTGACCTCATTATCATGGATCTTTAAAAATGTTAAGTTTATGGGATACTTGTAGTAAAACCTTTATCTTGAAGACTTTCAGCATAAAATCAATGGTCAGTAAAGCAGGCAAGACATTTAGCCTGTGCACTCTTGTTACTTAAGATCTGCTGTAAGAGTGTGGTTGAAAATGAAGCCAAAAAATTTATTTCAAAAACTTGACATATCAGTCTTGATTTACATATAAAATTTGCCTTTTATTTCACATTTGCATGTTTTTTTTTGGCAGGAATAAGATAAACCCTTTTTTAAAGATCCCCCAGAACATATTCTTTAGAGTCTATAATTGATAAATCTTCTGTTTAACGTGAAAAAGCATTATGGTTCTTATTTATGGAAAATTTGAAATTTAGAATAGTGTTAACCAAATAATTTTCATTTTGAAGAAAAGCAAGAAACTGGGGTTGCTATAGTGACTAAATGAAATTGTTTGGCTTCAATGTTTTCATCTTACATGTATTTTGTTCCTAAGTTATGAAATACCTTGCCACTAAGTTGACAATACATTTTCCAGTTTTAGTTCTCTAAGCTATAAATTTATATCCTAACTTAATGTTTTTTTTTTGTTTTTTTGAAGGATGTAGAGTTTTCCATCCGTGTCTCATTTCTGGAATTGTACAATGAAGAATTGTTTGATCTGTTAGGATCTACTGACGACCCACTTCGACTGAAAATTTATGAAGACAGTTCTAGAAAGGTTTGTTGTTTTAAGAAATAATGCTTCTGAAATATTTTTGTCAAATTTTGTGCTAACAACTGACACAAGACGACATAATTAATAGTAAATTTCTATGTAAGTAACTATTTTACTGACTTATTTTAGGGATCAGTTATCATTAATGGACTAGAAGAAGTGGTTGTAAGATCTAAAGATGAAGTATTTCAAATAATAGAACGAGGATCTGCCAAAAGACAGACAGCTGCTACACTGATGAATGCTCATTCAAGGTGAGATAACAGAAGGTTCCAAAATATACAAAAAGGGGTGAATATTTTATCCCACCTTTTATAAATAGAATTTCATTTTAAAAGACGATCTCTTGAACTTCACAAGACATAAACAATAGTCACTAATATTTGAACTGTCCCCTCCTTTTATCTCCCCCACCCACATCCCCCTCCTGCTCATAATATTTTAAACTCTTATTTGTATGCATATACCTAAATTGGTGAACATTTTATCCCCTTTCATAAATAGAATTTCATTTTAATACATGATAATTACAAGAAGCATTATCGAACAAATGTAGAACAAAGAAAATCTTATTGTACCCTTCTTTAATCCTAAAAATGCTAAATGGTGTGCCTGGAGGATAAGCAGCAAGAAAAAATTTTGTTTGACCTACAAAGGTCAAACAAATGACCATCTAATCTTGAGGTGAGCAAACTACCACAAGACCACAGATCAGTTAGTATAGAGAAATGTATAACTCGTTTGATAAAATTGTGCCAAATTGTAGAAGGAATAAATTAAAAACATTAAAATGAATGTGGTTTTAAATCTCAAAACTTATTAACAAAACTATAGTCATTATATCAAATTATATTTCTATTTACAGTCGTTCACACACAGTCTTCTCAGTAACTATACACATTAAAGAAAACACTGTTGAAGGAGAAGAATTATTAAAAATAGGAAAACTGAATTTAGTAAGTACTGTCAGTGTTCTTGTCTTATTTTCATGGTTCATTGATTAGGAGTATGTTCAATCAGTCTCTCAGATACTAATATATGGCAGGTGTTACGTGTGAATGACGACAATGTCTTTATTGGCAGCTGTAGTTTAGTTCTTTAAAGGCATTTGTTATATTTTTTGTTGGCACAGGTGGTAGATATATATTTTATGATTATTGCAAAGGAAAATATATGTTGCAATACCTTTATTATATCTACTCAGGGGATGTAATAAAAAGTCTGATAAATTAAGTTCATGTATCTCTAAGGTGTCTACTCCAGATGTAGGAATTGTGCATATCACAACTGAATTTTTAAAAGACACAAAGATTTTGGATTACTAATGATCATTTATGTCAGTTTTTTATACACCACTATTAAATGAGGACTTCATTCTGTACAAACAATAGTTTGGTCAGACATTATACACTTGACCTTGACCTTATTAACATGATTCATTGATTTAAGTTTACATGGTGTTTAGATGATATTCACAGTGACTATTTTGTCTACAGAACAATTGTAAAATGTACATTTCTGTCTTCCATTGTCATTGTTTACCTTGCTTTGACCTCAATTTTATATGCCAATGTCATTATGATTAACCTTAAGTTTTGATGATTTGGTCAATTTCTCAGTTACTGCAAGCTATATGTAAATTTGGTCCACAGAATAATTGTAAGGGGCATGTCTGATAGGAAACACCTGATATATAAGGTTTATATTTCTTAATGCATGTGGTTTAGATCAGGTCGGTCATGATAGAGAACTGGAATTTCCAATTTTGTTTATATTTAGACTGGTGTGATCACATGAAAACATTCTCACTGCATATATATTTAGTAGGATATGATCCATCTTTATTGGTAAATTTGTCTTTTGAAAATTACTATTAAAAAATTATTTTTAAGGTGGATTTGGCTGGTAGTGAGAACATTGGTCGATCAGGAGCTGTAGACAAGCGGGCTAGGGAAGCAGGCAGTATAAACCAAAGTTTGTTAACATTAGGGCGTGTAATTACTTCACTTGTTGAGCATGCTCCTCATATACCCTACAGGTAAGTTGTGGGTGTTCTATTATTTTTTAAACAAATTTTAAAGGTCAATTTCTGAACTTTTTAGCTTTATAAAGACTATTAAACGTAGAAAGGTAGATAGAAAATACCATATTTTATTAAATTTTTGTATGTAGAATCATACTTCAACAATAAATCTTTATATCCCTGTTTAAAAGTTATTAAAATATTACATTTATTGAAATGCAAGACTTTGCTGCAAACATGTTCATATTAAACAGCAAAACCGACTGACATCTGTACACTCCATAAGAATTAGCCATTCGAAAATTGTACTTTGAATATACATGTAAGCCTAAAATCTATGTCCTTTCTTCAAATCTGTGTCCTTTTTTATTTTGTGTCATAGACTTTCCTCAAATCTGTGTCCTTTGAAAAAAACCATTTTGACGTAAGAATCAACAAGACATCATCAAGTTTAAATATATTTGATGTTATTGCGGAAAAGGAATGATGGCAAAGCAGGAAACTATCGTAGATGAGGGATACATTTTGTCACGCAAGAATAAAAAAGGAAGTGTAATAAAGTCCTGTTTTGGAAACATCTACATTAATAAGGAAATCATTTGCAAAGGGAGAAGGTGTGTAAAATGTTTGTTGGTAAATATATCTTTTGAATTTCCTGGCAGTCTATGCCCTTGGATGAATGTGTTAGGGTGATTAACACACTCGATGAAAAAAATTATCAGCAGCGACTTTGTCTTGGGTGATTATTTTTTCCCTTGTGTGTTAATCTACCCTAACACCTTCATCCAAGGGCAGTTTGTTTATATTATAGCACAAAGATAAGGGACACATTTGGACAGATAATTGAATTGTGGGTAATTCGATTAGAGGACATAGATTTGAGGCCGTATTTTTATGCCCCCGCCGTAGCGTTGGGGGCATTAAGTTTTACCCTTGTCCGTCTGTACGTACGTCCCAAAATTGGTTTCCGTTCTCTAACTTGAGTTTGCCTCAACCAAATGTTATGAAACTTATACACAATGCTTATTACCACAAAACACAGATCAAGTTAGAATTTTGGTGGCGTCACTTTAACCGTTCTAGTTTAAACAGACATAGATTTGCAAATGACATAACAATTGGACACAGATTTGAGTCCTTACACAGCTTTGAGGCTTACATACATGATTGGTTTATCCAGTGAAATGCAAAATAAAAAACATTTAAGATGCCAAAAATTTACTTGTTTTAACTATTGCTCTAAAACTGATAGCTGACTGTACTTATTTTCTCAGCATCAAAATTTTGTGTTCTAATAATGTATTTGTGGTGACTATTGTTGCCGTTTTATATACATTATTATATTATCAATGATGTTTTTAGGGTAATATTTCTATGTATTTATAGGTATTGGGAAGCTAGCAAGAATTACTACTTCTATAGTATGTTACTCAAATTATAGAATATAGTAATACATGTATACTGCATTGAAGACCTATTGGTGACCTTCTGTTGTTGTTTGTTCTGTGGTCGGGTTGTTGTCTCTTTGACACATTCCCCATTTCCATTCTCAATTTTATAAATGGTATTTAAAATCAAGATTAAATCTGGAACAAATATATTTTATTATAGTGCTTATATATCAATTGACTTTTTATTCCAGAGAAAGTAAGCTGACAAGATTACTGCAGGATTCACTTGGAGGGAAAACAAAGACATCAATCATAGCTACAATATCCCCTGCATCTTGTAACTTAGATGTAAGTTTTAACATCAGGACAGGAAGTTAGGCTTTATTTGAATTCTTGGATTAATTATTCTATTACATTGACCATGAACTTTTTAAAGGAATAAAATTGAAATTGCAAGGAACTAGATCTTTTTCTATGCATTCTTATTTTGTTCATCGACAATGTCTTGACAACACCCATTGTTGAATGACGTCAGAGGAGTGTACTTATCAGATTTGAATTTTACTTGGAAATCGTGGTATTTTATTGCCACCAATGTTATAAAAAGGAATCTTTGAAAATCTATTTTATACCTTACAATAGATTTAAACAAATAAATATTTCAGGAAACTTTGAGTACACTTGACTATGCACACAGAGCTAAAAACATAACTAATAGACCAGAAGTTAACCAGAAATTGACAAAGAAGGCCCTTCTTAAGGTAGGTCTACATGAAAAATTAGACAGGTAACTAACTTCAGGTTAACAAGAAATTGACAAAGAAGGCCCTTCTTATGGTAGGTCTACCTGAAAAATTAGACCGGTAACTAACTTCAGGTTAACATTTTGACAAAGAAGGCCCTTCTTAAGGTAGATATTAGAAGATGTGGTATGAGTGCCAATGAGACAACTCTCCATCCAAGTCACAATTTGTAAGGTAGGTCTACACGAAAAATTAGACAGGTAACTAACTTCAGGTTAACAAGAAACTGACAAATAGCATTTTAAAGTTTATGAAAACACATTAGAGTTCAAGTCAGCAACAGAACTAAGCTTAACCAGAAACTGAAAAAGAAACCCCTACTTAAAGTTAGTCTCCATACAAAATTAATAATTTGAGTAACATGTTAATACAGAAACTGAAGAACGCATGCAAAAAATTATAAATTAGGAGATGTGGTAATGATTGCCAATGAGACAACTATAAACCAAAAGACCAAAGCACATGAATGTAAACACCTACAGGTCACTATACAGCCTTCAACAATGAGCAAAACACATACTCTATAGTGAGCTACTTGAGGCATCAGATAATCAAATGTGAAACAATACAACTAGGAAACTAACCAAGACTTAACGCTGATAACATTAAACAAAAATAATTTTGATAAACAGCAACCAATAACAACCACATGAATAAAAGCACATAAAGAATGTGGCTAGGTTTAACAAAAATAATTATGATAAAAGGCAACCAATAACAGCCACATGAATAAAAGCACATAAAGAATGTGGCTAGGTTTAACAAAATAATTATGATAAAAGGCAACCAATAACAGCCACATGAATAAAAGCACATAAAGAATGTGGCTAGGTTTAACAAAAATAATTATGATAAAAGGCAACCAATAACAGCCACATGAATAAAAGCACATAAAGAATGTGGCTAGGTTTAACAAAAATAATTATGATAAAAGGCAACCAATAACAGCCACATGAATAAAAGCACATAAAGAATGTGGCTAGGTTTAACAAAAATAATTATGATAAAAGGCAACCAATAACAACCACATGAATAAAACCAAATAAAGAATGTGGCTAGGTTTAACAAAAATAATTATGATAAAAGGCAACCAATAACAACCACAGGAATAAAAGCACATAAAGAATGTGGCTAGGTTTAACATGTTTGTCAGTACCCAGTCCTTATGAAATACATAATCCACTGATGAAGAATTACATTTTGATGTAGATATGCACAATATAACATATATGAAATTATATGCTGTAAATTTAGAAATCAATGTTTGCATTTATTATTGCAAATCTTGACGACTGGGAAAAATCCTTATTCTAATTAATGCCATTACAAGAATTTTATTAAGGAAAATCACTACTGGAATTACGAATACAAGTTTTTATTATTGCCAAATTGATACTGTTGCCTTTTTTTGCATTAACAAAAACATGGCAATAATTTGTGAATTTTACAGTAATGTAAACTGACAAGAAGACTTTTAGATTTCAAGATTATTTCACAGATTTAAATTGATATTTACTACTTTTACAAAAATCAAGTGCAGTAATTTTTTGGGGCTTTCATAAAAAACAATTTCATAGAGCAGGGCTCACACTAGCAGGCGACTGGGGCGATAAAGTCACTTTCCCGTCCTTTACTTCAGTTTTCCTGACCGTCAAAAGTGAGATCTAGTCACCCCGTTGTTCCCAATACTTGCTTTCAGTCGCTTTCGTCATCGGCACTATTCAATTTTTACCAAGTCAATGAAACAGCTATTTTTTTTATTAAAAAGTAAATAAATTCAGACATTAATGATTTATTATCTTCAGAAAAGAGGTTAAAGCATTGATAGTAAGGTTGGTTGCATGTTATTTCATAAAGATAATATTTTATCACTTCCGGTGCTTGTTACTCGAGAGCTTACATCAAATCATTCTAACTTTAAGCAAAATAAGTTTGTTACTTCATTAGAACGTGATGAAATTTGCCTGTAGTAAATTTGTTATCCTTATATTGCATTAAAACGTCGTATTCCTTTCCTAGTAGCGTGTCAAACATCGTTTATTTTTGTATTGAAATATTTGTACAAACTATGGATCGGGGTCGGGATTCATCGGAAACGGACCAGTTATGACTGAAATCCGGATTCTAACGATAATGACTACGGACGCATGAATGGCACAGCTGACAGAAGAATATTGATCCCAAAAGGAAAAATTACGCATTCCACACGCATTAACATACTTTTGGTTAGATCTACTTGATTAATATATATATTTCCATGTTTATGCATTGTTTCAATTTATTAATTAAAGTTGCTCAACTCTGGGATTATGCTAATATTATGTCCTAGGTTATCTGTGTTAAATTTATATATCTTTTAATGAGGAGCACTGAATTTCATAAACATGGTAACTAGAGTAGTTTTATACCCCACGCAACGAGTTGCGGAGGGTATAATGTTTTGACCCGTCCGTCCGTCCCTCAGTCCGTCTGTCCATCTGTCAGTCCTGTTTCTTGTCATCGCAACTCCTCTCAAACCACACAACAGAATTTCACGAAACCTTTTAGATAATAAGGACATACTATGTAGTTGTGCATATCAACAGGAAATTACGATTCAATTCTTTTTCTAGGAGTTACGCCTTTGAACTTATTTACTTTAATGTACTACTGCAACAGTTTGTCATCGCAACTCCTCTCAAACCACACAACAGAATTTCATGAAACTGTGTAGATAATAAGGACATACTATGTAGATGTGCATATTGACGGAAATTATGATTCATTTTTTTTCTGATACAATTTTTTTCTTACACTTATTTTATTTCTCCAATGACAATGTGGGGACATGGGGTATGTGAGCGCTCACTAAGGTTCTTTCATTTAATTGAATTTTGATTGATATAACAACTTTCTTGTCCTTTTGTTGAGCCTTCGACTTTTGTCGAAAAGCGAGACATAGCGATCCTACATTCCGTCGGCGGCGTCCCACAAATATTCACTCTGTGGTTAAAGTTTTGAAATTTTAATAACTTTCTTAAACTATCCTGGATTTGTACCAGACTTGGAAAGAAGCTTGTTTATGATCATAAGATAGTATCCAGAAGTAAATTTTGTCAAAAAATTGTTTTTAAGTATTTTACTTATAAGTTGACTTAGTTTTTCTACCAGTTAACATTACATTCACTCTGTGGTTAAAGTTTTAAAATTTTAACAACTTTCTTAAACTATCTTAGATTTATACCAAATTTGGACAGAAGCTTGTTTATGATTAAAAGCTAGTATCTAGAAGGAAATTTTGTTAAAATTTTGTTTCATTTTTTCCGTATTTTACTTATAAATGGACTTAGTTTTTCTTCCAGTTAACATTACATACAGTCTGCAGTTTAAGTTTGTTAAAACATTTATTAGATTCATAAACTATCTTGGATTTTTACCAAACTTGGACAGAAGCTACTTACAATCAAAAGATAGTATAGAGAGGAATATTTTTATTAATTTTTTTCCTCATTTTTGTTGAGCCTGGGATTAACAACAAAAGTAGGCGAGACACTGGGTTCCGTGGAACCCTTACGAATTTTTGACATAAACAAAAGTTTTATTAGTGCTAGATATATAGTTGGTAGTTTCTGACAAGAGGACTAATATCATTGTGCAACTAGATATGATAAACTTAACAACTTTGAATTTGAACTGTTACTTTAATTGTATACCCAGTTATGAATTGAACAATATAAAAAAAAATAAGATACATATGGCCCTTTATATTAAAGTAAAAACCAAACATTGTAGCGCCGCGAGCGAACGAGCACTTCTCTTTCAAATCTCACCACTTCTCCCTATCAGTTTCAAAAAGAGAAGTCACTTCTCCCTATGATTCTGAAGTAGTGTGAGCCCTGATAGAGGTAATGATACGTGCAGTTCATGTGTAATATTTATGTCTGTTTAACAAGTAAGATATTGCCTTTGTTATGTAAACAAATGTGAGTGTATTTGTTAGGAATACAATGAAGAAATTGAAAGACTAAGAAGAGATCTTCAAGCTGCTCGTGAGAAGAATGGTATATACATAGCAGAAGATAATTACATGTAAGTAAGAATGCAAATCATTGTTAAAGGAAATCAATAGTTTCAGGGGAGATAAGTTCATCGGGCTCGTGAGAACCATAAAAACACAGCAGAAGATAATTACATATAAGCAAGAATGGAGATCATTGTTAAGGGGAGATAAGTTCAAGCTGCTCAAAAGAAGAACAGTATATACATAGCAGAAGATAATTAAATGTTAGTAAGAGTGGAGATCATTGTTAAGGGAGATAAATAGTTTCAGGGGAGATAAGTTCATTGGGCTTGTGAGAAGGACTGTAAATACATAGCAGAAGAAGATTGCATTTAAGTAAGAAATGGGGATCATCGTTAAGTGAAGATTAGTTCAAGCTGCTGGTGAAAAAGACTGTAAATACATAGCAGAAGATGATTGCATTTAAGTAAGAATACAGTTCATTTAGTTATCATGTTAAGATGTGATTTGATCAATACTAAAAGGATCATCTCAACAGTTCAAGACAATGATGTTCATTTATAACAATACAAAGATCAGTAACCAAGACAACAGTTTAAGACAATGATGTTCATTTATAACAATACAAAGATCAGTAACAAGACACAACACAGTTTTATAAGGGATTTTCCATTTTAATGATTTTGTTGAAGGAACAGAAGACATATTATGTGAACAGCAATCCCACAGGATTATTTTTCTACTAACACTTCATTTTATCAACAAAATTGTACAAGGACCAGCAGACAAGTGTAAAAAGTGTTGATTATGCTACAATCTGTTGCAATGAATACCATTATACATGTCAGATTATTGTTGTGTTCTTAACTATAGAATTTTATTTTGTGTTCATTTATATCTCAGTGAAATCTAAAAAGTGTTAACATAGGCTACGAAAGTTGTTTCAACAACATGGTGTATCAAAGTGTAAACCAAGGTTTAAATTTAATATGGACTAATTACAAGTATTGGTAGATTTGCAAATGGTATATGAATTATATATATTTCAGAGCCATGCAATCAAAGATTACACAGCAGCATGATTCAATCAGGGAAATGGAAGAACAAATAGCTGCTCTAACTGAAGAAAGAGACAAGGTTTGTCATTGTACTCAAATCTATTCATGCTAGAATGTTATTTTATTTCAGTCTTAAGTTTTAAATATCAAGAATTTACTGTCTACATTTTCTGAATGTGTCAATTATGAACAGTCATATTGCCTTGAAACAGAGATATGTATTAATAGTAAGATGACATTTGTTTAAAATGTAATAAGAGAAGTAAATTATAGAATAGACAGTACATGGGTCTATCTCCCCACTTGATAGTTTAAATAAGATATATTTATTTATATAGTAAATGTTTTTTATATTGAATTAATTACCCAAAGCAATCATTTGTATTATATGAATTGAAATTTATTTGTATGTTAAAAGAAAAGACTTCATTTACTTTAAACTATTCTAGGTAACCGATTTATTTACCATGACAAAACAAGAATTAGAGGAGACCTCACAGCAGTTAACAATCACTACAGAAAATTTGGTAGCTACTACAGAGACATTACAAGAAACAAAGGTCACTTTATGTGAAACCAAACAAGACCGTGATGAACAGCAACATCTGGTGGGGAAACATGTGGAAGCTGAGGAGAACTTGTTTAATGAAGCAAAACAGGTACTGCAGAAAGGAATGATTTTGCATCGTGCTTATGATTTACATTTTATCTCTTTAAAAAATGACCATTCTTATACACATGATATCACTGTTAACTGTTACCCTCTGCATCATTCTGTCCAACTGATTATGTAACAGGGATACAGTAGCAATATAAGATACATTAAATTTTTTTCGTCATATCATTCCTGTGTTGCTGTGAAGAATCCAATCGATGCCAGTAGTGTACATGAATTCATCTATATATTTATTACAGTATAATCTACAAACTGGACTGACATATTTTATAAAATGTACTTATTTTCATTAAAGTTGTGTAATTCAATGCTAAATAACAACTTTGGTCCAAGGATGAATATATAGGGATGGAACCAACTATCAACTCTATCTGTCTTGTACTGTTTAGTTCATGAGTTCTATGAAAAAATAAATTAAGAGTTTGTATATTACATTGACAAAAACACATTCTGAAAAATATGCAACAAAATCTGATTTGATCATTGATTTTGGAATATTAATAGAAAAACAAATGGACTTCAGAATTGACATCTCTGATTAACATGTTTTACATGATATAAAAGATGTATATTAGTTTCTTAACTTTCTTTCAGCTTTTGGATACAGTACAATCTACATCATCTGATGTTTATGGCTTACATGATAAAATAGACCGTAAAAATAAAGTAGAGCAACACAATGAGGAAACACAAGTTTCATTCCAAAATAGATTTCAAACTGAAGTTGCCAGCATGCAAGACAAACTGACAGAATTTGTTTCCTTACAGAAAACTTCTTACAACAGTCTTATGGATCAATCAAGTAAGTTAATTATTTCAGGGTTATCAATATGCTTCAATGGTGTTTCTGCTTTTTATCAGCAATATGATTTCCTGTTCAATTCGAAGTCCATACCTAGTACATATACAAAAAATGTATCTTCCTACAAAATCCCTTATTGTCACTTTTGAACTACAGTCAACTCCACTTAATCACATACCAGTTAATTTCATAATATTCTCCTGCACTAAACCATTTCCCATTCATCTAATGTTAAAAAAATTAGGTTATCTGCATAGCCTAACAAGTGGCCTTTGGGTAAAATGCATAGAAAATAATCGTCAGCTAGATATGCTTAGTTAAAACTGATGAGTTTTTTTTTACCGAAATGACAATTTCGTAAGTATATTTTTCTTGAATGCATTTTAATTAGGGCTCTGCCGAATGGCGGGTCGCCCTATAGTGATCAGTCTGTCCATCCGTCTGTCTGTCCGTAACAAATTGTGTCAGCTCTATATCTAGAGAACCGTTATGATTTCATACTTTATACTTGACATGTATATTAACCAACACCAGAGGGTGTGTCATAATGTTTGTACAACTTCCTAGGTCAAAGGTCAAGGTCATAAACTTTGGTTTCAGTTGACAACCCCATGTCCTATGGTAAAGATCATGTCTGCTCTATATCTTGAGAACCTTTATGATTTCAAAGTTTATACTTGACATGTATATTAACCAACACCAGAGGGTTTGTCATAATATATGTACAACTTCCTAGGTCAAAGGTCAAGGTCAAAAACTTTGGTTTCAGTTGACAACCCCATGTCCTATGGTAAAGATTGTGTCTGTTCTATATCTTGAGAACCTTTATGATTTAAAAGTTTATACTTGACATGTATATTAACCAACACCAGAGGGTGTGTCATAATGTATGTACAACTTCCTAGGTCAAAGGTCAAGGTCAAAAACTTTGGTTTCAGATGACAACCCCATGTCCTATGGTAAAGATACAAATTTTTTACCACGTTTTTCACAGCGGGCCATCAGTGATGGCTCCCATCTCAATGATGTCTAATTTTCTTCATTATTTTATATTCACTTTGTTTGTTGTTTAAATAAAGCATCAAGCTTATAACTTGTAAAGGGCCCCTTTACGGCTTTGCATATATGAAAATTGTTGAGGTAAAAAAAACAGTGTTACATCACTGTGTAAGCAATATATACTGCATATCAAAGGCACTACATTACACTTTTATTATTAACAAGATAATAAACTCTGTTGTATTGTTGGACAGGTTTTTTTAACCAAGGCGTAATAATATTTCATTGTTTATCCGGGTCACAGAAACAAATTATATTTTAGAACAATTGGTTCTATTTTTATATCCCAGGTAAAGGAAACGCCAACATGCAAAACAACAAAAACAGAATGTGTTTTTAAACTTTATTGAAAGAATTAAAAGACAATAACATATATGACATCAGACATTTAAATTTGATTAGAATTCAATATATTGCAAGTGGATCACAGCTCTTCATCTTTCTTCAGGGATTTCCTTTACTATCGATCTTGTTTGACTCTGTAATTTTGGATTTCGGATATATAAGCATACTCTGCTTGATTGCATAATTTTGTGTGACAAATAGGCTGGAACAGACTGTACCATTTTTATCACACAAACTAATCTAAGGTTATTACAAAGTTTTTTTTAAAACATTGATAATTGACTATTGAGAATTCCTTGATATAGATACATATATTTTTTTATTTGAAATAATTCATCAGATTAAGCTAAAACTCTGAGAATTTTAGTTTATACCCTGCCAACAGTTTTATATTTCTTTAAATCCATAAAATTTTAAGAGAATAGAACCAAGGGTTAAAATCCTAAAGCCAGAGGGCAGGGATTCTCCTAGAGTGCAGTTCAAGCTGGCATTCATATAAGCCCTTCTGACTTTCAAGAACTATGAAAAATTTTACTATTTTGGTTCAATGCTGTGTTAATTTAACCTTCACATTAATTGCATAGAAGTTATTGTTTTGTACATACTGTTTGTAATACAGCAATACACATTCTTCTTGAATATTGTCATATTGATTTCTATCTATTTCACATGAAAGCTTTTATAAGCAATGCTTAACTTGACTAATCCAAGTGACTTTTTTCATACATCTGCAGTTAACAGAATTATTATCATTGCTCAAATTTATTAATAAGTTTATTGTCTTATTATTACATACATTGCACGTCTGTAAATCATGTTATTCCATATGTCTGTTTATACAGTGTTATGTTTAATGAAAAGCACATACTTTCCTAACTTGACCATATCAATAAATATGTCTTTCAGAGAACTTATTACAGAGGCGACAAGAGGAAGTAACTACACTTTGTTCACATATAGCTGATCTTCATACTAATATAACCTCTCACACTGAAGAGTTAACATTCTGTCAGGGGAGACAATTAAACAACACAATCACATGGGCTGATAAAATTAAGACAGACACCACATCAAAGAAGGTGAGATTAGTTATTCTTATAGCAAATATTGTGTTAAGTTCCCAAAACACTAACAAGAAAAGTTCACAAGTTGTGGAAATTTTCTTTTTTAAGTTGATCCAATGAAAAATTCACGAATAATGCCCAACTTTTATTCAGGCAAAAGCAGTGGTTGAACTGTTATCAGATCCCAATTTTGCTTTGTTTTGAGCAAGGATCTGGAAGTCTTCTCACAATTTAGGTCATTTTTAAGAGGACTTGTAAGTTGGTGTCATTTTCTTCAATCTGTCAATAACAGAAGTCAAGATGCTAGAAACATTTTCTGAATATTAAATAAAATTGAGAATGGAAATGGGAATATGTCAAAGAGACAACAACCCGACCAAAGAGCAGACAACAGTCGAAGGCCACCAATGGGTCTTCAATGCAGCGAGAAAATCCCGCACCCGGATTTGGTCCTCAGCTGTCCCCTAACTAAAATTGTGTGCTAGTTCAGTGAAAATGGATGTCACACTAAACTCCAAAACATATAAATGAACTAATGAATACTTGTGATTTTGTTGTTGCAAAAATGTATACAAGATTATATAAACTGTGTAATACAAGACTACATTTATTCAAGTAGTGATAATTAATTTGACTTTTGAACTCTCACCATATCATTTCAGATGGAGGAAAGTCAAATGATGTCTACTTTTAAGTCAGAGGAGTATGTTCCTCTTATGACAAACATACACCAGAACCTAACTTCCACATTAAACAAGTTGTCTCATGAAAAACAGTCTATGACCACGCAGGTTTGTAACCCAAATAGTATGAAAACCCCAGTTTGTAGTAAAAAAGACAGACAACACAAACACAGACTTTTAGTCATACAGTATATGACAACACTGGTTTGTGTAGTCAGAAGCTGTATGACAATACAGGTTTGTAGTCTAAACAGTCTATGCCAATGCAGGTTTGTAGTAAAAAAGTCTGACAATACAGGTTTGTGGTTGAGTTCATTTATTTGAGTGGGGGCTATATTGCATTCAGCCTTTTGTCAGTCCTTCTGTTACACGTTTCTCAGGTATCACTGAACAGAATGACTTCATATTTTGTCAGCAGCATTACAGTGATGAATTGTAACGTGATCACTTTGTGAATCTGTTTTTGTTTGTTTATACTTTGAACTATGAGCTGTGGTATGCTAAGGACGACAATGCATGCATTCTTTTAATACTTTGAACTATGAGTCGTGGTATGCTAAGGACGAAAATGCATGCTTTCTTGTTTAGTCTTACTTTTCGTTTGTTCCAGCATTTTTCTGGCAGTATATGTCTTTTATTTTACAAGTACTAGTTCAGATTCTACTTTCTGCACCTTACTTTTGTTTTCCCTATTCATCAGGTTTCTATAAAACTTGAGGGAACTTTTATTTACCTCTGACACCTGGACCAGTGTGAGCTATTGCCCTTCTGTGGATTGAGAATAGGACATTTTGTGGTTAATTTAAATTATGGAATGTGAATTCCAAAATTTATATAAAATATGTTACTCATGAAACTTGCACATTGATGAAATGTTGCAGTTCAATACTAAAGTTTTATTATAAAGTTCCGTAGGGTATAATGTTTTTGACCCGTCCATCTGTCTGTCCGTCAGTCCTGTTCTTGTCATCACAACTCCTCTGAAAGCGCACAAGAGAATTTCATGAAACTGGATAGATAATAAGGACATATTATGTAGATGTGATATCAACAGGAAATTATGATTAAATTTATTTTCTAGGAGTTAACACCCATTCTCTGTAACCATCAACCAAAGTTGGGCACGGGTGGTCACCGATTTTGTTGAAACTTTCTGACAACAACCATTGACATAAATTATGAAAAAAAGTCTGTACATGTCACCCTGAATTATGTATGGTTACCATGGCAACAGTCTTTGAAATGTAGAAAATAGCTGATTTTTGCTATTCTCGGCTTACAGTCACTTATATACAGCATAATATGTTTGATGCAGTTTATATTATATCAAATTCTTTTAATTACTTGTTCAATGACATTTTTACACTTTTTCTGATATTAAACTCAAATTGACATTTTTAATCTAGGTTAGTTGTATGAATTTTAGCATATTCTAATGCAATTATGAACCAACTTTCTTCCTAATTTATGCAAAACGCATCCATTCCTGAATAAACTAAATAATAGCTTTTATTCAAAAGATTGATATTTTTCATTTATGCAAAACATTTTTGGGGCTAATTAGATTTTTTCATAAAATTAGATAAAATGTCAAAATTGCCTGAAATTTACAAGAGTTATTTCCTTTTAAGAACTCACCAAATTTTTAAAATAGAAAAAGTCATTTGTTTATCTAGACAAGAATGGAGACAGACGTCTGCAACATGTTATGCTTCTTTTAATCAATATCTTTTACACTTTATATCTAATTTTTGAATATATCTATATATATGTTTCATAATGGCTTGTCAATTTTATAACAATGATAAGCCTTTACTATGTTCAAAGGACATAAAAGTCATAACAAACTTTAGGGAACATGTGATGATGAACAAGTTGCCGTTTGTACAGAATGTGGTCTGCTCCCGTCGCCTTCATGTAATTTACAAATATGTTCAAGCCATTGTTCAATGTACTTGGAAACAATGAAAAAAGAAAAAGGAGAAAACTAAGTGAAGTTCCGTTTTTTATCAACACCCGTGACATTAACAGTCTGATGCTAAAGATGATCTGACAGAGAACTGTCACTGTCTAATGTGGAAACTATAAATATACTTCATGGACTGGTTCTACAACTTGGAACAGGTAAGCATATCTTTAACTAAATTATAAATGTCTATTTTTGCAAAGAAATATGTTCCTTTAGGCATAAGGAAGCTGTCCCATTTCTTTGAAAGTTCTTTCTTTGTCCAAACTTAAAAGGCCTTGCACCATGTGCACATGATCTATGAAGGTTGCAAAAGAATATTTTCCAGGGGAAATGCTGACCAACTTTTTCAAATATCCGAACTCGTTTTTTCACTGACTTTTCAACCTATTCCCATGACCAAATTTCTTTCATTCAAACTCAAAGTGTATGTTTGCTTTGTATACAGTTCCTTGCAAGGAAAGTAAATGTTTGCCTTTATTCATACACCTTTGTAAAAATAATCTAACAATTACAAGTCTAAAATTCTATAAGGACCTTTTTGAGTGGGTTTTAAGTCACTTAATTATGAATGCAAATATGAAAGTTTGTCAAGCACATTTACATGTATGGTAGATCATGCTTCCTTTTGTATATTTGAATTAAGATGCTGTGCTGACCTTGTCAAAATGTAACCACATACATTTTAGTGACATGTTAAGTGAAGTATATACTTTTTAAATATATCCTAATTGAAAAATTATTAAAAACACATGGTCATAAAATGTTTATGTAAAACAGTTAATAATGATTCTCTTATAATTCCAGGTACATGTATTTGCAGAGACTGTAGAAAAATGTTACTAGATTGCCAAAACAAAGCAGTGCAAAATCTCAACTTATTAATGTTAATAAGGTTTGTATTATAGACAGTGATATATGGTAATGATTGTACAATTGATATGTACATTTCTTTGAAAAACATTCTGAAGACATAAAATGAATTTAACTTGTTGAAATCTATGCCACAACAGTTTCTCCTAAGTTGCATATGTTGTCCTTTAAAGTTAGCTAAAGTTCTGATATAAATGTGGCTTGTGCATGCTTTTTTAAGCACATATTAGTATTTTTCTTTAGGATTTTCATTAGAAATACAGACTTCACTGTCCAAATATGCATTTTCATTTTCTTTTCAAATAGATCAAGTCACAGCTTTAGATGATTCAGGTTCAATCAAAAGAATAAGAAAGGTAAATAGTAGAACACTGTTAATGAGGATTCAGCAGTAGATTTAGTACAATTTGAAAGTAGTAGTTCCAGTACTTCCAATTAAAGAAACAAGGGTTACCCAAAATTTTCATACTTTTCACTGGAATATTTAAATCTGCCCTCTCTAAGATCTGATACTAGTATTTATGTCAGTAAAGAAGGCTAAAAATACTGACTCAAATAAGCTTTGTCATTTATAAGGAAAATTGTGAATAAACATCCTAATATTGTACAGACCTAAATTAAGTCATAGGAATAGATATCCTTAACATAAAACATGGGAATAATAAATATCCTTAGCATAAAACATGGGAATAAATATCAATAACATGAAGCAGGAGAATAAATATTCTTAACATGAAACAAGAGAATAAATATCCTTAATATGAAACATGGGAAAAAATATTCTTAACATGAAACATGACAATAAATATCCCAAACATCAAACATGGGAATAAACATCCCTAGCATGAAACCTAGGAATAATATCCTATATATGAGACATAGAAATAAATATCCTGAACATGAAACATTGCAATAAATACCCTTAACATGAAACATGGGAGTAAATATCCTTAACATCAAACATGGGAATACATATCCTTAACATGGATCATAGGAATAAACATCCCTAGTAAGAAACATAGGAATAAATGTTCTTAACATGAAACATCGGAATGAATATTCTTAACATGAAACATGAGAATAAATATCCCTTACATCAAACATGGGAATAAACATCCCAAGCATGAAACCTAGGAATAAATATCCTTTTCATGAGACATAGAAATAAATATCCTTAACATGAAACATTGCAATAAATACCCTTAACATCAAACATGGGAGTAAATATCCTTAACATGAAACATGGGAATAATTATCCTTAACATAACACGTGGAAATAGATATCCTTAACATGAATCAAGGAATAGATGTCTTTAACATGAAAAATAGGAATAAATATCTGTTACATGGAAAATAGGAAATTCAATTGAAATTGAAAACAAAATCCTAAACAGGAACAATTGGAATAAACATCCAATAAATAAAACATGGCAATACATATCCTTAACCAGAAATATTGGAATAAACATAAAACTGAAAACAAATACCTTGAACATGGGGAGAATTATCCTAAACATGAAAGCACTTTAAGATTTTAAAGAAAAGTACTTAACAGTCTTTAACTGTCTATTATACTGTTAAATGAATAAAACCAAAACTAAAAGTTTCATTCGATAGTACATGTACTCAAAGGTCTTAAATTGTTATGCCCCGCCATGGCATTAAGTTTAACCCTTGTCCGTATGTATGTACATCCTACAGTTGGTTTCTGTTCTATTACTTTAGTTTGCCTCAACCAAATGTTATGAAACTTATACACAATGCTTATTACCACAAAACACAGATCAAATTCAATTTTGGTTGTGTCACTTTAATTATTCTAAAGATATGTCCTTTTCTATAAAATGGAAAAAATACTGTTTTTTTTTGTTTCCGTTCTCTAACTTTAGTTTGATTCAACCAAATATTATGAAACTTATACACAATGCTTATTACCACAAAACACAGATCAAGTTTGAATTGTAGTAGCGTCACTTTAACAGTTCTAGAGTTATGTCCCTTTAAAAATGGAAAAATTGCTGATTTTTTTGTTTCCCTTCTCTAACTTAAGTTTGCCTTTACCAAATGTTATGAAACTTATACATAATCCTTATTACCACAAAACTCAGATCAAGTACAAATGTGGGTAGTGTCACTTTTACTGTTCTTCAGTTATGTTACTTTATAACTTTATATGATATGCAAGCGGGGGCATCATCTGTGTCCCATGGACACATTCCCCATTTATTTCATTTACATGTATAAGTCCAAAATACAAGCATTTAAAACAATTTACAGAAATACAATAAAAACAATGATTTATTTAAAAAATATTATATATTTTTAATTGAAAGACATGAAGCCTAATACAATTATTCATTGTTATACACACTTTAAAACAAATATATGTAGTAAAGAATTTTTATTGTTATTTTCTCCTTATATTTTGATTTTATTTCAGACAATTCCAGTTAAAAGTATTCCATTATTAATCTTAGAAGATGCATGTAGTCAGGAAACATGTAAAAGTGAACAAGCTTATTTGAGTCAAGTTGTTGTCCCTTGACACATTCCTTGTTTTTCCATGCTTTATTCTATGTATTTAAAGTAATTATTTCTTAATAAAATTTTCTGTCATTCATTGTTAAACTAAAATATACTTTTAGTTGTGAAGTGTAACAAGAGGCCTCATCAAATTGATTTTTTTCAAGGTACAGAAAATGGTGAGATTTTATGTGACAGCTTTAATGTTTTATTAATTTTTTTTCAGAGAATGGAAATGGAGAAAAGTGTACTACTACATGTACTAAGGAAGCAAGAATTGTGGTTTTCAAATGTCCCAAGACAGCTTCACAAGAGAATACTCAACATCGGCAGCAGTGATGAGCATGTCCTCATAGTCAATTGTTTGTTAAATGGTGTAAAAATGAAAATATCAGAAAAAGCAAAAAGATTGTATGCAGATAAGATAATTTCAAATCAGCCTCAAAAATCCATATCTTTAGAATCAACAAATAATTCATTGGCACTTAATTAAGATAAAGTTCTTCAAATGGGACGGGCATCAAAGTCACTAAATCCAGAGTCACATTAAGTCAACAACTAAGGCAATATATTATATATGACTGAAAAATCTGACATTGGGAAGGTGACTGGTAACAAGGTAGACTCTTAAGTGGCTGCTGATGAGATGAGAAATTCCTCTTTATGCAACATGTACAAAAGGGGCATTTTTTATCAGGAATACAAATTGCTTCGTTTTCTCACGACTTAGTCAGAAAGAGAAAAACTTAGTTCTGAAGATTATGTAGCAGCAGAGGAAGAAGACAGAAAAGAAAATATAAAGTACTTTTGGAATCAAATAACAGTCAAAATGTTCTTTAGTTTTAATTCTATTGTTTAAAGTAGGAGGTGTGCTAAGGGCCTTTTTGGCCAATGAAAATGAAATGTTACACTAATCAGGTTATTTTAACAAAAATTATATTGTTTAGCATCTATAAAATGTGAACTAAAATATCTTTGAAATAAAATGATCATTTATAGAGATGTTACAGTCCAAAAGTAGACAATGCTATTAGTCCTCAAAATTTGCAAAGAAAACACAGAAATATTGACATGAAAGGTGTTAACTTTATAAAAAAAAACATCATCATAAATTATCTAGTTGAAAATGAATAGGAAAATTGACGAAAATCAAAATGTTTTCAGGTAAACTTGCAGACAGGCCCTTTTATGGTATAACCAGTAAAATTGTCTTGTATTTTAATTTTTCCTTTCTTGAGCTTTAAAATAGACGTAAAAGATTTAATCAAAATTTTAAAGTTCAATTTCCATAAAAATATAAGCCAAATATTGTTGCACCTTTTATTATACGACCGCAAAAAATTTTATGTCAGATATTGGTATCATTTTGTCGTCGTCAGCGTCGTCCAAGACACTTACTTTCGGACAATAACTTTAGTTTAAGTAAATGAATCTCTATGAAATTTAAACACAAAGTTTGAAACCACAAAAGGAAGGTTGGGATTGATTTTGGGTGTTATGGCCCCAACAGTTTAGGAACAGGGGACCAAAGGGATCAAAATAAGTATTTTCTAGTTTCCGGACAATAACTTGTGTGTAAGTGTATTGATCTTTCTGAAATTGTACCACAAGGTTCCATACAAAAAGGAAAGTTGGGATTGATTTTTGGGGTTATGGCCCAAACTGTTTAGGAATTAGGGGACAAAAGGGCCAAAACAATACTTTTCTAATACTTTGTATAAATTGCTTATTATTTTTCCAATTTCAGTGGGGTTTTATTTTGAATTCTTGGGGTTCTTTAATATGCTGAATTTAAAACCGTGTATTAAGTTTTTGGAATTTGGTCCCCATTTTAAATTGGTCCACATGAGGTCCAAAGGGTCCAAAATTAAACTTTGTTTGATTTCATCAAAATTGAATTATTGAGGTTTTTGATATGCCGAAACTAATCGTGTATTTTGATTTTAATTTTGGGTCCCGTTTCAAATTGATCTACATTAACATGATTAAGGTCCAAAGGGTCCAAAATTAAACTTGGTTTGATTTTAACAAAATTGAATTCTTGGGGTTCATTGATATGCTGAATTTAAACATGTATTTAGATTTATGATTATGGGCCCAGATTTCAAGTTGGTCCAAATTGGGGTCCAAAATAAAACTTTGTTTAATTTCAACAAAAAATGAACATATGGGGTTCTTTGATATGCTGAATCAATCCATGTATTTAGATTTTGGATATTGGACCATAATAGGTAAATTTGAATTTTTTAAGTTCATTAGACCACATTCATTCTGTGTCAGAAACCTATGCTGTGTCAAATATTTAATCACAATCCAAATTCAGAGCTATATCAAGCTTGAATGTTGTGCTCATACTGGCCCCAATTGTTCAGAGTTCGACCTCTGCGGTCGTATCAAGCTGCGCCCTACAGATCATTTTATTGATGTTTGAAAACATTTCATTTAGTGGTATTTGTAAGTTCCTGAATCACTCAATGTTGCATAAATATTTTTGAAAATTATGAAAATCAATGAATCACTATTTGAAAGATTAGCATATAATTTAAATTTGTTATGATTTTAATCAAAATCCTAGCTAAATATGTTTTAAAGATATTTATTTCATTTTGTTTATAAAATTTTCCAGTACTGTCAGACATAAAATAAGGAAAAATTTAATGTTAAACTACAGTTATAGATAAGTTTATGATAAAGTTTTATGTTTAACTACTGTATACAGTTATTTTATGATATACATGTAAAAGCTCTGGCTCAAATATTTCTGTCTTTGTAAATATTGACTGCATTATTTATAAATAAAAACTTTATTTTGTCTGTGTCACTTTATGTTATTCCTCAAAATTACAGGTGGCATTTTGATCAATTCAAATTTATTGCCACATGTACAGGCTCTTATCTTTGTAAGATGACTTTTGTTTATCTCTTTAATCTATTTTGTTGAAATACTCATCAAATATTTTTTAATTTTTATTAAGACAAAATGGTTGCTTCAACTAAAATCTGTGAAATAGCATTGTCTTTTAGCATATCAAGGCTATAGAAAACATCATGACAACATTGAAACCAGTGCAAATGTTTACATGAGATATTTTAAGCATTTGTTTACACTTCAAATTTATTGCAACAAGCAAAAGTGTTGATTTTGATTTTCGTCCAAACAAATTGACACGTTAAGACCATATTGCAGATCTTCAGATATTTTCCATATGTTTCCATGGTAACCATTTTCAATACCAGATTTAAGTTGAACATAAATTTTAGTCTGTATAATGCCAATTTAATTCTTAACTTGATTTAATCTTCTGTTTTTTTTCTAAATTTGCAGATTTTACAAATTTTTACAATTTTCGCTAAAATTGCTATTTGGAAAGCCCTGCATGTTTCCATAGCAACAGACCTATTATTTGTTATTAAATTGTTTTTCTCCTGTAAATAATAGATAAAAGGTAATGTAAGATTAAATAAGTTATTGATTAACTTTAATTACATTTTAAAATGAAGAAACTGAAAAAATTTGAAATTTTAACTTTTTGTTTCCATGGTTACCACCCTTGGAAACAAGATACCCAAGAATTTTATTCCATATATCGAAACTATGATATGTTGCCTCAATGGAAAGTATAATGTCTTATTCCAACATGGATGCGTAAGTTTGCTATACATCCTCAAAAACTGTCTAAATTGGGTATTACGATACCTGTTGAACTCTTCCATGTATCCAAGGATCAAGTGAGGGTAACATAAAATATTTTATATTTTAAATTCAGTCATTATATCAATTTATAATGATATTCATATAAATAATAGGTATTTTAACCAGTATATTGCTATTTAAGTGGATATTAATGCCCAAAGTAGACCTATTTCATAGTTGAAAAGGAGCAATTTTGAAGGTAAAACTAGAATATCCTGTTACCATGGCAACCATGGTCAATAGCAACAATATCAATTTTATTTTTCATTTATACATAAAAGTGTGATAACTGACAAAGTTTAAAGCTTTTCTGAGAGTATGTGCCACACCTATATATGGCATGGTTGATATTTACAGAGAATCCATGTTAAGCCCTTTTGAACTTAGACTTTTGGCCTGAATATACTACTGAAACAGATTGTCATCGCAACTCCTAAAACCACACAACAGAATTTCATGAAACTTTGTAGGTGATAAGGACATAATATGTAGATGTTCATATCTACAAGAAATTATTATCAGTTGACTTTTGTAGTAGTTATGAGTCTTTGAACTTAGGAATCTGGTGAGATTTGGTTTGCCCAGTGACAATGTAGGGGCATGAGGTATATCAGCGTGCTCACAAAGGTTCTTTAATAACTAGTATTTTGTGGTTAAATTTGGATCACTGTTGATTCACTTGTTTATGTGTATTTTCAGTCTTGCTATATATATTAAAAATACTTTACAATGATGATAAGAAGTAAAAGATGTAATGCTTTTTACTGATTTGAAATGTATTTCAAAGGCGGTTACGATTGGTTTATTGAATTGACATTTTATAAAAAGAATAAAATAATACTGGAAGTCATACTGCAAAATGTTTGCATGAATTACAAACTGAAAATATTTATTCCCAAGATTTTGCATTTATCAAATACACAATCACATCTATAGAGAAACATTCATCTTAAAGTACCATTATCATAATTGAGTAACATAAATACAAAATTTAATCCTGGTATCTATGATGAGTTTATTTACAACCACTGGGTCGATGCCACTGCTGGTGGAGTTTTAATTTCCCGAGGGTATCACCAGCCTAGTAGTCAGCACTTCTGTGCTGACATGAATTATCATTGATATGGTCATATTTATAAATTAACTGTTTATAAAACTTTTGAATTTTTGAAATACTAAGGTTTTCTACCTCAGGAATAGATTACCTTAGCTGTATTTGGCAAAACTTTTAGGAATTTTGGTCCTCGATGCTCTTCAACTTCGTACTTTATTTGGCCTTTTAACTTTTTGGATTCGAGCGTCACTGATGAGTCTTTTGTAGACGAAATGCGTGTCTGGCGTAAATACAAAATTTAATCCTGGTATCTATGATGAATTTATGTATTCATATTCAATTACCAACAAAAACTTTATTAAAACCCTTAACAAGACTTCTATCAAATTAAAATTTTAACCCTTTTAATATATGTTATATTAAAGATGTGTCGTCTTTTGTCATTCTGATATTACTGAACTCAATGTGGTTAAAGCATTAGATTTAACTTGTACTGTACTTATATTCCATTCTTCTTTTTGTTCAGCAACCTGCAGTTGAGGATATGTTGAATGATTGGGCCACAAGTCTTCAGACAAGTTTGTCTAGTATAGTTACCATGGTTACAGAGTACACAAGTCAACAAGAAGAAAAGATGGAATGGCTTCAGAAAAATTTGACAGAGCAGCATGATATTGATCAGGTATAAAAAATTTAACAAAGAAATTCTACACAGATGTGATTACAACTGACAGAAATTTCAACACCCTCTAAAAGGTGTAAACATATATTTTGGAAAGACTTTGATCTTTCTATATTACAATATTAGGAAAAAATGAATCATTGGAAGATAACTGTAATAAAAAAAATTTGTAAGGGTTCCGTGGAACCCGGTGTCTCACCTACTTTTGATTGTAAGAAGCTTCTGTCCAAGTTTGGTAAAAATCCAGGATAGTTTATGAATCTAATAAATGTTTTAAAAACTTTAGCTGCAGGCTGTATGTAATGTTAACTGGAAGAAAAACTGAGTCCATTTATAAGTAAAATACGAAAAAAACAGGTTCAAAATTTTAACAGAATTTCCTTTCTAGATACTAGCTTTTGATCATAAACAAGCTTCTGTCCAAGTTTGGTAGAAATCCAGGATAGTTTAAGAAAGTTATTAAAATTTCAAAAACTTTAACCACAGAGTGAATGTAATGTTTCCTGGCAGAAAAACTAAGTCCATTTATAAGTAAAATTCAGAAAACCAGAATTTTTTTTTTACAAAATTTACTTTTGGATACTATATCTTATGATCATAAACAAGCTTCTATCCAAGTTTGGTAGAAATCCAGGATAGTTTAAGAAAGTTATTCAAATTTCAAAAATTTTAACCACAGAGTGAATGTAATGTTTCCTGGCAGAAAAACTAAGTCCATTTATAAGTAAAATACGGAAAAACCAGAATTTTTTTTTAAAAATTTACTACTGGATACTATCTTATGATCATAAACAAGCTTCTGTCCAAGTTTGGTAGAAATCCAGGATAGTTTAAGAAAGTTATTAAAATTTCAAAAACTTTAACCACAGAGTGAATATTTGTGGACGCCGCCAACGAAGACGCAGACGGAATGTAGGATCGCTATGTCTCGCTTTTTCGACAAAAGTCGAAGGCTCGACAAAACCATAGTATTTAGAAAGCCTATTAAGTGCATAAGCATTTTTTTTAATTGAATGATTTGTTATATTTTATATAAAATTAGATATTATTTTAAATCCTTTACAGGAAATGGTGAAATTATTGGAAAGAAGACAAGGCTTATTGAAAAATGTAAGTAATTAATACTGATTATACAAGTTGGTCCAAAATATTAAGCTGTTTATTTTCAATAAACCTGTGAATTTTTTAAAAGCAAACAGGATTAAATTGAAGGTTATCTATTGCGAATGTGAATACAAAGTCAATTTGCCTTTTTAGTTTCAGAATGCACAACATTATGACAAATTTAATTGCTTAAAAATATTCCTAGATGACAATAACAATATAAGCTGTTATGACAAAGCAAAGAATATGGTATATTATTTCACTCCAAGCTGCCAGTACTGTCTGGTAAACATATAAGGTACATCATTTGACTGCCTCACTTCTTTTATAGTTTTGAAGCTAGAAACTTTTTATACAGATTTAAATTTATATACCAGAGATGTGCATACTGTCATAATTATGAGTTTTAGCAATTTTTGTCTCGCCTTGACTGAGTCAAAAAGCGAGACAAAGGTATGCTGTTTCCGGCGGCGGCGGCGCCAACAATGTATTAGTTTGTGATTAGGTCTAGTTTATGGTGAACCACAGTGTTAGGTCAATAATATTTGGTATGCAGTTGTATTAGCATTGGCACATCTCATTACCATGGAGATTATTTGACCCCGCCCCCTCAGTCATGGTCTATTGACTTTGAAACTTTTGCTTAGTTTTCATGTATTAGTTTGTGATTAGGTCAGTTTATGGGGAACCACTAATGGTAGGTCAATGATATTTGGTATGCAGTTGTATAAACATTGGCATATCTCATTTCCATGGAGATTATTTGGCCCTACCCCTTCAGTCATGGTCTATTGACTTTGAAACTTTTGCTTAGTTTACAAGTTAATGTTTGTGTTTAGGTTTCTTTAAAGGGAACAACTTATGAAAAGTCAGTGGTATTTGGTATGCAGTTGTATTAGCATTGGCACATCTCATTTCCATGGAGATTGTTTTGCCATGTACCTTTAGTCATGGTTCATTGACTTTGAATACTTACATAACTTACATGTTAAAGTATTGTTATTTTAATTTCAACATTTGAATTATCAAAATAACAAATAGGCGAGACATATCTGTGTGTTAACAGTTTATTCACTAAATTAAGGGTTGTTGAATTCCCTTTCACCTGCAACTGTACCTGATTTCTAAACGGGATACGATGTGACAAATATTACCTCCTCTCTGACCCCTGTAGCAGGTTAGATTTTATATCAACTTTGGAGAAAATTCACCAATCAAACAAGTGTTTATCTGATCCCTCAATGAAAATACATATTTTGAAAACCAGTTACTGGTAACAAAACAGACCCAAAAAAATTTCTGGCTTGAAAAATTTTAAATGATAAATGTCAAATATAATTTGGGCTGCTGCTTTCATATAGGTCATCAGGCCCAATGGAGGATACTCCTTTCTGACCATTTTGTCTATTTTTGATTCGCCTGTCTCGGAAAGCGAGACATAGGGAAATTTTCTGGCGACTGCTCTGGCGTCAACAATTGTTAAGTTTTCTGCTCAAGTTAGTTTGATAGGAACTACTTGTGATAGATCATTGATATTTAATAGAAAGTTGCATTACTATCAGTACATATCAGTTTGACAACTATTTTGAGTCCCTGTCCCATAAGACATGGTCCAGTGACTTTGAATAAATGAGCAATTTTCAATGTTAAGTTTTCTGCTTAAGTTATATTGATAGGAGCTACTTACAATAAACAACGATATTTTCTATAAAGTTACATTACTGTCTGTACATCTCAGTTTGTCGACCATTTTCAGATCCTGCCTACTAGATCATGATCCAGTGACTGAATTAATAAGCAATGTTGCTGTTCATCAGATTGTATTTTTCTGAATTTTATGCCGACAGGCCAGACATATCTCTGTGTCAACAGTTTATATCTTATATCTTCTTGTAGTGTGTGTTTTTTTTTTTTATTTTGCTAATCTTATCAAATATAAGTATGTTACCTGTCCATTTGAGTCTTTGGCCCATTTTTATGCCCCACCTACGATAGTAGAGGGGCATTATGTTTTCTGGTCTGTGCGTCCGTCCGTTCGTCCCGCTTCAGGTTAAAGTTTTTGGTCGAGGTAGTTTTTGATGAAGTTGAAGTCCAATCAACTTGAAACTTAGAATACATGTTCCCTATGATATGATCTTTCTATTTTGATGCCAAATTAGAGATTTTCCCCCATTTTCACGGTCCACTGAACATAGAAAATGATAGTGCGAGTGGGGCATCCGTGTACTATGGACACATTCTTGTTTAAAACATCAGTTATTTGAACAATTTCAGACGAATGAGTATATAGAAGACAGAAAACAAGCCATTAAACAATTCTATCATAAAGCAGAAAGGTAAGGGGTCATCGGTAAATGTATAATGTAAATAGATGCAAATATGGTATTCCATACCATTTTACACAAATTTATTTATATATTTGATAACATAGAAATGCAATGATTATTTTAAATCTTCCTTGAGTTTGATTGTGATTGCTGATTAAAAAAATTTTATTGGAGTCATGGCCATTTGAAACTAAAGTCCCATAACTCTGAAATAACTTATCTGAAAAGTTGCAAAAATGAAAGAGGGCATTTATTAGTGACATTATCAAATTAATTTTTGGTACAATGAAAGCAACTTTAGTTATTGCCAGACATATGAAAAATCACCTATTTTTATGTCCGGTCTGCAGTATTACAGTTTTTACACAGATTACACTATTCACTGATCATACAATTGTGATAGAAATTAGTACATTCTCAGGATAAAGAATTTTGTTAAGATGGTCTACCTGGATCTTTTGATAACATCAACTTGAAACATGCTTTTTAAAATTATATGACAAATTTTGACAGTGGTAGCGTGTTCGCCTCAAGTACGGGAGGTCATTGGTTCGAACCCTGGCTGGGTCAAACCAAAGACTTTAAAATTGAACGAGATCAAAAAGCCTTCATATTGTGTTGAGCAGTTGATATTTTACAATATCAATATGCCGATAACCTGATAATCGATTTATCGGGCTGTCTTTGCGTCTTTTGGAAGTGTTTTCTTAGTTTCATGAGCAACTGGAAGATGACTTGATAAGTTTGGGTCAAACTTATCAACGTCGGTTCAAACATTATGACGTCGCTGATATGTCTGGGTCAAAGTTATTAAGGCCGGGTCAACGTATTTGACGTCACAAAGCCGTGATATGCAATTTTATTAAGAGTTGAGCAGAGTGATATAGACAGTGAGACGACCGATAAACAATTCTATTGGGTAACACATATCCATATTATATTGAATAATTCAACTGATTTTCATTTAAATGCAAGGAAGCACAAATGACCCTAAAAATTAACACCCAGCGATGAATAACCTTTTGAGCTTCTTGATTTGTACACAAGTTATCTCTCATCACAATGATGTCACATACATATGTAAACAAAATGGCATTGACCAGGTTAGAAGCCCATTGAGTGACGAGGAAACAAGGCTTGGGAATTAATCTAATGCCAAGATTAGCCCTCACAAACAGCCTTTTTCAGGGTCATCAATATTTTATTGAAAGAGTCTTCCTTTTGTTCTACATATGAGAAATCTAATAACTTAGAATCTAAGACACAAAATAGTTTTTAATGTAATTATTTTGACAATCAGTTAGAACAGTAAGGCAAGTGCTTCTTCAATGGCTCCATCTATCAAATTCTTTAGACAGAAAAAATAATAAGCCATAGCATCTATGTATAGGTGAAAGACTATTACAATTAAGATGTTTGCATTTAGAATAGTGAAAAGAAAATGAGGTTATAAATCAAAACAAACTTGTATTATTTCAGCAAATTAAAGGAGGTCCAGAAAGAAAATGAAGTGAATTGTCAGAAGATTACCAAATCAACCTCTGAAAATTGCCAGACAAATCTGATGGAGGTAGACAAGGTTAGAAGCTAGTATTATTTGTCTGTTACAAGGCGTTCTCAGGTCCATTGACATTTTCTTTTTTCTTTTTATGTGCCAGCATTGACTATTTTTTGTATCTTTTCAATAAAAAAAAAATGAATATGCAGTTTGGTATCAGCTAAAAGCATAAAAAAAGCTCCTTTTCGGCAATTCAATCGTAACATCAGTTGTGTCAAATAGTATACAACAGGGAGCTACTACTATATTGGTTTAGATTAAAGGGAATCCTAACTTGGGGTTTTAAAGTATTGCAAGGGAAAACTAGTCAAAACATGCATATTCACACATATTCATAGCAATACACTTAGCTGCAGTGTTGAAAGTTGTGGGTTTGATCCTTTTCTGGGTTAAGCTTTATATAAGAAGTTGTCAAAACAGGGTTTACCTTTTATTTATAGATACACACAGAAGTTGCTACATGTATGGATTCATGCGACTTGTCAAAAAGTAAAGTTCTTGAATTCCAAAATGACAGAGAACAGGTAAGTAATATCAGCATATTGTAACTGCAGAAACAAACTTAATGAGATGCAACAATGTGTTTGAGAGAAAACAGTACTGAAGATAGAAATTTATAGAGGTAGAATAACTGACACTAAGCTTTTGGTATTTATTGGAGATATTTTAGAATAGTGATGGGCTTGTTGTAGGAGGATTGAATGGTATATTAAGGCCACCAATAATAAATTGGTCGATGGCGGACTAGTGGATTCTCTTGTGTATGTATATATATAGAATAGAAAGTAGCAATCACAGCAAAAGTTTTTTAGTCATAGTACATGTGTATTAGCAGTCAAATACCAAAGATTTTTTATAAAATGATGTACAGGGTTTGAAATAAGCAGTGGCCCACTCGCCATTTAAGAGTGCTTTTAATGTGGGCTTATAAAAATACAATTTTGTTGGCCCCCATAGTGAGTACACTTTTAAAATTGTTATTATTAAAATTTATTGAAATTGCATGTTATCGAGCAATTCACAGAATCTTGTATGTTTTCCTTTAAGTTTTTCACAACTGAATTCAGATATAAGCAAACTTGGCTTTAATAATTGCATAATTGTGTTTTGACAAATAGGCTATGCAAATAACTATAATTAACTATACCACCAACATTCTAATTTATCATGTATAATCTCTCAGCCTGACTTCTGTTATATGTATTGGGCATTAAAATCAGGAATAAGTGAACACACAAGCACATATACAAATACTTAATATTTTTGGTTACTAAGAATTATTGTGAACCCCAAAGTTTATTTTACATGGGGCCCACATGACTCAAACAAGGTCAAACCCGGATTTTTAGCTCACAGTTCCTTCGGAACGGTGAGCTTTTGCCATCACTTGGCCTCTGTCCTCGTCTGTCATCGTCCATCTGGTGTAAACTATTTCAAACATCTTCTCCTCTGAAAATTACAGGTGAGCGATTCAGGCTCTTGAGAGCCTCTTGTTTTATATAACTTTAGATGTATTTACTTGCTCTCGTATGGTATCCCCTCATTATCACTTACAATAAAAAAATAGGTGACAACAATGGTATGGAGACAAACCTAATTATCTGTACTAAACATGGGATGTTATACCCAAGTATGATGATTTTTATGATTTTTAGGTATGGTCTGCCTTTGAAGAGAGAATCTGCTCAAGCGTAGAAGAATTTAAACAATCTAGTCAACAAAATTCAGAGAAATATAAAGAAAAATCAATGGTGAGTATTGTTGCACAAGCATTTTAATGGCACTTGTAAAATAGTAACATTTTCACAAACAATTAAATTTTATGTTGTGAGGTCCAATGCAACCCACACTGTATTTTTCTTTACCTGTTCAGATTTCTTTTTAAACAAAAATAAGGGGAAACCCTGACTGATTGTGAGTAAGTTGTTTTTGCATGATAAAAGTCAACATAAAAAATAAAATTAATAAATATTAATGAATCTTAACTTTAGACAAAAGTAATGGTTGATAGGGAAAATTATATTTTCATTGTCAAGTTTATATACACTTTAAGTTTGATTTAAAAACATACATCTTTATATAGAAATATTTCGATTATTTTAATGAGCAATCATTCTCTAGATACACTGAAATGCAGTCAACTTTAGCGTTTGATAGTTCATTGATAACATTCTGGCGTATCACAAACAAACAACTTGTAACGTCTCATTTCATTGGCCGAAAGATTCAAATACAACACCAATCGTAGTGTGCACGTGAATTGACATAGGTGACTGACTATGGAATGTACTATGTTACTACGAACGTAAAAACAAGGATTTGACAATGTATAGTTTACATATCTTTGGTCAAAAGAATTAAACAAATGTTTTTTGAATTTCAAATAGTTGTGTCGAAATATTATACAGCAGCAACATAATTATCTTGTACCGCATTGTGAAAAATATATGGTTAAATAAAATGCATGTGCCGCTTTTATACGGATGATTAAGGAACCACTTTTAATTTCTTTCAATGTCGTAGTTACTTATAATAAGGATCTCATAATACTGATCCATTACAATAATTACAATAATTTATGATGGGTTGCACATTCCTCTTTCAGTGTTTTCATGCTATAAAACAAACATACAGAATGTTACACAGTAGCTAAGCGTTTGGTCATTCAGAAATTACGTATCATAAACGGAGCAAATTGTCCCCGAAATATAGTAACAAAACAACAATAATCGTATCATTTGTACACGTGAATGAAGACGTAGTATGCAATGTACTACCATGGTCACCACGAAATTCAAATGAATTCAGTGAAGGCATGAACTAAAAAAAAAAAAAATAAATACTTGTGAAAAATATCGTAGTTTATAAGGAACAATATAAATGTACTGTATTCGATTTTAATTGGCTGAAAACTTATCTTTTAATTTCATACCGTAAGAATAGTGATTTGCATAACATTGTTGAACTATCCGCCAAAGTGACGTGTAGTATGCATGCGTATTTAAAATGAAATACAAATTCATACATGGAAGATAAACTGATAAACGAAATATTAAGAAATTATTAATAAGGATGACTGAATGCATGTACAAGAAGGGACCAACCTTTTTATCAATACATTGTATATTTAACGAATAAACACGCTGAAACGAGTGACTAGTGAAAAATAATGTTTATTCAATTATTGAACCAATGCATGTATTTATCATAAACTTAGTCTTCTGTGCACAATGTTATCATTTTTTACGCAAATATATCGTATAATCGTCAATTTTTTTTTCTATATGTCTGTTATAATGTGAAAATATGGCGGCTAATTATTTGTCGTGTTTTGAAGCCAAAGTTTACCGATTGTCACCTTCCTTATAGTAAACAATCAACAAAGAAGCATGGATATTGAGCACGTGTATAACATGTACAATCTGATAATAGTTTATTTCAATGAGAGATCCATGCGTACTGCCATCACCGGATTTTTACGAGACGAGTCACGCTAAGGTCACTTTGCATACGGAAAATATGTCGGTAATTGCTTCCTGGAAGCAGGCAATTAAAAAGTAAACTTTATCTAAATGCGGACAAATCATAGAATTTTCTTCAGAAAAAGTATATGTACATAGGTTTTATAGTGAAAACTATCCATTTAGTTATAAAAACATATGCATCGTTTTTTAAATTTTAGGTTTCATATGACTTTAAAACTGATTGTTTTCTATGCAACTATTTAAATATTTACACTATATAATTTACGTTCGTTTTCAACCGAGAATAGTAAAACCGCTTATTATAAAATTCATTAAGTATATCGCTGGAGTTTATAAAGTACATTTCCTTCCACTGTGCCATGGTTTGCCATCTCCATTTTCTCTAAACAAAGTATGGTTGGTTACATGTTCTGAATTTACTTAGAATTTCGGATTTTTCTCAAAATTAAGTAAAATGAATCAGAAAAAATCTCACTATACTTAGTCTAATACCTAAAACTTGCGAAAGTTATGAAAAGGCAGGATGAGCAACTTGGCAAAAGGCCGGATGACGATTTATGTAAAAAAATCCGGACAAACTAATAAAAAGGCAGGACCAAATAGACTTAAAAATAAAAGACAGGACAGAGATTACAACTAAAAAAAAAGAACAAAATGTTTCATCCAAGGCCCCCACTCCCATCAAAATAAAATGGTAGATTTCTTAATCCAGAACCAACAGAGAGGAGACAGTTGAATTAAGCATTTCGATGTGAAACCTTTTAAGATTTTAAAGTTTAAAATTTTACTATTGCACAAAATTATGAATTCAATGAATTTTACATGCACATGTATATAAAAGCTAGAATTGCTATGGGATAATCAAGAACACAATCATGTACGTGAATACGACGATGGAAGGTTATAACAACCTTGACCGGTTACGTGAATACTGATCAGTCCATTCAACTTATAGTTCGTGTGTTCTATTTTCGCAGGTGTGAGGTCGAAGGTTTGAATTGACCAATGAAAACGATCGTTCCTTTACGAGTCAATCTAATAAAGTTTGTTTGACTGAGTACGTCGCACTACCTTTCGCGAAGCTTAGCCGCATTTAAGTATAAATAGAAAAAAAAATTATCAATTAAAATGTATATTTTTGGAGGCAATTTTTTTTTTTGAAAGAAAAAAGGGAGTACATTCTGGTTTTACAATACTCCATTATTCACAAAAACTGATTGATTTGCAGTTGTAATTTTGTTACCTAACCTGAATTATTCATATTTTTATAAAAAATAGCCTATATAATATCCAAATCATAGATTCTTTACTCCAGAATAAGTACACTACTATTCTGGGGTATTTTTAACATTTGTTTGATGAATATTTTTTAACAATTGTATTTCTGAGAAAAGGTTATTTAACTCTCAATTTCATTTAATGTTAGCAAAATAATGCCAAGCAATGAAATAAGCAATAAATATCCAAGATGGCTGTCCAGTTAACAGTGCCAATCTACCTTTAAATTCTTTTGGATATGTCTGGTACCGGTATAACTTGTTTAACAAAATTCTCTGCAATATTACCAAATGAGACTGACCTCCTCATACTGCTATAATAATCATTGTAAATATTTCATATTGAATGTATGTCAAATTGTTTGTTGTACACAATGATCATCTCAATTCATTTTTATTTAAATGCATTTTAGAGTTTAACAGAACACTCCAAGGAGAGCACAGACAAATTGATATCCAATGCTAACCAAAACCATACAGAAGTAGTCAAACATATGGAAGTCAGTCAGTCACAGATGACAGAACAGATAGATCATGTGACTGTATGGTCACAGTGTTTGACCTGTGAATTAAACAGGAGAACAGACGATATACAGAATTTTTTGGCTGACGAAATTAAGAAAGATATTCCTACAGGTAAATCTATTCATAGTTGGGAAATTATTTTATCTTGCACATATTTTATAAGATTTTTTTGGAAATAAATAGATCAGCAAGGTTTCCTTAAAAGAAAGAATCTTTAAGAAAATGAATATTTCAGTCATTAAAACTTTGTTGTGCTTGTGTATTTTCATATGATTCTGTCAATTATTGTTATTAAAATTTTGTTGGTCCTGGCAAATTCCAACTACTAAGCCTTGAATATCACACTTTTGTCATGCATCTAAATACAATGCAACACTTCTTATATTTTTGTGCTTTTATTGCAACAGGCTTAACTCCACAGAGACGAGAGATAACGTATCCCAGAATCCTCACTAAAACAGATGATCATGGTGTGATCCTGACAGATTTTAGATCAACATATCAACAAGATCCAATAGTGATGAACTTAGATTCACAGTTAGCAAAAGTTGATGAGGGAGATAGTACACCAAAAATAGTTATAGAACAGGTAGGTACATCACAGTACACAAAAAAAACAGTTATAGAACAGGTAGTTACATCTCGGTACATCAAAAATAGTTATATAACAGGTAGGTACATCACAGTACACCAAAAATAGTTATATAACGTAGGTACATCACAGTACACCAAAAATAGTTATATAACAGGTAGGTACATCACAGTCATTCTTTTTACAGATGGCTGTTAATTATTTTAATTTCAGTCAGAAAAAATGTATGATTCCAATTTCCATTCAGGAATTATGTAAGGTAGAATTGAGAAAAAAATGTTTTGACAGCCAACAATATAGAATGTTTAAGAGAATGAAAAACAATGAGCTTGAACAAAAAAAAAAAAAAAACAACATCTGTATTACATCCATTTGCTCAAGTGATTTGGAACCTTAGTACAATTTTATAAAAATTGGGATAATAAACTAAGGGGTCAATCAAAAACCATAAGTAGAAAAAAGAGAAACACCATGGCCAAAACAAAAAAGATGAACAGACAACAGTCCACAATGTTTTAAAGATTGGTTACTGGGATTGAATCCACAGACACCCACCCTATAGTAGTCAGATAAATGTATAATACACCCACCCTAGCTATAGTAGTCAGATAAATGTATAATACACCCACCCTAGCTATAGTAGTCAGATAAATGTATAATACACCCACCCTAGCTATAGTAGTCAGATAAATGTATAATACACCCACCCTAGCTATAGTAGTCAGATAAATGTATAATACACCCACCTTATAGTAGTCAGATAAATGTATAATACACCCACCCTATAGTAGTCAGATAAATGTATAATACACCCACCCTAGCTATAGTAGTCAGATAAATGTATAATACACCCTTTTAGCTATAGTAGTCAGATAAATGTATAATACACCCACCCTATAGTAGTCAGATAAATGTATAATAACCCACCCTAGCTATAGTAGTTAGATAAATGTATAATACACCCACCCTAGCTATAGAAGTCAGATAAATGTATAATACACCCACCCTAGCTATAGTAGTCAGATAAATGTATAATACACCCACCCTATAGTAGTCAGATAAATGTATAATACACCCACCCTAGCTATAGTAGTCAGATAAGTGTATAATACACCCACCCTAGCTATAGTAGTCAGATAAATGTATAATACACCCACCCTATAGTAGTCAGATAAATGTATAATACACCCATCCTATAGTAGTCAGATAAATGTATAATACACCCATCCTATAGTAGTGAGATAAATGTATAATACACCCACCCTATAGTAGTTAGATAAATGTATAATACACCCACCCTATAGTAGTCAGATAAATGTATAATACACCCACCCTAGCTATAGTAGTCAGATAAATGTATAATAATCCACCCTAGCTATAGTAGTCAGATAAATGTATAATACACCCACCCTATAGTAGTCAGATAAATGTATAATACACCCACCCTATAGTAGTCAGATAAATGTATAATAATCCACCCTAGCTATAGTAATCAGATAAATGTATAATACACCCACCCTAGCTATAGTAGTCAGATAAATGTATAATACACCCACCCTATAGTAGTCAGATAAATGTATAATACACCCACCATTATATAGTAGTCAGATAAATGTATAATACCAATTTCATACAAGTGTTGAATATTTGTTTGATAGAACAGTTTCAATTCAGGTTTAATATGAATTCTTTTGTATTGTATGAACAGAATCCATGTTTCTGTTGTGAATGAGGAACTTTCTTTTTTTAAGAATGAAGTATTAAGAATCTGAGCTTAAGAAATTAGTGAAGACATTTACAAAGTAGAAATTACTGCTAAAAAAAATTAATATATAATAACCTTTATGAAATAAGGATTTGTTTATTGCACATTGTCAGCTTAGCATTAGGCAAGTTGAAGTGGTGTTGTAGGTTGGCATATTGTAATTAAAGCCTTATTAAAGGAGAACATACTAAGTAAATCTTATCACTGCTTGCTTACCTGTTTTAGGTAAATGGAGAGGAGGAAATAATCCGGGATGACATGAGTGATTGTAGCAGTAGGTCATGTAAATCTTCAACGTCTGGTATCTCAACCATGTCTGGATTCAGTAAGGTAAGTTTTATTATTTGAATAATGTGTCGTGTAAATCTTAAACATTTGGTATCTTAACCATAATGTGTCATATAAATCTTTAACATTTAGTTTAAACAATATTTTATTTTTCAAAAGTGCACAAATTACAATTATACAATAGAAATACAGGGATTGGGAAACAAGCAGAACTTATATAAATCCGTCCTCCTTAAGAAAAATGACAAAATTGGGAGCATAGTGGAAAGAAACCAGCTATAATGTAATTTTCAATTTGCATTACATGTTTATTCTGTGGTTTACCCGTTACTCAGAAAGTCAGTTTGATCGAAAAATGTGATCAACTCATTTCTAATTGTGGTCTCACATGAAGCTGTGAAAATAGATAAATGTATAATACACCCACCCTAGCTATAGTAGTCAGATAAATGTATAATACACCCACCCTAGCTATAGTAGTCAGATAAATGTATAATACACCCACCCTATAGTAGTCAGATAAATGTATAATACACCCACCCTATAGTAGTCAGATAAATGTATAATACACCCACCCTAGCTATAGTAGTCAGATAAATGTATAATACACCCGCCTTAGCTATAGTAGTCAGATAAATGTATAATACACCCACCCTAGCTATAGTAGTCAGATAAATGTATAATAACCCACCCTAGCTATAGTAGTTAGATAAATGTATAATACACCCACCCTAGCTATAGAAGTCAGATAAATGTATAATACACCCACCCTAGCTATAGTAGTCAGATAAATGTATAATACACCCACCCTATAGTAGTCAGATAAATGTATAATACACCCACCCTAGCTATAGTAGTCAGATAAGTGTATAATACACCCACCCTAGCTATAGTAGTCAGATAAATGTATAATACACCCACCCTATAGTAGTCAGATAAATGTATAATACACCCATCCTATAGTAGTCAGATAAATGTATAATACACCCATCCTATAGTAGTGAGATAAATGTATAATACACCCACCCTATAGTAGTTAGATAAATGTATAATACACCCACCCTATAGTAGTCAGATAAATGTATAATACACCCACCCTAGCTATAGTAGTCAGATAAATGTATAATAATCCACCCTAGCTATAGTAGTCAGATAAATGTATAATACACCCACCCTATAGTAGTCAGATAAATGTATAATACACCCACCCTATAGTAGTCAGATAAATGTATAATAATCCACCCTAGCTATAGTAATCAGATAAATGTATAATACACCCACCCTAGCTATAGTAGTCAGATAAATGTATAATACACCCACCCTATAGTAGTCAGATAAATGTATAATACACCCACCATATAGTAGTCAGATAAATGTATAATACCAATTTCATACAAGTGTTGAATATTTGTTTGATAGAACAGTTTCAATTCAGGTTTAATATGAATTCTTTTGTATTGTATGAACAGAATCCATGTTTCTGTTGTGAATGAGGAACTTTTTTTTAAGAATGAAGTATTAAGAATCTGAGCTTAAGAAATTAGTGAAGACATTTACAAAGTAGAAATTACTGCTAAAAAAAATTAATATATAATAACCTTTATGAAATAAGGATTTGTTTATTGCACATTGTCAGCTTAGCATTAGGCAAGTTGAAGTGGTGTTGTAGGTTGGCATATTGTAATTAAAGCCTTATTAAAGGAGAACATACTAAGTAAATCTTATCACTGCTTGCTTACCTGTTTTAGGTAAATGGAGAGGAGGAAATAATCCGGGATGACATGAGTGATTGTAGCAGTAGGTCATGTAAATCTTCAACGTCTGGTATCTCAACCATGTCTGGATTCAGTAAGGTAAGTTTTATTATTTGAATAATGTGTCGTAAATCTTAAACATTTGGTATCTTAACCATAATGTGTCATATAAATCTTTAACATTTAGTTTAAACAATATTTTATTTTCAAAAGTGCACAAATTACAATTATACAATAGAAATACAGGGATTGGGAAACAAGCAGAACTTATATAAATCCGTCCTCCTTAAGAAAAATGACAAAATTGGGAGCATAGTGGAAAGAAACCAGCTATAATGTAATTTTCAATTTGCATTACATGTTTATTCTGTGGTTTACCCGTTACTCAGAAAGTCAGTTTGATCGAAAAATGTGATCAACTCATTTCTAATTGTGGTCTCACATGAAGCTGTGAAAATCAGGGCTCACGCTACCAGGCGACTAGGGCGAAGGAGTCGCTTTCCCGTCCGTCACTTCGCTTTGCTTGACCCTCAAAAGCGAAAACAAGTCGCCCTGTTGTTGACGATACTCGCTTTCAGTCGCTTTTGTCATCGGACATTTTCAATTTTTACCAAGATGATAAAACATCAATTTTTTATTGATTATTAAAGAAATTCAGACATAAACGATTCATTTTCTTAAGAAAAGAGGTTTAAGCATTGACTTTACAGTGTGTAGCAGGTTATTTAATAAAAAGACAACTTTTTATCACTGCATGCACTTCCGGTACTTGTTACTACTCAGAGAGCGTACATTAATCTAACTTTCGGCGGCAAAATAAGTTTGTTACTTCATTTGAAAGTGATAAAAGTTGCCTCCAGTAAATGTTTAATCCATTTATTGCATTAAAAACGTCATATTCCTTTCCAAATAGCTTGTCAAACATCGTTTATTTTTGTAAATTTTCTTCGTCCGCCATTAATCGTTTTCTAACTACAGATCGGAACTGGACCAGCTATGACCGAAATCCGTATTTTTACAATAATAACTACGGACGCATGTATGGAAAAGCTGACAGAAAAATATTGATCCCAAAAGGAAAAATTACGCATTCCACATGCATTAACAGACTTTTGGTTAGATCTTATTAATTAATGTATATAATTCCATATAATTTATATGGATTGTTTCAAAATATTGATTAAAGTTGCTTAACTACTAATATCAATATATTATGGCCCAGCTTAACTTTGTATATCTTTTGATGAGAACCACTGAATTTCATAACATGATAAACAAGATATTTTTTAATTGAATTATAGGTCATATATTATAATTTCTTGACCTTTTTGACATAAAAAAATAATTCTTTTTAGTGCTAGATATTTAGTTGGTAGTTTCTCACAAGAACCTAAACTTAAACAACTTTGAATCTGAACTGTTAATTTAATTGTATACTCAGATATGAATTGAACAATATAAAAAGAACATTATTTACATATGACCCTTTGTACTATAGTAAAATCATAACATTGTAGCGCAGCGCGCGAAGGAGCACTTCTCTTTCAAATCTCGCCACTTCTCCTTATCAGTTTTAAAAAGAGAAGTCACTTCTCCCTATGATTCTGAAGTAATGTGAGCCCTGGAAAATATGTAAATGTTTCAAAAAATAAGGTTAAATTATAAAGTTTCAACATCTAAATCGTCATAAAAATAAAAGATTATGAACCAAATCTCCCTGTTTCCAAAATAAAACTTTGTACAACTTTAAAAATATTTTTGTTTTCCTCATCACTGATGAGTTCACTATCTGATAATAATGTTTGTATATTAACATATCTTGGTAGTGTCGAAATGGTTTGTGTCCTAATGAGTCTATAATTATGACATTCTAGCAGATAGTGTTTGCTGCTCTCAACTTGTCCACATATACAGAGGCTGGAAAGAACAATATTTTTCTGGAAACGGTGTTCATTTAAGCCACTGCAGTTCAACCGGAGTCTGGCATGAAGTATTTGGCCTTTTCTTCAACCAGTATTATAATATGAAGGGACTTTCTTAATATCACAATTTAAATAATTTTTAATTGTGATTTTTGATGGATTACATCTTACATCTTGTGGAAGGCTGTTCCATTCATGAATAACAGATGGTAGGAAGGAATTTTGTTAAAAAGAAGTTTTACAGTTCATGTTTTGAACATTAAATGCCCTTCTAGTATTATAGTTATAAACTTGATAAACTTGATAAAGTTGTTTAGGTACGAGACTACGAAGATCTAATCAGGAGCTCGATCATAAAACATTTCGTGAAATTTGATAATTTTATGTCTGGATCTTCTTTCACTCAGAGGTACCCAGCCAGTATCATTATAAAGTTAAGTTTTAGAACAGAGTTTGGTGGCACCTGTGACGATACGAGCCACTTCTATTTGGATGCTCTCTAGTTTGTCCTTCAAATAAGTTGGTATGTTATTTCACACAGTATCCGCATATTCGAGAATAGGCCTGATGAAACTGATATAAATAACTTGTAGATGATTATGCGATAACTTAAACTTTAAGTTCCTCATAAGATTTAAGCGTGGCGTAGCTTTATCAATAATATAATTTGTATAACTTTCCCAACAGCTGTTTTCTTGAAAAATTAACCCTAAATGTTTATGTTTTTCAACCTCTTGTATCAGCGTATCATTCATATATATTGGTGGATTTTGGGGTTTTGCTGTTTTTCTAGATATGGTCATGGTTTCAGTTTTTTGTCTCGCCTTGACAGAGTCAAAAAGCGAGACATAGGTATGCTGTTTCTGGCATTGGCGGCGTCAACAATGTATTAGTTTGTGATTAGGTCTAGTTCATGGTGAACTACTAGTGGTAGGTCAGTGATATTTGGTATGCAGTTGTATTAGCATTGGCACATCTCATTACCATGGAGATTATTTGGCCCCGTCCCCTCAGTCAAGGTCTAATGACTTTGAAACTTTGCTTAGTTTACATGTATTAGTTTGTGATTAGGTCAGTTTATAGGGAACCACTAGTGGTAGGTCAATGATATTTGGTATGCAGTTGTATAAGCATTGGCATATCTCATTTCCATGGAGATTATTTGGCCCCGCCCCCTCATTCATGGTCTATTGACTTTGAAACTTTTGCTTGGTTTTCATGTATTAGTTTGTGATTAGGTCAGTTTTAGGGGAACCGTTAGTGGTAGGTCAATGATAATTGGTATGCAGTTGTATAAGCATTAGCACATCTCATTTCCATGGAGAATATTTGGTCTTTACCCCTCAGTCATGGTCTATTGACTTTGAAACTTTTGCTTAGTTTACATGTATTAGTTTGTGATTAGGTCAGTTTAAGGTGAACCACTAATGTTAAGTCAATGATACTGTAAATTCAGAAATTATTGCGTGCTTTTATTATTGCGATTTTTTAAATATGGACAATAATGCGAGATTAATTATTGCGATTTCAGGAAATTCTGCATACAAATGCATATATCAGATATCAGAATGCGAGTTCTTATTATTGCGATACTAACCCAGTCGCACTATTCGCATTAATAAAAACCTCGCAATAATTTCTGAATTTACAGTATTCGGTATGCAAATGTATTGGCATTTGCAAGTTTCATTTCCATGGAGATGATATAACCCCAAACCCCTAATTATGGTTCATTGACCCTGAAACTTTTACATAGTTTACAAGTTAATGTTTGTGTTTAGGTTTGTTTATAGGGAATGACTTTTGAAAAGTCCATGGTAATTGGTTTGCAGTTGTATTAGCATCTCATTTCCATGGAGATAGTCTAGCCCTGTATCTTCAGTCATGGTTCATTTACTTTAAATATTTGCATAACATACATGTTAAAGTATTGCTATTTTTATACCCCACGCAACGAGTTGCGCAGGGTATAATGTTTTTGACCCGTCCGTCCGTCCGTCAGTCCTGTTTCTTGTCATTGCAACTCCTCTCAAACCACGCAACAGAATTTCACGAAACCTTTTTAGATAATAAGGACATACTATGTAGTTGTGCATATCGACAGGAAATTACGATTCATTTTTTTTCCAGGAGTTACGCTCCTTTGAACTTATTTGCCCAATATACTACTGCAACCTTTTGTCATCGCAACTCCTCTCAAACCACACAACAGAATTTCATGAAACCTTTTCAGATAATAAGGACATACTACGTAGATGTGCATATCGACAGGAAATTACGATTCAATTTTTTTTCCAGGAGTTACGCCCCTTTGAACTTATTTGCCCAATATACTACTGCAACCTTTTGTCATCGCAACTCCTCTCAAACCACACAACAGAATTTCATGAAACCTTTTCAGATAATAAGGACATACTAGGTAGATGTGCATATCAACAGGAAATTACAATTCAATTTTTTTTCCAGGAGTTACGCCCCTTTGAACTTATTTGCCCAATATACTACTGCAACCTTTTGTCATCGCAACTCCTCTCAAACCACACAACAGAATTTCATGAAATTGTGTAGATAATAAGGACATACTATGTAGATGTGCATATTGACAGGAAATTATGATTCAATTTTTTTTTCTGAAACAATTTTTTTTTCTTACACTTATTTTATTTCTCCAATGACAATGTGGGGACGTGGGGTATGTGAGCTCACTAAGGTTCTTTCATAATTTCAACATTTGCATTATCAAAATATACAAATAGGCGAGACATATCTCTGTGTTAACAGTTTATCTTGGATTAAAATTAACGAACATTGTTGAGACCATAAGTGAATTTTTTCTATATCAGAGTTCATTAATTCAGCCGTAGCATACTCATCCTCAACAACTATATATAATGATGTATTGTCAGCAAAAAGTCTGATGTTGCACGATATGTCACATACAATATCATTTATAAATAATAAAAATAATACAGGGCCTAAAATTAAGCCCTGGGGGACACCGGCTTTAATACTATAAACATCAGAGGTCTGTCCTATGACAACTCTTTGTCTTCTTTCAAATAAATAACTTTTGAACCATTTCAGGAGGGCCCTCTTATTCCAAATTTTTCTAGTTTATGAAGGAGGCCTTCATGCCAGACCCGGTCGAACGCTTTACTGATACCACAAAACACAATTCTGATTTCCTTTCCAGAGTCAAGGGCTTTAGCAATATCGTGGGTGATATAAATAAGTTGATTATCTCCAGGCATAAAACCTGATTGCAACTGTGTAATTATTTTATAGCGAGAAAGAAAATGAAATAAATATTTAAAAACACATTTTTCCATAGTTTTACCAATAATAGATAACAGAGAGATTGGTCTATAGATGGATAAAATTTCTTGAGAACCACTCTTGAAAACTGGTATTACATTTGCTATTTTCCAGTCATATGGATAAATGCACAATCGAAGTGACTTATTGAGCAACAGAGCTAGGGGATAGCTTAATTCGCGAGCCACATATTTAAGAAATCTTGGACTAATGCTGTCGGGGCCTGTTGCCTTAGACATGTCTAACAAAAGGAGTTAATCATAAACTTCCTCTTGCGTTATAATTATATTATCTAAAGTATGAATGACGTCATCTAATTTTAATTCTGGAATATTTGTAGATGAGTCCTCAACGCTCGATTGATCACAAAAATAACAATTAAAAGCATTTGCCTTGTCTTAATTATTGTCTAAGTAAGAATCATTTAATAGGATAGGGGAGTAGTGCAAGGATTTGGAAGGAAGCCAAGCCAAGTTACGCAATTTTTTTCACCAATTCTTAATGGAATCTACATGTGAGTCTAATGATTTACATTGTTTTTCAAAATAATGGGTTTTTGCTTGTTTAATCAAATTTACACATTCATTCCTAATTTTCCTAAAGTTTTCCCAAGACTGGGGAGTATTGTATTTTTTGGCTTTTTTGTGCAAACGTTTCTTTTCTTTCATGTGCAAACGCAGTTCTGTTAACGCTTTTGACTCATTGGGAAGGTTTCATCTTTCATGAGAACAACAATTAATTTACTTTGTATATCCTTGTTAGCAGCATCTAGTATTGTTTGTGTCACAATGGAGACTGCATTGTTTAAATTCTTATCAAGTAATGTATCCCAGTCTACTTGTCTTAACTCCTCAGAGTAGTGATCATAGTCCCCTTTTTAGCTCACCTTTCCGAAGGAACAGTGAGCTTTAGCCATCACTTGGCATCGTCGTCGTCCATCTGGTGTAAACTATTTCAAACATCTTCTTCTCTGAAACTACTGAACCAATTCCAACCAAACTTAAGCTGAATGATCCTTAGGGTATCTAGAATAAAGTTTGTGTTTTATTTTCTGTTTCAGTGCTGATCAACTCAAAAATAGGAAATTGTGTTGTATTTGCATGGCCACCATGGCTTAAAATAGAACATAGGGGTATAATACAGTTTTTGGCTTATATCTCAAAAACCAAAGCATTTAGAGCAAATCGGACAGGGGTTAAGTGTTCGTAAGGTCAAGTTCTACCAGCCCTGAAATTTTCAGATGAAACTAGCAACCCATTGTTGGGTTGCTGCCACTAATTTGGTAATTTTAAGGAAGTTTTGCAGTTTTTGGTTATTATCTTGAATATTATTAATGATAAACATAAACTGTAAACAGCAAACATGTTCAGCAGAGTAAGATCTACAAATAAGTTTATATGACCATAATTGTCAATTGACCCCTTAAGGACAAATTTACATCATTTGTTTATCATGTTTTCAAACTTAAAAAAATCTTCTTGTCTGAAACTACTGAACCAATTCCAGCCAAACTTAAACTGAATGATCCTTAGGGTATCTAGAATAAAGTTTTGTTTTTTTTTCTGTTTCGTCAAAAAACATGGCCACCATGGCTAAAAAATAGAACATAGGGGTCAAATGCAGTTTTTGGCTGATATCTCAAATCCTGAAGCATTTAGAGCAAATCTGATGTGAGGTAAAAATGTTCATTTGGTCAAGTTCCATCAGCCCTGAAATTTTCAGATGAATCTAATTACCCATTGTTGGGTTGCTGCTACTAAATTGGTAATTTTAAGGAAATTTTGCAGTTTTTGGTTATTATCTTGAATATTATTAATGATAAACATAAACTTTAAACAGCAAAAATGTTCAGCAAAGTAAGATCTACAAATAAGTTTAACATGATCAAAATTGTCAATTGACCCTTTAAGGAATTATTGCCCTTTAAAGAAATTTTTCACAATTTGTTCATCTAGTTTGCTTACTTTAAAAAATCTTCTCCTTTGAAACTACTGAATCAATTTCAGCTAAGCTTGGGCTGAATGAGTTTCAGAGTATCTAGTATAAATTTTGTATTTTATTTCCTTTTGTGTCAAGAAACATAGCCACTATGGCTAAAATGGAACATAGGGGTAAAATGCATTTTTTTTTGCTTTTGAAGAAAATGTGACAAGTACAAAGAACATTTAAATTTTTAAGCCACTCATTAATATATATTGAAAAGCAAAATCAATCATTGATGAAAGATTTAAGCAAAAAATTGCAGGTCAGCGATTCAGCCTCTTGTTCAAAATCCCAAACTTTACATTTAAATTGGGTGTATTTCGGTTTAGGAAATTTAGTATTCCACTTACTGGACAATGGAACCTAGTATTTGCTTCTAAAATATTTTCACTCACTTCGTAATATGCCAGAATATGGATATCATTAACTATAAGGGGGTCGAGGAGTGATGAGGAATTTTCACAATAAAATTTTGGCTCGTTAATTGCTTGGTGCATACCACTATCTAAAATAATCATGATAATATTTTTCAAATTATTATGGTTGGCCAGTAATAAGTTTTCGTTGAAGTCACCCATGACCACTATACTTTCTATACCGCTATTTACTGCGTTTTCGATTGATTGATTAATATGATTCCAAATATGATATTGTGAATCCGGAGGTCGGTAATATAGGCCAAACAATACTTTACAATCCTTAACTACTACTTCAACCCATAAGCATTCAGGAGTATTGATTTCTAAATCATTTAGTCGCTTACTTGGGATATTTTGTTTTACATACATCATGACTCCCCCTCCCAGCTTATCACCTTCACTGTCATTACGATAAGGAGCCTTAAAGTTCGATAATATAACTGAATTGTCGGATATGTTTGGCTTTAACCAAGATTCTGTTAACGTAATTATATCTCTATCCCAAAGCTCTGCCTCCAAAATATCAAGTTTTGATTTTATACTTTGAATATTAATGCAAGTAAATGGAATCAAATCGTGAAGATCTAAATTAGAAACTGAATCATTTAGGCTAGCATCATTTGTATTTGATGGCCTTGGATTTGTTTCAATATTATCAGAAAGCAAGATAATAAAAACAACAACAAATATTAAATAACAAATAAACTCAGTTTTCACAAAAAGGTATCTTTATACGTCTTCAAACACAGTGGAAGTTAAACATGTACTTGACAATGGTGTTCTGGAAAGTTTATCTAATTCAAATATTACAGTACATAATAAAGCAATTGTGATCCCTAAATATCTATATCTAAGCAATTGTAGTACAAGAACAACAGTATTCATGTCAATACATTTTTTACGTTGAAGTCGAGTTGACCTTGTATAATTTAACCCCACCCTTATTCTATAAGTAGTTATATCAGTAGACATATAAAGTTACAAAGAAACAGGATACAAAGTATAAGGGTGGGGCTTCACCAATATAATGAACAAGTTCAAACAGACATAAAGCATGTCAAACCACAGAACAGGCATATAAAACAAAACAAAATAAACAGAACAAAGATTAACATATATACACACATTGATTAGTTGTTGGTTCTTCCAGTGTGACTTTTATTTTAAATTTAAATTAGTATAGGATCTTTCCTTATGTTTTCTGTTTACGTGGGCAACAAAAAACTGTTTTCATTTTGAATCACCATGGACAAAGTATTTGATGCAAATGTATCTGTAAATAAATTTAAAAAAAAGAACAACAAACTTAGAATTAAAAGAAAAGAAAATATAGTTCATGTTATTGATTTGCTTCAAATTAAAATAACAATTTAAGGAATGCACCTAAATCTGTTGGCTTAATCTATTTATTTTTTTCATCTGAAAGTAGCATGATATTCACTTAAATAAATAAAAGGTCTTTTTAAACGTTTTAGCAGTACATAATATTTTCAAAATGCTGCCATGATAGTATCTGTTGTCTTGGGAGACAACTTTTGTTAACAGGTTGAAATTTGAAAGTGAAATAATAAAATATAGAAAGAAAACAAGTTTTTGACGATAAATCAAGTTAAGGCATTCAAACAGGCCCTATACTAAAGTGACAGGTATTTCAAATATACAAAATAATATTCTTTTACTCTATCAAAACTGTTAATTACTATTTCAGACTGAGATTTATGACAAATAATATCTTATTTTTGTTTGATTAATGGACAAACTGTAGTCAACTGTTTGCTTGAAACAAAACAGTTGAGATAGATCAGTGCCCATTTTACATCACTTCTTCATCAGTTACAGGTTGTTTTTCGGGTGTAGATTCATCATCAGAGATGTCCGTGTCGATATGGCATACACTCAACATCTGTGAGAATTCAATTTCATTCCGGATGACGTGTCTAGTTTCTGATAGGTCATATACATATATTTTACCATCTATCACAAAAGTTGACTTGATTTTCTTCCTTCTAACTTACTGATGTGCTTCGTAAGCTAGATCACTGCTTGCTACGGTGAGCTCTTGATTTAAAGAAATACCTTATAGATCAGGTCTGTTTTTTGACTGTTTTGACACCTTCAGCAGTTTCTTTTTTAGATTATGTGTTGGTATTCAAGCAATAATCTGTCTAGGCTTAGCTTTCCTTGTACGATGACTAATCATTATGTCATTTGGCAGCATATCAACACCCAATTCATTGGCGGTTCTATAATTTTCATATTGATATTTTCTTCCAACATTTGGTATCTTAACCATAATGTGTCATGTAAATCTGCAACATTTGGTATCATAACCATAAGATGTTATATAAATCTTCATCTTTTGGTATCTTAACAATAAAGTGTCATATAATCTTCACCATTTGGTATCTTAACCATAATGTGTCATGTAAATCTGCAACATTTGGTATCATAACCATAATATGTCAATCTGCAACATTTGGTATCTTAACCATAATTTGTCATATAAATCTTCACCTTTTGGTATCTTAACCATAATGTGTCATGTAAATCTGCAACATTTGGTATCATAACCATAATATGTCAATCTGCAACATTTGGTATCTTAACCATAATTTGTCATATAAATCTTCACCTTTTGGTATCTTAACCATAATGTGTCATGTAAATCTGCAACATTTGGTATCATAACCATAATGTGTCATGTAAATCTGCAACATTTGGTATCATAACCATAATTTGTCATGTAAATCTGCAACATTTGGTATCGTAACCATAATGTGTCATGTAAATCTGCAACATTTGGTATCATAACGATAATGTGTCATGTAAATCTGCAACATTTGGTATCTTAATCATAATTTGTCATGTAAATCTGCAACATTTGGTATCATAACCATAATGTGTCATGTAAATCTGCAACATATGGTATCTTAACCTAAGAAAGGGGTATATTGGTTTACCGTAGTCAAATGTCTGTCCCATTTCTCTCAGCAACTAGAACTCATAGCTTCTTGATATATGGCATTATAAAGCTTCACCTAGTTATGCCATTTTTTTGTGACAAGTTTTCAGTTCCTTCATTGTTCTACCTCTTGTTTGCTAAAGATATATCTTATAAACCTCACATTTAAATAATGTTGTAGTATATATCATGAAAAAATAGTGGAGTTGTGTTGTTAAGACAAATCCAGACTTCATAAACTAAAAAAAATTATAGAGGCATCTGTTAAACATTGTTTCTGTGTTGATAACTTTTTTTATCTTGGAAATTGTATATTAATCCTTTGTTCTAATATGATGTTCTTCAAACGCTATGAGTACACACCCGTGGTAAAATATGAATATATTGATATGTCAGCTGATTGTCAACATCATGGATTGTTTGGGCTGTTCCAATTTTACTGCCACATCGTTTGCTTTTTATGAATGAATTACCCAAGGTCAGATGGTGTAAATGACGTCATTGAACGATGCAAAAGAATATAAGCATTCTACAGGAAAATGCACAAATTTGAAACTGAAAGTCATCAAAACATGAACACACAAACAAACAATGATAAGAATTTGTTGAAAACCCATTTTCTTGAATAAAAGTAAGATAATCAATCAATTTTGTCCAAACCTGTCTTAGTATGTTATTGTAAATCATATAATTCTTATTTTACGTCATTATTAATAGAGTGTTCAGTTATGGGAACAGCAAACATTTCCCTTCAACTAGAGCGCTTCGAAACAAAAGAATTGCTGTCTTTGTCCAATTAGAACAGAAATAGTTCATGGGGGCTTGAATTTATATTTATTTAACAACGGTTGTCCATTTATGCTGATATTTTACCCCTGCTATCGCTCGTGGTAAAGTATTTTGCATAAAGGGCCAACACTGGTAAAATCACAATAAATTCAAGCCCCCATGAATTATTTCTTAAATATATAAAGATTTGCGCATTGGTACTAATATAAGATGGAAATATATGAAGATGATATTATAAAATCGTGTTGACAAATATTTCAGCTGAACAAATAGCCTTCGTCAGTGTCAATAATTTTAACAATACTATTTATGTAAAATAGCTCAGTAGTACAGGTAAATTTTTGACTATTGATTAAATCATAAATCTTGAACCTCATCAAAAAAAACAAAACTCAATACTCTATAAATGTGGCTGCATATCTATACATCACAAATTGTCACAATGCAGTAGTTTGTATAAATGTATATAAAATAATAAAAGAGCCTCTAAATGCTAGTATTAGTCAAAGACGCCTTTCCAAAAATGCCTCAATGGCCATAGAAGTGATATCTCTAAGAAGCTACTCCTCTCTGTTAGCTAGCATTTCAGACAGTCAGATCCTAAACTTGATGACTTTAACCGCATGAAAGTCTTAGTGATTGAACAGAACATTCACTGGAGTGATATCCAGCAACAGGTTTGGGAAAGCTTCTGGATAAAGGAACTAAATGTACTTCATCAAAATGGCATCAACAGGAAGTACTAGCAGTTTGATAGAGAGGCTCTTCTATTATTTTATATACGATATTATAACATCATTTTTGTATATTACCATCTTATATTAGTACCGCAAATCTTTAGACTTTTATAATTTTTTTCCTTTTCTGCTCAGTATCGTCTATTCTAGATGATCAGGTACATATTAAATTTGCTGGTTACTGTGGATTCATTTATTTTCGTGGGTATCAATTTTCGTGGATAGAGAAAAAAGACGTTTCGTGGTAAACGAAATTGTGGATCGCTGATTACAAAAAAAAAAAAAAAAATCTGATACGTAATTCGTTGATTCCTTTTGATTTAGGAGATCATATAACCTCCTTGGTTTGATCAATAATAAAACAAACAAAAAGAAGGAATTCATTGAAAAGTTTTGAATTGTCAAAATCCTCGCTTGGTCATTCTAGGTTAAAGTGTTCACTGAAAACTTCTATTACAATAATGGACAGAGACAACTAATTATTTGTTTGTTTTACAATTTATAAATTATTGTCGGAATTTTATAAGGCATTCAAAACTCTATGATTGAAAGCTCATTTCCTAATCACGATATAATAAACAGACATATAATTAGTAAAAGGTGTGAAAATAAATGTTCCTGTCGTAAACAATATAACCTACGGGCAATATCCCGTACTTAATCCTATTGATTTTAATCACCAGTAAACCAAACTATGACATGGTAATTAACAACTTGCAGTTATTTTCCATGAACAGTTTTAATCAATTTTAAAAGTAAATTATCACTGATATTCGATATATTTATTATTGATTTAATCAAAATACTTGTATCTTCTTTCATTAAAACACGTGTTATGATACAATGTTTATCGGTAGTCAACACTATACTAGAACTGCATAACATAACCGGAAATAAACATCCGACTCCATACACATTTTTCAGGATTATTCTTCGTTGAATTCTTAAATTGTGGTTCGCTGTGACCCACGAAACCCACGAAAATTGGTATACCACGAATAAAAATGAATCCACAGTAGTCCTTTTATAGACATATATATATATATGCATTGTAATAGCTCTTTCTTCTTTACACAAAGAAAGGATACAAATACATTTGTAATTTTATAGCAGTTGATATTAATTATTTTTGTCCTTTTATAGGCATCAGATACAAAAGAGAACAGAGTGAGGAAACACCATACCAAGTCTACTTCTAGTACAACCAGCAAAAAGCCTAAAACAAATCAAGACAATATAACACCAAGAGGGAAGTCACGACTACCACTAAGGAGTAACAACACTGATTCATAAGATATCATCTTTATACAGTATTTAAAGCCACATATATATCTGTACATAATGACATTTTAATAGTTTTAGTGGTTCTTGAATTTTTATTCGGTTTTATTTTTTTAGTGTATTCATATCAAGTTGATGTTTGTAATTTTATTCTAGCTAATCTTGTATTTATTAATCTCTATGTAATATAAAAAATACATGCAATAAAATTAGATCAATTTTTACAGGAAAATTTGACATTTTGCTATTTATAAATTCATGTGAGGTTCTGATTTTTGAAAGATATTTCAAGAAGTTTAAAATTAATACAAGGATGGACAAAAATTCCTTGTTGATTTGATTTGCCAGATGCAATAATATTTCCTTTGAAATTATATTGTAACTGTTATTTGTTGGAAGAAATATTAATCCTTCTTTTGGTAGTATTAATGATTCAATAAATGATAAAATATATATTTGAAAAAGCTTAATGTCATTATGTTTTATCTTTCTCATTTGCATAAAAAAAAGTTTCGCAAAACCTAAATATATTAATTATGATATTATGTATATTTTACCCACAAAGAAATGGTAATTTTATATTTGCTTGGAGATTGCCTTTAGAGTTTTATGAGTAAATATTAAATTACTATGTGAGTGTTAGGAATATTTTCTATCTTTCTTCTTATTCTTAAACTACTCTCACTTTTAATACATACATGATGAACTTATAAGTAACTTCACCATACTCTGTTAATGAAATATGGAAATTCAAATCTTTGTGTATGATGGTTATACCCTTACATTTGTTATAATGACTGGTAAGTCCCCAAAAAAGAAATCTGGACAACAATGTTTGTCAATGTTTCAACCTTCAGTCATAAGTAATACTGCTTAATTTATTGTTTATTATTTGCTGTATGATGTTATAATATTGTTAAGATTAAAAATCATCCTCATTGTGGTGTATTGTACCTTGTAGTTATCTACAGATGAATTTTAAATTGTTTTTATAATCCTTTAAAATTAATCTACAGTGGTGCTGTAACAATAATGAAATGTGTTTAAAACACTTTAATTATCAACAATTAAGATAAAAACATAGTTTTCTTGACAAACATTTTGTGAATTCTAATATGTTGGTGATATCATCTACTAAATAATTTTAATATTAAGGGAATACGATACAGAAAAGACATCTGGTTGATTTTTCCTTCAAATTTTGACTGAAATTTTTTTTTTTTATGCACTATTGAAATATATGAAGAAATATATTCTTTCATGACTTACTTTTTGAGATATTTTAGTTTGAAATTTGCATGTTTCATGTAAAAACTCAAAATTTCAATTTTCAATACATTTATGAAAAAATGACACATCTTTCAAATAGAGAGGCATTTTCACTTGTCTATTTGCCAAATGTTTCCTTAATTTGAAGGCCTTTAAGGAAATCTCTTAAATGAAGGCTGAATGCAATAAGATTTTTGTGAAATCATACATTGATTGGTATTAAATAAAAAAGCCCTAGACAAATTTTTTGGCAGTACAAATGCATACAGAAAAAATTCTACTGTAGATTTTCTCTTTCAATTTCAACATTATATTTTAAGTAGTACATAGTCAATTGCGAAAAAAATAAGTATGGGGGTTCATGTACTCTTCATGTACTCATTTTTTAGCCAGAAAAAGAAAACCTTGTTTTTCAAATGCTGAAGTCCCACTTCCCTTTTTAGGCAATAAATTATGTTACATTGTATTCTTAATGCAACATCATTGTGCAACTATTCCTATGATACATCAAAACGCTATACCAATTACTTATATACCAATTTATTGACACTAGAAATGCTATCATTCTTCATTTGCCTTGAAGTATAGTACAGTAGATTTCGCATGCTTAAATATACAACATGCTTGTTTTCCTTTGTCAACATTTTCAAATTCACATAACTGGTTTGATTTTGCACGAATTTTGGATGCTTATCATAAGCAATGTTGTGAAAACAACATGTTAAATATGGATGCATTATCATCTGCCCTTGCTATTGTATCATATGCCCTTAAAAAAGTCATTTATTAAATCAAATCAAGACATCAGAAAAGAACTGTCATTAATGATACAGCAACTTTTATTAATATTTATTTATGTTGTTTTAAATTTGAATTTTATTTGAATACACTTCCAAAAGCATTGAAATGTAGCAGAAAGAAAACAATAAAGAAGGTCAAGGTATTGTTGCATGTTTTATTAATGGCATAAAGATTTACAAGGTTACCTCTTATGTTTTATTTCATTACCATCAATATTATTGACATAAAGGAGAAGGTACACAAGTTCCTTAATTAGCCCAAGGTATCATATAATATAGCATAGCAAATTATATATACTGGTAGGTAATAAAATTGGCATTTTTGATACTGAAAGTCCTGTGTTGTTCATTCTGTGAAAAAAAATGATTCCAGAACTGAAGATTATAGAACACTTGTATGGTCTATTGCCTTCTGGGAAACATTTGCCACACAATCTGACCAGACTCTGGAGATGTTTCTATTGCTTCCTTGTTTGTTTATTGTTTTATATCTCAAAAAATTTCTAAGGGGTTCCGCAGAACCCTGTGTCTCACCTGTGATTGCTGCTGTAAGTGTAAAAGTGTAATGTTGACTTAAAAAGGGAGTCCATTTATCAGTAAAATACAGAATGTAAAAAAAAAAAAAGATTAGCTTCTGTCCAAGTTTCATAACAATCCATGAAGGTTTACAAATTTATCATGTCAAAAAAGGTTAATCCCAGACTGTTGGTGAATGTTAACTGTAAAAAACCAAGTCCATCTTTCAGAAAAATACTGAAAATGAAAAAAAATATATTTTCAAAAGTTTGCTAGACATTATTTCTTAATCATTAAAAAGCTTCTGCCAAAGTTTTATAAAATTTTATGAAGGTTTGATAGAGTAATTGATGTGTAACAAACTTAAACCACAGACTGTATCTATTTGTTAAATGTAAAAAAAAGACTAAGTCCATTTATCAGTAAAATACAGAAAAATGAAAATAAGTATTTTCAAAATTTTGCTCAGAATACTGTATTTTGGTCATAACTAAGCTTCTATCCAAATTTCCTAAAATTCCATGAAAGTTTGACAAAGTTATTGATGTCTAAAAAAACTTTAACCACAGACTGAACCTAAATGTTGACGCCAACGGAATCTAGGATCGCTATGTCTCTCTTTCACGACATAAATGTCGCAGGCTTGACAATAAAAAAGGTTTGTCAGATTGAGTCAATTTTCCTTGGACACAATTTATCCAAAGGTATCCATGAACAAGAGAAAATATGTATTTCAATAATGCAACTAATTCAGATATAGATAAAAAATATATTAATTATACATGTCATAGAAAAGAGAGGATACGTTTTATCAATTCATTACACAAAATCACTGAAAGAGTACATGCAAAAACCCAAAGCATACAAATGTTCTTGAAAGGAACTGTGGGGTATTCATCAATAATATTATGTTGCCTCTGTCATAGCCTATTGACTTTAAAACTTTTTTTGCCAAGTTTACATGTTAAATTTTGTGATTAGGTAAGTTTTAGGGGAACCACTAATAGCATTAGCACATCTCATTTCCATAGATATTTTGTATGTCCCTGCCCCTTCAGTCACGGTTCATTGTCTAGGAAACTTGTACATAGTTTACATGTTTAGTTTATAATTAGGTCAGTTTAAGGGGAATCACTTATGATAAGGCAATGATATATGGTACGCAGTTGTACTAGCATTGGTATGTTTCATTTCTAAGGATATTATTTTGCCCTGCACCGTCAGTCATGGTTCATTTATTTAGAAAGTTTTGCAATCTTACATATAAATGTGTTGCAATTTCAGGTTCACCATTTGTGTAACTATCAAAATAGCATACAGGCGAGATATTTCTCTGTGTATACAGATTATTAAGAATTCAACGCTTCCCCTTTCTATCTCATTCTATTGATGAACAAAAGGTACTTGCAAAATGATACCATATCAAATCATGCTTGCAGTTGATGCAGTACCTAACCTGCCAAGAAAAAAATTGTTTTCTTTTACTCATATCAGCCACTGTACTTTGGGTTAGGCTTCATTCATTGGCACAAGGATGTATATTAGATATAGTTATACGTCCTTGATAGGCATAAAAAAGAAAATAAAATTGAGAATGGAAATGGGGAATGTGTCAAAGAGACAACAACCCGACCACAGAACAGACAACAACAGAAGGTCACCAATAGGTCTTCAATGCAGCGAAATTCCCGCACCGGAGGCGCCCTTAAGCTGGCCCCTAAACAAATATATATACTAGTTCAGTGATAATTGACGTCATACTAAACTCCAAATTATACACAAGAAACTAAAAGTAAAAATAATACAAGACTAACAAAGGCCAGAGGCTCCTGACTCGGGACAGGCGCAAAATGCGGCGGGTTAAACATGTTTATGAGATCTCAACCTCCCCTATACCTCTAGCCAATGTAGAAAAGTAAACGCATAACAATACGCACATTAAAAGTCAGTTAAAGAGAAGTCCGAGTCCGATGTCAGAAGATGTAACAAAAGAAAATAAACAAAATGACAATAATACATAAATAACAACAGACTACTAGCAGTTAACTGACATGCCAGCTCCAGACCTCAATTAAACTGATTGAAAGATTATGTCTTCATCATATGAATATCAGGCACAATCCCTCCGTTAGGGTTTAGTATCATACCATCATAAAATATATGAGAAGAGCATAACCCGTGTCATGCCAACAACTGGTTTTAAATAAATGTGTTTAGTTCCGATGCAAAGACCCTATAAGTGAATCAATATTAAAGCCAAAATATGCAATCTTTAATGACCTGACAACAGTATCGTAACTATATCCCTTCTTAATAAGTCTATTTAAAGGTTTTGTTAGCTTCTGAGGTGAATACTGACATTTTAGTGCTTTATAAAGAATATTACCATAAAAGTTTGGATGTGAAATACCTGAACGTATAAGAAGTCTGCATGTTGAGCTATATTTACGAATGATGTCCTTGTACCGATGATAAAATTTAGTAAATGTTTTGACTAGTTTGTGACATCGAAAACCCTGGTGCAATAATTTTTCTGTAATACATAAATTTCTTTCGCCAAAATCCGAAACGCTGCCACATACACGAGCGAATCGCACAAGCCGAGATATATAAACACCGCAAGATGGTGACAAGGGAACGTCACCATCCATAAATGGACAACTAACGATAGGAAATGAAAAATCATCTCTTTTATCATAAATTTTGTATTAAGCTTTCCGTTAATGATATAGATATCAAGATCGAGGAAAGGGCAGTGGTCATTGTTAGTATTAGCTTTATTTAAAGTAAGTTCAACAGGATAAATTTCTTTAGTATACATACTGAAGTCGTCATTATTGAGAGCCAATATATCATCCAAATATCTAAAAGTATTATTAAATTTTGTATCAGATGTTGTTTCGATGGGTCTTTGCTGATTTTAGTCATAAATTGTAACTCATAGCAATACAAAACAGGTCCGCAATAAGTGGTGCACAGTTAGTCCCCATTGGAATTCGATAACCTGACGATATACGGAATCTCCAAAGCGAACAAAAATATTATCTAGTAAAAATTCAAGGGCAGATATAGTATCAAAGCATGTCCAATTGACATAGTTCTTTTGTTTATTGCTACTAAAAATGACCTAAAAGAGTTAGAACATATGTATTCACATTCTGACTTTTAAATGCCCATTTAATTAGGTGTGTGAATTTTTCTTTATGAGAATGTGAGGCAATGTGGTATACAGGGTAGAAAAATCAAAACTTTGAACAGATTCAAAATCACCAATATAAGCATGCAATTTATCAAGTACTTCCAACGAGTTTTGACACACCAAAAGTAATTAATTCCACTATTTTCAAAGGCCTTATTTGAACAATTTATTATCAGGTTTTGATTGTACCAAGTGAACTGGTAAGAAGAATAGACAATTTAGTAGTGGAACAATGGCTTGAAGACGAAATAAATCTATATTTGTAAGGTGTTTTATGTAGCTTCGAAGCCAGTACATAGTTGGGACTTTCATTGTATTTGGTTCTGCTTGTAAAGAGGTAGCTAAAAGTTTATGTTTGTTACAGATGTTGTTTTCTGAAAATGGAGTCAGTTGGAATGTTGGTGAATTGGTGATTTCTTTTTTCAGAACCTCAATGTAAAATTTACGTCAAACAATAATGATATTATTAGCAGCTTTATCGGCCGGGACAAAAACAAATTCCTTGGCTAGTTCTTTAAGTTTATGTTTGATACGAGAAATAGGTTTATTATGGTTGTTGTTAAGAGTAAAATGTTCTTTAAAATGTTGAATACGATATCAACTATGTTCATTACTGAATTAAAAAGAGTCCAAAGATTTTTGTCAGCTTTTTCCGTTTATCCATTTTAAACAGTAAGTACGGAGTGAGTCGTGGATGATATTACGACACTCATTCCAATTAATGATTGACGGGGGACGATATTTAGGTCCTTTACTGAGGAATGATTTTAACTCTCGGTCTTGAACGATGTTAAGATCTCCTGTTATAACATGGGAAATGGGTCCATAAATGTATTCGAATTACTGCAATTACATGAAGTAGGTGTATTTTCACTGATATTAACATCTTTACACAATTGGCTATAATTAAACACATATTTCGGGTAGATTCTTGTAAATATAACAAATAAGAGGGAGCTCAGTATTATCAAAATATCCAGGAATTTGTTCTTTAACAGAATGGTCGTTAAAAATACCGCAATATTTACAAAATCAAAACCTTTATTGACATACTTTATTTTAATAAAATGTTTTTATGATCTTCAGGGCGATCAATTTTGGGAAACAGTTTAGAATAACAATATGCCATTATAAAACATCATCTTTTGCAATTAAAAGTATAATTTCAGTAAAAATCTTGAATGTGGTCATTTGTTATGATTTGTTATGATAAAGATGGTGGAATACTCCCACTTACCATAGCTAAATTGGCTATAGCATTTTTATGCATATTTCAAGGAAAAACTCTCTATGAATATTTCTTGTGGCCATTTTGAGATTTTTTTTCTCTCCAAAAATTGTCAATTCTTATGTGTTAAACAATTACTGAATTACTGTAATGCTGACTTAACAATGAATATTGCTATAGGACTATAAAACTTCTGTTTTCCCATTAGCTAATAGCATAAGATTTAGAACCTTTTCTTCTTTTTTTCTGTGTTAGTATTTACTATCAAAACAAGGAGAAATTATCTTGAGCAAATACAAAAAATAGGAGAGCGATAAAAGAAGTCATATAATAATAAAATTGTTGTCCTTTGATATCAGTGACCCATCAGTTGATGTGATAAGATGTTTATTAGTGTAAAATCCAACAATTGCATTGCTACTAAATACATGAGATAACACAAATAAACAATAACCAATACAATACAATTGTAACATTTACAAAAAAATATCTAAATCATAATAAATATCAGAAGTCCATTAAATATTTAAATATGATGATTTATCAACCCCAGAGATATGATATGCACCTTCGGGCATTGGCCTCGGTGAATATCATAACTCTGGGGTTGATAAATCACTGTAGTATTAACCTCATCAAAAGTCAATAATTGTATAGTATTGGAATCAATGAAGGCATCATAGCAAGCAAAATAAATAAATTCCATCATAATCGCTTGGGCTTGCACTTCAGGGTTGACTTATCTGCACTGAACGATTGGACTTTGTCTTTTTCCTTTTGGTAGACAGCCAATCAAAATCGTGTAAAACCACGCATTGACTGTCTGGTGTCTAAAATTAGAAACTAGCACAACAAATCTGGAAAAATAGAACACAGCTGACGAAGTGAATGCCGGAGAAAGAAGAATCCTCGCAGTTTCCTCATCTGAATGGTCGAATGTTTGACCAGAAGACAATAGCAAATCTTTTCTCAGCCAGTGCTGCAACCAACGTTGCGATCCAGTTTTGTCACAAGGTAAAATTTTTGACCCACATACGTGACATTTATAAGGGCGACATCAAAATCAAAAGATCAATGTAGGATAAAAACTTAAATCAAATAGTTTGGGGTGGGGGTAAAATTACTGCAAGGTTTGTTTATTTGACATCGATTTTACATATATCAATATTGGTCAATCAATTTTTCCAAATTAAGTTAAGAGGGGGGGGTCAGTGAAAAACTATGTGAATTAAGTTTTTATCCTACATTGAACTTTTGATGTTGTCCCTAATGTTTATTGTTGATATAGAATGCTATATTTTGGGGTATTTTAACTGTCTTCAGCTGTCGTTGCATTAGAATATATACGACTTAAATAGATTAAAATGATCTAACAGCTGTTTAAAAAAATTCATTTCGGACATTGCAGTTTTCTCTGAGGCCAAATTATAAGGGGGCAAGGTTTAACTGTTATGCTGTTATGGGCCAATTTAATTGTTTGTTATCTGTTATTCTGAAATTGCATTTGCTGTTAGCTGTTATTGTCATATTCCTTGTTAGCTGTTATAGGACTTTTATCTTTTTGTTATCTGTTATTGTGAGAATGTATTTGCTGTTAACTGTTATTGAAAATAGGAATGTTAGCTTTTTGACAGCCAATCTTCGGTAGAAAATGAAAATCATTGTACATTGGGGTCTTACAACTGGTAATATGGTGGTCCCTTATTCTGGGAAGCATTCCAGTAATGTACACATCACAGACCATCACTTAAACATATTAACATCAGTCGTGTCCAGGACTATTCCAGTATATCTTATTATAATCCTTTGATAAATTCATTTTCTTTAACTCAATGTATGATGATAATTTTATGTTATGGAATACTGTTTTCAGCATTTGTTGGTGAACATTTAAAAAAAATCACACGGCGTGCTTGTAATTTGAATAGTGTGCGTATTCTTAAAAAAGAATCACAGAGCTGAGTTAGTATTCTTTATTACATAAGGGAGCTACCATTTGATTTTTATGGGGGGACTAGGATGAAATTTGAAAAAAAAAGGCAGGACAGGAGTTTTGAGTAAAAAAAAGGCAGGATGAGCAACTTGGCAAAAAAAAAAAAGGCAGGATGACAATTTATGTAAAAAAAGTCGGGATAAACTAATGAAAAAAAAGGCAGGACCGAATAGAGTGAAAAATAAAAAGGCAGGACAGAGATTACAACTAAAAAAAAATGCAGGACAAAATTTTTCATAGCCCCCCCATAAAAATCAAATGGTAGCTCCCTAAAAGGTGTTTCGGTTAAGTTCGTATGGACCTAGGCCTATCCTCATCAGGTATCCCTGTTTTCCTTTTTGTAAGTTCGAATTTGATTTTTGTCGAGCCTGCAACTTTTGTCGCAAAAACGAGACATAGCGATTCTACATTCTGTCGTGGCGGTGTCCACAAATATCTCTCTGTGGTTAAAGTTTTGAAATTTTAATAACTTTCTTAAACTATCCTGGATTTCTACCAAACTTGGACAGAAGCTTGTTTATGATCATAAGATAGTATCTAGAAGGACATTTTGTAAAAAAAAATCTTGTTTATCCATATTTTATTTATAAATGGACTAAGTTTTTCTGCCAGTTAACATCACATTCACTCTGTGGTTAAATTTTTCATAATTTTTTCCCCATTTTTGTTGAGCCAGCTGCGACTAACAGCAAAAGTAGGCGAGACACTGGGTTCCGCGGAACCTTTAGGAATTTTTACATATGTCATGTATATGGGGATAATATTCCCTGTATCCGAATACGTAAATATTTGGTTCAAACAATTCTTAATTCACTGTTATCTGTTTTTATGCCCTTTCAATTCCTTGTTATCTGTTTTAAGCCAAATCAATTTGCTGTTTTGCTGTTATTGGATCCCCCCTTGCCCCCCAAAGTAGGGTTTGTATACCCTCAAGTCCAGTATATTCTTTTGTCCAATAGGTCTATTTGTTTGGTTGAATGAACAGACATATCAAACGAATGAAATTACTGGCCATCATCGCATATTTTAAAGGAGGTGTAAAACACATAGCAACCCAGCAACAAAAAGAAACCCTAAATAGTGATCAACATATAGTCTTTGGCAACAGACAATTGCTTAAACATCAAGCTTCAAATCTTCAACAGTCTGGACACCGACATCTACAAGGAAACAGTTACACTTTCTTCATTATGCTTCACCAGAGACATATAATACAATTATATGTCCATGGCTTTACTTTGGCATAAATAATAAACTACTTTTCAAATTAATAAAGTTCTATTTCACAAACGCATGTACATATCTAGTCACAATAAAACCAGAGAACAATCAACTGTAAAACTGATATATAAACCAAATACGGACTATTCCACAATACTCAAAACCCAATAACTGGTTAAGGAGAGATAACTCTCTTAAACATATGCTAACTCAACCAAATGTCTTGACCATACCAAACTGACATATAACATCCCACCGAACAAATAAACAAACCTGTTTGTTTTTAATGGTTAAGGTGCTTTGGTCATTAAAAAATAATTCAAAAATCCAATACTTTCATAAACAAGCAATCTATTATTCAATCAACTAACTATCAAATGTATGCATACTATACTCAAAAATTACTATCTACTGCATATTCCACTATATAATTGGGTATACAGAGCAAACTTTTATATACGATGACACCAGCAGAGACCTTGGCTTTTATTAAATGGAAATACAATTAAAGCAACACATTTATCAGATACACTGCCTCAACAAATATAACCATAAAAAAAGTTTATTTCTGGTACACTGTTGCTCATGAAAATGCAGTATTTTTCTCAATAAATGCATATTTGCTGTTTACCAAACTTCAAAAATGACTATTCATTTAAAAGCAAACTCTAAAATATAATTTTGCATTCACCAAAATGAATTACTAAAATTAGAAACTTTTACTACTAAGTTTACTTCACTACGCTCAAATAGTAAGACTGAAAAATATACAAGTAAGAATAAAACCAACAAAAAATTCAAGAACAGTAACTTGAAAAAAAATCTTTAGAAAACTACGATCATAGCAATACTGAAGTAAATATTCTCTCGATATTTTATTTAAAATAAACACTTATTACAGATGTAAAACAAATCTATTCAGTACAAAATGTATATCTTTCCGCCAAACTATGACAAGTAGTTTATAAAAATTAAACAGACAACCAAAGATCTGCCATAAGCACCCAAAATATAACTAAAGAAACCTTTAAATAGATACCTGAATTTTGTACATTATACAACAGGGATTGTCAACAAAAAAGGCAATATTGACTGTTAATGAAGAAAAAGCAACTTTTCAAAATAGACTTCTTCTTCTTCTTCCAGGTAAGGAACCAAATTCAATAATTGATTGTATTAGGTCCCACTAAAACTATATGCAGTGTGTTGATATACTTTAGGCAAAACTGATTTTAATCCACACTTGAGCCAAGCACACACCCACTGAGATAATTTTCATAGAGTACAAAAAGAAAAGAAAAAACATTTATTTATATGTTCTGGACCATATGAGTATTTGGACCATACGCGTATGGTCCATGTAATTAACATGATGATTGTTGAAAAGGTGTCATAAATAAATTGTTTCTAAAAATGAAATTTTGACATGTACAATCATATTGTAACCATTGTTACATGATTAATGAATTAAGGTGAATTTTATTCACAAGTTAGTATTATTATAGTATAATCTTTTTGCATGGGTTCTTATGAAACACAAATGTGGACTTTGAAAATAACTTATAGAAATATCTTAAAGAAATGTTAAACAAGAAATCAATTGTTTTACTCACAGGCACTTAATACATTGAATTCTCTTTTAAAAGAAATTATTTGGTATTTAAATTTTTTTTTTTAGTAAATTAAACTTTCTTAAATATTTCAAATGGTTTTAGTTATTGGATGATTTTAATTCTTATTCATTCGATCTTACAATACCAGTAAGATTGTATGAATGGGAACAAAAACGTCAATTAAATGAAAATAAGTAGAAATTAAAATTTAGAAAAAAAGAATTTAAGCACTCAGGAAACAAGAAAAAAAAGGCAATGCCCCAAACTCATGTGGTTTCACTTACTGAGGAAACAGCAAACAGGATAAAGGGCTAAATTGACTCTAGCGAAGGCAAGATAACAAATACACCAAGATTCAGACAATATGTCAAAGATAAAGGAATTCATTTAGTAACTGTTTAACCATTGTGGTTTGGAGAATGCGATTTGTGACCTGCAAAAGGAAGTTTTTATTTATTTGAAAAAAATACCTATATGGTCTAAATACTCGTATGGTCCATCCCATTAATGACCAAACGAGTATATACTGATATGGTCCGACCAAACTTGTATGGTCGGACCATATGAATATACTTGTATGGTCATGACCATACTCGTATGGTTCAAATACTCACATGGTCCGGAACATATATATATATTTATCTTAACTCCTATAGATTTTGGTTAAAGGACTACATATATTTGATATAGGGTGTCCTAAAAAATATGGGGTTAGTTACCATATGGGGTTTTGGGAGTTACTTCCCTTTCAAAACAAAAAAGAAATCTGAAAGGTTTCAACAGACGAAGAAATTGATAATGAATGATTGAAATATATTCATAAAACAAATTTAAAAACAAGTTGTTATTGTTGGCATTTGTTTTTTTGTATAGACAAATGGAAGTAGGTTCTTAATACTAAGTATTGAAGACTTAATCACTTTGATAGGTGGCTAGTCTAAATACCACATGTGAAGATAGTCGGTAAGATAAAGTTGTTACACAGTGTACTAGTGACCTAATACAATATATATGGGGTCAGTAAATTCGCTCTCACCCCATACGAAATTTACTGACCCCATATATATCATATTAGGTCACAAACACACCATGTAGCTAATAATATATTGTTTAATGATAAAATATTGATTATTTTGAAAAACCAATCAAATGTAGATTACAAATCATTAATCATGTAAATTTTCCAAAACTTGAAATTTTTTATTTTTATTTCAGTTATTGTTAGTGCACTGGTTCTAAATTGCAAACACCAAGTGGTAGAGAAAGAAAAGATTGCCACTGAATATTTTTTATCTTGTTTTATATTGGAATAATAAGTGAATACTCAGCAATTTATTGCAAAATGGTGAAGGATATGTCTGCTGTTCAACCAAAGAATCTCCCTCGGTATGTAGAAAAACATGAGATATCTCATCATCTTTAAGTTACATTTTGTATATGGGTTTTTTGTACGATCTTTTATAGTGTTAATCTACATATAACTTTGAACATGTATAATAAATATCCCTTAAAAATGGAATTTTATGCTGGAAGGAGTGAAATAACAAGTGACAAGTGGTCATTGACTTGAGTTAATTTGACTTGTAGTTGATCCTTTATTGGTAATAATGTAAGTAAATATACTATAATTCTATTTAAAATTGTAATACATGTATAAAGTTCATAAGCAAATAGCAGTCTGTTTTATAATATCACATGAAAAGCAAAAATCACAAACAACATGTTTCAGTTTGTAATGTCAGTTGTATGAAAAACTAATCACAGGCAGTATAAAATGAACTACTGTCACATACTCAGTGTAGTATCTAATGGGTATTGTACCAGAGTTTACCCTTGGATATTGGAAGATGCACCGTTTCTTTTTTATCTATCGTGAACTTGGTATTTTGGCCTCTGTCACCCGCTAGCAATGTGTGGGAAATGTTCCTGACTTTGCACAGTCCGTATATGTTGTGCAGCAACCAGTGCGCTTTCTAACCTGTGCACTATCAGACCTTTGATGTGTTCTACCTATGCACTGCTATACCTGTGCATTATCTGGCCTGTTCCACCTGTGCACTGCTTAACCAAAGCACTCTCTGACTAATGTTTTACTTGTGCACTATAATCGCACAGTGGCCTATGCACCTATTACCCAGTGCCTATGTTCAACTTATATACTCCCTGCAACCTTATTCAGGTACGCAGATAGATTCTTATTCAGAATCTATTTAATTAATTAAATAATTACCTTTTAGCTTATTCTAGACGTCTTGACTATCCACTAAGCGACCCTTTTTCTGACAGCGCATCAGGTTTTATACTAAGTATTGGACCATACCATTTACTTTGGACGATACCAAATATCTTATTCCTATGAGTGTTTGTAGAATACCAAAACCCCTTATTGCTAAAACGTTAGAATGATGGCCCTTAACTTTACAACTACCGATCGGAATATTTCTGGGTTTGCTAACCATAACCTGTCCGTTCCTGATTCTAGATATTATAAATTTCCATAGTATTGCATAAACAAACCAAAACCGAAAGTAGACAAACGTTCAATTTTTAAACTAAACGATTCCATATAAGTTAACAATGGTTTAACTTGATAAAAGTAATAATAAGTTTAACCCTAGTAAAATAAAACAGGTAAACTATTTTCATCACACTACCACTTATCTACATATACATACTGTGAACATTTTTATAATATATGTTATATTAGGTTTTAAACCTAACATTGTTTATTATATATGTTAGAATGCCAAATTCAGTTATCTTTCCATTATTCAGGGAAAACAAAGCTGAAAATATGGAAACAGACACACCTCCCTCTCAAAGAACACCAGTTCAACAGGACACTGTACCAAGCCAAGCTCAAAGTAGGATGAGCATTAGGAGATCCACATGGGAGCCAGCTTGGGGACCAGTCTTCAAGAGCAAGGAACATTTTGTAGAAATGCACCTTTGTTAAAAAGGTGATGAAGTGTTCTATGAAGCATTTTAGATTTTCTTGTTGTTCTTGAGAATGATACTGTACTGTTTAATTTTGTTTCTTTTATTAACCAAGAATTTCTTGATTTGTCATGTATTTGTTGCTTTAATGATATTAGCCTAACTGCACTAGTTTATAAAATAATTTTGTGATTAATCCAGTTTTTCAACTAGATTGATGATAAAAGTCATTTTTAGTACAGCCTTTTACTTGTCATTTGATTTATTGTTCTTATTTTTTTGTCCGTCATAGATCTAAACCATTGCACTTATTACTCAAGTGATGGTTGTAAAATTATGACTAATAAATCATAAAAACTATAAATTAAGTGCAGTGGCAGACAATTTTTCACCATTTTACGATATTTTGCTTTTATATGTTTTGTGCAGTGATATTTGCTTGACATTTTGTGCAATGGAGTGATGGTGATTGAATTATTTAATAAACAGTTACATAAAGACATTCAGGTACGCAAACCCCTCAAAATAAATTTGATACCTCCAGTTTACATACTTCTGATGGGTGCTAGTTGATATAGGGCACATTAAATTGTAATAACTGTAATACATGCATATATAGACTGTGTTGTCATTATGTTGTAAATTAAATTAAATTAAAACCTGTCATTATGGTCACTAGGGAACAACCTTTTGTGAAAAAAACTGCTATACCAAAACAAACTTGTTTTTTATGATGATGAAGTCAAGTTATTTGAAGAGTCATCTAGAATGAAATACTCTCAAATCAACATGTGGGTCTCACAACAGATGTTCTGAGTGAATTGAATCTACAAAAGTCCTGTCAGCATTTTGTTAGTGATATTTTAAATCATTCTAAAAATCTGGGATGTTTTTATCAATCTCTTTTACTAATGTATTACAGTTGTCTTCCATAATAGTTTAAACAGATTTATTTATTATTTTCTAAAACAATATTTTGAGTGATTTTGTATGGACTGATTTGATTCAAAGTTTCTGAATCCCAACATATCAGAGTTCAGACAAATAGATGTTCATATGTGTTGCTGCTTGAAACTTTTCAAAGCTTACTTATTTTATATTTCAATTGTCATCGTATTTTTCATTGAAATACAGACTACATTTGATCAGTTATAATAAAATAAATTTGAAATTGTAGTGTTGACATAAAAATGTTGAACAAATTTTCTCATTACGGTTCTTACTTTCCTTTAACGCTGTGAAATTCCCCCCCATAATTGTTCCTATTCAGTGAATGTGATGACAAAGTTTTATTGTTTACAATACAAGCTGTTTGGCTCAGATTTCTAGATTCTTGGTCAGTATTTATTTTTTTTATCTAAAACAAATGTATATCACTTTTATTATATATTATGTATTTCATTGACACAAATCTGAAGCTTTATATGTTTACCGGTGATTTTATTTATTGTTAATTTCGGAGGAGTATAATATCATTGCATTTATTTTTGTACATGGAATAATGAAAAAGGTAAAAAAAAAATTGTGTAGATGTTTCCAATATTTTAAACTGAATTGTGAAAAACTTAAACACTTACATTTTTATGCTGAAATAATGTAAATATCTAATTATTTGTTTGACATGAAAGAGGCATTAATTAATGCAGATCTCAGGAGGATGGCAAATTGTAGTCTTTTGAATATATAAATTAAAGATGAATGTAAGAAGAATGTTTATATTAAAAAAAAGGCAAGTAGACATTTTTTTATTGAGCTGTTATCTACATGTACAACTAGTCATCTTGAAAAAGAAAACTGTTTTCTACAAATCATTGACTGTTAAAAAAAGACTAAGCTTATTTTGATGTATTTGTATTGTTCAGATTTTATAGTTTTTCTGTAAGAATTACAAACAAAACTTCAAAAATTGAAACAAACCATTTTAAAGTATGTGAAATGTTTTGTGTTTTGAAATTTGGAATTGAAATTTATTTTGAAAAACAACAACAAAAGAAGTGTAAAGCGTTTTAAATGAGTATTTGATTTATTATATTTTGTATAATATTAAATAAAAATGTAATTTATATCTGTGTCATCTTATTAATGACAGTTTGTCCCACATCTTACCTGCTCCAGTTGTTAGGCAATGTTAAGGCTAGCTTATGCAGAAATGTCTAGGGTTGTCTTTCTTTTGCTGTATTCTTATAACTTATAATAGAATATTCAATACCCAAGGTCAAGATAATTTAATTTATAGATAGTATTTCATAAACCTTTGATAGAAAAATGAAACGGACTGTAAAATTTTAATTTTGCATCTGTTTAAAATATTTCTACCCATATGGTTGAAGTGTTGCCCCCAGCTACCAATTTGCAATGCCCTATGTAATACAATCATTATTGCAAATAGAAGTTGAAAAAGTATTTCTGAATAAAGTGGTTTGAAAAGCTGATTTTCATCTCCCTTTCACCAATATAGAAATAGAATGTGTGTTTGTCTTTTGTCTTAAATGGCAAAATGACAAGCTGACTAGATCTACCAATTTTACTCATTGAAGATTGTTGGTTTACGATTAACACTCGAACTGAGAAAAAACTTATCTGATGAAATAATACAAATATTTTTAAAAATTTTGTAAAACTGATACTACTGAGTTGTGTATTTCCTGAATTGTGTGGTGTCTAACTGATACTATTGAGTTGTGTGTTTCCTGAATTGTGTGGTGTCTAACTGATACTATTGAGTTGTGTATTTCCTGAATTGTGTGGTGTCTAACTGATACTATTGAGTTGTGTATTTCCTGAATTGTGTGGTGTCTAACTGATACTATTGAGTTGTGTATTTCCTGAATTGTGTGGTGTCTAACTGATACTACTGAGTTGTGTATTTCCTGAATTGTGTGATGTCTAAATGATACTACTGAGTTGTGTATTTCCTGAATTGTGTGGTGTCTAACTGATACTATTGAGTTGTGTATTTCCTGAATTGTGTGGTGTCTAACTGATACTATTGAGTTGTGTGTTTCCTGAATTGTGTGGTGTCTAACTGATACTATTGAGTTGTGTGTTTCCTGAATTGTGTGGTGTCTAACTGATACTATTGAGTTGTGTATTTCCTGAATTGTGTGGTGTCTAACTGATACTATTGAGTTGTATGTTTCCTGAATTGTGTGGTGTCTAACTGATACTATTGAGTTGTGTGTTTCCTGAATTGTGTGGTGTCTAACTGATACTATTGAGTTGTGTATTTCCTGAATTGTGTGGTGTCTAACTGATACTATTGAGTTGTGTATTTCCTGAATTGTGTGGTGTCTATGGTGTTTTTATTAAACTGATTGAGATTTAGAAGTGAAGGATTGGATACTCAGTAAAGTATGTCAAAAGTCTGTATAAGCTGTGCTAATATATAAATTCACAGCCATGTCCAGTAAGAATGTGGTTGTAAAATTTGATGCCACATGTAGAGAGAGTGCCACACACTATGCATGTTGAGAACCCTTGCAACAACTCTTTCAGGGGTCCATATAGCCTGTTGCAATGCTAAATTTCTTTCTCTATCCAAGATACCCTCATTTTCCAGTAGCATTCCAAATTTCCCGCCCATCATCCCGGTCAACCCCCTATTACAGGACCTACCTATTTTCTTAATTGTTAATTCATCCCGAACAATGCATAAACTATTTGTCACTGGATGCTTAGTAAACAACAATCAATCAATATTACTAATAAGTACACAGCTAAGTTGTTCACCAGCCAGTACAGATTTTGCCTCATTTTTAAACAACAAACAGGTGCCGAAAAGTGAGCAGGCTGCTGCAAATAAGGCGTTTCAACTGAATATAAGTTTTTAAGGCAAATAGATTGATCACAGATGAATGCATAGTTACTAACAAGTTGATTATATTACCAATGAGCAAATTGTTAACTTATTTCCAATGAGAAGATATTCATGTGACTACTTATGACAGCTAGCATGACCACCAAATGACACACTTTAAACCTTTCCACCAACAAATAATTCAATGCAGCTTATTCCAGACAACAATTCATCTGAAAGTACACTTGACAATTACATCACTGTCAGTGTTCATGATTATCAATTCTCTGACAGTTTTCTTTACAATCGGTCCACTGACAACATTCTTTGATAGTAGTTCACAGACGGTTGCCTGTACTATCATTCAACTCAAGAGTATTCTTGAATATCAACCTGACTGTATTGCAGACAATTAGTCCTCTGTGAGTATTCTTGTCAATCAGTCCATTAACATTATTCAAGGTAGATCAGTCTATTGACAGTATTCTTAATGGTCAGTTCAATGACTTTTTAATTTAAAAAATCACAAGTATTAAATGATGATATTCCTGATAGACAGCCCAATGACAGTATCCACAATCCATTCAGTGACATTGTTCTTGCAAAATAGTCTTTCAACAGTATTCTGGACAGTCATTGCACGGATAGTATTCTAGATGATTAGTCCACGCACAACATTCTGGTCTATCTTTCAAATGGATATTTTGCAGACAATAGACATTTGACAGTACACTTGAGAATGAGGTCATTTATTGTATTCTTAATTTATTTCAATGGCAGGTTTCTTGAAATCAACTAACAGTATTCTTCACAACTGGTCCACATAGAGAATACTTGGAAATCAGTTCACACAAAAATTTCTTAACAATCGGCTCAATTACAGTGTTCTTGACACTCAAACCATTGACTATTCTTCATAATCATTTCACTGAAACTTTTCTTGACAACTAGTCCACAGAAAACATACATGATATTCAGTCCAACTAGAGTATTCTTGAATAATTAGTCTACAGTTTTATTGTAATCTAGTCCACAGAGGAATTTTTGACATAAATTCACTGACAAAATTCCCAACAATCAGCCAATTGAGAATTCATTTATCAATCAGTTAATTAATGTATTTCAGATGTTCAGCCCACTGACAGTGTTCTTTACATTTTGTCTAAAAAAAACATGTATTTTTATACGACCGCAAAAATTAAAAATTGTGTGGTCGTATATTGGTATCACGTTGTCGTCGTCGTCATCAGCGTCGTCCGAAAACAGATGGTTTCCAGATAATAACATTAGTATAAGTAAATAGAAATCAATAAAATTTAACACAAGGTTTATAACCACTAAAGGAAGGTTGGGATTGATCTTGGGGGTTATGGTCCCAACTGTTTAAAGGGCCAAAAAATGGGCCCAAATAAGCATTTTTGTAGTTTCCAGACAATAACTTGTGTTAAAGTTTATGAATCTCTCTGAAATTATACCACAAGTTTCCATACTACAAAGGGATGGTTAGGATTGACTTTGGGGGGTTATGGCTCAAACCATTTAGGAATTAGGGGCAACAAAGGGGAACAACAACGGTTTTTCTGGTTAAAGGACAATTGAGACAATTTAAAAGCAGTGTAAGGGAGGTAATCCAAATCAATTTAAAGAACAATGTTTGATTACCTCCCTTACACTGCTTGTAAATTATGTATTAAGAAATGATGATTGTCTTGAGGTGATTAGCTGTCAATTTATTTTTAGAAGTTACTTTTAATTAATATTAATTTTAGCCATGACTATGTATGTCATTTTATATTTTAAAACGTTTATGATGTATTTAAATGGGTAATTATTGTTGCAAACTCCATTAGAAATTTGAATTGAGATACTGACCATATCTTGAGGGAAAGAATTTTTTTTTGGAATAAGGGAAAGGTTGGAGGTGAAAAAAATTGGAGGGGGGACAATTTTTCTCATTTCAGATTTCAGAAATTGAAAGAAAATTTCTTCAAATATTTTTTTTGGGGGGTTAATATTCAACAGCATAGTGTATTGCACAAACGCAAAAAAACAGGTTTTTTTTTTTTTTGGGGGGGGGGGGTGTCAGTTTGCAACAGCATAGTGTATTGCAAAAGCAAAAAATTGAATATAAATTCAAATCATATAACCAATTTGAAGTTCTTTGACTACAGTTATTCTGTGTCAGAAACCTATCATGTGTCAAAAATTTAATTACAATCCAAATTCAGACCTGTATCAAGTGTGAATATTGTGTCTATTTTGGCCCCAACTTTTCAGGGTTGGACATCTGTGGTCGTATCCAGCTGCGCTCAGCGAAGCAAATTATTGTCATTTACCCCACTGGAATATCAGTCCACTGACATTATTCTTGACAATATTTCCACTAACATAATTCATGACAAAAGGTCCTCTGTCAGTGTTCTCGACAATAGTTCCACTGGCAGTGTTCTTGACTATAGGTTAACTGACAGTGTTCTTGACAACAGGTTAACTGACAGTGTTCTCGACAATAGGTCCACTGGCAGTACACTTGACAATTATCTCACTATCAGTACACTTCACAATTATCTCACTAAAAGTACACTTGACAATTATCTCACTAACAGTACACTTGACAATAAGTTCACTTGTTCTCTTGGTAGTGCTCTGAACAATTAGTCAACTGACAATATTTTTGACTATCTGTAAATATTATTGACAATCAGTTTAAAGACAGTTTTATTGACAATATGTCCAATTAAAGTATTCATGAAAATTAGTTCATTTACAGTTTTTCTCTTCAATCAGTCAACTGACTGAACACTTGACAGTTATTTCCCTGACAGTACAATTGACAATCAGTCCACTGACACTATTTCTTGACTATCTATCCACTTATAGTATTCTGACAATCAGTTCCCTGACAGTTTTATTGGGAATCAGCCCACATATAGTATTCTTGACAATTAGTTTGCTGACAGTATTCTTAATAATAAGTTATTAAACTTACAGTGTTACAATCAGTTTCACTGACAAAGCATGTCAGAATTCTGAATAAGCATTCTGCTAATAATATTCTTGACAATATGTCCATTGACAGTTTTCATGACAATCAGTCCATTTACAATTTTCCTGACAATATATCCACCAACAGTATTTTTGACAATCACTCCACTGACAATATTCATGACTTCAGTTCACCGACAATATTCATGACAATCAGTTCACCGACAATATTCATGACAATCATTTCAATGACAGTTTTGTTATCAAACTGTAAACTGACAATATTTTCACAATCTACCAACTGACAGTTTTTATGACAATCTATCAATTGACAGCTTTCATGACAATCTATTCATTAAAAATATTCTTGACAATCAGCCCATTTATAATCCTTTATATCTGTTATTTGACAGTATTCATTAAAAAAACTGTTATTTGACAGTATTCTTAACAATCTGTTATTTGGCAGCATTCTTGACAATCTGTTATTTGACAGTATTATGACAATCTGTTATTTGGCAGCAATTTTAACAATCTGTTATTTGACAGTATATATGACAATCTGTTATCTGACAGTATTCTTGACAATCTGTTATTTGACAGTATTCTTAACAATCTGTTCTTTGGCAGCATTCTTGACAATCTGTTTATCAACAGTATTCTGGAAAATCTGTTATTTGACAGCATTTATGACAGTCTATTATTTGACAGTATTCTTAACAATCTGTTATTAGATAGTATTCTTTACAATCTGTTATTTGGCAACATTCTTGACAATCTGTAAATCGACAGTATTCTGGAAAATCTGTTTTTGACAGTATTCTTGACAGTCTATCAATAGACAGTATACTATAAAATCTGTTATGTGACAGTATTCATGACAATGTATTATTTTACAGTATTCTTAATAATCTGTTATTGACAGTTCATATAACAATCTGTTATTTGGCAGCATTCTTGACAATCTGTTATTTGACAGTATTTATGACAATCTGTTATTTGACAGTATTCTTGACAATCTGGTTTTTGACAGTATTCTTGACGATCTGTTATTTGACAGTATTTAATGACAATCTGTTATTTGACAGTATTTAATGACAATCTGTAATTTGACAGTATTTAAGACAATCTGTCATTTGACAGTATTCTTCACAATCTGGTATTTGACAGTATTCTTGACAATCTGTTATTTGACAGTATTTATGACAATCTGTTATGTGACAGTATTCTGACAATCTGTTATTTGACAGTATTTACGACAATCATTTATGTAAAAGTATTCTTAATAATCTGTTAGGGGACAACCATTTGATATTCTGGAGGGGGGGCCAGGAGGATTTGTTTTGGATCGGTTATTTATTTTTGTAAACTAAGAGGACAGATTTTCTATTTTCTGCACTATTGAAGCAAGATTTTTCATTTTCATTAAAGCAAGGGACTGATTATTTATTTTCACAACTATATTTATAATATTCGAAAACATATAATTTTTTCAATTATTTGTTTATTATAAATAATACATGTATAGTCAAGTCATTATGTACCATTTAATCAGAATTAATTATTATCCTCTGCAGAAATGAATCTTCTATATTCCCCAATGCATATACATGTATTGCATACATACACAGTTTTAAAGTTTAGTTGTAACTAAGGCTCTTTTAAAAGTATTGGCAAACATGTTTCGCCGAGCGGAGCGATGCAAAATTTTTTTTGAAGGGTTTTTGAACCGCTGAAGGCCCAAGAAGCTATAGAACAAATGATTCAAAATCATGCTTTCTGGGTGTTCCCCAGACCCTTTCTTAAACTGAAAATGCAAGTTCTGTTTTAATAATTTTTTGACAATATTTTGGTCTCAAAGCAAAATCACGTTATAGATTCAGTGTAAGACTTAAGTTTCTAGGGACAACATCAAAAGACAAATATGCATGATAAAGCAAAAATGTAATTCACATAGTTAAGTCTGTGTCTGCTGTGTTTTTTTTAAACTCATGATCAAGTTAATAATAAAATTACGAAATTACGAAATGAATGCAACACTAACAGAATACAGAAGGGCAATCAATGAACAAAAGACAAATAAATAAGAAACATTGATCCCAAAAAATCAGGGGCTACGTCTGAGGGAGAACAGAACTTGCTTCTTGCAAGGCACTCACGGTGAACACAATTTGGTATGGAGACAAGTGTTTGGTTTTGAAATTTCCTACATGAGGCATTTGTCTCAATGTAGTTACGGCCCTGATTTAATAAAAGTGAGGTAAGTGTTCCTGAGACAATTAACCTCAAATTAATTGAAACCAATTTTCTTACATTTCAAGTATATTTAAATAATATTTATACTTTTATTATTAAAAGATATGGGAAGTGTTTCCCGATTTTTTTTTTGGAAAAAAGATGAATTTATGAAGAATCTGGTGCCATCTCATACATTCGATTAGACCTGCTGAGTTATTTATTTTCAATACATTGCAAGTCAGGTAATTTATTTTCAAACTACCACAGAACAAACCATTTATTTTTGTGATTATCAAGGCCGAGTTATTTATTTTCAAAATCCTCCTGCCCCCAGAATTATCAAATGGTCGTCCCCTTATGACAGTTTTCATAACAATCTGTTATTTGGCAGCATTTTTGACTATCTGTTATTTGACAGTATTTATGACAATCTTTTATTTGACAATATTCTTGACAGTCAATCTATTAACTGACAGTATTCTTGACAATCAATACATTAACTGACAGTATTTTTTACAACTATCAGCTGACAGTATTTTTTTACAATATGTCCACTGACAATATTCTTGACAATTATTCCCCCACAGTATAAATGATATCTAGTCCACTTATTTTTATTCTTGGCAATAATTCCAGATAATATTTTTGATATTTAGCCCACTTATGGTATTTGTCACAATCAGTACACCATAGAATTCCTGACAATCGGTCCACTGACAGTATTCTCGAACCTTCAGCATTCTTGACAATATGTCCTCTGAAAGGATATTCTTATTTCTATTGACAATACGTTTTAAAAATATGCTCACAAACATTATTCTGGACAATCATTTAACTTACAGTTTTTCTTGGCAATCAATCCACTGACAGTATTATAAAGAATTGCTCCACTTACATTTTCTTGACAACCTGTCCACTGACAAAATTCTTGACAACCTGTCCACTAACAATTTTCTTGACAATCTGTCCATTGACAATATTCTTGACAACCTGTCCACAGACAATTTTCTTGGCAATCATTCAGCTAACAATATGCTTGACAATCTCTAAACTGACAAAATCCTTGACAATGTATCAACTGACAATTTTTTGGTCACCGTCAACTGACAATGTTTTTGACAATCGATCAACTGACCAATTTTTTTGACAACCTGTCCTCTGACAATATTCTTGACAACCTGTCCACTGACAATAATCTTGACAACCTGTCCACTGACAATATTCTTAAAAACCTGTCCTATTAGTCCACTAACAATATGCTGGATAGTTTTCTTGACAATCTGTCAACTGACAAAATCCTTGACAATATATCAACTAACAATATTTTTGACAATCGATCAACTGACAATATTTTTGACAATCGATCAACTGACAATATTTTTGACAATCGATCAACTGACCAATTTTTTTGACAACCTATCCTCCGACAATATTCTTGACAACCTGTCCATCTAGTGTTCTTGGTTTTGGGTTGATTTTCATCCATCTTAGTTGTTTTTAGGTTTTAAGTCTTGTACCTTTATTGTTTGCATGTTGGTCAACACATATTCTGTTTGTAAGGGATCAAATATTGTGTATGTTCAAAGTATTGTGGCTGTTTGCTGTTATAAATGAAGTATTTTGGTTATTAAGTACTTGTATACCTTGGTTGTTGATTGATGATTCATATTCCAGTTTATTGGTTTGTGATCGAAGTACTGTAGGTGTCTGATAGTAAGTAATTGGTTGAAAATGTAAAACCAATACAAGAATCAGATGCCATTTCGTTGAGTGAAGTAAAACCTGTGTCGATTACTGATTTTGTTCCTTTTTGATACTCCAGTATGTTGGTTGTTAATAATAAAATGATTCAGTGATTTAAGGTCATATTATTGATTATAAGTTGTCTAAATGTCGGCGGCTCTTTTCACAGAATATCTTACGACAAAAACTAATCGTAAGTTATACTGGAGTGTTCATGACTTACAAGTAATTTTTCTCGTAAGATTTTTGGTGAAAAGAGCAGCTGATAGGTAAGTTTCTACTTTGTTGTTATTGTTTAGTTAGTGACCAAATACTTGCTTTGTTTCTCAGGTACCATGTTTGTTGGTTAGTAGTCAGGTACCCTCTTTTGTCGATTGAACACCCTATGTATTGACAGAGACATATATGTATGTATTATATGTCTCTGATATTGGTTTGTAATTCTTCTGATCATATACCATTCATTGTGGGTGGATGTGCAGTTTAATAGGAGGGTTGTCTGCTATTGGTTTGTAATCCTTCTGATCATATACCATTCATTGTGGGTGGATGTGCAGTTTAATAGGAGGGTTGTCTGCTATTGGTTTGTAATCCTTCTGATCATATACCATTCAATGTGGGTGGATGTGCAGTTTAATAGGAGGGTTCTCTGCTATTGGTTTGTAATCTTTCTGATCATATACCATTCATTGTGAATGGATGTGCAGTTTAATAGGAGGGTTCTCTGCTATTGGTTTGTAATCTTTCTGATCATATACCATTCATTGTGAATGGATGTGCAGTTTAATAGGAGGGTTCTCTGCTATTGGTTTGTAATCCTTCTGATCATATACCATTCATTGTGGGTGGATGTGCAGTTTAATAGGAGGGTTCTCTGCTATTGGTTTGTAATCCTTCTGATCCTATACCATTCATTGTGGGTGGATGTGCAGTTTAATAGGAGGATTCTCTGCTATTGGTTTGTAATCCTTCTGATCATATACCATTCATTGTGGGTGGATGTGCAGTTTAATAAGAAAATTCTCTGCTATTGGTTTGTAATCCTTCTGATCCTATACCATTCATTGTCGGTGGATGTGCAGTTTAATAGGAGGGTTCTCTGCTATTGGTTTGTAATCCTTCTGATCCTATACCATTCATTGTGGGTGGATGTGCAGTTTAATAGGAGGGTTCTCTGCTATTGGTTTGTAATCCTTCTGATCCTATACCATTCATTGTGGGTGGATGTGCAGTTTAATAGGAGGGTTCTCTGCTATTGGTTTGTAATCCTTCTGATCCTATACCATTCATTGTGGGTGGATGTGCAGTTTAATAGGAGGGTTCTCTGCTTTTGGTTTGTAATCCTTCTGATCATATATCATTCATTGTGGGTGGATGTGCAGTTTAATAAGAAAATTCTCTGCTATTGGTTTGTAATCCTTCTGATCCTATACCATTCATTGTGGGTGGATGTGCAGTTTAATAGGAGGGTTCTCTGCTATTGGTTTGTAATCCTTCTGATCATATACCATTCATTGTGGGTGGATGTGCAGTTTAATAGGAGGGTTCTCTGCTTTTGGTTTGTAATCCTTCTGATCATATACCATTCATTGTGGGTGAATGTGCAGTTTAATAGGAGGGTTCTCTGCTATTGGTTTGTAATCCTTCTGATCATATACCATTCATTGTGGGTGTAATCCTTCTGATCATATACCATTCATTGTGGGTGGATGTGCAGTTTAATAGGAGGGTTCTCTGCTATTGGTTTGTAATCCTTCTGATCCTATACCATTCATTGTGGGTGAATGTGCAGTTTAATAGGAGGGTTCTCTGCTATTGGTTTGTAATCCTTCTGATCAGATACCATTCATTGCGGGTGGATGTGCAGTTTAATAAGAGGATTCTCTGCTATTGGTTTGTAATCCTTCTGATCATATACCATTCATTGTGGGTGGATGTGCAGTTTAATAGGAGGGTTCTCTGCTATTGGTTTGTAATCTTTCTGATCATATACCATTCATTGTGGGTGGATGTGCAGTTTAATAGGAGGGTTCTCTGCTATTGGTTTGTAATCCTTCTGATCATATACCATTCATTGTGGGTGGATGTGCAGTTTAATAAGAGGATTCTCTGCTATTGGTTTGTAATCCTTCTGATCATATACCATTCATTGTGGGTGGATGTGTAGTTTAATAGGAGGGTTGTCTGCTATTGGTTTGTAATCCTTCTGATCATATACCATTCATTGTGGGTGGATGTGCAGTTTAATAGGAGGGTTGTCTGCTATTGGTTTGTAATCCTTCTGATCATATACCATTCAATGTGGGTGGATGTGCAGTTTAATAGGAGGGTTCTCTGCTATTGGTTTGTAATCTTTCTGATCATATACCATTCATTGTGGATGGATGTGCAGTTTAATAGGAGGGTTCTCTGCTATTGGTTTGTAATCCTTCTGATCCTATACCATTCATTGTGGGTGGATGTGCAGTTTAATAGGAGGATTCTCTGCTATTGGTTTGTTATCCTTCTGATCCTATACCATTCATTGTGGGTGGATGTGCAGTTTAATAGGACGGTTCTCTGCTATTGGTTTGTTATCCTTCTGATCATATACCATTCATTGTGGGTATCCTTCTGATCCTATACCATTCATTGTGGGTGGATGTGCAGTTTAATAGGACGGTTCTCTGCTATTGGTTTGTTATCCTTCTGATCATATACCATTCATTGTGGACTGAATGTGCAGTTTAATAGGAGGGTTGTCTGCTATTGGTTTGTAATCCTTCTGATCATATACCATTCATTGTGGGTGGATGTGCAGTTTAATAGGAGGATTCTCTGCTATTGGTTTGTAATCCTTCTGATCATATACCATTCATTGTGGGTGAATGTGCAGTTTAATAAGAGGATTCTCTGCTATTGGTTTGTAATCCTTCTGATCCTATACCATTTATTGTGGGTGGATGTGTAGTTTAATAGGAGGGTTCTCTGCTATTGGTTTGTAATCCTTCTGATCAGATACCATTCATTGTGGGTGGATGTGCAGTTTAATAAGAGGATTCTTTGCTATTGGTTTGTAATCCTTCTGATCCTATACCATTCATTGTGGGTGGATGTGCAGTTTAATAGGAGGGTTCTCTGCTATTGGTTTGTAATCCTTCTGATTATATACCATTCATTGTGGGTGGATGTGCAGTTTAAGAGGAGGGTTCTCTGCTATTGGTTTGTAATCCTTCTGATTATATACCATTCATTGTGGGTTGATGTGCAGTTTAAGAGGAGGGTTCTCTGCTATTGGTTTGTAATCCTTCTGATCATATACCATTCATTGTGGGTGGATGTGCAGTTTAATAGGAGGGTTGTCTGCGATTGGTTTGTAATCCTTCTGATCATATACCATTCATTGTGGGTGGATGTGCAGTTTAATAGGAGGGTTGTCAAATCATTTTTAATGATACCATATACAGTATTTTGGATGATTATCAAGTACAAATTTTGAGCCTTATATATGAGTTTGTTGTACCTTACATGTTTATCTCTGTTTTGTTTTTATCTTTGTAAACTCCACATCAGCATAACTGTATGTATTAGAAGTTTCTTTTTAACATTGTTTTTGTCTTAAAGTCAGTTTAGAAAGAGAAATCAACAACTTTTTACAATCTTTCCCAATAAGATTACAACAATACAAGGTCATTGATGATAATATTGTAGTGAACAACAAAATAAAAGTAACAGGTATATGAACAGGTTAACTTGAATACCTGACCTAAATGACAGACACAGCACACATGGTCTCTACTCAAGCTAATAGTTTTTGCGTACCGCTATTGATTTCTTCAGATGAACATGTGTCAAAACTCTCAATACTATGGACTGCTGATTCTTGGCAAGTAATTCAAAAACAGTTTACTCTAAAGGTTGGAAAGCTCTTCATATATTTTTTTGTTCTAGAATTAATGTTTCAACCATTTGATATATAACAAGCATTCTGTGAGTATTGCATGGCAATACATAGTCCCCTACTGGTTAAAAATTCATTGTAATGGAATGAAATTCCAACCTGATCTATAACTTGTCATGGTGTAAACTACATAAAATAACAAACCTACCACTAAATTTTTCAAAAAATTTACTAAAGAAAAGGAAAAAAATCCAAAATGTCATTTATCTTAATACAATGTCTTTTACAAATCTTTTAAAAAATGAGTTATTTCCTTTTGAACAGAAATCTAGTAATTGATGAGTATTTCATCAAAAATTTAATTCTAGGGAAAGTTAAAAATGAGTTATTTCCCTTTGAACAGAAATTTAGTATTTAATAAGTATTTCATCAAAAACTAGATGTGTCGGAACGACACGAATGGCCCCGTCTCAAAAAGTTGAAAAATCTGCAATTTCAACAACACATGTGGACACAAACATGCATGGATAGTATCCAGCTCTCAAGACCAATAATAGTTTGATGAAAAATTTCATTGATCAATGAGTAATTAAATTTCAAATTATCAGCAAACAGGAAGTGGATGTACTGCAGATCTAACAAGATGTTTTGAAACGACATGAAAATCAGCATAGCTGAACGAAACATAAACTTGATCTGTAACTCATCATGGTAGTCTCACATATCAAACAAGAGTGCACACGCTGAAATGTCTCGCCTTCTTTACTAACCATTGATATTATGTTGATAGTCCTAAATGAAAGCTTTACTACAACTATTACATAAACTTAACATGATCCAAGAAAATGAAGTCAAGGTCATATAAACCAAACGAAAAATACATGTACACCTTACAATCATTCAATACACTAAATATAGTTGACCTATTGCTTATAGTTTCTAAGAAACAGACTTAACCAAGAAAACTAAACATTGACCAATGAATCGTGAAAATGAGGTCAAGGTCAGATGAACCATGCCAGGCAGACATGAACAGCTTACAATCCTTCCATACAACAAATATAGTTGACCTATTGCTTATAGTTTAAGAAAAACAGACCGAAACACATAAACTTAACACTGAGCAATGAACCCTGAAAATGAGGTCAAGGTCAGATAAAACCTGCGAGACTGACATCATAAAATATTTCCATACACCAAATATAGTTGACTTATTGCATATAGTATTAGAAAAAAGACAAAAACTCAAAAACTTAACTTTGACCACTGAACCATGAAAATGAGGTCAAAGTCAGATGACACCTGCCAATTGGACATGTACACCTTACAACCATTCCATACACCAAATATAGTAGACCAATTGCATAAAGTATAAGAAAAACAGACCAAAACACAAAAACTTAACTATAACCACTGAACCATGAAAATGAGGTCAAGGTCCAATGACACCTGCCAGTTGGACATGTACACCTTACAATTCTTCTATACACCAAATATATTAGACCTATTGCTTTTAGTATCTGAGATATGGACTTAACCACCAAAACTTAACCTTGTTCACTGATCCATGAAATGAGGTCGAGGTCAAGTGAAAACTGTCTGACGGGCATGAGGACCTTGCAAGGTACGCACATACCAAATATAGTTATCCTATTACTCATAATAAGAGAGAAATTAACATTACAAAAAAATCTCATTTTTTTTTTCAAGTAGTCACTGAACCATGAAAATAAGGTCAAGGACAATGGACATGTGACAGACGGAAACTTCGTACATAAGGCATCTATATACAAAGTATGAAGCATCCAGGTCTTCCACCCTCTAAAATATAAAGCTTTTAAGAAGTTAGCTAACGCTGCCGCCGCCACCGCCACCGTAGCCGCCTGATCACTATCCCTATGTCGAGCTTTCTACGACAAAAGTTGCAGGCTCGACAAAAACAGCGCATAATCTGAAGGCGTATAGAAAAGTCTGTATAACTGTGATTTTCAACAATTTTCAAGGTCTAAAACCCTTAATTTCGGCAAAAATTAGCGGAGCAGAACTAAACTTAAACTTGATTTGTAACTCATCATGGTTAACTCACATACAAAAAATCAGCCCAATATCTGAAGGCGTTTAGAAAAAAAGTCTGTATAACTGTGATTTGCAACAATTAATCAAAGTCCAAAGCCCATAATTTAGACAAAAATTAGCGGAGCGGAATGAAACTTACACTTGATCTATAACTTATCATGGTTAACTAACATACCAAAAATCAGCCCAATATCTGAAGGCGTTTAGAAAAAAAGTCTGTATAACTGTGATTTTCAACAATTTTCAAAGTCCAAAGTCCTTAATTTCAGCAAAAATTAGCGGAGCGGAACAAAACTTACACTTGATCTGTAACTCATCATGGTTAACTAACATACCAAAAATCAGCCCAATATCTGAAGGCGTTTAGAAGAAAAGTCCGTATAACTGTGATTTTCAACAATTTTCAAAGTCCAAAGCCTGTAGTTTCGGCAAAAATTAGCGGAGCGGAAGGAAACTTAAACTTGATCTGTAACTCATCATGGTTAACTCATATACCAAAAATCAGCCCAATATCTGAAGGCGTTTAGAAAACAAGAGGCTCTCAAGAGCCTGAATCGCTCACCTGTATTTCAGAAGAGAAGATTTTTAAATGTTAGCAAACTTGATGAACAAATTGTGTAAAATTGTCTTTAAAGGGCAATAACTTCTTAAGGGGTCAATTGACAATTTTGGTCATATTAACTTTTTTGTAGATCTTACTTTGTTGAGCATTATTGCTGCTTACAGTTTATATATATATCTATAATAATATTTAAAATAATAACAAACTAGAGGCTCTCAAGAGCCTGTGTCGCTCACCTGACTCTACTTTGGTTTTTAGAAATCATGTAAAAATAGATAAAAATCATAATAGATACCCAAATAATGATTGAGGCCGAATTTGGTTTAATATTGGTCCAGTTATTTAATAAAATATCCTGGTGGCCATCTTGAACAGTAAATAGGCAACAAAGTAGCAACACTTGGTCAGCACCTCGTAAGGAACATTCATGCCATGTTTAGTTTCATTCCATTCAGTGGTACTCTTAAAAGAAGACATTTGAAGACCGTACTTTGACCTACAATGGTTTACTTTTATAAATTTTGACTTGGATGGAGAGTTGTCTCATTGGCATTCATACCACATCTTCTTATATCTATTTGTATGTATTTCCCATAGGGTCCTATGTTAAACTGAGTCCCCCGCTGGCAGCCATCTTGGATGATGGATCAGCTGCAAAGTAACAACACTTGGTCAACACCTCATAAGGAACATTCATGCCATGTTTGGTTCCATTCCATGCAGTGGTTTTCTAAAAGAAGACATTTGTATGTATTTCCCATAGGGTCCTTTGTTAAACTAAGTCCCCCCCCTGGCGGCCATCTTGGATGATGGACCGACTGCAAAGTAACAACACTTGGTCAGCACCTCATAAGGAACATTCATGCCATGTTTGGTTTTATTCCATTCAGTGGTTCTCTAAAAGAAGACATTTGTATGTATTTCCCATAAGGTCCTATGTTAAACTAAGTCCCCCACTAGCGGCCATCTTGGATGATGGATCGGCTGCAAAGAAACAACACTTGGTCAACACCTCATAAGGAACATTCATGCCAAGTTTGGTTCAATCCCATTCAGTGGTTCTCTAAAAGAAGACATTTGTATGTATTTCCCATAGGGTCCTATGTTAAACTGAGTCCCCCGTTGGCGGCCATCTTGGATGACTGATTGACTGCAAAGTAACAACACTTGGTCAACACCTCATAAGGAACATCCATGCCATGTTTGGTTCCATTCCATTCAGTGGTTCTCTAAAAGAAGACATTTTATGTATTTCCCATAGGGTCCTATGTTAAACTAAGTTACCCACTGGCGGCCATCTTGGATGATGGATCGGCTGCAAAGTAACAACACTTGGTCAGCACCTCATAAGGAACATTAATGCCATGTTTGGTTTCATTCCATTCACTGGTTCTCTAAAAGAAGACATTTGTATGTATTTCCCATAGGGTCCTATGTTAAATCCCCTGCTGTCGGCCATCTTGGATGATGGACCGACTGCAAAGTAACAACACTTGGTGAGCACCTCATAAGGAACATTCATGCCATGTTTGGTTTCATTCCATTCACTGGTTATTTCCCATAGGGTCCTATGTTAAACTAAGTCCCCAGCTGGCGGCCATCTTGGATGATGGATCGGCTGCAAAGTAACAACACTTGGTCAGCACCTCATAAGGAACATTCATGCTATGTGTGGTTTCATTCCATTTAGTGGTTCTCTAGAAGAAGTTCAAAATGTAATAAAATGCTCCGCAGGGTGCAGCTTGATACGACCGCAGAGGTTGAACCCTGAACAGTTGGGGCAAGTATGGACACAACATTCAAGCTTGATACAGCTCTGAATTTGGATTGTGATTAAATATTTGACACAGCATAGGTTTCTGACACAGAATGAATGTGGTCTAAGAACTTAAAATTTTAAATTGGACATTCACCTATAATGGTCCAATATCCAAAATCTAAATACATGGTTAGATTCAGCATATCAAAGAACCCCAAGAGTTCAATTTTGATGAAATCAAACAAAGTTTCATTTGGACCCTTTGACCTCAATGTGGACAAAGTTGATAACTGGCGGCCATCTTGGAAAAATCAAAAATTTAAATACATGGTTAGATTCAGCATATCAAAGAACCCCATATATTCAATTTTGCAAACAAAGTTTAATTTCATTTGGACCAACTTGAAAACTGGTTCTAATAAAAATCTAAATACATGTTTAGATTCAGCATTTCAAAGAACCCTAAGGTTCAATTTTGTTAAAATCAAACTTAGTTTAATTTTGGACCATCTTGGATGAATGGACCGACTTGCAAAGTTAACAATCTAAATACATGGTTAGATTCTCATAAGGAACATTCAATTTTGATGAAATCAAACAAAGTTTGGTTTCACCCTTCCTCAATGTCACTGGTTGATTAAAAGGCCCAAAACAAAAATTGTACATGTTAGATTCAGCATATCAAAGAACCCCATATATTCAACTTTGTTGAAATCAAACAAAGTTTAATTTGGGACCCCGATTTGGACCAACTTGAAAACTGGGCCCATAATAAAAATCTAAATACATGTTTAGATTCAGCATATCAAAGAACCCTAACATTCAATTTTGTTAAAATCAAACTTAGTTTAATTTTGGACCCTTTGGACCTTAATGTAGACCAATTTGAAAATGGACCAAAATTAAGAATCTAAATACATGGTTAGATTGGCATATCAAAGAACCCCAGAGGTTCAATTTTGATGAAATCAAACAAAGTTTAATTTTGGACCCTTTTGACCTCAATGTGGACAAAGTTGATTAATTTGGATTGTGATTAAATATTTGACACAGCATAGATTTCTGACACAGAATGAATGTGGTCTAAGAACTTAAAAATTTTAAATTGGACATTCACCTATAATGGTCCAATATCCAAAATCTAAATACATGGTTAGATTCAGCATATCAAAGAACCCCAAGAGTTCAATTTTGATGAAATCAAACAAAGTTTAATTTTGGACCCTTTGGACCTTAATGTAGACCAATTTGAAAATGGGACTAAAATTAAGAATCTAAATACATGGTTAGATTCGCATATCAAAGAACCCCAATAATTCAATTTTGATGAAATCAAACAAAGTTTAATTTTGGACCCTTTTGACCTCAATGTGGACAAAGTTGATAACAGGGCCCAAAATCAAAAATTTAAATACATGGTTAGATTCAGCATATCAAAGAACCCCATATATTCAATTTTGTTAAAATCAAACAAAGTTTAATTTTGGACCCGATTTGGACCAACTTGAAAACTGGGCCCATAATCAAAAATCTAAATACATGTTTAGATTCAGCATATCAAAGAACCCTAAGAATTAAATTTTGTTAAAATCAAACTAAGTTTAATTTTGGACCCTTTGGACCTTAATGTAGACCAATTTGAAAATGGGACCAAAATTAAGAATCTAAATACCATATCAAAGAACCCCAATAATTCAATTTTGATGAAATCAAACAAAGTTTAATTTTGGACCCTTTTGACCTCAATGTGGACAAAGTTGATTAAGGGCCCAAAATCAAAACAAGATTCAGCATATCAAAGAACCCCAAAATCTAAATACATGGGCCCATAATCAAAATCTAAATACATGTTTAGATTCAGCATATCAAAGAACCCCAAGAGTTCAATTTTGTTGAAATCAAACAAAGTTTAATTTTGGACCCTTTGGACCTTAATGTAGACCAATTTGAAAATGGGACTAAAATTAAGAATCTAAATACATGGTTAGATTCGCATATCAAAGAACCCCAATAATTCAATTTTGATGAAATCAAACAAAGTTTAATTTTGGACCCTTTTGACCTCAATGTGGACAAAGTTGATAACAGGGCCCAAAATCAAAAATTTAAATACATGGTTAGATTCAGCATATCAAAGAACCCCATATATTCAATTTTGTTAAAATCAAACAAAGTTTAATTTTGGACCCGATTTGGACCAACTTGAAAACTGGGCCCATAATCAAAAATCTAAATACATGTTTAGATTCAGCATATCAAAGAACCCTAAGAATTAAATTTTGTTAAAATCAAACTAAGTTTAATTTTGGACCCTTTGGACCTTAATGTAGACCAATTTGAAAATGGGACCAAAATTAAGAATCTAAATACATGGTTAGATTCGCATATCAAAGAACCCCAATAATTCAATTTTGATGAAATCAAACAAAGTTTAATTTTGGACCCTTTTGACCTCAATGTGGACAAAGTTGATTAAGGGCCCAAAATCAAAAATCTAAATACATGGTTAGATTCAGCATATCAAAGAACCCCATATATTCAATTTTGTTGAAATCAAACAAAGTTTAATTTTGGACCCCAATTTGGACCAACTTGAAAACTGGGCCCATAATCAAAATCTAAATACATGTTTAGATTCAGCATATCAAAGAACCCTAAGAATTCAATTTTGTTAAAATCAAACTAAGTTTAATTTTGGACCCTTTGGACCTTAATGTAACCAATTTGAAAACAACTTTAAGAATCTAAATACACGAGATTCGGCATATCAAAGAACCCCAATAATTCAATTTTGATGAAATCAAACAAAGTTTAATTTTGGACCCTTTGGACCTCAATGTGGACCAATTTAAAACGGGGCCCAAAATCCAAAAACTTAATACACGGTTAGATTCAGCATATTTAAGAACCCAAAGAATTCAAGAATAAAACCCCATTGAAAATGGTCAAGAAATAAGCAATTTATACAAAGTATCTTCTTTTGCACAATACTGTGCAATTGAATATTTCTTGCAATTGTGCAATACTGTGCAATTGAATATATCTTGCTATTGTGCAATACTGTACAATTGACAATTTCTTGCTATTGCACAATATTGTGCTATTGGATATTTCTTGCTATTGCGCAATACTGTGCAATTGAAGATTTCTTGCTATTGCGCAATACTGTGTAATTGAAAATTTCTTGCTATTGCACAATACTTATTATATAATAATTTACATATCCTGTTTGGTGTGTATCTCCTGCCATATTTTATTTGCTTTTAAATATAAATCAGAAATAACCAACTTAAAATGGAAAATTTTAAAGATTCATCACCCCCAAACTCAATCCCAGCCTTCCCTTTGAGGTATGGTACCTTCCAGTACAATTTCAGAGAGATCCATACACTTGAACACAAGTTATTGTCTGGAAACTAGAAAATGCTTATTTTGGCCCCTTTTGGCCCCTAATTCCTAAACGTTTGGGCAATTACCCCAAACTCAATTCCAGCTTTCCTTTGTGATATGGAACCTTGTAGTACAATTTCAGAAAGATCCATACACTTACACACAAGTTATTGTCCTGAAACTAGAAAAATGCTTATTTTTTGCCCCCTAATTCCTAACATTTTGAGGCAATTAGCCCCAAAATCAATCCCAGCCTTCCCTTTGTGATATGGAACCTTGTGGTACAATGTCAGAGAGATCCATACACTTACACACAAGTTATTGTCTGGAAGTTACAAAAATGCTTATTTTTGGCCCTTAATTCCTTAACTGTTGGTACCATAACCCCCAAAATCAATCCCAACCTTCCTTTTGTGGTATTGAACCTTATGGTAAAATTCCATAGACATCCATTCACTTAAACTAAAGTTAGAGTGCGAAAACCAATGTGTCATGGATGACGACGACGACGACGACGCCAAGGTCATACCAATATACGACCGCAAAATTTTTTTGCGGTCGTATAAAAAGTTAACGACGACAACGGACAACGGACGACAAGTGATGAGAAAAGCTCACTTGGCCCTATGGGCCAGGTGAGCTAAAACTGCAAAATTTTGTTAAAACAACCAATTGGTGGCAGCAACCCAACAATGGGTTGTTTGATTTGTCTGATAATTTCAGGCCGATAGATCTTGAGCAATTAAACAATTTTACCCCATGTCACATTTGCTCTAAAAGATTTAGTTTTTGAGATATAGGCCAAAAACTGCATTTGACCCTTATGTTCTATTTTTAGCCTTGGCGGCCATGTTTGTCAATTGATACAACTTCGGATAAAATTTATAAACAAGATACCCTAAGGAACATTTAGTTAAAGTTTGAAAGTAATTGGCCCAGTAGTTTCAGAGGAGAAGATTTTTAAATGTTAGCAAACTTGATGAACAAATTGTGTAAAATTGTCTTTAAAGGACAATAACTCCTTAAGGGTCAATTGACAGTTATGGTCATATTAACTTTTTTGTAAATCTTACTTTGCTGAACATTATTGCTGTTTATATATATCTATAATAATATTCAAAATAATAACAAAAAACTGCAAAATTTTGTTAAAACTACCAATTCGGTGGCAGCAACCCAACAATGGGTTGTTAGATTCGTCTGAAAATTTCTGAGCTGATAGGTCTTGACCAATTAAACAATTTTACCCCATGTCAGATTTGCTTTAAAAGCTTTAGTTTTTGAGATATACGCAAAAAACTGCATTTGACCCCTATGTTCTATTTTTGGCCATGGCGGCCATGTTTGTCGATGGATCAAAACTTTGGATACAATTTATAAACTAGATACCCTAAGGAACATTTAGTTAAAGTTTGAAGGTATTTGGCCCAGTAGTTTCAGAGGAGAAGATTTTTGAAATAGTTTACGACGACAGACGACGACGACAGACGACGGACGCCAAGTGATGGCATAAGCTCACATGGGGCCCTTTGGGCCCGGTGAGCTAAAAACTCTGTATAATGGTTTGTTGTGGAATGACGGAATGACGGACAAGGGTAAAACTATATGGCCCTGACAACTTTGTTGCGGGACCATAATAAAACGTGAAAATCGAACTTGACCTGTAACTTGTCATGATAAAACAATACACCAAATATCAAATCAATATCTTCAAGCATGAAGAAAAAAAGTCTGGAAAACTGATGTGCCAGACAGACGGATGGACAGATAGACAGACAGAGTGCAAACCTAAAGACCCCTTCCACTTCGTCAGTAGGGGACTAATAAACTGAATACATGTATTGTGAAAGGATATTGATCCCTCTGATGTAAGCCGTACCATATGATGTTGACATTCCTATTGACATTATATGGTAACATGTGTTGTGACTTTCCTGACATAACTTCATAATTCATTGTATGTATGATAGTGGATTTCTGCTCTGTATTAAGCTGTGTTTGTTATAAATGTAGTGGAAATCTCTCACAACTTTTATTATTTGTTGTTTGTGTTTGGTTTTAATTTCGGCATTTCTGAATCAAATCTGGATTGTTAAAGCCATGTGGTGCAAGTACTCCCTACATATTAAAAAGACTTGACAAATAAATTATCTTGTAGGCCCATAATGGGCCTGTTGTACAGCAATTTAACATTTTCTCCTCATAAGTAGTAGACCACCACCTTCAACAGCATGTGATCTGATTTACCATGTACCTTTTTCATGTCATGTGAATATAATGAAGAGAATTGTTATCATGACTGACTGATTGTTACTTGTTTGTTGTGTCCTTGTTAGATGAACTTCATTAAGTAGAACTGGGGGAAAAGTATTTACAGTACCAGTTCTACTTCTACAACAATTTTTATTTATTTTTAAGGTGCTAATGTCTAGTCATATAAAAATAAAAAGAGGTAGTATGATTGCCAATGAGACCATCTCCACCAGAGACCAAATGGCGTAGAAGTTAACAACTATAGGTCACCATACAGCCTTTAAAAGTCTATATTAAATTAATTGACAACTTTTTTAGACTGGATTATTTAAAGCTTGACATATAGTAATAACACCTGTTGATTGTTGAAGATTGTATGTTGACCTTTAAATGTCTTTCTGTTATTTTAGTTGTTGGAAGCTGTCTCACTGACGTGAGCTTTCATGTCTCATTGACGTGAGCTACCATGTCTCATTGACGTATACCTCACATCTCACTATACTTGGAAATGTGTACTGGAAGATAGAAAAGAATTACCAACTATTCATATATCAACTTTAAAGTATTTTTATTCTCTTTAAAGTACAGCAATATGATATAAGTAAAACCATAACATATTAAAGACTTTGTTTAAATAAAATTTTCAACATTAAAGAAACAAATACATTTATGTAAGAACAAATTTTGTATTTATGACATAGTCTGACATTTTGTGATTTATATCACATTCATCGTTAGACTTTTTAAAATGTGAACAAAATTTACCACGTCATATAAAAATATCTTCCTTTTATCATATTTTATATATAATATATACATAAGGCTACGTAAATAAACAGTACTATTTTAATACAAAATCTGTATAAGCAGAATGAAGAACATTTATTAAAATGACAACATGTAAAAAGCACATGATGCTGTAATTTGAGCTATTGTGATATTAACCTTCTATATATAGATTAATATTTACATAACATGGTTTTACCATTGTACAACAATACATGATCAATTAAGCACATGAAATACTTTGGCTGATCCCTGAAAACGGATCTTAATGATCAACGGAAGATACTTTGTGTCATATATCTCTCACACACACACATCTCATCCATGCACTTGTTGATATCTCGTCAACATGTATGGTTTATTTCCTTTGAATCTGAATGACAAGTATGCTTGAAAAAAACAAAAACGTGTTGTTGAAAGATTTAAAATATCCCTGAAAATTTGAGATCATTGAGATCGTGGCTATGTTATAGCCATTTATAATGTGTCCTAAATCACTTTGGTGATGGCACTTTGTTTTACTGACATAAATATCCCTGGTTAAGAAATGACCAGTCATTAGCACTGAGTTGAGTGGAGACACATTAGGACATTATATGTAGATAAATGAATTCCTTAGTCATCCTCATCTGGGTCATGTTCCTGAAGAACTGCCATAGAATCTTTTACTGCATGGTACATTATATTCTTGACCTAAAATATAACATAAAACTTCATTAAGACTTCAGTTTATGCTTTAATAAATTAATTATGTAAACAGATATAAAAATATTTGTAATTTTGACCAGAGTTATCTCTCTTTGTTCAGAGTTACTGTATGTTCCAGCTACCAGTTATAGCAACAGCTATAATGCATTTGCAAATTATTATGGTAAACTTATAATAAGCTTTTCTAAGTTTGCTTACAAGAGACAAATTACTTTTCTCCACATCTCTTTCAATTATTATGAAAATGTAACAAATATTCTGACAGTGGCCATCTTTGTATCAATTATTCAAATTCATTCAACAAATACATTACCTGTAGTTTATCCTCATGGTTGGAATGTGTATCTGACAGACCTCTGAACTCTTGTGTGAGACTAACACAATGATTTAAGTGTTCAGGAGAAACAAAATCTTCAGCAACCTTTATACAACTGTGAAGATTACGAACTTGATGTGGTGCCCCTGCAGGTATAAATATAGCATCTCCCATACATTGTACAATAGTGTAGCCTAGTACACCATACTCCTTGTAAAGTCGTTCACGTAACTCCTCATCTAAATACCATGCCTGGTCATGGATGGGATCATGTTCTGCTTCTATCTCTTCACCTCTTTCTTTTCCAACCTGAAGAATTAATTATTTCATATCTATAAACTCTCTGTACACTATTCATATTTCTGCATTTATCAGTCTATGCAATGAAAGAAAACACTCAAAAGAAGTGAAATGTGTGCCGTTAAAGAGCAAGCACCCATCAAAAAAAGGTTCATATTACTACTGTATATTACAAGTTCATGAATGAGAAATTTTTAGACCTTAACAAACAGTTCCTATATAAACGTGCGACTTTAAGCTTTTGCATTGCCTTTTAAACAGAGAATATTTACTTTTCACTCTGATGCAAAATATCTTGTCACTTGTATAAGACTGAAAACTCTGTAATATTCAGTAAGTATTTCTGACATAAATCCTGAATTTAATATTTTTCTTATATCATTCTGGTATCAGTAGGTACTACGGGCATAGCTAATGATTTTAGAATTGGATATGGTAACAGCATACACAAAACGGCTTTTCTTTGAGATACCATTGTTTATGAAAGGTCACATGACCTTTATTTACAATATTTGATATTTATAAGTCACATGACATTTTCATATCTGAACAATGAGTGACACTAATATTTGTACATATTTATGACACTCAACTTGTCCAATGTTGATTGGTGTATGAGATATTTATTTACCACAAAGTAATCATTGATATTAGATAAAGGATTATTTATCTAGGTCAACACTACATTTCCTTTGATAAAGCATTAACCATTTCAATGGAAATCAATTGACAAAGTTTTGTAACAATTAAGTGTTCGGTTGATTTAACAGAAATCAATAAATATTTCTATAATGCAAGTACTTGTTTAATTTAAGTGGTCTCTTAATGCATAGCGAGAAATTGATAGTTTTATACAATTATTAGTAAATTAAGGACATAATATATACTTAGTGCATCAATAAGACAACATATTTTTTCTGAATTTCAATAAATTTATAAAGTTTAAGAACCTATCTGGTTGTGAAATTTTGTTCGAATGGCTGACTTCCTACCTTTTCCTTTAATGATTTCAAACTTACCATATTTAGAAAGTCTCTCATTTTGTCAGCATCAATGGCATCAAAAATATGCCACAGAGCTCCTGGTACTTCATACACCTCTCTTACACGTCTCTTGGTTATGATATCACATCCTGCATTATCAATTGCCTGTAAAGCAGCACTTTCATGTATTGCTTTTCCACCGGGTCCATCATCAGGAATACCAACAAACACCATAACATTGACAGCATCAGAGACATCTAAATGCAGATTGGTAGTACCTTCAGCAGGAAAATATGCAGAGCCTGAAATAATAAATGAGTTACAGTCACATATAGTTTTATCTTCAGTAAATGACAATCTGGAAAAATGTTAGAGTGAAATATGATTTACTGTCAGTAAAGGACAGTTTATACAATCTGGAATGTCAAAGTTGACATTAAATTAACATTTAAGCAGAAATGTGTGCTATTTTAGAACATCAAAGTGATATTTAAATAAATTAAATTTCATGGTAAATACTGTTCTCCTGTTAATCTTAGATGGTGTATATTTTTCATTTATATTCATAAATATATTTCAAACATAACAAAGGATTTCTTTTTAATGCACCTTCCTATAAATTTTATTAACATTCTTCTGGGTTTTGGTTGTTGAATATACATATAATATAACAGAAAAATATCAGTGTTTATACACATACCATATGCATTGTACATTTTTGGTCCTAGATCAGGTCTAACGAGGAAATCAGGTAAACGTGATGCCAAGTTGAGTTTACCATGACGATGAGTATATTCCGGCAGGGGCAAAGCTTGCATGAGATCATCGAAATGATTTGGCATAATGTCGCTGAAATCATCACCAGGTGGCCAGTCCTTTAATTTGAGTAACATTGGGTTCTGGGTCTCATCAACCAAACGTTCTGAAAGAGTTTAATGTCTTTGATCAAAAATATGTATTAACAGACTGAAGCTTAAACTGATATTTTGATAATTATTCTGCATATCACAGAGTAAATATCTTGTAATCATAACCTGACCAAAAAATTATCAGCTTGAATAGAAAAATGGTCAAAGTACATGAGTATAAAATAATCATCATATATATAGTCCTTAAGAACTGCTATAAAAGTTCTAGCAAGTGATATATATACCTAATGTGATGCATGATATAACTCTTCCCCTAAAGCCCTTAATGTCCCTGGACATTGTGCAGACAATCAACATCACCATCTAACGCCTTTCTTTTCAAAGCAAAATTTTATACAGACATGGATATAGCAAAAAAACCTATAACAAAAAGTAGAAAAAGTATCCCCCATTTGTTAATCTGTTTTGTAACTTCATATGTTCATCAATATATCAAAGATACTGCCTAGAATTTATGCAATATTTGACAGTAAATCTATAAACCTATAAACTTAAGTTTCACACCAATATTAAATTTCAATATTCAACTCTTTTCCATATTGTAAGATTATGTAATTCTAAATCAAAGCATTAGCAAAAGTAATTTGATCAATTTTCTCTGGTTCTTATAAGTTTTTTGGCAAGAATATTAAACAGTTTACATGATTATGTAGTCTGAACTCGTTGGGTGTTACCTGTCAGATCTTATTTATAGCAGTTATTATCATGCATATGTTAACTTTCATTGAAACAGAATTATAAATCATTCTGACAACACTCAAATATTTCATCTCAATTCAAATGAAATAAAAATCTTTTGAAATGCATATATCATGTTTTGATGCTCTGCTAGGCCTGTGAAAAATTGTAGTTAGACCTGATATAACAAACATCAACCATCCATTACATATTACATATTATTATTATAACATGGAAAACGTTCAAACATTTCTATGAATTCAAGATGAATGTAAACAAATATTACAATGTATTTTTTTATATTACTTGTAAACAAGAACTGTTTGTTACCATCTGATTTTATTCATGAAATTAAAAATTTATAAAAGCCAGTCTAAACTGGATTCTTTTGGGGCTGACAATTTTCATTAGGAAAAAGCAGGTAACATCAATTACCCTGTGAAAGTCTTTCTATAGTCGCAGAATTTAAGCTAAAACAGTGTATCAGTACCCTTGAGGTTCGTATTTAAAAAGGTTTCACTGTATCATAAACAGTAGTATTGAAGTTTTTGGTTAATACACAAGAACTATTAAACAATAATATTTACCTTCAAGTTTTTCAAATCCATCCCAGAAATCTGACATTGGATGTCCAACCAATAAACATCCAGTTCGTGTATTTATCAGATCATTTGTTATTTTTCCAAACTGTTTACTAAAACTAGAGGGTCGCCATACTCCTTGATTTAATAGTTTATCCACACCCGACACTAACACTGGCTGACCCCGCTTCCACTGTTCCTGAAATATTTTGATATTTCCTTTGTGTCGTGCATCATGAAGTCGTAACAAACGTCCATCACAAAGCCAAGAATGAGGAACATCGGGATATAAAACACTAGTTTCTGTCAAGGTACGTTTTAGAATGGGAGCATCCCGTGCTATCATGCCACTATGGCCAAATTTTGGAATGTAATGCAGTAGTTTAATTGGATTGTTATTCTCCACATCTTTAGGTAGTTGTTTTTCTACAACTGACTGAATTATATCATCTAAAGTATTTCCAGATTTTTTAGATTTTTTTGTTTCACTAGATTTAACTTTGCTGCCTGCTGTTTTAGTTAATAATTCCCTCAAAGTAGAACAACTAGCTGGATTTTTCTTATCCCCTTCATTTTCACCACCTTGCCCCCCACCACAGGGTGACACAGGCTCTGTGATAGGATTGTAAGATTTCCCATATTTGTCCACTTTACTGTATGGAGATTCACTACGGTCTCGGCTATTCTCAGAGTCCATAGACGCTACATCTGCTAGTAAACTTAACGGAGATGAGTTATCTGGATTGTAACTGTGAGCTTTGAAATTGCCATTATGTTTTTTACTCCCTTTGAATGACTTTCCATGTTCATCAGTACCATTCACCATTTTCTTTCCATGCTCTACTGCTTGCTTCACAAATTGCTGAAAAAAAATTCAGCGAATACTTAAATCAAATCAATGAATCTATATTGACATCTTACAAATGTTGTATAGTTAGTTATCTTTTGATTTCATTCATCATAAGAAAACAGAAAAAAGTTGTCACAAAAATTTCATATTCCATGGCTTAAACAAGATATTATACATAAATTTGTAGTGTATTGTTTACAAACAAACACCCCCATTTATAAGTCCATTTCCCCATCAACCATTAATGCAGTAATTCTAATGAACTCTTAAATTCTTTAAGACACTGGTCAGATAAACTGCAATAACTAATGTAAGAAAAACAATTCTTCTTGGTTATGTTATGATCATAAATCTAAATGATGTTAAAGGTCAGAACACAAGTTCACAATATGGTTTGGTTTTTAAAAATGATGTAGCTCTATAACTGCATCTGCATACTTGCTGATCCTTTTAAGAGAAAAGAGAAGTAATGTAAAATAATATGATCTGTACTACTCCTGTAGGCCTCCGAACCCTGAACTATTTTTCTTAAAGTGCAATATGAAGGGTAATAATTACTCTTAACAAGAAATGGTTATCAAGTGTGCATTTGTTTGCATTATGCCTTAAAACACATAAAATATTTCCTGATTTACTAATGAATGATGAAGCTTCAAGTACTTCTGATGAATTCACTTTCACCAGACAAGGAAGTAAAATCCAGGGCAAACCAATACATCTTCTCACTACTTTATCATATCAAAATAACATTGATTCAAAATTTATAATTCAATGCTTTTTATATCTATGTTGGTGTATTAAATATTCAAAATCCTAGTCAACTTGTACAATGATTGTGATAAAATATTTCAGTAATGTTGCAAATAAACAAATTAAATCAAGTTGAGCCAATTTGGATAAATCTTTGAACTGTTGTAAAAATCTCTTATATTGTTGAGTCAATATTTTGTTTATGTCAGACTGGAGTAATATGTCCCTGAATAGCGAGAGACAACAAGTGTAGTCTATCCTATATTTTATATGTCACACAGGTGTAAACATAACAGGTGTACTCTGTACTTTATTGACTGTAAAATCTGCTGTAAGCTAATGTCATGTCATTCCATAAATCTCAATTTTTTAAAAATATTTTTTTGTAAAATTTTTATAAACATACCTGATTTATTCCATTTTTTTGTTGAAATTTGACAGCTTTCTGACACAAGCAGGTGGCTGGAAGATTCCATTTTGCTCTCATCTCATGAAGTAGAGTTCCAACTTCCCATAAAGCTAAAAATAAAGAAAAGATCAATTGGTTTCATTTACATCTTTTTTTTTAAACTGTTACTCATCTTTCTTCTTTATCTAAGCATTAAAAAATTCATGTAGATTAACATGGTACATCTTGATGAAGGTTTACACTCAGATCATGCTTTTGTAATATAAAATTTATCTAGTATTAGGCAAAAGTCAACTCTACTTCAAGTCTGATCTGAGTCAACAAAAATTAACTGACAATTACTATTCATTTCAGGATAAAATGTTGATGTGAGTTCACTATTTCTGGTTGCACTTTCTAAGCTAACATTAGTTTACACTGCTTTGGTTACATTCAGACTGACTTACGTTTGAAATATACAATGCTGTCATATTAAGGACAAAATAACAAAACTTGACTGATATGAAGGTAAAAACCATTTATTTACTTACCATTTCTAGGAATAATTTGTGTTAACATGAGTTTATCTATCTCATGCTGCTGTCGATTGGAACTACAAGTTAGCCATTCTCTCTGCTCCTCATCGTCAGCAATCGGGTCGGTTTGACCTTTCTCCTCTCTCTCCATCTGTTTCTTTTTGACTTTATAACAGTCAAGACAGACCACAAAACCACACTTGTGACACACCCAGTGCATGTTAAACAATGTTGTATCACAGACATCACACATCTCACGTACACCGGTAACTGCTCTCTTCCAGGCAATTTTGGCTGCAATTAAAATTATTCATTAAATTGCATATGGAAAACTAATGGGAAAATACCAAGCTGAAGCTAAATAAACTGTCTTAAATAATGCAAATTTTAATATCAAAGTAAAATATTTATTATCCTAAGAATGAGAAATATACTGTTTTCACAATACTAAATTCATACTTACAACATACAAATTCCTTAGTAAGCCTCAGACTATTGTTAAAATTGATTTATTTATGTATTTTTTCTTCTGTTACAGTAAGTGACTAATACATACCATCCTCGCCAGCCTCAGCTATAGCATTTCTTTCTTGTTCAACCAGTTCACAGAATTTATCTCCCACTTTAGCAGCTATGTATTTACATGTTTCCAAATCCAGCTTTGGTTCCATGACAGGTGTATGAGGTAACCAAGGATCAATATCATCCTTCTCTGCATCCTCTAATTCGGAAAACCCAGCAATGGTTAGGAAACCTTTCTGACTATATCTTAGCCTGAAAGAAAAAAATAAACATTTTGAACTATGAACTCTTCAATATTTATATCTAACTGCCTTGTAAATACCAAAAATGTAATCTGTTGTAGGAAATATTTTAGCTGTACTTTATGAATAGAATGAGACTACTTTAGTTTGCTTGATAAAATCTTTTCTTTATTGTTGATTCTCATCAAAATCTCTTGTATATGCCTTTTATTTAAAGTATTAGAGACACTTAAATGAGTCAGAAATGTGCAAATTACAACAACTATAAAATAGTTGTACCAAGGTTTATTGACTAATAAAGGAAGTTCAAAATGACAAATCTATTAACTATCTGACAGCTACTTGTAAGATTAGTGCAAAAAGATAGCAATAACTGAGCAGTCAACAAACTCCCATCTAATCTTACAATTTATTATTATGTAATGCTCACAGAAATTTGTATTTTAATTAAATTTATAAACAAATCGCTCAAGAGATTTCCTACATCACTTATCTTATTTTCAAACAACCTTGGAATTTTCAAATTATGTAATGTTAAGAAAAAGATTACATTTCCTAAACACATTGTGTTACAGATTAATCACATAAGACATACATTAATCAAGATTGACCATAGAAAACAGGAAATAGAACTCTTAAGACATTTTATTATCTGGGTGATAAACAACTGAAATATGAAGATGATTAAACAGAAAATCCATATTGTCACCACTAATGACACGTCAAACACCATTATGTGACTAAGTCTTGTGGTTTTTTTTAATTTTATGTCATACAGGTGGGGTCCTTTGAACATAATTACATTTGACTTCTAGATTTTTAGGTAGGAGACAATGTCATGTCACATGACTAACTTAGAAAGAGATGCTACTAACAGAATATAATGCCAGCTCAAAATATTTAAAAAGCATTGTTAAGTGTGGATTACCGGTAATGACCTTGTCCTATTTTTACCCTACCAAGGGGACAGAGATGAATTATCTATAGTTGTTTGTACCTTGAGGTGTATATTACACGATTAATGATATAAAGTTGCTGTATTAATGTATAGTCTCTATGGGCCATTAATTCAAACTATGTCAACATAAAAACATCCATTTACTAAACTATATTTACACAGTGTCAACATAAAAGTTATGAGTTGTTTTTGTTGGTTATTATTCTGTATTGTGACTTACTCCTACTTTTACTTGTTTCTAGGATTCACACAAATTTGCATAAAATGTTTTAATTGAGAATATTTGATGGGTATTGAATCAGTCATTTGTCAGACCAAATATTATAAATATTATGAGCTTATTTATGACTGGAAAAGGAATAAAAATCTCAAAATAAATCTGACCACTATTTTACTAAATATTTGTTATGACCTTGACCAAACGCAATAGTTCAACTTGTGTTTACAATATTTGATTGAAGATTATTCTTTATAATATTTCAAACTTTCCCCTATGTATTATAAATTTCAGAAGTAATTACATGTCTATACAAAACAGGTCAGAAGTAAATGAAACGGAAAACCTATTAACATTTAATACTGCTCTGTGAATTATATTGATTTAGATTTAAACAGCCTGAAGGAATTTCTTTGATATGTAAATTGAGAATTAATATTTATAGGGAGCCATTAAAATCTAGATAGAGTGCATTCTCCTGACTAGTAATGGATTGCTTTATGATGGTGTTTACCTATGGGAAGCTAAAAATAACATGTAATAGCATAATATAACTGTGTCTATTTCAATAATTAATGACATACACCTTCACATCAACTTTTAATTACATAAAACATATAACCGTTATGTAGGCAATAATGTCAAAGTCTTATTCAAAACAAAACAAAAAACATCATGGGTAATAAAGAAATAATGAAAAATAAAACCTCAAGGTCATACATGTCAACTGGTAACTGAACTAAATATTGAGGTAGGCACCTGTGTTCACTGGTAACCTCTACAATAATGTATCTTGTTCAGAGGGCACCTTTACATACAAAGACACAACAACCAGAGTTCTCGATAAGTGGTGGTCCTAGGGATTTGACCACCACATTTTTGGGAAGGACCAACATAATTTTGGTAATTTGCAATAGAAATGATAGTGAGGACCGTATATTTTCTGCAAGGACCACCAGGGAAAAAAAGATTTGGAGAACTCTACAACAACTTGAACAAGATAACAATTGTGTCAAAAGGCAATCTATACAAGAAGAAACCTGTGTTCATCTCTACTAGAATACAAATGAGTTCAGAGGCATTCTACACAAATCTGAGTTTTGAAATGAACCTCAACATAATAACAATTATGTTAAGAGGAGTCTATTTAAGTAGACACACGTGTTCAGAGGTCAAACCTACCTATACCACCTTAGTTCTGAAACAACCTCAACCCCATAACTAATCTGTTTCAAGGACATATCTGCCTGAAGAAATTTGCATTTAGAGCACACAGTATTTGGAGGTCATTTTAGAAGTCATATCTGCTAGAAGACACCTGTATTAGGTCACCTTAGAAGACATATCTGCCAGAAGACATCTGTATTTAGGTCATTTTAGAAGACATATCTGCCAGATGACACCTGTATTAGGTCACCTTAGAAGACATATCTGCCAGAAGACTCCTGTATTAAGTCACCTTAGAAGACATCTGCCAGAAGACACCTTGTATAAGGTCACCTTAGAATACATATCTGCCAGAAGACACCTTGTATTAGGTCACCTTAGAATACATATCTGCCAGAAGACACCTTGTATTAGGTCACCTTAGAATACATATCTGTCAGCAGAAACCTGTTTTTGGAGGTCATCTTAAAAGAACATTTCTGTCCAAAGACATGTGTGTATTTGGAAGTCACCTCTTCACAATGACACCTGTGTTTTGAACAACCTCAAAAGGATAACAATGATTATAGTGGACATCTTTTCAAAATGACACTTTTGTTCAGGTTATTTATACAAAACATTTGTATGCAGAGGTTGCCCTTTAAGCAGATGCCTGTGTTCAAGGTCACTTCTAAATGTATAAACTTCGTGAATAAAAATAATTCTACAGGGCAATAGCCTTTAAATGAAGATAATTTGATTCTGGTATTAACTTTTACTACAAGAATAATCAGTCTGTCACAGTCAATAAACAACCTTACTTGACATGAGATACTGAAAACAATGAAACATTACATTGCTTAACATTTTCCTCCATACAAATAAAATTCAATAAAATCCAATAAAACAACAGAAGATTAAGTATTGAATATCTACACAATAAATCCCCCAAAGATTCAAACTATGTTAGCATTTGCAATTTAGTTAAATGTCAGAGGAATAAATTTCTGGATAATAGAGTTTTGTCTAATGAAATTTAGGATAACATGCCATAACCAGAATGTACTAACTAAAGTACATCCTACGAACCTGGGAAGTTAGTAAACAATGTTCTCTATTGATTATATTCTGGCTTTATTTAGTCTGCATTATTACAGGAAAGGACAGCTTTTGTTTGTCGGTCTGTCTTTATGTTTGTTGTGTCATTTGTTCTTCTGTATCTATGAAATACCTAGCACAAAACCACTAATACTTTGACCTTCCAAAGTCATGCATTAGAATAAATTATGTCATTAAGAAAACATCCATCTAAGGCAAGAAAATACCCATCTCCAATCATATAGAAAGAAAATACAATGAGATATATTGCTGTTAAAACCCCTGAATTCCATGACCAACTTTTATTATGGCCTAGAATCGTGTTAAAACCATTTATAACAAATCAATAGTACTTAATCATGTAAATTTAATCCAGGTGGGTTTTAATCTATTTCCAATTAGTTTGCAAAGTAAGGGATCTATATTGTTTGCATTTTTGATCTGAGTAATAGGATCTATATAGAATTAAACAAAGTCTATATATATACTAATGAGTTGTGATATGACCCTGTCATGACCTTGAAAACAAAGCTTCTGTCATTTTGTAATTCAATGAGTTATGTCTGAATATATCAAACAAAATGATCCCAATTTTAAGACATATATAATATTTGGAAAGGTACTTTTTTCAATTAGAAGGTGATCAAAGTTAATTGGTAGGCTAATTTGATACCCCCCCTTGATTTACCATTGTTCTCGATAAGCTACATCTTAGAAATTTTTACCAATTTCAAGATTTATTGAATACATTAAAGACAAGAAATACTGACTTCCTAGGTAAAAAAAAATCAGTCCTTAGGGAGAAATTGACGAAGGGTCCAAAATTTCCACCTTGGCCTAAAAAGAAATCTCTTACGGGTAGAATCTTTCAGGCATGTTCAGTTTGGAACATTCTGAACGCCTAGAATCTACAGAAGATGTTTGGTAACTTACCTTCTGAAAGCATAGAATCTACAGAAGATATTTGGTAACTTTTTGCTCCTTTGATTTGGTGTCATCTTACACTCTCGACATTTCATCAGCTTAGGAGTCACTTCACTACAGGAACCGGCTTGTAAAAATGGCTGACATGTCTTTTTCAAAGTAGCTATAGAGGCTTTTACCAATGGTTTGTTGAAATTGGAACCTATGTAAAGATAATACAAAAAGCATGACAATAATGAAATATAATATTTACCATCTATAGAAATCCAAACACACCATATGTTATTTCTAAGTACTGGTATGTGATATTTTGCCATGAACAAATCTATTTTTATTGAAAATAAAATCTTCAATATGTTGATCATTCTTTTTTTTTTATCAACAATTTCAGGTAAGTTTCACATCAAAAGAATACAAACAAAAACACTGATGAGATAATTTGATGTACCATCTTATTTCTGTTTCAGATTATACATTCCAACAGCTGCAGATTTGGCTACTTTCAATGTTTTATAAGATATAATTTTAGTTATTTTGCCTGTTCTTTGTCTAAGCTTGTCATACATCAATGACTACATACCTCCTGCAGGGTTAGTTTCTACTGGTTTGGTGACACTGGCTATAATGTCCTTCACCTCTTTCAATGTTGCTTCCTTTTGCACTTCTTTGTTTTGTTTCTTGTGTTTCTTTTTCTCTTTCTCCTTTTTCACTGGTTCTGGTTCTGTTTCCATGGCAACTGGAACTGGTTCTTCTAGTTTTTCAATCTCAACTGGTTCTTCCTTTTTGACCACATTAACCTCTGTGTTTTCAACTTCCATTTCAGTTTCTGAGTTAAACTGTAACTGGAAGACAAATGTCATATAGCTAATTATAATATTGAAAACTTCTTCAGTAATTTACACTGGACTACAATATAAATCTCTTTACATCTGGTCTGTCTGTGGCTCAAGCCTGTGGGCACTTCAAGCTGGTCAAACTCTTAATTAGGATGATGGATTTGTGTTTAACATTTTTAGATAGTGACGTTCCCTTGTCGCCATCTTATGGTGTTTATATATCTCAACTTGTTCGATTCGCTCTTGAATGTAACAACGTATTTGATTTCAACGAAAGAAATCTCTGTATTACTGAAAAATTATTACACCAGGGTTTTCGATATCACAAACTAGTCAAAACATTTACTAAATTTTATCATCGGTACAAGGACATCATTCGTAAATATAAATCAACATGCAGACATCTTATACGTTCAGGTATTTCACATCCAATATTTTATGGTAATATTCTTTACAAAGCACAAAAATGTCCGCATTCACCTCAAAAGCTAACCAAACCTTTACCCTTTAAACAGACTTATTCAGAAAGGATATAGTTACGATACCGTTGTGAAGTCATTAAGGATTGCATATTTTGGTATTAATATTGATTCACTCATAGGGTCTTTGCATCAGAAATAAACACATTTATTCTAAAACCAGTTGTTGGCATGATACAGGTTATGTTCTTCTCATATATTTTATTATGGTATGATACTAAACCCTTAACGGGAGGGATTGTACTTGATTTTCATATGATGAAGACATAATCTTTCAATCAGTTGAATTGAGGTTTGGAGCTGGCATGTCAGTAACTGCTAGTAGTCCTTTGTTTATTTATGTATCATTGTCATTTTGCTTAGTTTTTTTTTGTTACCTATTTTGACATCGGACTCAGACTTCTTTTAAACTAAGTTTTACTGTGCGTATTGCTATGCGTTTCTTTTTTCTACATTGGCTAAAGGTATAGGGGGAGGGTTGAGATCTCACAAAACATGTTTAACCCCGCCGCATTTTTGCGCCTGTCCCAAGTCAGGAGCCTCTGGCCTTTGTTAGTCTTGTATGTTTTTTAAAATTAGTTCATTTATATGTTTTGGAGTTTATCCAGTGACATCCATTTACACTGAACTAGTACACATTTTTGTTTAGGGGCCAGCTGAGGACCACCTCCGGGTGCGGGATTTTCTCGCTGCACTGAAGACCCATTGGTGGCCTTCGGCTGTTGTCTCTTTGACATATTCCCCATTTCCATTCTCAATTTAGTTTGCAAATATTACATGCATATCAAGATGAGAACATGTTGATGATATGAATAGTACCTCTGCTTTGTACTAGACTGGATGCTGAGCAGGAATTTTAATGTGCTAGTTCACAAGGTTTATAAACAGTTTATCCTTTCTTTCCTTCTATCTAAAGATTAGGTTCTTATCCTGGTTATGGGTTTAATTCTACATCAGCTATCAAACAATCACACTTAATACCCTAACAGAACAACTATATGTTTATCTTTCAAGCATTTCTGGAATTTGTTGGTACAGCAACATGAGTAAGGAATGTTTGTGATCTATCATTTAGAATTAACAACAATATTTTTAGCAACAGATTGGTTTTATCAACAAGTTAAACTGAATATATGATTCATTAAAAATGTATAAAAACACTGAATAATACATAATACATGTAGTTACCAAACGCACTCACAATACTAATTAGAGAAAATCAATTTCATCAAAAAGTCTAAATTTTATTTTAATAACACTCATCTTTCTATGCTATAAACTCCCCCTATTGATTGACTATATATTAAATCCCCCAAGGTTTCATTAAAAGTTAGGTCAATAAAGATTAATAATTTACACAATAGTTGGGAGGATCAAATCAATCTTTCTACATTGTGAACACTCAGACAGAATCCATATTCTTTATACAGGTATTTGCTTAATGGGAATTAGAAAATCATTCAGGTTTAAATGGCCTGTACTATTATAGAATGAAAATATTAATATGCTTACTGTTCTCAAATACCGAACAACATGTTTAATCAGCCGAGAATCATAATAAATAACTTTAAATTGAACTGTAATGTTTTCACCAATCCATTTAAATAGTTATACATATTTATTCAATAACAAATTATTATACTTTAAATAACTCTATAGGTTTTTTAAATTCAAATGCCATGCTTGCTCGACTACAAAGAAAGCCTCAAGGTTTGGAAATTCTAAAGGTAATTAAACAAGACCTAAGCCTCTCACCACAAGATAATGTCGACTTAGATAATTTTAACACAACTCATGGAGGAAAATTTTCTGGTTTTCTGTAATTGTATGAGAACTTACTGGTTGTGGAATTTTGGTAAGATTTTCAACTGGTTCTTTGGAGTCTTTTGGTTTTTTTGCTTTGCGTTTTGGAGCACTACTACTGCTACTATCATCAGAATCTACTTTGGTCTTTTTAGGATTTAATCTTTTTGTCTTGATACGCTTTTTTCCAGGGTTACCATCAGTGATCTGAAAAATTTGCAGTAAAATTTGTAAAAATCTGCAGAAATGAGAAAGACAGAAATCAAAAGATATAGACGATCAAACGCTAAAATTAAACAGTCAAATATGGGAGGCAAACCTTACATCCTATAAGAAAACATTCACCCTTCATACCAGGCTAGCAAAATGGCAGCCATAAGAGAGAATTGCTTTGTACTTAAAATAACCTTGAAAGTTTACAGGGATCATCATTCATGGTAGTAAGTGGTAAAATTCTCAGTAAATATTTGTGATGTTACCTAATAATGACTCCAGGATAGAAAATTAAAGGTCCTATACAACCCACACAACAATTAATGTGGTAGTAAAATTTAAATTTGTCAAATTTTGACATAAAGAAGCCATTTTTTTGTATGTTTATAAAAGTTCTTAGTCATCATCAAAAGTAGGTTGTGGGGTTCCCATTGGGGTTTACAATTACCACCACTTTTTGTTAGCTTTTTGTAACGGCTAAGCAGGAAAATATTTAATGGATGAATATTTCCTCTTATTAAAAGTACTTAGCAAACAGAGTAAAGTAGATTATCTATAAAACCACAGGATGTCATCTCCTTCCTTTATAACAGTGTTAATGACATACAACACATTCAGTCTAGTCATGTGTGTGCAATGGATTCGTTCCTAAGATGGTCCTTATAACATATTCTGGTATAATATAACTAAAAATGGAACCCGCCATACATTATTCATGTTTTAGAGATTTATATGATGAACTTGTACTTTCAGATGTTAATTAAATTCTGAGCAGAGTATGGTTTATAATTTCTTGTACTAGATTTAAGGTGAAGTCAACAAAATCTTGACAAAACAGGTGGTAAAATAATCCCTGTAGTGATGGCAGGCAATGAAACACAAGTTTAACTAGGAGTAATTAGGACTGTCTGTGTAGCACATCTAATTACTAACATTCTGTGATCACTTAACCAAACTTTATACTGGCAATCTTCCTACAGTCAAGGTTACTAAATATCAAATTATTGTTGCTAATTTTTCTGGCATAATCCATTGGGATAATTCTAATAAAAGCTATTGGCCGTTGTATCAGTACATGTATTCATAAGAGATCAATAATAGATGCAGATACTTATTACACCACTTATGACAGAAGTGGTGACCTGAAAGCAGGCGTGATTGAGTGAACATAAATAGTTATCACAAATCTAAATAAAAACTAAATATGATAAATATGATAAGAACACATGTGTGTCATATGAGAACTGTTCTTCCCTTTTTAATGCAAATTGTTACATCACAAAACAATGTTAACAACACAAAAACCAATAATCCCCAGATTCCTCTGTAACTAATTTCTTTGTTTGTGTAATGATAGAATTCGTGACTTTTGATATCAGACAAGTTAATAATTACATCTCTATCACAATAAACCAATACATTAGTGGAATTTTTTGGCACAATTACAGTACTTGACAAGTTTGGCAAGATTTCAGTAAATACTTGTGTGTAGTTTCTCTGGCAAACCTTACCATTTCACCAACACTCTATATTGCATCATAGAGTCTGGTCTACTTATAATGTAATATAAACAGGAGCCTCTCCTACAACTTACATTCTGACAAATATGAAAGAACTACAAACAGTTGTCAGATAATGCTTTTGTGTATTTCAATGCATGATATATCAGTAAAAAAAATCACCATGTTTTGTAAATTGCTTACTTTTAGTAGGCAGATAGTCACAAAAGTGCCACCTGATTCACCAAGAATATATCTTAGCACACATTCTATATTGAACTGATTTATCTGTGCAGCATAATAATCTCATAATCTTGTTATAATTTTCACCCTGGATTCATTCTTACATATTCTGTTAACAAGCAATTTACATAAAATGATGATAAACTATGTTGATGCATTTCATACTTGACATTAAAAAAGTATGAACAGGGTTACATGAATCAACTATACTGTATAATACTAACCTGTGTCTCTGTCTCTGACGCTGATGTTGTAGATTCATTTTCATCGCCTTCCTTCCCATTACCATTAGGTAACTTTAGAGCACTAATTGGAGATTTAGATCCGCCTTCTTTGCTGGGTGATATGTAGGAACAATTCACATAACAATTTTTGACCACTTCACCTTTTTCATTGACGACATTCTTTTCACTTTTAATTGAACTTTCAGAATTTTCATCATGTAAAAGAGGTGAAGTTTTAGTTGAGACTTTATCTTCTGAATGCCTCTGAAGCCATGCTTTCTTCAGTTTTGGATGATTTGCTGATTTGTGGGGTGATGAATCTGATTTGACATTAGGTGGGGGACTAGGAGCACTAAGTGTATCACTGTCTGTATCTAACTGTCCATTTGCAACACGATTAATTGTTTCCAATAAAGTCACCTGGCTATTTAAGCTGCTAGTACTACTGCTTAGAGTCAAGGAAGTGGCCTCTTCATTTGCCATAGAAGGAGTAAATTGAATTGGATCACTCTTCCGTCTCTCCTGATTTTCCACACCAGTACTGGGCGCTATAGAAGTAGCTGGGGGTGTTTGGGACAACCCCTTATTACTACTTGATGTTGTTGTTGCTGTCATTTTTTTATTTTTATTAAAATCAGGATCTTGGAAGAATGCATTCTGAACTGCATTTTCTACAAAAGTTTTAAAACTGTCCATGAATCCTGAACCGGCTGCCGTATAATTTGATGGTGAGGTAATGTTAGATAACGTATTGCTGCTGCTAACACTAGAGGTTGTGGTGTACGGTGAATGATTGGTTAATATTTGTGGTGTTGTATTAGGAATGAAATTATTGCTGCTAGTTATTGGCATGGAATTTTCTCCTTTCTGACGTTTTCTGTTATTGCCCTCCTTGTTGAATTTTCTTTTAACTCCCTGACTTCCGGGTGAGATTTCTTGAGCACTAGTACTAGATGCTGCTTTGACAGTAGTCTGAGAGTAAATTGGATTTGGTACAAGTCCTTGCTGTATTAGACTGTAGCTGTAAGCCATAGATCCAGTCAATGTAACTGGAGGCTGAGCAATAGATGCTGTCACAGATGAGGAAGACACAGGAGACTTAGACTGAACTCTGGGCTTACGGTGGTAGTCAAGAGGCTGTGAGATGGCTGCTGAGAGCTGGTGTGGATCAGCCACATGGAGGGGACTATGACTTCTAGGGATATGTTTATCACGATGAGCTGACAAGTCCATTGACTGAGACATGTAATCCTGATGAGAAGCCAAGGGACTGCCTGATGTAAGTGATGAGTACTGGCGGTCTGGTGTATGTGCTGGTTTTGGTTGTGATCGTGGAGATGTGGACGGTACAGTAGAATGATGAGAATGAGCAGGACGTGGACTACTTGATTTCATCCTGTTATCAACAATAACAGAACTATGTGATTTGCTGTCTTTGATCAATGGTGGGGGAACAGACACAGTTGAACGTTTAGAGTCTTTTTCCTCTTTTCTGTGTTTGTCCCCTAGTCCATATGATTGCAATTGTTCTGAAGAAATATAGGAATGTTGAAACGGCTGATAACCAAACAAACTAAATTTTGGTTCCTGTTTGATATTAGCCGTAGATGAGGGAGTGGAATACCCAGGGTAGTACATGTCCTTCCCTTCTTTTGTTCCTTTCTCTAGTTTTTGTTCTTGTTTAATTGAAGCTTCTTTGACATGTTTCAGGTATTTTTCTCTTTCGATCATCTCCCGTTGAAGATAATCCTGGCGAATTTGTTCTTCAGTTAAATGCCTTTGTCTTAACTGCTGCTCTTTCTCCTACAAAAACAGATCAATGTACTACAAAGAATCGATAGACAAATTACAATAGGAAGGCCATTACAGTTATTCAATACTTCAGCTTTTATGTAAATTATAGGAGAAATTAGTCAATAGTATGACAGAGGTAGATTATGTGTAGGAGCAAACTGCCACTCAGTATGAGTAAGGACTTTCTGATTAATGATTTAATAGAGCTGAAATTTATAGGACAGTAGTCTTCTGAATAATTCAAATCACCTTAAAAATAGATTTCCATCTAAAGTGACAGGATCTAAATTGGCACAAAATTCAATTGAATTCAATATTCTATTGCCATTAAACATTTGATTTAGGTTTGTAACAAGCAGTCAATAATAATAAAAACAACTGAAATAGCAGTAAAATATAAAGGACTAATTGGAAATATAACATTAAGTACATATCACTAAATTCAATCTCTCAATAGAAAATAAAAAAAAGATGTGACTGCCAAAGAGACAACTATCCAACAGAGTCCAAAAAAGCAGGACTTTCAACCTCATTTCAAATGAATTTTATGGAGGAAACTTTCTGTGATTCTAATTTGAGTGTAAAAGAGTATTCATTTTAGTTATTTTAGTTTCTATATTATTAAAATTTGAAAAGGTATAGTTTTTATGTCATTTTAATAGTTCTCTCTAAATTTAATAATCATCACAATTCATCTAATGCTATATGTATGTAATATTTAAAATGTTATCACGTCATGGATATTTACTGTGATATTTTATTACATCTATCCACATGTAACATTTTTTTTTCTTCTGAACTGTCAGTTTTATATAGTATGCCTTTTACTTGAATCAACAAAATTGTTATCATTATTACAGACGGTGTTATGCTTTTTCCAATTAAATATTTGTGGCAAAGTTTTAATGTCTGGGAAAATACTACTATTTCTAACCCCTACTTCTACCTTCCAGTAACAAATAAATTGTGAGTACACAGTTTAGTCACACATTGTACATATGTATCTAATACCTATAATTTAGTCATAATTTGTATGTAGTATGTACTATCTCAAGGTCAAATGATAACAAACAATACCCTGGGAACCAAAGAATTAGGTCAATGTCTTATATATTTATGAGTTTAACTAACCAAACAGTATTTATGTTCATAAAATATATTGTTTTCAACTATCAAGATTCCTTAGTGATAGCATATCAACAGAGAATGGTTAAATGATTCCACCTGTGTTGAAGCATGAATCAGAGTTGTAACATGAAGCAAGTAGGAGGCCTTTCTAGCTCTTATGATTATACCAGCTACCAATTTCTAACTAAAATATTAGGTGTATGTGTACCTGTTTGATTTTTTCCTCCATGGATTTGGTGGCCTCTTGTCGCCTATCCATACCATGATGCTCAGATTTGGGTGGCTTTACTGTGCCTTGGACTATTGATGGTCCAGACCACTGAGCCTTAATGAAAGAATAATAAAATATTGTATGCTGACTCTGTTTATCATACATCAATGCTAATCTATTTTATTCATGAAGATATCGATGGGAATTTGGGTGAACTCTTTTCAAGCTACCATAAACAAAAACAAGCAGACTTCAAACAGACATGCAACATCTGTACAGAAGTGAATTACACCTAAAAATCTTCTTTCTTTATTGAAGGCAAAGGTCAGACAGAAATAAACTCATCAACAACATTTGGTCAACAGCCAATACATAGTTGTATCAAATAAGGAAGGGTATTCATTTACACACAGCTAACATTGGCATCTATTGAAAGTATGTATAGCAATATAATTGAAGATTCTACTAAATAGCTGAATATTGATACCTAAAAATGAAATGTAATGTCATGAATAAGCAGGTGTATGAAAGGTAAAATTTCACTGCAATGTAGATATTTATATAGACATAACACCAATCATGTCATTGAATATAATCATTATATATATAGATTCTATGAAATTTTGTTGTCCCCACTGTCTATGTTTAGAAATACTTATGTTAGTCTTTTATAACATGAAAATTAAACAAGACAAATCTTGTCTTCGTGTACTGGTTTCTTATTGAAAGAACTAACACTGTGTTGTGAAACCTAACTTGATGTTAACCTTGAAATACAAATAACAAACACCATATTTGGTATGTTTAAACTTCGTATGTATTCAAATCAGGTTGCATAAAACACACACAGTCTAACCATAACCATTTATCTAAGGAAATCTTAATTTCAATCTGTTGAAAGATGACAAAAGAGATAGGTACACTTCTAAAGAATTTTAAAATAACTAAATACATTGTTAATGTGCTATACAGTGTATTAATTAGTTTTGTCAGGACATGAAGTGATTAAGGCCTTCCATAGAAAAAGTACTTCCATCTAATTATTCAGTCTTTCTTATGACCTTTGAGCATTTTAACAGCAATGTATAGAAAATCCTCAGACCATATTTCCTTTAATAACTATTTAAATGTCACCATTACTTGGCATGAAAAAAAAAACCTTCCATTTCAACTGTGAATCTAATTACTGCTATGTGTAAATACAAGTTGTTAATAACAATATTTGCCAATAAATAATTGAAAAGCCATTGAATGTAAAACCAATGATAGAAATCAAACTTACTAATAACAATTCACTCGAGCAGAACATATGCTGAATTGAATATTCTATACTTAAAAGGCTTAAATTGATTTTAACTTGAACAACATTCAACTTGATATAAAACCCCTACAGAGACTTAAGAAGTCTGATTTATTGATAGGTCAATATATACAATGTTTACTTTCCAACTTTCAGATTTATTTTTGTCACATATGTTTACTACACTATAAACCTTGAACTATTTAGCATTATGAAACACTAGAAAAGAAATGTAGTTTCAACACATCTTTTCCTCAGCATATGACAAGAAAGAGTTTAAGACGTTTTACTAGTCAATTTGACCATCACACAGTTTTGAAGAAAAAAAGTGTAACCTCCTTCCCAATTGTTTATGCTTTAACTATGTTATGAATTCCAGTATATAGATATGATAAAAATTTTGATAACTTATTAAGAGCACATAGCATATTTTGAGTGTATACTCAGCATTAAAATAACATTTTAGAGCATCAAAATGAAAAAAAAAAAAAAACCTTCTTATAACAACCAGATCCATCTATGGTCCAACAGTCTGCCCTAAACTGCCTGTAATAGGCAAAAAAATCAAATATCTGTTGTATGGTAAATTTTGTTGCCTCCCTTTGTTTATTTTTCAAAGTGCTTTCTATACAATTGATTTCATGTTTGAACAGGGTCTAGAGGAGAAATTGCAAGTAAAATTCTGCTTTCTATTCAGATTAAAGGTATAATTCATAGACTGAGTTGATCTTACTTTCCTCTTTTCAGACCACTATTTACAATGCTTAAAAATCCTGTCTAGTAAAAATTGTTTGTGCTAGTGTTAAAATCACTGCCAAAGATAAAACGCAGAAACTAACCTTCTGATTGGCTAACATCAGAGACTGTTTAAAGTGGTTGTCAACAGCAGCTAAAGTGTCAGCTGATTCCTTCAGAATTCTTTCCCTTTCCACTCTTTGTTCCCGTTCATGTTCTCTCCTCCATTCATTCTTCTGTCTTTCCTGTCTTTCTAATCTGTCCTTTTCCTCTTGTTGTCTTTCCCTCTCCAGTTTCTCCCTGTGTATATGAAGATATCACCATGTAAAAAACATACATTGATACCTGCCAACTTCTCAAAATCTCTACATGATAGGGATTAAAGCACAACCTGATCTAATGCATATGGTATACTATTGTTTTAAGTGAGTATATATGTGTGCTGAAATGCCAATTTAACTCCTTTGAATGCCTGTTTTAAGGTATTCAGTTTATACTATGGACAAATCTCCCATTAATCAGAATAGCAGGTAGCCTGAAATGGTGCAGGCACAAAATATGGTTGGGTTAAATCAGTTTCACAAACATATATTCCTATGGTTTCTCTAAAAAAAAAATCATAAGAATTGAAAATTTTCAGCTAGTTTTGGAAATGCTAAAGAATAAAAAATTTGTTTTCTGTTTTCTTTTATTCAACAGTTTTCTGTCTCTACACAGATAAAAGCGTTGTTTACTTTGACCTTATACAGAAATCAAATAGAACAGAGAGTTACAAGTGAGTAGAGTAGACTTGTGGTTAACCATGATAAGAAACAAACCAAGTAGGTCAGGAAGTGCATGTTTAACATTTCAAGGAAGACTTCACTTATTTATATTCAGACATATGATTCCGTGGTAAATAGAGCTTTTTAAATTTTACCAAGGAGTGTAACTCTATCTTATCTAATTCAGGTTTTTACCTGTCACCACAAAAATTTCACCATTAAATGAACTCCTGTGCATAATTAACAGGTCACTCGGAGCAATGCAGAAAGGTTTTATTGTTCTTATGTTATACAAAATACTGGGTATTTTATTACAGAAAAATATGTACTATCCCTTTAATTTCTTAACATTTTAATACAATACTAATGAATGAATAAGGAACAAAGTACAAAGTTGAAGACAAAATATGAGAAACTTTTAGATCACCCAGTCCTTCATAAATTGTCTGAAACCTTTTTTCAAGTAAAAATCTTTCACTTTGAAGTACACATAGTCATGGAGAACACAATTTAATAAAATCAATTAAGCATTAATTTTTTACTCTGTCTATTATCATTGGAATCAGGATTGTTTGGTGAACATTTAATAACAGTAGCTTGCAAATGTCAATGATTCTGGAAAAACCAATGTTGTGAATAGGTAAATTAGTGACTTCAGTCTACCAACAAATGTTTTTACATGAAAATCAATAATCAAATCAATATATTACACTGTCAATAGGCTTTAATACCAACAGTTTATTCCTGTAACATTGTAAAGCTGTAATCTCTTTATAATGATTAGATTATATAATGTTTCACCAACAGGGTAAAATGTATTAAGTTTTGATTAGTAATTAGTGTCATGTCTGGTCTGTAAGTGTTATAAACATGTGATACAATAGGTAATTATCAATCATATATCTTATTACTTCTCAACTAACCTTTGCTTGTCAAATTTGTATATTTTTTGTTGTTGATAAATTCAAAACAAAACCACAAAAAAATCACTACTTTTTTTAATGTTTCTGAATCCTTTTTCAACTGACACTGTATATATTTTCAATGACAGTAAACAATATTCAGCTGCAAATCATCCAAACAAAAGATCATTAAAAAGATGACTGAGATCAGAGTGTATCCTAGTACATTACAAACATATAACCAAATAACAGTTCAAATTTCAATGATAAATGTTCCCATTTCTTACATGAAAAAAACAACTTATTGTTTCCTTTGCACATGTACACATAAAGTCAATCTGCTTAAGGCAAGTATAAGATTCCAATCAGTCACAAGTTATATAGACATGTAGTCACCAACCTACACATTTACCATGCAGAAACATATACACAGCCACTTTTTATGATGAACTTTCTTAACATATGAGGGATTATTTTGTTTTTAAGATGATGGCTTGTTACTCAAATGACAATATTCGTCTGACATATTTTCTGGGAGAAACCATAACAGGATCTTATTGATCATGTAGTTGTAACAAAGGAAATCGTACCAGGCAGAAATGTCTGCCTACAGCGGTAATGAGATCTTGGTGTTATCAGAAAATAATTAGATCTAATTTTAACCAACGTAAATAATAAATCAGAGCTAATGAAATAAAAGTATTACGTGCATTAGTAAGAAGACAAACTGTTCCCTACCTTTCTATTCTTTCACGATCCTGTCTTTCTCTTTCAATTTGTCTTTCTCTCTGTTCCCTTTCCATTTTATCCCTTTCTAAACGTTCCAAATGCTCCTGTTCAATGCGTTCCCTCTCAGCAATTTCCCTCCTTTTGATATCATACCTATCAATTTCTCTCTCTTTCAAAGCGTACAAATCACGAAGTAATTCTTCTTGGTTTTTATTTAGAGCCCAGTGCGGGGGTACTGGAGTAGATGGATGTTTCTGCTGCCACAAGAGTTCGAGCTGCTGTGTAAGATTGGCTGGGTAAGCTGTAGCAGTTCTTTGTAAAAGTAATTGATACTGTAATAGTTGTTGTTGCTGAATGGCTGCATAAGTGGCAGGGTCTATACCCATTCCCGGTGATGGTATGGCTGGTACCTGGGCTAAAGGATGATATAATGAAGAGAGATGTGATCTCTGCAATGAAGACTGATAAGATGACCCAGAAGGCATAGCACTAACTGGTGGTGGAATGGGCATTCCTGGGTAGGCTGCAGGCATCTTCGGATGCATACTCTGCACATTGCTGTGAACTGTGTTTTTCTTCATTAATTCAGGATCCCTGTACGGGTGAACTGGTTCAGTTTTGTCTAAAACTAATGGACTTGATGACGGACTGTTTTTTATTTTATCTGAACGTGAACCAGGTCTGCGATCCTCACTAGTTCCTGAATGTTCACTTGCACGAGAACTAGACCTCAATTCTGAGTTACTATAATGAGAAGATTGAAATGCATTCACATGATCATATCGATTTTCTTCTGAATGTTTAGTAGATGGAGATGTTGATTTCCTGGATGTTTGATGCTCAAAACTATTTGATGAATGAGTTTGGGTTTTTGCTAATTTGGTTAGCTGGTCAGTGACAGATTGATTTACATCGATTTTTTCTGTCAAGTTTGTAGACGGAGAATTTACTTGTGAGTTGTTTGCTAACAAACGTTGTTTCATAAAGTGCATATTATCGTCTGTTTCGTCGTGTTTCTTTTCTTCAGAAGTTGTATTACCCTCTGAACATTCTTCCACTTTCTTTGATTCTAATTTCACCGTTACTTCACTAGTAGTATTTTCCTCCTCATTTTTATCACTTTGTTTTATGTCATCACTAGTAGATATTTCAGTGTCTTCACTTTTTAAAGTTTCACTTTCCTCGTTTTCTGTTTTTGGTTTCTCCTCTTCTTTCTCTCGCACTGAATTAGTGTTTGTAATATCACATGAAATTGACTGCTCCTTGTTAATATAAGAATTTTTCAATGTTTTATCACAGTCACCTAATCCTTTATCTCGCTTGCTAGGATTAGGTTTGACAGATTTGTCTTTAGTTGATTTTAAAGGTTTTTTAGATTCCTTGGTTTGAACTCTGCATGGTGATTTAACAGTAGAATCTTTCACTTGTCTACGTGTTATTCGATCAGATATTGGTTCTGCCTTTGATTTTGCAGACTTACAGTTTGACACAACATTTGCTGGTTTAGCGGTAGATTTAATAGAATCCTTTTTAATTTCCTCATTTACACGAATCTTTCTTGTCTCTAATGACCGAGATCTTTTATTTACAGTTGACACATCAGGTTTCGTTTCAATAATAATTTGCTCTGATTTTCTTTTTCTATCTTGCTTTGAAGATCTAGAATTTTTATCTGAAAAGATATTAAAAACCTTTTGAGTGTTCTTTAACACAACCAATTAAAATGATTGAAAAGATAGCTCTATATTTAACATTGATTATGTTACCTGAAACATACACACGATCCCTTGTCTGAGCCTGCTCATTCAAACATCAATAAACTGGTTATTACCAACAGTGAATAGCGATTTGAAAGGACGAATATTGAAAGCTGGTATTGATTCTGTCATGCAGATCTCATCATTATAGTCCGTCATATTGAACAAATTCTTAACAACAGACCAATATGAAAAGAAACAAAGAAAGCATATTTTGGTGATAGTACAAAGCCATACAAAACTCAAAGAGAATTGATAAATAATGTGATACTTCCCTGACTTTCAAATGCTAATTATATCAAAAGATCTCTTTATACTGTAAATACTTATTTCACCATTGTAAATAAAGATAAAATGCATGCCTGCTTTGTAGAAGGTAGTTTTCCCTTTAACACTCCTCATGTAAACTTTACCCTTGTAAAAATGTACTACACTGGCAAAATATCTGCCTCTCTTTTTACATTGTTAAAATACCTATCTGTTTTTTACAGGTCAAAATATCTGTATGTTTATGCCTTAAAGAAGTGCTTGTATTGAAAAGTTTACAATTCCTGTTAAAACTTGTTTTCTTTGTACTTTTATAGGATTATCAATTAAATGCCTTGCCTGAGTGACCATGAAGGATTACTAATATGTGTAGGGAATTCAATATTTAATAATAAATAAAGAGATTATAAAAGTAATACACCAAAATTAAGGACTTATTAAAATTAAGCCTAAATATGTTTTACATTGTCGACAAGCTGATTAGATTGCTAAGGAATAACCCCTTCTGATTAAACTAAATCTAAATTTTTCTTAACATGTATGAACACTGACACAAATATCCCCCTTTTTCTTATTGTCATCATTTGTTATATTTTTAAAAAAGATTGAAGTCTATGAGTTGCTTGTTTAGAGTATATTTTTTTTTTACATCCTCACTGACATATTAGTGAAAAAAACAAAAACACCCAAATAATAGATATGCTAATTTGAACAATGTCTTTTTCACTATGCCTGAAAGTAACTTATTAAAGAATCTTTTTTTTTTTTATGACTAAAATTCAGAATTACATTAAATGATTTTCAACAAAAAAAATCTATTGAATCAGCATATTTCAATTTAGTTGGTTGAAAACTAACAAAATCATTGATTTTCAAATCACATTAGCACTATTTGTTTGATCACATACACAAGCATAAATATCTTTTTTATTATTCAAATTAAACCTTCAATTTTAATGTGCCACACTTCTTGGTTCCATTAGATTTTAAATAAAAAATCAATAGTATTAAATAATCAGCCAGTAGAACCCAAAACTTGGTTAATGTCTTTATAATATGCAAATAATAAAATTACTTGAGAATGAATGATGCGAAAACAAAACTTCTTTCCACAGAAAAGTAAGCAAATTAAAAGCTGAATTTCATAATAAATGAGTGTATTTTGCTTACCTTTTTGTTGTTCAGTATTTGTAGGTTTTTGTTGAGGTTTTCCAGACTTGTTTTGATCTGCTGTGGTAATGATCTGACCTGATATCTGCAATGATAATAAAAGAATCCTAAAATAGCAGATCAACTGGTTTGGTTAATTACACATCATGCTAAATTTCAAGAAATCAGATACAAAGGCTGAAATTAGTCTCACAGTATTATAAAAATGAGGATCCACCTTCACTAACTTGAAACAATAAGTAAACTGTTTTCGGTCTGTCCTTCAACTTGTTCACTAAACAGATATTTATTCCCACTAAAGATAAATGTCATACAATAACTTGTACTTGGCAAGTTGCCAAACTCACATAGGTTGTTATTAACACATTAATACAACTAAAAAACCTATAAAATCTACATAATAGGTTTACAGCTATGTAAACTTGTAATAGGTAATTACATCAAGATCAATGGATTGTAAAGAAATAATGAATCCAATCAACAAATATACATTGCAGAAGTTTAAAATTCTCTCCCACAAAGAGTACACATATAATCTCCTTCCCTTATCTCAAGTATTTGGCTTCCCTCTCTTTATCATGAAAATGCCTTGAGCAACTGACAAACACTTCACTTATCAATTTACATTAGCAGGAGGGAAGATCTCAAAATACATATTCACTGACAATCATGTCTTGTTGGAGTGCCCTCTGGGAAAGATATTATACAAAGTACAAACACATATTTGTCTGTTTTGTTAAGAATTAGAACTGTCTTGTTATTTATTGTCTTCCTTTCAAATCTATATTTTAATACTTTGTCCAAATAGTGATTGTGCTTTTAATCGGTCAAATTACTGACCTAAAGTTTTGCTTTAACAAATAGATTATATTATGTTCCATTCCAGTACAAAATAAAATGCTTCGCTGAGCGCAGCTTGATACGACCGCAGAGGTCAAACCCTGAACAGTTGGGGCAAATTTGGACACAATATTCAAGCTTGATACTGTCTGAATTTGGATTGTGATCAAATTTTTGACATAATATAGGTTTCTGACACAAAATAAATGTGGTCAAAGATTCTTTAAAATCTATTGCACAATACTGTGCAATTGAAGATTTCTCCTTGAAACTTTTCAAAAATGAAATTTGAAAAATTTTGAAGAACATAAAGTTGAAAAAAAAATCCCTCCCCCCCCCCTTTGGAGCAATTACCCCCAAACTCAATCCTAGCCTTCCCTTTGTAGTATGGAACCTTGATGTACAATTTTAGAGAGATCCATACACTTAAATACAAGTTACTGTCTGGAACATGAAAAAATGCTTGTTTTTGGCCCCTAATTTGCTCCTAATTCCTGCATGTTGGGGGCAATTACCCCCAAACTGAATCCCAGTCTTCTCTTTGTGATATGGAACATTGTGGTACAATTTCAAAGAGATCCATACACTTACACACAAGTTATTGTCCGGAAACTACAAAAATGCTTGTTTTTTTGCCCCCTTTTGGCCCCTAATTCCTAAACTGTTGGTACAGTAACCCCCAAAATCAATCCCAACCTTCCTTTTGTGGTATTGAACCTTCTTGTAAAATTTCATAGAGGTCCATTCACTTAAACTAAAGTTATTGTCCGGAACCAAATGTACATTTGGACGACGACGACATCATACCATTATACGAACCCTAAAATTATTTTGCGGTCATATTAAAAACTAATGAATGCTGTTATGACATGGAAATCAATTTACATGTTGGATGAGCAACTATAAGGGGCATTGACCTTTTTTTTTTTTTTTTTTTTTATTTCCTTTATAAATTTTCCAGGTTTTTTTTTTTTTAATCAACAATCAGTTTGGTTCCTAATGTAATACCTTCTTCCGATCTCAGACAGTTTATCTAATAGTGAAGTATTGATTGTACTTTTTTACCCTGAAATGAAGGATATCTTTAATGACAAACAAGCTTGATAGCTGTCTATTCCAGTCTTGCTTTAGGTTTATTACATCAGACATTTGTCACTGCCGTAAATGGAATGTGGTTGTAACCACACCATATACAATAATCAAACATTCACAGTATAATCCAGTGAGAGACAAGCATACATCAATAAAACTTTCTCCATCCAGGGAAATGATTTTAATGGATAATGGCTACATTGAGAAATCTATTGATCATCTGGTTTTCTCTTAATGGTATGTAATGTCCAAATCACTGCCAACATTTAGCTTTGCATGCAAATATTGCCAGGATGGTGTACCAGTATTAATTTACCAGTAATGGGTACCAGTTTTAATTTAGAGTGTACTATCTATTAAAGTGGACTGAAAAAACAACTGAGATTTGACCTTGAAGTCCTGATAATAAATTGATGCTAAAGCTGACTTACAATAAAAATTTCTACAAAAAAACAAAGAATTGCAAGAAAATGTATTTAATGCCAGAGTACGATAACAGTTGAGATAAAAGCTTTCTTTTAAAACATATTAAATAAAAATTAAGAAACCATTGAAGAGACAAAGAAACCCTTGTTTTTACCCCTTGTAGATGGAAAGCAATACACATGGTTACCATCATCATAAAATAATTACATTAACACAGACATGTAGAGAGAATTCCAGCTAAATATAATCTGCCATTATGACTTCCTCCATGTTTTAATGGTTTCCATTGGGGAAATGCCATCAATTGTAATTTTATTACTTTTCAAGATGAAAGAAGACATTTTCTTTATTACTTTGTCAATTGAGAAACAGGAGTTGTACTTTAGATGACATTTGAAATATGCATTATTTTTTACAGAAGATAAATGGTATGAACGTAAACAAGATTTAAAACAGGTCTTCCATCATACCAATGACATAGACAAACACATTACTGTTTGTTTGACTATACATACAGGTGGTACTTAACAAGGTCCACGAACATGTATACATTTTACTTCTTTTTATTGTGTATCCATTTTTGTCACCAGGAAGGAGATTATATTGTCTTAAATTAGAAAAGGTTTGATAAAGAGACTATAATCTAGTGTGTAACAATAGGTCATACCACAGTATGTCCAGATTTTCAACCTATGATAATGGGAAAAAAACTTCACACCTCTAACAAAATTCACACCTAGATTTAGCAGATGTGATAAACTGAAAAAGCAGATGGTGTTAAAATCACTCTCAAAGTCCAAAGTAATGACTAATAATATATTGATTTTCTTCTGCATTATAATGCACCTTTAGATTCTTATCCATGAGTCAACTTGCATGCTTCCATCTGTCTGGCACTACATTGTCTGTTTATTGTTACTAATTCTATGGACAGACTTGATTGTAAAATTTCTGTTATGACAAACACATTCAAAGAAACTGTGTGAATTAAACAAAGCCTTTCATAATATTTTTTGTGTATTCAGTTGGGTGATATATAATCACACTATAAAATATTTTTAAATAATGATTATAAATTTCACATTAACAAATAATTTGCCTTAAATCCACAAACCATGATAAAGATGATGAATAGGTGTTTAACATCCAGTGGCAAATATCACATGCATATCAGGATGAGAACAAGTCAATGTGTTATGAATATGAACCCTGCTTTGTTACTACACTGACATGGTGAGCCAGATTTTTAACATGCTTGTTCCCAATGTAAAAGTCCCCTGGAAGACACTACTCCCTAACCTTGACACATCAAATTTCTATAACACAAAAATAAGTGCAAATCAGACACAATTACTAATCTTGTAAACAAATAACAACTTCACCCTTAAAACTACCTTACACTAGAACTTGACATGGGATAGATAAATGGATGGACACTAAAAAAGAACTTGACATGGGATAAATAAATGGATGGACACTAAAAAAGCTATTGTACTGGCTTATCCATTTCGGACAATTTCTTTGTTCTCAAAGAGTCACATTGTAACCTTAAAAAGTTAGCATGTATTAAATTTCTGTAAGTTATCATTAAACCAGCTGACAATCCTATCTTAAGAAAATATACTGACTTTTCAAATGACTACAAAAAAAAGAGATCTAACCAAGCAGAACATGGAAACAATTCCTAACAGCATTTTGACATGAATGTAGGTCTCTGTATAAAAACTGTTTATCATCAATACAATAATACCTTCAGACATTGTCATTCTGCTTGGCTAATCACGAAAAGACAACTTAAGGTAAATTTGTCACAAAAATACAGGTATGTCCTGGGGTCACATGAATCATTTATTCTTCTTATAACAAAAGGTCAGATCTTGTAACTGTAAACAACCCACATAAAAATCCTTGGAAAGATTTAAGATAAAATCCATAAACCTGTTCTTTATATGGAGTGAAGATTTGATTTTATTCGGTCATGTTTTATTGTATATACAATACTTTAAGCTTTCAAAAGATGTTGTGATTTCTATTTGCGTCATTATTCAAATGCATCACAGTTAATTAAATGCAACATGCATAATTATTGCATCTGCTCCTTGTTTTTTGTTTACTAAAGCATTGTAAGTTTTTCTGGCAAATGGTTTGACTTGAAATCTGATCTTAGATTATGCAGAATTACAAAAACAAACCTTTAAAAAACACTTAGTTGCATAATAACCTTGTATCTAAGATTACAAGCATATTTTTATGTCTTTTGAGGTAACTAAAAATAATTTAGGTCTGGACACATAGGAGATAACGGTCATTAGTGTCCTTTCATTTTAAACTTTTGTTGTCCAAAAGAGGGATAAGAATAATCACATGACAAAATGCCTGTCATCGAGTGTAAGTACTTTGTGGTTTTGACAAGTTACATAATCTCTGCACTCAATGTTTACAACAGACCTGGTAACCGCACCTCTCACTCTCCGATTTGTTAACCACAATCTCCTTAATGTTTCAAAATCACTAAATGATTGATTAAATTTTAAAAAGTCAGGTCAATACTGTATGCGTCATCAAGTTTTCTAATCTTAACTGCAGATGCCTGTAATTTGATGGCGGTACATGGGAGTTCAATGGATTAATCAATACCTATAATTTATTTCTTCCTACCTTTAACCATTACCAATAGAACATTACATTTGAGCTTTAAAAGGGAAATTCATTTATGAGAATTTCCATTACTATTGAACAGAATGACATAACTTTAATGAACATTTTCCAAATGAATGTATTTGCTTTCTTCCTGTTTACTGCTAAAATAGTAAATTTGAATGTCCTTATTTCATTTTACTAGCCATTGCCTAGCATCAATTAAATTACAAAAAAAAAAGAAAATGCTTATTCAGAGAAGAATCAAAGACGTTCATTTTAAGGGTATATACAGGATGGCCAAATTATGGTCTCCCAACACTATCTGTATGGCACCAGTAATATTTAACATTGACATAAAAGAAAAGCCAAGCTCCCCCCCCCCCAAAAAAAAATAATCAAACAAAACAACAACAAACACAAAATTTATCATGGGTCCTTACAATGTCCCATATAAAAAATAAGAAGATGTGGTATGATTGACAATGAGACAACTCTCCACCAGAGACCAATTGACTTAGAAGTTAATAACTATAGGTCACCATATGATCTTCAACAATGATCAAAACCCATATCACACAGTAAGCTATAAAAGGCCCCAAAATGACAAATGCAAAACAATTCAAAGAGAAATTTAAAGGCCTGATTATGTACAAAACAATAAACGAAAAAAAAAAAAAAAAAAATATAATATACAGCAACATATGCATGCATTTAAAGTGTAGCATATCACAATTTCATATAAAAAGAAATGATTCAGGTGTGGCAATATACTTCAATTGTGTAATCCTATCCAAGGTTTTTTTATTTCACATTTTAATGATATACAAATAGAATCATCTTTCTTTGACTGACCTGAAAATGTTATGTTAAGCCAACAAATTGTATCCTTGTGTACTGCTTGATTAAGTAACAGACCTTAATGTGGCTTTAACTTCCCTTCCTTGAATAATCCAAAATTATCTACTCAAGCAATAAAATTAAATCACCTGCCTAAATATTTCTTAATCATGTATGTACATATAAATATCTGGTGTAATAAAATCTTGTCTGTCAAGAAATGAATGATTTAGTAGTCAGCTGGCAAACAAAGAGAAGTCAGCCATGTTTTGGTGGGAAATGAGGCCACATGGCAAAGTATGAGTCATACCTTCACAGATAAAAGACCAGCTAGGTGATAGTAAAATGTGTGTATCAAAGTCTAAAAGGCACTTCATAGTAGGAGTATCTGTATCCTGTTGTGTGAGAAAGGAGGATTGGAGTTATAAATAAACATAAGTACAAAGCTTACAGAAAAGTTTCCTCTTATTTACATTCAAATTTTGGTTACAAATATTTAAATGATTTCAATGGTTAATTAAACAATTTAGTAATACAAAGGTGCAGTATAATGAATGGTGATTACGTAGGTTCTAAGGTTAAAATACATTTATATCAAACCATTGATTGTCATGAAAGCTCTATTATATTAGTCTATTTCAATGTTAAACTGAGCAAATCTATTAAAAGATATATGTAACTGAGAATTAAACACTGGCAACATACAAATGTTAAACCTATTTTTTGGAGGTGAAATGTTCAGATGTAACACAAACAACACATCCTTTCTTTGAGAGAGATAACATACTTGGTTGATAAAACAATCTAAAACAATCTGGATTGGATCCAGCATTTAGACTGGGATGATAACTTAAACAAATACATATGCTAATCTATATTTGTCTACAACATTGATAATACACATAATATCCTTCACTATACCAACTGACCTATTTACCTCCCCCAGCTATAACTTTGAGACCTGTTCATTACCCTTTTTCTTTCTTTTTTTTATTTTTTATCCTGGTAAACAGAGACAAAAGTGCAAACCCATTTACCAACCGTACTTATAATCTTATGCTAATATTTTATCATTTCAGATACTTTGGAAGGAAAACAGGTCACTTGAAAATCTATTAAAATTTAGATATAAAGTCATGTCATAAGCTAACGCTAAAAGCTTGGTTAGTGACTGAGGACATTTTGTGTCAACCTAATTATACACTAGATAATCAATGGTTCCACCCATCTCTTAATGAAGTAATAGATAAGTCAGATTTGTCATTAATCAATTCTGTTTCCCTATGGTTAGATCAATAAACAGATATACTGTAAGATTCAGGACTTATTATAGTGACCACTGATCAATAGATCAGTAGATTCCTGGTTACATTTCTACTGGAGGGTTTTTATAGGTATAGACATAAAAGAGGACATCAATAAGTGTAGTAGCCATGGATTCAGATCAATAAACACCAAAAGTAGTGGAAGGGTGGTCAAATGAATAGATCAGATCGACATAAAACATTCATAACTGAGGGGTCATCAGATGAACAAACAGCAATGGAGGGGTCATCAGATCATTAAAAATATTTATAATGGACCAGGGCATCTGATCAACAAAATACACACCTAACGAAGGGGTCATCAGGTCAACAAATAACAATGGAGAGTCATCTAATCAACAAAAACAATGGAGGGGTCATCTGATCATTAAAAATATTCATAATGGAGGGGTCATCAAATCAACGTTCATAATAGAGGGGTCATGAGATCAACAAATCCCATTGATAGTGGAGGGGTCATGAGATCAACAAATCTCACTGGTAGTAAAGGGACCATTGGTACTTTTGGCTAATTTACATATTTAAATAAAAAGAACTAAACCTCATCATTCAAAACAAGAGATAGTACCATGAAAACTGAAAATGATGTGTCTTATGTTGTTATTGATTACCCCCTTTGTACCTTATAACTTAACTCCAAGATAATTAAGCATTCATCACATGTTTTATCAACTTTATCCATGTTAATTTGTACAACTGGTATCAGATATAGATATTATTGATACCAACAACCCAAGAGCTAGTCACCTGACACATTGTATTCAATGTGACCTCTACACCTGCATGTTCAATTGAAAAGACCATATTTAGATTTACTGAAACAAAGCCATCTTTACCAGCACAGCAAATTTAATATCAAGCTATGAAGCTATTCTAAATTAATGACAAAACAAAGACATGTCAACTGTTTCAATGTAACAGTAAGACAAGGACAACCTTTATTTAGCAATTCATTAATTAACAAATAACAAGAATATAATCAGTTCTTTTTATTTAAATCCAAATCATATTATGTAAACTGAAGGCCGTACCTACCCCTAGATTTTAACTTATCAATGATAAATGACCTATTTTCCCTGGAGGGTAATTTTGTAAATTTACATCAATCCTAAATCAACTCATTAAAGATGTAATAATTCCTGTTATATTCCCTGGAGGTGACATTGATGAATAAGTAATGTAATTGTCATATTCTGGGGGCTTTACTAATACATCACATGTCCTCAAGTCACACGGATGTGATAAAATTACAACTGTAGTCTCAGGGCTTTTAGTTAAAGACATTGCAAATACTTTTATTTTATAAGTAAATAATAAATTGGTCTTACCAAATTAGATGTTTGATCCTTTTCCTTATCCTTGTTAGCCTGTCGTGTTCGACGGGGTCCTATTCCAATCTCAACTCCTCGTAGTATAGAGTCTACCACTGAAAATTAAATAAAAGTCGGCCATTAACAACTAACGCAATGCAGTTAGGTCATATATTATGCATACAGCTTACGAAAATTAAATCCCAGGTGAATAGAAATACGTTTGAATAGGCTCAATTTACACTACAATCTAGAATAAATAGATGCAAAGAAATGTTCAGATCAGGTGACTCATAAAAAACAACTTTATAATCCTGCAATAACATTGAATAAACATGGCGGTTATCATACCAGGAGAAGCATTGATGAATCTGTCTCACATTCCAAACTATCTAAGTAGGAGGATAAAAAAACATCAAAAGGTCAAACTTTCAAGGAAATCCGAACCACAACTATAACTTTCTCTTTCCAAACTTCCTACTAAAAATTTCTAAAAAAAATACTACCATCCTGAACAAAAATCATTGAATCAAAGACCACATAGCAATCACCATATACTTCTAATCTTTTCTACCTTAATTTGAAAAAGGAAATACAAAATATCATATTTACCTTAAAAGTGAAACAAAATTTCCACAAAAAATGTAATTTCCTTCAAATGAAAAAGAACTGTTATCACACTAACACATGGACTGTAAAGTGAGATTGTAGTGCCTTGCAGCTAAATTGGACACACCATGTGATCTGTCCTATATTGATCAAACTTGATAGGTGTAACATAACAATTATAATATCTTGGTGACAGTGTGTAGTTATATTGGTGTATTGAACCTTTAAGCTAAATGTAAAGGTCACAGTCTGTGTTATTGAATTCTTAAAATATCATTACAATGCATATTTCTATTGTTAGTTATTGAATTACAAAATGATTAGCCTGCCATATGTGTATATTTTATTTAATTTGTATCTCAGTAGTGAAATATGCATTAATATTGTGAAATGGAATTTGTAAACAGGGGAATATAGTAAATTAGGTCATGCTGAAGCGTATCAGCCATCTTGAATGGATTTAATGTTTTTACATTAATATTTTATGACACAAATTGCTCATCTAGTTGATTTAAAACCAGAATGACAGATGATATGCTTATCTAAAAGGAAATGTTTATTTAAAAATGATTGTTTGAAAAAAAGCCAGAAATTAGACTTATATATATAGATGATTACTACACAAATCTAACAGGAAGGCATTTCTAGCTTGAAGTAAAAGCTGACAGCTCAGAGCTTGAAACATTGTATAGACGATCCTTGTCAAATGTTGAAAACTTAATATACTGACCCCTAGAGGTTTTCATTTTTATTCTGTAATTCGATTGCAGCACCTTTTTTAAGTTAAAATTTTTAATACTGACAGCCATGAATCTAACCATGCCTGATCTTCTGAGGTCAACATACAGTCTTCAACAAGAGTGATACACATTGAGAGAGAAATGCTCACAGTTAATATAATGTTGGCTAGTGGCAAGAATTGGAAATTTTGCCCCCTTTATTGGGACTTTTTTTCCTTCATATCATGATAAGAATATAATGGGGGGGGGTCCTAAAAAAATCTTGAAACTGGACACACATGAGTCCAAAACAAGGTCCCATGCAATGATTAATTTCTGGAGAAACATTGTGAGATTACAAAAAGTTCACATAACCTTAATTACTCATTAGCTATGTAAATGAATAAAACTGAAGTCACCTTCATCAAATCTTAGCAGCTGGACAAGCATTAACAGAAAAAACAGATTTCCATAGAAAAATGTGTTAGCCCTATACATGGAAAGATTAGAACAAGAGTGGACACACAGAAATTTCTTGCCTGTCATGTATTTCTAATTGAAGTTATGTTGAAAGTAGATGCTATCAGACATACATTATAAATTTTAAGCTGTAAATAATGAGATAATGTTGCTGCTGCTGATGCCTGTATGAACACTAAAGCTGCTGCTAGGCCTGCTGAAGACAACTATCATAGTGTAATTGTTTAGGTTATTATCAGCTATATGAAGATATGCTGGATAACTGTGGTTAAGAGTGAAATAACTTAGTGATATACCATTGATATTGATTATTGTGATTAAAGATGGCAGTGAAGTATGAAAAAAACTAACATTGACCTATGAACCATGAAAATAAGGTCAAAGTCAAATGAACCCTGCCAGACAGACAGATACGCCTTACAGTCATTCCATACACCAAATATAGTTGACCTATTGCTTATATTTTCTAAGAAACAAAGTTCAGCATTAAAACTGAACATTGACCAATGAGCCATGTAAAAAGGAGTTAAGGTCATATGATACCTGGCGGACAGACATAAACACCTTATAAACATTCCATACACCAAATATAGTTGACCTATTGCTTATAGTTGACCAAAAATAGACCAAAACACCAAATTCTAACACTGAGCAATGAACCATAAAAATCCGGTCAGGGTCAGATAAAACCTGCGAGACAGACATGTACATCCTAAAATATTTCCATACACCAAATATATTTCACCTATTGCATATAGTAAAAGAAATAAATGTGGATAGTGTCCACATGGACACAGATGATGCCCCCGCTTGCATAGCATATAGTTATAAAGGGACATAACTGAAGAACGGTAGAAGTGACGCTACCCAAATTTGAACTTGATCGGAGTTTTGTGGTAATTAGCATTGTATGTAAGTCTCATAACATTTGGCTGAGGCTAACTTAAGTAGAGAACAGAAACTAAAAATTCAGCAATTTTTCTATTTGTAAACACGCATAACTCAAAAACAGTTGTGTATTAGTTTTATAACATTTGGTTGAGACAAACTAAAGTTAGAGAACGGAAACGAAAAATTCAGCAATTTTTATGTTTATAAAGGGACATAACTCAAGAATAGTAAAAGTGTTCTCACCAAATTTCGTACTTAATCTGTATTATGTAGTAATAGGCATTGTCCATAAGTTTCATAACATTTGGTTGAGGCAAACTAAAGTTAAAAAACGAAACAAAAAAAATTTGCAGAATGGAAACTAAAAATTTTGCAATCTTTCGATTTATAAAGGGGCATAACTCAATAATGGTTAAAATAACACTACCCAAATACAACTTGATCTGTGTTTTATCAGTGGAAGTCAAAATTAAACATTGAATTGTATAAAGCATTGATTGTAGTTGATTCAACTATAATCATGGACAAAAGAAGATAACTTCAATTTTAAAATTAAAAATAACTTGATATTTAGAAGAAAATAAAAATTTTGCAATTTTTCCATTTATAAAGGGGCATAACTCTAGAACGGTTAAAGTGAACCCAACAAAATTCAAACTTGATCTGTGTTTTGTGATAATAATAATTTGTGTATATAAGTTTCATAACATTTGGTTGAGGCAAACTCAAGTAAGAGAACGGAAACCAATTTTGGGACGTACGTACGTACGCACAAGGGTAAAACTTAATGCCCCCACTGCTACGGCGGGGGCATAAAAAGGACGAAAACTAAAAAACTTAACTTTGACCACTGAACCATGAAAATGAGGTCAAGGTCAGATGACACCTGCCAGTTGGACATGTACACCTTACAATCGTTCCATAATCCAAATATAATTGACCTAATGCTGAAGGTATTAGAAAAATAGACCAAAAACAAAAACTTAACATTGAGCAATGAACCGTTAAAATGAGGTCAAGATCAAATAAAACATGCCAGACTGACATGTAACGGTACATCATAAAATATTTTCATACACCAAATATAGTTGATTTATTTTATACAGTATAAGAGAAACAGACCAAAACACAAAAACTTATTTTTTACCAATGAACCATGAAAATGAGGTCAAGGTCAGATGACACCTGCCAGTTGGACATGAACACCTTACACTCATTCCACACACCAAACATAGTAGACCTATTGCATACAGTACAAGAAAAACAGACCAAAACACAAAAATTTAACTATAACCACTGAACCATGAAAATGAGGTCAAGGTCAGATGACACCTGCCAGTTGGACATGCACACCTTACAATCATTCCATACACCAAATATAGTACACCTATTCTTATAGTATCTGAGATATGGACTTGACCACCAAAACTTAACCTTGTTCACTGGTCCATAAAATGAGGTTGAGGTCAAGTGAAATCGTCTGACGGGCATGAGGACCTTGCAAGGTACACATATACCAAATATAGTTATCTTATTACTCATAATAAGAGAGAAATTCAGAACACTAAAAATCTTAACTTTTTTTTCAAGTAGTCACTGAACCATAAAAATGAGGTCAAGGTCTAGACATATGACAAACGGAGACTTCATAACATAAGGCATCTATATACAAAGTATGAAGGATCCAGTCATTCTACCTTCTGAAATATTAAGCTTTTAAGAAGTTAGCTAACGCTGCCAGATCACTATTCCTATGTCGAGCTTTCTGCAACAAATGTCGCAGGCTCGACAAAAACCCCAACAGCTAGTTGGTTAAAGAGCTCATGAGAGCTCATGTTTCTTTATTGTTATGTATATACATGCCGACTTTAAATGAAATTTACTTACTTACTAACTAGATTATTGAAATGTACCCTGATCTGGAAAAATAGAAATTGTAAATAATGTGATCTTTTCACACATCACAGGACTTACCAAAGGAAATGCGGTACAGATATGAGGTGTATAGATCAAAGGTTACAGGAAAGGTTTGAGGTGGGGGCAGATCCAGGGTTTTAGGAAAGGTGCAGCATTAAAGACATGACTGTTTGTAATGTTAGAAACATTTTTTAGACAAAATAATGCAAATAGATTTTTTTTTATCAAAGGATCTGTATACCTCTATACATGAACTGAAACCCACCACTGAAAGACATGAAAATTCCAGATTTACTTATTACCCAAACGTAGAAACATGCAGAATCAAACTGCTGTATAAGGTAAAAGACATTCATTTGTTTGTACAGAATTTTTGTCAAATCATTGGTTGAATTTGAACAGGTTTCAATGTATAAAGAGATACCTTCCAGACAACAATATATTAAATTTATCAACAGTACTGATCTTTAAAGGATAGCTCCAAGGTACTTTAATTAAACAAAATTTACTATGAAATAGGAGAATATCTCTTCAATTAAATAATATTTACTAAGAAACGGATATTTGGGGAATAATTTGAAGTGTCAGACCAATAAGTGCAATCTTATCAGTGTAGGAGTAAAAGCAAACACATTATTAAGTTAAGTTGATCAGTATATCAATTAGATGATATTAATGCTACGAAATTACATATGAAGCCATATAAATGTTATGAAGGTGAAGGTCATGTTTGATGTAAGGATTTGATTACTGTGCGTCATTAGCCATTTGTTTTCATATTTAATATTAATGTTTTCTATATAACTACATGAACAGGATATTATCACATTTAAAGGCCTAGAAATGGCCTAAATCTTTTGTATGTAATATATCAACCCCAAATCTGTGGAGGAAAGGCTTTCTCTGGTATCAAATACTTTTATCTGGATAAACACATGTAAATGAGAACCATAAAATTCACTTCAAAGGACACCAGACCCATACAAAAATGCTAACAAAGTATAAAATGGGCATAGATGTGAATCAATAAAGATCCTATTAAAATACCATTTACACAATCAGACTTACTGTGCAGTCTGGTAATTGTGCAAGGATATTGATTTTATTATTCATCAAATGTTCCCCTGAGTGTCAATGTAAAGCTTAAATGGTATTCTCTGCTGGGAGAATCATACTCCATTAATCTTTTTCAGGAAATTCTAATATTTTTTTTTCTTTATTCTGATGCAAAAATCAATAGCAGAGGAGACTTACATTATAAACAAGAATGTTTGATTTTACCACAGGTCACAGCTCCAATCAGACAACTGAATACCAATCACAGCTGCCATTTTCATTGAATTCAAAATCATAGAGTAATTCACTGCATTCTAATCAAAACACCATTACATATCTAAGGCAAATTTTACCAACTACAGATTGGAAATGTTGCTCATCCATCACACAACAAATTGCAAGATTTTATTGAGATACACTAAACAAGAGGACACAGGGTACAGATAAAACCATCTAATGTCAAAGTTTACAAGTCATCCTAAAATAACAAGAACACATTCTGTATTCAAAAACCTAAATAAATATATCAATCATTTTCCACTGTTGGTTCATGACTGATGTTACCATTGCACTCTTATACCTTGTCACTGTGAAGGATTTTTTTTGTTTGAACTGTGCCTAATAGACATTTACAAACATATCACCATGACTTATTTTTATTACATATCTTAAAATTTAAAATGATACTTAATTTACATGTTGTTGTAAATAGATCTAACAAGACAATCAGACCCATATTGATTATCTATAATGCAGTAACATCTGTCATGTGGGAAGGTATTTACATAGTCAGTGCACTTCTCTGATTAGTCAACTTAAATTCCAAGGAAAAAAATAGCAAGCAACACACAAGATAAGAAATTAATACATTAAAACCTGCCTAAAAATCCAATATCATTGAACTGAAATTAATAAAACTCCTCTTCATTTGGAATCTGGATAGAAGTCTCATGGGCAATCATTCCACATTTCCTAACTTGATATTATATGGCAATATGTTTACTACACATGTAAACTGTTGTAAACAATTATGCGTAAAAGTTGACTGTTTTAAAAGTTAGAACCCAATTTAAATACAAAGTTGATAACGGGACCAAAAATCAAAATCTAAATACATGGATAGATTCAGCATATCAAAGAACCCCATATATTCAATTTTTGTTGAAATCAAACAAAGTTTAATTTTGGACCCTTTTGACCTCAATGTGGACAAAGTTGATAATGGGGCCCAAAATCAAAAATCTAAATACATGGTTAGATTCAGCATATCAAAGAACCCTAATAATTCAATTTTGTTGAAATCAAACAAAGTTTAATTTGGACCCCGATTTGGACCAACTTGAAAACTGGGCCCATAATCAAAATTTAAAGACATGTTTAGACTCAGCATATCCAAGAACCCTAAGAATTCAATTTTGTTAAAATCAAATTAAGTTTAATTTTGGACCCTTTGGACCTCAATGTAGACCAATTTGAAAACGGGACCAAAAATAAGAATCTAAATACATGGTTAGATTCAGCATATCAAAGAACCCCATATATTCAATTTTGTTGAAATCAAACAAAGTTTAATTTTGGACCCCAATTTGGACCAACTTGAAAACTGGGCCCATAATCAAAATCTAAATACATGATTAGATTCAGCATATCAAAGAACCCTAAGAATTCAATTTTTGTTAAAATCAAACTAAGTTTAATTTTGGACCCTTTGGACCTTAATGTAGACCAATTTGAAAACAGGACCAAAAATTAAGAATCTAAATACAGTTAGATTCGCATATCAAAGAACCCCAATAATTCAATTTTTGATGAAATCAAACAAAGTTTAATTTTGGACCCTTTGGACCTCAATGTGGACCAATTTAAAAACAGGGCCCAAAATCCAAAAACTTAATACACGGTTAGATTCAGCATATTAAAGAACCCCAAGAGTTCAAGAATAAAACCCCATTGAAATTGGTCAAGAAATAAGCAATTTATACAAAGTATCTTCTTTTGCACAATACTGTGCAATTGAATATTTCTTGCAATTGCGCAATACTGTGCAATTGAATATTTCTTGCTATTGTGCAATACTGTACAATTGACAATTTCTTCCTATTGTGCAATATTGTGCTATTGGATATTTCTTGCTATTGCGCAATACTGTGCAATTGAAGATTTCTTGCTATTGCGCAATACTGTGCAATTGAAAATTTCTTGCTATTGCACAATACTTATTATATAATAATTTACACATCCTGTTTGGTGTGTATCTCCTGCCATATCATTATTATTTGCTTTTAAATATAAATCAGAAATAACCAACTTAAAATGGAAAATTTTAAAGAAAAAAAAAGGAAAAAGGAAAAAAAAAAAAAATCCCCCAATTTTTGAACCCCCTTATGATTCATCACCCCCAAACTCAATCCCAGCCTTCAATGAGGTATGGTACCTTGCAGTACAATTTCAGAGAGATCCATACACTTGAACACAAGTTATTGTCTGGAAACTAGAAAAATGCTTATTTTTGCCCTTTTGGCCCCTAATTCCTAAACGTTTCAGGCAATTACCCCAAACTCAATTCCAGCTTTCCTTTGTGATATGGAACCTTGTAGTACAATTTCAGAAAGATCCATACACTTACACACAAGTCATTGTCATGAAACTAGAAAAATGCTTATTTTTGCCCCTTTTGGCCCCTAATTCCTAAAATTTTGAGACAATTACCCCAAAATCAATCCCAGCATTCCCTTTGTGATATGGAACCTTGTGGTACAATGTCAGAGATCCATACACTTACACAAGTTATTGTCTGGAAGTTACAAAATGCTTATTTTGGCCCCTTTTGGCCCCTAATTCCTTAACTGTTGGTACCATAACCCCAAAATCAATCCCAACCTTCCTTTTGTGATATTGAACCTTATGGTAAAATTTCATAGAGATCCATTTACTTAAACTAAAGTTAGAGTGCGAAAACCAATGTGTATTGAACCTCGGACGAGATCCATTTACGAAACGACGACGATTGCCGGACATCACGACCGCATGCATTTATATACGCAGCAGCAGCCGCGTCATAATTAATATCGACCACAAAAAATTTTTGCGGTCGTCATAAAAATCTCTATAAAATGTGACCTATCTGCAGCCATTACACAACAATATGGACATTTATATTTTAAATTTGACCATATGTTATTGTTATGCAAAGTTTCCAAGCATATTATTTTGTATTATATGCCCTCTTTGGCATTAATTTAGTGAACAAAAATTCTTATTCTTATGAATAAAAGTGTTAACTATTTAGTTTAGTTGTTTAGTTATTAAGTTAAGTCTTTACTCTTTAGTTCTTTTTTATGTATCTTTGTATTCACAGTTTGTAACTTGGTGGGTTTACATTAAAGTTGTACAGAGAACATTTAAGTCATTTAACAAAAAGGTGTGAGAGTAAATGACAATGGGACACCAAACCAACAACAAATCTGAGACAAAGTAAACCTACACATTGAACATGTAAAACTCAGACATTCTACAGTAAAACCTGACTTTAGTATAACCTACAGAGTACTAGTGCATGATTGTATACACTACACAATAAAACCTGCCTATCAACCAACAAAAAGATACCAATGTGAAAATGCTCCATGGCATGGCTTGATACGACCGCAGAGGTCGAACCCTGAACAGTTGGGGCAAGTATGGACACAACATTCAAGCTTGATACAGCTCTGAATTTGGATTGTGATTGACTATTTGACACAGCATAGGTTTCTGACACAGAATGAATGTGGTCTAAGAACTTAAAATTTTAAATTGGACATTCACCTATTATGGTCCAATATCCAAAATCTAAATACATGGTTAGATTCAGCATATCAAAGAACCCTAAGAGTTCAATTTTGATGAAATCAAACAAAGTTTAATTTTGGACCCTTTTGACCTCAATGTGGACAAAGTTGATAACGGGCCCAAAAATCAAAAATCTAAATACATGGATAGATTCAGCATATCAAAGAACCCCATATATTCAATTTTTGTTGAAATCAAACAAAGTTTAATTTTGGACCCGGACCCTTTTGACCTCAATGTGGACAAAGTTGATAACGGGGCCCAAAATCAAAATCTAAATACATGGTTAGATTCAGCATATCAAAGAACCCTAAGAATTCAATTTTGTTGAAATCAAACAAAGTTTAATTTTGGACCCGATTTGGACCAACTTGAAAACTGGGCCCATAATCAAAAATTTAAAGACATGTTTAGACTCAGCATATCCAAGAACCCTAAGAATTCAATTTTGTTAAAATTAAATTAAGTTTAATTTTGGACCCTTTGGACCTTAATGTAGACCAATTTGAAAGCGGGACCAAAAATTAAGAATCTAAATACATGGTTAGATTCAGCATATCAAAGAACCCATATATTCAATTTTGTTGAAATCAAACAAAGTTTAATTTTGGACCCCAATTTGGACCAACTTGAAAACTGGGCCCATAATCAAAAACTTAATACACAGTTAGATTCAGCATATTAAAGAACCCCAAGAGTTCAAGAATAAAACCCCATTGAAATTGGTCAAAGAAATAAGCAATTTATACAAAGTATCTTCTTTTGCACAATACTGTGCAATTGAATATTTCTTGCAATTCACTAATACTGTGCAATTGAATATTTCTTGCTATTGCGCAATACTGTACAATTGACAATTTCTTGCTATTGCATAATATTGTGCTATTGGATATTTCTTGCTATTGCGGCAATACTGTGCAATTGAAGATTTCTTGCTATTAGCAATACTGTGCAATTGAAAATTTCTTGCTATTGCACTATACTTATTATATAATAATTCACACATCCTGTTTGGTGTGTATCTCCTGCCATATCATTATTATTTGCTTTTAAATATAAATCAGAAATAACCAACTTAAAATGGAAAATTTTAAAGAAAAAAGGAAAAAAGGAAAAAAAAATCCCCCAAATTTTTGAACCCCTTATGATTCATCACCCCAAACTCAATCCCAGCCTTCCCTTTGAGGTATGGTACCTTGCAGTACAATTTCAGAGATCCATACACTTGAACACAAGTTATTGTCTGGAAACTAGAAAAATGCTTATTTTGGCCCCTTTTGGCCCCTTATTCCTAAACGTTTCAGGCAATTACCCCAAACTCAATTCCAGCTTTCCTTTGTGATATGGAACCTTGTAGTACAATTTCAGAAAGATCCATACACTTACACACAAGTTATTGTCATGAAACTAGAAAATGCTTGTTTTTTGCCCCTTTTTTGGCCCCTAATTCCTAAAATTTTGAGACAATTACCCCAAAAATCAATCCCAGCATTCCCTTTGTGATATGGAACCTTGTGGTACAATGTCAGAGAGATCCATACACTAAAACACAAGTTATGTCTGGAAGTTACAAAAATGCTTATTTTTGGCCCTTTTTTGGCCCCTAATTCCTTAACTGTTGGTACCATAACCCCAAAATCAATCCCAACCTTCCTTCTAAATACATGATTAGATTCAGCATATCAAAGAACCCTAAGAATTCAATTTTTGTTAAAATCAAACTAAGTTTAATTTTGGACCCTTTGGACCTTAATGTATACCAATTTGAAAACGGGACCAAAAATTAAGAATCTAAATACACGGTTAGATTCAGCATATCAAAGAACCCCATATATTCAATTTTGTTGAAATCAAACAAAGTTTAATTTTGGACCCTTTTGACCTCAATGTGGACTAGGTTGATAATGGGGCCCAAAATCAAAAATCTAAATACATGGTTAGATTCAGCATATCAAAGAACCCAATATATTCAATTTTGTTGAAATCAAACAAAGTTTAATTTTGGACCCGATTTGGACCAACTTGAAAACTGGGCCCATAATCAAAATTTAAAGACATGTTTAGATTCAGCATATCAAAGAACCCTAAGAATTCAATTTTGTTAAAATCAAATTAAGTTTAATTTTGGACCCTTTGGACCTTAATGTAGACCAATTTGAAAACGGGACCAAAATTAAGAATCTAAATACATGGTTAGATTCAGCATATCAAAGAACCCCATATATTCAATTTTGTTGAAATCAAACAAAGTTTAATTTTGGACCCCAATTTGGACCAAGTTGAAAACTGGGGCCATAATCAAAATCTAAATACATGATTAGATTCAGCATATCAAAGAACCCTAAGAATTCAATTTTGTTAAAATCAAACTAAGTTTAATTTTGGACCCTTTGGACCTTAATGTAGACCAATTTGAAAACAGGACCAAAAATTAAGAATCTAAATACACGTTAGATTCGCATATCAAAGAACCCCAATAATTCAATTTTGATGAAATCAAACAAAGTTTAATTTTGGACCCTTTGGACCTCAATGTGGACCAATTTAAAAACAGGGCCCAAAATCCAAAAACTTAATACACGGTTAGATTCAGCATATTAAAGAACCCCAAGAATTCAAGAATAAAACCCCATTGAAATTGGTCAAGAAATAAGCAATTTATACAAAGTATCTTCTTTTGCACAATACTGTGCAATTAAATATTTCTTGCAATTGCAATACTGTGCAATTGAATATTTCTTGCTATTGTGCAATACTGTACAATTGACAATTTCTTCCTATTGTGCAATATTGTGCTATTGGATATTTCTTGCTATTGCGCAATACTGTGCAATTGAAGATTTCTTGCTATTAGCAATACTGTGCAATTGAAAATTTCTTGCTATTGCACAATACTTATTATATAATAATTTACACATCCTGTTTGGTGTGTATCTCCTGCCATATCATTATTGTTTGCTTTTAAATATAAATCAGAAATAACCAACTTAAAAAAATCTCTATAAAGTTAGAGTGTGACCTATCTGCAGCCATTACACAACAATATGGATATTTATATTTTAAATTTGACCATATGTTATTTTATTTTAAATTTGACCAAAGTTTCCAAGCATATTATTTTGTATTATATGCCCTCTTTGGCATTAATTTAGTGAACAAAATTCTTATTCTTATGGATAAAAGTGTTAACTATTTAGTTTAGTTGTTTAGTTATTAAGTTAAGTCTTTACTCTTTAGTTCTTTTTATGTATCTTTGTATTCACAGTTTGTAACTTGGTGGGTTTACATTAAAGTTGTACAGAGAACATTTAAGTCATTTAACAAAAAGGTGTGAGAGTAAATGACAATGGGACACCAAACCAACAACAAATCTGAGACAAAGTAAACCTACACATTGAACATGTAAAACTCAGACATTCTACAGTAAAACCTGACTTTAGTATAACCTACAGAGTACTAGTGCATGATTGTATACACTACACAATAAAACCTGCCTATCAACCAACAAAAAGATACCAATGTGAATGTATTTTCTAAACAGTAAAACCTGCCCATTCACCTACATAGTACTAATGAATGCAAACATTGCACTGTAAAACCTGCACAAAGGTGTTAGGATAGTCATGAACATTTAGGGTAGCTAGCAAGGGCAGATTCAGGTGGGGGCGTGCACCCCCTAAAATTTGCAAAGCATGGGTTGTCCTCAGCTTGATAAAGAATATTTCGATAATTTTACCTAAAAAAAATTTAAGTTTCCACCCACCAATCCCCTCCCCCTAACCTAAAATCCCTGATCTGCCCCTGGCTATGGAGGCAGGCAACAGAACTTGTTTTTGTTTTCCTTATGAATGTTAATTGGAAAAGAAATAGAATGGGATTGAACGCATGAAATACAAAAAACAAAATAAAATGCTCCGCAGGGCGCAGCTTGATACGACCGCAGAGGTCGAACCCTGAATAGTTGGGGCAAGTATGGACACAACATTCAAGCTTGATACAGCTCTGAATTTGGATTGTGATTAAATATTTGACACATCATAGGTTTCTGACACAGAATGAATGTGGTCTAAGAACTTAAAAATTTTAAATTGGACATTCACCTATTATGGTCCAATATCCAAAATCTAAATACATGGTTAGATTCAGCATATCAAAGAACCCCAAGAGTTCAATTTTGATGAAATCAAACAAAGTTTAATTTTGGACCCTTTTGACCTCAATGTGGACAAAGTTGATAACGGGCCCAAAAATCAAAATCTAAATACATGGTTAGATTCAGCATATCAAAGAACCCCATATATTCAATTTTGTTGAAATCAAACAAAGTTAAATTTTGGACCCGATTTGGACCAACTTGAAAACTGGGCTCATAATCAAAATCTAAATACATGTTTAGATTCAGCATATCAAAGAACCCTAAGAATTCAATTTCTGTTAAAATCAAACTAAGTATAATTTGGACCCTTTGGACCTTAATGTAGACCAATTTGAAAACGGGACCAAAAATTAAGAATCTAAATACACGGTTAGATTCGGCATATCAAAGAACCCCAATAATTCAATTTTGATGAAATCAAACAAAGTTTAATTTTGGACCCTTTTGACCTCAATGTTGACAAAGTTGATAACGGGCCCCAAAATCAAAAATCTAAATACATGGTTAGATTCAGCATATCAAAGAACCCCAAATATTCAATTTTGTTGAAATCAAACAAAGTTTAATTTTGGACCCGATTTGGACCAACTTGAAAACTGGGCCCATAATCAAAATCTAAATACATGTTTAGATTCAGCATATCAAGGAACCCTAAGAATTCAATTTTGTTAAAATCAAACTAAGTTTAATTTTGGACCCTTTGGACCTTAATGTAGACCAATTTGAAAACGGGACCAAAATTAAGAATCTAAATACACGGTTAGATTCGGCATATCAAAGAACCCCAATAATTCAATTTTGATGAAATCAAACAAAGTTTAATTTTGGACCCTTTGGACCTCAATGTGGACCAATTTAAAACGGGGCCCAAAATCCAAAAACTTAATACACAGTTAGATTCAGCATATTAAAGAACCCCAAGAGTTCAAGAATAAAACCCCATTGAAATTGGTCAAGAAATAAGCAATTTATACAAAGTATCTTCTTTTGCACAAAACTGTGCAATTGAATATTTCTTGCAATTGCGCAATACTGTGCAATTGAATATTTCTTGCTATTGCGCAATACTGTACAATTGACAATTTCTTGCTATTGCGCAATATTGTGCTATTGGATATTTCTTGCTATTGCGCAATACTGTGCAATTGAAGATTTCTTGCTATTATGCAATACTGTGCAATTGAAAATTTCTTGCTATTGCACTATACTTATTATATAATAATTCACACATCCTGTTTGGTGTGTATCTCCTGCCATATCATTATTATTTGCTTTTAAATATAAATCAGAAATAACCAACTTAAAATGGAAAATTTTAAAGAAAAAAAGGAAAAAAGGAAAAAAAAAATCCCCCAAATTTTTGAACCCCTTATGATTCATCACCCCAAACTCAATCCCAGCCTTCCCTTTGAGGTATGGTACCTTGCAGTACAATTTCAGAGAGATCCATACACTTGAACACAAGTTATTGTCTGGAAACTAGAAAATGCTTATTTTGGCCCTTTTGGCCCCTAATTCCTAAACGTTTCAGGCAATTACCCCAAACTCAATTCCAGCTTTCCTTTGTGATATGGAACCTTGTAGTACAATTTCAGAAAGATCCATACACTTACACACAAGTCATTGTCATGAAACTAGAAAAAGGCTTGTTTTTGCCCCTTTTTGGCCCCTAATTCCTAAAATTTTGAGACAATTACCCCAAAATCAATCCCAGCATTCCCTTTGTGATATGGAACCTTGTGGTACAATGTCAGAGAGATCCATACACTAAAACACAAGTTATGTCTGGAAGTTACAAAATGCTTATTTTGGCCCCTTTTGGTCCCTTATTCCTTAACTGTTGGTACCATAACCCCAAAATCAATCCCAACCTTCCTTTTGTGATATTGAACCTTATGGTAAAATTTCATAGAGATCCATTCACTTAAACTAAAGTTAGAGTGCGAAAACCAATGCGTCTTCGGACGATGACGACGACGACGCCGACGTCATACCAATATACGACCACAAAATTTTTTTGCGGTCGTATAAAAATCACAGGAAAAGTACTTTTCTTGCTGTACTTCATCTAGACAGTGTCATGATGGTAATTTATGAGTTCTAACAACAGCCCACAATGAAAATAAATGTAGACATTGTATATAAAAATAAACTGTTAACACAGAGATATGTCTCGCCTATTTGTTATTTTGATAATGCAAATGTTGAAATTAAAATAGCAATACTTTAACATGTAAGTTATGCAAATATTTAAAGTCAATGAACCATGACTGAAGGTACAGGGCCAAACAATCTCCATGGAAATGAGATGTGCCAATGCTAATACAACTGCAAACCAAATACCATTGACTTTTCATAAGTCGTTCCCTTTAAACAAACCAAAACACAAACATTAGCTTGTAAACTATGTAAAAGTTTCAAAGTCAAAGAACCATAATTAGGGGGTGTGGTGATATAATCTCCACGGAAATGAAACTTGCAAATGCCAATACATTTGTATACCGAATATCATTGACTTAACATTAGTGGTTCAACTTAAACTGAACTAATCACAAACTAATACATGTAAACTAAGCAAAAGTTTCAAAGTCAATAGACCATGACTGAGGGGTAGGGACCAAATATTCTCCATGGAAATGAGATGTGCTAATGCTTATACAACTGCATACCAATTATCATTGACCTACCACTAACGGTTCCCCTTAATATGACCTAATCACAAACTAATACATGAAAACTAAGCAAAAGTTTCAAAGTCAATAGACCTTGAATGAGGGGGTGGGGTCAAATAATCTCCATGGAAATGAGATATGCCAATGCTTATACAACTGCATACCAAATATCATTGACCTACCACTAGTGGTTCCCCATAAACTGACCCTATCACAAACTAATACATGTAAACTAAGCAAAGTTTCAAAGTCAATAGACCTTGACTGAGGGGGCGGGGCAAAATATTCTCCATGGTAATGAGATGTGCCAATGCTAATACAACTGCATACCAAATATCATTGACCTACCACTAGTGGTTCACCATGAACTAGACCTAATCACAAACTAATACATTGTTGATGCCGCCACCGCTGTCACCGGAAACAGCATACCTATGTCTCGCTTTTTGACTCCGTCAAGGCGAGACAATAAAGAGAAATCCGAGATGTGGTATAACTGCCAATGAGACAACTATTCCACCAGTGTTTAAATAACGTCGATGTAAGCAAATATAGGCAACCATACGACCTTCAACAATGAGAAAAACCCATATCCTAAAGTCGGCTGTAAATTGCCATATTATATACTAACCTATACAATACAAAGGTAAGCTACTATATAGAGAAACTGACTTAAATAACACTACTTATACAGATTATACAGTGTAACAAATTAATGTACACCTGTCAAACTAACCTCAACAACACATATATATATTTACATGATAATATACAATAAAACCTGACTAACCAATATTTGCACTTAATTTGTACAACACTCGTAATTTACAGTAAAACTGCACTACATGTAAATGAAGACACTAAAGAATTAAGCTATTGAAAAAGTTAAAAAAAAAAAAATTATTGCAAACTTTATACAATAAAAGCTGTAGAAGTTCATAAAAACAACCAACAATATCAATTTGAAAATCTGTCCAACAAACCATTGCAATTTGTCTAACCTTATGGCTTATCAAATAACAACTATCCTGGTACATATCAACATTATATGCTGATTTCCTTTACATGGCCAGAATGCATGTATGTACCTGTATATGATTAATATGCTAATCATTGTTTTAATGTTATTGTTTATGTGTTATTTGCAATATATTGATAAAGTAATATTTGTGTGGGACAGATGTTCTTGTATTTTTCACACATACAAATTAGATATTCCAATCTGTGATGAGTTGAGAAATATGACATCAGAAACTATCATGTTATGGTTATGGTTAATGATTGAAGATTTTGGCTTCATTCCTAGAGTCAGTTATTATCTTGTAATGTTTAATCAAGATTAATTACAAAGACAGACAGAGGAAGAACTTTGTACTAGGCAGAATATATTTGTTATACATATAATTAATTAAGTACACTTAAGATGCTAGGTCATACTGAAGTAGTTGCAATAAACAGTTCACAACACTCACTATCTTCAATTCCACAGGTTGAATAAAATAAAGTGAGATTTGTAGTTACTTGCTTAAATTAGACCAGTGACACACAGGTATATAGTTCAAACCTGCAATTAACCAATGGATTTGCGAATAAGATTGAACAGCTACTTGCTACATTAAATTTTTCACATGTTTGGGAAAATCATGATACTATTTCAAAAAGCCGTTTATTATATGCACTTCATACCAAACTTAATGAAAGATATCTGAATTATTGGAAAGACAATATTTTTTGTGATGATAAATCATTGCACGGTAATAAGCTCAGAACATATAGACAGCTTAAAGAAAATTACAAATTGGAAACCTATTTATTGTTAAATATTGACAGAAAAGTAATAGGACATTTTGCCAAAATTCGCATAAGTAATAGTGTTCTTAAAATTGAACAAGGACGACACACAAAAACACCTGTAGAAGAAAGAATTTGTCCCTTGTGTCTTTTAGAAGTAGAAGATGAATTTCATTTCACTATAATATGTACAAAACTAAATACAATTAGAGAACAATTATTTTCCAAAATTAGTGAAATAGTTCCTCTTTTTAAATATGACTAATAAAGCAAGATTTAAATTTTGTATACCTGTGGTGAGACTGATATAATTAAAATTATTGTAAAATTCATAAGCACCATGTATAATTCTAGAAATGCTTTATTGAGTACTTAATAACTTTGTGGTACCACCTCCTCAGCAGAGATTATATACATTCATTTATTATTGTAACAATATTTTCTTTTAATAATGGAGGGGATATACAGTTATATAAATAATGTCTATAAATGTGGTTAGATTATGTTTGTATGTTTATGTATAGTCAATGTCTATTGTCTTGGTAACAATCCTATAATTTTGGATTTTGAACCAATAAATTATCTTATCTTATCTTATCTTATCACAGGGAATGAACACTTTTATACAATGAGATTCAGTGAACCTGGGAGTCATACTATGAAAAGCCATTGGTCCGAACCACCAGGCCACGAACCCACACAATAATGTTAAAAATATATGATGTTCATTCACACATTAAGTCTTCATTAAATTGTTTTCAGGAACAAGTGTATGACATATGTCATGTTAAAACAAGAATGTGTCCATAGTACACAGATGCCCCACTAGAACTATCATTTTTTATGTTCAGTTGTGAAATTGGGGTCAAAAGTCTAATTTGGCATTAAAATTAGAAAGATCATATCATAGGGAACATGTGTACTAAGTTTCAAGTTGATTGGACTTCAACTTCATCAAAAACTACTGTGACCAAAAACTTTAACCTGAAGTGGGACAGACAGACGGACGAACAAACGAACGGACACACAGACCGGAAACATAATGCTCCTCTACTATCGTAGATGGGGCATAAAAAAACCTGATTAAACCAATGGATAACTGGATTCAACTTATTTAAAAACCAACGGGACCGGTATACTATGAAAAATATACAACTCTTATTTGTGTCTTGTTGTCTACAAGACCCTAAATACTGTTCTTGTTAAAGTATCAATCAATATTACCGTTGGAACTCGTTTATAAGTCGGAAGTTTGGGAGTAAAATTCATAATCCAGAGAAGGGGACCGACTAATAGACGAGATCTAGCGACCAGAGGAAAAATCCAAGCTTCAGAAAAGTGGTCAGGAGTGAATTTCCTGGTCAAAACTACATTTGTGATTGCCAAACCTACATAAATCAATAAATAAAAAGTTTTTGTTGAAAATAAATGTAATATTCACCTAAAATACCCAGCTAACTGATAAATTAACCATATTTGCAACTGGCGAAATATTCATCAGTGACAAGCTAAAAGTTTATTTTTCTTCATGCCATTGTTGCTACCACATTGTACGATGAAACACATTAGTTATGAACAAAATATTTGCTTAGACTTACAGAATTATCAGAGGAATATGTAAACATAGGTATGGGTACATACTACACTGTGTCACAACTTGCTCTTTTAATCTCTATTTACGCATTTAAATATGACGATAACACATAAAAAAAAAAAAATTTTAAATTAAAAAAACAAATCTTTATCCTTCTTACAAAGAAAATTTGAGGGCATTAGTTTAAATGTATTTACACTTACAACATATCAATAGTTTACCAAATTCATATACTGTGTCAAATCTATAAATTTAAACTTACAAAATATAAACGGGGAAAAAGTTTGTCAAAAGGGTACAAATAAATCCATATTCTAATTTATAAACATTAACAGTTATAAAACAGAACTGTATCTGATTTTACAAAGATCAATCTAAATTTGACTATTGATACAGTTTATATTGAAAATAAGGCACTATTATACCCCAATGGGGTTGATGGCAAACATGAAAACAAAATAACACATTACATAATACACCACTAAAATAATAAATAAGACATCAATTCATATATGTACATATCATGCAGTTGCTGAATCCACTCTCTTCAGTGATCAAGACTTTTTAATAAATGGAGCGGCATACATACCGCATAACTGTTGGACATGAAAGACATAAAATCAATTTATCCAATTTATCCATCTCATCTATATTTGAATAGATATTTTTACTTTTACTTAAGAATTCAAAGTCTCAAGTTTTCATTTTGTTTACATCTAAATAAGAAATGATATTCATTATCTATTTTATTCAAAGAACAATAGTGACATAAGCGTTCTTCTCTTTTTGTTGCTGTACCTCCCCCTTTCAATTTCCAAAATATGGTCTCTTACCCTTAATTAAGTAAAGCATTTCCTGGTTTCAAAGTTATTTTCTTTAAGTAAATATGGTTCAATTTCATAAACCATTTTAACTTTACTATAAGTATATAATTTATTATTTTCAATTAAAGAGTTTAATTTCTTAAAGAACAACTTTTGATAGTTTTCTTGTATAATCTCCTTCATGTGTTTATTTATTTTATATTTTTCTTGTATAAAGTTAATATTTTCTATCTCTGATAATTCTATACTATTTTCATGAAATATATTTTTGACAAATGTATACCAGGAGTAAGTTCCTGCTTCATCCAATAGTTTTGTTGTGCAGTATGCATCATATAACAAAGGATTAACTTAAATGTTAGATAGTCCTGCTAAATATTTTAGTGCTTGTACTTTTACATATACATTTATTGGATATTGTCCTAACTCTGACCTTGATACAGAATGTCCCTTTACAAAAATCCCAATATTTCACAGACATTGCAATTAGCCTGAAACCTGTCCATGGGAATTAATTTGCTCAAAAATGTAAATATCAGTTGAGTAAATGTCTTAGTTCTGCAATGAAAATTATTATTGTATAAAGTAGCAGCATTGAGTGTTACACCCATTAACTACTCTTGACACTGTGTTATAACATTAAGAGTTCATATATCAAACAGAGATAAACAATTCCAAAAGGCATCATTAAATTCATCTATGGACAAATTCTCATCATAGAAATTTGAGATTTTATAGATTGGAACATAAGATTAAATTTTTAGAGTCAATTTGTGATTATTAATGCATTACAATTTCTTTATAACTTGTTTATTCACTGTGTAACCTTCAAACTAGGTTTAGCCAACTGTGAGAGGTTAAAGGAAATCTAACAAACTCTAAAATGATTTACTTATCAATAGTCAAAATTGCTTGACTATCTACAAAGTGAAGCTCAGATAACAGGTATTGTTTACATATAATTACCAAATCTTTGTTCAACATTCCGTTTTCTGACCTCAAATACACAGCATGCCTTCTACTTGCTTATAAGAGTGGTGTTAACATTACACAATATAATAATACTTGACAGTTCTATTTTCATGTATTGTAAAGGAGATTTAAGTTCAAATAAAGTACACACACATTATATTTTGATGAAGGCTTCAAACAGCTTTGTTGTATCAAAAGAAGGGATACAGTTGTCAAATGAAGTCATTTCTGTCAATGGAACTAACTGTTATATGTGTATTATATGTATTACTTATGAATTCTGACAGGGAAACATAGCTTAAGCTGTCCATCCATGGTTAATCATAGGAATACAAATAATACTTTATTATTTTCAAAGTTATTTCAGGTGGGGCCCATAAGGGATGTTTAATATTCTATGATTTCTTAAACAAAGAAGTTCAAAGTCTTCATGACAGATATTTAAAAAGTTTATAATTTTTTTTTCCTATTAGGACCTTGGAAAGGTCAGAGGAATCAGTCCCTTGACAGAACAGAAGACACTGCCAAAGTTTATGGGGCTGTTTGTAAAATGAAAAAAAATTTTTTTGTATTTGAATATAAAAATAAGGTGATGTGGTATGATTGCCAATGACACAACGATGAGAAAATCCATACCCTATAGTTGGCTATAAAAGGCCCCAACATGATTAATATGAAACAATTCAATTGAGAAAACTAACGGCCTAATTCATAACAAAACAATTTACTAAATTTTGAAGCATGTTTTCTTCAAGAAGTACAGATAAAACCTGCACATTTGAAATGTCAGGAAGAGTGACAGTCTGAAATTTCATCAGTCAATTGAACAGTCAGAAGATATCTTAGGTAGCCATAAAGTAAGGTTGAAATGTTCCAAGGTTAATCAATTAGACTAAAACTCAGCCAAGAGAATGATATTAAGACATAATCATTAATCAAGCTCTGAGATAAACATGTGTACTGAAGATGGCTTTGTCAAATAGGTAATATTTAGTTCCAACTCAAAACTTGATTTATTGTCATTTTTTGTTAGATGCTTAATTGCTTATGATGTTTTAATATTTTAAGTTTCACAACATGTCGCTAATTCATACATGTATTCTTCAATGATGGACCTTTAAATGTTCCTAATTTCTTCCTTGATATTTTCCCCCTTTAAATGTTCCTAATTTCTTCCTTGATATTTTCCCCCTTTCCTTTTTATGCAGATGGATCCAGAGAGAGGGGTTGTAACCCTCCAGACCATTTCTTTATATTTTTTAAAAATCAATATTAAAATCAATAAACATTGAGCTAGAATCACCCATACCCCCTAAAAAATTACTAGACGTATGCCTGCTTTTAGAACCTTCAATCCCTTGTATACCAAATAGACTTATTAAGAAATTCAAATTCTCTAAAAATTAGGTTATGCCCTCTAATAAAATTGAGAATGGAAATGGGGAATGTGTCAAAGAGACAACAACCCGACCACAGAACAGACAACAACAGAAGGTCACCAATAGGTCTTCAATGCAGCGAGAAATTCCCGCACCCGGAGGCGTCCTTAAGCTGGCCCCTAAACAAATATATATACTAGTTCAGTGATAATGGACGTCATACTAAACTCCAAATTATACACAAGAAACTAAAAGTAAAAATAATACAAGACTAACAAAGGCCAGAGGCTCCTGACTTGGGACAGGCGCAAAAATGCGGCGGGGTTAAACATGTTTATGAGATCTCCACCCTCCCCCTATACCTCTAGCCAATGGAGAAAAGTAAACGCATAACAATACGCACATTAAAAGTCAGTTGAAGAGAAGTCCGAGTCCGATGTCAGAAGATGTAACAAAAGAAAATAAACAAAATGACAATAATACATAAATAACAACAGACTACTAGCAGTTGACTCTAAGCACACTCTTAAATGGCATAGCCAATCAGAATATAAGAAACATATTGTGTAATAATATTTTTTTATTTGGTCCATTATTATTTAATTTGAAAAATCCTACTAATAAATTCCCTTTTGTATTACCAAGAACCATATAGATATATGCAATAAATAATTGTTATACAAGGTCATGTGAAGAGTTGAAAATACATAGTCTGAAGAGCATCTAAAATATAATAAAAGCCAAAAATGATGTCCCTGAAAGTAGCTTACTTTTGGTTTTATTGACTTGACAACCTTAAATTAGGTCACTTGTAAATCATAATACACATTGGTGTTTTGACTATAATGGTACAACCACTGACAACATTATACTATTAATCAGTCTGACACAGTACATGAAGAGGTTTTAAAACTTGGCAGCTGAATAAATTAAACTCATTATCTGGTAAACACATCATACTGGAGATCATTTCCTTGTCTATCACCAGGTTACTTCTCTTTTATTAATTTTCTCTTTAGATAAATAATTAATATTCATGCAGCTTATTATAATTCAGTGAAAATAGTCTACCTTTATACCATATCAAAGAATTACTGGTATATTAGGTTTATTTTGTAATTTTAAAAATAATCTTTTATCAGAAAATCTTGTGAAAGTTTTGATGCACTAAAGCAGAGGATTGTGTGACAGCATAAACGATTTTCCACAAAGGCAGCCTAATCACATGAGCTGTCAACTCATTATAGAAGACATGATTTCTCAGACAAATTCTCCAATAGCTTAATGTAACTGTATAAGGTTATACCTATAATACACTAAGAACTAATATCAATAAAAGTACTTTGTAGATGTCAATATCCTTTAGAATTTCCTACCTACATCAATTGATCTCTCAAATGTTGATGCTGCATTAAAAAAGCAACATATCAAATATATCCACTCCCACTTATACAGTAAATTGGTTGTGTTAATATGCAATAATGAAATTCTAATGATTCACTGAAACTCAGGATCCAGATAGAGTTGTGTGTAAAAATGTTTTAATGCAATGTGACAGCTGTTACATGGGAAGTTCTTAATTTCTTAATTAATAAAATGCTTCGCTGAGCACAGCCTGATACGACCGCAAAGGTCAAACCCTGAACAGTTGGGGCAAATTTGGACACAATACTGTCTGAATTTGGATTGTGATCAAATTTTTGACATAATATAGGTTTCTGACAAAAAATAAATGTGGTCAAAGATCTTATAAATCCATTGTGCAATACTGTGCAATTTAAGATTTCTTCTTGAAACTTTTCAAAAATTCGAAATTTTAAAAATTTTGAAAAAAAAAATATGAATCCCTTAAAAAAATTGGGAAAAAATCCCCCACTTTTGAAACCCCCCTTGAAGCAATAACTCCAAAACTCAATCCCAGCCTTTCCTTTGTAATTGGAACCTTGTAGTACAATTTCAGAGAGATCCATACACTTACACACAAGTTATTGTCTGGAAACTAGAAAAATGCTTGTTTTTGGCCCCTTTTTGGCCCTTAATTCCTAAACTGTTGGCCCCATAACCCCTAAAATGAATCCCAACCTTCTACTTGTGGTATTAAACATTGTGGTACAATTTCAGAGCAATCGAAATACTTATACACAAGTTATCCTGAAACTAGAAAAATGGTTGTTTTGGCCCCTAATTCCTAAACAGTTGGGACCATCATCCCAAAAATCAATCCCAACCTTCCTTTTGTGGTATTGAACCTTCTTAAAAAATTTCATAGAGATCCATTCACTTAAACTAAAGTTAATGTCCGGAAACCAATGTGTCTTCCAACGATGACGACAACGCAGACAACAACATCATACCATTATATGATCCCAAAAATGTTTTGGGGTCGTATAAAAATTAATTGCAGCCAACCTTCACTGACATCCCACTCCAAACGAGAATACATCTGCAGTTAATCAACCTTAGTACATTACAACCACTGGTTATAAAATGTCAACATGGAATTATTATCAATTAGTCTGAACAGAAATGATCTTTGATCTTAAAATAACAGGATATCACATCCTAATTGTAACAATGATGTAGATGATAGATCTTGCAAATTTGGTATAAGCCATGTAAAACTTACTAGTCCTTTAAAAAAACTTATTCTGAAAGGTAAACATTGTGTATCATTGAAATAAAACTTGAATATTTTCTTTACCAGTATGTATTTTCATTGACTTTTTTTCCCAAAATGTAATTATTACTTCATATATATTGCTATTCAGTTATTAACACTTATGGTCCTGCATCCTGTCAATACTTATAATTTGGTATTGTACAAGTTCATGCTTTCCCAAGACAACTAATGACCTTTATCTAAATTGCTTGAAGATGCACTGATTGATATTTAAGTCTGGGAAAACATGATAAATCTGTTAGTTGTATTTGGCCTTTGAACTAGCTTCCAGTAATTGATAGTACCTTGTATCCTTTGTTATTTTGTTTGGGTTTTTTTTTTTTGGGTGCTTAGTACAGATCTGATGAGTGTAGTCTCTTTTCAACAGTTTGTTCTATTGTTGTACTGTTGTGCTGGAACAGGTTTGACCACACACCATTCATTATGTGCTAGGAACCTGTAATCCATTGGTTGTTGCAAGTTCCTGTCTACAATAATTATTTTTCCTTTATTGTTTTTTACATAAATCAGGCCATTGGTTTTCTCTTTTGATTTGATTCAAATTTTGTAATCCTAGAGCCTTTTTAGTTTACTATGTGGTATATATTGGGTTTTGCTCATTGTTGAAGGCTGTACAGTGACCTGTAGTTGTTCACATCCTTGTACTTTGTCTTTGATGCTAATTGTCTCATTAGCAATCATACCACATCTACCTATTTTTCAAATTGGGAAACAACATCTCATTCATAATTGTGCCCATTATCTAGAGTTCAAACGATTGTCACCTATGATTGACTGTAAGTCGTTTTGATGGCAATGTTGCTAATAATTAATTATCTAACTTATGTTTAAAAATAACTGATATTCCTGAACAACAGTTACATGTACATGTCATGTCATTATGAAACCTAATGCACTTAATTACTAAGTTGGACATGGTAGTTAAGCAACATCTAAAAGATCTTAAAACATAGGTTGGGAAGTGCTTAACAAGTTGTTTATGCTGCAGTAACTGTGTCAAACATAAGAAGAAAGATTGCACTCATGAACCAATCAATACCATGAATACCATCATCAAAAGCAACACTGATGCCATCTCTATCTATAAATGTACATGTCATCAAAAGCAACATCCAACTGATGCCACCTCTATATATAAATGTACTTGTCATCAAAAGCAACTTGCCCCTGATGCCACATCTATCTATTAATGTACTTATCATCAAAAGCAACTTGCCCTTGATGCCACCTCTGTCTATAAATGTACTTATCATCAAAAGCAACATCCCACTAATGCCACATATATCTATAAATGTACTTGTCATCAAAAGCAACTTGCCACATCTTTTTATTATTGTACTTATCATCAAAAGCAACCTGCCACTGATGCCATGTGACCTCCATCTATAAATGTACCTGTCATTCAGAAAGAGAAAAAGAACTCACCTCCATCATCGAGAAGTCGCATCTGAATAAGACATGGATCTTCATGGTGTTCCTCTAGAACTGTGTCGTCAGTAACAGCTAATGTCTGCAAACACAAAAGTAATTCCATAAAATTAACGGCATAATGTAATTTATAGAGTGGAGTGTTGGAGTGGAGTATTGGAGTGGAGTGTTGGAGTGAACTTTTGGAGTGAAATTTTGGATTGAGATTTTGGAGTGAATTTTTTGGAGTGAAATTTTTGGAGTGAGATTGGCAGACCAATTATATCACAATGTGGTTCCGTAACTGAACTTATCAGTCATTATGTTGATTATTTTCTTATACCTATAGTTCAAAATCAGTCTACATATATAAAAGACACTACATCGTTCATTAATATCATTGAGAAATTCAAACCTATGGCAAACAGCCTTTTGGTTTTGTATGATATAACACAGACGTTTACTAATCTTCCTCAAGCTGCTTTATTATAAGTGCTGTTGACCGAGCCTATGACAATTTTGACAATCAAACTTCAAAGTCAATGCTCCGCCAGTCAATGTATTAATACATCTGTTGAGACTCATTTCAGAAAACAATGTATTTGAATTTGATGGGACAATATATAAACAAATAATAGGTATGGCAATTTTTATGTTTATAAAGGGGCATAACTCAAGAACGGTAAAAATGACGCAACCCAATTTCAAATTTGATCTGAATTATGTTGTAATAAGCATTGTGTATAAGTTTCATAACATTTGGTTGAGGCAAACTAAAGTTAAGAGAACGGAAACAAAATATTCAGCAATTTTTATGTTTATAAAGGTGCATAAATAAAGAACGGTTAAAGTGACGCCACCCAATTTCGAACTTGATCTGTATTATGTGATAATAAGCATTGTGTATAAGTTTCATAACATTTGGATGAGGCAAACTAAAGTTAAAGAACTGAAACGAAAAAACACAGCAATTTTTATGTCTATAAAGGGGCATAACTCAAGAACAGTTATTGTGACGGCACCCAATTTCAAACTTGATCTGAGTTTTGGGGTAATAAGCATTGTGTATAAGTTTCATAACCTTTGGTTGAGGCAAACTAAAGTAAGAGAACTGAAACCAACTTTGGACGTACGTACGGACGTACATACAGAGGGACAAGGGTAAAACTTAATGCCCCCTCCGCTACGGCGGGGCATAAAAATATATGACAGAAGCAGCATTGGTGCAAAAACTGAGTTGCAATGCCAATCTCTATGGATTTCCATAAACAGTTTTTTGTATGGAAATCAAATGTATACAATTTTCTCTTCCCAATATATATTATAAAATTAATTTTGATAATGATTAGATGGTATGCCCAAATTTCAGTCTATCAATTACTGTTGTGACCTTGATCTTGACCTCTGACATCAGTGACCTCAAAAACCACTAGCCATCTTTACAACCCAAATGTGCAATATTCACAAAAGATTGGTAAAGATCTAATTTTTAGCTCATAAGATATTTTCAAGAACAACATTCTCCAAACATATCATTCTATTTAAAGGTACTGTGACCTTGATCTTTGACAAAGGACAAAAAGAATTAGGTGCCTTGTTCTTTCCAAAGGTCATTTCCAAGCTAAGTTTTGTGACAATGGAAATTATGGAACAAAATATAATCTAAAGATATAATCTGTAAACCAATATTTTCCCCCAATTTAAGTCTATAGTTTGCTTCTGTGACCTTGACCTCAACATAAAAAGGGATGTCTTAAACCCATGAGCCATTTTACAATTAAGTGTGGTAAAAATATTATTCATGGCACAAAATTTATTGTCTGATAACAGAAATGTTGAAAGCCAGACACAGCATTCATCATATTGTAAGCAAAGCATTATTATTGTGAAACTGTTGAAATGGTCACACAATATCTAATGTATAGAGGTTCAATGGGTGGACAGAACTGAAGAATTTTATGGTTTTACACCAGGGCTCACACTATTTCAGAATCATAGGAGAAGTGACTTCTCTTTTGAAACTGATAGGGAGAAGTGGTGAGATTTGAAAGAGAAGTGCTCTTCACAGCCTGCTTACAATGTTTTGATTTTACTATAGTATAAAGGGTCATATGTAAATAATGTTCTTTTATATTGTTCAATTCATATCTGAGTATACAATTAAATTAACAGTTCAAATTCAAATTGTTTAAGTTTAGGTTCTTGTGAGAAACTACCAACTAAATATCTAGCAGTGAGCACTAAAAGATTTTTGTTTTATGTCAAAAGGTAAAGAAATTATAATATATGAATAACAATTCAATTAAAACTATCCTGTTTATCATGTTATGAAATTCAGTGTTTCTCATCAAAAGATATACAAAGTTAAGCTGGGCCATAATATATTGATATTAGTAGTTAAGCAACTTTAATCAATATTTTGAAACAATCCATATAAATTATATGGAATTATATACATTAATCAATTAGATCTAACCAAAAGTCTGTTAATGCGTGTGAATGCGTAATTTTCCTTTTGGGATCAAATATTCTTCTGTCAGCTTTGCCATTCATGCTTCCGTAGTTATTATTGTAAAATACGGATTTCGGTCATAGCTGGTCCGGTTCAAATCCGTAGTTAGTAAACGATTAATGGCGGACGAAGAAAATTTACAAAAATAAACGATGTTTGACAAGCTATTTGGAAAGGAATATGACGTTTTAATGCAATAAATGGATTAAACATTTACTGGAGGCAACTTTATCACTTTCAAATGAAGTAACAAACTTATTTTGCCACGAAAGTTAGATTGATGTACGCTCTCTGAGTAACAAGTGCGGAAGTGCATGCAGTGATAAAAAGTTGTCTTTTTATTAAAAATAACCTGCTACACACTGTAAAGTCAATGCTTAAACCTGTTTTCTTAAGAAAATGAATCGTTTATGTCTGAATTTCTTTAATAATCAATAAAAAATTGATGTTTTATCAACTTGGTAAAAATTGAAAATGTCCGATGACGAAAGCGACTGAAAGCGAGTATCGTAAACAACAGGGCGACTTGTTTTCGCTTTTGAGGGTCGGGCAAAGCGAAGTGACGGACGGGAAAGCGACTTCTTCGCCCTAGTCGCCTGGTAGCGTGAGCCCTGTTACACTTTATTTGCTTTTTACACAGGAAGCAAACAATAAAAGGATCGATACTTACTTAATATTTTCTTCACAAAAACAACATAACAAGCAAATTTTTCTGATGAACTAAAAGATTAATTCATACTTCAGTAGCGGAAATAATTGTTTGTATAATTTCTTTTGAAAACAAGTCCCAGGCAGAATCAGATTTCATTTTCTTTCATAAAAAGTTGAAAGCTGACCTAGAATCAATAAATACTTGAAGATCATAGATATGCCAAATCTCTGACTCATCAAGTGTTTCTTCTAGTAATATCAGAAAGGGGATAATCTCAAAACAGAAAACATAATTATTTTTCCCTCAATAAGTAAGGTCAACATCATAATATTTATTCAGACTTTTTACCCTGTTCAGATAGCATCTTATTCTTAGGGAAAGTTTACCTGTAATAGGTTTCTCAAAATCATTGATCCACAAATTGATCTACAAATGCATTGTATATAAACCTATGATACTGTTTCACCATGTGTTTATCTGGACATGTACTGTGAAGCAATTCAGAAAATTTCCAATGGAAAATATGTCAATAGTGGGATGGGAAATAATTTGTCTGGAACAATCCTGAAAATTAACTTTTCATCTTTTAAAATTTTTTCTACACCTAAATTACATTTGCAGAAATTCATGATAAATCTAAGAAAGAAAGGAAACATTTTTCTTACAGAATTAGATTAAGATAATTGAATTTTGTGTCTTAGAATTAGAACAGTTTGTGTATGATTAAACAGGAGGAATCAATAATTGAGCAGCTGCACTGCTCACTACATCTAATATTGCATGATCTTCTAACATGTCAAATTTGGAGATTTAACACAAAACTTTAATTAATTTACTTCAATAAAGAACTTCTGTATCTTAATTCTTCTCCTGAGATCAATGATAATCAAATCAACATTTTCTTGACACTCTAAATTTGAAAATCAATATTCTCAGCATATAAAATTATAATTCAAAATCAGCTCAACCTGAGCCTGTTGTTTTAATTTGATTCCAAGAAAATGACTTGCGACACAGCATAAAGAATCATATCATTAAATGGAGGATCACCTAGTTTATTTCTGGTCTAAAACTCTATAAACTAAGAAGTGACTAAAAATTTGAACAGTCAAAACATTTTACTGAATTATTTTTAATATGCTCCTTTATGGGTTTTATACTTCATGTGTATATGAAGAGAAAACGTCACCCTACATACGTATTCTATTAAATCAGTATCAGGAATGTGATCCTTTCGAAATACATTACCAGAAATAAACAATGCTTGTCCTCATTAATGTTCATGTGTGTGTGTTTGTGTACAAAAAATTAAGTTTGTGACCTTCAGCTGAATTTAAAACAACTGTACACAAATTTGCAATGCTTCAAATTGTGAAGCAATATATCATGCATCTTTAAATGTTCAAATAAAGAAGCCTTATTCAATTATTCTCTCAGTTGAAGTTACTTTTTTTCAATAGTTAACCTTTCTCGTGATTTCTGTCAATCTCTATGTTGACAGATATTTATTTTGTAATGTTAATCACTGACCAAAGGTTTTTCTAATAACCTACGACCTTGCCTTTAACTATCTTTCTCCATATCTGTATATTTAGATTAAGGGTATCAAGTTTGTGTTTGGTACATCTTGAGATAAACAATAAATATCTGGCCTTGCCATCTAGAAGTTTAGAAAATTATTATTGATCTTCCCTGTCTAGATCAGCCATAGATTGGTGAACTGTTAATTCCTCAACAATAAAAAATTTGAAGTCACCTAAAACTAACAAAATTCTATGGCACAATTCATGCATCACAACTTTTTCATTAGTTAAATTTGCCTTCTCTTTGTAAAAATCTAATGGATTTTATTCATCAATAGGCTCAGGTAGATTCTTTTTATTTGGATTTAATATGAACGCTAACAAATAATCTTTTATATATTGTAGTACAAACATATCATGGAATATTTGTACTGAACAAACAAGGTTATACCGGCTTATAGAAATTCGTTCAAATCTATCTTCATGTAATGTTAGAAGATATTTAAAGGGTTTTAATGGTAATGACAAGAAGGCTAATATATAAACTGAAGTTGTCCTTGGGGGGGGGGGTTAGGTAAAATTAATGTAAATTCTATGTAATAATTTTTCAAATGTCCTTTTATGGAAAAACAAAAGTTGTAATGACAGGTAAACCTTGGCCAATAGTTGATAAAACAGGTACACAGAGACTTGTGTAAGGTTGGATAATTGTCATCTGATCTCTTTTTGGCAGGTTAAAGGTGACATCTTATTTTCTCATAGGTATTTGAATGGCTGAGTAAGTTTTCCTAATTTTTCTTCAAAATAATTCTTTAAAAAGTACCAGTTCAAGATACTGTATAAAATTTATGTTCCTTAGATAAGCAACTGTTCAAATAACATGATTCAACTTTTTGGCAGAACAAAAACTGTATTCTAACAGTAGTATTCAAAAGTAAACAATTATAGGTCAAAGTATGGTCTTCAACACAGAGCCTTGGCTCACACCGAACAGCAAGCTATAAAGGGCCCCAAAAATTACTAGTGTAAAACCATTCAAACGGGAAAACCAACGGTCTAATCTATATAAAAAACGAGAAACGAATAAACACTTATGAACCACATCAACAAACGACAACTACTGAACATCAGATTCCTGACTTAGGACAGGTGCAAATAATTGCAGCGGGTTTAAACGTTTTAATGGTACCAAACCTTCACCCTTATCTGAAACAATAGTGTAACATCACAACATAGAAAGACACACTATAAAATATCAATTGAAATGGCTTAACTCAATCAAAAGACATATTAACACCAGTGAACATACACTGAACAAATAAATTTGATCTATGATACAATGTAAATACAAAATAAATAAACTTAGGGAAGAATAATTAAAGTAACATGTTATACCTCTGTGAAATGTTAAACAATAAAACATTAACATACTGGTATGTAAAACTGTACCTCCTCAGTCAAATAGATAGAAGGGGAAAAAAAATAATAAATTGCAAAATTCTATATATCTTTTTATATTCCTTTTCATGTTTTGTATTGATATATTAAACATATATACTACCATTTTATGTACATATAATTGATTGCAATGATTAATGTTTGTTCTTTGTATGTTGATGACAATCCAGATTTTGGATTTTATATCAATAAAATCTTTGACTTTGACTTTTTTCTTATACAAGGATAAATATATGGTATATTGCCTCAACCACATGTGTTGTTAAACAGTATTCAAACACAAACAAGTTCTAATATATTTGTAGCCTATAAGGTGAAGGACTTCTAGGCCTTTCATACATTTAAAAAAATGGCGATAACTCAAAAAATAGAAATACTAAAATCTTGAAAATTGAACTAGACCTTCATTAAGTCCCAGGAAACAACATATTTAAATTTGAAAAAAAATTTGTTAAAGTGTTTTCATGTTATTGTGGAGACACTGTTTGGCAGCCGCCCGTCCGTCCGCCCGCCCAGCCGCCCGCTGTACATCCCCAATCTAATAACCAATATTTCCTTCGAAAATCCGGTTAAAAATTAAAAAGGTCCATGATAGGTTTTAGACTGAATATTCTCCAAATATTCCAAGGACAATTGTTCCTATTTAATTAAAAGGCAAGGTGACCTTAAACAATATTTTTGTTTTCAGCCACTGTTGTTATTTAGCTTTATTTTCAGAAGTTCTGAGACATCTTCTACATGAATGTGAATTACACCAATTATCAAAATGTATAAATATAGTAAACATCATAGTAGATTTGTGTCTGGCTTCCCTGTTGTTGTTTTTTGTCGTAGGCTATTGTGTCACATTTTATGTGCAGAAAACAATGATCTATAAAACATAAATGTGTTTTAACTTGACTGGGAATCTGAGAAAATCAAATCAATTAACTCAGAATGTCTTACTCTTATATAAGATAAACCAAGGACCAATGAATGTTTCCTTGGAGATTCTCTATATTACGATGAATGAAATAATTATTTGCACTCTTACATGTCATTATACATAACATTATGATGATATAATGCACTCTTCACATCATGAAAAGATATTTTCTCTTTAAATAATTGATAAAGTACTCTTACTAACATTACTTCAAGCTATTTATCAAAAGTGCAAATATTGAATTTCAGACTATTACACTTAGACAATTATAAATTTCCCTTTAATAATTATCATCTAATATTCAACTTCTTGTAACAATGACAAAATCAGATACACATTCTCATTTTTATGACAAGTTCTATGGCATTTTATAGATGTAACAAGCAGTGAGGGATTCAGGTGGGGGCATAGAAGACATACACTCCCCTCTTTTGATTGGAAAAATGTCATTTGTTGGCTTCATCTTGTAAAAAAAATCCCCTCACTATGCTCAGCACTATTTTCACTATTATGCCCAATCACACACCCTTTCTTCGAACCCTGGATTGCCCCTGACAAGCAATATCTATGTACTCAAGCATACCTTGTTCAACATACCCTACTAAAAAAAACATGATGCTCTCTGTTTATAATAACACTCATTTCTTAAAATACCTGCAGGATAATGTTTTTATTTCTATATTTTGTTGTTTGTCAAATAAAAGGAAAAAGGAACTTTGAGGAAATCTTCATGATATATATATATATGCAATATATGCACACACGTCATTACCTGTTAGCTAGATAATTTGATGAAAGATAACACAGTACATTGTTTTTGAATTATAAATGTACTCAGACAATAATACATCAAGTTTATCAGATACAATTAGATTGTAAAAACATAATGGAAACTACTATAACTTGACAAGTATATTAAGACATGAACTAAGTATCTTGATGTTGCTCCTTTACAACACCTAATTTATCAAGAGTCTCCTCATTTCCATAATGTCTCAAGATATTCTCACCCAGCTTAACATTCTTTTACTCTTTGCAAATTAAAAGGATATATTGGGTATACATTAATGACTAAGCAACCCATTGACACAATTAACCAAAAGACATCTAGGGGTCAACGATAGAGTATTCAAAAATAAACAGGAGTCTATACCATATGTCTATTCAATCAGCTTCTCTATCCTACATATTCTAATATATATTCATCAATGACAACTGGTCAGGATGGGAATGTTAAGTAAGATAGTGCATGATGGTAGTAATTAAAGAACCTAAGCAGTAACTCTCCTTGAATGAAGTAAACAAGACTGCTATACAGTTAACATTACTGACCGTAGTCAATAAGCCTTTGTTGTCCAATGTTAGCAACTAACTGAACACCTGTTCTCCTGGTTCAATATGTAAGTTTTGATATAGATAGAAATATAGAGAAATAGATGCTTTATTTCCATCAAATGGGCTCACAAGGAGCATAATATAATATCATTATAATATTATTTTTACAAATATAATAAACAATACAGTATACATAGTTACAAACACAAATAAGAAACAACAGTTTTCACATATTCGTATATATATAGTATATATAAAACCTTCGTCTCAGGCACACCTCTAGAAAATAACAAAAAAAAAGAAAAAAAAAGAATTCTGTGAGTAGGCTAAATATTTCTAGCTTAACTGCAGGAGGCACCAAGGGACGGTGCTATATGGCATGGTGGGTGCATATTAAAATGTGTATCGGGACATTAACATGATTAATGATATGGTAAGATATTGTAAGAAGTTGCACATAACTGGTATGTCATCCTCGTGCCTGGTGCAGAGGAGTCAGTACTATTTAAAGTGACACAACTGCAAGAGGCACCAAGGGACAATGCTAATTGACATGCCAAAGTGCACATATTACGAAAAGATAAAAAATTACCAGTTTAATCAAGAAATATCACAAACAGAAAGGTAATAGAACTTATACGATGTGTCCTGTACCCTACCATGCCAACCTCGTGCCTAGTGCAGAAAGCCTGATTTAAATATTTATCTTTCAAGTTATATTTTGTCTTCATCAACTAACTCACAGACAGATATCAAGATATCAAGATTCTCTACATTAAGAAGCCATATCAGTTTTGGCTAGGAATCAAATGCGTAAAGTTTGGGCATAGTGAGTTAATAGTGGAATTTAAACAATTTCTCTTATCTTGAGATGATGTACACGAAAATTAAAAATGTTTTTCATCATCAACTTCATTTGAGGTGCACCTGAGACATATTCTGTCTTGTCGGAGAGTACCCTGATAGCGACCTTGTTCAATTCTTAGTCTGTGAGAAGAAATACGCAATCGAGTGAAATTTCTCCTCTGCTCAGGTGATTGTAATAAAGTAAGATATCTTTCAAGACCAAAATGAGTCTTAAAAGTGCTATCTATAGCTACAAAGCTTCCCATCAGCACAATTGTGCATTTGTTTTCTCCACTGTATTTCATAGTGCTGATAAAAAAACTTTTTAAATAAAATTTTGAATCTAACGTTGCTTGCAAAGGCTAAACTGTCAACCCCATTAATTTTTTTGCAAATAGTTTAAAGATCCATACCAAGAGGAATTTTGATTCAAATAATAGCTTTGACTCTAAATATGCATCTTTTAGTAATGGAAAGGATGAACCCAAATTTTCAAGCCGGTGCCAGTATCTGATCATAGATTTGGTGATATCAAAATGTAAAGGAAATCTTATATATTGTAAACTGGTTCTTGTCCTGAATCAACTAAGAATCAGTTCATGTGACAGATATTATTATTTACAACATGTTGGGTGACAGACTTCTGCTTACTCATATAAACACTTGTGTGTACTTCTCTGCTTTTCAAACCAAATAACCACATGATTATACTCTACCGGTATATTGCTCCCAGTAGTGACAAGCCGTCTATTTCTAACTTTGGTGTTTAACTCACCTTTGTATAATGATTGAATAGGACGATGACAACTATGTACCTCAGTTTTGTACCCGTTTCTCTGTTAACTACTCTATTGTCCACTTACACTGTAGATATGGTCAGTAGTGACCAACCCCACAGCACTTACACTGTAGATATGGTCAGTAGTGACCAACCCCACCGCACTTAGACTGTAGATATGGTCAGTAGTGACCAACCCCACAGCACTTACACTGTAGATATGGTCAGTAGTGACCAACCCCACCACACTTACACTGTAGATATGGTCAGTAGTGACCAACCCCACATCACTTACACTGTAGATATGGTCAGTAGTGACCAACCCCACTGCACTTACACTGTAGATATGGTCAGTAGTGACCAACCCCACTGCACTTACACTGTAGATATGGTCAGTAGTGACCAACCCCACTGCACTTACACAACACCTAATGTCAAACTCACCTTTGTAGAATGATTATATGATTGAATGACAGCTGTGTACCACTGTGTAGTGCCCTCTGCTCTGTAAACTTCTACTCTATAGCCCACTAACACGGTAGGTGTGGTCAGTAGAATTTTCTGACCATCTTGGTAATCAAACCAATTCTTGACAGCTTGTCCAACCTGTGGGAACCTCTCTACAGTAGGATGCTGCAGCTGCTCTCCTTCCTGAAGTGCAGTAGAAAAAAATGACTATCAATTATCCCCTAGTGGAAAGAATTATTTATGAGTCCTTAATTGTGTTTCTGTAGCAAGTCATTGGTGGAATGACCCCTGACTGATAAATCAATTTGCAGGTGGTCTATGTAATGCCCTTCAGATGACCTACTTAAGAATACCAATAGTTTCTTTGTGTAAACACTTAATAATCAGCTGATGGAACATCTCAAAGTACTTAACAGTGATTCAGTGATTATAGACAAAGACTGCACTTTAGGGGTATCAGATAACCAAAGCATAAAGACTGGCTAATTATTCTGTTTCTACAGTCTTCTGGATTTGTATTGTAGGAAAACAATGACAAAGTGTTATGTAACAGCTTGGATGTTTAAATTAATACTTTTAAAGAGAGACATCTAATATAATGCAGTATTTCATTTCTGTATGAATGTGAACTTTTAGGGCTGTCTTCATACATCTTTATATTAGAACAAATAATTGGTTCAAATTATTGTAAAATATGTACATGTAGTTATCTTGAAGAGAGTAATGCTTGTTGATAATTACAACCTGAAAATCATGTTCTACAAATTGTTTTGCTCTGTTTGTTTCATTATAGACTATGTATTTAACAGACCTGAACCAAGCCATTTTCAGTCTGCCTTTTTACAGATAAGTGTCTTAAATACCTGGTTAAATGTTGAAATAATGGCAGCTATCTTGGCTTTTCATTTAATTTTATTCTTTAAAATAGAATTATTAGGATACTGTGGATTCATTATTATTCGTGGGATACTAATTTTCGTTGATTTCGTGGTTACAGGTGAACCACGAATTTAAATGTTCAACGAAGTACAAATTTTCTATAGGCTTGTATGTAGACCTTAGTAAAACCACGAAATCAAATATCCACGAAAATACAAAGTTTCCAGAATCCATGAAAATTGGTACCCACGAAAATTAATGAATCCACAGTATCACTGCTGTGATTACATTTCTTTTGATTGAAGAACAAAGCTGAGACTGATCATGTGTCAATAAGGACAGTATAGAGGCACCTGAGAACTAAGTTGAGCATAAATGTCCATGTCAAACCAATCTTTAACCAACTTAACAAACTTGTCAGAACCTTCCTAAAGTATTAGTTTATTACATGTTAAAAGCAGATTTTATGCATGTTTTGTAGACATAAATATTCTTTTTATTTTAAATCTTGTCTGACAGGTTGAAGAAACAAGCAGACAAACATGGACAGTAAGAATGATAAATGATATGAAGTAAAACATTGTGAATTTTAATTTACATTATCTGAATTCATAAAACTTAGAAGATGTAACTTCTTTATCACATTTGTATAAATAGATTCCAACGGCAATAACAGTATGGATATTTACATTGAGTTAAAAAGATAAATTTATGTCTTCATAAATCTTGAACAGGGAAAAAAAAAGTTTTATTTGTCAAAGAAAATTCATAGCATTGTTAAGGTCTAAAAAACGTATTGATTTATGAGTGAGATGTTCGCTTGACATTTAAGTTAAGTCTAGATCAATACTGATTTGACAGAATTACATAATAATTCTTCTTCCCCTTACAATGTCTTTTATGATTTTATTTCAAAGGCAAGCTAAAATAGAACTAAAGAGCAGCAATTCCTGTCTCTAGCGATCTATAAAACAACTTGCAGTGTTTTAAGGTTTATCAAACTGATGAATTTTTCATCTTGTTCTGAACTATCGATTTTTCTAAATTAAGAAAGCTAATGCTGGTGACCTTCTCAATTAAATATCAACTTATTTTAGAAACTCCAACTTGTGAGTTTTTATAAAACTCATGGTTTTTAATACATGAAAATTTGAATATTTAGAATAAATACTAGCAACAAACAAATAAAGAGGTACTGTTTACATGTTTTGAGCCAAATGAAGGCTATTCTGAGAACAATTAAATGTTGGCCGATTACATATACATAATCTGACAAATCCAACATTGCCAATTATATTGTAAATAATTCATATATAAGTACATGGGCTAAATAAGAAGCAGATTAATAGGACTGCAATATGTCACCTAACTATAAAATAAAAGTAACAGTTGTCAGAATGAATGTGTTGTTTTTTATTTAGATAAAACTATTAAGAAATGTAACCATGAATAGTAAATCTATATCAATTCTTTGTCAATCTATTTTACAGGCACAGACAGCTCAAACAAAAATCAATTTATGGTAGAGATTGCTGGCAATCTTCCACATGAACATTTGATTTAAGATGACTATAAAGATGACCTTGTCACAGTCATACATTATTCATATCATCACTAGCTAAACATTAATTAAGTTTACTTTTTTTAAGTATATAGCAGGAAGTCAGTCATGTGTGACTATAATTATAACAGCCTTTAGCAAATTATCCAGAAACATGGGAAAGCTGATTAAAATACTATTCCCATTACACAAATAATGTCTGTTATCATTTTGGATGCACTTCAAACAATTTTTTCCTAATGTTCAGCAACATTAAAGAATTGATTTCATTGCACTTGCTCCCATATATACATTAGATGGAATTAAAAATCTTCCAGCTGACTTAAGTTATTAGATTTTTAGTCATTAATGCTTTAACTATCATCCTTCAATCTGTGATAATGTTTCCATAGGTTGTCTGAGTAAAGTTAGGTAGACATTAAATCATGCACACTGACTTAGTGAAAATGACTCTGTTCTTATAAATAAATACAATAATTTAAAGTTATTAATCCTTACATCTTTTATTTATAAAAACTGAAAATATCATATCATATGATATTTAGGACAAATGTTGACCAGAGGGCTGTGAAAACGTGCATGAGCTGGTAATGCATATTATCTACTTTGTAGCATGTCAATGAAGATAGCTTTCAGACGACATTTAAAAAATGTATTCAAAGTAGCAATTCATATACATTGTGGAAATATTTCTTTATCAGAACTACAGCTCCATCAAATGTCAGTCTGTAAACAATACCTATTCATTATGTTTCAAAAGCATTAGTGTTTTCAAAATGCTATATTTAAACACCCATTTAAAATATTCACAACCTTTGGTAATAATGTATTAAAAGGCAGTATTTACTAAAGTTAGATTGTGTTCAAGGAAGAATAATTAATATTGGACAGTTTTAAAATGAACAAAGAAAATTTCTCAAGCACAAATAATGTTCAAGTTAAACTCAAATATTGACATATGAAGGGAGTATTCAAATGTATAATCTTGATTTAAAGGAACTTAACAAACAACTCTATAAATATAACTATCTTGTACCTGTAACCAGCCAGGTAGGTCATGGAGGGAACTTCTCACAACATACATGTATGTCTACTACAAATATTAATGTACCAAAATTTAAAAAGATTTTCAGTGATGACTTCACAAAATTTTACCCTTTAATTTATTGATTAAAATTTTAGATTTGGTAATCTTTATAGTAAATCCTTTTATGTGTAAAGTTGCCGAGTTACCTAATGTTAACCATGAAAGAAACTAGAATATGTGTCCATAGTATACTATGCCAGCTCCCACTGCCACTTTTCCATGTTTACTAAATTGCAAAATTTGGATCAAAGCCTTAATTTGGGATATATTTTATGAAGTTCACATCATAAAAAACATATCCACTAAAATTCAAGTTGATGTGACCACATCTTCATGGTAAATACTTTTAACCAAACCTTAACCTACAAAACTTTAAAATACCAGACGGATGGAAGCAAACTATTGTATGTGGGAATAAAAATATGACCCCACATTTCATATTGTCTATGTTTAACGCTAGGGTGAATTAGATTTGGAAATCAGTTCAAAATTATTCTTTTCATTATAGGATTTTTTTTTTGAGAAACATTTCAATGCTTCGGTTCATCATCCAGCAACATAAAATATTTCAAAGAAAAATTCACAATAAAGGGGTTCAATTTATGACCAATAAGAACTAGTACTTTAAACTGTAAAACCATATCTTTCCATTACTTTCAAAGAAAAAACCCATAAAAGACTTTGAATCAAATTCATGATGTATGATTGTAAGGATGATTTTGCTCCAAATTTATATCAAGTCATGATTTATTCAGTATTTCATAATGCCCATAACATTATCATTAATAATGGCTACTTCTTGTAATAGAATTAAACATCAAGGTTTTCATTTGTTTTTTGTTTTGTTTTTTTTTAACATTTCATATACAATAAAAAATCTTCCATGTGCCAACTGGCTCGAAGGTTTAAAGTATTTCAGAAGTTAAGCAAGGAACACTAGGATCTGTTTTTCTATAAAAATATTATACAAGTGAAGACTGTTGATAAAACCCATAACTTTATCAGGAGACAATGACAAGGCACTAACAAAAAATACCAACTTTTTACTACATATCTATGAACCTTTACAATATACTAACCTGAAAACTTTTTATAATCTTTTCATCAACAAATGCAATCTGCTTGTCAACTAAAAACTCAACTGGTTTTCTTTTACTTGTAGCACAACCAGATCTGTCCACAATGCAACGGAAATTCTGTAAAAGAAAACTATTTTTCAATCTAAAGCCCATGAAAATTAAAAAAAATAAATGTGGATAGTGTCCACATGTGGACACAGATGATGCCCCCGCTTGCATATCATATAGTTATAAAGGGACATAACTGAAGAACGGTAAAAGTGACGCTACCCAAATTTGAATTTGATCTGAGTTTTGTGGTAATAAGCATTGTGTGTAAGTCTCATAACATTTGGTTGAGGCTAACTTAAGTAGAGAACAGAAACTAAAAATTCAGCAATTTTTCTATTTGTAAACACGCATAACTCTAGAACGGTTGTGTATAAGTTTTATAACATTTGGTTGAGACAAACTAAAGTTAGAGATTGGAAACGAAAAATTCAGCAATTTTTATGTTTATAAAGGGACATAACTCGAGAATGGTAAAAGTGTTGCCACCAAATTTCGTACTTTAATCTGTATTATGTAGTAATAAGCATTGTGTATAAGTTTCATAACATTTGGTTGAGGCAAACTAAAGTTAGAAAACAGAAACAAAAAATTTGTACTTGATCTTAGTTTTGTGGTAATGAATATTGTGTATAGGTATTATAATGTTTGGTTGGGGCAAACTTAAGTTACAGAATAGAAACTAAAAATTTTGCAATCTTTCGATTTATAAAGGGGAATAACTCAATAATGGTTAAAGTGACACTACCCAAGTTCAACATGATCTGTGTTTTATCAGTGGAAGTCAAAATTAAACATTGCATGGTATAAAGCATTGATTGTAGTTGATTCAACTATAATCATGGACAAAGCAAGATAACTCCAATTATAAAAATTACTTGATATTTAGAAGAAAATAAAAATTTTGCAATTTTTCCATTTATAAAGGGCATAACTCTAGAACTGTTAAAGTGACGCCCACAAAATTCAAACTTGATCTGTGTTTTGTGGTAATAAGCATTGTGTATAAGTTTCATAACATTTGGTTGAGGCAAACTTAAGTTAGAGAACGGAAACTGAAAATTTTGCAATTTTTCCATTTATAAAGGGCATAACTCTAGAACGTTTAAAGTGACGCCACTAAAATTCAAACTTGATCTGTGTTTTGTGGTAATAAGCATTGTGTATAAGTTTTATAACATTTGGTTGAGGCAAACTTAAGTTAGAGAAAACTGAAACCATTTTTTTATAAAGGACGTAACGTTAAAGTGCGTATTCAAACTTGATCGGACAAGGTGTATAACTTAATGCCCCAACCAATTTTGGGACGTACGTTAAATGCGTACAGACGGACATAAAACTTAACCCCAAAGAATAAAACAAAGAAATAACTCTACCCTTAGAGGTTAAACCAATTTACCTCAACCTTACAAATTTTAAGTTTTAAGTGTTAAATGCAGAAGAAAAATATTGTTTTACACATTTCATAAATATGACAAAAAGCTTGTAAAATTAATAAAATAAATGGAGAATGTGTCCCCATGGACACAGATGATGCCCCCGCTTGCATACAACATTATAAAGGGACATAACTCAAGAACGATAAAAGTGATGCTACCCAAATTTTGTACTTGATCAGAGTTTTGTGGTAATAAGTATTGTGTATAGGTCTCATAATGTTTGGTTGGGACAAACTTAAGTTACAGAACAGAAACTAAAAATTTTTGCAATTTTTCGATTTTTAAAGGGGCAAAACTCGATAATGATTAAAGTGACGCCACCAAAATTCAACTTGATCTGTATTTTGTGGTAAAAAGCATTGTGTATAAGTTTCATAACATTTGGTTGAGGCAAACTTAAGTTAGAGAACAGAAACTAAAAATTTTGCATTGTTTTCCATTTATAAAGGGGCATAACTCGTGAATGGTTTATGTGACCCCACCAAAATTCAAATTTGATCTGTATTTTGTGGTAATAAGCATTGTGTATAAGCTTCATAACATTTGGTTGAGGCAAACTTAAGTTAGAGAACGGAAACTAAAAATTCTGCAATTTTTCCATTTATAAAGGGGCATAACTCTAGAATGGTTAAAGTGACGACACCAAAATTCAAATCTGATCTGTGTTTTGTGGTAATAAGCATTGTGTATAAGTTTCATAACATTTGGTTGAGGCAAACGTAAGTAAGGAACGGAATCTAAAAATTTTGCAATTTTGCCATTTATAAAGGGGCATAACTCTAAAACAGTTTAAGTGATGCCACCAAAATTCAAACTTGATCTGTGTTTTGTGGTAATAAGCATTGTGTATAAGTTTCATAACATTTGGTTGAGGCAAACTCAAGTTAGAGAACGGAAACCAAATTTGGGACGTCGGACGTACGTGCGTACGTCTAGACGGACAAGGGTAAAACTTAATGCCCCCTCCGCTACAGGGGGGGGGGGGGGGACATGAAAATTGTTCTTCAAAAACATAGCACTTTTCATGGTTTCATGGGAAATGTCTTGAGGAACAAATTATCTACACAGTCCATACTATTATCTGTTTATTTGACCTTGAATGAATGTAATCAAATACAGCTGTGTATTGGGCACGAAAGTAAATATTGATTTCAAACTGTTGCTTAGGAACATCACAGATCATGTCAAATTGTTTCCATTTCTATTTCTAAACAGATTATACAATCAACGAACCTGGCAAAGTCTACAATAGGAAAGTGAGAAATCCAACCTTACTTACTATACCAAGAATGCAGATATCAATCATGTCTATACAATTTATTCAGCATTTACATAGAGATAGGTCATTTTTGTTGAACATATAATAAAGGCTCATTGCTCAGATACATAAACAGATCTCATTAGTTGATACAACTGATAGACAGCCTGAGTAGCTTATACTGAAACATGATGTCTGATCTCCACATTATGTGTTGATTCACCATGTAAACAGTATGAATTGCACAGGTTGTAGACAAAAAGAGAGTGTCTATACCTAGTAAACACAGAAAGAGCACCTAAAGCTTGCAATGGAAGACAGCATGAATTGCAACAATAAACAAAATAAGTTGTTACTCTCAGTAAACCGAATAAATTGATACACTCAGTAAACAGTATAAACTGATACACTCAGTAAACATCATAAATTGATACACTCAGTAAACAGAATAAATTGCATAAATTGATACACTCAGTAAACAGAATAAATTGCATAAATTGATACACTCAGTAAACAGCATAAATGGATACACTCAGTAAACAGCATAAATTGATACAATCAGTAAACAGAATAAATTTTCAATTGATACACAGAGTAGACATCACTAATTGCTTCACCCAGTAGGCAGCAATAATTTATACACCAGGTGGACAGAATAAACTGATACACCCAGCAGACAGCAATAATTGCTACACTCAGTAGACCACATAAATTGCTACACCCAGTAGACAAAACAACATAGATTGTTAGACGTAATTACAACATGAGTTCTATCTGAAGGTAAACAGCACATGAGGTATGACAACTTTGCAACAACAATCTGATCTAATATCCCTTGGTAAAACTACAGGATTAGCTGCTTCAGCTTCATATTACAGAAGGAGATGTTACAACTAATGTTCATCACAACATCAGTAGCTACATTTCTTTACCCTGTATCTATGGATGTATGTTATGATACTTTGTAGCCACATCAAGCGCAGCTACAATATAGCTAAGACATGCATTTCTTTATCTAGCCATTAAAAAAGAGATACCTCACCATACAACAAGAAGTGTTACTTCCGCTCACCACAGCACATGTTGCTATACCTTGTAATTATAGCATGAGTTACTGTACCTGGTAATTATACCATGAGTTACTGTACCTGGTAATTATAGCATGAGTGTTACTGTACCTGGTAATTATAGGATGAGTTACTGTACCTTGTAATTATAGGATGAGTTACTGTACCTGGTAATAATAGCATGAGTTGCTGTACCTGGTAATTATAGCATGAGTTGCTGTACCTGGTAATTATAGGATGAGTTACTGTACCTGGTAATTATAGCATGAGTTGCTGTACCTGGTAATTATAGGATGAGTTACTGTACCTGGTAGTTATAGCATGAGTTGCTGTACCTTGTAATTATAGCATGAGTTGCTGTACCTTGTAATTATAGCATGAATTGCTGTACCTTGTAATTATAGGATGAGTTACTGTACCTGGTAATTATAGCATGAGTTGCTGTACCTTGTAATTATAGCATGAGTTACTGTACCTGGTAATTATAGCATGAGTTACTGTACCTGGTAATTATAGCATGAGTGTTACTGTACCTTGTAATTATAGCATGAGTTACTGTACCTGGTAATAATAGCATGAGTTGCTGTACCTGGTAATTATAGGATGAGTTACTGTACCTGGTAATTATAGCATGAGTTGCTGTACCTGGTAATTATAGCATGAGTTGCTGTACCTTGTAATTATAGCATGAGTTGCTGTACCTTGTAATTATAGGATGAGTTACTGTACCTGGTAATTATAGCATGAGTTGCTGTACCTTGTAATTATAGTATGAGTTGCTGTACCTTGTAATTATAGCATGAGTTACTGTACCTGGTAATTATAGCATGAGTTGCTCTGTACCTTGTAGTTATAGCATGAGTTGCTGTACCTTTTAATGTGTTGCTATATTGTGAGTTGCTATACCTCATAGTTATACCATGAGTTACTATATCTTGTAGTCATAACAAGCATTATAAAAATAAAGAGATGTGGTATGATTGCAAATGAGACAACTATCTATCAGAGTTCAAATGAGGAAGATATATGTAATTATAGGTCACCATACAACCTTCAACAATGAGAAAACCTGTACCATATAGTCAGCTATAAAAGGCCTGACATGAAAAATGTAAAACTTCATTCAAACAATTAAACTACCAACCTAATTCATAACAATGCAATTAACAAAAAAAATAAATGGGGAATGTGTCCATGGGACACAGATGATGCCACCACTTGCTTATAAAGTAATAAAAGGACAAAACTCAAGAACTGTAAAAGTGACACTACCAAAAGTTGTACTTGATCTGAGTTTTGTGGTAATAAGCATTGTGTATACGTTTCATAATATTTAGTTGAGGCAAACTTAAGTTAGAGAACAGAAACGAATATTTCAGCAATTTTTCCATCTGTAAAGGGGCATAACTCTAGAACAGTACAAGTGACACCAAAATTCAAACTTGACCTGTGTTTTGTGATAACAAGCATAGTGTATAAGTTTCATAACATTTGGTTGAGGCAAACTCAAGTTAGAGAACGGAAACCAATTATGGGACGTACGTACAGACGTACAGACTGACTGACAAGGGTAAAACTTAATGCCCCCTCTGCTATGGCGGGGGCATAAAAAAGAAGAGAGACATGAACCAATGACAAACGCTGATTTAATAGTTATACTTTTCAGCTGTAAACTAGTAGCAAAAACTTAAGTGTACTATACATGTGTATATGTTTGCTGTAGCATTGTTCACTTGCCAATTTGGTGGTGACAGTACCAGTTGCTACACCAATGTATTAACAGAAAACATGGGACAAAACTCCACTATATATATATGTTTCCTAACTAAAACATGTATGGGATAGATAAACATTGTTTCTTCACTGCATTGTTAATGTACATATCTTAGAATTCATATGAAAAGAAAATATTTAATTTTCACCCTTGCATAAAAATTCTATTCTCTTAAATTGGAATCCTCCCTTGAACCATAAAATAGTGCCTAACACTTTACAGTTTCAATCTGCTGGACAATTACTTACTCTTTCCTTTCAGTAAAAAATATTTACCCAACTCTTTTATATGGTTAAAGGCCCACAACTCTTCACACATCATAGGTCAAGTTATAAACACATTTTTTAACAAAGAAATCACTGATTCAATGTGCTTTTAATCAATTTCCATACACCATAAATAAGCCTTAACAAACAAAACAGAAAAAACTAACATCACAGAAACCTTATGATTTTTTGAAATTCTCCCTGGTAAAGGTAATAAAACAGGTCAATCATCTCATCAATCAATTGGAAGTGACATTTCTTTATACAGACAAATTACCAATGAGAGCCCAGGAATGTAAATCAACTCTTCACCTCTTGTTGTCTATCACAAAATCAATATTACTTTAAAAATCTCTATCCATTAGAGTTTAGGCATGCAAAATCAATAACAATTTAATTTACTTTCATTATTCCCTGACAACTTGTCTGCTTCTGGAACCATGTGTAATGAAAACAAAAAGCATTCTGAAGCATATAACTTGATGAGAATCTTAATCCAACATGTTTTTATGTTATTCTATCTGCATCTTCCAGAGCAAACTGTCAATTCAAACAAGTTGATCAATAAATTGGACTTTCCCACAGCTCAGGCTTTAACAGAGTGATTTCTCATATTTTTATCAGTTGACAAGACCTGTCTGATCTAATTTATACTTTATTCTTCTAAAAAACATCAGAAATGGAACAATGAATCAAGATAATAAAAACTGTTGATACATAACAACTTATAATTTTTTCGTTAACCCCAACAAGAAAAACAAGGTGGAACTGTTTAAGTGGATTGAAACAAATGTCTCCACTATACAGAAGTCACTCTGGTAAAGAAAGGACCAAACAAACACATTATGGTACTCAATTGTATTGCCCAGCCAATAAGAATACATGCCTGGTTAAATAATGGGAATCAGTATTTTTCAAGACATTTGAGAATTAATGATATGAAAGGTCTGAGCATGTACCCAAGGGACAAAACTTATGCTGTACTAGAAAGGTTTGATCAAGGCAATCGAAAAACATGCTGTACTAGAAAGGTTTGATCAAGGCAATCGAAAAACATGCTTTAGCAGTGGGGAAGTGAACCATTTAAAGATAGGACTATTTCCTATAAGAGGGGATTTTGGCATGATCAACCTTTCAGAGCCATGAAAATGTCCCCAAAATCTGCTAATTTTACCCTGAGGTCAAAGGTCAAGGTCATGTTAAGGTCATGATGATATGTGACCCTGCCAGTGCCATATGATAATACACCTTTATACCAAATATCATAAGTCAATCTCAAAAGATAAAAAAGTTTTGACCCTGACAAGATTAAATAAGAACAAGAAGAACCAGAAGAACAGGAAGATGATATGCTACTACACATGATGTCTCCCTCGTCAAATGTGAGACATCTTAACTATTTTGGACATTTTGTTTCTAATTTTTTTATCAATCAGACAATTGTGCTAAAATTAAGGTTGCAAAACCCTGTGGCAAAGTTGACCTTCCATGATTTTGTCTGGTCTATTTAGACTATTCAGGGTTTGATGCTCTTCTGATGACTCCTCCTGGCTCCTGTCCTAACAAGCCACCAACACCTAACTCTTCTGTGACCACACAAGGCATCAGCACCTGATAACACCAGCCATCCACACATGACCCCTTCTGACCACACAAGCCATCAACACCTGATCTCAATAGTCATCTACACCTGACTGCTTCTGACCACACCTGTTACCAACACCTGGCTCCTCCTGACCTAACAAGTCATCAACATCTGACTCCTCCTGACCACACCAGCCATCAACACCTGACTCCTTTTGACCACACCTGTTACAAACACCTGACTCCTCCTGACCACACAAGGAATCAACACTGGATTCCTTCTGACCACACCTGTTACCAACACCTGACTCCTCCTGACCACACAAGCCATCAACACCTGACTCCTCCTGACCACACCAGTCATCAACACCTGACTCCTCCTGATCACACCAGCCATCAACATCTAAGTCCTCCTGATCACACCAGCCATCAACACATGACTCCTCCTGATCACACAAGCTATCAAAACCTGACTCATCCTGACCACAAAAGGCATCAACACCTGACCACACCAGCCATCAACACATGACTCCTCTTGATCACACCAGCGATCAACACCTGGCTCATCCTGACCACAACAGGCATCAACACCTGACCACACCAGTCATCAATACATGACTCCTCTTGATCACACCAGCTATCAACACCTGACTCATCCTGACCACAACAGACATCAACACCTGACCACACCAGCCATCAACAGATGACTCCTCCTGATCACACCATCCATCAACAGATGACTCCTCCTGATCACACCAGCCATCAACAAATGACTCCTCCGGATCACACCAGCCATCAACACCTGACTCCTCCTTATCAAACCATCCATCAACACCTGACTCCTCCTGATCACACCAGCCATCAACAGATGACTCCTCCTCATGATCAAACAAGTCATCAACACACATGACTCCTCCTGATCACACCAGCTATCAACACCTAGCACATCTTGACCACAACACGCATCAACACCTGACCACACCAGCCATCAACACATGACTCCTCTTGATCACACCAGCTATCAACACCTGACTCATCCTGACCACAACAGGCATCAACACCTGACCACTCCAGCAATCAACAGATGACTCCTCCTGATCACACCAGCCATCAACACCTGATCAAACCAGCTATCAACACCTAACTCCTCCTGATCACACCAGCCATCAACACCTAAGTCCTCCTGATCACACCAGATATCAACACCTGACTCCACCTGATCAAACCATTCATCCACACCTGACTCCTCCTGATCACACCAGCTATCAACACCTGAATCATCCTGATCAAACCAGCCATCAACACCTGACTCCTCCTGATCACACCAGCCATCAACACCTGACTCCTCCTGATCACACCAGCCATCAACACCTGACTCCTCCTGATCACACCAGCCATCAATACCTGACTCCTCCTGATCACACCAGCCATCAACACCTGACTCTTCCAACAAATAGGAGGTATAAACAGAGACAGACAACAAAGAACTACCCAATGTCTAGACAGCAAACATGATAACACATCCATACAATGACATCACCAACACTATGTTTTGTTTGGTCACATAATCAAGTTTATTGGGGTTGGGACAAAATATTTAAAGGAAAAAAAAAATACTCCCCAAAGTCATATGGCTATGTTCAAATTAAGAAAAAAATCTTGGATTGACACAGAAACAGAGCTACATGTATTTAATTACACTTACCAAAGCTGGCCAATACACTGTTTCTTTCAGATCCTCAGGGTCCTCTCTCTCTGCCCAAATAACTGTATGTTCAACAAGAAATATTTGGAAAATGTCATGAACTCGTACCCACTCTCTTCTTTTCCAATCTTGATTATCAAATTCAACTAGTATCTGTAGAACAATAAAAATATGATTAAAACAAATCAATACTGTAACATTTTATGGAAGAAGGAAGTAGGCGTTCTACAAATCATTAATTACTATGCAGCTGAGTTCTCTACCAGCTGTTTTATTCTGTTATTTTCTTGATGGTATAAAATCATGTTAGCATCAAGATCATGTAATTAGTGGAACTAAACTGATTTTCAGAAGGTTCTGTTTCATGCTAAAACAAGAATGTGTCCCCAGTACACGGATGCCCCATCCGCAATATTATTTTCTATGTTCAGTGGACTGTGAAAATGGGGGAAAATCTTTAATTTGGCATTAAAATTAGAAAGATCATATCATAGGGAACACGTATTCTAAGTTTCAAGTTGATTGGACTTCAACTTCATCAAAAACTACCTCGACCAAAAACTTTAACCTGAAGCGGGACGAACGGGCGAACGGATGGACGGACGAACGGACGTACAGACCAGAAAACATAATGCCCATAAATGGGGCATAAAAAATGTTACTTGCACTTGTAATATATAAGTTATTGCTACTAAGATTTTATGTCCACAGAAATACTACATGCATATTCAGATGTTAAATAGGTTAAAGATTAATGAATATAAACCCTGACACCCAGAGGTATATTTTTAATGTGCTAGTCCATTTTCCATATGCTAACAGTTCAAACAGAGACATCATAAGTACTTTGATCTTGCTTTCAGTAACTACAAGCATTCATTCATACAGTTTTGTTCATTACTGTTTTGCTAGTACTTATGTACCTATCGATTATACCAGTATTGTTGAGTGAAGTGGTTTTCTATTGTTAATTTGTGTAACTTTTGTATTTCCATTGATTGAGATAAAAAGGGCAGGGTCAAGATCTCCCAAAACTACTTTTCTACACTCTGTATGTTAAAAGCTTAATCTATCGTAAAGACACATGTCAACCAGTAATGTGGAACACAGTATGCTGACTTTTACATGTTTATTGCTTTTTGTCAGTGGGTTGCTGTCTCATTGTTTTTAACCCAACATCTTTCCTTATTCATGTGCCTTAAATCCGGAGACATTATTCTGATTTAGGACCACAAAGTGTTTGTTCTTACCACTAAAATAAAATGCTCCGCTGGGTGCAGCTTGATACGACCGCAGAGGTCGAACCCTGAACAGTTGGGGCAAGTATCGACACAACATTCAAGCTTGATACGGCACTGAATTTGGATTGAGATTAAATATTTGACACAGCATAGGTTTCTGACACAGAATGAATGTGGTCTAAGAACTTCAAAATTTTTTAATTTACCTATTCAAATTTTTTGAACCCCTTTTGATTCATCACCCCAAAACTCAATCACAACCTTCCTTTTGTGGTATGGTACCTTGCAGTACAATTTCAGAGAGATCCCCGTACACTTGAACACAAGTTATTGTCTGGAAACTAGAAAAATGCTTGTTTTTTGGCCCCAAATTCCTAGGGCAATTACCCCCAAACTCAAACCCAGCTTTCCCTTTGTGATATGGAACCTTGCAGTACAATTTCAGAGAGATCCATATACTTGAACACAAGTTATTCTCTGGAAACTAGAAAAATGCTTATTTTTGGCCCCTTATTCCTAAACGTTTTAGGCAATTACCCCCAAACTCAATTCCAGCTTTCCCTTTGTGATATGGAACCTTGTAGTACAATTTCATAAAGATCCATACACTTACACACTAGTTATATTATTGTCTGGAAACTAGAAACATGCTTGTTTTTTGCCCCTTTTTGGCCCCCAATTCCTAAAATTTGGAGGCAATTACCCCCAAAATCAATCCCAGCATTCCCTTTGTGATATGGAACCTTGTGGTACAATGTCAGAGAGATCCATACACTAACACACATGTTATGTCTGGAAGATAAAAAAATGCTTATTTTTGGCCCCTAATTCCTTAACTGTTGGTACCATAACCCCCAAAATCAATCCCAACCTTCCTTTTGTGGTATTGAACCTTATGGTAAAATTTCATAGATATCCATTCACTTAAACTAAAGTTAGAGTGCGAAAACCAATGTGTCTTCGGACGGCGACGACGCCAACGTCATACCAATATACGACCGTGGTCGTATAAAAAAGGCAGAAATACCAATTATAAGCACTTTGATTTGGCCTGCTGAAACTGAATCCAAGAACTAACCATTTAAAGCAGTTAAATCTACTTAATAATATAATCTCTGAAATCTTAATACAAATATGTAATCATACATACCAAGGAAATCTGAACAACTAGTGTATGACAGGCAGTAATTCAATGACAAAACCTCAAATACTGAACAGAGGAGCTGGCTTTTAAACAATAGATATCTTTTGAGGGGGCATTATTTCAAAGAACACTGCTGAACTTCAATATACACATGTATCTTTCCATATGACAATATGTATCTGGGAGGGTGGGAGGATGTGGGTGAGATCACACTGCCTTTATACCTTTTCGCAGGAACAGAAAGGCAGTGTTGTTGCAACTCTGCACCCAGCCTCACTCATTCTCAGGAGTACTACAAGCCAAAGTAAGAAAGTAATCTAAATAATCAATACATTTATTGATCACATGGTAATTACATATTTCATAGTATTATCATGAAATATCTGATTACTGACTAATAAAAGTACATTTGAATATAAATAATCCATGCTTAACAATGCTTGTACCTAAAAGTTGTTTACATTGGGCTATCATAATTTTATTTTTCTAATGTCTAAGTAAGTAAGTATGATGTAATGAAATCAAAAGTTCTGCACTTATTATTGTTAAATTCAAGGGGAGATTTCATTTTACCAGGAGTGTATGCATATATGCATCTCTGAACATTCAAATGATTTAACATTTCAAGAACTATATAATACTGTAAGTGATATGAATGAATTGTTTACGAAGAACTGGTGAAACTAAAGATCCTTAGTGAGTGCGCTCACATACCCCACGTCCCCACATTGTCACTGGAGAAATAAAATAACTGTAAGAAAAAAAATGTATAAGAAAAAAAAATTGAATCATAATTTCCTGTTGATATGCACATCTAAATAGTATGTCCTTATTATCTACAAAGTTTCATGAAATTCTGTTGTGTTGTTTCAGAAGAGTTGTGATGACAAACTGTTGCAGAGGTATATTGAAGCAAATAAGTTCAAAGGGGCATAACTCCTAGAAAAAAAATTGAATCATAATTTCCTGTCGATATGCACATCTACGTAGTATGTCCTTATTATCTAAAAAGGTTTCATGAAATTCTGTTGTGTGGTTTCAGAGGAGTTGCGATGACAAACTGTTGCAGTAGTATATTGAAGCAAACAAGTTCAAAGGGGCGTAACTCCTACAAAAAAAATGAATCGTAATTTCCTGTTGATATGCACATCTACGTAGTATGTCCTTATTATCTAAAAAGGTTTCATGAAATTGTGTTGTGTGGTTTCAGAAGAGTTATCATGACAAACTGTTGCAGTAGTATATTGAAGCAAATAAGTTCAAAGGGGCGTAACTCCTAAAAAAAATTGAATCGTAATTTCCTGTCGATATGCACATCTGCATAGTATGTCCTTATTATCTAAAAAGGTTTCATGAAATTCTGTTGTGTGGTTTCAGAGGAGTTGTGATGACAAACTGTTGCAGTAGTATATTGAAGCAAATAAGTTCAAAGGGGCGTAAATCCTAGAAAAAAACTTGAATTGTAATTTCCTGTTGATATGCACATCTGCATAGTATGTCCTTATTATCTAAAAAGGTTTCATGAAATTCTGAAGTGTGGTTTCAGAGGATTGTGATGACAAACTGTTGCAGTAGTACATTAAAGGAAATAAGTTCAAAGGGGCGTAACTCCTAGAAAAAAAATTGAATTGCAATTTCCTGTAGATATGCACAACTACATAGTATGTCCTATTATCTAAAAAGGTTTTGTGAAATTCTGTAGAGTAGTTTGAGAGGAGTTGCAATGACAAGAAACAGGACTGACGGACTGACGGACGGACGGACGGGTCAAAAACATTATACCCTCCGCAACCCATTGCGTGGAGTATAATAATTGAGTTTTCTCTTTTTTTAAAGGAAGTATTTTAGACTAAATTTCATTGCAACTTAGAGACATGAAATACAAGGTTTCTATATTACCCAACAGATGATCCATGATTAACTAAATCAGTACAATGATTAGAAACAGTTACATTTACAGTTAATCTGTGGTAACTTAAAGGTCATGAACTTTGAGGCCTTGGTAGTAATTATGATGTATCTTACAAGTACTATTTACTGAAGTGAATAACTACAAAAAATCTCCAGAAGAAAACAGATACCTGCTGATTAATGTTGAGGTATAAAAGTCAAAATATTTATGTCTACATAAAAAAAAAATAAAAATTATTTCTGAGCATAAGAAGTAAACTATAGCTGATATTTACCAGAGCAACCAATTAACTCTCACCACTTGACACATTCCAGATTTAATTAATAAGATTGCAGATGCAAGTAGATATTATTAGACTAGCGTGGGAAACAAAACAGAACAACTAAACAAATTGGCAATCATATCACATCCCATTATTTCATAACAGTTTTCCAATTTCTTGTCCACAAGAAGAATGCAACCAATCAAATATATTTTTTTATAAACAGAAAACACACATGAAATAGGAAAAATGTAAAACAATTCACTATTTGGCTGTAAAAATACATACAATATTATTATTGTTTACATGCAAAGAACGAAATCATTCTAGAACAAAGACTCCAAACCCTTAAGTCACTGGGACTATCAAGAATGATCATATGAGAGGACCTTAATCAAAATTATATATTTAATAAAGAACCCCTCTTACTGGTCCTTAGTGAAATTGGGATTGAAATCGAATATGTCCATTTGTTTGTTCATATTTTGTGCATATATATATATAAACATCAAACTTCAAATAAACATCTTCTACATACATTCATCTATAAATTCATATATTTATTTTGTTTTTGTTTTCAGCTTCTCCTGATTTGAATAAAACTTTCAAAAAATCTGATTACACTGCGCACCTCCTTTTTTTCTTTTTTTTTCCAATTATTTTTTTATTTGTTTATCCAGTGATTAACAGATTTCCCATAGAAAAACCTAGACTTAATAATAAATATTTTATGTGGTATGCATCATCTTAACTCCTCCTTGACTGGTTTTAATTGAACTTTTCTGGGAATCTTCAGCAACTCATGGCCTTAAACACTTTCATATTTCATGTTGTTAGACATTGAGCAAACAGCAATGGATCAATCAATCCTATTTTGTTTTTTATTGTAATTCTTTTTAGGGCTTCCCATTCATTGCCATTGTAAAACATTTACTTTGCTTTATTTTCAAATGGAAGACTACTAGAGCAGGGAATGAGAGTTTCACCAAATGTATGTTGCAAAGACACATTATTGTAATTTATTGTCTGACCCCCTTCAAATCAGAAGCTGTGGAAGGTTAAAGATTCTGATTCCCATCAAATCAGAAGCTGTGGAAGGTTAAAGATTCTGATCCCCATCAAATCAGAAGCTGTGGAAGGTTAAAAATTCTGATCCCCTCCAAACAATGCCAAATCAGAAGGTGTGGAAGGTTAAAGATTCTGATCCCTTTCAAATCAGAAGCTGTGGAAGGTTAAAGATTCTGATCCCCTTCAAATCAGAAGCTGTGGAAGGTTAAAGATTCTGATCCCCTTCAAATCAGAAGCTGTGGAAGGTTAAAGATTCTGATCCCCTTCAAATCAGAAGCTGTGGAAGGTTAAAGATTCTGATCTCCTTCAAATCAGAAGCTGTGGAAGGTTAAAGATTCTGATCCCCTCCAAATCAAAAGCTGTGGGAAAATAAAGATTCTGATCCCCTCCAAATCTGAAGCTGTGGAAGGTTAAAGATTCTGATCCCTTTCAAATCAGAAGCTGTGGAAGGTTAAAGATTCTGATCCCCTCTTAATCAGAAGCTGTGGAAGGTTAAAGATTCTGATCCCCTCTAAATCAGAAGCTGTGGAAGGTTAAAGATTCTGATCCTCCAAATCAGAAGCTGTGGAAGGTTAAAGATTCTGACCCATCAACCTTCTGCCAGTCCTTTCACTGGTAAATGCCAGTCAGCACTTTCAATTCTTGTCTGATCATTAGAATCCCTTACATGAAAAAATACTAAATGAACAAAGAGATTAACTTGAATTGGTTAGAAAAGACAGCGCTTTAGATTATTCAGTTGTGTGTTATATGATGGACCGAACTGAACAACTTCAATTGTTTTTGTATTGTACTGAAATCAGTATGTTAAAGATCTAAAATTTGTATGAAAAGATAGGTCCAAAAGTCAGAACCCACTGTGTGATAATTCCTATAACTGATATATATAGTGAATGTATAAACAACTTTATGTTTACTGAAATAAGGGAGGAAACTCCAAGAGGTTTTTTAAATCAGATAAAAAATACACAATTACAATAATACTTTTTCTACAACAAAACCTGTACTGAAGATTTGATATCTGAGTGATAGCCTTTTCTGTCATATCTTTTAGTTATACCCCAAAATTGTATGAACTATTATCTTGAAATCAGCCATATTGTTCCTCAAGGCCAAACAAAAGATAATGTTTGAGATTTCCCCCTGTATTTACAATAATCAATTTCTTGGTATCCAGCCAATCTTAAGTGTTGTGACCTGAATCAGCTGTAGAAAGCTTTTCACAGCAAGAATACACTTGTTACAGACACATATAAGTGTGTAACATCAATTATGAATATCTTGAAATTCTAACTGGCACATTCACAATATAGTAAAAGGAAATCTGAAAAGATGTGATTCAGTGTGCATTTCACAACTATGTATTATGCAACTATATATATATACCAAGTATACATACATCAGACTGTTTATTCCATTTTAAATATTATGTTATAACTGGCCAAACTGGGTGTATCCAAGATAACTTAGAAGTTAGGTCTGAAACCTCTACTTATACTTTTTCTTGAATCCACTTTGATTGTTTAATATTTATAACATTTTTTATTGGAATCAGTTAGGTACTGGTAGGTAAATAAAAAGTTGGGTATACCAGGAAGTAATCACTGCCAAAAAGACATCCCCAAGAAAAGGTCCTATGGTCAAACAGGAGAATACTGGTACACAACAATTCAAGTAGATGTGTTTCTACATTCCTGCTACCCAAACAAGAACTGGTTACTGACAACTTGATAAGCCAATCACAATGTAGAAATCAGGATTTTAAACAGGATTTCTGAAACTGATTAGCTCTTTTGATATGAAGTTTTAGAAATAGCAAATATGATACATGGTAGGATAGGTAAAAAATAATGAAACAAAGAAATGCAAATGGAAATAAAACAAAATAATCTAATACCTAGTATTGTTTTCCTCAATCTATTGAAGCGTCTGAGTGAAGAGTTTTGTCACTACAAAATTGTTGCCTTGCTAATCATTTCTGTATGTGTATTACATTCTTTGTAATACATGGTCTTTTCTCCTGTGTGACATCTGTCACTTAGTATAAATCTTATGTACATTTGTGACAAATATATCATAAAATCTTCCTGCTCAGTATATATATGCAAGGCAGTCTTGCTTGAAACCGATTAGTGTTTATTCTGCATTCATGAATAACAACTGTTACATTGCTGTTTGTTTTACAAATATTTGTTCATTATTAAAGCCAAATTCAAAATCAATGATTTAAACACTTTCTTCTGTGAAATAAAGCACAAGTACCTCTCTAGGAGACTACAACATCCATTTATCAACAGAACTTCACCCAGTAGAGCTCATAGAGACATGTGTAATCTCTTTACAATTGTTCTATTGGTAGTTATACCAAGATGTAGTTAAATGAAATTAGATACCCTGCATTTATCATGCTTTTCAATAACATATGGTCAAATTGCTGGAAGACCCACTACTAAATTATTGAAAACTATCATTCTGATTCTGCATTGACAATAATATCTTGGTGTAAATAAGATATAAAGATACACCAAATCGGGCTAACGCCCTCATAGGTGTATCTAATACTTAAAAATATAAACAAAATATTTTTTTTAAATGAATAAAATAAGGAGTATATATCTGTGTAAAGATAACATAATAACAACTAAAATTTTACTGGTAATATAGGTGTACAAAATGCCGAGGAATGACACAATAACTCCAGGTTGAGCATTAAGAAAGTCTTTATGGTACATATTGAAATAATGAAATCAGCTCAAGTTTGGTAAAGATTGGAGTAATTGATTATATTCTGATTAAAAAAAGGTCTACAGTGACCTCTCAATCCAATTGAGCCTTCCTCTAATAAAGGATATACATTTTACATCTAGTAAGCCTCAGTGAAGTTTAGTTTAACATATGATAAATGGGTAAACAAATGTTGACATTGCTGTAGTGTATTATAGTTTCAAACTGCTTCTAACATGAGCTTTTATTCATCAAATATTCATATTGTTTTATGTAGGACACATTAACAAGTTGAAAAAGAATCTTGTGTTTTTCATATACTCATTTGTTTCATGTTTACAGTTACACTAAATCTTTTCAAGAGAAAAATAACAGAACAATGCACAGATCCATACACAATTTGTCCTCCCCTTTTTTCCCCTGCTATCACAGGCATCAAGTTTCCATTTATTTTTCTTCTTCTTGTTTTCATTTTTATATGTTTTTATAAATAATATACTAAAGCTTTGACCATACAGTTTGTTTATTTTCATAGCATTTTCTTGAAAGTGAAATGTTTCAGCTGATATCAAATTTAGTACAAAAATACAGTTGAAGGGAGACAACTGCTAATTAACTTTATGTCAAACGATCAATAATAGAGAGTTTGTGTACATATGTATGTAAAGTAGTGTATGGAAGTAGATGTAGGTAAAACACACCTGTAATAGTAAAAGCAATGTTGTTAAGTCAAGCACAAAGATTTTAATCCAAAGTTAAAACAGGGTATATTTCAAAAGATGTATTAAAATACAGATATAATAAAACAAATGTTATGTGAAATTTTCAGTGTTGACAAATTTTAAATCCTACATTTATCACAAGTAAACATTTTCAGCTACTTATACAATAAAAAGAACAATACAGTTAAAACATTTGGACAGACATGTACAAGCTATGACATAGTTTATCTACGATTACATCACAGCACTACCAACCTTCACAAAAATCTTTTTAGGCCTTATATATCTCTTCAAACTTGGGAGTATTTTTATCATATGGATTTTTTTATTGGCCTATCAACTGTTAGGTTAGTGATCTTCTATGAAGATTGTATAAATAAAATGTAAAATTGTATAAAAACTTGATGATGCATTTTGATTTCAAACTTTGTAATGCAGGTTAAATGGACTCCACTAATTCCATTAGGATTTGAATGAAGTACAGAACTGGAGCAGTTAAACTGTTGTCAATGAATACACAAATTCTATATTATCTCACACTTTGTTAACAATGGAAAACAATTAACATAAGCAGCTTTTCTCATTTTTTTATTTATTACATATTGCAATTTTTCATATATATGGGAGATGAACATCACATTAAATTCTCATTTTACATATGAATCTGATGACCATAAATATTTACATAGCTTGTATGTTAGGGTAAAATGATCTGTCATAGTCAAGATCAATAGATTCCTTTGTCCTTGTTATGAGAAATCCAGGAGAAATGCAGTAACAAGCCACAGCTTACGATACATCATATTAAATATTTGCTACTGAAGAACTGGTTTACTTTGGACTTTGCCAAATAACAATATTTAGGACAATGCCAGGTAATTTAGACGAAAAGAAAGGTGCTAAACTTCTCTTACAAGTTTAGGGAAGAATGGGCTTACATTTTGTTATTTGAGGGCCTTTTAAGCTTACTATACATATTGGTTTTTGCTCATTGTTGAAGGCCGTACAATTACCTACAGTTGCTTACCTTCATGGTGGATAGTTGTCTCATTGGCAATCATACAATACTTTCTTACTACATGTATTTAAAAACAGCTCACATAAATACTACGTGACAACAAACAGGCCCATTAAAATATCTGATGATTGTAGTCTGTGCTATATAAAACAATACTGTAGCTTCAGAAATTATTGTGAAGTTTATTAATGCAAATAATAGGACTGGGTGAGTTTCGCAATAATAGGAACCTCATTTTGATATCTGATTCATATATCTGTATGCAGTTTTTCCTGAAATGGCAATAATTAATCTCCTATTTTTGTCCATTCTATAATAAAATGCTTTGCTGAACCCCTGAAAAGTTGGGGCAAATTTGGAAATAATATTCAAGCTTGATACTGTCTGAATTTTGATTGTGATCAAATTTTGACATAATATAGGTTTCTGACACAAAATAATGTGGTAAAGATCTTACAAATCTATTGCGCAATACTGTGCAATTGAAGATTACTTCTTGAAACTTTTACAAAATTTGAAATCTGAAAATTTTGAAAAAATATGAATTCCTTAAAAATTGGAACCCCCGCGACTTTTGGAATCCCCCCTTGGAGCAATTACCCCAAGACTCGATCCAATTCTTTCCTTTGTAGTATGGAACCTTGTAGTACAATTTCAGAGAGATCCATACACATCTAACACAAGTTATTGTTTGGAAACTAGAATAATGCATGTTTTTGGCCCCTAATTCCTACATGTTTGAGGCACTTGCCCCAAACTCCATCCCAGCCTTCCCTTTGTGATATGGAACCTTATGGTACAATATCAGAGAGATCCATACACTTACACACAAGTTATTGTCCGGAAACTACAAAAATTGTTGTTTTTGGCCCCTTTTAAGCCCTTAATTCCTAAACTGTTTGCCCCATAACCCCTAATATGAATCCCAACCTTCTACTTGTGGTATTAAACATTGTTGTACAATTTCAGAGCAATCAAAATACTTATACACAAGTTATTATCCTGAAACTAGAAAAATGTTTGTTTTGGACCCCTAATTCCTTAACGACTGGGACCATCATCCCCAAAATCAATCCCAACTTTCCTTTTGTGGTATTGAACCCTCTTAAAAAAAATTGATAAAGATCCATTAACTTAAACTAAAGTTATTGTCCAGAAACCAATGTGTCTTTGGACGACGACGCAGACTACGTAGACACCATTATACGATCACCAAAAAATTTTTTGCGGTCGTATAAAAATGGCAATAATAAATGAACACAATAATTTCTGACTTTACAGTACTTGTTTAAATTTTGAACCATTTAGCATGTTTAGATCGTGAAATATGGTATGGACACTTATCTATCACTGATTTGGCAATTTTTTTATCTCTGAATGTTGTTTATGGACTATGATGTTGTTGCATTATTTTCTCATTAAGGTTTATTCCATATCTTATTTTACCCATTTTATTCCATATCTTTATAATATTTTACCCATTTAATTTACAAAAATCATAAATATTTTCAAAGAGAAGTATTATTTTACAAAGATAAGACTTTTTTCATAAAATTCCAGTTATGTCTGATTGAAAATCCAGCAATGGTGATGGAACATTTTTGTAAAAAAAAATTCTCCTGTTAACTTGGGGATAACTATCTGTTAACTTAAATGATATAAGTGTTGGGATAGATATCTGTTAACATGAGGGATTTGTGTGGGGATAGCCAACTGTCAACATGGTAAATGAAATGATAATTGAGATCTTTTAACTTGGGGATTAGTGTAGGAATAGATATCTTTTAACTAAGGGATTATCCTGGGAATAGTTATCAGTTAACTTGGGGACTAGTGTAGGGATATATATGTTAACTTAGGGATTGATATTGGGATGACTACCTGTTTACTTCATTATTGTGGGAAAAGATATCTGTTAACTTCATTATTGTGGGGATATATATCTGTTAACTTAGGGATTAGTGTAGGGATAGATATGTAAACTTAGGGATTGATATTGGGATGACTATCTGTTAACTTCATTATTGTGGGGATAGATATCTGTTAACTTCATTATTGTGGGGATAGATATCTGTTAACTTGGGGATTAGTGTAGTTAACTTAGGGATAAGTGTAGGGATAGATATGTTCACTAATAAGGGATTGATATTTGGATGACTATCTGTTAACTTCATTATTGTGGGATAGATATCTGTTAACTTCATTATTGTTGGGAGGGATATCTGTTAATTTGGAGATAGTGGGATGTTTAATATCTGTTAACTTGGAGATAAGTGTGGGGATAGATATTTGGTAACTTGGGGACTAGTGAGGGGATTGATATATGTCAACTTGGGGAATAGTGTGGGGATAGATATCTGGTAACTCAGTGATTGATATCTGTCAACTTGGGGAGTAGTGTGGGGAAAGATATCTGTTAACTTTGGGAGTAGTGTGGAGAAATATATCTGTTAACTTGGGGATTAGTGTGGGGATAGACATGTTAACTTTGGGATTAGTATTGCCATTGGGATGACTATCTGTTAACTTCATTATTGTGGGGATAGCTATCTGTTAATTTGGGGAGTAGTGTGATTGTTAATATCTGTTTAACTTGGAGATTAGTGTGGGGATAGACTAAGATATCTGGTAACTCAGGGATTGATATCTGTCAACTTGGGGAGTAGTGTGGGGATAGATATCTGGTAACTCAGGGATAGATATCTGTTAACTTGGGGAGTAGTGTGGAGAAATATATCTGTTAACTTGGATAATAGTGTGAGGATAGATATCTGTAAACTTGGAGAGTAGTGTGGAGATAGATATCTGGTAACTCAGGGATTGATATCTGTCAACTTGGGGGAGTAGTGTAGAGAAAGATATCTGTTAACTTGGAGAATAGCATGGGGATAGATACCGTAAACTTGGAGAGTAGTGTGGAGACAGATATCTGGTAACTTGGGGGACTAGTGAGGGGATTGATATATATATGTCAACTTGGAGAATAGTGTGGGGATAGATATCTGGTAACTCAGGGATTGATATCTGTCAACTTGGAGTGTGGGGATAGATATCTGGTAACTCAGGGATTGATATCTGTCAACTTGGGGAGTAGTGTGGAGAAAGATATCTTTTTACTTAAGAATAAGTGAAGGATAGATATTGTCAACTTCAAGAGTAGTGTGCAATAGATATCTGTTAACTCAGTGATTAGTTTGAAGATACATGTATAGTCTGTACATACATTGTACCATCCAACTTTCCTGATTTATCGGAGATTTACCCCATGAAAGGTTACATGACATTTGAAATCATATTTTTTTTTTTACTAAAACCTTGAAACATCCATTCAAAGGAGATAAAAATACATGTAAGCATATTGAGGGATTGGGGATTATTTTTATCAACAAATGATCATGTCATATAAGACAAAACAGGGACTCCAAAGTTTCCTCTGCTTCGCAAGAGATACAATTAACAAGACCTAAAATGAAATTATAAGTAAATATTGAATATTCAAAGAACTGTCTGTATTCAAGTAGTTTTATAAGAATGGATTTTTACAGTACCATCTGTTGCCTCATACATCTGTTGTTCCTCTGTATATACTTTCTATTATATCAATAATATAGTTACAAAATCTCACTCAATTTTTAATTATCATTTTATTTTAAATTCTTTCCTCAAATTATATCAGGGCAGATAATAACCTTTATTTCTATTTTTAATCTTTTCATATTTTAATTTCTATCCTGTTGTATCATTTAAGATGATAATGCATGCACTATTTGCATATATTAATTTTTTTTCAATTTCTGTTTTTTTATCCAAGAAAAGGATGAATAGTTTTAGTATTTTAGTTATATGAACTCAGTTTAAAAGTGTTTTTCAGATCTAGAGTCATAAAAAGCAAATCTGCATACTGAAATAATGGGCAGCTAGCAAGATCTTCAGTTTATTGTTTGTTTGTTGTTTTTTTTTTTTTTAATCAAATATCTGTATTGTGATTTATATATTTCATACAACTGCCCTGCCAAGCTGCATTTCTAACAGAATACCACTAGACATTTTGAAAAGGTGGAAACTTACCTACAGTTATAACTACCATTTACCAGAGACAAGCATAGTTGCAGTACTTAGATTTCAATCTAGCATTGACCAGTTTTGTACAACTACCATTTACAAGAGATAAGTATAGTAAGATTTCAATCTATCATTGACCAGTCTGGTACAACTACCATATACTGGAGACAATTATGCTAATGTTTTAATCTATCATTGACCAGTTTGACACAAATACCATTTACCAGAGACAAGTATAGTTAAATTTCAATGTACCATTGACCAGTTTGGTACAATCATTTACCAGAGACAAGTATAGTTAGATTTCAATCTTTCATTGACCAGTTTGGTATAACTAACATTTACCAGAGACAAATACAGTTAAATTTCAATCTATCACTGACCAGCTTGGTCAACAAGTATAGTTAGATTTCAATCTCCCATTGACCAACTACCATTTACCAGAGACAAGTATAGGTAGATTTCAATGTACATTTGACCAGTTTGGTACAACTAAAAATTTACCAGAGACAATAGATATAGGAAGATGTGGTATGAGTGCCAATGAGACAACTCTCCATCCAAGTAACAATTTATAAAAGTAAACCATTATAGGTCAAGGTACGGCCTTCAACACGGAGCCTTGGCTCACACTGAACAGCAAGCTATAAAGGGCCCCAAAAATTACTAGTGTAAAACCATTCAAACGGAAAACCAACAGTCTAATCTATATAAAAACGAGAAACGAGAAACATGTATGAACTACATAAACAGACGAGTATAGTTACATTTCAATCTATCATTGACCAGTTTGATACAACTACCATTTACCAGCGACAACTATCATGACTATAGGTAGATTTCAATCTCCAATTGACCAGAGACAAGTATAGGTAGATTTCAATCTCTTATTGACCAGAGACAAGTATAGGTAGATTTCAATCTCTTATTGACCAGAGACAAGTATAGGTAGATTTCAATGTACCATTGACCAGTTTGGTACAACTACAACTATCGTTTACCTGAGACAAGTATAGTTGGATTTCTATTTATCATTGACCAGTTTCTGTACTTCCTGTTTTATCAAAACTTTTAGAAAAGCATGTTTCAAAACATTTGTATGACTATCTAAAATGACTTAATCTTTTACACCCAGCACAGTCTGGGTTAAGACAAGAACACTCTTGCCAGACTGTCTTCATCAACATCATAGATAAATGGGTACAGGATATGAATGACCGTAATATCAACTTAGCAGTCCTGTTGGATTTTAAGAAAGCCTTTGATGTAGTAGATCATGATATTCTCTGTAAAAAGTTTAAAATTTATGGATTTGACAATGCTGCTGTTTCTTTTTTCAAATCCTATTTGAATGAAAGAACTCAACAAGTACAAATTGGTAATGCTCATTCTGAAAAAACTTTATATCAAGTATGATGTCCCCCAAGGCTCCATATTAGGGCCCCTTCTGTTTATTTTATACATAAATGACCTTCCTATTTACATGAAAAATTGTTGCACTGATTTATATGCTGATGATTCAACTTTACATCTTTCTGGTAGTTGTTATCAAACTCTACAGTCAAAGGTACAAGAAGATTTGCATGGTGTTGAGGAATGGTGTAATGACAACAATATGTTCATCAATAAAAATAAAACAAAATGTATGATTATTGGAACAAAGCAAAAAGCAATGCCACATTACAGTGATAGTTGTTTAACTATTAACAATCAAGTGATACAATCTTCCACATGCGAAAGTCTCTTAGGCATTAAAATTGACCCTTCCCTCACATGGACAAACCAAATTGATTTGATCTGCTCAAAAATTTCATCTAGGCTATATCTACTTTTAAAGATTAAGAAATTTATAAATCTAGACTGCAGAAAATTATTCTATAATGGTTATATCTTACCACTAATTGATTATTGTTGTATAGTGTGGAGTAGTTGAAGCAGTGAGGGTTTAAATAGGATATTAAAATTACAAAAGAGAGTTGCTAGAATAATACTAGAAACAGACCCTTTTGCTCTTTCTGAGCCCTAATTCAAACACTTAAACTGGATGATAGTTGAAAAGAGAATAAAATATCACAAGTCTATGATGACATTTAAGTGCATCAAAAATGATACCCCATCATATCTTACTAGCAAGTTTCATTATGTTTCGGACAGAAATCCATACCCCTTGAGAAATGCTGTTCAAGGAAACCTCATACTCCCTAAACCAATAAACTGCTTCGCTGAGCGCAGCTGGATACGCCCGCAGAGGTCCAGCCCTGAACAGTTTGGGCAAAAATGGACACAATATTCAAGCTTGATACAGGTCTGAATTTGGATTGTAATTAAATATTTGACATATTATAGGTTTCTGAATAAATGTAGTCAAAGAACTTGAAATTGGTTATATGAATTGAATTTATATTCAATTAAAGATTTCTTGCTGTTGTGCAATACTTAGTAAATCTGATTGATTGATTGATTGTTGGTTGCTTAACATCCAGTGGCAAATATTTCATGCATATTCAGGACGAGAACAAATTAACAATAAATACAATAGGTAGGTTCTGTAATAGAGGCTTCTGGGATTGAGGTCGGAGAAATTTAGACTGCCACCGGAAATGAAGGTATATTAGATAGGGACAGAAATTTAGCCTTGCAACAGGTCATCTACGGACCCCTCAAAGAGTTGTTGCAAGGGTTCTTAATGTGCAAAGAGCGTGGCACTCTCTTTACACGAGGCATTGGATTTAACGTCCCCATTCTGACCGGACATGGCTGCAAATTTGTACATCCCGCACAGCCAAATAGATGCCCCACTTTGACGAGGGTTTTACCGCCGGTCGGAGGAAGACCAATGGTGACCATACTTCTATTCCCCAGTCACCCTTGGGGTGCTTAGTAAATCTGTTGTCAGACTATAAACAAATAAAATTTATAAAATTCTAAAGAAAGCTTACATCAATAGATATAAACAATTCACCAAAGTTTCATAAGAATTGCTGAAAGCATTTTTGAGTTATTGTCTGAAAACTGAAAAATCCCCCCTTTTTAATGAATAAAACCCCATAACTCCGAAATGTAAAATCTAAAATTTATAAAATTCTAAAGGGAGCTTACATCAATAGATATCAACAATTCATCAAAGTTTCATGAGAACTGCTGAAAAGCATTTTTGAGTTATTGTCCGAAAACTGGAAAATCCCCTTTTTTTTTATGAATAAAACCCTGTAACCTGGAAATGTAAAATCTAAAATTTATAAAAAAATCAAAAGGGAGCTCATGTCAATAGATATAAACAATTAACTAAAATTTCTTGCAAGTTGGTGAAAGCATTCTTGAGTTATTGTCCTAAAACTGGAAAATCCCCCTTTTTTCAATGAATAAAACCCCATAACTCGGAATCGTAAAATCTAAAATTTATAAAAAAACGAATGAGAGCTCACGTCAAAAAATATAAACAATTCACCAAAGTTTTATGCAAATTGGTTAAAGCGTTTTTGAGTTAATGTACGACATGTTGACGACGGACGGACGGACTGACGAACAGATGGACGGACAACCGTAAACCATAAAACATCCCGTAAACAGGCGTATAAAAATAGAATTGTTCAAGAAATCTTTTATGTATTCTGGACCATTCTTGTGGAACAATTTGCCAATATCATTGCGAAATATTACAAATGTTAACTCTTTCAAATACAAAATAACAGATCATTTATTGAAATCAACCAGTTGAAAAAATATTGAATATTAATTATTTCATCATGTTTATTTTTTCATAACATTTTTTGCAGTTGTATTGAACATTATCATTATACTTGACTTTCATACTATTGTATGCCATATACTATATGTTTGCATTCTAAAAAATTTGTTTTTAATGCTTTTTCTATGATGAGGGCCTCAGGGAAGATTAGTTATATAACTGTGTAACCCTCTTAAAAATAAAGTGTTGTTGTTGTTGTTGTTGTTGTTGTTGTTGTTGTTGTTGTTTACCAGAGACAAGTATTGTTAGATTTCAATGTATCATTGACCAGTTTGGTACAACTATCATTTACCAGAGACAAGTATAATTAGATTGAAATCTATCATTGACCAGTTTGGTACAACTATCATTTACCAGAGACAAGTATTGTTAGATTTCAATGTATCATTGACCAGTTTGGTACAACTATCATTTACCAGAGACAAGTATTGTTAGATTTCAATGTATCATTGACCAGTTTGGTACAACTATCATTTACCAGAGACAAGTATTGTTAGATTTCAATGTATCATTGACCAATCTGGTACAACTATCATTTACCAGAGACAAGTATTGTTAGATTTCAATGTATCATTGACCAATCTGGTACAACTATCATTTACCAGAGACAAGTATTGTTAGATTTCAATGTATCATTGACCAGTTTGGTACAACTATCATTTACCAGAGACAAGTATAGTTAGATTGAAATCGATCATTGACCAGTTTGGTACAACTTAACCAGTTGGAAAAGCTCTGTACTAATTCAGCCTATATATAAAAAGAAGATGTGGTATGATTGCCAATGAGAAAACTCTCCACAAGAGACCAAATGACACAGAAATTAACAACTATAGGTCACCGGACAGCCTTCAACAATGAGCAAAGCCCAGACTGCATAGTCAGCTATAAAAGGCTCGGAAATGACAAATGTAAAACAATTCAAACGAAAAAACTAACATGTAGGTATTATCAACTTTTTATCACTTTTACGATTAATACTCATGAATGAAATAAATATGATGGAGCCATCTTCCATTAATCAAGTGTTCATTAAAATCAATATAAAAGAAGTAAATCAACATTTATTGATATTTTTTTAATGAAAATCCCCTTTTAATTATGGCTCTGTACAACCATCTTTAAATGCACCTCCCAATATTTCTAATAGTGTACAAGTTCCTAATTAATAAAAATTTCATGTACACAGCAATCTTCTTTACATACTAAATATCAATTTAAAACACATAGACCTATCTTTTATCATGGATGACCTAGTTTTGTATATTCAAAGGATCTACACAAAGATATTGTAATGGTGATTCATAATATTATGAAATGTCTATCAATAAACAGTTTTGAGATAGTCCCTCTTTAGATTATGTTATGGTTCAAATCAAGTGAATGTCAATGGCAGATGTTCAAATGAAATAACTGCAGGCAATAATACAACAACACAGCATGTTGTAACCAAAATTTCCTAAAATACCTTCAAAAATGAAAATATGAGTGATCCTTTCATAAAATGAGGGCTATGTTTTTTTTTGTGTTCTTTATTAAATAAAAGAAAGTTTTACTATTAGAGTATTTTCAATGTTTTCACAAGACTAGGTTTAACAGAATTGGAATAATCTACTACTCTGTTGTGTGGTTAAATAGCTGTTATCATGAAGCTATTCTTTTTTTTATGTAAATCTTAAAATTAATGCTGGCATCATCCAAAATTGACAGAAATCTAAAATTTATTGATGGTGCTGATGAAATAAGCATGTAATATATAAAACTTTCAATCGAAATAGGCAGGATAAGAATAACAAGAGTGCACACACTGAAATGTCTTGCCTGCTTTCCTGAATTGATTTGATTTTCTGTTGAAAGTCTTTAATGTTTTACTACAAGTATCAGATAAACTTAACATTATCTATGATCAATGAACATGAGGTCAAGGTCAGATGACCCTGTTAGACAGACATGTACACTTAATAATCTTTCCATAGCAATTTACCAGGATACTGAGTAATTTCGTGATTATACAGACTGAAGATTGTTTTGCATTTCACTCTTTAGTTTTTACTTCATGTATTAAAAGAAAATAAACTATGTTCCATATTCATTGATTATTTGATTCCATTTGATTACTAGAAATCACAACAATTTGTAATGTAACCCACCAAACTTCTATGGTAATATCAGAAAAATGATGCAACATGCTGAAACAATTTTGATGGTCCTGACCTCCCAAAATAGCTTTGCTCACAGAAATTTCAATGCAAATCATAGTTATGAAGAATAAATTTGTCCATTCTAGATAATAAATCTTGGTGAAACATCTAAAAACCATGTGTAAATATATATAGTTTTATATAATACACACAATTACATATAGGTTGGTTTGTGATAAGAAAAAATAGAAGTTACATGTTGTCTATTACAAACTATCATACAGTATAAAGTCAATACTAATCCTTTTTTGTCTGTTTAAATATTTCATATATCATAAACTGTTGACACATAGATATGTCTCCCCTGTTCAGGCTGTTGGCATTAAATTCAGAAAGAGACAATCTGATGGACGAAACATTGCTTATTAATTCAGTCGCAGGACCATGATCTAGTGGGCAGTGCCAGAAAATGGTCAACAAACTGAAATGTTCAGGCAGTAATGTAACTTTATAGAAAATATTGTTTTCTATTGTAAGTAGTTCCTATCAATCTAATTTAGGCAGAAAACTTAACATTGAAAATTGCTAATTAATTCAAAGTCACTGGACCATGACCTAGGGGGCAGGGCCTCAAAATAGTCGACAAACTGATATGTACTGATATTAATGCAACTTTATTGAAAATATCATTGATCTATCACAATGCAAGAAGTTCCTGTCAAACTGACTTAAGCAGAAAACTTAACATTAAAAATTGCTTCTTAATTGAAAGTGGCTGGACCATGACCTAGGGGGCAGGGCCTCCAAACAGTTGCTAAACTGATATTAATGCAACTTCATACAAAATATCATTGATCTATCACAAGTAGATCCTATCAAACTAACTTAAGCAGAAAACTTAACATTGAAAATTGCTAATTAATTCAAAGTCACTGGACCATGTGCAAGGGGGTAGGGCCTCATAATAGTCGTCAAACTGAAATGTACTGATAGTAATGCAACTTCATATAAAATATCATTGATCTATCACAAGTAGATCCTATCAAACTAACTTAAGCAGAAAACTTAACATTGAAAATTACTAATTAATTCAAAGTCACTGGACCATGTGCAAGGGGGCAGGGCCTCATAATAGTCGTCAAACTGAAATGTACTGATAGTAATGTGACTTCATACAAAATATCATTGGTCTATTACAAGTACATCCTAGTAAACTAACTAAAGCAGAAAACTTAACAATTGTTGATGCCGTCATCATCGTCGCCGTAGCCGGAAAAGCAATCCCTATGTGTTGCTTTCCTCAACTTTCATCACAGCCGAGACAAAAACTATATTTAAATGAAAGGCTAAAAAGACAATAATGATACTGACTAATATCCAAAATAATAAAACACAATATGTAGGTGCTAAATTAAATAAAAATTCTATAAATGGACTTCTTCTTTCAAATCAAAAAATGAAATTATTTCAGTGACAACCCGAGTTATTAATCTATGATTTTAACATTTGACATACATGTAAAGCATGGGAAAGTGAAATAATAATTCATTTGCTTAGTAAGCCTGTAAAATTCCTCATTGACAAGTATAATTCAACAGCCACTAGCCAGAATGCTGATGAGAGCGAGAGAATGTTTCCAGGCTGAGCATTTCACTTTTTTAAGAATTCGAAATAAGATTTTACAGGTTTTCAGAAACTCAAACTCTGATAATGGAGAACTCCAAAAACCAGCTTTATTAAAAGCAAATTTATTTTAATATTCATTCAAGAAATAATGTTTCATGCCAGATGGGAAATATTTTTCGCTAAAAACTGTCTGTAGTTAGCTACAATAAAACTTGAAGTTATATTTGGTAATAAAGAAAAGTACTGTACATGTAAATTCAGAAATTATTGCGTGTATTTATTATTGCGATTTTGTCATTTTAGACTAAAATGCGATTTTAATTTTTGCGATATTGAGAAAAATCCTGTTTAATTCATATAAAAAATTTCAAAATGCGAGTTTAAATTATTGCGATTATAACCCTGTCACATTTTTTTGCAATAATAAAAACATTGCAATAATTTCTGAATTTACAGTATGCTAAAAGTGCACAAAGAAAAATTTATCAACCACAAACTTTTAAAGAAAAAAAAGTTACAAGATGTAGTTTTGATTAATTTTGCTTTGTTGGAAAATTAGGAATTCAAATTTATTTCAGTCTATAAATTTAAAGCATATTTGACATGGATGAATATCATGAATATAAAATGGAACATCTTGAATAATATCTAAAAGTCATAAACAAAGAGATGGGGTCCTCACTTTGCAGCATTGATCCTCACAAAGACCAAGGTTGAAGTACAATGTAGCAGGCTAGGAAAGGAAAATATTTTTGCTGTATTTATACATCTATAAATATATATAGATGCATTTATGTTCTAGGGACAAGTAAGAATATAAGGATATTTATGTAACCAATCTACTGTATCAGAATTCGAAGCTAACTACTTAGGCATTTAAAGGCACATATAGACATTATAACATTTGATCAAAGCAGTAGGCATCATTTGGACAATATCGAAAGAAACAACATAAAAATGAAGTATTCACATAAACTTTCCAACATGGTCATGGAACTGAAAGATGATCAGACATTGTTGAGTTTTACAAGTATATTTTAGATTTAATGTCTATGTGTTGTTGGCAATAGTTATTTTCTAACTCTTCATGAAAATGAACAAGTACACGGATAAACAAACAATGGATGAATAGGACAATGACCCCAATATACAACATCTGATATATGTTAGTAGGAGCTGAAGTTGTCCCTGTTCCAGACTTAAACTTTCAAAGCTTTATACAACTGGGTTAAATCTTGCAGTATACACACACTGTAACGGAGCACACCGTCACATTGTTCTCCCATAATAAAATTCAAATAGCATCCTGGCATCGAGAAATACTTTCAAATAGGATCTGACATTTTCAAAAATAAATGGGGAATGTGTCCATGGAACACAGATGCCCCCGCTTGCATATATAATGTTATAAGGGGCATAACTCAAGAACGATAAAAGTGACTCTACCCAAATTCATACTTGATCTGAGTTTTGTGGTAATAAGCATTGTGTATAAGTTTCTTTACATTTGGTTGAGGCAAACTTAAGTTAAAGAACAGAAAGAAAAATTCAGCAATTTTTCCATTTGTAAAGGGGCATAACTCTAGAAAGGTAAAAGTTGCGCCACCCAAATTAAATCTTGATCTGTGTTTTGTGGTAATAAGCATTGTGTATAAGATTCATAACATTTAGTTGAGGCAAACTTTAGTTAGAGAACGGAAACAAAAAATTCAGCAATTTTTCCATTTGTGCAGGGGCATAACTCTTGAAAGGTAAAAGTGACACCACCCAAATTCAAACTTGATCTGTGTTTTGCTGTAATAAGCATTTAATTTTAAATGCTAAGGCGGGGGCATAAAAATCTAGCGTTAATATAAATGTATATTCAAGAGGGTAAACTAAACTCTATATAATAATAAAACCTTAAGAAAATTCCTTTCAGGATACCCTGCAACTGATGTAAAATTGTCATAGGGAGAACTCTATAATAACAATTGTAATGTATATTGTATTAATGCACCCTTCCCACCCAACCCTCACAAACAAAAAATGTCATAGGGAGAACACTATAATAACAATTGTAATGTATATTGTATTAATGCATGGTTCCCAACCCTCCCTCACAGACAGAAAATGTCACAGGGAGAACACTATAATAACAATTGTAATGTATATTGTATTAATGCACCCTTCCCACTCCATCCTCACAGACAGAAAATGTCATAGGGAGAACACTATAATAACAATTGTAATGTATATTGTATTAATGCACCCTTCCCACCCAACCCTCACAGAAAGAAAATGTCATAGGCAGAACACTATAATAACAATTGTAATGTATATTGTATTAATGCACCCTTCCCACCCCACCCTCAAAGACAGAAAATGTCATGGGAGAACACTATAATAACAATTGTAATGTAAATTGTATTAATGCACCCTTCCCATCCCTCCCTCACAGACAGAAAATGTCATAGGAAGAACACTATAATTACAATTGTAATGTATATTGTATTAATGCACCCTTCCCATCCCACCCTCACAGACAGAAAATGTCATGGGAGAACACTATACTAACAATTGTAATGTATATTGTATTAATGCACCATTCCCGACCCACCCTCACAGACAGAAAATGTCATGGGAGAACATTATAATAACAATTGTAATGTATATTGTATTAATGCACCCTTCTCATCCCACCCTCACAGACAAAAAATGTCATAGGCAGAACACTATAATAACAACTGTAATGTACATTTTATTAATGCACCCACCCTTCCCACCCCACCTTTTTATTTTATATTTTATATTTTTAACAATAAATGTTTGAATCACTAGAAATTTATGTTGTGAGTGAATTAAAGACTATGTATACAAGGTATTCGAATTGGTCCATTAGGTTTGGACTCCAATGAAGAAAGATGATTGTATGGTGTGTGAGAACTTAAGAAAAAGACCTTGACTAACAATAACAACCTTTAGTTTACCATATATTCCAGACATCTTAAAAACAGGTACAATGTGTAAATAAAATACACATTGACAGATGACCTACTTTTTCCACAACCTGTGTGAGTCAAGAGTTTGCTATGTCATTAGCAAAGATATTACAATGACAGTATGCTGAGATTTTGAATTAAATATTTCTTCTCTGTGTTGTTTTCAAACCAAAGTTCAAATTGGGTAACTTACACAAGGAGAATTCTGTTGACTGAATGAATAGAATAAGGGGAAATCTCAAAGTATTAAACTCTTTTATGTTACAGCTTTAAGAGGGAAACTAAAGGTTGGATACATTCAAAGTACATTTTCTGTAGTAAACAAAAATATATCTGTGTTCTGAAGAAAGCACTTTTTATAACTAATGCAGGTACTAATAACAAAAAGAAAATTTCATAATGGTATAAACTTTCTGAAATAAATGTACACCCTTTTTAAAAAAAAAATATCATACAGTACTGAGTAGCCATTATGGTAATTTTAATCTCATGTCAAAGTAAGCTTTTACTCAGACAAAATGTCAGAGTACATTGTTGTAAGCTTAAGATCAAACCAAGACATACAATGTACAAAGTTTGCTGAAATCAAAGTTCCCTCCTGGATTCCTTCATTAGGAATGCAATGGGACAAATGGTTGGAATGATGTGTTAATAGTATAAATGTAGGTATGAAAAACAGTAAGATCAAACAGATCGAACCATTTGCTAGAAGTATAAACTGTCTCTGAATCAGCCAGACAAAAACCCTGGAAAATAGGTCCAAAACAGACAAAAGATTTGGAGAACCAAGGTTGAAACCTGTGTCATAACAGGTCATCATTAGACAGCATTAAGTAACCTCATCAGCACTGAACTTCTAACACTGGCTCTAATGAATAGAACCAAGAGTTCAAAAACCAAAAACCTGTCAATATGGAGGAGTTTGAAAAATTTGAAGTGTTAATCAGTTAATTGTGATGAGGATGATGCATTTTATTATTGAACAGTGAGTGTCTCACTAATATGACCCGATTTACCAATATCAATCAAACAAAGCCACATGGTCGAGTGAGCCCTGTACATGGAATAGATGTACCCCTTAGGACATTTTACCCAGTAGAGTACATCTTATTTATACCATGATATCATGAGCTTTCAATAATGTAGAAGGGGTGTTAACATGACCCCATTGAAACTGGTTAACACACACGGATTAAACCAGCTAGCATTAAGTACCAGCACAACCAACACCTTTATCACTTTTGTCTCTGATGAAGGTCCGAGGACTGAAACTGGTTAACACACACGGATTAAACCAGCTAGCATTAAGTACCAGCACAACCAACACCTTTATCACTTTTGTCTCTGATGAAGGTCCGAGGACTGAAACTGGTTAACACACACGGATTAAACCAGCTAGCATTAAGTACCAGCACAACCAACACCTTTATCACTTTTGTCTCTGATGAAGGTCCGAGGACTGAAACTGGTTAACACACACGGATTAAACCAGCTAGCATTAAGTACCAGCACAACCAACACCTTTATCACTTTTGTCTCTGATGAAGGTCCGAGGACTGAAACTGGTTAACACACACGGATTAAACCAGCTAGCATTACCAACCTTTATCACTTTTGCTATGAAGGTCCGAGGACTGAAACTGTACCAGCACAACCAACACCTTTATCACTTTTGTCTCTGATGAAGGTCCGAGGACTGAAACTGGGGGGTATTTGACCTTATTTTAGGATAAATCATGTTAAATGAAGGATATCCAACTAAATTTAATAACATCTGACATGGTGTAAATGTTTATGAACCTGACAGGCATATCATCTCATTATATTTTTAATAACAATGCAAAGTTTTCATGAAAATCCAGGACCCCCAACTGTTTAGTGGGACTGACAGATTTTGGTTTTTGATGATCTAAATTCTGAAGTTCCACCTAAGATTTCAGAGGCCATAATCTGATAATATTGAAATCCAAGCTTTTATTGACATTTTGTGACTGCCTTATTCAGTCTTCTGGGACAAATTTTAAGATGCATGTTAAAAAATCTTTCCTGTTATGGCCCCGGATATATTTCAAAGTTCCTTTAACATTTGAATATTCATGCTTATGTAAATGAAGACTAGATAAAGTCAAAAGATACTAGTTACTGAATTTAAATGCCTATACAACTGTAAGTTTAAATCCGTAAAGCCCTTTTCCTGAAATCAATAAGAAACCAATGAGCTCTGACACCAAACAATCTTTTTTCACAAAATAGATGTAAATAAGAAATAAGAAAACTTTAAATCCATATGGTTATAATAAATATCTGAAAAACCTGTGATCGAAACCTTTAATAAATAGCCTACTAAGAACATTTGGTACATACATACATTTTGTACATGTATCTGTGTGTATCAAAGAAAGGCTGAGAGTAAAGATTTGTGTATACGTACTTGGACATGCGATGGGATAAGGAAATACACATGTACATTTTGTACCAAATACATTTTGACTGAGGCTTAAAAAACACAGAAATCTCTCAAATTTCCAGTTAAGCAAGTAAATCTAAATCTTAGTTCCATTTTGATATTTTACCTTGTTGTTATTGGCTTTGAACTAGCTTTTATTAACTGTGAGTACTCTCAGATCTGTACTTATTGTCGTTTGTGATTTTAATCCTTCTAAAGAGTTAAGCCCTTTTCAACTGACTTTTATAGTTTTTTCTTATTTTGTACTGGTACACAACTGTCCCAGGTAAGGGGGAGGGATTGGCACCAGCAAACATGTTTAACCCTCCACATTCTGTATTAGTCCTATAATATAAGACTTCAGAGTTTCATATCATTTACATTCAACGTTTTTTATCGGATATTTTTATTTCGGGTTTCAACATTGATAGTAAAAACAAATATACGATAAAAAACGTTGAATGTAAATGATATGAAACTCCGGTCTTATATTATAGGACTAATTCTGTATGTGCTATGTCTGGAGTCAGTATTTTTTATTTATTGTTTATAAGTACAAAAGTCAGGTCGTTAGTTTTCTCGTTTGAATTGTTTAACATTTGTCATTTCAGAGACTTTTATAGCTTACTGTGCGGTATGGGTATTTGCTGTTTGTTCAAGGTTGTACGGTGATCTATAGTTGTTTTATAACTTCTATGTCATATGGTCTCCGGTGGAGAGTTGTCTCATTGGCAATCATACCACATCTTCTTATTTTTATATGTCCCTTGACTATGTGTCAGTGTGCTAGGTGGACATATATTTGGTATTAAATGTCAAGAAATGCATCAAATGATAAAAAACTAAATCTTTACCACCATTATGCAGATGTTTCTTTTTTAAAATTTAAATGTTTAAGGTTATTATTAATAGGGATTTCTGCTTGTTTTAGGATAAGTTTAATTTATTTATTTGTGATGTTTTTCATAAAAAATCTGATCATTTGGGAATCAGAATAAGTTGAACAAATTGAAATTGGTTTTGAAACAATTTTTCGTTGGAAATGATTGTTTTACTGGAGCATTTGGAGTATGTAAGAAAAAATGTCATGTTTCTCGTTACCAGAAGGATTCTGGGTATTTTTTTATCCAAGATTAAATTTTTAAAATACTAAATGTAACAATCATAAAAATAAACTATCTGGTTCATTTCAAGCCTTTCAAATCAAATTGTTTTTGTCTGTTTCAACCTTCAGCATAAAATATTCAACTTTCCGTAAAAGAATTATAAAACTAGGGTAAAACTTAATGCCCCCTCCGCTACGGCGGGGACATAAAAAGCCATTGTACTTTTTCTTTACCTATCAAGTTTTATAGTTGCACAGTTTCCATGCATACTCATGTACCCCTATAATTTCAGATGGATAAGTTATGATTGCCCTGTGGTACATTAAAATGAAAGAACTCATAATCTTATTACATTAATTGTACAGAGAAACTACAATACATTGTATTAGAGCAAGTGATTTAAATTATTGGTCATTGATCCTAAAACATATTGACCACTCATGTCAATACACCCCATTCTGGAGAAGTTCAAACACTTTACCAATTTGTTTACAAATGGATGGCAAACAAATAAATAAAGAGTTTGTTTTCACATTCAGGAATAATTTTCAACATATACATATTACACAAAAATGTATCTAAATTGTAAAGTCAAATTTGGAAATGAATAAAACCTATGATACTTGTACATAAATTAAGGGAACATGTACAATTTTGTAAATTTGTGCAAAATATCTGGATCTGGATAATTATATATATAACCTCATCTCATGTACCTCTACCAAAAAGGCTAAAGAAACTACAAAACTACATGCATGTCTATTAACTATGACTCTGACAATCCATACAATAACACTCAGAAATATTGCATCATCAACATGATCAATGAAACAGGGCAGAATTTTCAAAGGAGTAGCAAATTCATCCGCACTGGTCAAACGTCTAACAAATATAAATAAAATGAGAAGGGTCAATAGTACAAGAAGAGAAAAGTCTCCTAAAAACTAAACTGACCCAACAATAGTATCAGCAGTATAGTCTTCAACAATAGACGAATTGTATGTCTATACCATACCTCAAGCAAATTATCATCCAGTTTTCTGTATTAAATATTTACAGTCTAGGCCAAGGGTAGATAGAGCCAGTGGGTAGGTAGGTAGGCATTTTCTTTTTTTTTCGGCAAAGAGAAATTGATGTGTCAGATGTTTTTTAGTCCTCATGCCTCTCTGATTAAAAAAAAACTTTTTCACATCAGGACAATAAAAGATTTTGAGTAGGCAGCTATTTTCTGGGTGGGTAGGGTTAGGGCAAACAAACATATTCTTTTTCATGGCCCTAACATAAAATTGGTAGGACCAGTAATAAACTAGTTAAGAGGTTAATTTTTTAATGGACATCTTTGATAGTCAATTAAAAACAATGTATGTGTTTACAGATACCCAACTAACCCAGGACCTTTTTTTAAGCACAGAATTCCTATTTGTTAACAATTTCACAATGGTGTTCCTATCAATGAAGCTGGTGTCGCTCACCTGTATCTTCAACAATGGCCACTTTCCAGTAAAAATCATCATTAAAGACAGGAATAACTCTATTAAGAGTTAACTGACAACTTCAGTCATGTTGACATTATTTGTAGATCTTATCCTGTTGATCATTTTTTCCTTTTAAAAGTTTCTATTTATCTATTAGTTTTCAAGATAAAAGGCAAAAATTGCAAAAAAATGGTAAAATTTTTTCCTATTTTAAGTTACTATGTATCTATTATAGTTTTTAAAATATTTGTCAAAAACACAAAAAAAATGTGTAAATATTGTCATTAAAGGGCAATAACTTCAATAATGAGTCAACTGACGATTTCTGCCATAAAGCTTGTTTGTAGATCTTGTCTTGCTTATCATTATTGCTTTATTTAAGTTTTTATCTTTCTTGCTTACTCAAGTTTCCATCTATCCATTATTGTTTTCAAGATATAAGACAAAAACACAAAACATTTGTTAAATTTGTCATTAAAGGGCAATAACTCCTACAAGAAGTTGTCTGACAGTTTTGATGGCAACAAACAATATGTAGATCTCATCATTCTGAACATTTTTGCCATTTACATGGACTGTCTGTTGATCACGATGATTGTGTTTGTATTTTTCCTGGTAATTGTGACTATGATGGTGGACTGTTGATGATTGTGTTTGTATTTTTCCTGGTAATTGTGACTATGATGGTGGACTGTCAAGGTTGGGCGTAAATACCGCCCTGGTATTTACCAGTGGTATTTACCGGTATTTACCGCGGACAATACTCCTCAAGTGGTCAATACTGGCAAATACTGGTCGATTGAAATTTTCATGGTTGTTTTACTATTTATTGAAGTAAAAATGATAAATTGTAAGATATATTTAAACTTTTTCTTTTGGCATGTTTCAGCTGATATAAATTAATGAATTTGATATGTTTTATTCATTTTAACACTTAAACCTACTTATTTAGTCCTTATAAGTTATGATATTGCATATTTTGGATATATATAAAGAATTGACAAATTAATTATTACAACATTTTTCAATCAAGATAATTTTTATTGAAAATGCATAATTTTACAGGTACATAAAACTACAGGTAAATGAAGTTACAGGTGTCTTATTACCTATCACCTGGCATTGCTAGGTGTGAAAATTTAAAATTACTATAAAACAACAGCCCCAATAAATGATGACAAAACATGGTTGAAAGTAATAAAAGTGATATTTGATTTGATTTGATTTTGGTGTTTTAACCCCTTTTAATAGTTTTATTGGTGGATGATTGATAGGAAAACTGACAATCCTAGTCAATTAAGATTGAGTCGAGTGCAAAGTTCGAACTCACAACCTCAGTGTTGACTGGCTAGTGATTACAGTAGTAACTACTTAAACCACTGAGAGGCCCCAGTGATATTTGAAGACTCACCTAAACAATAAAATATTTCCTGTCTATTAACAATGTATTAAATGTGAGACAAAAATCATCTTTATGCAGGAAATGGAAGGTATGAAGGACCTTTACTCTTATGGCTGAACTGTAATTTATGTTTTAAACCAAAAATATATAATGTAGTATACATTTTACCTTTACATAATCAATATTTTCATGATTTACATACACATAGTACAACCATTTTGACCTTTAGCACCAAACTGAAACCTGAAGACCCTATTTGGAACTTCTATACAATATAAGACAACAACAAAACCAGTGCAAAATGTAATGATTGCAATGCTATAGTCAGTGCAAAAGCAACCTGATGAGTTTCCTTGCCAGGGACGAAAAATTTTTATCTTATGTACTAATAAATAATTGTAAATCACTGTTTATTAAGAATTTATAATAAAATAGAAATCAAAACATTTAAAATGACTTTAACACTTTCATTATTTCATTACTAAAAGTAATTGACCAATAGAGAGTGGTTTTATAGTAATGTCCACTCAAAATTTCAATCGACCAGTATTTGCCAGTATTTCCGGTATTTACCGGTATTTACGCCGCATGGTCAATACTAGTATTGACCGCTTTTGCCAACCTTGTCCAGGACTGTTGATGATTGTGTTTGTATTTTTCCTGGTAATTGTGACGATGATGGTGGACTGTTGATGATTGTGTTTGTATTTTTCCTGGTAATTGTGACTATGATGGTGGACTGTTGATGATTGTGTTTGTATTTTTCCAGGTAATTGTGACTATGATGGTGGACTGTTGATGATTGTGTTTGTATTTTGCCTGGTAATTGCGACTATGATGGTGGACTGTTGATGATTGTTTGTATTTTTCCTGGTAATTGTGACTACGATGGTGGACTGTTGATGCCTGTGTTTGTATTTTTCCTGGTAATTGTGACGATGATGGTGGAATGTTGATGACTGTGTTTGTATTTTTCCTGGTGAATGTGCCTAATAAGATGCAAGACTGTTAATGAATGTGTTTGTATTTTTCCTGCTGATTGTGGAGAAAAATGGTGGATTGCTCATGATAGGGTATATGATTTTTTCAACTGTTGATGACTTTGTGTTTGGTGATCAATGAGTTGTTGATAATTGAGATTAAATTAATGAATGAAGCATTGTTGTTGAAAGTGACTGTGATTTGTGAATTGTTCATTACTGTGATTGTGATTGGTGAACTTTTGATGAATAAGACAGCGATGGACAGATTATTTTGAATACTTTGTGACTTTGATTGGTGGATTGTGGTATGTTGATAAATGATATTATGACTGATGTACTGTTGGCAGGGTTAGCAAAGTATTACCCGGGTTTTCCCAGGCTGGGCAATACTCCTAGAAAAGGGTAATACTGGGCAATACTGGGACGTGGGTAATATGATTTTTTAAGCTTTTTTTACACAAAATATAGTAAAGACTTGTTGTAGTTTAAAAGTATTATAGCTTAATATGTGCATTTTATACAGATAACCATTGAGTCATTCCTGAAGATTGAAAATTCAATTTCTTCCTTTTCTCCACTAATTCTATGTAGGCAGAATACAAGTTTTGGACATTTCAGGATACCTTGTTAATTTCCAAGTTTTGTTTCAATTAAAATCCAAGTTGGAAAAATGCATTAAGTGAGTTGTAAATTTTAATTGTTATACATAAACACCCTAAGGGGACAGGCCATGAACACTTATAGAAATCAAAAGGCTGATTATTGTTATATAAACAAATCTATGTTATAATCTGATTATTACTTATTAATTAGTGATGTACATAAACTAAAACATATGCTAAAACTTAGTAAAATTCTTAATATCAGCTATATTTATTAAAAAAAAAAGAAATTGAATTCTTTGACTTTAATGTATTGCATTTGTGAACAATCACTGAATCCTCTTTAAAATTCAGGCCAGTATTTCATATTACCAAGTATTGCCCAGTAATACTCAGTAAAACCTAGTAAAACCCGGGTTTTCCCAGTATTTCCCACTGGGCTGGGCAATACTCATAAAACCCGGGGTTTTTGCCAACCCTGACTGTTGGTTGTGACTAGTACTGTGACTGATGAACTGTTTGTTGTGACTGGGATTGGTAGATTGTTAATGACCGTGACTGTGATTGGTGATTTGTGCTTGTGACTGGTTGATTTTTATGACGAACTAAATGTACTGGATGTTGATTACTGATTAATTTGGGGCCTTTTCTCGTTAGCAATTGGTTTGAAAAGAAGAATGAAAGGAAGGTTAGCTAAATGACCATAACATACAATGTAGTAACCCAAAAACTGCTGAGTATTTTGACTGTAACTAGTTGATTATTGATGATAGTTACAATCATTACATGTATTAGTGTTATATAAATGACTGACTGAATATGTGGTTGATGTACAATGTATTGCTGATTTATACAGATTTATATGGTTTTTTAATGATTTGTTTGAAAGAAAGAAAACGTAAGAACATGTATACATGTACATGTATTAAAACATCAGTAAAATTGCAAGCAAACCAAAATAGATATCTAGAGGTCCAAATGTCCCTCCTGTACATGTATACCTCAAGCACTAAATTGCTCTTAGCTACGTGTACTTAGTCTACAAATGTAAACAAGCTGCAAATGAATTCAACTCAAACTTTATACAACATGTATGTGTAAAGACGATTTGACATCAATATAATGGTGTAACATCTAAATGCTTTGTGAAAGGTGACTGATCTACAATGTACATGAACATTTGTAGTTTAGATAAGATAACATAGGAACTGAAGAAGGCCAGTGGCTGAACCCTCTGAACAATGGTTTAAATATACAGTACATGTACTATATATACATGTAGCTACAACAAATCAACATAATGGACAAAGAACACTGAGAAACAATAGCTACCATTGACAGGATTTTAGACTTAGAACATGAACATTTTAGAGTTGAAGAAGTCTTTTAAATACATGTAGGTACAATAAACCCTTCCCCATTTATCTCTACTATTGGATATATTAGTGAAAAAGTTGTAAAAACATTGGAAATTGCAAAAGTTCTAGCGTGCATAAGCAATGACCAGATATAAAGCGTAAATCTGGATCAGATTTGAAGAAAACATGGGATTGTTTTCCAAATTATGTCAACAAGAAGGCCATTAAACATGTATAATGTACATGTAGATCAAAGAATGCTCCACTACAACAGTTACTGTCTGATCAGTAGACTTACTTTAAAGGTTGTGACTTATGAATCACTTCAATGATTGTCAATTTATTAGTTTTAATACTGATCTTTTTTGTTGCTGGTTGGTGAAACCAACATTGATACTGATAGATGGATTTGTAGACTGCAACTCATTTTTCTGGATGGAGCTTATTGTTTTGACTATAATACATGTATCCCTAAAGTGTGTTGCCTCAAGTGAGGAACACAATTATGAATTGTAAACAAAAAATCTCTCATCCAAGGGCCATGATACTGGACATGCGACTATTTAACTGTTTGTACTTTTATATAGTGGAGATAGGCCATAGAATATGGATATAAAAGCTATGGAGTTATTAAATGTTGGCAAAGAACAGAATTTCCAGAGAATTTCATTGTGTAAAAATAAGATCTTTCACTCAGAGAAGACAATTGGTCTTTTAAAGTGTGCTTAAATGTGGTAAACATTTATCTCTTCTCTTTTTTTTTTTTATATAAAGAAAATCATCAACTGGACTGGTTGATGATTACTTTCTCATATGGTACCCCAAAATTCAAACCACATACAATGTACATACATTTGTACATGTATGTGAAAACAAAATAAGCCATTGATACAAATCCCAATTTTTTGGATATAGATTGAGGAATTGAAGAAAACCTTACTATTACCACCTACCAATAATGAATTGACAATATTGCCAAATCAGTAAAATGGAACACTTATATTGTTTGTCAAAATACATCTTAGGTCAGGATGTATGAAAACATGCAAGCATAATACACCTTATCGCTATTTGTCCGCCATTACTGGATATCACACAGGTTCCCATAAAATTTTGACGTCATAAAACAAAATATCTGACGCCACAATGGAAAAGTGATTGTTGTATGCATCAAAAGTTCAAGCGGCCGGATCAGCCGGGATTAGCGATAAGGTGTATAGGATGGATGGATACCCCATATGGCATATCCTTTCTTATCTATTATAAAAGGAAAAAGTGTGTGTTAATATGAACAAAAAACAACATGTAAGATTTGAATGTCCCAATATCATTTAGATTTTACAATTAAAAACAAATTTTACTCTTTAAAATATAATGTAAATAAAAAGTGCAAGAAACAAGCCACACCTTCCACACAAGAACAGGAAACAACATAATGTTCCCCTTCCGAAAAAATAACTTTATAAGAAATTATTAGCATACAAACAATATTTTGCCATGATATTTTTCAACAGATTATCTAATATACTTCTCACATATTTCACTCCAGTACAGCTGACAAATTGATTTCAGTTCTGAGACGGTCCCCAAACATACATTGCAAACAACTACAGATTCCATGTATGGGTATTTTTCTAAATATCTGAGTTAATAAATTCGCTTAAAGATGTTTCATTGCATTATGTTTGAGTTCGTGTCATTTATTCCGTTGAATCACTTGTGTGGATAATACTTACAGCAAGGTCCGGACAGGTTACATCTTTCAATGAAACAGCTCGAACAAATCCAGACCGCCATTCCCACTCACAAATTTTGTTAACTTTTAGTTTTCCTGGGCTCTGAACTGATAGAAATCTCTTCCCTACTAAATCCTCTCTACACTTAAAAGCCATTTCATTCACCAAGAACCCATATTAGATTTCACATTCTTCCTAAATCACAAAACTTTACAACAAAATTCCTTCGTATCTTACACTGTCGTACGCAGCGTATGAATTTACAACACACATATTTGACACGGGGTCAATAGGTCATGTTTTATCAACAAATGGAGAACATATAGTTCGTTAGTTTAACTGGAACTGCATGATTGTATACTGGTAAAAACTTGCGGATATATTTTAAGACAGCTTATCTTAAGTTCACTTCATTTATATTTGACAGATTTTCTTGAGGTAAAATTATTTCAATTCATGGCATGTCTTAACATGTGGACTAGTTATACAGGAATGGTTCTTTCTGATTTTGAATCGAGTTCATCTTAGCTTTATTTCCAACAGAGGCTGCATTCAACTTCACTTCACATATGATATGAGATGAGAAGGCAAGGTGGACTGTCCAAAAGGACGGGATATCATGATGCATTTGACATTGCACAATTTTGGGCAGAGGTTTTGAAAAGTTACTAGTAACGTATATAGCAGGATCAATATTGTAAGTTGAAACATAACTTTCCTGAAAAAATGAAGCATTGGTGAAATCTTCAGATTGAAGAACTATGATGGATATGTCTCCAAATACCACGTTAAGAAGCTAGATATTATATAGAATATCAAGCATACAGACTCCAAAAGTGAATCATAACTTCCAGACATCCTGTGACAACGACTTAAAAAACCTACTTCCAGATATTACAATAAAAAAAATCACTGGAAATTGTATTTCAAGATATTATGATTTTATTCCTTCAATTAAATAAATCAAAGGAAATCAGATTGTGTTCTTTTCTTCTTTTATTATATGTTTCTGATATATATAACTATGTGTACTCTGAGTCTCAGGTCATAGCAATTAGAATAAATGAAGATGATAGTTATTCTTCAAAGACATAGTACCCATCGACTCAAATAACAAAAAGATATCTAAATGGCAACGTACAGATTTCAACAACAGACATGTGTCTATAAATAAATTTAATAAAAATTGTCTGATGAAATATCTTATACGGCAGGTGGACAAAAAATAACTCTTTTTGAGTCAAGATTCTACCTATTATGATCTAATATACCATTAAAATTTGCTAATAAAAAGATTTAAAATCATTTCCTAATCCGAATTTTAATTATTACTGTATTTAAAATACCATCAGAAATAATGCAGTAAGTATGTAATAGACCTGGAAATAAAGTTTCGAAAATCTTTTGACACTACTGTAGCAATGAAGAAAAAACAAATATTTCCTAGATAATTTGTGAAAATTTCATGAAAATACAGAAGAGAAAACAAAAAAACGAATTACTTCTTGAGACAAATATATATTCGTCCACATATTGTATTAACTATTAACATGTCCATGTTTTATACTCTGTCAATAATTTCAAAATTCCGATTTGTTTATCTCCCATGGCAAACAGAGGGCGCTGCACACTGAAAATGGCAACATTGAAGAATAGAACTTTATGAAGTTATGAATTCTATTTTAAGCAGTGTCTTTAACAAACAAGAATGCTTACAGCAGTTTTTTCAAGACTTTTAGTGTAAGTTCACGTGTACCATATTTGAATATACTTCTTAAAGAGTTGAATAGGTGAAACAATAAACGAAAAAATGGTTTTTATAATCAGTCACTGACAAATCTTATAAAAATAAATTTAAAATGATGGCTATTCCAGATCCATGAATCAAGTTCTAAAAATAATTAGAAATATCCAGGTAACGACAACTACAAATACAAAGCGACCAGTGTCATATACAAGTTTTGATCTCTTTATTTGGTTCTGTCAAGGAGGCAATTATAAGAAGGAGAGTGCACTGTAATGTCTGTAAAGGTTTATTACACATAAAATGTTACCACCTTTATCCATAAGTGGGTGTCAGTTGTGCAGATTGATAGAGTGGCAATCAAAATGTAAAAATAAAAAAGAAGAAAGAATGAAATGATGAAGAATTATTTTAATAAGCACAGAACCGATACAGCACAAACTAATATGTCCTGATGTCTACAGCATTTCACCCTGAAAAAGACGAACTTTTTGGTCGCTCTTAGATAAATTCCTCCCTGTTTCAATAAAAAGATAAGCTCCAGTTGCAACCGGTCACTTTAACGAAAGAACATGGCATATTTGGATCTACATTTGAGGATATAGCCTGTCATTTCTCATTTCCAGAAGCCAACATGGAAAGCAAAATTCTAAACACCTATGCTCATATGTATGAATGTATGCTACCTATAAGCCTTCTTTCATTAGGAGCACTACCATGAGTTATGGTGTACAGGAGGACATTTATCACACTGTATTGGCACATTAAATGTGAGCATTTGGCTACCCAGTTCCCCACCCTGGCCATGACTGGACTCTACTTCCTGAAAGTTAACCTTCCCAAAACATAAATAAATAAATATAATGCAATAAAATATATAAACACACCCACCACCTGATCCACTCATCCTCAAAATATAAAAAGTGCAAAATTTATACAAAAGAGACAAGGTTACCCTGGATGCCGCACAAATGCAGTGGCAAACGGGAAATCAGTAACATGATTAAGGACATACTTGGATTCCAGACCGATACTGCTAAATGCCAAAAGATATTCCTGGTAGAGGAAAGCCGAAAGTCCTACAATAAAGGCTATCGGAATGAAACTACCAAACCATTAGGGGACAGCTAAAACCCTCAGACATCAAATAGATTGTTCTGGTAGTTACTCATATCTACTGCCTTACTTCATGAGAAACAAACTTTTTGGTGGTTCTTGATAAATTTATCTCTGTTTCAAATGCAAATATCTGCTTCAGTCGCAATTAGTCAACTTAATAAAGGTACCTCACATACTCCTCTACTTTCTAGGATATTTCCTGCCAATTCTCAGACAGGAAAGGCAAAAATCTTTGTTTAAAGCAAGGAGGGTTGAATAGAAATTCATTCTTAAATTTCTTAAACCCACATAACTTTTTCATTTCTTGATTATTTTTAACAGAAGATATTTCGAATTTTGCTTCAAATGTCATTGCATAGTATAAACACCTGCGTTTCAAACCCTCAATCTCAGGATATTAAGGCAGCACTCTAACAGACTAAGCAAAAGAAGATCTTTCCCAACTCTTCTAGTTAGACTACCTTTATATCTCCAGTTAGGCCTAAATTAAAATATTGTTTGTTTGCTGTCAGCCGACCGACCCAAAAACTCGCCATGACCCAAATAATTTTATTGCCGTTTTAAAACATTTTTTTTATTCGAATTTTGCCGATTGCGGTTTAGAATCGAGTGCTGATTTCGGGTTACATTTGGTTTTGATTTCGGTAGTACATTGAAATGTTTCAAGGTATACAAGTTTAATATTAATTTACAAATAGAACAACACGACACGGAGGTCGAGGCATGGAAATCGGCATTTAAATTCAGGTACATTGGTTTTCAGTAGACATTTTCTGAAAGATGGTGGAACTTCAACTATGTTTTCTACTTCTGTTGGTTGTTCAACAATGATTTTACTTCTTGTTGGCTGTTCATGATTTTAATAAGTAAATTTAGCAGTGTAAATGTTAATACTTTGAAGAATGAACTGAATTGACCAAATATTAATATTAATCATTTAATTTTAAAACAGATATATTCTGATCAAAGTACATGAATTTTAATGGAATGGTCCTTAAGAATACTTGTATAAATGTTCATGTTTTTCTACAATGTTAATAAAAAGTTATTCAATATTTAATGTGCAATTATACTAACTGGAACCCCCAGTTTCTCTGGTGCTAAGAGTGACTGGTTAATGATCCATATGCATTCAATACACCAAGCACTCACCATGCAGTTGTATTACTAAGCCAGAAAGCACACTACAGAGGGTGATTAAGGATTAAAAGGTGCATATATAATAGCAGTGAATATATCTAGCAGAACACAATAAAGAAAAAAAAGAGCAGATATACACATATAAAAGAATATATAAGAGGTGAAGGTTATAGCAAGTGACACATAAATGCATGCATATGCAGAGATAAAAGATGTACGAGGCTCCCTACATTCATACTATTATATAAACATCCAAAATATTTTTCCAGAAAAAAAATAAAATAATTTACCTACCTACCTACCCACATAAAAATTCTGGTAGGAGAATGGCAAACAAACAATATTTTAATTTAGGCCTTATACAAGGCCGCAATTAAAAATATTTTTGTTTCCCCTTACCCTACCCACCATTTTGGAAGTGGGTAGGTAGGTAGGCTTTTTCTTTTTTTTTAGAGAGAAAATCCCTGAAATATATCTAACACACAGGAAACACAGAAAAACAACAAATTGAACTTTATTGATACTAAAACAACATACTGTATAACGTATTATGCATGACTAGAAGACCTTACAATTTCAGACTAGAAAATGTTTGTAAATATCAATGGCTTTGTGACTTAGAGTAGACCACATATAAGTTGAGACACGGTTCTATATTTTTCTTATAGTTTTATTAATTGAATTGAAAATATAAAACCCAAACAAGACTGCTACCTAGTAACATTCGATGCAAAAAATATGTACACTTGTTTTTCATTTAAGGAAATACTAGAAACCTCAAACCGTGATCCAAGCGAGTATGACTACGCCTATTAAGGCTTATTCTAGAAAACTATGAATTTATTTTTAACAGTAAATTTTACCATGAAACCTTGGGCGTGCCTATGTGTGGATCAGCATTCGCTGAGTTAGCAGACCTTACAATGTTTGTTAATTCTTGAACACATTTTACAACGCTTTCAACACAGAGAAACAAAATGATAATGATAGTTGAAGTTCACCTACGAATTTTCCTGTAATGAAACAATATTCTTAGACACTGTCATATACAAAGGAGAAAGATTCATTAACAAAGGCGTAGTATGATACAAGACATTAAAACCCATATCAAACCAACTGAAGCATATCAATATCTGCACAGACACAGCTCACACCCAAAAAGTGTTTTCATTGAAAGGATTTATCAAGGGTGAAGTATTGAGGTATCTCAGAAACAAAAGCAGCAAAATTGATCTTAAAAACAGTTAGAAGCTCAAACGAGGATATCAAATATCTGAAATCAAGGATTTTTTTTTATCAAACACAAAATACAGAAAGGGAAAACTTGCTAACACAACGCCCAGCGAAACGGGAGCAACCGCTAGTCATGTTAACAAAATTCAACCAATCTATACAGAAACTAAACATATAATAATGAAACATTGAATGGAATCTTATTTCACAAAACCCTGAATGTGTGAACATATTTAATCATCAGCCCATTATAGCTTATAAAAGACATAAAAACTTAAAAGAACTGTTATCAAAGCATTTGCTGGTATAGTCAGCTCGACTTTGCACAACACAATATGATACTGAGCTCGAAAAAAATCAACTACTATTTTATCCAAAGGCAACTGGTGTATGGTCCAATATAACATTAGAAATAGCATAAATAGCACGCTAATATACAACTTATTGAGTCGACCACTGATGAAGGCGAACTCAGGGATTTACCCCAAACACAACAGAAACACCGGGCCTAACATTTAAGCTCATGGGTGAGCTCGGATGCGCAATCGTAACTACTCGGCCATTCTCGCTACGCATACAATATTGTTATTGAAGGCGTAGCTAGAGTGGCAGAGTAGTTGCGATTGCTCGGATGCATTTATTTAAAACATTATTCCATTCCAATTTCAGTATCCTTGCATACGTTGTCTATCCTTTGCTGCAAATACACGGGCGACAATGATTTCGCGGAATGTTGAAAATACGGATCATTCAAGGAAACGAAATAAAAACGAACTTTTGAGCTAAACGAAAAAAAACGACTTGATTTTCAAAAAAAATTATTTCAGTCAGCGGATTTTTAGAGGGTCGGTCGGGTAAGGTGAAACAAACTTAATTTTAATTTTGGCCCAACAACCTGTAAATTAATGACCAAGTCACCGATTACAATCATGTGACATTAGCCATTCTTGTAATTACCTGAATTGATACAGCCTGGAACATTACTCATTAGAGGACCATAATATCAAGTGAGTGATAAGCATGTATGTTTCTTTATATTTTCATAATTTTCTTCTGATCAGTTGCTATCCAGGGGATGCTTATTTTATATCAAGCAATGTGTACTTTCCCCTCTAATATAACCTCTTTGGTTGTGTGTGGATTTAAGTTGGTGTCTATTCTTACAACAAAAGTATTGAAAAAGACTCGCAAAAATATGTAAGCCATATAAGCTGTTGGGGCGCAAAGATGCAACAGTATTTGGTGAATTAAAATTTTTTAAATGCTTCACTTTGCCATCCATAGCACTTTCTGCATAAGCAAGCCTATGGATAATTATTTAACTACCCTCAAGTCTGGTAAGTCTGTTCTTTTTGTTAACCTAATATTAAATGAAAACACTTACTCTCTGGACAACAAAATTGCATGTACCGACCTGGCAGTATTATATTCTTAAAATCATAATTTTACAAAATTAAAGCCTGTACAGTGAATGCTTAATATGCAGATCCTGTGTCCACACTACGCCCAACTTTCTGTTCTGTTTATTATTACATCAGCCAATGAAATTTCAGCATTCAAATTTTTGAAGGTTTTTATTATGCCCCCGCCGTAGCGGTGGGGGCATTAAGTTTTACCCTTGTCCGTCGGTACGTACGTATGTACGTACGTCCCAAAATTGGTTTCCGTTCTCTAACTTGAGTTTGCCTCAACCAAACGTTATGAAACTTATACACAATGCTTATTACCAGAAAACACAGATCAAGTTTGAAATTTGGTGGCGTCACTTTAACCGTTCTAGAGTTATGCCCCTTTATAAATGGAAAAATTGCTAAATTTTTAGTTTCCGTTCTCTAACTTTAGGTGGCCTCTACCAAATGTTATGAAACTTATACACAATGCTTATTACCACAAAACACAGATCAAGTTTGAATTTTGGTGGCGTCACTTTAACCGTTCTAGAATTATGCCCCTTTATAAATGGAAAAATTGCAAAATTTTTAGTTTCCGTTCTCGAACTTAAGTTTGCCTCAACCAAATGTTATGAAACTTATACACAATGCTTATTACCACAAAACATAGATCAAGTTTGAAATTTGGTGGCATCACTTTAACCGTTCTAGAGTTGTGCCCCTTTATAAATGGAAAAATTGGAAATTTTTTATTTTCTTCTAAATATCAAGTAATTTTTAAAATTGGAGTTATCTTCCTTTGTCCATGATTATAGTTGAATGAACTACAATCAATGCTTTATACAATGCAATGTTTAATTTTGACTTCCACTGATAAAACACAGATCAAGTTGAATTTGGGTAGTGTCACTTTAACCATTATTGAGTTATGCCCCTTTATAAATCGAAAGATTGCAAAATTTTTAGTTTCCATTCTGTAACTTAAGTTTGCCCCATGGCCAACCAAACATTATGAAACCTATACACAATATTCATTACCACAAAACGAAGATCAAGTACAAATGTTATGAAACTTATACACAATGCTTATTACTTCATAATACAGATTAAGTACGAAATTTAGTGAGAACCCTTATACCATTCTGAGTTATGTCCCTTTATAAACATAAAAATTGCTGAATTTTTCGTTTCCGTTCTCTAACTTTAGTTTGTCTCAACCAAATGTTATAAAACTTATACACAACCGTTCTAGAGTTATGTGTGTTTACAAATAGAAAAATTGCTGAATTTTTAGTTTCTGTTTTTTTTTGTTTTTTTTAGCATCACTTTTACTGCTTTTCAGTTATGTCCTTTTATAACTATATGCTATGCAAGCGGGGGCATCATCTGTGTCCACATGTGGACACTATCCACATTTATTTATCTTAAGGATAAACCACATAATCCTAAAAAGTATTGAAACCAAAAAGTACAACAGAGCGTTGTCAGATCTTTTAAGCCAAGCATGGACACATGATCTTCATTTTATTCAGATTGTGAATTATTTGGCAGTATTTCAGAGTTTTATGAAATTTTGTATGCATGTAGAACACATTGAATTGTCACTGAACATGCTGAATATTGAAAAATGAATATGTGCGAAACATCCTGAGATACAACAGTGTTCTAGCTAGAAACTGAGGGCAGAGGGGCACAGTCACTTAGTCTTAGAAAAAGGGCAATTTCCACATCAATCTTATTTACAACAGATTTTTCTTGTATGTTGACAAATATTGATAGCCGTTATTCTGTTTTTTTTTTTTTTTTTACCATTTAGTGGCTTCTTCAGAGATATATGCGAGTTTCCTTTGCCTTATCAAAAAACAATTATTCACTCTCTTGCCTTTTTTCAAGGGTTATTTCTTGTCAAGATACTCTCATTAATTCAGATATAAAGTTGTCTATCATGTTATATTAATGTAAGTTAGTTGGGGGTGTCTATTGCTACACAGCAATTTCATGGCAGCAGGTGGGGCCTCGGTGGCCGAATGGTCTAAGTAGTTACTACTGTAATCACTAGCCAGTCAACACTGAGGTTGTGAGTTTGACCCCACTCCTGCTGGTGCACTCGACTCCAATCTTAATTGACAAGGATTGTCAGTTTTCCTATCGAAGGTCGGTGGTTTTCTCCGGGCACTCCGGCTTCCTCCACCAATAAAAACTGGCCGCCACGAAATAGCCCAAAAGCAGTGCTTAAAAGTGGCGTTAAAACACCAAAAATCAAAATCAAATTAATCTTGGCAGCAGATAGATAGTTGGATTGTTAAGATACAATATATTGTTTATCAAAACATTTAAAAAGTTAAAACATCCTGTGGAAACAGGCATAATTTTTCAAGTGTGAGGTAGAGGGTGCAGCCTGAAGGGGGTGGAGCATAAAGGCTCAAGTGAGCTATTTTCATAACTTGGTGTGCCTTGTCATCTGTTTACTTTACAAAATCTTTTCCTCAAAATGCAGGTTTTGTTTATAACATGTACCAGGTATCCTGAAAACCACTATAGATAGAGATGTTGAGAATGTTGAGATCTACCTACTGTCCATTTACATCAAACCTGTCAGACAACTTCTTACAGAGGTTATTGCCCTTAAATGAAATATTTTTTCACATTTTCGCGTATTTTATTGAAAACTAATAGATAGAGAGAAACTTTTGATATACAAAACTATCAGCAAAACAAGATCTACAAATATGTCAACATGCCAGAAATCGTCAAACATCTCGTTATTGGAGTTATTGCCCTTAAAGGATGATTTTTACCAATTTTTTTGCATTTTTGCTTATGATCTTGAAAACTGGAAGACATAAATAGAAACTTCAAAATGCAAAAATGATCAGCAAGACAAGATCTACAATAAAGTCAGCATGGTCAGTAAAGTCAATCAACTCTTTATAGGTGTTATTGCCTTTTGATAATGATTTTTGCATCTTTTATAAAATCTTTATTGGATGAAGAAAAACTGTAAACAGCAAAAATGATCAACAAGACAAGATCTGTAAAATAAGAAGATGTGTAATAGTCAGTGTTCCAGACCAAATGACATAGAAGTTCACAACTATAGGTGCCAAAACATTCAACAATAATCAAAACCCATACCGGTCAGTGTTCAGCTTTTCAAAAGGGCGGGTGCCAATTCTGAAAAAGGGCATGATTATATGAAAAGGGCATGTTTTAATAAAGATATTAATCAAACATTGTCTTTTTTCAATAAATCACTTGATTATATATATACAAGTACAACATGATTAGCCCAGATAAAACTCTATCTGTCTACTTTTTATGTTGAAAAAACTTGTCAACCACCTTGTCACACAAGTTTTCAAGGCCTTGCTTGTCATAGTTTATCTTTATATGCAGTATGTTTTGCAGGATTTCCTGCTTCATTTTGTTTCTATAGTCATACAAGTTATACCTGGGAAAGACCCTTTCTGCCTCTGCTGTGCTTAATGGTAATACAGCAGCTGCGCTCAGTAAATGCACGATGTTAGGATATAGTGAACAGTGAAAATTTGTATTAAAAATAAAGAATACAGAAAAAGATGACCAAGGCACCCTACCTACACTGCTACAAACACCCTCTTAAACTTTTCCCATAATTCAAAAGACCTAATTTTATAAAACATGTAAATTATAAAGCCAGAAGTATGTAGACATATCTTAAGTAGTTAACTCAATGCAAGGGAAAAATAAAAATGAGTTATCTTTCTTTATTCGGGTGTGCTCCTTCTTTGGAGGATTATACACAGTACATGGAAGAAGTGAATACGATCAACAATGGCGGCTGGTTTTGTTATTTTCGTATCAACAGTGAGGGCAGGCAAAGACAAATACATGTGAATTTGCTATTTTTTCACGGAAAACAAGTAAAACGATGTTTTTAACAAGTTGATTATGGTTTTCGATTTTCTGTCAATTACGTTTTCTCCATGAAACTACGGTAAACATCGCAAATTGTGTTGTCGTATAAACATTTTCTTCATGCCGACTGACCGATTCTATTTGAATGAATTAATGTTGATGATCATTAATGACCCATCCGATAAATGGATTACCTGTAACAACAGATTATGACACCTGTTATAACCGTTGATTAGCATGGGGTCGTAAACAAAGTCATTAACTTGTCGCAAGGTAAAATTTCGTAATGACGGATCATAACAAAACGAACAAAATAAAATACATTCGATCTTCAAAAAGGCAGGGCGCCCTGGATAGTGCAAAAAGGGCACAGGGCGGCACTCGGGAAAGGGCGGGCGGACCGCACTGTGAAAACGACCTAGCTGGAACACTGATAGTCAGCTATAAAAGTCCCTGAAATGAAAAATGTAAAACAATCCAAAAGAGAATACTAACGGCCTGATTAATGTACAAACAATGAACTAAAAACAAATATGATATATATATATATATATAGCTACAACCTCTGAATTGCAGGCTCCAGAAAGACGAAATTGTCAGTGGACTCTATAAGAGTTACTGTCCTCAAATGACTATTTTCTTTTTATCCTTTTTAGCTCACTTGGCCCTTCTCATCTTTTGGCTTCCGTCGTCCGTCCATTGTCTGTTAATTTTTACAAAATTCTTCTCCTCAGACCTCTGAAACTACTGGGCCAAATTCAACCAAACTTGGCCACAATCATCATTAGGGTATTTAGTTTAAAAACATGTCTGATGACCCCGCCTTCTAACCAAGATGGCTGACATGGCTAAAAATAGAACAATGGGGTAAAATGCAAGTTTTGTCTATTATTTTGAAAACAGTTATAAAAAGAGAAAATCTGACAGGTGCAAAAATGTTCACAATGTTGAGCTCTACCTATTGTTCATTTACGCTAAAACTGTCAGATGACTTCTCATAGGAGTTATTGCCGTTAAATGACTAATTTTACTAATTTTGATGCCCCCGCCATAGTGGAGGGGGCATTAAGTTTTACCCTTGTCCGTTGGTACATACGTCCGTCCGTACGTTAGTCCCAAAGTTGGTTTCTGTTCTCTAACTTTAGTTTGCCTCAACCAAATGTTATGAAACTTATACACAATGCTTATTACCACAAAACACAGATCAAGTTTGAATATTGGTGGCATCACTTTAACCATTCAAGAGTTATGCCCCTTTAGTAGGCTTTACAAATGGAAAATTTGCTGAATTTTTCGTTTTTGTCTCTAACTTTAGTTTGCCTCAACCAAATTCTATGAAACTAATACACAATGCTTATTACCACAAAATACAGATCAAGTTCGAATTTTGGCGGTGTCACTTTAACTGTTTTAGAGTTATGCCCCTTTACAAATGAAAAAATTGCTGAAAATTTCTGTTTCTGTTTTCTAACTTAAGTTAACCTCAACCAAATGTTATGAAACTTATACACAATGCTTATTACCACAAAATACAAATCAAGTTTGAATTTGGGGGGTGTCACTTTTGTTGTTCTATTGTTATGCTCCTTTACAAATGAAAAAATTGCTGAATTTTTCGTTTCCGTTCTCTAACTTAAGTTTGCCTCTACCAAATTTTATGAAACTTATACACAATGCTTATTACCACAAAACTCAGATAAAGTACAAATTTGGGTAGCATCACTTTTAATGTTCTTCAGTTATGTTGCTCCAATTATAACAATATATGATAAGCAAGTGGGGCATCATCTGTGATAAGTTGCAGATCTATATTAGTTTGTGACAAATGAAAGAAAAATATTTGGAACTATTGATTATATTTGATTATAATTTGAAAATAGATATACATTGTGTAACATCATATCTAATTTTAGAGAACTATTTTAGTTGTTAAATCATATCTAATTTTAGAGAACCATTTCTGTTCAAAGGAAATAACTCAAACTTATTCCATGAACCAGTAATGATAACATAGTAATAACATAAATATATGGATTCTCTTCAATTTAATTTAAGTCATTAGTTGTCAAAATTTCTTTATAGAAAATGAAAGGATATGGAGTAAATGTACATGGGACAAAATCGCACACAATACATAGAAAACATAGAAAATTATCAATGAACAAGGCTTTTATTCCTGTTCTTCATCTTGACAGTTGATGTAAAGTCTTCAACAATGAACGAACGATTCATACCCTACAACAAGGTCAAGACGGCCCTAGCGTCGACTTAACTATTTTTTAAGTCACTTGTGTTATGAAGGTAGATGTCACAGTTGTTATGTGGTATTTTATTTTTGTTGTGTGTGTTAATGTTTAATTTTACATGATCCTGTTTGGGGTTCAGATTTGCAAAATCATTTTCATTATTTATTAGATGATAATCTATTTTAAATATTCAATCACAATCCAAATATAGAGCTGTTTTAAGCTTAAATGTTGTGTCCATACTTACTCAACTGTTCAGGGTTCAACCTCAGCAGGAAAATCCAGTTTACTGTCGCTCGACAGCCTCTTGTTGCCTTTTATCTTGAAAAGTATAATAGATAGAGGGAAACTTTAAATTGCAAAAATGATCAGCAAGACAAGTTCTACAAATAAGTCAACATGGTCGAAATCGTCAGTTGACTTCTTGTTGCCCTTTGATGACGATTTTTACAATTTTTTGCGTTTTGCCTTATATCTTAAAAATTATAATAGATAGATAAAAACTTAAATAAGCAAAAATGATCAGACAGACAAGATCTACAATTCAGACAATAAGGAGGAAATCGTCCAACAATTCCTTATTGGAGTTATTGCCCTTAAATGACAAATTTTACCATTTTATACGTCCGTTTACGGGACGTATCATGGTATACTGTTGACCGTCTGTCTGGCCTCAACAAGTCGGACATTAACTCAACTCAAAACGCTTTAACCAATATGCATGAAACTTTGGTGAATTGTTTATATTTTTCGTTTTTTATAAATTTCGGATTTACCGTTTCCAAGTTTTGGGGTTTTATTCATTAAAAAAGGAGGGATTTTCCAGTTTGTGGACAATAACTCAAAAACAATTTCACCAATTTGCAAGAAACTTTGGTGAATTGTTTATTTCTATCGACATAAGCTCGCTCCCTTTTGATTTTTATAAATTTAAGCCATACGTTTCCGATTTATGGGGTTTTATTCATTACAAAAAGGGGGATTTTCCAGTTTTCGGACAATAACTCAAAAATGCTGAAAGCATTTTTATGAAACTTTGGTGAATTGTTTATATCTATTCAGTATTGATGTAAGCTCCTTTAGAATTTTATAAATTTTACATTTTACATTTCCGAGTTATAGGGTTTTATTCATTAAAATAGGGGATTTTCCAGTTTTGGACAATAACTCAAAACAATTTCACCAATTTGAAAGATACTTTGTGAATTTTTATTTCTATCGACATGAGCTTCCTTTTGATTTTTTTAAATTTTAGACTACGTTTCCGATTTATGGGGTTTTATTCATTACAAAAAGGGGGATTTTCCAGTTTTCGTACAATAACTTTGGTAAATTGTTTATATCTATTGTTGTAAGCTCCCTTTTGATTTTTATAAATTTAAGATTTTACGTTTCCGAGTTATAAGATTTTATTCATAAAAAAAGGGTTGATTTTCAAGTTTTTGGACAATATCCTTAAAGTTCTTAGAGCAGTTTTCCTTAAACTTTGATGACTGATTTATATCTATTAAGATAACCTCCCTGTAGTTTTTTTAAAATTTCTGATATAACATTGAGAAGTTATTGTTTGTTTATAGTCTGACAACAGATTTACTAAGTTACATTGCGCAACAGCACAGTGTATTGCACAACAGCAAGAAATCTTTAATTGAATATAAATTCAATTCATATAACCAATTTCATGTTCTTTGACTACATTTATTCAGAAACCTATAATATGTCAAATATGTAATTACAATCCAAATTCAGACCTGTAGAAAGCTTGAATATTGTGTCCATTTTTGCCCCAACTGTTCAGGGTTGGACCTCTGCGGGCATATCCAGTTGCACTCAGCGAAGCAGTTATTCTCATTTTCATATGACCGCAAAAAAGGAGTAGGTTTGGTAAGGGTCATATTTGGCCTGGATTATTAAGTTCAATGTTTCGGGATAAAAAAAGTTTTAAGTTGATGAAAAGACATGTGAGGAAGTTAAATAGTAGTATTTTTGTCAAAATTTTATTCTGAAGGATTGATTTTTACGTCCCAAATAGGTCAAACACAGATTTTTGCAAAATTTGACAAAATCGTAATAATTTCAACCAAATTAATGCCTAGGAAACATTGAGCGCAGGTGTCGACAAACTAAATATTTGTGTCAGATATGTAAAATGCCATAACAAAGATTATGCTAAAAGATTTTTTTTTGTTGACACCTGCGCTTTATGTTTCCTTTCCAAAAAATCAATGGAAATGTATCCATTTTTATTGAATTTTCGTCGGAAATCAAATTGAGTGCTCTTTGTGATGTCATCAACAGAACGCTAGTACGTAAATTATCAAAATATATATATTTTCGATATTGTCATTGTATTAGCTATGGTTCATGTTTGAATTGGTCAATTAATCCTAATTTTAAATTTTAGCCAGAAATTGGGGCCATTTTAGGACCTTATCCAACCTGTTCCTTTGTGTTCGTATACTGCTATCACGTTTTAGTCGTCCGAAGACATTTGGTTTCCGGACAATTATTTAGTTTAAGTGAATGGATCTCTATGAAATTTGAGCAAAAGGTTCAATACCACAAAAGGAAGGTTGGGATTGTTTTTGGGGGTGATGGTCCCAACTGTTTAGGAATGAAGGGCCCAAAACAAGCTTTTTTCTTGTTTCAGGACAATAACTTGTGTATAAGTATTTTGATTGCTCTGAAATTGTACCACAAGGTTCAATACCACAAGTAGAAGGCTGGGATTCATTTTGGGGGTAATTGCCCAAATCGTTCAGGAATTAGGGGCCAAAACCAGCATTTTCTAGTTTTCAGACAATAACTTACAAGTGTTTAAGTGTATGGATGTCTCTTGAATTGTACCACATTTTTCAAAAAGAAAATTTCTTCAAATATTATGGGGGGGGTCAATTTTTTTTCCTCAAGATTTAAGAAATTATCAATTTTCCAAAAAAAATTGGGGGTCACAATTTATTTTGCTAATTCTTTGTATACAGTCTGAAAACAGATTTACTAAGTATTGCACAACAGCAAGAAATCTTCAAATTCAAATCATATAACCAATTTCAAGTTATTTGACTACATTTATTCTGTGTCAGAAACCTATAATGTGTCAAATATTTAATTACAATCCAAATTCAGACCTGTATCAAGCTTGAATATTGTGTCCATTTTTGCCCCAACTGTTCAGGGTTGGACCTCTGCAGTTGTATCCAGCTGTGCTCGGTGAAGCACAATTTTTTCCTATTATCTTGAAAATTATAATAGATAATGGGAATCTTTAAATTGCAAAAATGAACAGCAAGACAAGTTCTACAAATAAGAGTGCATGTCGAAATCGTCAGTCAATTCCTTATTGGAGTTATTGCCCTTTAATTACCATTTTTACCTTTTTTTTTCGTTTTGCCTTATATGATAAAAATTATAGTAGATAAACAGACACTTTAAATCACAAAAAAGATCAGCAAGGCAAGATCAACTAACAAGTCAAATTTTGCCAATATACATTTTTTTGTAGTTAGAAGACTGTCACTCTTTAGAGGAATGATTGCCCTTAAACATTGTTAAATGAAGATTTTTTTTTACCCGCTTTTGTGTTTTGAGCAAAAACTAAAGAAGATAGAGAGAAACTAAACAGACTTAATGATCAGCAGTACAAGATCAACAAAACAGAAATTTTTGTCATGAATTCTATTCTCGTCTACCAATGTCTACAATGTTGAAGAGTGTCCTTTATTGAATATGCACATAGACCAAGGTGAGCGACACAGGCTCTTTAGTGCCTCTAGTTTTATGCCCCAGCCATCACTGGAGGGGGCATTAAGTGTTACCCTTGTCTGTTGGTATGTCCAAAAATTGGTTTCTGTTCTCTAACTTTAGCTTGCCTCGACCAAATGTTATGCAACTTATACACAATGCTCATTACCACAAAATACTGATCAACTTTGAATTTGGGTGGCGTCACTTTTACCGTTCTAACTTATAATGTTATATGCAAGAAGGGGCATCATGTGTGTCCCATGGACACATTCTCCATTGATTTTTGTAAGTGACATGGCTGAAAATAGAACATATGGGGTAAAATGCAAGGTTTGTCTATTATTTTGAAAACCACTATAAATATAGAAAATCTGATAGAAACAGAAATGCTCAAGATGGTTAGCTCTACCTATTGTCCATTTACGTCAAAACTGTCAGACGACTTATTATAAGAGTTATTGCCCTGACAAATGAACAAATTTTAACATTTTATCATTTTTGCCTATTATCTTATTAGATAGAGAGAAACTTTAAATAGCAAAAATGATCAGCAAGACGAGATCTACAAAGAAGTCAACATGGTCAAAGTCATCAGACAACTCCTTATTAGAGTTATTGCCCTTTGATTACAATTTTTACAATTTTTTTAGCTCGCCTTTCCAAAGGGCCAAGTGAGCTTTTCTCATCATTTGGCGTCCGTCGTCATCTGTTAAATTTGACTAAAATCTTCTCCTCTGAAACTACTGGGCTAAATTTAACCAAACTTGGCCACAATCATCATTGGGGTATCTAGTTTTAAAAATGTGTTGGATGACCATGCATGCAAAACCAAGATGGCTGACGTGGCTAAAAATAGAACAATGGGGTAAAATCCAAGTTTTGTCTATTATTTTGAAAATCGTTATAAATAGAGAAAATCTAACAGGAGCAAAAATGTTCAGAATGTTGAGCTCTACCAATTGTCCATATATGCCAAAACTGTCAGACGACACTGAAACAGAAATATTTGTCATGAATTCTTTTCTTGTCTACAATGTTGGATAGTGTTCTTTGTTGAATATGCACATAGACCAAGGTGAGCGACACAGGCTCTTTAGAGCCTCTAGCTTCTTCTTTGCCTAATATTTTTAAAAACTATAATAGATAGATATAAACTTAAACAAGCAATTCTTTGCCTAATATTTTTAAAAACTATAATAGATAGATATAAACTTAAACAAGCAAAAAAGATCAAATGGATAATTTCTTCTAATTAGTCGACTTGTTATTGGAGTTATTTTTCTTTAATGATCTGTTTTACCATTTTTTGTGTTGTAAACTTTAAATTATATCTGCCTAAGTAGTTGAATCCCTATGTGTTTCCCATACACAAAATATTGCCAACAGTGTACTGTAGATTTCAATGAGTGTACTATAGATTTCAATCAGTGTACTGTAGATTTTAACCAGTGTACTGTAGATTGCAGTTAGTGTACTGTAGATTTCATTGAGTACTGTAGATTTCAATTAGTGTACTGTAGATTTCAATCAGTGTACTGTCAGTGAATTCAAATCAATGTACTGTAGATTTCAATTAGTGTACCGTCAATTGCAATAGCTGAAGTGAGTGACTATGGAATATACTTGGAAGGTATATTATATATACATTGTACAATATATAATGTCCCATGTAATGCATATAACAAAAACATGAGTATAAATTCTCCAAGATTGTTGCTTTCCTGTTGTCTCACTTTTAATGATTGGTAACAAATCCTCACTAATGAAAGTATTCTATAGAATATTAGATTTTTTACATGTCATACATCTTTCCACAATACTCAGTTATTGAAGATTATTATAGAACACTGATGCAATTCTCAGAGCCATTTAAGTGTCTTGTGACCTATTGTAACAGAGATTTAATTGACATTACCAGTACACAAAAGAATAAGGGGTCAATACCTCATTGGTTAATGTCATAAATGTTCATTGAACTTTGTATTGATTCTTGTCCAATGTTCAATAATATTCAAGGAAAGATAACTTCAGAGAAAACACTTAGTTTGAGGGTATCTTGCAGGGACCAGTTTTCTAAGGTTTACAGATGTTTCCAATAATTGAGAAATTTTAGTATTAACCAGATATCTAACATCAGCAGAAATACTAGATTAAGGCATTTGTTGAGGGAGTTGGTCCCTGATTTTAGCAAGTACACACAGCATTATTTCAGAAGAATCTTAGTAATCATCTAATGTGTGAAATAACTTTATTTCAGAAGAATGAAAATTACCCATGGCCAGGCATTCCAGGTTGTGGACACAAAAGATAATAATATATTTGAGAATAATGAACGGTATCTCATAACTTTATTTCAGATAGAAAGAAAAGCATATCAGTTGTGTACATAATTATGTATTTCTGATGAATGAAAGAATTCAGGTTTCATATGAATACTTTTATTTTAGAAGAATGAGAGGTGTATTTAAGTTGTGTACAAAAAGCTTTATTTCAGTATCAAGGAAAGTATCTAGTTGTGTAAAAATAACTGCAGATCAGAAGAAAGCTGCATTTTGCATAAAAAAATTTGCATTAAAAAAAGGAAGAGTTAAAACTGTTTTTCAATAAATGGCCAAAAATTAGGATCAGTTAACAGCAATATGAAAATTTTGGGAAATTTACATTGTTTTGTGTTTTACTGCACAATGGTATTTATGTAAGACATACTATGGAAAAAATATACATGGTGAACTATGATACAAGGAAATTTTGTTATACCATTGACAAGTTAAGTGCAAACTGCTTTGGTATAACTTTTTTATACAATTGTGTTGTATTCCCCAAGGAAGTTAAAATAAAGAACCTTTCACACAAATGTAAAATATTGGCATCCAAAAGTAAACCTACTTGCACAGGTGTAAGTGTAAAGTGCAGTTAATATTTATTATATTATCTTGATAAATAAAAATATTTTGTGAGGTTATGATATGAAAGTATCCCTACCTATTTTTCCCAGAAGATGATTTATTTTTATTCAGATTTGAGTTTTTCTGGTATCCATAGCAACTCATTTGGAATTGGGTCATAAAATGATGATAGTAGTACACTTGTTTTACAATGTTTTGATTAGGGTAATATTGTAATTACTGTACAATCAGTGTACTCACAATGGACCAACGAATTTGATAGGAAGAATTGATATCATAAAGGATGCAGACTTTGAACAGTTCCACTTGTTCTGTATTATGTAGACAAGATTGTAAGACATGAGGTTACAGAGATGTTGATACACAATGCCAATATTAAAGGAATGGATTTACCATATGTTTAGCTATGTCAGTCAGTTTATCTATTTTCTTTGCAGACTTGTGTTTGGTACATTGTACCCAGCTTATGCCAGCTATAAAGCTATACGAACCAGAAATGCCAAAGAATATGTGAGTACTGCAGATAGCAATGCATTTAAGGAGTATACATCATCAAAAGATGAACAATTAAAAGTTAAATGTAATTAAATCAACAAATGAAACGAAAGAACAAAGGATATTCTGTGGTTTATATTTGTTAGATGTTTTCATGTATACAAGAAAAACATTATGTATTTTTGATGCTTTAGACCTGTTATTTGGTTATACTCAGCAAACAAACTTGAAAAAGTTCTACAAAACAACTTAAATAAAATGAACACATAAAAATACAAATGCAGTTTTAATACAAATTATTTATTCAGTGAATAATATCCAGTACATACATATAGTGAAGGTAACATATTATAACATGTACTTTTCTATAGGTTGTCAACATCTTATACATTTGTATTTTTAAATGGTAGATTAAGTTCATCATACACTAGAAAAAATCATATGGAAACCTTTATAAATTTTTTTTTTATAATTGATACTTATTTTGTCACAATTTAGATATTCATGAAACTTTTGAAGCTTTTAAACCCAAAGAACGTCAAAAGAATTAAAATGGATATGATGTAGATTATTAAAGAAGAAATGAGATTCAACATGAAAATCACTAATCATGAAGAAGTTCTAAAATGTTATCTAAATATCAACATGTTTCAGTTTTTCACACTTGTACATTTACCTATATTTTCTTTTCGTTTTTTTCATTTTTAGGCCAAATGGATGATGTATTGGGTTGTGTTTGCATTTTTCTCATGTGCTGAAACATTCTCAGATGTCTTCCTGTCATGGTAAAAATATTTTATGGTGCAATTTTATCCCTTCAGTTCTCAGATAATTCAAACTATGACAATAATTCAGAACAGTTACATGCAAATTACCATAATTTTATAGATTATGAAATATTATATGAAATAATTTGAAAACTGCACTGATTCATTAAATGAATCACAATGTTTTAATTTCGTGAATATAGCTGGCAACCTTGACATGCTTTTGGTATTCCATAGTACTAGTTTATGGAGAAACTCTGCATGCTAGTGGTATTCCATAGTACTAGTTTATGGAGAAACGCTACATGCTAGTGGTATTCCATAGTACTAGTTTATGGAGAAACGCTACATGCTAGTGGTATTCCATAGTACTAGTCTATAGAGAAACTGTGCATGTTTAGATGTTTTCCTTCAGCAGCAGGTGTAAGAAATATAGTAAATATCCAGTGCATATTCTCTCTGAAACTTAAATTAAAAATGTATATCCCATTGTAGGTGAAATACCACCATTGATTTTCCCTATTAGTCTTTGTTAAATTTGCACTTTTCAAAAAATTGTGCAGAATTTATCTGTGTTTCAAATAAAGAAATACTTGGCATGAGTAAAGTTTTATCCTGTCCAGTACTATAGACAAAATTTCACATAACATTTCATTGCATATAAGAAAATAACTATCACTGGAAGTTAATCAATCAAATTTTCACCCCTTTTTTTCCTGTGTACAAGCTTTAGTAACCATGTAATCTCAAGTTTCAAAAATATTCTATAGAAACATCAAATAAAAAAATAATAGTGCTTTGAAACACCCAAGATATATGTTTATGACTCAGAAATATTTTACTGCTATGAAATGTAGGATTATTTTCCTACAACTGTCAAATTCAAGGGAATATTTTTTTTCAACCCTTTTTCATATGCAACCTGATGTGACGTACTATGATTTGGTGGTATTACACCTTGTACAGTCTGTAAAAATTCATGTATCATATAATTTTCCATCATAAACAAACTCTTTCTAAATGAAGAAAAGAGCTCGCTGTTCCTGGTATTGGTCTTGTGTACTTTATATCTGATGTTGTTTACAAGGTAAGCAAACATGCTTTGTTTCAAGGGTGTGTTAAAAATATGATTGCATAATTAAAATAAAAAGACTGGAGATGGTGTTCTGTTTTGGGATGTCAAGAAAACTGCTCTCTGGCAATATTATATAGCTGGTTTTGAGTCAGATTATTGGATGACTTGATAAACTTATTGTCCAATCAGGAGCAGACATTGTGAATTTTTTGTGATAAAAAACAAGAAAAGTATGCTATGTAAGTGGCTTATATTTTACAAGATTTTTTAAAAGAGTTTGAAACATTTATAGATGCTGTAGATTCTTCAATGTCTGAATTTTCTGCTAGGATTATGTCAGTTGTGCTTGACCTCATTTTAGAAATTAAAAGAGCTTGTTTTATTATTTTGTTACATGTCTGAAGTGTCCTTTTGTCAGTTTTCATGATTGAGTGACCGTATTGTTTCTAAGAAGTTTAACACCCAAGATCAATGGCAGTTTTTCTATAGATGCTTCAGTGTTCTCCCAGATATTTCATTTAGCATCCTGGTAAACAGGGAAATTGAAATACCATCTTGTTTCTAAAAATTATAGCATCACATCCATAACATTATCTATAAGAAAACCACTTCAGATAGCATCACATTTAAGATTATAGCATCACATTACCATGATGCTAAAAGGCCCTGGGAGAACACTGTGCTTTACTAGAGCCCATATCAGTCTTGAACATGACACATGACCTTGACCTCATATTCATGGTTGACTATATCCCCTAAAATATGTTAAGTTTTTATGATGAGATGAGTTTCTCAGTAACTACAGGTAAATGGTGACTTCACTAGATTGATTGTGTTCCCTGACAGCATCCAGCTTGGCAACACATTAGGATCACTTTTGACATCTTGTGTCCTTATTCCAACATTTTAATCTGCAACTCTTTGAAAGTAGCTTGATAGAATTCAGCCAGACTTTAACAGATTCTTCTACAGGACACGAAAGTGAGCATCTGCTATTTTAATGTGTGATTTTTGGGGTTCGCATACTAATACATGGACTTTGCAATTCCTGCCATTATTTAGAGATGGCAGACAAAACAGGTCTTCCTTTGAAGACTCAATCATTTTTGTTAACTGTACACTTGAATAAAGGTGAAGTTGTGTTATATGTCAATGCGACAGCAACCCAACAACAAAACCTGAAAAGACATCTAGAGTTCGACAAAGGGTCTTAAACATAGAGATGTATCTCTAAATTGAAGTCTTATACCATGCATCATGCACTAAATCATCCTAAGTTTTAAGGGTCACCTTATTTTAGAGATATAGTATATATATATTGTTGCATAAAATTTTAAAAATTGAGACAGAGAATAGAATTAGTACCTAAAAAAGGATCATTATTGTTATTTTCTCTAATATCAATATTTCTGTTTTCAGGATGCCATTTTACTATGAAATAAAAATTATATTTGTGATATGGCTTCTGTCACCAATGACAAAAGGATCCAGCTTTTTATTCAAGAAATTTGTCCATCCACAGCTCAAAAAGAGAGAAAAGGTTTGCAACATAAATATTTGTTTGCTTTAAGAATTAGATCTGTGAGCTTGCTCATTTGCAAAATCAACAAACTATGCCATTGTACAACCCATCAAAATCAATGTTAATTTCATAAATATTTGTTAATGTATTGAACAGAAGGAATTTAGGGACTCAGTTCATCTGTATATTGTGGTAGTCAAAGCTAATGGTTACCTTTAAATATTTAGAAAATAATAACACTTGATATCAAGTTCTCCTTACCTTAATACTTTGTTAAAATAAAAGTGAACACATCAAGATATTCAGACTGATATTTAAGTTAATGGCATTGTCAGTGTTTGACTGCCAGAAATCCAAAAGGGAGATCAAAATTAGTCTCTTGCAAACTACAACTCAAGTTACCCTGAATTGAAAAAAAAATCTTCAGATACCAAATATTGAAAAAAAACCTTCAGATACCAAATACCATGTACATGTTATTATGATGTATTACATGTACATGATAACACAACACTACTGAAAAATCACAGTAATAGGAAGTAAGAAGTTACCAATGGAGCAAGCAAACTCTTATCAAAGGACAGACAACTCTGTGGTCAAAGGTAAACAGAAAAATGACACATAACACTACACAGCAACAGCAGGTTGTGGGTATAGTTGTACTGATATGTTAAAACTAGATACATTTTTGTAACACCTAGTAATAGGCAATGCTGAAAGGGAAAAATATATGGTGTTTGTTTTCAAAGATGACAAATTTCTTCAGTTCAAGTCCCTAAGAACTCATTATAAGCATGATAAGTATTTAATCAGACTTAGATTGATGCCATCAATAATTAACATTAAGTGGGATTAAACTAGTATATATAGTACTAAAACAGCCATTTTTTTATCTTGGTCAGTTAAAAGATACATGGAAATGTGCACAGTAATAATCAATGCAAAACAGTACCTTACTTAGTATGAATATTAGTATCATAGTCTGCAAATGCATATTTTCAAGTAAAACAATAAACAGAAAATAATTTAAACAATTTCTTACTGTGAACAGGCTCAAAGTAATTTATCTGCTCATATAGAAAAATGTGCTTTCACATATTTTTAAGGTAGTTATTTTTATACGACCGCAAAAAATTTGCATTCATATATTGCTATCACGGCGTCGTCCTCCGAAGACATTTGGTTTCTGGACTTTAATTAGTTTAAGTGTATGGATCTCTATGAAATTTAATCAAAAGGTTCAATACCACAAAAGGAAGGTTGGGATTGTTATTGGGGGTGATGGTCCCAACCGTTTAGGATTGAGGGACCAACAAGCATTTTTCTAATTTCAGGACAATAACTTGTGTATAGTATTTTGATTGCTCTGAAATTGTACCACAAGGTTCAATACCACAAGAAGAAGGTTGGGATTCAATTTGGGGGTTATTGTCGTAACCGTTCAGGAAGCAGGGGCCAAAACAAGCATTTTTTTAGTTTTCAGACTACCTTGTGTTTAAGTGTATGGATGTCTCTTAAATTGTACCACATTTTACATAAAGAAAATTTCTTCAAATATTATTTTTTATGGGGGGGGGATCAACTTTTTTTCCTCAAGATATAAGAAATTATCAATTTTCCAAAAAAAAAAATTAGGGGGGTCACAATTTATTTTGCTAATTCTTTGTATATAGTCTGAAAACAGATTTACTAAGTAAAAGCACAGTGTATTGCACAACAGCAAGAAATCTTCAGTTGAATGTAAATTTAAATCATATAACCAATTTCAAGTTATTTGACTACATTTATTCTGTGTCAGAAACCTATAATGTGTCAAATATTTAATTACAATCCAAATTCAGACCTGTATCAAGCTTGAATATTGTGTCCATTTTTGCCCCAACTGTTTAGGGTTACACCTCTGCAGTCGTATCCAGCTGTGCTCAGCGAAGCACATTTTTTTAATTTTCAGGACATTGATGAGTACATATCACAAGCTAGGACAAAGGGATATAGTGCAATACTTAGTCTAGGACATCGGGGTCTGAAATATTGTACAAATGTTGTTGTTAGAACTGCAATAAAGGTATGTGGTCTAGAAATTATGTTTAAATAATGTGGTCTAACTGATCATTAAAATTGGAGTGTATGTCTGTAGTTCTGCCAGCATTGTAAGGTCTGAGGTTTTGTACAAATGTGGTGGTTAGAAATGCAGATAAATATTTTGTCCTGCTTGTCTGGACATCCAGGTCTGAAATGTACAAATAAACAACTGAAATAAAGATACTTAGACCTGCCTTTTAATACCTCAAGATCTGTACTATATTTACAGCCGTTAATTGTTATGACTGCAATGTAGTTATCTTAAAACATATCAAGTCCTTGCAGCAAAAAAATTAGCAATAGGACATCAAAGTTATAAAATATTTACAGATACAATTATTAGAACTGCATAAAGCCATGTATTCCTGTGATTAGAACAGTGAGGTCTGAAATTAAGTGAATAACAGTACTGTATTTTAAGAGATGCCATCATCAATTTGGAATTTGATGTTTGAAAATGCAGTTTTACTGGCAATGCAAAGCTGAGCTAGTAAAACAAATATTTGTGATTGTCAAGTCCAAAATTGACAGTGGCAACTCTTCAAATACAGTACTGTTATTCTTATTCTAATGCAATACTCTTAAAACGTTCATAATTAAACATTTTCAAATAACTGGTAAACATCAACTGCAAATGCATTGTTGCTAAGGAATCAGACTTTCAACCCTGGAATTGATTGCAGAGGTCATCCAATCAAAACTGTCGTTACATGCCAAATTGCATTAGAATTTTGTACTGACATTTAGATGAACCATGATGTAGTATGTCAGTAGTAGTTTTATTGTTTCAAACTTAAAAAAATATGGCTTCTAAGACTTGATGTATATCATCTGTCACATTTCGTTTGCAAAATTATTACTTGACTTTTTTAAAAGTTTGGAGATATATACCAAGTCCTTTTATCAAATGAAAACTATTTATAGAAACCAGTTTAGTTTTATATTTGTTCTTTTCTCTACACATATTTATTTGGTAAATATTTTAGGGACAGTCAACTTTAACAGAGCATGTCAGAAAGAGCTACAGTACCAATGATCTAAGGGTACCAGACGATTCGTCAGATCAGATGGATAGTAGTATATCGTATATTGATGATGATGAAGATGAACTCGGTATGTATCTTTTTGAACAAATATAGACCTTTAAAAATGTCAATAGTCTTTGAAGTGATTTTGCTTAGTAATTTCTTTTTATGAAAATGGCTTTTGTTAAGTTTATATCCCTGCAAAGTTTCAGAATAAAACATTATGCAAGTGATCTGTTTTTAATGATATGAGATACTGACAGAAAGATAAATTTCATACAACTAATGACCAAAACATTTATTTGACAAGTACAATATTAAAAAGTAGAGAGCACATTAAAAAAAAAAAACATCAAAAATATCAAGAATTGATAATATCAAATGATCAAAGTCTTTTTTCAAGTATTGTGTTACTAAACCATAATTTTTTGCTGCTGACTTGAAGCTAAGAATAAGCGTGACCTTGAAGTTATAAACGAGGAAATATCAGATGATGAAAAGTCTAATTATAAGAAAAAGAAAGGTGAGAGTGCAATCCAAGCTTTCCAGCACTGAGGTTTGCAACAAATACACTTTCAGATCCTTCTTTCACCTTGGGTTCATTTCTCTTTAGTTCAACCCCATTACATTGGTCTCCATGCCTCTAAATCTTTTCATTGATAAAACATCATGGTTTGTGCATATTATCATGATTATTAAGTTCTTCATGCTAATACTAATGATTTTACCCTTGCATGATTATGATAATGGTATATATTGTGCTTTCTTGCATGTTTGGGATTTTTAACAGTAGGATATATTAAGGCCAGTAGCAAAATTAATCGTAAGTTAGACTAGAATGTTCATAACTTATGAGTATTTTTTATCTTAAGATTTTTTTTGAAATTGATCACAGGATTGTGGTACATGTATGATTCTATAATTACACAATTTACTCTGTCCAGTGGTAAGTCTGAAATCCTGGATTTTTAAACAAAACAAGATGCATTTTAATTTTAGAGTATTTGGTATCCACAGTGAAATATGTTATAAAAAAATAAACACTCACAAAAAAGGAAGGACATTGTTTTATTAGCTGGAAATGCTTAAATAGTATGACGATATAAACCTTCATTAGATTAGGCAGACCCATATTATACTTCATATTATACTTGGAGTCTTTCTAGGAACTGTGGATTCATTGTCATTAAAGTATTAATTTGTTGGTAGCACAAAGCCATGATGTGTTCAAGATTCTCTTTAAATTCTTTCTTCATGAAAAATCTGGTACAAAGAACAAACAGGAGCTTAAATTGTAACGTCTATTTTTGTCCTTAATTTTTATACTAAATAAAAGAAATGGCAACAGCTAAACATTGATATCAACATACACAAGTGCAGGTTTTTCAAATGTTTGCTTTCATAAGAAATCACATTTTGAGTTTAGAAGGACACATAGTTAGTACAAAGAAAAAAAAACTTTCTAAAATGAAGGAATCCACAGTAGATGTGTTTTATCTAAAATGAAGGAATCCACAGTAGATGTGTTTTATCTAATTGTAGACTTCAAATATCCATATATAATAAAATGTATACATACAGTTGACTATTGTTAAACTTGGTTAACTCAAAATTCTCTTGAGTTGACATATTTCTACAGTCCAGATGTCAAAATACAGCAATTTATATAAATTTGCACCGTTTGAGTTGAATTTCATTGAGTAGAAATTTCAAACTAAATCTGTGGCCTGAAAGTATAAATTTGGTTGTTATGTCAAAATGTTTCACCCTTGTCAAAAATGGCAGCAGGGATTAAATTTCTTCACCACCCTTATTGGCACTTTGCCTGAAACTTAATCTGGTAATATTTTTTTTATATAGATACTTTATTAGATGGTTAGACATATTTATTATCTACCTATTCGACACTCATTTAAATATGATCAGCTGTTTTACATAAAAGTGATTGTCCTGGTTAGCATTCCATGAAAGGTCATGTGCATAATGATACGCTAGGTTAAAACAAAACAAGTAGCTTTTAAACAGATATGCTACATTGTATATTTTTTATGTCAAATTTTACGGGAACTTGTATGATTTTAAGTTATGGTGAACAAATTTGCATACAAGTGTAAATATGTCTATTTAAAGATGTTAACTTTACTCTCTTCAATATCATCATCTACTGATAGAAATCCTTATAGTGTAATTAAAATTATAATAAAGCTATGGAAACAGTAAATTTAAAAATATATATATAAAAAAAGGCAATGCGTAGATGGATGAGAATCTAAAAATTGATTTGTGGTGAGTTAAAAAGTTAAATAACCAAATGGTAAATTAATTGTTGCATAGTCTTTCATAGTTAAAAGAAAAGACAAAATACAAAAAAAATTGTAATGCAAGTGACAATGTAAATATGACATCCATATAAATGTTAGTATATTCTAATTTATCTAACATGCATCAGCATGGCTCTAAAAACTGTACAAATCTTTTCTTGATAAAAATTGGAGCATGCCCAGGAATGACCCCTGCAAACTAAATACACGATTTGGCTGAAACTTAACAATGAATTTAATGCAGCAATAATAAGGAATTTCCTTGGTATGGAAGCTTATAAATGTATTAAAAAAGACTGTTAATTTATTTTAGAAATAATGATTAAATATTTTCAGATTCCCGATTATATGAAGACAATAGAGAATTGGAGAAAAGAAAAAAAACTATCAGTAGAAGTAACAGTGATCTTACTGATGTAAGGCGTGGCAATCTAAGATATCAAAAGGAAGGTATGTAAAAAAAATAAGACATGCATAGTTTTTATACGACCGCAAAAAATTTTTTGTGGTCGTATATTGGTATGACGTTGGCGTCGTCGTCGTCGTCCGAAGACACATTGGTTTTCGCACTCTAACTTTAGTTTAAGTAAATGGATCTCTAGGAAATTTTACCATAAGGTTCAATACCACAAAAGGAAGGTTGGGATTGATTTTGGGGTTATGGTACCAACAGTTAAGGAATTAGGGGCCAAAATAAGCATTTTGTAACTTCCAGACAATAACTTGTGTGTAAGTGTATGGATCTCTCTGACATTGTACCATAAGGTTCCATATCACAAAGGGAATGCTGGGATTGATTTTGGGGTAATTGCCTCAAAATTTTAGGAATTAGGGGCCAAAAAGGGCCAAAAATAAGCATTTTCTAGTTTCAGGACAATAACTTGTGTTTAAGTGTATGGATCTTTCTGAAATTGTACTACAAGGTTCCATATCACAAAGGAAAGCTGGAATTGAGTTTGGGGTAATTGCCTAAACGTTTAGGAATTAGGGGCCAAAAGGGCCCAAAATAAGCATCTAGTTTCCAGACAATAACTTGTGTTTAAGTGTATGGATCTCTGAAATTGTACTGCAAGGTACCATACCTCATTGAAGGCTGGGATTGAGTTTGGGGTGATGAATCATAAGGGGTTAAAAAATTGGGGGATTTTTTTATCCCTTTTTTTTCCTTTTTTTCCTTTTTTTTTTCTTTAAAATTTTCCATTTTAAGTTTGTTATTTCTGATTTATATTTAAAAGCAAATAATAATGATATGGCAGGAGATACACACCAAACAGGATGTGTAAATTATGATATAATAAGTATTGTGCAATAGCAAGAAATTTCCAATTGCACAGTATTGCACAATAGCAAGAAATCTTCAATTGCACAGTATTGCAATAGCAAGAAATATCCAATAGCACAATATTGCACAATAGCAAGAAATTGTCAATTGTACAGTATTGCACAATAGCAAGAAATATTCAATTGCACAGTATTGCGCAATTGCAAGAAATATTCAATTGCACAGTATTGTGCAAAAGAAGATACTTTGTATAAATTGCTTATTTCTTGACCAATTTCAATGGGGTTTTATTCTTGAATTCTTGAGGTTCTTTAAAATGCTGAATCTAACCGTGTATAAAGTTTTGGGATTTTGGGCCCGTTTTAAATTGGTCCACATTGAGGTCCAAAGGGTCCAAAATTAAACTTTGTTTGATTTCATCAAAATTGAATTATTGGGGTTCTTTGATATGCGAATCTAACCGTGTATTTAGATTCTTAATTTTTGGTCCTGTTTTCAAATTGGTCTACATTAAGGTCCAAAGGGTCCAAAATTAAACTTAGTTTGATTTTAACAAAATTGAATTCTTAGGGTTCTTTGATATGCTGAATCTAATCATGTATTTAGATTTTTGATTATGGGCCCAGTTTTCAAGTTGGTCCAAATTGGGGTCCAAAATTAAACTTTGTTTGATTTCAACAAAATTGAATATATGGGGTTCTTTGATATACTGAATCTAACCATGTATTTAGATTCTTAATTTTTGGTCCCGTTTTCAAATTGGTCTACATTAAGGTCCAAAGGGTCCAAAATTAAACTTAGTTTGATTTTAACAAAATTGAATTCTTAGGGTTCTTTGATATGCTGAATCTAAACATGTATTTAGATTTTTGATTATGGGCCCAGTTTTCAAGTTGGTCCAAATTGGGGTCCAAAATTAAACTTTGTTTGATTTCAACAAAATTGAATATATGGGGTTCTTTGATATGCTGAATCTAACCATGTATTTAGATTTTTGATTTTGGGCCCCGTTTTCAATTTTTCCACATTGAGGTCAAAAGGGTCCAAAATTAAACTTTGTTTGATTTCATCAAAATTGAATTATTGGGGTTCTTTGATATGTCGAATCTAACGGTGTATTTAGATTCTTAATTTTGGTCCCGTTTTCAAATTGGTCTACATTAAGGTCCAAAGGGTCCAAAATTAAACTTAGTTTGATTTTAACAAAATTGAATTCTTAGGGTTCTTTGATATGCTGAATCTAAACATGTATTTAGATTTTTGATTATGGGCCCAGTTTTCAAGTTGGTCCAAATCGGGTCCAAAATTAAACTTTGTTTGATTTCAACAAAATTGAATATATGGGGTTCTTTGATATGCTGAATCTAACCATGCATTTAGATTTTTGATTTTTGGGCCCCGTTATCAACTTTGTCCACATTGAGGTCAAAAGGGTCCAAAATTAAACTTTGTTTGATTTCATCAAAAATTGAACTCTTAGGGTTCTTTGATATGCTGAATCTAACCATGTATTTAGATTTTGGATATTGGACCTAAATAGGTGAATGTCCAATTTAAAATTTTTAAGTTCTTAGACCACATTCATTCTGTGTCAGAAACCTATGCTGTGTCAAATATTTAATCACAATCCAAATTCAGAGCTGTATCAAGCTTGAATGTTGTGTCCATACTTGCCCCAACCTCTGCGGTCGTATCAAGCTGCGCCCTGCGGAGCATTTTATTTCGTTTGAATTGTTTGACATTTGTCATTTTGGGGCCTTTTATAGCTGACTATCAGGCCTCTACAATAACTTTTTTTTCAACTTGCCCAATAGGACAAGTACATACCAAAACTTACTTGTCCGAATGGAATTGTAACTTGTCCAAAAAAAAAAACAACCTTTATATTAACCTTTTTATTTGCAATTTAGGTTGATTCAATGAACAAAAAGAATTAAAACAATAGAACAGAATTTGATTGATATCTCTTGATATCCTTTTCAAGAATATGAGTCGAGAACAACTGAATCTAGTCATGTCTAGTAAAAGGACTTAGGTTCTAGTTTTCATCAGTGCCAAAGTCTCATCAGACTCTGCACATTAGGCACAGTCTGGTAGGCCTGTCAGTCTACTCTAAATTTGTATCATTGTCTTTTAAGTGATAACATATTGATTATTATGATTAATGCCTTACTACAATCAGCTCTGTTTTATTATATTAAAATGTTTATATAAACACAATCAAATATTGTTTTGTCTAAATATGATTAAATATGATTTTATGAATTTTATGGTCAATAATTTCTTCATTTTTATTTTAAAAAGAAGGTTTATGACCAAACTCAGTAAAGACACGTCATTGTTACATTTGGTTGATACATTCAACAATACCTTCCGTTATCTAGATGATATTTTTTCGTTAAATAATCCAGAGTTCTCTAAATATACTACCGAAATTTACCCTATAGAACTTACTTTAACTAAATCTAACATAAACAGCAGTAGTTGTCCTTTTCTGGATTTGGACATTTCAATCTCTAAAGGAAAACTCCATACGAAAATTTACAACAAAAGAGACGATTTTTCATTCCCTATTGTTAATTTTCCTTTTTTAGACGGCGATGTTCCTTTGGCTCCATCATACGGTGTGTATATATCCCAACTCGTTCGTTATGCCCGTGTGTGTAGTGATGTCATAGATTTTAACGAACGTAATCAATGCATCACTGGTAAATTATTAAGTCAGGGATTTTGTTACCATAAATTACGTAAAACTTTTGCTAAGTTCTTTCATAGATACAAAGATTTGATTAGTAAATTTGGCTGTACCTGTAGAAAACTGATTAAAAACGGTATTTCACATCCTAAATTTTACGGTAATATTGTACTTAAAGCGCAGAAATCACTATGTGATCCGTGTAAACTCATCGAACCTTTAAATAAACTTATTAGTTCAGGTTATCTTACCAATGTTGTAATTAGATCTTTGAATATAGTTTACATTGGCACTAATATCGATTTTGTCATCAGCAAATTAAAACATAACTAAATTTGTATTCTTTTCAAACGGGATGTTTAAAGACACACCCACGTTCATTTTGATCTATAAAGAGGTTAAACTCCTAACTATCCTACTGTCTGTCGATACATTTATTTTTGGCATTGCACAAGTCATGTCTTTTTTGACTGTCCATGACGTTAAAATACTAAATCCCTGGGATGTGTTTTAGTTGATTTTAGTCTCTGATGCATGATTTTTTATTATTAATTGTTTTGGCTTTTAATTAGCTGTCAGTAACTGCGAGTACTCTCAAATCGTACTTTCTTGTTTATTTGACCTGTTGATATTATTGTAATGCTTTTTTTGTAAATCAAAATTTATAATGATTTACTATATATGAATTAATTTTAAAAAGTATTTATACATCAACTGAATCGGTTGATAAGAATTTTGAAAGTATTATATTTGTATCGTATGATTGTGTAAGTTATTGTTCAATGAAATTTTGGTCAACATGTGTATTGATATATCTAAGTTGATTTCCACACTTTTTATACGCCCGTTTACAGGACGTATTATGGTATACTGTAGACCGTCTGTCCGTCCGTCTGTCGTCAACATGTCGGACATTAATTCAAAAACGCTTTAACCAGTATGCATGAAACTTTGGTGAATTGTTTATATCTATTGACATGAGCTCCCTTTGGTTTTTCATAAATTTCAGATTTACCATTTCCGAGTTTTGGGGTTTTATTCATTAAAAAAGAAGGGATTTTCCAGTTTTCAGACAATAACTCAAAAACAATTTCACCAATTTGCAAGAAACTTTGGTGAATTATTTATGCCTATCGACATGAGCTCCCTTTTGATTTTTATAAATTTCAGACTAACGTTTCCGATTTATGGGGTTTTATTCATTACAAAAAGGGGGATTTTCGGAGAATACCTCAAAAATGCTTTCAGTATTTTTTATGAAACTTTGGTAAATTGTTTATATCTATTTTTGTAAGCTCCCTTTTGATTTTTATAAATTTTCGATTGTACATTTCCGAGTTATAAGATTTTATTTGTTTATAGTCTGACAACAGATTTACTAAGTATTGCGCAACAGCACTGTATTGCACAACAGCAAGAAATCTTTCATATAACCAATTTCAAGTTCTTTGACTACATTTATTCAGAAACTTATAATTTATCAAATATTTAATTACAATCCAAATTCAGACCTGTATCAAGCTTGAATACTGTGTCCATTTTTGCCCCAACTGTTCAGGGTTGGACCTCTGCAGGCGTATCCAGCTGCGCTCAGCGAAGCAGTTTATTTGAAATGGTATTACTCCAATTCTTTCCGTAGAAAAGTAAGAGTCAGTATGATTATCAAATGTCATGATTTTCAAATAATTACACACAAAGGTGTAAGTATTAATTGGAAACAACCCTAGTCCTAATTCACCACAGTTAATATCTCATGACCTATTACATAATTAAATAGACACAATTTTCTGCACACCTAACTGAATACACACATTCTTGACCTCAATAGTATACCTACAAATGTATTATTTATTTTGATCTAGGCTACATTAAAACATTCTGTTAATTTTGCTAGCTAGCTGAATAATTAATCAGAAGTGGGGTTTTTTTTTAAAGAAAAGACAAAAAATGAAAAAAATATGTATAAAAAATGCAAGCAAATTTATTTTCTGCAATAAAATTTATATGTTTGTTCTACATTTATATCCCATTTTATTGCTATTTAATAGTAGTTTGAAATATCTCAGCATTATGTATTTTAAATTTGAATACAGGAAATGTATTTTTCTTAATGAAGAATGAACACTAATTTAAATAAAAAAATTTTTTTTTTATTTTTGTTGTTGAGAAAGTGCATTTCAAGGCCTCTTTCTGGAAATTATTAAGCCAGTCATTAATTAATATAAAAAAAAAATTTTTTTGATGATTTCCCTTTCCATTATTGTTAATACCATTAAATTTCAAATATTTATAAAAAAAAAATCTGAGTCTAAAATTGAAATATATATCAATATTTGCATCAATATTGCAACATAGAAGAAAATATTGAAAATTGTATGGTCAGAAAGAATATCAGACTAGCTATGAATATGGCTGGATCACAACATCAACAATGCTTTGATTTCCAAAACTGATTTCAAGACAGAATATTTAAATAGAAAATTTGACTGCTTGACTGCCAAAACAGCTATAAAATAATTACTGATACTGGACCAAAAAGAATTAATAAAATGGTTACAAATTATAAAAAACGTAATTAGGAAAATAAAGAACACTTTTAAGAGCTTGGTTATTGGTTTATACAATAGATTTACTTCCCCTGAAACAAACATAACTAAGAAAATTACATTTTTACCTTTTCTGATTTTCCAAAGCCTTTGCTGCACTTTAACTGATATTTGAAATATTAAGATATTAATATTCAGATTAAGATACAGTTTGGCAAAGATGAACTCCACACATTGTTGTAGGAAAGAATTAAGTGTTTTTTATACAACTTTCTTTCAGCACCATTAGCCAGTTTGAATGAGGAAGATGAAGAAATAATCTACTCAGAAGAGACTTACTACCTTCCTACCAATAACAAAAGAGATGTAAGTCTACTAATTTAAAGGACATGTAAATTTATGTTTGTCAGGGATAAATAATTTTAATAACAGAATAGTTACAATTTCAGGAAACAATTTTACGTGTGAAGATCAAACTTTTAGAAAAAAGGCTTTAATCAAAGAAAAGCTGTTGGACTACGTTAAAAAGATTTGCCACAGACAATTCCTTATGCAGAAAAACTAAATGTGAAAAGAATGTATACACATAAGTACTTTCCCATTGCCCATGATGCATCATGCTTAGTGATGAAGGTCCACACTAAAAATAGTTAACCTTGACCTTAATTAATTATTCAAATAAAAAAGTACAAAAATCATCGGTGAGGGAGATGTCCAATCATTTATGACAGCTCCATATCTTTATTTATTTTGTACTTGTTAATACTTTTAAACAAAGATTGCGAAAGTAGCAAGAAATGTACTTTACAACCTAAACCAATTCAGACATAAAATTATGTAGCTATAATACCAGAAAAATAGCACATGGGAAATATGTAAAACTACAGGGGAATATAAAACAGTACTCATCGCTTTTTCTAATTTAAATTTCATGTACGTAATAAATTGGTAATCAAAAGTTATTAGAATGACATATGCTGATATCAATATTATTTTATATATTACAGTTAATGTATCATACTGTTCTGTTTCTTTTTTGTATATTGAAAGATGTATTTTCAAAATTACCACAGAATTATGCTTCAGTGTTTGGTCTACTGAGTAAATGTTTAATGGTTATGATATTTGTCCTACCATCACTGGAAAGAACAAGGTATAAGGCCACTTTTTTGGAATTAGAAAAACCAAAAATATTATAAATCAACCAAATAACATCATTCAAAGGTTCATAAGACATTAGTTTGTCGCACATCTGTATTTACATTGAATTTTGTCTTACATATTGGCATTGGGGCTTCAAACCTCAACTAATTAGAAAAAAAAATTTTCAATCAGAACACAGTAAACAGCATCAATTTTTCTTTAACTTCTGTATATGATGAATTAAATTTGTTATTTATAGTATAGAGCTGACCCATATGGTACTTTACCAAGGACAAGAGCCAAAACAAGGGGAAAGATTAACCAATGATACTACAATACTGCTCAATATCATCAGATAATGTTCTACAGACACACATCATATTGACAGACCAGTTTTCTGATAGTGTGTCATGATAATAATTTACTGCTGTACATAATGTGATTATCTTAACTTAAAATTCTTAATCATTGTAAAAGTGTTTCTTGCAAAAAATAATTTTAAGACTGTGTCTAAAATGTTACCCATGTATTTTAAGGTTATTCATTCCTTTCATGGATTTTGTACATTTTCGTATAATTTCGTAGAAAGAAAGAAAAGCAGTTGTGTGGATAGTGAAGTTCTGTCCCAAAATAAATAGGAATCCTAGAAGTCAGATTTCCTCATGGCTATGTACAAAGTCCTAGAGGTTAATAAAACTTCCGTAATTTCAATAAAGTCTATTGAACCCGTAGATTACAAGGTTGTAAGCAGGTTTGGATATTTTTCAAACAACGAATCGTAGTGAATAGCTGCATTTGAACCTTGAATGTGGTAAATAGTTGTCTGTGGTAGAAGTAAAATGAGATCTCTATTTATTGTAAATTGAATATTATAAGTTAGTATTTCAGTGAAATAAGAAAGTCCCATCAATTTCTACAAGGTTCAAATATTGTACTGGTTTGATTGTGTATAGAGATATTTGGCATTTATTTTTGTGAGAAAGGTTTGAATGTTCATACAAAAGTTAATTTATTGATATTTATTACAAAACAGATCAATATTTGTTAATTTTATAGATAAAGATTAAAGAACTAGTGTGCAGATAAAGATTAAAAAACTTTCCTGTCAATAATTACAGCCCTTGAATTTAGACATTTGATGCAACTTTCATTTTTCTAAAAATAAATTTTTATTGTGCCTGATTATTGAACTGATTTTTGGATTGTAGTTTCGCATGATGATGAATTAAATTTGGATGACATTTTAGTTTTGATGCAATAACTAGAAAATGTTATGCATTATACTTTTCCCTAATTATTTTTCCATTTCTGCAGATATTGATCTGAATGTTAGTATGTATAATTGAATTAATTTGACAGAATAATGGGTCTTGTCCCAATCTTTGCTACAGACAGGGGCATTTGTCTCATACAGACATATTATTTTTGCAATTAA